>OZ035983.1:43125000-44375000 GCA_964035005.1 Erebia palarica
TATGACGCACCATATCGTACCTAAAATAAAGGTTATATTTCTGAAACAAGAGCGTCAACAATATTAAAATAATACTGCTATAAGCGTTGGTAGTATGCCCCCTGAGTTGTAAGCAAACGCCGCCCGCAGCTCGGGTCTGCTTAATATACATGTCTGACGACCTCCCTGGCGCAGTGTTGAGCGCTGTTGTCTGAACGTGAAAGGTATTGGGTTCGATTCCCGGCAGGGTCAAATTGGAAATTTATGATTTCTGAATTTTGGCCGTGGCTAATTACCACCCTACCGGCAAAGACGTGCCACCAAGCGATTTAGTGATCCGGTATGATGCCGTATATAAACCAATTAGTGGATGTATGGTTTTAATATAACTGCCATGCCCCTATCGGGTTAGTGCGCTACCATCTTAGACTGCATCATCACTTACCATCAGATGAGATTGCAGTCAAGGGGCTAACTTGAAGTGGAATTTAAAAAAATGTTTAAAATGATTATCAAACTTAAAACTAACCGAGGATGTGAATTTAAGGTACTTTGGATGACTCTATTTAAATCAGTAAGAAGTAAGAGGCCTATTACACTGCACTTTTTACATTGCCCTGTGGTAAGGGTGGGCGTGGGGACCCTTTCTCCCTAAATCTTATTACATTATACTGATTCAAATTTAAGGGTCCCTGTGAAAAGTGCAGTGTAATAAACCTATAATTTATTTATGACACAGTCATCATCTCTATCACCGGATCTAAGAGCCTCTTCACCATTTATAACTCAACGCAATAATATGTTATGAGAAGTGTGTAACACCTATAATATACGATATTCCATATTCGGACTCCGATATTCACTTCCGGATAATAATGGCAGACATTTGTCAAAGTGATTATTGCTCCACCGGACATACGTCAGCGAAGGTTGTTTTATGAGAGGGAAACCACTTTAATAAGACAGGGCAAATAGGTATTTTATTATTTGTGTGATGCTTAAAAATAATGCCGCTTAGATTCATGCACACCTTGTTTTTAAAAGCTTTTACATATTACACAGAGAATTATTTGGTGATTTTTTGAGATTTCTAGCACGGTGCGTTAATAGGTTTAGGTTTTTTACTGCAAAATATCAATCACACGAATATTCGTGTAAGTATATACTTATTATGTTTTTAAGAATCTCTATAAAAACTGACACCTAAAATAGGAAAGGAAAGAGACTTTGGAAACAGGTTTATCTTAGCTTATTATTCAGGCAAGGTATTTTTCATTATTCCTTCGGGATCAAAGCCGCGGCCGGTCACTAGTCTAATGTTGAAGATAAATATACTTGTTTCAGAATAAATAAATGAAATTCAAGAATGGAATTCATTCCCTGAGATTAAGAAAAATAACGATGGTGTCAGAGACGAGGTTATAAAAGGATGCATGCGCTGCTGCCAGGGGGTCAACAAAATAAAAAAAAATATATAATTTAAGGAAAAGGTTAACTGACTGACTAACTGACTGATCTATCCATGCACAGCTCAAACCTCTGGATGGTTCGGGGTGAAAGGCATACAGATTTACGGCCATTTAAACATACACATCCGCTAAGAAATATTTTTTGAAAATTTAACACATAAGGGGGTAATATAGGGGTTTGAAATTTTTGTAGTCCACGCGGACGAAGTTGCGGGCAAAGGCAAGTTTAATATTATAATAACGAAGGATAGTATTACACGTAATAAATTAGGTGTAATTCACTCTCGAATTTTTGCAGAAGTAAGTAAATGGCATTGCTAAATAGCATTAAATATGCAAACAAACAAGCCGACAAAGCCGCGCCGTCTGCGTGCAAATACCATGCAAATTGGTGCATTGTCTTGAATTAAAATGCATGCGAAAGTATTATGTTGTTGACGAACTAAGGTTTCCTTTTTTTTACTTTGACTCCTCAACTTATTTAGCGTCCACGGCTCCATCTTATTATACTCTTTGGCAAACTAGTTAATTGAGTTGAAAATTAATGAAAAGCATTACTTATGAATAAGTCTCGCTCTAAAAATTGCCGAATAGTACAAATTTTTTTTCGCAAGTTAGGCTTGCATCATCAATTATCACCATTATTGTTACCTTTCGGTCATTTGAAGTACTAGCAATGCCCGCGACTTCATCCGTGTGGTTTAAGTTTTTTTCCAATTTCTGGGAGAACTCCTCAATTTTTTTACCTTTAGGCTTATTTAGGGCTCCAACGGCCCCTAAAACTCTGTAATTAAACATTACTTTATTGTTAAACATACATAATCAATTATAATTAAAAGGTAGAAATAATTACCATTTCCATTTACATTTCCTCTCGAGGCGTCGTCAAAGAACTTTACAATTTAAACAACTCCGAAATACCTTTAGTGGCATATTTTACCATACAAAGTACACTTTACATTGGTTTAATCCTTAGAAATAAGTTGTTATAGCTCAAAATTGCTTGTCCGAGGGCGAATAAGTTGTTAATTAAAGGGTTTTCATCAAAATATTAGACATGTCCCGTCATTTGAAATCAAAACATTCGGAAGTTTGTTTAAAGTAATGCAGGGCGCCGCTTGACTGTAAAACAACAGAAGACTGTAACTGACTTCATTTTGAAACCGATCATTAGATAAGATATCAACTTACAAAGAAGATAATGAGAGAGCCCAAAAGTGTTAATTGATATTGTCGCAAAGTAAAGTTTTTGAGTTTGATCAGATACTTATAAAAATATGGAAGTGACAGTAGGTAATACTTATACTTACATATACTTATAATATTATAAATGCGAAAGTTTGGATGGATGTATGGATGTATGGATGGAGGTTTGTTACTCAATCATGCCCAAACGACTGAACGGATCTGGATGAAATTTGGCACAGAGATAGATTAAAGACTGGAATAACACATAGGCTATTTTTTATCCTGGAAAATGAAAGAGTTTCCGCGGGAACCGAAAAACCTCCATCCTAATCTATCTCTGTGCCAAATTTCAGCCAGATCCGTTCAGCCGTTGGGGCGTGATTGAGTAACAAACATCCATACATCCAGACATCCATACATCCATCCAAACTTTCGCATTTATAATATTAGTATAGCAATATAGATTGACTGGGAACAAATACCCATTCTGGTAGTATCAGTATATTATGTGTGTGTGTGTGTGTGTGTGTGTGTAGTACAAGCCATAAGGGAGTCTTACGTTGTTGGTTTATAGCTTCGAAATTACGCCGATTTCGTTATTTTCGATATGTCTCACAATGATTTGACTTCTACGATATACTTAACTAAATGATGCCCACGTCTTCGTCGGCGTGGATTTTTTTTTAATTCCTGCGGGAATTCTTTAACTTACCGAGAAAAAAAGTAAAAAAAAAATAAACCTATATCCTTCCCTGGGAGACAACCTAACCCTGTACAAAATTTCATCAAAATCGATAAAACCTGTGAATGTGTAGCAGACAGACAGACGGACAGACGGAGACACTTTCGCATTTATAATAATAATATGGGATATGGATAATACCAAGATTATTGATTGATTTTGTCACTTAAACAGTTATTTCTTTCAGCTATGGTAGTATTCGTGAATAAATGTTTGCCAGAAGTAATTGAGAAGTAAATGGGCGTGACCGCCTTGATGGGGAGCGTAGATCTGGTGATAAATGATAAAATTAATGATAAATGATTTATTTATTTCATGTAGGACAACTTAGTGTCACTTATTGAAACGTTAAGATTCTACTACCGGTTCTGAAAGATGATTCTACTGAGAAGAGTCGGCAACAAACACAGCAGTTGCTCTTTTCATAGAAAAGAAATGGTCAACTGTTGAGTTTCTTGCCGGCTCTAAAATTAAAAAATCTTACTTAATTTATGTATTATACTTAATTACGAAATCTTAAAAGCCTAGAACCAACTCAACACGCTCAGCCTATACTATACTAATATTATAAATACGAAAGTGTATTTGTTTGTTGGTTGATTTGTCCTTCAATCACGCCGCAACAGAGCAACGGATCGACGTGATTATTTGCATGGGTATAGTTGAGGAACTGGAGAGTGACATAGACTTACGTATTATTGGCCCTGCCGGTGATCGAACCCGGGACCTCCTATAAGATCACAGCGCTCACCACTGCGCCAGTGTGGTCTTCAAAATATTGTTGCATAACTGAACTAATATTACAAACTACGATACATAAACTTCGTGTAGGAAGGTACGTTTTAACTAAAGGTTGTATATAATTGAAGTATAAATCCACACATTACACAGCCGCGCCTTTACTGATGTTGTGTCAGTTAATATAAAACATGTCAAAGACTAATATAACCATGCAATTGATAGGTATTTATCTTAATAACTAGCGAATGCCCGCGACTTCTTCTGCGTGGTTTGAGGTTTTTTGGTTCCGGCGGGAACTCTTTAATGTTCCGGGATATAAAGTAGCCTATGAACTATTCCTTATTTATCTCTGTGCCAAATTTCAGCCAGATGCGTTCAGCCGTTGAGGCGTGATTGAGTAACAAACATCCATACATCCATCTACATCCACACATCCATACATCCACCCAAACTTTCGCATTTATAATATTAGTAAGAAAGTAAGATAAATGTTGATAAATACAAGATCGACTTATACGTCGAATTTGCCAGCAAAATAACGTGAAACCACAAAATAATAGTCGCTCTCCTGAAGGCTTCTATCACAAAAAAAGTCGTGAGATCACTTAGACTACATAAACCTGTATAAAGTACCTACAAGACAAGAGTTAATAGGCATCTTATAGGCAAGCGCGTTCCAACCTAGACCTTATCATTGCTTTGCACTAAGCATGATTGTCGTCAAGCGCAAGCCTATCTCACAATTAAAAAAAACTACATATCCCACCTTTGGACAGTAATTTACTAGTTTAAACTTCTTTGCATATTTTATTCATTTTTGTAATAATGTATGTGTAATAAAAAATTCAATAAATCAATAAAAATAACAAAAATTCAGATCGTGGTAAATCATATGTATAATCTAACAAATATTGAAGCATATCTCAATTGTTCTCTTAACACGTATCTCTAGCCACTTATTAACGTAGCATGGTTTCCATTTTCCTCAAAATCATACTTTATACTAATATAATAAATGCAAATGTGTGTTTGTTTGTTAGTTTATCGGTTTATTGCTTTGTTGGTTCGTCCTTCAATCACGCCGCAACGGAGTCATGGATCGACGTGATTTTTGTCATGGGTATAGTCGAGGACTTGGAGAGTGAGATAGACTACTTTTTATCCCGGAAAATTAAGGAGTTCCCGTGGGGATTAAAAAAAAACTTAAACCACGCGGACGAAGTCGCAGGCAATAGCTAGTGGGTGATAAACCAGTAACAAGTAGCGCTAGTCTCTCATACTATCGCCACCAGTAGAGTTAACTACGTCAAACATAGGCGCATCTTCCATTTGTCTACTCTATGACGAAATTTCAAATACAACACAGGTGTAGCGTCCGTCAAGGGTTCAAAACAAAACAAAACGAATGGCTCGGTTTACACGCACATATATTTTGTCATTTAGCCCAAATCTGGAATTAATTTTGCACACGAAACCCGGCGGTCGTTACGGTCGAGTTAATTTGACGTTTCTGACCCGCTTTGTTAGTCTGTGGTATGCGGTTTTGTAGTAACGTATTAAAATGCTGTGGTTAAATTCTGTACGGTTGATTTGTATGAAATTGTGACGATAATATTATGCTTCACTGTTTGGTTTTATTTTTATGTTTGATGACCAGCCACCACTGCAGCCTATTAACGTCCCACTGCTGGGCACGGGCCTCCACTCTCATAGGAGAGAGGGAATTAGGAGCTTAGACCCACCACGCTGCTCCAATGCGGATTGGCGGGCTTTAACGACTATTATCATGTGAGTGATAATAACCGGGACCGACGGCTTAACGTGCTCTCCGAGGCACGGGGGTGAAACACCGCCAACTTCCGACTCCGGGCTGGCACTGAGAATTTCTTAATTGAAAAACCCAATACGTAACAATTTTTATGCCCGACCGGGAATCGAACCCAGGACCTCGTGATCCGCAGTCGATAAATTTAGCAGTACGCTAACCGCTAGACCAACGAGGCAGCTAATGACTGTAATTTTACCTATAATAGTTATACCTGATAAAATTTCAAAAATTACCAATACCAATTTTAACACGATACCAATTTCGATTTGATCAGACCTGTGGGAGTTGCTCCCTTCATCTACTTTAAAAGAGCTCGTGATCTTCGAACCGCGGCGGGTCGATTTTCTTGAAACATAGCTAAGAAAAATCTCGATTAAGTCACCTTCAAACAAAAAAAAATCGTTCCATCTACAATGATACAGACACACAGATACATACGGCAATTTGAATCCCCCTTCCCTCTTTTTGAGTCGGGGCGAAAAAAACTAGATCAAAATCGGTTCGTCCGTTTGGGAGCTACGATGCCACAGACAGCCAGACAGATACACATTACCTAACCTACCTACACTTTTTTGTGTCGGGGGTTAACAAGAAATTGGGAGAACGTATCGATCTGGATCGGGGGAATACGATGTTCTGTCACTTGAAGAAAATAACTGTGTCTTGCCTGCATGCTTAGCATGCGCTTAACGAGATATCTCGCGACGAGAGAGACAGATGTTGACGATGCCGGCTAATTTCCAAAATGCACTACAAAATCCGGTATATTACAAGAAAAGAATAGTCGGCATGTAAGGGTACGTAAAGAAAAATACCACAGATAAGAAATATTACTTCTAACTGTACTTTTGACTTAACGAGACAAGTAACCATGTTAGTTTCGGTAGAAAAATAGAGATAACAGGTAGAAATAATTTTACTCGTTGTGCGCATGCTAGCCCTATTGATGTTAGTTTATTAATACGAGCCTTAGTCTATTATAGTCAGCTAGATCAGTTTAGTCAGCTATACCTCTAGGTCAAGTTCCGCTTCTAAGAAACCAGCTTAGACTTGGCATCCATTCCTATTTTAAGCAAAACGCTGAACTGTTCGGCAGCAAGCCTCGCCTGTACGCTGGTGAGACGAAACGTCGTTTCCCTCCAACTTGAATGTTTCGCGTGGTAATTTTTTCCTGCCCAGACCGTAGTTTAAATTTCACTATATACAGGCAAATTCAAGGTAAAGCGGGCTTAAGGCTGCCTTTCCACCAGATATGTGCTACGTTGCTAAGCTATGTGTGCCGAACCCACGAATAGGAGTGCTTTATTTTCATAGATAGCTAGATGTTAGATCAAGCTCTACTATTGGTGGGTTTGATAAACATCCGTAGCTTAACAACTTGGCACATCTCTCGTGGAAAGGCACCCTAAAGGGGAGGTCACGCGCGGAATATCTTTTATTCCCCTCCCCTGTCAATCCCGTTAATTAAGGTGGGTAGGTATGACTTTGCTTTGTCTCTAACGCTAAGCCATCATTACGTGTCGAGTTCCGCACGTATTAATTAACGTTAAAATAGGAAAATTATAAACATGACAAGATCTACTCGTGCGTGGATTGTATATTTTGATCTTTTGTCACACTAATCTTTTTTTAGAATCTTTTACTTTGTTTTGTACAGAACAAATCTAATACATACACAACACAATACACACACAGAATAATGGTGAAAGTTATTTCAATTAATGATCTTGTATACTGGTCTGTGATTCCAATAGAAAATGAAAACTAAGTACAAAATCTAAGTTTTCTAGCGAATGTTAATAATAATTAATAATTATGTCGGTCAGTTTATCCCCTTTTATACATAATTATAAACAAGAGGTTTGAATCGTCATGTGAACCTATCACTACCTATCGCCATAATAAATTCTGAAGTTATGCGGGCGTCATCGAGTAAAATATGATTTACTTGATGACGCACGCAACGTCGGCCGCGTGGATTTAGGTGTGTGATAAATGAAAATCACGCAAAAAAATTCTGGGATAAAAAAGTACCCCATGTCTTTCTCGGGATGCTACCTATCACTGTACCAAATTTCACCAAAATCAATAAGTAAACCAGAAGAAAGCGTAGCAGACTGCTGATAGACAGATAAAAGACCAGACAGGCACAATTTCACATTTATAATGTTAGTATAGATTTTGTAAAACTGTGAAATGAGGATGAAACTGCCTCGTTAGTCTAGTGGTTAGCATGTCCGACCATGTCTGCGTCGACTGCGGCTGACAAGGTCCCGGGTTCAAGTCCCGGGTCATTTCATAATTAGGTGTTGGGTTTTTCTGACTAGAAATTCTTAGTACTACCCTGGAGTTAGGAAGTTGGCGGTGTTTCTCCCCTGTGCTTCCTAGAGCACATGAAGCCGTCAGTCCCGGCTATTATCACTAACATGATAATAATCGTTAAATCCCGCCAACCCGCATTGGAGTAGCGTGGTCTAAGCTTTAATTCCCTCTTGAGTTTGGAGGCCTGTGCTCAGCAGTGGGACGTTAATAGGCTGTAGTAGTGGTAGTGGTGGTGAAATGAGGGTAATTTATAAATGAACCGCGACATAAAACGTACAGTGCGACAGCAGTGCCATCTGAGGACCGGTCACTGACTGATCAAGCAGACAGGGCGTTCGCGGGCCGCTAAGGTGCTACTTCTATACGTTTTCTTAATAATATACTCAGAAGTGTGAGAATGATAAATGTTACACTGGGGCATCAAGGCGCGTGAATGCTGATCCACTGTCGGCTGTCCGCTAGATGGAGGGACGTGCAGCGGTAACGTCTATTGGTAAATGACGGCGACTTGAAAATCGCTGTTGCCTCCCTCAAGTTACTTGACATTGGCGAAATGCAAAGTACTGTTTTGGTAGTACTAAAAGCCAAAAACCAAGAAAAGATCGTAGTTAACGTGACTGCACTGAAACTACCATCCAAGAACTGCAAGTGCAGACAGAGCCTAGACTTGTTTTCATAACAATAGCAAGGAAACACCTGCCGTCCATGAACTCTTGCAGTACCAGAGGAACCGCCAATGTTTTGCCAGCTTTTAAAAACTTTTTTTATCCGCCCCTTGATTAGCCCCATATTGTAGTTTTGAGGGAACACGGCTGGTGGAACGTAGGTTCATAACTTATAGTTATATACTCGGTCAAATACCCTAGAATAATATAATGATTGGTACAAATTTGCATGGAAGCAACTGGCCTGGCATCCAGTGACCCACAAGTCAGTATAATACTTGTAACGTATGTGCTGTGTTGTCTACATATTGTAACCTTTTCTTTTCTATAAAAAGAGCAACTGCTGAGTTTCTTGCCGGCTCTTCTCAGTAGACTCACTTTTCCGAAACGGTGGTAGAGTCTTAACGTTTCATAAGTGACACAAGTTGGCCTATATGAAATAAATAAATCATTTATCATTTATCATCCAGGTAACGGGGGTAAAATTTGTTTCTGTGACGTAAGGGATGGCTGTGTAAGAGTAAACAGCTCTTCAGAACACTCTCCATAGAGTCGATAGAACATACATATAGTGAGAGATAACTATGTTACTAAACTAAAAAAAAAAATTCTGTATGGTGTTAAATTTTAGCAGCCCCGCCTGGAATCCGTTATCCCTAAATTAATTTGTATTGTCCACCTTGCTTGCGGTCCGCCCAGACCCAGGTGCGAATAATACTTTACAAATGACCCTTCGGTCTGAAATGACAAGCAAGCGAAAGCGGCAGCCATTTTGTGAGAAAATTTAAATTTTTTAACCCGTTTTTAAATTAATTCTGCACAAGAAAAACAATATTTAAAGGCCCAGAAACAATTAAATAGTATTCTTACTAATATTATTATAAATGCAAATATCTGTCTGTTAACTTTCCATGGCGCAATGCATCGGTTGAAACAGTAATTTAATAAGTAGCTTGTGATGTGATATGTAATATGATATGATATGTGATATTATAAGTACTCAAGCTACTTTTTACTCCGGTGAATCAAACCCAATTAAAAAAATGACCCAAAACCACGCGAATAAACTCCTATGTATTATCTATTCATAAATGAAATTGAAACAATTAATATTTTAAGTAGGTGTATGTAATTCGCAAAGCAAGAGAATAATAAACGGTAAACCATGCTTCATATACAGTTAAAGCTTGCCTTACATACATTTAAACCCACGTTCAAACCTCACTTAAACAAGGATATAGCAACGCGCGACTGTTACATATTTCAGTGCTAATTATACGATCGTTACTGCAAAAGAACATTCGTGTTAGCGTATGTTTGTGCAGTTAAGGATGGCGTGAGGCCCAAGTTATAGGAAATACTCAATACTCAATATAATTTATTCAATATAGGTACACTGTAGGTGCACTTATTGACGTTAAAAATTAACTTATAAAACATGATCGTGATAATCGGTTAAGGTATCTTAAAACTAAAGCTACGAGGGTTCCAAACGCGCTCTGGCCCTGGATAGAGATTTTTAAAAAGCGATGGTAGTTTTGCTCTAAGCCTTGCTTTAAACACAGTTAACCTATCCTTTCACAGAGATAAAACACACCTTTAAGCGGGGGAAAGCTACGTTTATAACACAATAGTAAGTAACTATTCAATATGACGTGGTACTATACACTGACAGAAAATAAATTATTTTAGGTTGAATATCAACTGCTGTATTTATTTCTTTTGTGGGCAAAATATCAGCAATGTCTTGTGTCTATCAAGACTTGTTACAAAGGTATTATTTTTTTAAATTGAATTATTTATTGTTTCAGGTAATACTCGTTCATATTAAAAGGGAGCACTTGGAAGTAAGACACGTGGCGTAATTGGTACCGATTAGGATTTAAACACGCAGTATTTTTAAGTGTAATAAATAAGAATAGTAAAACTAGCATTAGTAAACAAGGAATCGAAATTTTATCGAGAAAAAAAACTGTTGAATAAACTCGATTTGATTGGCGCCTGTGCGGTAAGTCATATTCTTCATCTAGATACGGATGATTCTATGTTATAAAAATCTAGAAAAAATTTATAAAAATAATAAATAGCATGCGTTTATTCACCGTGTGTGAACCAAATTTCAAAGATCTTGCAAATTAAAATCAATCTTCAATTTATTTTGTAACAGCTACAAGTTAGTCCTTGACTGCGATCTCACCTGGTGGTAAGTGACGATGCAGTCTAAGATGGTAGCGGGCTAACCTGTTAGGGGTATGGCAGTTATATTAAACCCATACCACTAATCGGTTTCTACTCGGCATCGTACCGGAATGCTAAATCGCTTGGCGGCACGTCTTTGCCGTAGGGTGGCCACGGCCGAAGCCTCCCACCAGGCCAGACCAGAGAAAATCCAGAAATTATAAATTCCCAAATTGACTCTGCCAGGGATTGAACCCGGGACCTCCTACGTTAAGACAACAGCGCTCAACACTGCTTCATGGAGGTCGTCAAAACATTCTTCGTCAAGTATTCTAGTTCATCATAACTCTAGAAATTTAAGAAACTTCACTTGAACGGATTTGAGTCTAAATCCCAATAAACAGCAGCCGGTGTCAATACGACTGGCTTAAAGTTGTCGGACGTCGGATTAGACTACAGCTCCCAACTTGTGCATTAGCGTCGAGTTGGTAACTATAACCCGACTGCTTTGGAGTTTAATACTTGTTTGGTGTATAGTAATTTAATGCTATTCTATACTTCTATACTTACTAATATTATAAACATGAAAGTTTTGATGGATGTAGGAATGGATGTTTGTTACTCAATCACGCCAGAATGGCTGAACGGATCTGGATGAAATTTGGCACAAAGATAGGTTGTAGTCTGACAAAAATAAGCTAATAAAACATAAAATAACCAAAGCTAGTAGGTACTTTAACTATGGATTTTTCGACGCAGAAGTATGCTTATTTGTTGTTTAAGTTATTGTTGTTTTTGTTGTAGTGCCGACACAGAACACAAAATTTACTTCACGATATTGATTAGTTTTGAAACATTACTAAAATTCTACATCAATGATTTGAAAGAATGCTCTAAGTATACTAGGCTTTAGCGGTGGTTCTGGCGAGTGACACATACTTATCTTAAAAGTGACATAAGCGTTTATATTTTTGGTTTATAATTATTTTAGTCTAAATCTACTGTTAATTATTGTAATAATAAGCAAATAGGTATATAAATATTTATAAATAAAAGGTGGCATAATTTTGCTCGATAGGTTTTTATTTTATTCCGGGCTTTAAACTACTTGTTCAAATAAATAAATAAATACGAGTATATTAATTGTTCAAATAAATAAATTAAAAAAACGCTCGTATTTAAATATGGGCAAACAAATCAAAACTAAGTATATTAGTGTATCTTGATTATGACTCGTTTCTGCACAAAATCATCTCAATAAGTAAACGTGAATCAGAGGCGGAAGGGCCGTAGATCAAGGAAAACAATTTTCCCTTTTAACTAAGGGCCTCTGAATCATAGTTTTACTCATAACGACTCTCAGATAAAAACTATTAACTATTACTTATGGAGTTCTTTAGGAAAGATATTATTATAATTGTTACGAAACGGTGATAACCTAATGTTTAAGACATCCAACCTCTTATACGGGGTCGCTGGTTCGATCCACAGAGTTATATGCGTTTTAAGAAAAAAAAGATATCACTTGCTTCGAACGGTGAAAGAAAACATTGAAGACACAAAATATCAAAATTTTAATTTTTTTTTAATCTTGGGAAGCTAAGTGACTAATTGTAGGACTGAATTGACCTTAACCGTTCCACTACACTTCGGAGAACGTAAACTAAATCAAGTATTGCCTGATTCATCTTAACGCCCATCCCATACCCTTTGAATTAAAAAGCTGAAATGTAGCACTGAGATTCCTTGAAAAATGTAGACAGAGACCGTCGTCATCGTCGACATCAACTGATACACGTAGACTGCTGGGCATAGGTCTCTTGCAAGGATTTTCACATGCCTCTTGGATCGTAGGGGCGGCTCCCTGCGACTCGTTTGATGTCGTCTGTCCACATCCGTCTGAGTGGAGGGTCGCTCGAGTCCTAAAGTAATGGCGACCTCGCTCTTTCTAGAGCGAGGTCGCCATTACTTTAGGACTCCAACGTCTATAGGTTCTTCGATATATGTGCCCCGCCCATTGCCACTTCAGCTTCGTAACACGTCGAGCAATATCGGTTACTTTAGTTCTTCTGCGGAAGAAAGACCGGATTTTTTAAATTACCACGGGGGCAAAGCCGAGGTCTATGGCTAATTCCCAGAAAATCTTTCGGGTTTTCTGGAAATTAGTGATGAAGAAGATGAAGTGATTAATGGAAGAAAGGAAGAAGAAAGAACTAACTTAGTAAAAATAAATTGTTCTTACTTTACTCCATCCAGCTTTAAAGCAAAATATTTTAACATTTAGAAATATTTGCAAGTCCTAAAAGATAGATCCAGTTTTCCAAAAGCAAACGTGTAGTGATATTTAAGTTGAACGCTGAACCGCGAACCACAGACAAGACAAATGTCTGCGACGTGTAGCGACTCTGTGTACATTTGCTATTCAAATACGAAACTTTCATCGTTTCTGTTATATTCTAACCTTTCAAGTGCTTTCAATCTTTGTATAAGCTTTTGCTGAATTTCATTTTCGAAGTAGGTGTTTCCTGCCGGTTTCCTATCTTTCAGCTTAAACGACCAGGCCCCCTAGACAAGTTACGTTTCGTGTCTATTCTTCTTTCTATAATCGTTAACGCCTAAGCGAAAGCGATTATGATATTCACTTTTTATTCTCTCCGCTAAAGCGGAGGTACTCCGCTTATGTAAATCAAGGAGTTTAAGAAACAAACTCAAAAAGCTAAAACCACGCGTACAAAATCGCGGGTATCCTAGTTATCTTGTCTGCAGTATAATATACTTAACTAACTTTATATTGTAAAAAAGATGAGGAATGGCTAAAATGTATGGAACTGGTATAAAATCTGGGTCACCATAATAGGGCCAGGCGGACGCCAACTTGGCTAGCATTTTGCAGCCCAACTTCCCAACTGCGATGTGTCATCCGTGACGCTGACTGACTTTTAAAAGTTGTCCAAAGCATTTCGTATGATAAAAGTTTCATTCCATATATTATAGTGTTGGAAAATAAGATCTTTTATCTTTCTGTGGATTCCCTATTTCATAGTTTGCGGTTCATTTGTATCGATTGTACTATATTAATCTACTCATAATCATCAATTATTAACGTTCCTACAACTCAAACGGATTGGTTAAGAAAGATACTGCATGAAATCGTAGGGTTTTTTTTGGAGGAACTCTGAATACGATACATAATTCTTGAATTTTCCAAGTACCACTCTTGGGACACTCAATATGTCCTTAATAATATTTTCGTATTTTTCGGAGAAGGAGAAGCAGGAGTTTTTACCAATTTCAGTTGACCTGTTTTTTTGTCTTTTAGATTTTTACTTTATTACTTGAGAATTTGAGTCTACCTTAAACAAGTTATTAATTAATTCGTTTCGCCCCTTTCTTCATGGATTCTCCAACAACAACCAAAGCATAACTCCACAAAAAGATAAAATTAAGTATTAACTGCCTGCTTGGTCGAGTGGTTGGCCTGTTCGACTGCGGCCGACGAGGTCCCGGGTTCAAGTCCCGGGTCGAGCCTTTATTAAGTACTGGGTTTTTCTGACTAAAAATTCTCAGTACTAGCCCGGAGTTAGGAAGATGGCGGTGTTTCGCCCCCGTGCCCCGGAGAGCACGTTAAGCCGTCGGTCCTGGTTATTATCACTAGCATGATAATAGTCGTTAAAGCCCGCCAACCCGCATTGGAGCAGTGTGGTGGGTCTAAGCTCTAATTCCCTCTCTCGTATGAGAGTGTAGGCCTAAGCCCAGCAGTGGGACGTTATTGGGCCTGTGGTGGTGGAATCATTAATATTTGATGCCTTTGACGTACTCGTAATTGGATTTGGCCGCCAAACAGTAATTAAAGCGACACGTTTGATGAAAGATACGGCACTACATTTAAAATGTACCCCTCACTTACCACTTTACCTGTTATACCCAATTGGGGGTAAGACCGTACGATTTTTTGATACACGTTGCACAGTGTAAATACTCACAGAGGGACCAAAGTATTTATCTTGTATGCAGTGGTGATTTCTGGTGGTCAATCTTGGGTTTGCGCTAGCTGATGGTTAGGTATTTCCTCAATAAAATACCTCGTTACCTAAATCTATACTTAATATTATAAGTGTGAAATTTTGGATGGATGGATGGATGTTTGTTACTCAATCACGCCACAACGGCTGAACGGATCTGATGAAATTTGGCACAGTGATAGATTATAGTCTGGAATAGCACATAATTTTTATCCCGGAGAATTAAATAGTTGCCGCGGGAACCAAAAACCTCAATTCAGGCGGACGAAGTCGCGGACATCAGCTAGTAATAAAATATATGACTGATTAGGAATATAACTGCCATATCCCTAATAAGTAAGTCTGCTACCATCTGAGAGTACTTACATCATCACCGTCACGGGCTTACTTTTGTACTTATAAAAATACTTTATAATATTATTGAATATTATATTTATTTATTTTACAAGAAAATATAACATTAACATTAAATTGAAATATAAAAAAACTGAAAACTTCTTAACGTGAATTGCTACGATTGTTGTAATCCATACCTACTAAAGTTCTATTATAATAATTAGTATAATAGTATAACTAGATGTGAAAGTGTGTCTATCTGTCTGTTACATTTTCACGTCCCATCTTTTCAACCGATACAGAAATAGGCGGGACAGGACATTAATTTATCCCGGAAAATTAAACATTTTAGGACGTCCATTTTCTACAATCAAAAGTTTTATGGAGGAAGAAATAGATTTCTCTAGAAGATCTACTATTATTAATCTTGCTATAAACTATTATCACTTATAATTATTTATTACTTACTAGCTGACGCCCGCGACTTCGTCGGCGTGGATTAAGGTTTTTTTATTCCCGCTGGAACTCTTTAATTTGTCGGGATAAAAAGTAGCCTGTGTGTTATTACAAACTATAAAATCTATCTCTGTGCCAAATTTAACCCATACATCCAAACTTTCGCGTTTATAATATTAAGACTATTTAATTATTACATTTACATTAATATAACATTTTATCAAAACACTCATGATATAATTAAATTAACTGCTACACTAAAAATAAACATAACGTTTCGAAAATAATACACACGGCACACGCAGCCATTCGGAATTAAAAACGCAAGCCTTCGGCCCGTAATGAGCGGAAGTTAGCGGGCGACGTTAGGCCCACGATGCGATGCGGCGGCGCCGGGCGCACGTCCCCGACCAAGGTGCGAGGCGTACACTGAGCGCGAATGTATTTCAATAATAGGCATGATGACTGATTTTGAAAAATTGTCAGATTATGTTCGGAAGTATCTACTATATCGAAAAAATATCTTATTTCAGCAGAAAAATAAGGTTTAGTAGATAAAATTGGCATTTGAAATTTAAACTTTAAAAATCACGCCAAAACGCTCGCGGGTGTCATGGCGTCGTTTGTGACGTCACTATTGTTATTACCAATGTATTCTGATGTACTGCGTGCAGTAAACAATAAGTCTTCGTACAACAATTTAGATATTTTGTGTGAATAATATGAATTCTAAAGTGTGTAAGTTGTGTGCGGTCCCCCAGTGTGATAACAGTCAACAGATCAAAATGAACTCCAAACAAGTTATTTATCTAAATTCTGCTATTTATTTCTTCGAAGATCACTTGACGTAAGTTTTTGCTTTATTCTAATACTAGCTGATGCCCGCGACGTTCCCGCAGGAACTCCTTAATTTTCCGGGATAAAAAGCCCATATAAATCCGTTGCGTAGTTTTAAAGATCTAAGCATACATTGGGACAGACAGCGGGAAGCGAGTTTGTTTTATACTATGTAGAGATGCTGTTTTGCTTATAACACAAATAACTGCAAAAAGTTAGATGCGTGCCAAGAATCGAACCCCAGACGCACCGAATAGGAGGCAGACGTCATATTTACTAGGCAATCACCGCTCATATTGAGTTATACGGTATAGTTTTAAAAAACAACATTTCATTACCATAACCTCTAATAACTAAGTACCATGAAGTGCTTAATATATAAAATAGCAGATTTTACGGGTTTTGGACCTATAAATTATTATGTCATTATTGTACTTACATGGAAGTTTTGACGTTGCGAAATTCTGCTAAACAAAAGTCTTTGTTTGATGCAAGATACTCAACCAACATCAACAAATCAATCCTGGGCAAATTAGAGCTAGTAGCTTTGGTAAATCCTTGATCTCTGGCTAACGATTTTTAATTTCTTGATTTTGGATTCAGTAAAACAAAGCTAGATTATGGAAATGATCTTATGGAAACAAAAAAACATGAAAATACTTGATAAACATTTAAAACACCTGTACTTATAGAGATTGTTTGCCGATTGTCAAAGCTCGAAAACTATTGTGACGTCATTCGCTTCAGTGGTGTTTTATACAATATGGCGGATTGCTGTATTTTATAGTTTTATTTTATGAAAATAAATAACAATCTCACTCGAAATAGAAAAATAAATGAGTTTTTTATAATCCATGAATCCTATTTCATTAGATAAATTCATAATTTCATTGATTCTTGGATACTGTCATCATGCCTATTATCGATTAGCGCAATCATTTAATTGATAAACTTGTATGTTTTATGAATGGTACCTATTTCATGTTATAAAATATTAGCATATTACGTAAATAGATCTAGTAAATAAGTAGTATAAAATAGTTTTAATAACTTTATAATAATTATTGGTATTGCTGCTCAAGCTACGCAATCTGAGAGGAATCGCCAGTAATTGTATGCAATTCGGTGGCATTTTATAAAAAAAATACAATCAAAACTGTATAATAATTTCTTGCTTTTCTTATTATGAATCCTAATATTTTAGCACAGAATCAAAAGTAAAGCGTAACTCAAAGCTAGAGCAAAAAGTTTGTGAAATGATTTACATATTTAATTTTAAGGCCAAGCGTAAAATCCAGGGGATTCCTGCGTCAAAATTAGTCACGTAATCACCGAGCGCGTAAGAACTATTGTTTTAAACGTACCCAAAAAAAAATTTTAAGTACAGATTTTGGAACACTATTTGATGCCGTCTTGAATGTTGACGAAAAAAGAAAAATAGAAACTCATCCTAATAATATTATAAATATGAAAGTTTTTTTTTTAATTTTTAATCCACTACAAGTTAGTCCTTGACTGCGATCACACCTGATGGTAAGTGATGATGCAGTCTAAGATGGTAGCGGGCTAACCTGTAGGGGCATGGCAGTTATATTAAACCCGTACCCCTATTCGGTTTCTACACGGCATCGTACCGGAACACTAAATCGCTTGGCGGCACGTCTTTGCCGGTAGGGTGGTAACTAGCCACGGCCGAAGGCTCCCACCAGGCGAGACCAGGGAAAATTCAGAAATTATAAATTCCAAAATCGACCCTGCAGGGGATCGAACCCGGGACCTCCGCACGTTAAGACAACAGCGCTACACACTGCGCCACGGAGAAGTTTAAATGTTTGATCATGTTTGTTGAGCATGATAACGATTGCACCGATTTGGCTGTACATAATATTCATTTTATCCTGGAAAATTCAACACTTCCCGCGGAAATCAAAAATCCTTAATCCAC
This sequence comes from Erebia palarica, assembly GCA_964035005.1. NCBI lineage: Eukaryota > Metazoa > Arthropoda > Insecta > Lepidoptera > Nymphalidae > Erebia > Erebia palarica. Next base: position 43,143,709 of record OZ035983.1, read on the forward strand.
ACGGACGAAGTCGAGAGCATTAAGTAGCTAAGTAGTTACTTCAGTGGATAGGGGTGCCTATTACAGCTCTGTGAATTGATTGCACTGCGTGTAACTTCAATTTCCTCGCCGCGTCGCATTACAAATGAATGCATTACCCTTGGTTCGCATTAATTCGCACACCTTGCGTTAATCGCGTTTCGGTTTGTTAATAAATAATGACGGGGACTCGTCAAACATGGGGTTAAAGTGGGGGGTAAACACTCATTTACTTGATCAAATAATTAATAGTGACTTTTACCTGAAATCTGATTCCAGTGCTGAATCATTTCGAAGTGAAAGTGTTGTAACTAAGTTAGGTACAAATTAATGCATTACCCTTGGTTCGCGTTAATACGCATACCTAGGGTTAATCGTGATTCGTTTTGTCAAACATGGGGGTAAAGTGGTAGTAAATACTCGTTGGCTCAGGAAAATAATTAATAGTTATTTTTACCTGAAATTCTGATTCCAGTGATAATATTATTTCGATGTGATAGTGTTGTAATTTAGTACCATTTTTAACTATTCCGTTAGAAGATAGCCCTTGACTGCGATTTCACCCGGTGGTAAGAGATGATGCAATCGAAGATGTCTTTTATCAAAAAAAACGGGCTAGGAAGGTCGTCCTGTGAACACATATGAAGATGTAAGCGGTCGCACAATCAATCTTACTCACAGACCGCTGCCAATCACAAACCTATTCCCAAAGTTGCTCACAACTTAAACAATGCATTACAACTCGTTAATTATTATTCCTCATACACATTCGCAGACTCAGTCCCTCGTCAAAGAGTAAACCTGCGTGAAACGGACCCGTTTAAATTTTGACTCGTGATTGACGGAGGTATGAGCGGTGTTTAAAACTTAATTAAAATATATTATCACAATTTTTAATACCCCTAATCAGTATTTTGACAAGTGTCTGTAATATGTTTATGGAAGCGAATCAGCTTTGTTTTTTATATTCAAAATTCACCATCCTTTTCCAGTCCCTCGACTAACGATTACTGATTTATCAAAATCGACCAAGACGTTAACTGGGCTACACCACTATGCACTAATTATTTTCGGTAACGTATGGCGCGTTTACATTAGTGTCGGTTTGACTAATGCAAACGGTAATTAGAATGGCCGCCTTCTATGACAACCGATCATAACCGACTTATGGAAACTTGCAATTGGCTGAAAACCGATTACGGTCGACCGACCTAACGTAAACAGGCTAATTCGGTTAAACGAAATGTACCGGCGCGTTCGGTCACCGATCTAATAAAAACGCGCTATAACGTCCGCCTTATTGTTTTTCTTGTGATGAAAACTACCCATTGTTACTCACATCGTACTCCATCCTTCTGAAGCGGTAGACTTAATAATCATTTTGGTCGATTTATTGAACCTTTATTGAAGTCAACAAAAATGGCAACCCATGATGATGACTCAACTGAAATCCCCTGCAAAAGTGTAAATGCGAAAGTAGTGGCGGAAATGAAAAACAATGCGAGCGCAAAACCCCATAAAGCGCAGGTAAACCCATTATCAGAGCGCCACGTGCGGCGGTTGTGCAGCCATTTTTCATTGCACCGGATGTGACGTGCATATCGCATTTTATCTGTCTGCAATGTATGCATTTATTATCAGATTTCAACATGTTTTTCTCTTGAGAAATAGGCTGGTGTTTAAATCTCAACACTTTTCTACACAAAAACTTTTAAAGTAGTTCACTTGATTGAAAAATCGCTGGTGTTATTTATATGACACGACATCACATAAAACACGGGTGCGGGTCAGACGCGGCGGGCGACAGTATGTGATGTCGTCCATATAAATAAAAGGAATTCAATCCACCGCACACCACGACCCGGCCCGCGCCGGTCCTGCCCTCTTTCCCTGTGTGTTTTGCGCTTTACACTGAAATGAAATGAAATGTTTTTTTCATAAAGGACAACTTGTACCCTTACGATAATTACCTATGTTAGGACTCTATCGTGGGTTTGGAAAGAAAACTGACTATGAAAAGGTTTTTCATTGCTTATCCCAATTCCCAATTTAGAGCTACCATAAACAGATTCATAATTAATTAAGGTAACAGTTTCAACTAAATACAAAAATCTTTGGTTACCATTACCACAGTTACTTATATTAAAAATTTTAGACTTCAAAATATTTTAAGTCCTTAATATATTTTTATCGATCAGTGTAAATATACAACTTTTGTTTACCTAGTCCGAAAACTGGACTTTGACTGTTCATCAAACGTATTTTTATATTTGTTATGTGAAAGTTTTATTTTATAAAAAAAAGTTTTCGCGTATGTTTAGATTGTAGGCTTTTCGTGGCGCCGGCATGGCGTCGCAATTTTTTATGCACCCCTTTGGATAAGTAGTAAATAGATTGATCCTGAATTGACTTTCGCAGGAATTGCGGAATATTTTAATCTTTATGACTTTTGGAAACTGTTTAGTAGGTAGTGATATTTAGTCCTAGGTCACACAAACTTATAATCTGCACTTTTTGTATACATGTAAAAGTGTATCTATTCATAGACGCCTTTAATAGACAATTTTCGTAGCCCGCCAACCCGCATTGGATCAGCGTGTCTAAGCTCTAATTCCCTCTCTCCTATGAGAGGCCTGCGCCCAGCATTGGGACGTTAATGGACTGTAGTGACAACCCACAGAAAAAAATATTATTTGTTTGTAAAGCGTGTCTTTTAAATGTAATTATAGCATAAAGTTAAATTTTCTACTATTCGATATTATACGAAGTTTAATAATTCTATTTATGTCCGTAGGTATTATTAGCATAAAATTTTACTGTGATCGTATGGAGCGCGCTCTGATCATGCACTCTTCTTCCCTTGCTCCTATAAGTATCTTAGAATTAGATACCTACGTTACGTTTTTGTAGAAAAAAAGATTTAAATAACAGTTTATTTCAATTAGAACTAAGAAATAAATTAAAATCTAAATCAAAAAGTAATTATATTTACAAACAATACACGCCGTCCAAGTGATCGTTAATGGGCATGATGCCCAAAACACTGGCGCTATTGCCTCGATGAATAGCAAGGCTAAGCCGTTGGGCTAAATAAGCGCCAGCTCTTTGGTCACTAGAGGCGCGGATCAGTTTTCGTTACGTTTTTTTAAATTTTATTAATTTTAGGCGCCGGAAATAGAAAATCCTATTTTTAGTTTCATTCGCTGATCTCTAGCGACAGTGTAAATTTTGTAGTCTGTCATCAGAAGATTATGCCCGGGCATCGTCGGTGGCGTTCGGTATCAATAACTCATACATCCACTCCTTTAGATTAAACGAGGCGCCGATGGGGCGGAAGCTTGTTTATCGACTATCGGTCGTGTTGTCTATACAGCCTCGCAAATATTATGCGACATTGTCTTATGAGTGCTTCGGTGTTATCTTCTATCCCAGCAATGATAGCCTAGTGGTTTGGACACCCGACCTCCTACGGGATCGCAGGTTCAATCCCTGGGCATACACCTCTAACTTATCGGAGTTATTTTCATGTTTAAGAAATTAAATATCACTTGCTTGAAATGAAAAATATCATGAGGAAGCCAGAGAGTTCTTCATAATGTTCTCGAAGGTGTGTGAAGTCTTCCAATCAGCACTTGGCCAGCTTGGTGGACTTAATGGCTAAGCCGTTCTCATTCTGAGAGGAGACTCGTGCTCAGTACTGCCGGCAGTGAGTTGTAAATAGGCATGATGATAGTAACCAAGAATCAATGAAATTATGAAATTATCTAATGAAATATGATTCATGGATTATAAAAAACGTATTTATTTTTCTATTTCGAGTGAGATTGCTATTTATTTTGATAAATTAAATCTATAAAATACACCAATCCGCCACAATGGATTAAACACCAAAAACCGAATGACGTCACAATTGTTGGTTTCGAGATTTGACAATAACACTAATAGTTCACTGCACACTGCACAGAGTACATCGGTAAAACAATAGTGACGTCACAAACGACGCCATGACTCTCGCGAGCGTTTTGGCGTGAATTTTAAAATTTAAATTTCATATGCCAATTTTTTCTACCAAACCTTATTTTTCTGCTGAAATCAAGACACGCGGAAGCGTGTCCAGCCAAAGTTCAAAAAAACTGGCGAGCAGCACCGTGTGTAATATTACACGAACCATTTGGAGCCACTTTTGACCCCCTCATAACTCAAAAACTATTTCACATAAACATGTCAAATTTGGCGCATATATTGAGACCCGTGAGATACTTATGTGCTCCAAATTTCATAAGCACACCTCAAATGGTTATTTAGATATAAACGTACAAAAATCGACATTTTTATGATCTACCTAGGTATAGATCAAAACTCTGACACGGGGCATACTACCATTGCACAAAGCCGTATTATTTTAATATTGTTGACGTTTATGTTGTAGTGTTATAATCATTATTTTAAGGACGTCAAAGTACGTGACATTCAACCGTTATTTTGAAACAATACTGCTTTAAGCGGTGGTAGTAACTCCTTAACTATTGAAAATGACACATAATTATTATTTTAATGTAAATAATAATGAATAATAATATAGTTGCATTAAAACCTTACCTTCCTATTCATACATTTTGTGCAACGAAACGTCATTGACAGAAAAGAAGAAGAAACGTATTTGAAGTCGTCAGTTCAAGCTGTCGGTCATTGTGATTTGTATTCATTGTTTATAGTGGTTTTAGTGATATCGACTGTTTACCGTGCTTGTTTTCAATGTTTCACAAAAAACTTTTGATTTTGAACTTTTGCAATCAAAATTGATGAGATGTAGAAATGTGCTGTAGAGGTAGTCTGACCATAGATGTAATCTGTCAATGTCAGTTTAACTCTAGGTATACTATATATTTTTCTTGAGAATTCTCGTCTTTAATTATCTTGTACAATGAGTCGTACAATAGAATTACTGGTGGGTGACACACTGACCTTACACCGAATAATAAGTACCTACTAATGTAAAACGTAAACTAAACTAATATAAAAGTCCTATTACAGTGTAAAGGATTATTTGAATGATAGCAAGGCATGGGTATGAATTGTTACAGCGGCTGATTATGTAATGTTATATTATAAGTACATATATATAATTTCAAATATTTGTGAGATGGTGATAATAAAAAAAAAGCGGAGTTTATTGCGGGCTCTTCTCAGACCAGGGCACGTTTGGAACCCTCGTAGCTTTAGTTTTAAGATAGCGTAGTTAATTATCACCATCACGTCTTATGCTCTGTAAGCATGACGTTCATAAGGTGTACTTTGTTACATATTTTGAATAAATATGTTTTGAGTTTGAGATTGAGTTCAATAATTTCTGTACAAAAAGTAATGATATCCCATCAAAAACATAAATGTAAAATGAGAGCCAAGTTCAAAATTGTGATATATATGCCTTGGTTGTTGACTTCAGCGACAAAAGAAGTGAGATCTAAATGGGTGCCAAGTTCAATGGTCAGTCCTGCAATTTATTTATCTCATCAAAAACATAAATGTGAAATGAGAGCCAAATTCAAAATTGTGATATATATGCCTTGGTTGTTGACTTCAGCGACAAAAGAAGTGAGATCTAAATGGATGCCAAGTTCAATGGTCAGTCCTGAAATTTATTTATAACAACATATAATATTTTATAACAACTTAAAATATCATTTCTTCTTATAACTTAGTATAAAATGTTGAATACTAAGGCTTTGGCTTGGCTAGTTTCCATATACGAATTATTATTAAGTAGGTACCTAAAAGTACAGTTTCTACCAGCAAGCCAAATTTTCGGAAGAATAAAATAAGAACTTACAGCTTTACAACTTCTGAACGCTATAATTCGTATATGAAAACTAGCCAAGCCAAAGCCTTAGTCTTCAACATTTTATACTAAGTTATAAGAAGAAATGATATTTTAAGTTGTTATAAAGTATTATATGTTGTTATAAATAAATTTCATGACTGACCATTGAACTTGGCATCCATTTAGATCTCACTTCTTTTGTCGCTGAAGTCAACAACCAAGGCATATATATCACAATTTTGAATTTGGCTCTCATTTCACATTTATGTTTTTGATGAGATAAATAAATTGCAGGACTGACCATTGAACTTGGCACCCATTTAGATCTCACTTCTTTTGTCGCTGAAGTCAACAACCAAGGCATATATATCATAATTTTGAACTTGGCTCTCATTTTACATTTATGTTTTTGATGGGATAAGATATTTTATCGAAATAGTAGATACTTCCGAACATAATGTGACCATTTTTCAAAATCAGTCATCATGCCTATTGTAATGATAATATTATAGGTACCCATATTTTTCAAATGCAGCGCTATGCTCGGCTATTTACGACAGAAAATCTCACTTCAAATTACGCTTCGCGAACCCTGTGTTATCTACTCCTTTAACAAAACTGCTAATAAAACAATTTGGTAGGGGATTCTCTTTAACACGCAATATCCCTCTTTACCATCGAAAGTCGAAACTACGTATTAGGAACGTGGCAATTTTGCAAAATCCTTTCACAGCTTTCATATTTCTGAAAGGCCGTTATAACCTAATTGTCCATTGAGTTGGCCTTTTAAGACGGCCACAGCCGAAAGGGCAACAAAGGGACACATGCAAGCACGGTCGGGCTATTTGCATATGCATGCAATATGACGGTTGGCAATTTGTCCACGTTTTGCCGGATTATGCTAATACGGGGTAAATTTTATTGGACATATCAATTAGGAAGGTCCTTTAAATTCCCTTGGGTGTTTTTCATATTTAAACTAGCTGATGTCCAGGACTTCGTCCGCGTGGAATAAGTTTTTTAATACCCACGGGACCTAAGCCTTAATTTTCCAGGATAAAATTACAGGCTAATATTATCCCGGACTCACACTCGGCCTCATCGGGCACCCGAGGTCACACTCGGTCCTCAAATATTACCCACGCAAAAAATCACGTCGATCTGTTGCGGCGTGATTAAAAGACAAACAAACACACTTTTGTATTTTTATATTAGTATGATAGTATTTAAAAAATACCGTTTTTTTTAAAATTTTAGATATATTCATAGGAAAAGAGGTATTTTGAGTAGGTACGAGTGTCTAATGGAGTGTTGAATGACCTGAATACATAGTTTAAGATAGATAAAGTACCTGTACAATCAATAATATACCAAATTGGCACCAACTTGCAAACATTTTAGCATTTCACTCTGGTAGGTAAGAAGAAAAATTCTGAAATCATACTATAATATTATAAATGTGAAAGTGTGTTTGTTTGTTGGTTTATCCTTCAATCACGCCGCAACGGAGCAGAGCAACGGATTGACATGATTTTTGGCATGGGTATAGTTGAGAACCTGGAGAGTGTTTGTTTGAGAGAAAATTAAGGAGGTCCCGCGGGAATTAAAAAATCGGGGGCATCAGATAGTCTTAATATATATAACAAAGTCGGGTTTGTTCGGACACTTATAACTCTAGAACGGCTGGACGGATCTGGATGAAATTTGGCACAGAGATAGATTACAGTCTGGAATAGCAGATAGGCCATCGGAAAGATATCTCGGAAAATTAAAGAGTTCCCGCGGGAACTAAAAACCTGAATCCACGCGGACGAAGTCGCGGGCATCAGCTTGTATAATAATATAGTTATCACGATAATGTGAAAACACTGTCAATGTTAAAATATAATAAGCTTGCAGAAGTTACACGCTCAACAAAAGTTGCGAGGAAGCGGGTCAAAGTAAGGTACTTGAGGGTATTAAGGCCTAGCTAAGGGAAATTTGTAATAAAATGAAAAATATCCAACATAATCAACAAGTTTTATTATTAATCAGTCATGTACTTAAATTACTACAGAGTTTAAACAAAAAATTGCTTCTCGAGCTTAAAACCCAAACAATATGTAACTTTTTTAAAAACGCAGTCTGTAGGCCTTATTAAACTAGGGTAGGTTAAAAAGGCCTATACTTTAAACTATCCAAAGATCAACTTATACTACGTAAATTGGTATTCTTGAGATCAATAATCATTAACATAAAGCAATAGGAAGCATAGTGGTCTTAGAAAATTTAATAAATTGCTTTTATTCGCATCCATCAGGACATTGAAAGTCATCAATATCTTCTGCAGTCAAACCGACACACTCTTCGTGGTACCACTTGGGGCATCGCGAGCATTGCCTCATTGCATCGTCCATTCTATCTTCTTTGCAGGCATGACAGTACCAACTCACTTGTTTTCGTGATTTACCTTTGACGGTAGTAGACTTTTTTGCAGATAAGATTTTAGCTTTCTCAGGATTTAAAGTCTTTTTGAAATTCGTTTTTTCTTTTCTACCTGTTTTAACATCAGTAAAGTTTTCGTCTTGTTTATTTTTCTTTCTTTTGTTACCTTTCACTTCTTTACTATTTATTTTCTCTTGATTATATTTATTAAATAGATCTTTTGTGACTGGAGTACCTCGATAATTAATGGCTTTTCGTCTAACAGTCGGTGTGCTTGTTTGAATTTTAACAGGCGTAGGCAGAAGATCATAAAAATCATTTCTTTCCAACCGACTGAGTGGTAAATCATCAGATTCATCAGAGTTAGAGCTTGTTCCATAAACTGTGCGATAATAGCTGCGTTGCACGATTGATTCTCTTGAGACCTGACCTGTGGACGTTGATGCTATAGCTGGTGATTGCTTAGTTTGTTCTGGAGTCGCTGGTCGAAGATAATCAACAGGTGAAATATTTACAAGCGAGACATCGGGTATTCGAATCGGTGTCAAAATTGATGGTGAACTAGCAGCAGATTCTGAACTCTTCTGATGATCACTATTAATAGGTGTTATATTTTCTTGATCACGATCAGGCGTTGAGGCTTCCGATAAAATAGACAGTGTTGTATATCTGGATTCTGAAGCTTGTGCATGAGGATGTTCGAGAGCTGGTGGGTTTTCTTGAGCACCATCTGGTGCAGGAGCTTCCGTCAAAATTGAAGGGGCAAAAGCTGTTTCTGGTATGGCCTGTGGGTTGAAGGGATACAAGCCAGTCGCTTTAAAGCCACTAGTGATATTGCTGTGTGTCATACATTTAGACCAAACGCTTGAAAGAATGACATTAAAGCGTGCTTTAGTGAGTTTTTTGTCCCTGTTTTGGTCTAAAAATGATAACAATTCAGCATCCCAGTGGTGCTCGAATGATCGATATACGGCTTTGTCGAGGGGCTGTAATTCATGGGTTGTGTTTGAAGGTAGGCAGTACAAATTAATGCCAAGTGAATCGGATATATCGACTATGGAAAGATCTAAATGACATGCTGCTCCATCAAATATCAAAAGGCATGGTCCCTGGCTTTTGTATCTAGACAAGTGTTTTAAAAATATTTTGAAAAGTTCATTGGTCATATACCCCTTTGCTGATTTTTCTACTAAAGATCCTTGAGGCAAATTATCGTACAATTCTGGTTTCAAACGTTTTCCCTTAAATATGACCATAGGTGGTATGGCTGTGCCAAGAGCATTAACACATCCTGCGATGGTAACGCTTTCAGCATGTTCAGAAGACTGCAAATGAACCCTTTTAGCCCCTTTTTTGGCCAAAACACTTTGCTGGTGGTGAATAGTGAGACGGCATCCTTTCTCATCCATATTATAAATTTTCTCGGGATGATCATATAAGTCAAATTTATCGTAGATATCTCTCAGTTTTTTAAAATGGTCATCAACAATAAATTTATTTAGCTTTTGGGCCCTAGCTGGGTTCATGAATTGCGCTTTTCTTACGGATATTTCATGGTGTCTTTTCATGAACGCTTTGAACCAGTCTTTGCCTGCGCGTTTGCCCTCATCATTAAAATTGTGTTTTATATTATTTTGCTCACAATATTTATACACCAATCGACGCAATATTCTTGGTGTCACAGGCAAGCCCATTTCAGAATACCGGATTATCCTTTGCACAAGTTGAGCTTCCTCTTCATCATTTAATATAGGTTTACGTCCCAAACTTTTCTTTAAACTGCCAGACTGGAGATGATTTCTGATTGTTCGTCTAGGAACTTTATATCTCTCTGCAGCCTTATACGTACTCAAAGTTCCTCTTTGTACTGCTCTAACAGCTGCGATCAGATCGTCTTCTGACCACAATGCCCGTTTGGGAGGCATCGTGACCGTAAGCACTGAAAACAATGATAAATAAATTGACAATGTATAACTGCGTACATACTACCCACAAACAAACATTTTAAAAACACGCTCCTACTTATATAGCTGTTTAAAAAAATAGAAGTATAATAAGGCCTATAGTAAAATTTTATAGGCCTTAATATCCGCTAACCACGTGGTTACAGAAAAAATAATAATAAAAATTTTACAACTACAAGTCCTTTAATATGGTAACCTAGGGACAAGCATACATTAATTAATAAACGGACAGTCAATACAGGTTTTGGAAATATGAAATTTTCAAAATAACTTACGTTTTACTGGAGCCAATTTTTATAATTCGTGCCGCGTGACCACACCGCTGAATGTTTTCGATGACACTGGCGGGGGGAGAAGTGGAAGCGTTCGTCCGCCACTTCACAGCGACTTGTATACGCTCTGAGCTTGTGTGAGTGTAACCTTGATCATCAATTACTATATTTCGTACGCTTTTTGTTATTAGGCCTTATTGCCCGACAGGCCTTAATACCCGCGGGTACCTTATACATAATTGATGTCTGTCTAGAGCAACCAAGTGAAAGAGATATGGTGTTAAATGGCTTAAATATGACTTATGTCGTGACGTCGCCGCCTGTTTCAACCATATTGTCTAGCTTTTATCAGCCTTCTATTTGTATTTTAAACATCAGTAGCTACTGATAGTTCAGTAGCTTTAGTAGCTAGTCTTTCTGTAGTAACATGCTTTAACTTTACGTAGTATTTTTACATAAAAACGAAATGCGAAATATTTCCTCCGATTCCTATCAAAAAAGGAGAACTTTTTATTTATCTACCAGTAGAGAGAGCTCGAAGTTCTTACTGAAATCGTAAAAGGATCTCCCTTTTGAAAGGAAACTGTTTTGATAGGGCAAAATGAAAAAAATACTTATCCAAAGAAGAAGAAAATCAAAGAGAAAATTTATCTCAGTGTAAAATCCAGGTCCTTAAATACTCATGTTCTAAGTTCTGCTGAAGGACAGTCAACTGCAAACAAACATAATTTCGCATTTATTAATATTAGTAGGGATTTTATTATTGACCTACTAAATGTGAAAGTTTGAATGTTTGTAAGTTTGTATGTTTGTTATTGGTTCACGCCGCAATGATTGAACCGATTTGGCTGTAATTTGGAAAGTTTATAGCCTAAATTAAAAAATAGTATGTAATATTTTATCCCGAAAAATGAAAGAATTCCCTCGGGAACCAAAAAAATCTAATCTACGCGGACAAAGTCACGGCATAAAAAATATTATCTAGTCCGCCATCTTTGGTAGTCACTTAGCCAAACCATGCATTGTCATTCAAACTAAATGCGTATGCATAATTTCAGTTCAATGGTTTGGTGATAACTGTTAAAATTTATTTGCCAGATTTGACATTTATTTTATTTTTTAAATAAACCAAAAGAAAACCTAAACAAATACACAAATATTGCAAGATAAATAAAAGCCTGTAAAAAAGAAAGGCACTGACCAGGTTGCTCCAATGTCAGCCAACGACCTCCTCATAGCACACGCAAGTTAAACCGCACACTTGCAATTAATTGCAGGAGCCAGGCCAGTGTAAATTTTCCCAAGCAGAGACGGTCGCAACTCGCAGTCGATTCGTCCATTGTTGTCGCAGATTGCCTGGCTACTAACAAAAGATATCCTTTGTGGTGGATGCAGCACTGTTACCATATTGCAGTTAGTCACAGCTCACAGCATCGTATTCCTGGCTACTGAAGGTTGATACCTTACTTTCTATAATAAGCTCCCAGAAGATATGTTGAAGCTGTCTCTGAATAAGTTCAAAGTTATTGTACAAGGTAAGCTCATTGAAAAATCTTATGTAAAGGGTTACTTATATGAAAAGGAAGTAAAGAAAAAACCCGGCTGAGTTTGTTGTGGGCTCATCTCAGATCAGGGCGCGTTTGGAAACCTCGCAGCTTAAGTTTTAGGATACCGTAACTAATTATCACCATCATGTTTTATAAGTAATTGACGTCAATAAGTGTACACAGTGTACCTAATTTGAATAAATAAATATTGATTGATTGATATCATTAACCATGTAACTGTACAGGTTTTCTTGAGATAAGCCGGTCAGTTCCCAGGTCCTTCCGCATACGACTCGTTGAGTTCTACTGTGTTTTTAAACACCTTTCATCCCATAGGTTTTTATCAATATTCATACTCATATTAACCAGCCCCCCGATTGTGTGAGGATTACTTCCTCACACTAATCGTAATCGTAATCGTTTGTCAAACGTATAATTCGGCCTGTTTAAAGAGTTCATGGATGTCTGCACTTCAAAAAGCATATATGAACTCCATATTGGGCCTCATGACCGATGGCTAAAACTTGCTTTCCGCTGCATATAGGAAACAATAAGGCCATAATATAATTCGGTCACCCATCTAATTATCGATTTGAATGAAAGTGGCTTAATAATCTGAATCGATACATCCGTAGGCACAACAACAAGGCGACATATTTTAACGGTACGATTTCGATTATCGTATTAAATTGGTTCAAGCGTTACTGAGTTGCAATTAGTTATTATAAATAAGGAGAGGACAAAAAAAAGCAATAATTTATCTAAAATGTTAACAATTCAATAAAATAGGAATACCTAACTTAATATTTTTCCAAGAAATAAATCAGACTGACTTTTAAAACGGTCTAATGAATATGGCAACGATTAGTAGAAAGGGAAAAGTACCATTAATTTTCCTTATGGAAAAATAAAGTGACATCGGCGCCAGTTAGTCTTAGAATAGGATAAACAACCTTACTTCAAGGTCAGAGAAAATATCCGTAGTGTGTCCTTGATAGTAAGATAATCTTTTTTTATTACAAAATAGGCTTGCGCTTGACGACATTCATGATTAGTGCAAAGTTGAGGTTTAGGCTGGAATGCGCTTGCCTAGAAGATGCCTATTAGCTCTTGCCTTATTTAGGTATTTAAGTTATGCGAGGCAGGAAACACGTGAGCCAGAAGGGTTATATCTTAGCGGTTCGTATCAGAAACGTTGAGCAAAACCATTTCGTGCGAGTAGATTAGACGTCAACCGCATATAAGGATGCCAACGCTGCTGGTTTCTCGTTGTACTGTGGTAGAACGGTGACGGAGGAACAAGGCTGTGAAGTTCTGGCGTGATTGAGTAACAAATATTCATCTATTCATCCATACATCCATCCATCCATCCAAGCTCTCGTATTTTTAATATTATACTATAGATTAGTGAAAACTGGCATAGTTATTAAAGTGTGTCTGGTTATCTTTACTATGACGTTTTCAAGAACTCTCAGGCGCGTCCTATTGTCATCGCTCGCGCGATGATGCGATGCGATTTCATCGTGCGATGAAACTGGTCAGTTTCATTCAGACGCGACCGCGCGATAAGAAATCGTGTGTCCTATTTTGGAGCGATGCGATCACACTCGAAATGGCTCATAACAGAGTTGCATAGTTTCAGTTTCGTGATCTTCAATAGGACATTCAGTAGAACACAGTATGTTTGAACGCACGGGCGTGCGATCTCTTTCGTCGGACGCACGCATCATCGCACGAGTGATGACAATAGGACGCCCTTAGATGACCAATTTTTATTTAGAACACAATTTATCCAGTCATCCAGATCACTATTATAGGAACTTCTATTTTCAAAAATGAACAGGCGCTGTTCGGTAGAGATCTACTAATTTAAGAAAATCGATGCTTTGTAAACGTTTCCTTAAATTTTCCTTAATTTTTTTATTTCTTAATTTTCCAAAAGTGAGTACCTACATTATTATGCCTCTCTCATAGAGGGTTACATATTCGTTCCGTTTGCCGTAGAGACCATTTTTTTTGCGATATATTTCATTGCGGTTAATCGCCTCATCTGGTGATAAAAAGGCTGGCTCATTTTTTGCGCAAATGATCAGCCTGGCTGTCCAGCGCGGAAATGCAGCATTCTTGCCACCATTCCACGCGGACATGATTTATGTTGTAATTAGGTAAGGCTAGCTAGCTTTACGTTCTATTGTATTGTTTTCAATAAATGTTAAAAATACATATTAGCGCATCAATTTCGATTATGAAATGAGATACAAACTCGGCAGCCCGGCGTCGCTTTGTCCTCGTGACACTTGTGCGATAGCGCGCCCTTCGTGCTTGCTGACAGTCCGCAACTTTGTGTGAACGTTTTTGACTATTGGATATTTGTGGTTATTCACAACTTGCAAACCGTAACCTGGGGGCATACTCCCATCGCCTAAAGCGGTTTAAAGCCGTATTGTTTTAAATAAATAAAATTTGTTTTTTTCGGACCCTTATTCTTAGTCCAAGTTGTTAGTACTTTTTAATACTGTAGTATTCAACTTAAAGGCTATGTTAGTACTTAGTATCGTTGTCAACCGATGGACGTCCACTGCTGGACATAGGTCTCTTGTAGGGTCCTCCACAAGCCACGGTCTTGCGCCGCCTGGATCCAGCGACTCCCTGCGACTCTTTTGATATCGTCCGCCCACCGTGTGGGGGGTCTGCCGACGCTACGCTTTCCAGTGCGGGGTCGCCATTCCAGCACTTTGAGACCCCAACGCCCATCGGTTCTCCGAACTATGTGCCCCGCCCATTGCCACTTCAGCTTCGCAACTCTTCGGGCTATATCGGTGACTCTGGTTCTCCCACGGATCTCTTCATTTCTGATTTGATCACGTAGGGACACTCCCAGCATAGCCCTCTCCATCGCCCGCTGAGTGACCCTGAGCCTTCTTATCAGGCCCATAGTCAGCGACCATGTCTCGGATCCGTAAGTAAGTAAGTACTTAGTATACATACAATAAAAAAACCGGCCAAGTGCGAGTCGGACTCGCGCACCGTGGGTTCCCTACAAACCTGTAGTAAGTTTAAAATTATTAAAATATAATAAGCTGTTATGCTTATCGCAGTTTTCCCTGTGTTATAAGACGTTGCTTTTTACCAAATTTCAAGATTTTGAGTTCACGGGAAGTACCTTGTAGGTTTTGATTCCATTGTGAGTGTTGAACTTTGCAGCATAAACGGCTGTATCTTTTGATTGCGATGGCTCAGAAGTTTGATTTTTTCACAGAAAAAGGGTCTTGACACACAGACGGACGGACAACAAAGTGATTCTATAAGGGTTCCGTTTTTTCCTTTTGAGTTACGGAACTCTAAAAACTTGGAACACTAAGTACATAGACATGCGTAAGTCATGTATCCAGTGCCTCAGCATGGGGCACTTTTAAACGTTTAATATTGTTGACGTTCTTGTTTTAGAATTATTATCCCTATTTCAGGGACGTCAAGGTACGTGACAAAACTGTGATTTTGAAATAGTACTGTTTTAAGCGATGGTGGTAACCCCCTGTGGTGATATACTTCTATAATAAGAGATTATTTAACAGAGTAAGTACCTGGGCAGGTAAAGTACGCCTAATTACTTACCCAGGCATGCGTGTTTTAAATTATATTGAGGGTAGAGCTTTAATTTAACAAGTAGCTATCTGTTACCATGCTGAAATTATAATACTATATACTTGGTTTTGTATAACTGTATATGTTTTTAAATAAAAATGTAAGTAGGTAGGGAACTGATTTTATAGAGTCCCTTCCTAATTAAAAGCACAACTTTTCAGGCAAAAGAAATAAAACTCTTTACTAGAAATTTAGCATTATGGTATGATATTCAAGAGTAAGTAATTAACCTATTTCAAAGCAAAACTAGTAACAGAAAAGAAATTAAACGATATACAAAATTTAACACTTTTTATATTATTGAAAGATTCCAAGCATCAGTTCAAAATGGATACAAAATATTTATTTACACAATTTAGAATATATTTTCACACAGAAATTAGTACACATATACCAATAAATACAACAATTAAATATAAAGAGTTACAGCAAGAATACTTATCTTTACGCTAGGTGGGTCGTAGACAAAAACTCTCTTATCTCATAATAACAGTGGGTTTTATAGTTTAGATTCCTCCCATATACCCACACCTTTTTCCTATTCCAAGTTTGACAACGTAACAGCATTTTTTTTATAACAAACTGTTTAACGGAATTAACTACGAATATATATTTCCAATCACTAATTAATATACTTAACTCTTAATTATTAAAAGCATTTTCAAGTTAATACACCATTTAGTATAAGCTAGAAGTAGAAAAGTACACCGAAGTATCAATTAATATACATTAATTCTTAATTACAGTAAATCATTACTCAAAATACAGTTATGACTAATCATTTATCACAATAATAATTATCAAATAGTTCTCTACATTTAAAACAGAATTATAATTTAATTAAGTAACTATTTTACAATATCTCTTAAAACGCTATGATAGTCAATTGACCTATTTCTAAATTACATTATTTATTTGAAGCTTAACTATCAACACTTTGTGTTGCTAAATTAGTAATTATTTATTTTAATAATGTCTACACTCTTTTTCTGAATAAACTTAAATATTTAGTTTCACAAATATAACCTGAGGATTATTACCAACATATCAAGTGTGTATTCTCACTTGATATGTTGGTAATAATCCTCAGCATCCAAACAGCATTTTGTTTATAACAAACTGTTTAACGGAATTAACTACGAATATATATTTCCAATCACTAATTAATAATATACTTAACTCTTAATTATTAAAAGCATTTTCAAGTTAATACACCATTTAGTTTAAGCTAGAAGTAGAAAAGTACACCGAAGTATCAATTGATATACATTAATTCTTAATTACAGTAAATCATTACTCAAAATACAGTTATGACTAATCATTTATCACAATAATAATTATCAAATAGTTCTCTACATTTAAAACAGAATTATAATTTAATTAAGTAACTATTTTACAATATCTCTTATAACGCTATGATAGTCAATTGACCTATTTCTAAATTACATTATTTATTTGAAGCTTAACTATCAACACTTTGTGTTGCTAAATTAGTAATTATTTATTTTAATAATGTCTACACTGTTTTTCTGAATAAACTTAAATATTTAGTTTCACAAATATAACCTGAGGATTATTACCAACATATCAAGTGAGAATACAAGTGTTGCCACACTTTAATAACAAATAATGTTTAACTTATACAAAATTCAGTGTTTACCCACTGTAATATTTAATTATTCCTCATGAATCACAAAATAGAGTTCTTTTATTTTCCAATAAAATATCATGCGTAAAAGGTTGCTGACGAAAGTTTTTATACGAAAGTTTACTCGTATAAAAAACATTTGTATTTGAATTGTATTATGCAACTAGCCCGCGATTTCGTCTGCGTGGATCGAGGTTTTTCGGATCCCGCGGGAAGTCCCTAATTTTCCGGGATAAAAAGTAGCTTATGTGCTATTCCAGACTATAATCTATCTCTGTGCCAAATTTCAGCCAGATCCATTTAGTCGTTGGGGCGTGATTGAGTAGCAAACATCCATACATCCATCCAAATTTTCGCATTTATAATATTAGTAAGATTGTAGTGTTCAAATATAACCGCACACACAAACTACCTTTGCCATTAATTCTCACACCGACTCCGGATACATTGATGGACGTCCGATACAAGCGCACCGCCCGGCGCCGCATTGTGCTTATCCACAGTTATGAGATCGCCCGCACTGCACCATGTTTATAATTTCTGAATTTTCCCTGGTCTGGCCTGGTGGGAGGCTTCAGCCGTGGCTTGTTACCACCCTACCGGCAAAGACGTGCCGCCAAGCGATTACGCGTTCCGATACGATGCCGTGTTGGAACCAAATAGGGGTTTAACATAACTGCCATGCCCCTAACAGGTTAGCCCGCTACCATCGTAGATTGCATCATCACTTACCATCAGGTGAGATCGCAGTCAAGGGCTAACTTGTAGTGGATAAAAAAAAGTGACAATCGATTGTACCTATACTCACTAGACTCTTTAGTGCATTGGTTAATGACTATCTTATTACCATGTAAAGGACTACTTAAACGACAAGGAAGCTTGGCAATAATTTGCTCCATGGCTCTGATGGTTCCTTAGATGATGATTTGTGAGATGGTGATAATAAAAAAAAAAGCCCGGCTGAGTTTGTTGTGGTCTCTTCTCAGACCAGGGCGCGTTTGGAACCCTCGTAGCTTTAGTTTTAAGATACCGTAACCAATTATCACCATCATGTTTTTTAAGTAAGTATTTTTTAACGTCAATAAGTGTACCTACAGTGTACCTATCTATATATATAAAAATCAATTGCTGTTCGTTTGTCTCGCTAAAACTCGAGAACGGCTGGGCCGATTTAGCTGATTTTGGTTTTGAAATGTTTATCGTAGTCCAGGGAAGGTTTAAACGGTGAGAAAATTTGGAAAAATTGCGAGGTAGACCGTAAAAACAACAATTTCATTTTCCCACATATTTTGTTGTTAGGATAGGTGATATGAAGTACACCGGGTCATCTAGTATTGAATAAATGATATTGAGTAATGATGAACTAGCCACAGATAACCGTGCTGGATTCGATTACGAATCAGGGAAATTCAAAAAATAAAAAAAAAACGGTTGGTTTAGAAAATTTAAATTGGCTTTTAAATTTATACCTGTGTTATTTAAACTTAAAATAAATAACTTGACATTGTTAATAATGATCCCATCAAAAACAATGTTTTTGATGGGATATCATTACTTTTTGTACAGAAATTATTGAACTCAATCTCAAACTCAAAACATATTTATTCAAAATTGTACCTACAAAGTAGACCTTCTGAACGTCATGCTTACAGAGCATAAGAGGTGATGGTGATAATTAACTATGGTATCTTAAAACTAAAGCTACGAGGGTTCCAAACGTGCCCTGGTCTGTGAAGAGCCCGCAATAAACTCTGCTTTTTTTTATTATCACCATCTCACAAATATTTGAAATTATATATATGTACTTATAATATAACATTACATAATCAGCCGCTGTAACAATTCATACCCATGCCTTGCTATCATTCAAATAATCCTTTACACTGTAATAGGACTTTTATATTAGTTTAGTTTACGTTTTACATTAGTAGGTACTTATTATTCGGTGTAAGGTCAGTGTGTCACCCACCAGTAATTCTATTGTACGACTCATTGTACAAGATAATTAAAGACGAGAATTCTCAAGAAAAATATATAGTATACCTAGAGTTAAACTGACATTGACAGATTACATCTATGGTCAGACTACCTCTACAGCACATTTCTACATCTCATCAATTTTGATTGCAAAAGTTCAAAATCAAAAGTTTTTTGTGAAACATTGAAAACAAGCACGGTAAACAGTCGATATCACTAAAACCACTATAAACAATGAATACAAATCACAATGACTGACGGCTTGAACTGACGACTTCAAATACGTTTCTTCTTCTTTTCTGTCAATGACGTTTCGTTGCACAAATGTATGAATACGAAGGTAAGGTTTTAATTCAACTATGTTATTATTCATTATTATTTACATTAAAATAATAATTATGTGTCATTTTCAATAGTTAAGGAGTTACTACCACCGCTTAAAGGAGTATTGTTTCAAAATAACGGTTGAATGTCACGTACTTTGACGTCCTTAAAATAATGATTATAACACTACAACATAAACGTCAACAATATTAAAATAATACGGCTTTAAGCAATGGTAGTATGCCCCGTGTCAGAGTTTTGATCTATACCTAGGTAGATCATAAAAATGACGATTTTTGTACGTTTATATCTAAATAACCATTTGAGGTGTGCTTATGAAATTTGGAGCACATATGTATCTCACGAGTCTCAATATAGGCGCCAAATTTGACATGTTTATGTGAAATAGTTTTTGAGTTATGAGGGGGTCAAAAGTGGCTCCAAATGGTTAGTGTAATATTACACACGGTGCTGCTCGCCAGTTTTTTTGAACTTTGGCTGGACACGCTTCCGCGTGTCTTGATTAGAATAGTATTTTTTTTGCATAGCAAAACACGGCAGATTCTTGCTAATCATGTAATTTTATGTATGTATATTGTATTTATGCAATCTAATGCAAATAAATGATTTGATTGAATGCTTATTTATTTCTACAAAGGAATACAATTTAATTTACTCATTTGCGATGATCTTAGTTTTAGCCCAATCATACATACACAGTAACGTGCTTGATAGTTTCAAAAAATACAAACAGTTCCAAAATGGTGGCGATTCTCCATGGTTAAAGGTCTAGTCCCACATGAGACACACAGTACGAGTTCTTTCTTAAAAGTACTTATTTATGTATTAATTGGTATGTCTATTTAGTTTATGTATGTCTATTATTATTATTTTGTATAAATTAGTTCAATCAAAATATGTTATAATATATGGTATTGGTAAGTTTATTTAGCTATTAGTATTTAAGTTTAATATTATTTTTGCACCACCTCCCTTTGTCTTCTTTTTCATTTTCTCCCTAACGTTAAGGTTGTCTGGAAGAGATCGCTGCTTAGCGATAAGAGCCTTAGCCTTATTGTACCTACATAATTATGGTTGTTTTGTTGTTTGTTACACGTTGTTTTTGTATATTCGTGGTGTACAATAAAGTTTATACATACGTACATACATAAGACTAAGTACATTAAAGCTCGGCCACCTTTTACGAACGCGTGTCAAGGTCTAGCCCCACTTGAGATGCACGTAGCGGCGCGTCACGGAGCGGCAAATATTATTTGTATGAGTTTGTATGGGGCCGCGTCGCACAGTCCTACTTGTCATGTCGCGTTAGTATGTCCAACCCCATACAAATTCACACAAATAATATTTGCCGCTACGTTCTGCGCCGCTCCGTGCATCTGTAGCCGTGCTAGACCTTAAGGCGTCAGGCACGAAACTAGCAATGGCCGTGCGACGGCGACAGCGGGGCGATGTGGTCCGAAAGCTGGCGACGAATTTCGGGAAGGCAAGCTGAAATTTTGGTAAAATATAATTTCGTCAATTGGCGAATGGTAGTCCTACCAGTCTGGTAGAGCGTTTGCGGTTATTACTCATTTCGCTACTGCGCAGCACATAACATATTTTGCAAAAAAAATCCAAAAAATATTTTTTGGCAAGTTATTTTATTTATCTTTAAATTTAGTAATTATAGAATTCGAAAATAAAAATCCCAGACGTTTTTACCTGTTATAAAGTATTACCAGACCTCTTCAAAAATATTTTATTAAATATTAAAATCAGCCAGCTCTCCGACTAATCGCGTCGCCCCTCCGTCGCCGTCGCCCCGCTGTCGCTAATTTCGTGCCCGTACACTAAGACAAGCTCATGCTTTGGAAACTGAAACGAGGCCCTTGAATACGTAGGACCATTTAAGCAAATAGATGATAGTCACAATCGATACACTAGAAACCGCCATATGCTAGTATCGCTGCAGAAATCCTTTGTGGGGTCGAGTGTACGCTTTCATAATATGGTTTCCTAAGAGTTTCTGGATTTGTCATTACATAGATTTAAAGACTGTGTTAAACAGCATTTGATAAGTCGAGGCTATTACACTATCGATGATTTTATTAATGACAAAGTTGCATGGAAGCAACCGGCCTCGCATCCAGTGACCCACAAGTCGGTGTAATACTTGTAACTGTGTTGTGTTGTCTACATATTGTAACCTTTTCTTTTCTATGAAAAGAGCAACTGCTGAGTTTCTTGCCGGTTCTTCTCAGTAGAATCATCTTTCCGAACCGGTGGTAGAGTCTTAACGTTTCATAAGTGACACATGAAATAAATAAATCATTTTATAATATTTTTTTTATCATAGTTACCTATGTACATTGAATCATCAAAACTACTTTTTCGACGCGACTAGCCTTTTGAGCTCTATCTTGCGGTGTTTGTTATCTGTCATTCCTAACTATGCAAATACATATAATAACTGCGCAGTATAGGGCTTTATCTATTTTCACTTTATCTAAACAGACGACGTGACTCTCGAAAAAATCTTTATTCTTTATCATTCTGCTAAAAACTAGATAAATCTGTACCATGTAATACAATGATGGTATAATATACAACATGCGCTCTCCGGCTACCATCCTCACTAATCAGAATCTCCTTTCCGAATCGATGGTAGAGTCAAAACATGACGTAAGTAACATAAGAGGCACCTGTATGTCCTATGTGTTTTAAATAAATTGAATTGAATTGAATTGAATAATAAGAAGCGAAATTAATGCAATAGTGTGACTATCTGTATGTCTGTTACGTTTCAACAGCCTATCTTTTCAACCGATTTGGATGAAATTTGGTATAGAGGTAAGCTAAATCTCGGGGAAGGACAAAGGTTACTTTTTATTTTGGAAAGTTATGGAAACAAAAAACTTAAATCTCGCGGACGAAGTCGCGAGCATGATTTAGTACACAATATGCCGCTGGACTGACGACCTTAAAAAGGTAGCGGGAAGTGGGTGGATGAGGAAAGCGGAGGACCGTGTGTGGTGGCGTGCTCTCCTAAAGGCTCTCCAAAATGTCCAGCAGTGGACGAATACAGGCTGATCGATCTATGGATGGATGCCAAAAAAGCAACGGTTTACCGCACATACTCTTCATTTCAACCCATCGCTGGCCTACTACTCTAATAATCCACCACGCTGGCAAAATGTGGATAGGCACCTTTCAGCCAGCCAGCCTTAGATCGTCGGTCGATTCAAAAACATGAAATAAAGTTTCCCCGAAACCTTGCACTGACGTTGCTGAAAACAAAATTATTACACACTGTTTCTGCCATTTTTATCTGCCATGAACAAACCGGAGGGAGTATGATTTAGTGGGCCGTTACCTCGAGAGTCTGATATGGGGCAGTTATGTACGCGAATGCTTTGTTTTCTTAAAGTGGGAAATATTAAACCAAGTATACAAAGGTTTCGAAGATTAGGTATCTCTTAAAAGCTGTGAAAATAGGCATACGAGTAAGGAAATAAAAAAATATATAAACATAATATACCTATATATTACTTTATTTAACATCATATAGTAGTAGCGGTAGTAAAAACCATTAAAATGTCACGAATTCTTGTCCAACCCCCCAATCTTATATGGCCCGGTGGCCAAAATTGGAATCAATTTTTAAGCCTGTTTAGATTTTTTTCTTATTTTATTTTTAAAAGATACTAGAGACACTGTCACTGGGTTAGATAATTTTTTGGAACGGGAGGGACTTTTTATGTGCAAAATACGAAATCAAGATTTTTGAACAAGATGACACTCGACTTCATCCGCGTGGATTTAAGTTTTTTTTAATCCTCTCAAAGTAAAGTAACTCTTTGATTTTCTAGGATAAAACGAGCGTAAGGAGGTATGTCTCCGTTATACGCAAGATACTTCTGTACTTACCATTTTTTTTAAACCACTTAAGCGAATGATCAGTAAAAATATAACCGACAGTTTTCACAAATTCATAATATTAGTATGAATACTAATAACTATATTGAAGGATCTTTGTATGGTGTTTTGTAAATCTTCAAGTATAATAAATTACTCCGAAACACTTTCTTTAAAAAATTTCATGCAAAATTTTTCCAAGCTCCTTTGATAAATCAAGCTCATAAAATTCAACTCTGCATGCACATAACTTTACAAGTACAATATACATGAATTTACTGGCCTTTACAAGCCAAAAAGCCCGCATCCATATAATAATTTTGACAAGTTACCAACGAGTGCCCGCTTGCTTCGTCTAGACGTCGATTTTTGGCAAAGTCAAGGCTACTACGAGTACTGTCGCGTACAAAGTAGTTTTCCGTTGCGTAATAGTTAGGATGAATCTGGCAGCTTTCCGCGACATTTCCTGGCGGAGTCGTGAGCGCTGTGATGTTGTAATTGGGAGGATCTGGATTCGAATATTTATGAAATTTAAGAACTTACTGAATTGGTATAGTTAAACTGCTCTGTTGCGGCGTACTTGAAAGACAAATTAAACACACTACAAAGAAACATACACTTTCTTTTGCATGAGTTTTATAATGCAATTTTGAGTTTAGGTTCCTGTTTCTTATGTGTTCCCCTTTTCTTGTATATTTTCAAAGGAGAATAAAGGAGAATAACTTATGTATACAAACTCATTAAGAAAGACTGTTCTAATTCAAGGTATGTGCCCTTTATATTTGCTTACAAGTACACAAGCGTCCATTCGACAGAGTACCTACGTTAGGTGTGGAACAGCTGGATAAAAGAAAGAATAAACATATTTTATTTTGAAATTGTGCCACACATAAACAAGTACATGTACCTACCTAAAAAGGTAGATCCCTGCAACTCAGCAATTTCTGTCATGATTTTCGTCTTGTCTTCATTCCATGAAGTTCCATAGTCAATATATATATATTTTAAATGAGCATGAAGACCACTTTGGGTAAGAAATAATCCTTTTCGAAAGATTAAATAAAAACAATATAGTTAAAAATCAATTTTCGTGTCGCCAGTATCAATGAGCGAATTGGTCCCGTACGAGCATGCTCCAGCGTCCAAATCACAAATCAAAACCAATGTTGGAGTCTCGACGGAGACGTGAAATAACCAAATAATAATAAATTCTTGCGAATAAAGCCCTTTTCTACAAATACTTGTGACATGCTTTTCGTGGATAATTTTTTTTAACGAACTCTTGGACAAAAGTATCGAAGAAGACTCCGAGGTGCCTATAAACAAGTTCAAAGTAAATAATAAGATTACTTATTAAAAATCTGATGATGTCTGATGTCTGCGACTTCATCCGCATGTCCGCGTGGGATAAGTATTTTTATTTCCCGTAGGAACTCCTTAATTTTCCGGGCTTATTATCTAAGTCAAATTTCATCAAAAGCGGTTGAAAAGATGGGCCTTCAAAACGTAGGCAGACAGACAGACTGGCAGACACACTTTCGCATATTTAATATTAGTATGGATTCCTATATGATAAAAAGTTCTAGCAGATCTGAAAGTTCTCATAATTTTGACTTTGAACTTTTTAGCTTTATTAGTGCTAGTTATAAAACCCGGCTGACTTTTTGTGTTTTTTTTCTCAGATCAGGCATCATCATCGTTTAGAAGAGTATTATATTTCAGTACGTAATTTTCTAATCATTACGAAACTACAGGGTATTTAGCAGTTCGATTCAACGATAGAGAAGAGTTCTAGAGTCAAAAGAACCTCCAACTTTTTGGAATTCGGTTAACTAAACGTATCATAACATAGGAGATACCTGAAGGTACGTATATTCAATATTATGACATATTAGCTAACGCCCGCGATTTCTTCCGCGTGAATTGAGGTTTTTGGTTCCCGTGAGAACACTTTAATTTTCCGGGATAAAAAGTAGCCTATGTGTTATTCCAGACTATAATCTATCTCTGTGCCAAATTTCATCCAGATCCGTTCAGCCGTTGGGGCGTGATTGAGTAACAAACATCCATCCATACATCCATACATCCATCCATCCAAACTTTCGAATTTATAATATTAGTATTATATATAATATGACTTTGGGAATAATAATATTAAGTACCACTTATTATTCTCAAAGTCATATTATTTCTGTTTTCAAGTTTCAAAAACGTATACCACCCACTTTGGATAAATGGCTTTTGACTTAGTTTTTTTTTGAAGTCAAGAAAATCCGTCAAGTAATATTTCGTTAACTCAAATAAGTTGAACCATTGGAGCAATACCCGGGGAGCATACACTTTACGACTGTATCCCGGATAAGCCATGCCCGGATCTGAGCTCGCATCAAATCTCTGATTACGCATTACGTAGAATTGAATTTGATGCCGTTTTATTTTTCCCATGGCCTCGTAAAGTTAAACGGTTGATGAATGTGACCCACGCTATAATAATAAGTATGGTAGGCATATAATTGTAAACACAATTTGCGTAAGAAAGAAACATACAACGTGTGTTAATTTGTCCTTCAATCACGCCGCAACAGAGCAAAGAATCGACGTGATTTTTAGCATGAGTTCCCGCAGGAATCAAAAAACTTAAACCACGCGGACGAAGTCGCGAAGTCGAATCAGACAGTTTATTATATTATTTCTAAGCAATCACCTGCTTTTTTTACAAAATTGTGTAGGTACAAATATATGACATAGTGTGTCGGAAAAAACTGGCTACTCTGGAAAAACAAAAAAATTGATATTTTTTAAAACCTTACACGGAAGATATAGTCGGGGGCTTCAACTAGTAATAGTCACACAATGGGGGCTACCGTGTTTAAATTCGTCGCTAGAGGCGCTAGTGTAGAGTGAGGTCTCCCAAATGTCAAATAGGTATTGTCACTGGGCCTTTATCGCGGGTCTAATTATTTCATTATTGTATTTAGCAATACCAGATTAATTAATTAATGAAGATGTAAGATACGTGTCAATGAATATCAGTGCTCTGCGTTCAGAAAGCGGAGCAAAAAAAAAAGTGCAAAATTAAGAGGGTTGAGAGAAGAAGAATTCAGAAGTTAGTACATTATCTCCCTGGTTCCTGTGTGCATTTAAACACGTATTTTTTGTCAATAGTATGCTTGTTTACCGAATTTACAGCTATACTGAGGACCTTACTCGCCAGTGGCGTCAACTAGTGAGCATAAAAACGGTAGCCTCATTGAGCTACATTCATTCTATAAGATGCAGTGTAAAAGGTTAAAAGTGTGTGTCGTAAAAATGGCACTTATCTTCTCAATTAGGGCATTGCATTCTGACGACCTCCGTGGCGCAATGTGTAGCGCTGTTGTCTTAACGTGCGGAGGTCCCGGGTTCGATCTCCGGCAGGATCAATTCGGGAATTTATAATTTCTGAATTTTCCCTGGTCTGGCCTGGTTGAAGGCTTCGGCCGTGGCTAGTTACCACCCTACCGCCAAAGACGTGCCGCCAAGCGATTTAGCGTTCCGGTACGATGCCGTGTAGAAACCGAATAGGAGTATGGGTTTAATATAACTGCCATGCCCCTAACAGGTTAGCCCGCTACCATCTTAGACTGCATCATCACTTACCATCAGGTGAGATCGCAGTCAAGGGCTGACTTGTAGTGGATAAAAAAAAAACATTGCATTCTTCCAAGTTAGGATTTTCCATCTTAGACAGTCCCATCGACTATCCATTAAATTTTGGACACGGTTGCAGCACTAGTACCTAACCAAACAGGATCCAAACAGGTTCCCATGGGATAGTAGGTAGTGTGAATCCAAATCAGTTAAGTTTTTAATTTATACATAACTAGCTAATACCCGCGACTTCGTCTGCGTGGATCGAGGTTTATTGGTTCCCGCGGGAACTGCTTAATTTTCCGGGATAAAAAGTAGCCTATGTGCCAGACTATAATCTATCTCTGTCCCAAATTTCAGACAGTTCCATTCAGCCATTGGGGCGTCATTGAGTAACAAACATCCATACATCCATAGATCCGTCCAAACTTTCGAATTTATAATATTAGTAAGATAAATTCAGGTAGAGTCCTAACTTATCGTAAGTGGACACAAGTTGTACACAAATAAACGTTTCATTTTATTTCGAATTGAAATTAATTGATTTATATTTCATTGAGGACACTTGTGTCCCTTTTGATTAAGTCTTAACTCTACCACCTGTTCAGAAAGAAATCTAGTGAGAAGAACCGGCAAGAAACTCAGCAGTTTTTCATTTCATTATACAGGGCTCACTAAAATTATACAACTACAATCAAACGATCAGGGATAGACTATGTCGATGATAAGAATCACCAAATTTCAATTTAACTATCACATTAAAACACCATAATGATCACATGCGTTAAAATCAATACCATATTAACATCGAGTACCTATTAATCACTGTGTAAATGTAACCCTTCTCCAATAACGCGCGGTGCTTTCGGCCCACCGCACACAGCTTATGAAACAAACACCGTATTAATTCCCCGGTTATTATTGGTGAAGGAATTACGCCCGGGCCTGACGTAGACGGCTTAATGAATCGTGTATGAGCTACGGCCTATAGGTTTCGTATTAACAGCGTATGAGAAAATTTTACTTGTTAGTGCAAATTGTCTTTACAGAATAATAATTATTACTACGTACCTATACGTCATAAGCTTAGAATTCATAAACCTAATTAATCATTTTTTTATCACTATACGTATATTTTTCTTATCTACTTACTTGTTATATAGACGATATCTCGGGTGGAATTTCTGAAAACTACTTCAGTGTGGGAGTCCACGCTTAACATTATCGAAAAAATATTATGTAACATTTAAGTTTCAAAGACTTCTGGTTTAAGCTGCACGTCAATAAAAGTTTATGTCAGTCAGTTAATTCTGATCAGTATAATTCTAATGTCAGAAAAGTTATTTAGTATTTTTTTTTTTCTTGTATTCTTGTACGTTTTAAATCCATGTTTCCTTTTTGGTAATTTGACACTTTATAATAAAGACACGTTCATGAATAAAGCAAGTGTATGTTATTATTTCGCTTCGATTTTAATTCACACCATAAATAATAATTCAATAAAACAGTTTTTCCATTCAAATATAAATAAGTTGCTACAAACAATAGGTTGAAACTAAATAGTATAAACCGTCGTTACCCTGGCATTTGTCACTCAATTTAGACCCAAAACTTTCAACAGTTGAACAGCGACGGATTCGAGACACGGCTTTATTCTGGATGGATTCTAATTCCTCTATATATCAAATAAGATAATAGTTCACGCAACTCGGTCTTAGCAACGCCC
Source organism: Erebia palarica (assembly GCA_964035005.1). Classification (NCBI taxonomy): domain Eukaryota; kingdom Metazoa; phylum Arthropoda; class Insecta; order Lepidoptera; family Nymphalidae; genus Erebia; species Erebia palarica. The sequence continues at coordinate 43,172,620 of OZ035983.1, forward strand.
CCCTGTCGTCAAAGGGTTAAATACCGACAATATTGTACTGAATATGTAATATAGTTTATAGATTGCGTGTACTAATTAATTCTTATTATGTAATATCCAATTTACATCGATATGTATTTCACAAATAGCGTTTCAATAATTAGGAACAATTAACTAAAGTTTGAACACAGTCCTAAATAATGTTTTTCAACTAGAAGTGCCTTTGACTGCAATCAAATCTGGTGGTTCAAATGGTGCAGTCTAAGACGGTGGCTGGCTAGCAGTAACATAATATCAAACCCATAGTCCTAATCGGTTTTTACGTGGCATCGTACTCGGACGCTTAAAAGCTTGGCTTTGCCAGTAGGGTGTCACAAGCCGTGGTCGAAACTTAACACCTGGCTGGACCAGAGATTATTTAGAGATTCTAAATTCCGAAATTACCCCTCCTGAAAATCGAAACACTCTTATAGGTTGTGCTCAGTAGTGAGCCGGCAATGGATTGAAGTGGGGCTTACGCTTGAGGACATTCGCGCTTATGAAACGCTATGATAAGGTTTTTATTTTTTATCCACTGCAAGTTAGCCCTTGACTGTGATTTCATCTGATGGTAAGTGATGATGCAGTCTAAGATGGTTGCAGGCTAACCTGTTAGGGGCGAAATCGCTTGGCGGCACGTCTTTGCCGGTAGGGTGGTAACTAGCTACGGCCGAAACCTCCCACCAGGCCAGACCAGGGAAAATTCAGAAATTATAAATTCCCAAATTAGCCCTGCTAGGGATCGAACCTGGGACCTCCGCACGTTAAGACAACAGTGCTCAACACTGCGCCAGGAAGGTCTAGGTTGTAGCATGCTTCTCTAGGAAATGCCTGTTCACTCTTGCCTGGTTGTTGAAGGTTGTTATATGTCGATTTCAAAACCTTTAAGTCCGTGTTACTTTGAAAACTATAACCACTAGGTGTTGCATATGCATACAACTCCCATAATATAAGTTTTGGATGATAGCGAGGTGTGGAACCTGCTTTAATAGAAATCCAAAATTTTAAGCAAACATCACCTCGACGTCTAATTACTTCTCGACTTATATGTTTTGTAAACCATGTCCAAACTGAACCGTAGTTTTTGTTTAAACCCTATCTACTAAAAAGTATTTTGTACTAGCGTCACCGCGTAACTTATCACGATTTTAATTTCCACTGTCAAACCCTTAAAACGAGGCAATAAGGTAGAGTATTGCAAAATTTTCTGCATTTGTAAAGTTGTCCTTTATAATGCCTGGGCCATATGCATGGCCACGCGCTCCTTCATCACCCTTATCTACACCATTCGGGGTCGAACCCACTGCCCTATCACACAAACACAGCTAACGTCGATATTATCAAGACAAAGTGCTACATGTGTGTGGAATTAGAAAGAGTTTCTAGCGTATTTTAAACCTCTGGAATAATTCACCCAATATAATTGAAAATATACCCTACAATATATTTATTATTATTGCAGTCAAGGGCTAACTTGTAGTGGATAATATAAAAACACTTGTCAAATGCTTTGTTGCTCTCGTATAAACCCAATGGTAAATATAATAAATCTATGTACAGAACAGCCTATAAAGTTTGAAATTGTCAATTCACATAGTATGATTAGTTAGCTGTAAAATGAATCACGATATTGATTGGTTTAGGAATATAAAATAAGAGTCATATACAGGTACTCGAGAACTAAAATGTAGTAGAGATAAATCTTCAGATTTTTTATCAAATGATAATTTTTAGCTAACAATTGATAATGTTTCGAACGTCAAGTGCAAGATCAGTCTCAGTTTCTCTTTACAAATTTCCTTATAGCACGTGCTATGATAACAATAAGTAACACGAAACAAAGTGGTCGAGTCATTCGACAAAAAATTGAAAAATCTTTTAAAAACGCTTGCAGTGTAAAATCAGTGAAGAAGAGGTTACCAATAATAGAATGGCTTCCAAAGTACAACGGTACTCTATTGATGCAAGACATAATAGCAGGCATTACAGTTGGATTAACAGCTATACCTCAAGGCATAGCTTACGCTGTTGTTGCCGGGCTATCACCTGAATATGGACTTTACGCTGGACTTATGGGCGGGTTCGTATACCTGTTTGTTGGAAGCTGCAAGGATATTACAGTTGGACCCACAGCAATTATGGCAGCTATGACCTCGAAATACGTATTTGGCTATTCAACAGACTTTGCCGTATTAGTCGCATTTCTATCAGGTATACTTATACTAGCGATGGGTGTTTTCAACCTCGGATTTTTAGTGGAATTTATATCACAACCTGTGATCAGTGGTTTCACTACAGCAGCAGCTCTGCAAATAGCATCAGCACAGCTCAAAGGTTTGTTTGGTCTCACCGGATCTGGAGGCAATTATTTTGCTCAATCCATGTACAATTTCTTTAAAAATTTCCTGACCATTAAACTCTGGGATACACTGCTAGGATTTACCACAATAATAATTCTTTTGTTATTAAAACGCCTCGGCGAAGGTTGTGGACGGACAGATGGGTTTGTGAAACAAACTAGATGGTTTATATCTCTCGGCCGGAATGCCGTGGTTGTCATCTTTGGTATCATCGTTGCTTACATTTTGAAACAATTAACAAATTCCGAGCCTCTATTTTTAATAGGAGATATCGGTAGTGGTTTACCTAAATTCCAACTCCCGCCATTTAGTACAAAAGTTGGAAACGAAACTTACAGTTTCACTGACATGACTAAAACATTGGGACCTGAAGCTATTATAATACCATTGGTGGCCATTTTAGAGTCAATAGCCATTGCTAAAGCTTTTGCTGGAGGAGTACCAGTAAATGCTACTCAAGAAATGATTGCCCTTGGTCTATGCAATATTTTTGGATCATTTGTAAGAGGTATGCCAGTTACAGGATCATTTACGCGTACGGCTCTTAACCACGCTTCTGGAGTACAAACTCAAGCTGGAGGTATTTTTACGGGACTCTTAATAATTTTGGCACTTAGCCTCCTGACTTCAATATTCTATTTCATACCAAAAGCTTCACTAGCTGGATTGATAATAACGGCCATGTTTAACATGGTTGACTTCATGATAGTAAGAAGACTGTGGACGAGCAGTAAAAAAGAACTGTTGGTATTACTTGTAACAATATTAGTATGTCTGTTCAAAGGTCTAGAATATGGAATAGTGGCAGGAATTTTGATTGATGCCTTTATATTGCTTTATACTACTGCTAAACCAACTATAGAAGTGAACATCTTAAGGGAGGAGAAGGGAATCATGGTTGTACTTGTTCTACCAGAAGTATTGCCATATTGTGCAGCAGATCATACAAGACGAACGATACAGAAAGCTTCTTATGAGGGTGGATTAGATACTCTAATTATCATTGATGGGACGAATCTTAGAGATATGGATACAACTGTGGCTTCAAATATCATAACAGCAGTGAAGGACTTAAATAAGAAGTCACGAAGGATTTTACTACTGAACTTTAATAATATGTTGAAAAATATGTGCATGGATATTAACTGTAGTATTAGTGATAAATTTCTCAATGCAGTTAGTGCTGATAGTTTGCTAGAAATATCCACTAGGAGTGTTTAGTAAATAAAAATAACTTTTAAAGGACGTGATTGTATTTCGTGGTATTATTTGCAATGGATTAAAAATTGGTAATAAAATACATTTTTATTACCAATTTTTAATATACTATATTATTTTTTAAATAATAAAACTCTATTACTTTTGTAAGTTTAATTTTCAGTCTAGACTACTCTTTAGTTCCCTAGAGAATAACAGTGGGAATGTAGCAAGCCAAAGTTAGGCTGAACCGTTACCTAAGTCTTCGGCGCAACAAATGAAAACTAGTCTTCTCAGACCAGGGCGCCTTTGGAACTCTCTTAGCTTTAGTTTTAAGATACCATGGTTAATTATCACCATCGGCATCACGTCTTATACTTTGTAAATTGGACGTTCAGAAGGTGTACAGAGTTGTAACCAATTTTGAATAAAAATTGTATAGTTTGCGTTTGAGTAATGTTACGCTGTCACCACTATCCACACAGAACAGAGAATCAGCTTATTATATTGTATTATTTTATCACAAAGCTTGTGATAGGGGCTGAGGTTGGGAGAGGCTCCATTTTGACAGCTCTTGGCGGCTTTTGCTGGTCTTCATCGGCTCATAGCTAGCACTTTCGGCGTAATCCAGTCATACTTGCTACCGAGTCGTGTCAAACTTTTCTATTTGTGAATGTGTTTACAATGAATATCACTCAGGACAGTTTAAACGTTACAATCAATAATTTGGTAGGCAAAAGGGCAATTGGCGACAAATCTCGCCTACACGTAAAACGTCCAATATAATCGATTCAGCCCAAAAGACTGGGGATAGGCTTATCGTAAACTCGTGATCCCCTCAATATTTCTATTGCACCATTGAACGCGTCAAAGAGGGGTGTCATTCGGTTTCCTGAAATTTATTAACGTGATTCAGCACTTCTGAAGGTGGCAGAATCGGCAGATTTATGTTCTTATCGCTTCAACTAAGTGCGTGTATAGATTTTCGTTTAGCGACACCTCTCTGATAAGTCTGTTAAGAGCTCTATAACGTAAAAAAAAAACTCATTTATTTCTTTAGATTATTTTTTTTTGTTGCCACAAGGAAATATTACCGTTGTTGCGTTTGTTTATAATATCCATATTCGACTTCAAAAAACAATAATTTGAATCTAAAAGCATATTTAAGAACATAAATCTAGCTTCCATGATATTAAGGTAAACTCGCCGGCATATTTAGCGGAACATAAAAAAAGGTCCATAATTAAAAAAATATGGTTTTATTTTAAAATCTACTTACTTAACTTCTTTTGTTATTTAAAGTTTCATTTGTTTTACTTAAAATGAGATCACATTAAGAACAGATTTTGCGAGTAAAGGCTATTTGTGAAAAATGGTACATTTTTGAACTTTTCATGTAACCGGGAAAAGTGAAATTTAATATTAAAATAACAATTAATTAAATTAGAAAAATGGTGATTAATATCGCGTATTTCCTCCACGTGCTTTTATTAAAGTTTCTACCCGTCTAGGCATACTGAGAATGATGTTATCGATGGTCTTCTGGGATAGTCTCCGCCATTCCTCAACTACGGCGATTCACAGTTCTCCCATGTTGGCAGGAGCTGGAATTCTGGACTTAACTTTTCTTTTCAGCAAGTCCCAAACGTGCTCTATTGGGTTCATATCCGGTGATCTCGCCGGCCACTCCATAACAGTGATATTCATATCATTAAGATAAGCTTGAGTTACCCGAGCGGTATGCGGCCGAGCATTATCCTGCATAAAAACAAAATCTTCACCGATATATGGGGCAAACGGTACGACATTTTCTTCTAAAACTTCTCTGATATAATGCTCGGCCGCATACCGCTCGGGTAACTCAAGCTTATCTTAATGATATGAATATCACTGTTATGGAGTGGCCGGCGAGAACACCGGATATGAACCCAATAGAGCACGTTTGGGACTTGCTGAAAAGAATAGTTAAGTCCAGAATTCCAGCTCCTGCCAACGTGGGAGAACTGCGAATCGCTGTAGTTGAGGAATGGCGGAGACTATCCCAGGAGACCATCGATAACATCATTCTCAGTATGCCTAGACGGGTACAAACTTTAATAAGAGCACGTGGAGGAAATACGCGATATTAATCACCATTTTTCTAATTTAATTAATTGTTATTTTAATATTAAATTTCACTTTTCCCGGTTACATGAAAAGTTCAAAAATGTACCATTTTTCACAAATAGCCTTTACTCGCAAAATCTGTTCTTAATGTGATTTCATTTTAAGTAAAACAAATGAAACTTTAAATAACAAAAGAAGTGTAGTAAGTAGATTTTAAAATAAAACTATATTTTTTTAATTATGGACCATTTTTTTAAGTTCCGCTAAATATGCCGGCGAGTTTATTTGCATCCAAGGTAATTCTGTAGCTAAACTAGAACATTTCTCTCGAAATTAAATTAACATTGTTAATAATGTATTTACTACTAGTTTTGATAGCCTTTCTCTTTGTCATTGTTTTGTATTGTTGATAAATCGTCGACATAAATTCCGGACTGCTAGTAGCATAATTAATATTCGAGTTAATCTAAACTGTCGTCTACGCACGTCCTAATACATTATTATTTCTGTTTAAAATATCCGTCAGTCCCAGTAATTAATTCTGTACTTACATATTCCGCATTTACATTTCTGAACAAACAAAAACGTAAGAGCTCGTATCTGTTAGGTTTTAATGTTTTATTTGTTTGTTTTTACCAGATTTTCTAATTAAATATTGTATTTAAAATAATGATATTACACATACCCTGTTATCTTCATCATACATTGTTGCATAAAATATGAGATTAAAGTTAAGAGGTCTTATCTCAACGGTTTAATGTTGTGTATATTTGGCGTACATAAAAGTAAGTATACCACACACAGTTTCACAAGTGTGAAAAAGCCACACTTGTGAAAAAGATGCAAATAGTTCATAATAATTATACGCGTATGGATAACATACAAAGTGATTTCAGGAAACCCATATTTTAAATACAATATCATCATACGTATTATGAACACCATGGCAAAATTGTACTGATAGCTAGTTAAAACAAGCTTATGCTCGGTTAAATACGTTGCAAATTGCAATGCAACTAATGCATATCGAAAAATGCAAAACCGGCCCTAGTATAGTGTAGCGTAGTGTAGTTCCTAGTGCGAAGCATGGTAATAAAATTAGTTTTGTTTTTCTCCGTTTTTAATAATAAACTGTGTCAAACTGACACAGTTTATTATAAAAAACGGAAGCCTACTTTTGGTTTCATACACTTGATTCGTTTTCAACTTTATCTGCCCTGCCAAGGTATGGCAATGACACGTCAAATCACGCGGAAATAATGGTTGAATGAACACGCCGTTATTGTCCCTAAACCAACTCATCGTGACCTTCACATCCCTCAGCTTCTTCCTTATTTTTAATGCCATAACTTGCCATTTATTAGTCTTTGGAGGTCTTGGTTTACTGGTCATCGAGGACACGAGTGGAGACACCTCCCTGGACCGTTTTTTGTGTAAAATTTCAGGTTCTGAATAGGGAATAGTTTCCAGATGATTACCTTTGGCGTTATGTACTGATTTGTTGTATGGGAATACGTCATCTGTTAGCGGAAAAATATTGTTCACCGGCCGTTTATATTTTTGGGCTTTATAATTACGCAGGTATAAATATAGCTCAAAATCGGAAGGCATTTCACCTGCTGACCGCCAAACTTCAATTTGAAGATTTCACCCGATGATGATGATGATGGGTGAAAACGAAAGTATGATTTAAAACTTTGTTAATTATTTGCAAAAAATAATAACACAAAAACATTCTCCTAAATGCTAGTCTAAATATATAAAAGGAAAAGGTGACTCACCCACTGATCTATCAATGCGCAGCGAATTTAACACTGGATCGGGCTGAATTTTGGCATACAGATAGCTCGTATTATGACGTGGGCATCTGCTAAGAAAGGATTTTAAAAATCTTAGATAATTTGAAATTTAAATGAAAAGAAACCGTGGGCAAAAGCTTGTTATTAACTATTGGCTTGAATGAATGAATGAATGAATGAATGAAAAATTCTTTATTGTACACCAAGAAACACATACATAAAAACAAATAACAATAAAACTATGCTATGGTACAAGTGGCGGCCTTATCGCTTTAAAGCGATCTCTACCAGGCAACCATGCAAAAAAACGGATTAAACCCAGTGAGAAAGCTTCAAGGGTGTACGTTATTTAAAAGGAAAACCTAATAATTAGTTCTAAACTAATAATCTTATCCTAGTCAATATAAAATATCATAAACTAATAATATAAATTTACCTACACACATACTTATATACACATAAAATAATTATATCAATACCTGTTTATATAGATAGTAATACATATACTTATCAGTATATATATATATATATATATACTTCTATACGATATATATATTATATGAAAAGATTAAAAATAAAAGCCAACAAGACGCAAGAGGAATGATGAATTATTTATCAGAATATAATGATTTTAAGGAATTCAAGGAGGAAGAAAATGCGCTTTGATGAGATCTTTAAATTCTGCAAGAGATTGCGCACGTCTAATATGAAGCGGTAAGGAGTTCTATAGCCTAACCGCTTCAACGGAAAAGGATTTAGAATAAAAAGAAGTGGTATGGGAAGGAATTCTTAGGATAAGGTTGTCAACAGAGCGAAGAGAGCGACCGTGAGTGTCACTAAGGAACTCAAATCGCTCTTTAAGGTAAGGGGAAAATCGGATTGAATAGAATGTAGAATAGAAGAGAAAGAATGTGAGTATCCCTGCGAAGACGGATCGGAAGCCACTTGAGTTTTTCGCGAAATTCAGAAATATGGTCATATTTTCTAAGTCCAAATATGAACCGTATGCAAAGATTTTGAACGCGCTCAAGCTTATTTAGCGACTCTTCATTAAGATTGGGGTAACAAGAATCAGCATAATCGAGAATCGGTAAGAGGAGAGACTGTGCAAGCGTAATTTTAGTTGGTGTGGGTAAGAAATTAGTCAATCGACGGAGAGGACCAACAGACGCAAACACCTTTCTGCTCACCTCACTTACTTGTGGAGCCCAAGATAAGAATTTGTCAAATGTGACACCAAGATTTCTAACCGTGTCACTGTATGGTACACACGTTCCGTCAAATATGATGCTTGGCAAAGCAGGAAAATCTATATGCGTGACCAACTTTTGACTGCCTATAATGATAGACTGAGTTTTTGCTGGGTTCACTTTGAGTCCATAAGACTTACTCCATTGCACAATTGCATCTAAGTCGCTATTTAACTCACATATTGCATTTGGTAAATCCACTAATTTAGCCTGAACATACAATTGGAGATCGTCAGCATACAGATGGTAGTGAGAAGACAACTGGTGAGTAATAGAACTAATGAAAATTGAAAACAGGAGAGGAGACAACACGCCACCTTGTGGAACACCGGCGCTGATCGAGCACCAGTTAGATAACGAATCATCAACTCATGTCCGCTGCCGGCGCCCAAACAAGTAACTATGAAACCAGTCAATCACTTCAGGAGATATGTTAAGAGAAGCTAAAACAGATAACAAGAGATCAAAATCAACATTGTTGAAAGCATTGCTAAAATCAAGTAAGGTCAACACTGTTACACGTTGATTATCCATACCGAGACGAATATCCTCAGTGATCTTGACTAAAGCTGTAGTCGTACTATGACCAGTCCGAAAACTGGATTGAAATGGATTAAAGAGACTCCATCTAGATAGGAAGAGGCTCAATTGTTGATGAACAATACGTTCAAAGACTTTTGATAGGAATGGAAGTATGGAAATGGGACGGAAGTCCGATAAACTAGAAGGGTTAGCTTTTTTAGGTATAGGAGTAACTTGAGGCTCTTTCCAGGAAGAAGGAAAATTTCCAGTAGAAATAGAGAAATTAAAAGTAGATCTGATAATAGGAGTCAATATATCGACAACAGGGATGATCATTTTACGACTTATGCAGTCTGTACCAACGGCATCAGAGCTGACCTCACGAATACTTTTCTTAACATCACTATCAGTGATCTGACTAAAAATAAAAGCAGGATCATCAGAAGTGGGCAAAGCTGAAATTTGGTTTTTAGTCCGCATTTTAGTGGCATCATCAATGGCACAAGAAGTAGAGAAATGCTGATTAAGCTGGTTCAGATCAATATTTAAGGAACTTTAATTTTGACGCACTTTCCCAACTCCAAGAGATTTAAGAAACTTCCATACTCGACCTGAATCATCTTCTTCAAGTATGGATTTATGAATATGGCGTCGTTGTTTATCCCTACACAACCTGTTGCAACGATTTCGAATATTTTTATACCTTTCTCTATTCTTATCAGAACTGTTAGACTTATACTTAGCTTTTGCAGAGTTCTTTTTATGTTGTAATTTTTTTATCTCCTCAGTAAACCAGGGAGCAGGAAGATGCTTAATTCGAACTGGCCGAATTGGAGCATGCTTGTCGTAGAGTTGCGTTAGAAGTGCATTAAAGCTTTCTACCCTATCATTAATGCTAGCTCCCGTGAGAACATCAGTCCAGTCAATCAACGCCGCATCATCTCTTAAACGATCCAAATCCATACCACTAAAATTACGCAGCAGAAGAATATTGGATTTAGCTTTAGGAGGACGCAATTTATATGACAGAAAAATCAAATCGTGATATGAAAAAGCATCAGCAGCACATTGACCATGTTTAGCCACATGGTCGATGGAGGTAACAAAAATGAGATCAAGAAGTGATGGAGAATAATTTGGAAAAGAATCCGTAGCAGAAAGGGGAAGTAAATGTAAATTCGCTGAATTAACTATAGTTTCCAGCCTTACAGAGCGGGAATCGTTCCTTAAAAGACAGGTGTTAAAATCACCCATAATAATAGAGTGCTGATACTGAGGGATATGCTGATCTAAAAGGCCTTCATGCGTAGGAATGTAGTCAATCGTAAGGTTAGGATTATAAAACACTCCTAGTAAGAGCTTACTGCTAGGGAAAAGGACTTCAATAAACAAATATTCAGCTCCTGGAGTATTCTGGGCATTTGACATGCTCACTGTTTTAAACGGCAGGTGAGAACGAAGGTATATAGCAACATCTCCGCCCACACGACTACTACGATCATTCCTTATAAGTTGAAAGCCTGGAAGTGCATACGAAGTGGAGGACAGACAAGACTTGAGCCAGGTTTCGGAGACTAAAATAGCGTGTATGTTTTTACAATCAAAAGAAGAGAGCATATCTGAATAGTGTGCGGGAATACTCTGGGCATTAATATGGATAACGTTGAAATTCTTCAGAACATCTGAAAAGTGAGAGTCTAAAGTTTCACTATTAAAAGGGAGACTGTAGAAACTGTCATTACTATTCAATCCGTCAGAGGATGATAATGAAAAAAATGATTCGTCTAGGCTAATATCTTGAAATGACATAATTAAATAAAAATAATATTAATATATATATACGTATTACGTATAAAAAACTAAAATAACTAAATTAAATCTAAATACAATTAAAATCATACCCGCCAGCAACAGAAAGTCGCATCATAATAACTTTTACCCTTAAAACTAAATAAAGTAATTTAAGAGACTATGAGATAACAGTATTCTAAAGTTACCCATCTTGTCTACACAAGTTAAAAACAAATTTGCAAATCACAAAAAGTTACTTATCTATGGATGACAAAATGTCATTCCGACACTCACTGACACTAATTACGTCTGAGTTACATTTGACAATTAAAATTGGATTTGACATTACCGATAATCTCAGAGGTGGGTAACTAAATAATTCGCAGTAAATAGTAAACAAATACCTATTTCTTTACCACTCGCCTAGAACGATGAATAGGTAACCTAGTGTTTGGACTTATAGTAGGCATTCCGGGACTCTGACTAGGTGCTTTCGCAGCACCTGCCGACGTGGCTGGCTCAGGGGGACTTGTATGCTTCTGCTATAATATGTAAATTATATTTTGTAAATATTGTATCCCATCAAAAACATAAATGTAAAATGAGAGCCAAGTTCAAAATTGTGATATATATGCCTTGATTGTTGACTTCAGCGACAAAAGAAGTGAGATCTAAATGGGTGCCAAGATCAATGGTCAGTCCTGCAATTTATTTATCCCATCAAAAACATAAATGTGCAATGAGAGCCAAATTCAAAATTGTGATATATATGCCTTGGTTGTTGACTTCAGCGACAAAAGAAGTGAGATCTAAATGGGTGCCAAGTTCAATGGTCAGTCCTGAAATTTACATCTATGGTCAGACTAACTCTACAGCACATTTCTACATCTTATCAATTTTGATTGCAAAAGTTCAAAATCAACAGTTTTTAGTGAATTATTGAAAACAAGCACGGTAAACAGTCGATATCACTAAAACCACTATAAACAATGAATACAAATCACAATGACTGACAGCTTGAACTGACGACTTCAAATACGTTTCTTCTTCTTTTCTGTCAATGACGTTTCGTTGCACAAAATGCATGAATACGAAGGTAAGGTTTTAATGCAACTATATTATTATTCATTATTATTTACATTAAAATAATAATTATGTGTCATTTTCAATAGTTAAAGAGTTACTACCACCGCTTAAAGCAGTATTGTTTCAAAATAACGGTTGAATGTCACGTACTTTGACGTCCATAAAATAATGATTATAACTCTATAACATAAACGTCAACAATATTAAAATAATACGGCTTTATGCAATGGTAGTATGCCCCGTGTCAGAGTTTTGATCTATACCTAGGTAGAGCATAAAAATGTCGATTTTTGTACGTTTATATCTAAATAACCATTTGAGGTGTGCTTATGAAATTTGGAGCACATATGTATCTCACGGGTCTATATTACTACACACTACTATATTACTACACGGGTCTATATTACGGGTCTATATATGCGCCAAATTTGACATGTTTATGTGAAATAGTTTTTGAGTTATGAGGGGGTCAAAAGTGGCTCCAAATGGTTCGTGTAATATTACACACGGTGCTGCTCGCCAGTTTTTTTGAACTTTGGCTGGACACGCTTCCGCGTGTCTTGAAAGTACAAGGAAGACAAAAGATTCACTCAATCAACAAGTTTGATAGTAAATCTTCATACTAGTATCACAATGATTTATATATTGATAAGATCAACGAAACATGATGCAGTATAAATATAAATAATATAAAATGAACGCGTTTGTTCTATTTATTTAGGTAACGGATATTTTAAGATTATGCATTCATCGTTAACGATCGTAGCTTATCGCTCTGATAATCCAACAATAATAATTATTTAACGGTAAACATTTAGTAATTTCATAACTAAATATTCGAAACAACAATCAACAACCATTAATCTCAGCTTAACGTTAAACACAAGTTAAACAGCTGCATAATAGCGGTCACATCTACAACAAATACCTGTTATCTATCAAGCAGATCCGTTCACTTTTAACTTACATGCTTAATAACCGTTATTTCACTAGCGTTAAAATTTAAATTTGCATGTTCAATTAATATGTTTAATTTGTAAATCTCATACTACGGTTACAAGCATAAATCTTCATCTTAATCAAAATCTATTGCATAGGTTTTAAAGTTGAGATTGTAATATCTTGGGTTTAAAATATCGTAGTAAAATTTGGGGTCATTTGGCCCTTGTCAAGTTGGTCTTGCAGCAGACAAAAGTAATGAAATACTGAGCAAATGAGCCGTGCATAGTTGTCAAAAGCAACGTGTAATTCATTTGGGACCTGACGAGAGATATAGGATTGTTTAGAATGTGGGCATGCCTTGAGAGTAGCACCTTGATAATGGTTGTGTCTGTAGATTTTACTTGTATTATCTTTGTGTAGTCTCAGAATTGAAAACGAAATCTTACTTGCTATTGTTTTGATATTATTTCTGAATCTCATACATCGAAGGAAGAAAAGTGCATTTACCTTTCTTCCAAATCGATGAGTATACAACCTATATGGATTTATTGAGGAGGTGCATTTTTATGTTGCAGTTAATATAAACACATTATGTTCAAACTGCAAGCTACTGTAAGGGACAATCCAGAAGGTGGTTCCATTAATTCCTTATAATATGTTTGTACTCTTATTTGGAACTTGCATGAGCGAATGGTCACAACGTGTAGCGGTTCCACGAGACATTTAATGTAATAAGATAAAAGTTAGCTAAACTTAATGACAATATTCATTTGGTCTGGCCATGATTGCTATCGTTAAGCTCTAAACTAAATTGCGATCTAAACACAAATGTTTTCAATAATCGCTGAGTCTGCCTGCAGGAGACTGCCTTACCATCGTCAAAACAATCGTATTTATATTAACTATTGTCAATATGGCGTCCGTATTAGATTAAATCGAATGATATGAAAGGAGTCAAATTGACAGATATTATTTAACTACCTGTTTCATGAGATACAATGACAAACAGTAATAACGCTAACAGCTCGGCCTTTCCTGACAACTTCACGCCCCGTGAAGCAGCCAGGTAACCTTCACATCACTGAACTGAGATCACAACAATCAAGTGAAGCCTTCGCGTTTACAATCAGTAACCGTTATACTTAACTCTAACTTCACAATATCACTTAACCTAAAACCATATTTATCCTTCTCAATATCAGTTACGTGACCCCGTTCGTTCACGTCAACTAAAACCATATATCCACGACATCAGTTGGTCATCTAAAACCATAAATCAGTTACCAACGAATCCTTCACGTTTACGATAATCAAAGTAAAACGATCTCTTTACGTTCGCTACAACACAACACAACTTTAGTAACTTACAGGATTTTATTTTCAACCTCATCAAACAGTAACATAATATTAAACATCTTCAAAAATTAACATAACACAACACAACATTAGTAACTTAGTTTTTCTCTTTCAACTTCATCAAACAGTAACATCATAAACATCTTCAAAAATTAACATAAGTCCATTAGTGTTATCACGTAAAATACGAATATTTTCACAACTGCGAATCTACCACTGATTTCGAATACCACGACCTAGCGAGAAGAACCAGCAAGAAACTCGGTGACGTCTAACATTTAAATTAATTTTGTCATAGCCACCGATCAAAACAATTAATTTCAAATTATCCACTTAAAAAAAACATAAAACAAATGTCCAGAAGGCAAAGCAAAATCAAGGCGACGTGATTCATATCCCACTTCTGAACTGTAAGGGACAATCCAGAAGTATAGGTATTAATAAACACTTTTAATATGTTTGAACTCTCATTTGGAACTTGCACGAGCGAATGGTCACAATGTGTAGCGGTTCCACGAACTACTTGTTTCATGAGATACAATGACAAACAGTAATAACGCTAACACTACATATTACTAATAACGCACAAGATAAGTTTGGATAGTCTACATTCCTGTGTCACTTATGATACGCTTTGTTTTGATTCAACCACCACAGGACTACCGGTCCTTTTGGTGATCAGATTCTACTAGGCCGGCAATAAATGCAACAGTTGCAATAGAAATAACCAAAAACTGGGATGAAAATAAGCCCATGTCGATCTCCAGGTGCTCAACTATACCCACGCAAAAATTTGGTCGATTCGGTGCTCTTTCACTGCGTGATTGCAGGAACAACAAGCACACTTTCGCGTTTATAATATTAATTCTATACAAATCGTCCAGTTACAGTTTATTTATCCTCTTCCTTGCGTCGTATTCCCCAATTACTGAGGATCGTGACCCCTTCCACCAAAAATTCTTCTATGAACAATCTCGCGCCATGTTGCTCGGTTTTCTGCAACATGCAGGGCTTCGTGGACCTTGCTATCGAGAGCGGTGCGGATTTGATCTGACCATCAGGCTACGTCTCCGAGGTCTCTTTCCGTCCACTTTGCCAGTAATGACAATCTTTTCAAGATTGTGTCCCTCCCTTCTCGCAATGTTACTGAAATAATCAAGGATCCTCTGGAGACAGGTGGTTGATAGACTTTTTGTAATTTTCAGAGAGATTTTTGAGGATCGATGCGTTGGTTCTGTGCGCTGTCCAAGGTATCCGAAGCATTCTCCTCCAGCACCACATCTCGACAGCGTCAACGAGATGTCGGTCAGCAGCTTTTATTGTCCATATCTCAGCTGCATACATAGTTATTTATAAGTGCATAGCATAGTTTATTTATAAGTGTAAATAATATCTATAGTTCTCTCAGCATCTCCCTAACTAACTCCTAACAACATTGTTCACATTTGACAATGCTATCAACTTAACCAATACATATCAAAGCGTTTAGTTCTCACTTCTCTATTCAGTATTAAGTTTTGGGACTGTCCCTTTATGTCTGATTTTGGAAACGCTTTCATGGCGTTGATGTAAGCGAATTTGATTAACATCTACTATTTATTTTCTATTATTTAGCTCGGAAATAGACGGTCTTTCATATAAACCTTCATCCCGTAATGAGGGTAGAATTTCCAAAAATTTTACTTATGGATATAACTGGAACTTCTTCATAATCCTTGCTTTACTACAGGCCACCAAAAATAATTGAAGATTAAATGAAGTATTAAGTCCGTAAACGTAAATAAATTGCAATTAAAAACTTGGCCTTGCAAGAACTTTTTGCTACTGATATAGTCCATTGATCTATTATAGATGCGAAAGTTTAGATTGATGGATAGGTGGATGGGTGGATATATGGATGTGTGGATGGATGGATGGATGTCTGTCACTCAATCAAGCCAGAACGGCTGAACGGATCTGGATAAAATTTGGGACACAGATAGATTATAGCCTGGAATTGCACATGGGCTACTTTTTATTATTTAAGTGTTCCCGCGGGAACCTAAAAATCTCAATCCACGCCAATGAGGTCGTGGACATTAGCTAGTTCATAGTTGAGTTATTATTGCTTAGATATACATATACGGTAAGAGCCGCGACACGAAAACACGTTACATGAAAGTACCTAATGCAAAAAAACACCATAAAATATTCATGGGACAATAAGTGGTATTTTATGGCAGGCGTTTTAATGGCGAGAACATTAAACTCAGTTTTACTATGAGTGCCTGGAAGACTGCTTTCATTTGATCGCGATCCCACCAAATTGCTTTTTCATTGCAACCAATTTCCCTACTAATATTGTGAATATTAAAAGGAACAATAACCTGCAATGAGATTTATTTTCAGAGCACGTGTTTTGATTTTATAAGTGTAACATATGTGTGTTTCATTAGATACTCGTATAGTCCGACAAACTTATCTGATCCGGTGACAGCATCTATGAAAAATAAAATTAAAATCAAGAAATAAACAGGCATAAAAATTTATTCCAACTTTGGCCACCAGCGCCCCTATTCTCTAACTCAGTGGCTAACAAAAATTAAAGCCATTGACATATTTTTTCTACCCACTGAAGGTTTGCAGTATTTAAAGTTACTTTTATTTCATAGTAAACCTTGAATGGATAAATAATGCATGTCAGTGGCTTTCATTTTTTGATAGCCACTGAGTTAGAGAATAGGGATGCTGGTCAGATAAGTTTGTGGGACTATAAAGATCAAGAGCAATACAGAATACTGTCTCATTCAAGAGGCCCAATTGTCCAAGCAATTAGCAAAGCGTAATTACTCGACCTGTTTAACGAGTTCATACAATATGCTTTTTGACGTGCAGGCATCTATGAACTGCTTAAACATGTCGGATTATCCGTTTGATACACTATTACGATTTTCTTACAGAATGGGGGGCTGGATTATTCTTCATGCTGCTTCAATACAGAAGTCATCTTACTTAATAATATTATAAATACGAAAGTTTGGATGGTTAAATGGATGTATGGATGTTTGTTACTCAATCACGTCCTTAGGGCTGAACGGATCTTGCTGAAATTTGGCACAGAGATAGATTATAGTCTGGAATAGCACATAGGCTACTTTTTATCCCGGAAAATTTAGGAGTTTTCGCGGGAACCAAAAATCCTCGATCCACGCAGACGAAGTCGCTTGCATAAGCTATAATACTAGCTTAGTAAGTTTAAGTGTATATTATTTAGTATGATGTATTAGTATGTACAGTTTATGTAGTCTATTTTTATATTTTTCACCATCCCATTATTTCACCTCGCTCCTCTCAAAAGCAGGTTGTCTGTGAGAGATTGCTTATAGTGATAAGACCGCTTTTGCATGGAAAACTTTGTAAACTATCTCTTGTATTTGTGTGCGATAAAGTACTTATTACATATTACTTAATACATAAATAAAATAAAATAAGTTTGAAATACGTAAATTAGATTATGCCCGCGACTTATACCGCATTTACTTAGGCGTTGAAAATACCAGGGGAAATATTTGATTTTACGATAAAAAGTAGCTTGTCACACCTACAGGTCCTCAGCTATTCGCATGCAACGTCAGTCCGTTAATCCGTTGTGGCTTGAAGGATAAACCATCACAGAGACACATTTTCGCATATTTTGGATAGTTTGGATTGCTTGCAAAGGTTAAGAAAAACCTAAGGCTCCTTTTTAGAATACGAGTTTACTATAACTAGCTAGGCTAGCTGAGCTCAGTCTTTAATTGAGAAAGGTCGCGATTACACTTGTACGTTTTTACGTAAGTTACTTACAAAACTAAATTTTAGTTTTGTAAGTAGCATGCGATTCGCGACAAGTCTTCACATTTCGTAAGTTACTCAAGCGACTTAGGTGAATAAAACTTACTAGTGTGATCGTGTCTGTAGATTTGATATAGCTACCATTCACCAAGGTTTTAACCACATAATGTGTGTAATATGCTTGTAGTACAACTCATATGGGAACACCGCACCCCGAGTCCCCCAAAATGACTGTTAACCAAAAAAATAACACCCATAAACTACGTCCATCAATAATCCCGTTTCGTTTACTGAGTATGCCATTTTTTGCACGTTTTTTACAATTTATGTAGACATTTTTAACCTTTGACAAGGAGCCAAGCGGGCATTGCTTGCCCGGATGGGTAGTAATGGAAATTTTATAGTGTTTTTATATCTTGCAAGGGTTTGTAGGGAAACGTTTCGTATCCCTTTTGTTTCGAACAATCACTATTGAGATCAGGTAGATATTTTGAAAAAATGTCATCGATGGGGAGTGCTTTAAAGAGTTATTTAACCTAACACCACCTTCTGTGTTGTCAAGTCGCACCCTTCATCGCAGAAACACATTTCATCCTCACCACCCGGATGCCTGGTAATTTCTGCCACGTACTTGCAAATTATGAAACCAGCTTCCATCTTCTGTGTCCCTCATGATTATAATATGGGGCTCTTCAAAGGGCGAATAAACAAATATCTCAAAATAGTTTTTCAGTTTCTCTGGTGCTGCAAATGTTCATGGGCGGCGGTAATCACTTAACATCAGGTGACCTGCCACCTCGTTTGCTCGCTATATATATAAAATAAAAAGGATCCAAAAAAAATCGATTTATTAGGCATATGCATTTATTTGATACCTACCTACAAATCTGTTCTTAAAAGTCGTTTCGCTTTCTCTACTGTGCCATTATGAGACCAAAGTACCTGTTGAGTGTAGTATATGACGTGTCTCGACGTAAATAGCCTCGCTCCCTGCTATTGAGTGTTCAATAAAAATATTAGACAGACTTAAATATAGTGCCTAGGTCTAACCTAGGTAGGTATTTGATAAAATCGTTTGGTACCTGGCGTCTAGATAGCCAGACGTAAGGTATCCGGCGGTTTAAATTTTTAGTTACTTTATCTAGTTGTTTCAGTTATTTTTGTATAACTTTGGTTCATTGTCCAACATGATACTTGTAACTACTCGATTGGGATTTAACGCAGCAATCTTGAAATAAAATATTTGCAAAATTTTGAATTATGATCGGTCGGTAACAAAAAACTCAATTTTTAATTTTCAACTCGCCATTTTAAATATTTGTATTCGCCCACAGTCCTTCGCCAACTTTGTATATCAGTGAGCTATATTCAGTATTTTGATGCTAAAATTTAAATTTACCTTCGCTCGTTTGAACGCTATCCACTACGATGGAAACTCAATTTCTCCAACAAAGCGTACAGTTTTCAAGAACCTATTTCATAGTTGTACGACCCTTGTATAGAATATCATGATACAGGGGGCCGTTGCCCGTCTACTCTCATAATGGAGATATATAATAGGGATGTTTTTCAATCTATGCGGAACCCTTGTTTAACATTCCAGTCTGCCTGTGCCTAGTCTAGACGTAGCGATTATGTTAGTTAGTTTTTGATTATTTGTACTTCTTCTTAGTGAGTCTTTGATGCATTATTAAGTTTTTTAATATCCTGAAAGGGGATTGGAAACTTTCCGCATAATGGACGATCCGGTAATTTTTTTTTATCGCGTCGCACAATAAAACTTGTAATTTCAATTGGGGATGCCCCCACTCAAAATCACAAGTTTTATTGTACATATACAACCATACTCATATTGTAAGTTTGTTTGTTGTTTTGTCCTTCAATCACGTCGCAACAGAGCAACGGACCGATGTGATTTTTGCATGAGTATTGTTGAGGACCTGAAAAGTGACATAATTCTACTTTTTGTCCCGGTAAATTAAGGAGTTCGCCTGTTAATTAAAAAATCTTACACCCATCGGTTTCTGCGCGGCATCCTTCGCTCTAAGTGTGAAATCTTCATTAGATCGAGACCAAGTAAATTATCAAAATCGATAGAGATTTGAGTTACAATGCTGCTAATCACATTATATTCAGAGCGAAGTAATTACATTTCCAACTGGCATTGTGCAATCTTAACACTTCAAATTAGCTGACAAACTTCACTTACTCAATGAAGCACGTTTTGACAAGGAAGTGCTTCGGGAAGAAAGTAAGTAAATAAAATTAGTAAGACGTGAGTCTTCAGGAAGAGCGAGTACGTAAGTAGAGTGGTATGAGAAAAACAATGTATTCGAAGCATACTGACTTTCCATGCTTCAGAAGCAGAATGCTTTTTGATTTTTAATTATTTATTATAGGAATAAGTAGTGTCTAAATCAGGTATGACTTTCTCTCGGAGACACAATATAGAGCTGACGTTCGGTGAGATCGTAGTCAAAATATATTCCAATAAAAAACACAAAAGTAAATAACATTATCAGGTAAGCACCTATGTCATATCCAACAAACATTAAATAAATGTATCAAGTAAATGTATACCCATAACAAATCCCCTAGTAGGTATCCTTATTGCTGCAAGATATAACTCTTGTGTACTATGAAATAAGGGTGGAATTGGTATAAAACCACGGGTTTTCAAGGCTGTCGCCCACCTTTCGCAGTTGAGAGAATTTCTCGTGCCACGAGTAGCATAAATACTTCGCGTCACTCTAGACAGATATTTGAAACTTGACAGTCCCTACCACTTCGAATACATTTTGCTTTGATGTATAGAATATACTTATATCAAACGACATATTACTCTAGATATTTGAGTAGGTACAAGTAGGTATTATAATATCGTATTCTCATATTTTTATAATAATAGTAAGGATAGCATGGATATGGATACAATACTTTATATTAATCGTACTAATGTGCAATCAATCAAATCAAATTCAAATAAATATTATAAATGCGAAAGTTTGGATGGATGGATGTATAGATGTTTGTTACTCAATCACGCCCCAACAGCTGAACGGATCTGGTTGAAATTTGGCACAGAGTTAGATTATAGTCTGGAAAAACACATAGGCTACTTTTTATTCTGGAAAACTAAGGAGTTCCCGCGGTAACTAAAAAACTTAAATCCACGCGGACTTAGTCGCGACCATCAGCTAGTCAGCTAGTATTTATCCCAGCCAATTTGGACAGAGATAGGTAGCTACTTTTTATCCCGGAAAATTTCACCTTTTATGCTTTTACGAAAGTACAAGGTTGTGGCTTTAGTACCTTACTTATTGGTACTTATAGCCAACATTTTGTACTCAACAGTTTTGTACGTAAATGTTTCTAGAATCCTCTAAAACAAGAAAGTATAAAGGGTTAACACTTAGTGTAAAATTTCGAGCCTAGTGAAGAGCTGTCGAGATATAAGAGTGGCATGTGCTCCAAGCCTCCCAGTGACAGTGTAAATCGAGCCCTCTTCGAGATACGCATCGCTTACTTAGAGATATTTTTGTACATACTTACAAACAAACTGTCAAAATATTCTTTGAAATGCTTATGAGGAGGAGATATTAAGTTCAATATTGTCGACCTCCCTGGCGCAGTGGTGAGGCATATTACTGGGAGGTGAAGGGTCGCTTGACGGCAC
Source organism: Erebia palarica (assembly GCA_964035005.1). Taxonomy (NCBI): domain Eukaryota; kingdom Metazoa; phylum Arthropoda; class Insecta; order Lepidoptera; family Nymphalidae; genus Erebia; species Erebia palarica. Next base: position 43,194,536 of record OZ035983.1, read on the forward strand.
ACATTAGTCGATGATGTCTTTTTTTATCCACTACAAGCTAGCCCTAGACAGCGATCTCACCCGATGGTAAATGATGATGCAGTCTAAGATGGTAGCGGTACCTGTTAGGGGCATGGCAGTTATATTAAACCCATACCCCTTTGGCTTCTACACGGCATCGTACAGGAACGTTAAATCGCTTGGTGGCACGTCTTTGCAGGTAGTAGGTAGGTGGTAACTAGCCATGGCCGAAGCCTCCCACCAGGCCAGACCAGGGAAAATTCAGAAATTCTTAATCCCCAAATTGACCCTGCCGGAGATCGAACCCGGGACCTTCGCACGTTAAGACAACAGCGCTCAACACTGCGGCATGGAGGTCGTCAAAATGTCACAAAATACTTACTACTAAATGATGCCGCGACTTCATCCATATGGATATATACACTGTTTCAGCATCGTTACAGTGAAACTCATGAAGTATTAACCGCTCTCTGCTGCGGGTGATGGTATCAGCGCTATCAACATCCGGGCTGGATCGATCGCGCAGATCTGCCAGCCCCGTAATCAGTATTTAGGAAATGAGTTTGACTCCGACTATACTATGTAACACAATCGAGAGGTACAAACTAGTGAGAGTTTGTAGTAAGTATGACTACTCTAGTTCGCCTTTGATCATTGTTATTTGATCATATGTTATGTTCGCGCGCGAGGTCCTAGGGATCATAATGAATGTTGACGTATTGAGATAGAGTTGTGATTTAGTCGATATTACGTTATCGATACTAACACATCTGTATTATCTGTGCGCGTGCATTGAATGAATTATGAAATAATAAAAAATAAATATAATCCATGAGGATATTAGGTGCTCAAGTAAAAAAAGCTAATTGTATCATAAAACTTGATTATAATGAACTGTACAAAATGAACGTAAAATCTAATTAATCTATCGCAATCAGAATAATCAGTACTTTATGGAATTTAAAAATGAAACAGCTATTTGCACAGACAAAGAAACTTTTAAGGATAGTACAATTTTGTTACAATATAACCCTGCTATTGTAAAATTAAAAACAGAACTCGATAAAGCGGACTCTCACGTCACGGTCGGCACTAGTATGGGAGTGTGCGGGGTATGAAGCGACGGTCGGGCGCGGGGCGCACCCGCCCGCTACCTCAGCCCCCGATTCCTCAGAGCTGGCGCGCGGACTATACATGGATGTGTAAAAACACAACAATACTAATGACAATAATAGTTATTTGTGTTATATGGGGCCAAAGAAAATTTTTGTTCCCCGAGGGCGCTATTTTGAATTCAGAGCGAAGTGAAGGATTCTACTATAGAATCCTTCACTTCGCTCTGAATTCAATATACGCCGCCCGAGAACAAAAAATTTGGCCCCGAGTGACACACACTATTTTTCATCATTACGTATGAGAAAAATCTAGGAGTATCAACGTACTATGTATGGACATTACTTAAACGTTGAAGCATCAATCAGAAGCACGAACGCAGACCAACTAGAAGATACACCTATCAACCTTCTATGTATAGACATTTAAAGTTTAAATAAAACACAAATAAATAATTTTTTTCAGCGCGCAATGCCGCCAAAACGTAACCGGCCAGAGGTAACTTCATACATTATGCGTTCGATCTCTTTGGTTAACTAGTATTTTTTCCCTATTTGGACTTGCAGCCTTAATTCTGTTCGAAATTCAAAAAATTTAAAGACGTATATCCGATCAACAAATTGATCACGTGACTTATCGAAGACAACAGCCAGCCATTTTTGGATTTCGAACGGAACGAGCGATCGACAGGTTTCTGCACGAACGCGGACCAATCAGAACAGAGAAATGAAAAGTCTCATGGGCCTAAAAATTACATTTTGCTCCCGCTATCCTCTGAAGCTCCAATATTCGTTTTTCGAATAGGTATGATGAAAACTATATTACTACATGCCAATGCGATCGCTTAGTTTTCACAGCTGAGGTATGCTTATTTTCTCAAACCTTCTTAATATCTGCCTTTTGCCTTTTGTTTTGGTTTGCCTGCTTTGTCCCACAAAATCAAGAGTTCCCATGGGATCCTACCCGCCTGTGTCATATGGCTTGCTATAGCTGCTGAGTGCTAACTACACATTCAACATCATTTAAACCCATTGTGAATCTGAGTGAAAGTGAGCCGGCTCACAACTTCGCAAGAGATTCCTCTCGGAATGAGAAGGGTTTGACCATAGTCCACCACGATGGTCAATTAGTGTGGATTCAAACTTCTTCGAAAACATTTTCACGAATTCTCCGGCATGCAGGTTTTCTCACTATATTTTCCATCACCATTATAGCATACTAGCTGATTCCCGCGACTTCGACCGCGTGGAATAAGTTTTTAATTCCCATGGGAACTCCATAATTTTCCGGGATAAAAGTAGCATATTTCACTCTCCAGGTCCTCAACTATACCCGTGCAAAAATTCACGTCGATCCGTTGCTCTGTTGCAACTTGATTGATGGACAAACCAATAAACCAACAAACAACACAAACTTTCGCATTTTTAGTATTAGTATGATGATAAACGGCTTAAAACGCTCATAACTGAGAAAAGTAAACGCACATAGTTACTACTAACGCCACAGTAATATCATTACTCTCACTTCATTCAAATCAGGCATCCACGTCGAAGCGTTCCAGGGAATCAGGTTGTTTTTTCGTCAGGAAGGCAGGCAGTTTGATGGATCGCCGGGTTTACTGCCCCCCGTAATGAGGCCGGTAATCGCGCCGGGTTTTATCTTGCACGCTTGACGGATGCTGCCTCTAAATGTATACCTAAATTGACTAGATCTGCACGGTTGTATGAACACGTCAGTGGAGAAGCGGCTTCACTCAAACCTACTTGTTTTACTATGTGGGATGATTTTGTGTGTGCATTTTTTTTATAATTCGCTACAAGTTATCCCTTAGGTGCGATCTTGTCCCATGGTCTGTGTCTGCATCGTATTCTTCATTACTGAGGTGGAGTAGGAGTTTTCTTGGGATAATCATCCACTAAGACCACTCGTCCTTCGATGGTAAGTGATGATGTATTGGATAGAAGCAAGCGTTACTTAGCGGAAGTCCAAGCGATAATCAATGGATTGTAAAGTCTTTACTATCGTGCATTGTCAAGTCTCCTGAGGATGCTCAAGTGTCGGGGTGAAACTTACGCTGAGAGTAATTTGGAAGATTTGTGTGGTGTGGTGTTGTGCCGAACTGCTGACTTATTGGGGGGTGAATATTGCAAGCTACACGTACCACAAAGATTTGTCAGCTTTGGCGGATTTTAGCTAATTAACCTTCTTGTTCCTTGAAAGATGATGTAGTCCTGCAGTGCGATTCCGTAACTTGTGCATCAATCATTGTCACAGTATCAATTGTTGTGATTGGCTGAATTTATGGCATTCTTGCTGCGTCAATGGATTTTGTCCAATAGTGGAAGAGTGTAAACCAATCATAGGTGATTGCGATCGTTACACTATAGCTGTCATTTTTAGCCGGCCGCCCTGCTGTAGTCAGGTGAGATCGCAGTCTAGGGCTAATAGGCCTATTTCACTGCACTCTCCACCGGGCCCTGTGTTAAGGGTGGGCGTGGCCGCTAATTAAAGCGTCGCTTATTACACAGCAATAAGGATCAATTAGGGACCCTTAATCCCTAATTCTTATTACACTACACTAATTCAAGTGTAAGGGTCCCTGTGAAAAGTACAATGTAATAGGTCTATAACTTGTAGTGGATTAAAAAAAAGTCTTACACGGCAAAAGGTAACCTGACTGGGATAAAGCAGTTACCGCGAACTAATGATGAAATCGTGATAAGTAGGAGGTAGCAGTGAAAACCCTCGAGAATGTCTAAAGCGCCGGTCAAAGCGCCTCTCTTGCAAGTTTTGCTAAGGTTGCTGAGATTTACTTACCTCTTCTGTACTTACTCTGAGGAAAACTGGATTTTGGCGACCTCCGTGGCGCAATGTTGAGCGCTGTTGCCTTAACGTGCGGAGGTCCCGGGTTCAATCAGGGTTTGGAAATTTATAATTACTGAATTTTCCCTGGTCTGGCCTGGTGGGAGGCTTCGGCCGTGGCTAGATACCACCCTACCGGTAAAACACGTGCCGCCAAGCGATTTAGCGTTCCGGTACGATGCCGCGTAGAAACCGAATAGGGGTATAGGTTTAATATAACTGCCATGCCCCTAACAGGTTAGTCCGCTACCATCTTAGACTGCATCTTCACTTACCATCAGGTGAGATCGCAGTCAAGGGCTAACTTGAAGTGGATAAAAAAAATATATAATATGGAATGCTGGAATAATAATATGATGAAACACATAGCATCATTACATATTTATATTAAAATCCACCAAAACGGTGGATTTTATCGAAATAAGCTTTCGATAAAAACTCTCTCGTCGAGAACATCTGTGGCATGCACTAGTTTTGAAGTCAGGGTAGGCATTCTTTGAATATTAACCAACTTACTGGTAGGGCATATGAAAAATAAACATTGAGGTTTTACAACTAGGGTAAGCCTCACATAGGTAACCTTACATTTATGCCTCTATAGCTAATGCCCGCGACTTCGTCCGCGTGGATTGAGGTGGATCTATCTCTGCGCCAAATTTCATCCAAATCCGTTCAGCTGTTTGAGTAACAAACATCGATATATCCATACATCCATATATCCATCCATATTAGTTAAGTTAGTTAGTTTAGTTTAGTTTAGTATTAGTATAGATGACATGCACGCCACTGAGTGCAATGCGGAAGGAACTGATATAGCCCAGAGTACAGAAGATGAAGGATGCCAAGAAAACCCTTACCATTATATTATTCCTAAAATAAAACAAAGAATTACTTTGATAAAAATCAATTGAGTACTTGAGGTGTATGAACGCACATTCGAATTTCGAATTAATTTGGTATGGATTGATACAATTGGGTATTTGACAACTATTGAAATGAATAATTTTTTAGTGATTATTAAATAGGGGATCTCCCAAAAGTAGTGACATCCACGTCCCGTGTTAGTTTTATGTTGAATAAATATTTCAAACTATCGATTAAAGTAAAAAAGTGCGTCGCACGTTGATGACGTCACTATTGAATATTTGATACAAAATCCCATACTAAGCACGCGTTTTGACGTTTGAAAAAAGTCGCCGATTTGACTAGTTACCAAATACCCAATTGCGACTAAGCCTTCGCGTCTTCCACTCCAGTTTAATCATATAAGGTTTCTAGTTATCTTCTACGCTAATATTATAAATTCTAAAGTTTCGCTGGCTTAAAAGTAAAGTGAAGTTTGTTACTCAATCACACCAGAACGGCTGAACGGATCTAAGGTCTGGAATAGCACTCAGGCTTTTTATCCCGGAAAATTTAAGTGTTCCCGCCGGAACCAAAAAATCTTAAACCACATAGAAGAAATCGCGGGCATCAGCTAGTATGACATAAAGTTATTATCTTACGTGACATTAGTTTGTTTCATAACAAAACGTAACAAATCCTAGTGTAAATGTAAGCACAACGCGGTGGTCCCACGCTTCGTGTACAGTGTACGCCAATCATTAATGTCATGTATACTTGTGTGTATCTGTGTCACACTAAAATAATTCCTATTGACCTGAAAACTAGAGACTTTATCGGTTGCATGTATTGTAATTAGCTTTGTTTAAGCTTCGGAATAAAATAATCTTAGATCTATTTTCGTCAGTGCATTTTGTCCACAGCTGTTTGGTGTAATTAAGTCCATTCATGAAAGTTTTGTAATGTGACACGATAGGTACTTTGTTAAGGCTGATTTTCCATATAGGTTAATTATTGATATAAAAATGGACTCGTTTATAATTCACTAGCTATTTCCCGCAGTTTTGCTCACTTTATATTCGATTTTCCTACAAATTTCAAACCCTTAATATACCCCCTAAGGGGTTCAATTTCTTAGCGTATGCCTACGTTAGAAAAGGTATGCCAAATTTCAGCCCGATCCGTCCAGTGGTTAGAGCTTGCGTTTATAGTTCAGTCAGTCACCTTTTCTTAGATGTCACCGTAAGATTGTAATCAACTAGCGAAATTGTAAGCTGTCGACAGATTGTGAACCATTCAATGTTTTGAGTGTCCATTTTTGAAATATTCATTGTTTACGTTTTCTTGTCTCTTTCTTGTAGGTCAGGTTTGTGTTCGACATAAATACCTAACAGATCTACCGAAAAATAATGCGTTAAATTGTTACCTGTCGACAGTTTACAATTTCGTTAGTTAGATTACAATGTAACAATTTTACGGTGACATATATATACTTATATGATTTTCCGTCAATAATAGTATCATGTAGACACCGCGTCTCTGGGATGCAAGCTGTCTCTGTAGGTACGATATTTCGTTGAAACCGTAAAAACGGAGTAAAGACAGACTATTTTGTCAATATACAGATTGAAAATATGTCACTTACGTCAAGAAGTTTACATTTTGTTTCATATTTACCTAAATATTAACCCCTCTATCCGAACATCTTAAATCTCTGTCAAAAATTAAACAACTATTTCTTTGGGGTCTGCCCACAGATTACGTGCGTTTAAGGAAAATTCAATATTTCAACGGTCAGTAAAATGCGTCATCCTTTCGATTATTTAGTGCACCGTTCTATTATGTTATCGCAAAACCGTAATAATTTACCCCTCTTAGGGATACAACAAAGAGGCAAAATAAGTTGCGCCCTCTGAGCGCCGAAAATAAGGGTGAGAGTGGGCTGGAGGAGGCAGTGCGAGGTCGGCTGCCGTGCGAAGCGGACGTATCGGTGTGAGACGGAACAGTGCTGGCTCGATCGTGTGTAGGACGCTAATAAACAATCATACAGTTACATGAAACAACAGCACAATTCCAAAGACCAAAGACCTTGACGATACTGAAAAGGTCAAAGAACCAAGTGTTTATATGCGGTAAAAATTCGGAAACGAATACGAAATATGTTTAGTGATTTATAATATTGCGTGCTTTTTGTATTAAAAAGAAATCACGTGTTTCGTCGTGAAAAAGGACCGATAAAGAATAAAAATTATTTTGTATCAGTTTTTCAAGGTGAATTTCTTTTCCTTTAACCGTATTTCTATTTCTTTATTGTATGTTATTAGTTATTATCATTTAGAAAATCAAGTATGTGTATATTTATAGTATTAGATTTTATTTTATACTGTCTCGACCACGTATGAATGAGTCCCGCATGAATTGAAACGATAATTAGTTCGTTTATAGAGTAGGTAATGAAAACCGGAAGTTTGGTAGAATAATTAAATCCAGGGTGAAACTGATTCAATGTGGCCGGTGGGCAAATGAGATCGTAATGCTTAATCGGAACACATTAAACCCGATGCGACATACGGTCATTGAACAGATAAATCAATTTGCTTTTATCAAACTTCAGCAGGATGTAATAATTGGGTAAAATTTTACTTCTTTTGAGAACTAAGATATCACCCACGGTAGAAAAAGCTTTTAAAATAAGATAGAGCTTCATTAAGATACCAGTTGTAACAAAAAGATGACAACTTTTGGTAATATTTAATAGCTATCAAAATTAAAATTGAGTATAATTTAAGCTGAAGAATCCTACAAATTATGTATATTAAAATTCATATAATTTAAGATATATATTAGGCGATGAATAGAATCGATTCTTGATATTTCATTTTTTGATTACTCCTTATGTATAATCAACATGTAATATAATAATAATATTTTAGTATTCTTTGAAATGAAAATAACAATAAAATGAATCAAATCTACTTAAAATTCAGCATTTTCAAACATGAAGTTCGCAGCAACTAGCAAGCAACTAATATAAGGACCAATCGGTGTATTTGTATTTGTGGGGGTCCACAACCCTTCGCTTAACGCATTTAAAACTATCAGTATCGATCCAGTGCACCGCATTATAAACAAGATTCACTTCACTGTTACACTGCTACATGTGGCTTGTAAAATTAATGGAGATTGATTTTTTTACTTAGATACATTAAATAGGGGTTTCCTGTCTCTTGCAGTTAGTCTAAGTCTATCAACAGAATGTAAATTAACTATCGGCTCCTAATTTAAAAAAAATATATAAATTTTGAAAACAGAATTGCAAAAATTCTTTGCACTCATGTCAGCTATTTTATTGATCGCTCGAAAAATTCAAACGTAACAGCTATGAATGCTAAGCACTGCAACGGGTACCTGGATGACTCACTGGTTTTACTGGACTCCCCATCGATTATAGATAGTGATGTTAATTAGGGCGTAATTCATGTTTCTTCCTTATTTATTGCAGAGGTTAATATAAATTCTCCAGATAATATTGAATCTGTATATGAAGGCAGTTAATCGTTTAATTTTAGTATAAAATTAAAATAACTTTCTTGTATACAAAAAGCAGAACTCACATATACTATATGATTTTCAATGAAAACGCTAAATTTAAAAAGTAGAGGTTACAGTTTTTTTTGCGAGTAAATGAGTAGTTTGGACTGAATTAGATAATTAGTTGAAAAGTAGAATAGATTAAATAAACAAAATTGATAACAAAGTAGAGATAAAGATATTGAAACGGTTAGAGTAGTTGATTTGAAAGTCAAACAGCGTTCATTGATACAATTGCATTGATTCATTTACTCGTTCGCCCACGTTAACGTAGGCGGCTAAGACCTGAATGAAAGCAAGATCGTCTGCTTTGCCCATTTTGGGACGCTTTCGTAAGCGAGGTTTAAACATATTTGCTGATCTCGATTTTACAACATTATTGCTTCTGATTACACAATAAACTTCCTCACTTAAAGATTGAGATGCTTTCTTATATGTTTAGTTTTTATCTTAATTATTGATATTTATTAGGGTGTTGTTTAATTTTATTAGTACATAATATGTCATTTTGTTTTTCTTATCGTTATCAATTTTATCCTCATCTTCTGAATTTGATTAAAATTCCAAAACATTTATTTCAGCTCTATTCCATACGAACATTAATAAAGTGACTTTTATAAAATTGTGTTCATTACCTTATTTTAAAGAAGACAATTCTGTGATAGTGAATAAGACAGTCCAAGCAAATGTGTCCTTAGATGTGCCAAATATTTGATCAAACTTTTGTAAGATTTGTGTAACTTTTTGACTCTATGTGAACGTTTTTAAAGCATTCGTTTGGATAGGCGTCGTTGAAAAGGACTGCCATTAATGGCTACGGATGGGCACCAACTTATCTAAATTGAACAAGACCAGGGTCTCCGGTGTCAACCATGTTAGTATAAATTTTCCAAAATTTACATTTTAATGCTTCCGCTGTACATTTTTGACTGGCTTAGCTTTTGAACTACACCATATTTGTTATATGAATTTCATTAATCATTAGGTATGCAATAATGGACCTAATTTATGTGAATTTTCTCTATTTTTCTATCAAAATCGCTTAGAACTGATATACCAATCTTGGAACTAATTTATTAGCTTCTTAATATGCAATCACGTAAATATAAATCGTATCCACTTAACGTCTCAAAAATGCATTTGAAGATATAAATCCAAGTTTTATTGCAAGAGTTTCCGCCATGATACATACGCCATTAAAAAGAGCGTTATTTTTGTCGCGAAAACGCTTGTAAATCAATGTTATTTGTCGAGAAAAATATTTTTTGCCTCCAAACTGCTTAGTCGGTGACATATTTGAGGTTTGGCAATGTTATGGACGGAATTATCTTTTTTATTTGAAGAAAAGACGAAGGTTTTGACATAATTATTATCTTTAACTTCGTGGTATCCTGGGAGATTTGATTTCTATTTAGTATATTAAGCAAAGCTAACGTAAAAATTATGCTTTACCAATACCTACTTAGTAGCACATAGAAAAATAAAACTATCATCAGAATTATTTTTATTGAAAGTATTGTAGTCCGTTCAGTTTATTAATTATCAATAAGAATATAATATAAAATATTACAAATACTGATTGAAAGCTCAACAAAGAATCTAGAGAATAATTACCTACCTTAAAAATGGATACAACTTTTTATCATAATTATGATAAAGCACTCCATTGTTAAAACTTCCACGCTGCTCTACGTATCTACTTCAATCAATCATTATATCGATGGCACATGTTCTCCATAACCATAACTATGTTGGAATATTTTTATGGAGCTTATTATAATATTTTATGAGTATACAAAGATAATCACAAGACGCTCTCGAATGCCGTGTACCAAAATTATTACAGCACTTAAAACGTGAATGTAAGTGCAGGCAAAGAGACAGTGATAAGATGACCTATTTGATGCATAATATACATATCTATTTATAATGACAAGTGCCAATTTTAATGTAGCCAGCCCTTATAATCCCGTAATACAGTCAATTACTATGAAAAGCAAAGATGTGAAGGCTATGTTTTATATAGTATATTACGTTTAAAATATCATCATCCAAAACGATTTTATAGTAAAATATTGTAACATTGGGGGGTATTAAGTGGTAGAAAGTTCGGATTTCACACCATAAATATGTTCTTTGTTGTCTGAGTTGCACTGCGCGACATGTCTGGTCCAATTGTAGTTTGATGAGAAAAAACGATTTCTCTAGATTTCACTATTAAGCAGACGTTAGGAAGATATAGTAGGACACAATAGGTACTAAAATTATACATCAATGAGGACACATTAAATTTTTCTACTAAGTAGTGGAAAGACGGCTATTGCTCCATTAAAATATGATAAGGTGCCCAGGAACGCGGATGTATTCTACACTGAATGGCTCAGAGATGGCTCTTATACTGTATGGTAAGATCAAATTGTTTCCCTCCAAGCCATTATACGTCATAACTTAGTTAGGAAGTTGGATGCATGGCACGAGTAACATTTTGATCGGTAATCTTATACAAGACAAAATTGTATAGCTTCGAAGAAATAACCGGGTAAAGGTTATGGTTTTTTAATAATAGAATAAAATGTAAAAACTGAAAAATATGCATATTATGTTAAGCATATTAATCCATGTTACTATTTATTAATATGTTATATGCATAGAAAAGGTTATAGTAGTAATTACTGCCCATCATCTTAACAAAAACCGCAATCAGTATTAAATATAAATAGCAAGCTTTTTTATTATAAAATAGGCTTGTACTTGTCGAGGATAATGATTAATGCAAAATTGCAAACTAATGGGTGTTTTACCACTCTCCGTCTCTGGCACCGACCTGAGGGGTCGGGAAGCAAATGTATGAAATATATGGCGTGGATTCCTACCGGTACCATCACTGGTGCCAGGACTGCAAGCTTCCCGCTCGGTGCTGGCCGTTCGGGCCGGTGTCGGCGGCGGCGCTGTACCAGTGCCGTATCGGTGAGTGAAAAACGTCCCATTATGAGGTCTACGTTGGAGTGCACTTGCCTAGAAGAAGCCTTTGACAAGAGCGAATCTCTTGCTTTGAAGTGACTTTAAGTTACGGACTCTCATCAATTGATAGAGAAAGGAAGAAAAAATAATGTCTATAATTGAGAAAATTGAATATTACAAAGTTGAAAACCTCTAAACTTTGTCCTCGAAACGTGTCTTAAAGTCCCCTTTTTTCCCCAACTAAGCCTAAGAACAGATAATACAATTAGAATAATTTTTGAACCTACATTAATTCAGATTTCCTTCCATCCCATATCTACCGTTGAGTTATTGAAGCCCTAAGAAGTTGTTCCCTTCCTTCTAGATCCTTCCTCTATAAGTTATCTATAGAGAGAAGTTTTGAATTATTTCTCTTCGCAATTGGCACATATGGCATCCCTACACTTAATACCGATAATCTTATAACAAATTCATCTCCCTAACGCGTTACCTATCACGCGTTATGCAATCATTTATAATCACTATCAGCGATCACTCTGGTAAATTGTGCGTCGTCACAATGATCATTCATCACTGCGTATATTACGAGATAATCACTATCACGATCGATCAGGCACGTGTCTGGTGTACCTTCTTATTTAAATTTTGGATTAGGAAAAAAGTAATTAAAAGTTGAGGAATTAGGCGTACTTGGCCTACTTGGCTTACTCGGTCGATATTATTGGTCCATGTTACTCTACATAATCTGTAGTAATATTATAAATCCGAAAGCCGGGATGGATGGATATATGGATGGATGTTTGTTACAGGAATTGCTGCGTGGATTTGGATGAAATTTGGCACATAGATAGACTATAGTCTGGTATAATACATAGGCTAAAGATTTTCCGTGGGAACCAAAAACCTCACTCCACCCAGACGAGCTTGCGAGCATTGGCTAGCATAGTATATTATTAACCCTAAACCTAATGTTATTGAAATTCCCAACTATTATATTTAATTAATCCTGATTTTCTTAAAATACTATGACACCAGAATCATGATATTATGGTATTGTATGTAACACACTGAGGCATTTTCTCTAAACTTAAAAAAATACAAGTATTGAACTATATCACTACGTTGAATACAGCACAATCAAATCAGAAAACATACACAAAATATAATTACTATAGAATTAGATGGTCGAGGTACTTGTAACTAAGTATCACGTAGAAGTCAAAAGTGTAAGAATTTTTTCATCCTAATTTCTCACCTGATTAAGAACCAATCCAAATATATTAAGAGCAGCTATGTTTGAAAATAGCATACCACTCCATACATCAGCAAATAACATCTAAGCGAGGCAGTTAAAGAAAATATAGTTTGTTTACACTAATGCAAACAAGATAAAAAGACCGGCGCCGTTACGTCGACCAGTCGCAAGGAGCAGCCACGACTTCCGGATTGAGCGCGGGAAAATTCAATATCCGTTTCAATACGAGATATTCGATTACTTGATCACAGTGTACCGCTTGCCCCAACCGCCCCTAGACTCGATTTAAAACATCTTATTAGTTTGTGCCATAAAGTATTTATTATAAGTGTAGCTATAATACGATAGTTGTGACATCAGCTACAATTTAAATTGCTGTGATTGACTGATTTTATTGTAGTCTTGCTGCAAAATTACTAAGTTTTAACCAAAAGTTAGAGAAGAGTGTAAATGTCAACTAATCAGACGTAATTTTGAATGTCACATTTTTGAACTGCGTCGGTAGGCCTGATTTGTAGGTTAGTCATAATTATTTGCATAGGTTAAGCAACGTTGACCAAAGTTGGTAGATTGATGCGTGACCGAATTTTGAAATACGCGCCCATTTTTTTTACTACTATCCGTATTGTATCTGTACTTTCTTGCTTTTTATATTTTACTGGCTAAGTAGAATCGACCGTGATCAGTAACCCGGATGGGCCTCGAAGTATGGTTTAATTCAAATCGATCGTTTTCTTTCCTTTCATTATATTTACATTTAGCCGTTATGATAAAACATGTTTTTTTTTTACATTTTCATAATCAGTTTTTTTGGGTGCGTCATGTCTGTCTGTCAGTTAATATTTTCCCCCACGAAAACCTAATGTTTTTCACACTCACACAAAGGGACGTAAATATTTAATCTCCATAAAAATCGACAGCCCTACACAACATGGGCGCACCTAATTGGTGATCGCACACACGAAGCGGCAAGATCAAAGTATTCCGCGTCCAATAAAACGTCACGTACTATCATGGATGTCACTCGCAGATTACTAGTGTCAAACGCATTTAATTGCATTACCGCCCGCCTTCTACCCTGGCGGCTTTTGTGATCAATAGACTAATAAATTAATGTTTAAGTGGTATTGGATTAACTATTTGTCAATTGGATTTTGTCTGGAAATGACTGCAAAAACTTAACTCAGATAATAGGATTTATATAGGATATTCAACGAATTCATATACTGTTCATAACTGTATTCATAACTGTGTATGCTTATAATGTTATGACTACTTAGTTTGGTGGTTGGAATATTTGACTGCGGCCGACGAGGTCCCGGGTTTGTGTCTCGGGTTGGGTCATAATTAAGGATTGGGTTTTTCTGACTAAAAATTCTCAGTAAGTACTAGCCCGGAGTTAGGAAGTTGGCGTTATATCACCCCCATGATAATAGTCGTTAAAGCTCGCAAATCCGCACTGGAGCAGCGTGGTGGGTCTAAGCCCTAATGCCCTCTCTCCTACGAGAGTGGACGCCTGTGCCCAGTAGTGGGACGTTAATGGACTGTAGTGGTGGTGTATTCTCATAAAAATTATTGTGACCTACCTCAGTGAAATTTTCAGAATTTCAAATGGGCTTATGAAATAAATTAAGGCTAGAAAAATTCAATCAGCGTTTATTGTAATTTTCAAAAATCCTTTTTTAGTAATCGCTTTGGCCATAGCCTATGGGACTCTTGTGCAAAATTGCTTGCTATATGCTTCTAGACCCGCTAATTTAAATGTGCGATGAGATTTTTTTTAAGCATTCACAATTTCTTGCCAAATTCAGAATGTTTGCAAAATTGGGATAATCGTAGTCCTGCCGATCAGCTGACGCTATTGGCTAAAAGAAACAGTTTAAAAAGGATCGTAAATTCAGCTTATACCAATTGCGATGACCGTTTGCTGAATTCACAGAACATATTTTATGCAAACTATAAATAAAACATGGGGGTATTTTCGTTTAAGTCATGTGCAAACTAAGTGAAGGGACATTTGGTCTTTGGCGATCGAAAATCGCTTCTATTGACTTTGGGTAGCGCATGCATCATGTATATCGTATAATGAATTGCATTTGTAGTAAACAGAAGGGTGCTTTTAGTTATATCAAATATTGATTTATCTTCGTTAGATTTATTACCGGTACTGTAAGTAGGTACCATTTAGTACTGTAGGTACCATTTAATAAGTAGATAATAGGTACATGTCACTGCTTGCAAATTATCATAATTCATAGGGATGCACATAGGCTACTATTTATCCCGGCAAATTAAGGGGTTATTTCGCAGTCCCCGCAAGAATCGGAGCGTTGAAAATGAATACAAAAATTTACAAAAAAAAAACTGAATTAAAAATCTCTTCTCAAAAATTTTTCAAAAATTTATTAACCGATTTTCAAAATTCTAACTCGAATGCACTTCTCGCATGCATCCGCATCTTTAAACACCATGACGATCGGTTAATAATCATAGAAGCTACATCACTTTTTATATACGGAAATACCCTTTTTTCTACAATTCTAAAAATCTAAACAGGTCACAATTATTAAACGATTTTCAAAAATTTTCGCCATTTTGTAGCTAAACGAATACTCTCTCTTTTCTCTTAAGTCGGTTTTTTTGTCTGAAATGTTTACAATTTAGTAAACAAACACCGTCCAAAAATCCCGACTTTATTACATTTTTCAAATTTCCTAAAAAATGTTACCAGCTGGATTTCAAAATTCAAACGCTCACACGTGTCTCAATAAATTCCTAAACTCTTTGTACTACTCTCATCTCGATCCTCCAAAAATCCTCGGAGCTATGGCCAAAATACGTCTCAGGCGATTTGCATCTTTTCAATGGTAAAAACACTGAATCAACACAGACGAAGTTGCGGGCATCAAATAGTAAAGATATAAATCGAATCGGACATTGGTCTATCCACAAGGCTTTTTTATAAAGGCCGTCAGTTATTTCATTTATTCTTGCAAAGTAATATGATGGAAAGTCGACTGTCCTATTTCGAAAATAATAGGAAAATGAGTAGGAAAAGTGTCATATTTTTTTGGCTATTGTAATCGAATCAAACGTCGCCGCTTCCCCCGCAAGTGTCGCAATAACAATACGCTTTCATAACAATACCATTAGGAAACGTCCCGAAAACAGAGCCGACGCCATTTCGGTGTCCGGCTAGGTGTGTTTTTTATTTAATTCTGCAAATCCACCCTTGCGTTGTTTTTGTGGGGTAGCTTTGACGCGTGGCACAAGCAATGACTATCGGCGCGAAAACACACTACGGGCCGGATATGATAAAACGTATTGTAACGTATTGTGATTCAGAGCGCAACGGAGTTTTGTCCTGTCGCTTAGTGTATGCGCTCTATTAACGACCTCCCTGGCGCAGTGTTGAGCGCTGTTGTCTTAACGTGGGAGGTTGCGGGTTTAATTCACGGTATGGGCTGCTTTTTCCTTAAACGGGGACACTTTCACATGTTCAGTTCCATTCACACTTTGGATGAATCCTAGAAGTGCGTACCTCAAGGGGCGTACTATTTTGAAAGCTTCATAGCACAAGACTTTCTCAACCCGGTTATTTCAAACCCGTAACCGCTTCCAACTTTTCACTTGCACCATTCATACCTAGCGGGCAGTGGAAATCAATACTTGACAGCAATTGAAATGATTATTATGCGTTGAATTATTTGATCCTATTAGATTAAATACAATGCAGTTGATCAGAGAACTTCAGCCTGTTAGTAGGTATCATACACTATTAGGTACCTGAGGTCATTGGCTGAACGATACCTTTTAAAACCTCTGCTTCCATACTAATATTAGAAATGCGAAAATGTGTCTGTCTGTCTGTTACGCTTTAGTGGCCCTCTCTTTTCAACAGATTTCAACATAACAGGTAGGTTACATCCCGGGGAAGGAAATAGGCTACTTTTTATCCCGGAAATTTAAGGAGTTCTCGCGTGAATTAACGAAACTTAATCCACGTGGACGAATTCGCGGGCATCATCTAGTAGAAAATAAAACGGCGTTTGATAATCCGTTATTTCTGCCATAACAAAATATTAAATGCAGAACGCATAATATATATCTCTCAGCAGCACATTAAGCAGATACATCGGCGAGAGTTTTATTATCTGTATAGCCCTATGCTGAGATTTATTGGCGTTTGACGTCATGCGTGAGGTGGAAGAGTTGAGGCGAATGATTTTTAAATACGCCGTTCTTTTGACAAAAGTCCCATATAACTTGAGGTCCTCGGCGTAACGTATAGTCCCACTAACTTACCTGAACCGGTGACAGCATAGCTGTTACTTAACTAAATATATAAAAGGAAAAGGTGACTTTTTTAACCACTACAAGTTAGCCCTTGACTGCGATCTCACGTGATGGTAAGTGATGATGCAGTCTAAGATGGTAGCGAGCTAACCTGTTAGGGACACGGCAGTTATAATAAGCTCATACTTGTGTATATATCTTTATTATAATAATAAAACAGGTTGATACCGATGGCGTGAACATGGCTTGAAGCCAGAGTAGGCATTTCGGTAAGGGGTATGACAGCTGTTATATTAAACCAATACCCCTAATCGGTTTCTCCACGGCATCGTACCGGAACGCTAAATCGTAATTTGTAAATTACAAATTCCCAAATCGACCCTGCCGGGGATCGAACCCGGGGACCTCCGCACATTAATACAACAGGGCTCAACACTGCGCCAGGGAGGTCGTCAAAACTGACTGACTGATCTATCAACGCACAGCTCCAACCACTCGACGGATCGGGTTGAAAGGCATACAGATTTATATTTATGTATATAGCTTTTATGACGTAGGCATCCGCTAAGAATGTTTTTTTAATCCACAACAAGTAAGCCCTTGACTACGATCTGGTGAGTGATGATGCAGTCTAAGATGGTAGCGGGCTAACCTGTTAGGGGCATGGCAATTACATTAAACCCATCCTATGCGGTATCACGGCATCGTACCGGAACGCTGTACTCGGCTTTTTTGAAAATTCATCTCCAATGGGGGTAAGATAGGGGTTTGATTTTTGTATGAACTTACCGTAAGCGAAGCTGGGGGCAAAAAGCTACATAAAAATGAACTAAAAATAAAAACTAAACAGTCGTAAAAATTTGTTCTAATTTTTGCCTCAGGACCAGATAAGTTCGTGGGACTAATACGGCTCATTAATACGGGCCTTATAATTGGAATAATTATAAGGTACGTATTAATAAGCCGACATCAGCTAGACACAGGTTCTTAAGTACCGCTCTTAAGCAGAGGTGCGATTATGTAAGAATTGCTGATCCAATCGTCAAAGTTCGGCGTCAAAGTAAAATGAACCATAAAGACATTGACTTAGAGCTCAATTTCGTGTATCCATTCTCATACGTTTATGGTATCGTACATACCTAAACTTTGATGATTGGATCGGCAATTCTTACATAATCGCACCGCTTATCTTTGACTAACTGAGACCCGCGACTTCGTCCGCGTGGTATTCCACGCATTTTTTTATTCCCACGGGAACTTCTAAATTTTATAAAGAGTAGCCTATGTCCCTCAACTATACCTATACAAAAAATCAAGTCTTCAATCACGTCGCTCTATTGCGGCGTAATTGAAGGACGAACCAACGAACAAACAAACTTTTGCATTTATATGATTGTGACCGTAGTTATTTTTATTTCCCCTAAACTGGACGCGAAGTTTTCACTAGAAGTGACCATAAATTAACCTAGTGTTAGTGTGTTACTTTGGGGTTTTAACCCTTTTTATTAAGAGCTTCCATAGGTATAGCTTACTGTTTTTGTCTGAATCAAACTGGGTGGCATTGTCACTAGTCATTAGTCACTGGACTCGTTAAATTTATCCAGTGGAGCGTATTCCCCGTTGTGACAGATCTACGAGTAACTTGACAGGGTTATGCTAAGCCACGAGCAAACTTTGGATATCATAGCGTTAGCAAAACTTTGCCTGAAATGCCAAATTATAACTACAAGGGTCATTATTTTTCATGACGCAACATGAGTAGCTAAAGTTCTTGATTGCCTAGAATTCTGCTAATAGAAATTTTGAACTTTGTGGACATCTTATTAATTTCTTAACTTTAACTTTGCATTACAAGTACTTTCGAAGATCAATGGAACGTACCTACGTACAATTTTTGTTTAATTAAAATCATTGTCCCTTCCTCTTACTAAAAAAGTAAAAACTGTTCGGATATTTCCCCTTACTCATATTAAAACACTAGATGATGTCCGCGAATTCGTACGCGTGGACTAAGTTTTTCGATTCCCGCGGGAACTCCTTAATTTTCCTTAGCCTCGTTTCCTTAATTTTCATCAAAATCGGTTGAACAGGTGGGCCGTGAAAGCGACACAAAGCAGACAGACAGACAGATACACTTCCCTATTTATAATATTAGTATGGATTGTTAGGTGCAGCATCATCATCATCATGTGTAATATATAACATGCTATGAATGTTTTCTCATCAGAACAGACGAAAATCAAATTAAACTTAATAAAAACGCTGAAAACGCGAGACGGGCAAAAAAATTCGCCGATAAAATTCCGAAACAAAAATTCCGTAATAAAGTAAACATTTTCACAATTTGGCGAACATTTTATAAAGAAAAACATTACTCGCAGTTTAATTAGATATCTCGTATTGTCTCTGTTGATCGGAGGGTAGGTACACTCGTTAAAAACGCGCAGCGGACCGAACGCGCTGTGACTATCCAAACTTGCTTGGTTTTAAGCCACGAGCAGTTTGGATGCTGTAGCGTCAGCAAAACGAGGGGAAATATGAATTGGACGGAATAAGATAACAGGAAAACATGCGTCCACTTTTTATGCTCTAATACTTTTTAAATTAATTTCATAAAAATATAATAGCTACATGATACACGACATGATAAAAGTCGTTAGCTCTAATTCCCTCTCTCCTATGAGAGTGGAGGCCAGTGCCCAGCAGTGGGACGTTAATAGGCTGTAGTGGTGGTGCGTGGTGGGGATAATAGCTACTGGAAAGAGCTTCCGTAAAGAAATACGTTTCAGGATTCTATATCGTTTTTTAACGTCTAAAACATTGGTTTCCTCTGATAGGTAAGTAGGTATCCAAAAAACACTTTTTGTGAGAATTTCTGAAACAAATCCATATCCATACTAATATTATAAATGCGAAAGTGTCTGTCTGTATGCCTGTTGTGCTTTAACAGCCCAGCCTGACAACCGATTTTGATGAAAATTGGTATAGAGAAAGATCCCATCCCGAGTATTCTTTGTACAATTATGTCGCAGTGCATCTCCGTACCGCGTCCCTATAGTGGGCCCAGCTCCATACAAACTCATACAAAGAATACTTGCCGCTACGTGCCACGCCGCGCCGTGCCTCTATAGTGGAACTAGACCTTTAGTTAACGTTAACAAGTCATAATTAAAAAAAAAACACGACTGACCTGCAATAAAACGAACTAAGAAGTTCAAAATCTAAATTAATCTAGTTAAATTAGAATCTTAATCACATTTTTATTAAATGATTTTTTTTTGTGAATCACTGGATATTGAACTATAGTGTTATAGTACATTACATCGCGAGACCGGGAAGTACGCGTTTTCTGGTCGAGTGTTAGTTAGACGGCCGAGCTACGCGAGGCGGGCTATATACGAGACCAGAAATGCTCTCCCGGTTGAGGCGTGTATAGTGCTTTTCTAAAAAATGAAACAAGTGACTTTTTTTTAAATATATTACATTATGTAATTAAAAGAAAGTAAATAAAAAAGCGCCCTACTTAAGTAATATTAGAAGTATAAGTATTAGAACGCGTAATACGGTAGAGTTCCAAAGGACATGACCAGTAATTGCCTTCCGATTCGGGACAATGCACAGGATTTTCGTTTTTACAGTAAGGTAAAAAAATTCAAAACGAAATTATTATGGATTTATTATTCCAAATAAGGTCAGGGTTCAAATGACAAAAAAAAACAGTACGTTTATTGTTTAAATCTTGAGCGTCCGCTTTCCTCTTTAAGCACTACTCCATTTTGACGTTCCATTATATCCATGCCTAATAATAATCTTGTAAGCCTACATGAATACCATTTAAGTACCTTAGTCATTATATTATGAATGATTTATTTTTGATCAATTAAATAGAAATGAAAAGGAAATGTATGTTTTGTTTATAATTATTTTTATTTTTTGACAAGTCTCAAACTAATAGATCGAACAAAGCATTTTGAAATACTGCGTTTAAAGGAACGCCCTTTCACATTGCATATGCTGCCATCTGTGGTCGAATAGTTGAACTTGTTAACCAAAAGTAGTGAGCAATACTTAAGAATATTTTCTAGACTCACCACAATAACTAGCGCCATCTAGTGTGGGAAAGCAGTTTTTGGTGAAACTTTTTTATTTATTTTCTCAGTTTTCAGAGCCTTCAGACTTCTGAAACTTTTTTATTTGAAAACTATAAAATACAACAATTACAATAAGAAAGAAATAATACTTGACAATATTTTTTTAGACTCGCTCAACACAATAAATAGCGCCATCTAGTGTGGGAAAGCAGTCTTTTGGTGAAACTTTTTTATCTGAAAACAGTGAAATATTACAATTACAATAATAAAGAAATCATTCCCGAACATTGATTTTTGACACCTAGGCAAGCTGCCATTGTTCCACCGGTCAAGTCCTTTAAACTATTTAGGCCAAAGAACATTATAACAAGTTACAAGATATTCAGGAAGAATGATTCCAAATTCAAACTTATGATATGTAATGAAAATACATACATTCTTTACTGGCCTAGGCCGGGAAGTTTAACTTTCGAACTCATACAAGGTATGAAATGTGCACATTACATATCATTTTTTAGAAAAACATATTTTTTGAATCTACTCATCATTTTCTAGATGATGATTACATAGTTGATCTTATTTTCGAATATTATTTTTCAACTTTAGTCTTTAATGTGGGACCATGGTCACCCCATCAATAATTTTTTAAATTTTTCTAGTCTATGTCACCCGGAATTAGGTAGGGATTCTAACGATACCTCATATATCAAAATCGGTTCAGGCATATAGAAGTTATGGTGGAATATACAAACTCACATACATACATACATACATACATACATACATACATACATACGGCCTGCAGAACTACGAATGCTACGGCTATGTAGGTACCTTCGCGTAGTTAACACGTTGGCGGACATACCTGCTATAACAGTCATTTGAACTCAGATTCAAGGACGCACCTGCCATAGCATTCATTATTTGCTCCATAGTTTTAGACGGAAATGCTATAGCAGGGTTCTTTTAGTATGATTTTGTGACAGCTACACTTTTTCTGTCCAATCTTACGCAATTCGAAGGTGTTTAGTGCCCTATAGCACACAAAGAATGCGCGAGCAAAATTACCCTCCTCCGCTATACCGGCACTTCTCACACACACGCACGGCTTGTATAGCAGGTGTCAATGTATGACAATTTGTTCAGTCGCGCGGTAACTGCGCCGATGTGCAAACTTGTGCGTACGGAGATTTTTCGCGCACACAATTCAATGTTTCGGTAATCGTAAGTAATGTGTTTTGTTGTTTACTAGCATAAAAATAGTGTTGTTATGTTTTAAGATGTTAGTGAATGTATATTACAAGTACAATTCGATAATTAATACGTAATCAAAGATACACAAGTTTGTTTACTGTTTCTTTTCTTGCACGTCTTATGAAGGTAGGAACTTACCTATATAAATAATGATAAACAGTGGTATGATTTACAGATGCCTCGAAAATACAAGAAAAAACGCGACTATCCTGACAATGAGAAGCCTGGATGTAGTGGTGTTTCGGCTAACGTAAGTCTAAGTTATCTAAACATAATATCGATGTATTGTAAAGCAGTTACTAGGTACAATGCCTTAGCGTGTAGTCAGTAAAAGTGATATTCGTTTCTTTATTTACAGGTACTTAGAATTAGAGAGAAAGTCAATCCATTGGATACTGATAAATTACAAAGGCTATTTGAGGTGGCCTCATCGTCATCTCTGAGTGGTTCCAGCGTTCATGACGTTCTCGAAGAATCAGAAAGATCCGCTGACGATTAAGATCCACGATGCGCTATGAGTAGCGATGAGTCTGGTTCTCGGGAACATGATCCATATTCGGATTCTGCTGGAGAATATGGTTCAGACAGTGAATACAATCCAGCGGAAGACCAAACAGTGCTATCTGATTCTTCTGATCATCAGCAAGCCCCCTCTTTGCCCAAGTTGCTTTGAATCATGGCATATGGTTAGAGATGAAGCTTGAAGATGTTTTCACTGTTTTGGCATTCATCTGAATTAATCTCTTTTTTATGTGTTTTTTTTATCTCTTTTCTAAGATTAATATTAAAGCTTAAAAGGTCCAAATTCGTCTGCTATAACAGCTGTGTCCCATTTCATAGACATATATGCTGTAAAATAGGACACAGCTGCTATGGCACTCGTCTGCTATAGCAGTTACGTCCTATCTAGTAATGAGTATGTATTAAAATAGGACACACCTGCTAAAGCATTCCATACAAAAAAATACTGCCCAATGAGGGTGACTGATTGTCCGCGAACGTGTTAAGCCTGAAATATTAATCAAGTTTTACAACATAATCGTACCGAAAAAACATTTACATAGCATAAAAACATAGTGGTTTCATAGAATGGAATAACTATAACTTGTGCACGTGACGGGACTTCTGAAAGTTCATGCATTACGCGGTGTATGCGGTTATGGCGTTTGCATAATGCAGTTTCCATGTTCTCCCACTGGATTTATGGCATTAAACCCTAATGTGTAGGCTTCATCCGAATTATATAAATTCCATTCAGAGAGATTTATTTTAATACGACTGTCTGGAATAATTCGAGTCTATGATACAATTAATTAAAACCTATTTTTTACCTTCTAACAATTTATGCATACCTTTATAGAACATCATTTATTTATTGCCATCTACCTCGTTGTATATGTCACCGTAAGATTGTAAAAACCGTTAGATTATAATCTAACTCGCGAAATTCTAAACTGTCGAAAGATTAGAATTTAACGCATTATTTTCCGGTAGATTGTAATCTGATTGGTATTTAAACCCGATAAAACCTTAGTGCCCGGGCACTAGTTGATTATTTATGTCGAACCCTAACCTAACCTACAAGAAAGAGACAAGAAAACGTAAATAAAATGAATATTTCAAAAATTGACACTCAGAACATTGAACAGTTTACAATCTTTCGACAGTTTAGAATTGCGCGAGTTAGATTATAATCTAACGGTTTTTACAATCTTACGGTGACATATATAAAAACATGTTTGCAATTTGCCAAGTCAACTTGCAAAATTGCAAGCATTTCAACTGGAGTTTCGTTATTTTTGTACTGGGGACATCATATTTCAATCATTATACTAATATTATAAAACCGAAAGTGTGTTTGTTTGTTGGTTTTTAAGTTTGTTGGTTTTTCCTTTAATCACGCCGTAACGGAGTAACGGATCGACGTGATTTTTGGCATACCTATGCCAAAAATCCCGTCGACCATGGAGGACCTGGATTTTGTGACATAGGCTAGTTTTTATCCCGGAAAATGAAGGAGTTCCCGTGCGAATAAAAAAAACTTAAACCACGCGGACAAAGTCGCAGGCGTCAGCTTGTTATTAATACAATCTAATTTCAATGTTGTTGACAATGTATCATTTTATGAAAAGAAGGAGCAATATACAATAATTATAGTTATCACAGTTTATTAATTGTCGCGCCGAAAGTTGTATACGAATAACCAAGATATTCTATTCAACTACAAAACTACAAGTTAGCCCTTGACTGCGATCTCACCTGATGGTAAGTGATGATGCAGTCTAAGATGGTAGCGGGCTAACCTGTTAGGGACACGGCAGTTATATTAAGCTCATACTTGTGTATATAGAATAATAATAAAACATATTGATACCAATGGCGTGCACATGGCTTGAAGCCAGAGTAGGCATTTCGGTAAGAACTGACCGCTCTCTCGGTACCGGACCGGTGACTCGGTATTTACTGACCGGTCAGAATGAAAAGTAAGCATCGAGTTATCATAAGTAGGGTAAGCAGTGTTTTTATGTGTCTATGACCTGCACGCTGCTAGTTAATACGCATAAAATATCAATGAAATCGCTATCATATTGCTTAAAAACTATAGCGCACTTAAGTAATCTTAATCGTTAACTAAGGTTTGACTCCTCATTATACTATTAATACAGACGTAAATCTGGACAAAAACACACGAATACATAAGTTATTCCGATTTCCTGTCAATATACAACGCTGGCATAATAAATGTGGCTCGTAAAAGTAAACCATTATTTACGGCAGCAATTTTTTGCTGACAGTATACACTCCCTTGGGATTATAGCCCTCGCGGATCTTAGTAAATAGTGTTTTTCCTGTCCTCTCCACTAAAACCATTGGTATTCACTATTCAACTTAAAGAGGATTCCGTTCGGTGTTAGTTAAATGAATAAATTATTGTGTTTGTTGAATTTTTTTGGTACAAAAAAGCAAGTTGAAAGTCCACTTTATATGTATCTACTAGGAAAACTGGTCAATCAATCAATCAATATTTATTTTTGCAATTTACTTACACTTATTGACGTCCGAAATTTATAAAACATGACGGTGATGATACTTAAAAACGTTATATTAAAAATAAAACTACGAGGGTTCCAAACGCGCCCTGGTCTGAGAAGAGCCCACAATAAATCAGGCGTTTTTTATTATTATCACAAATATCGTAAATGAAATTAATTAGATTTATAATTAGAACAATTACATAATTAGCCGCTGTAACAATTCATACCCAAATCTTGTCTTAGTTAATTTTTTAAATGCCGATTATTTACAGTGTCTATACTAAACTATGGTTCCTTATTTGTTTACTAAGGAACCCTGAAAATTAATAAGAAGTACAATTAACATAAACACCACGATTCCCACTGTCTTATACGGTTTCTAAGCCCTATTCACCACAAAACTCAATGCCCGTAGTAGATATGCCGGCATTATTAAATTACAATAAGCAGATTACTATGGAGTACTAGTTCAAATCTGTTGGTAACGTACATAATTGTTTATTGAATTATTTATAGCATAATCCTTGAGGGAATATGGGATTTGTTGTACCTACCTACAGCTTTATACTCGGGGTTGAAAATTGAAGCCTGTTGGTTGGTTGGTTACCAAGGTTGGTTGATACAATTCTTAGGTCTATTAGAACTTTTATAGATTTTTAAGATACTAACTGATGCACGCGACTTCATTCACGTAGATTTAAATTTTTTAAATCCCTCTCCTCTTTGGTATTTTGGGATTAAAGTAGCCCATGTAACATCAATGTATTTAAAAATGCCCATGCATAGAATCACGTTGATCCATTGCTTCATTGCGGCGTGATTGAAATACAAACCACACACACAAAACACACTTTCGTATTACAATATACTATTGAAGTAAATTCATAAAAGTTATATAATATATAGTTAGTAGTTAGTTTAACACATAAAAGTTATACATTTGTGTACAACAATATTTTCAAAAATTTGAAGATATTGCTGAATATCATCAAATTTAGAACAAGATAAATGCTTCGAATTTTTTTGAATTTGTGAAAATAACACCGATTATTATGCAAAAAACAATCGTTCACTTACCTCCTGCCCTAGGTACAGGCTTAAAAGTTCGAAGTTGTGTAGCACAAAAATTAAAGTTTAATGGTGCATCCACACCAAAGTTACTTTTTGCAGAGCAACATTTTACAACATGATAACATTAGGTACTTAAATAACTCTCTTTAACTTTTGCGGCTAATTTTTGGTATTTATTGGATTTTGCTTATTGCGTCCACACAACTGCCATACGTTGACTGTATTTAAAAGTCCGGCAACGTTCATTAACACGATAAAATGTAATAACTTTTTGTTATCCGTTGTTTCCCACTAACACATGCAAACGTTGCGCCGCAAAAAGTAACTTCTGTGTGGCTGCACCTTAAGATAAGTAAGCAACAACTTATGGTTAAATCGCATAGTGGGTTGGTGCATTAAACATTTGGCAAGTTTGTTCCAACGTTGGCACCTTAGCACCAGTGTGTATAGCAGGGTATAATGCAAAGTTTGATCCTCAGGGGGTGTGTAGATGACTCACATTTTTTGCTTTCAATACCAGGGGGCGAGGATTAAGGAGATAGTGAATTTAATTAGAATTTGTCGACGAAATTGGATTTTTTGTCGACCAAGTTTATTGACATACGATGAAAGAGCGACAAAGAGATTTTTTTTTTTCATTTGAGTGAATGAACACCTTTACAGATGTCAATTTTAAGGAAAGGCAAGGCAGCTTAAATAAATAAGTATAATGTTGATTATTTCAGTTGAAATAATCTACTTTGTCAATGGTAAAGTCTTCACGTCTGACAAGAGCCACAAGTTTGCCGATATTAAATTAAAACTTCTGAATTTTACATGGAATATTTTTCTATGCGCAACGTCCTCGTTGCGTCGTCTCAAATTCACTGCTAGCTAAAGATCTCTTGGAAGTATAATCCACAGGTAGCACACAAAGATATCCAGGTGCCAGGGTATGAATCGCGATATCGAATTGCACGCAGAACATAAGTCAACATAGTGACAGAAGTCCACAGAACGCCATATGTGGGTACAATACAACTTCCAAGGTTCATGGTTGGATTACCAATCCCAGGATATAAAACAAGCCTGGATTCCTCCAAGCGAGTTTTATTGTCTAGCCCCACTTGAAAGGCGAGGTGCGGTAGGTAGCGGAAAATATTTTTTCTATGAGTTTGTATGGAGCTGGGCCCACTTAAGCGATGCGGCACAGATGCACTGCGAGATACGCAATGGTACAAAGAATACTTGCTGCTATGTGCCGCGCCTCTGTATACCCGTTTATACTCTAGACGTTTATACCCGGGGACCTGCTTTATGACCTGCTACCGTACGCTCCACAAACTAGATAATCACGACATCAAGACACGTCTCCATCAAACCTGAATGTCACATACAAAATGCCAAATTGGTCATGTAATAGTCGCGAATCCTTTGATTACACACACAATTAACATGTGCATTTTATTCGCACATTATGTAAATTTCCCTTTTTTGTCCGATATAAAGGACCCCTATCTAATTTGGCGGCTAAAGATGACGCGTGCCGGTCACGTGCCAACGTTTCGGCCAATCGCGAGTCATTGTTTAGACTATGACGTCATCATATCCCTCGCACGGCATGGGGAATGATGGATTGAATAGCACGTTTTAAGATGTATTAGCTTTTAACTTAATTTTAGTACATTTTAGGGTAGAGTCCCAAAAGAGAAATATGTTTATCCTGATTGATTTTTTTCATAAAATTATGCATAGTGTAAACATATTTAAGGTAGTTTTGGGGATTATTTTCAGCAAAATATTGGGTTACCAATGTCCATTGGTGATCCAAGCTCTAAGAGGTGTGAAATAATTGGCTTAACTTTGCGATACGGAGAGGTGCTTAACTTTGCGATACGGTGAGCTATCAATTATTAATCTAAGTAGATCTCAATTATTGCTTCATACCGATGCGGAAGTACCTGGGAACCCACCGCATTATTATCTCAAGAAAACCCCTGCCATTATGTGATTAATGGAATGGTGTCGCGACCCTCATCAATGAGGAATACGACGCAAAGAGATGCATATTGAATACAAGGCCAAAATAATTGTTTTATTAAAGCTCCTTGAATCAAAATAGTTCAACTCAAATATTACTATTTAGTCGTTTACAGTTTATTCATAAACAGCCAGCGTACACACGTCTTAGGCAAGATTTACAATATTTGGCAACTTTCTCACTTTGCCCCTTGAGGGGGACGTTTAACTTAACGCCTAAACAAACTAGGACTTTAAGAGATGCTGTCAATAAAATGTATTTGGTTAAGAATTTACAAGGGGCGATGAGCTTTGTGAAGTGAGAGTGACTTCGGATTCAAGAACTTTGTAAAAACAAACTATTTAAAATAAACATTTGAAAAACTAAGATGTGATTTTTTGGAGTCCAAATATAATAAACTCGCCGGCATATTTAGCGGAACATAAAAAAAAGGTTTGATATCAGTATCATATAAGGTTTATACGTCATTTTATTTAAAAAGAAATATTTTCAAATTAAGAAAACAACTGAACATCACATTTTATGCAATTTTATTCAAATACAATAATAATAAATAGTTTTAATTTTATTCAAATACACCTTATCTGGAGCGAACTTCGAGTATTTCTTCCTTCTGAGTTTGATTTAAAATTTCATTGAAATACTGTTTTTTGTTAGTTTTTTTTTTATCGCGTATCTTTCTGGAGTTGATGACTGAATTATGCCTGACTTAGCCCCAACGGAGATTGCCAGGGCACTCGAAATGCGAAGAAATGGTCAAACCTACAGAGTGATATCCAGAGATCTTCGTCGACCAGTTTCAACGATCCATCGCAGTATCCAACGGTTCAGGGAGACCGGTACTTATGTGAGAAGAGCAGGACAAGGCAGAAAAAGACGCACTTCGAGTAGGTACGATCGTTTCATTCGGCTTCGTGTACGTAGGAACCCCCGTTTGACGGCCGTCCAAGCCCGACATGAGTTAGAAGCAGTGCGGGGTGTAACCGTAAGCGTACGGTACGAAGAAGGCTCGAAGAAGCTGGTTTGGGTTCATTTGTGCCCGCCAAGGCTCCAAGGCTCGAGGTAAATCATCGTAGAAACAGGTTAACTTTTGCTCAGTGTAGGGGCACACAATACCTACATGATGACGTAAACATGACGCGGCTACGTTAGCCAATCACGTGCCGCCGCCTGAATCACGCTAACGAAGTTCTTTCGGAATTGTACTATATATGGAAATATCAACCTACAACAGTTGGCCCAGTTGGGATCCCCGAGCATGACACCGGCTCGGAGGAAGATCTTCCTATTACATCGGTCGAGCATATCACTCGCTCCCGACATTGGTGACCACCGACAAGCAACACCATACAAGTCAAAGTCATGGATGGAGTCTACAGTCACAAAAAGTCAAGAACAAGAAAACATTTGTA
Source organism: Erebia palarica (assembly GCA_964035005.1). Lineage (NCBI taxonomy): Eukaryota > Metazoa > Arthropoda > Insecta > Lepidoptera > Nymphalidae > Erebia > Erebia palarica. The sequence goes on from OZ035983.1 coordinate 43,224,340, forward strand.
AGTCCGTCAGCACAGCATCAGCACAGATCGCGGGTCGACAGCACAGCATCAGACGAAAACAGCGGGTCAGCAAGTAACGCAGCAATAATGGGGTCGCATACACAGCATCAGAATAGTACGAGCCTGCCACGCCACCTACTCTGGATGCTACGCATGAAAGTTACACGGGCGCCGCTACACTGGATGCTCACACGCCGCTTCAATGGATGCTCAACGACTTTCAGAAAGAGGGGGAGTAATGTAGGGGCACACAATACCTACATGATGACGTAAACATGACGCGGCTACGTTAGCCAATCACGTGCCACCGCCTGAATCACGCTAACGAAGTTCTTTCGGAATTGTACTATATATGGAAATATCAACCTACAACAGTTGGCCCAGCTGGGATCCCCGAGCATGACACCGGCTCGGAGGAAGATCTTCCTTATTACATCGGTCGAGCATATCACTCGCTCCCGACATTGGTGACCACCGACAAGCAAACACCATACAAGTCAAAGTCATGGATGGAGTCTACAGTCACAAAAAGTCAAGAACAAGAAAACATTTGTAAGTCCGTCAGCACAGCATCAGCACAGATCGCGGGTCGACAGCACAGCATCAGACGAAAACAGCGGGTCAGCAAGTAACGCAGCAATAATGGGGTCGCATACACAGCATCAGAATAGTACGAGCCTGCCACGCCACCTACTCTGGATGCTACGCATGAAAGTTACACGGGCGCCGCTACACTGGATGCTCACACGCCGCTTCAATGGATGCTCAACGACTTTCAGAAAGAGGGGGAGTAATGTAGGGGCACACAATACCTACATGATGACGTAAACATGACGCGGCTACGTTAGCCAATCACGTGCCGCCGCCTGAATCACGCTAACGAAGTTCTTTCGGAATTGTACTATATATGGAAATATCAACCTACAACAGTTGGCCCAGTTGGGATCCCCGAGCATGACACCGGCTCGGAGGAAGATCTTCCTATTACATCGGTCGAGCATATCACTCGCTCCCGACATTGGTGACCACCGACAAGCAACACCATACAAGTCAAAGTCATGGATGGAGTCTACAGTCACAAAAAGTCAAGAACAAGAAAACATTTGTAAGTCCGTCAGCACAGCATCAGCACAGATCGCGGGTCGACAGCACAGCATCAGACGAAAACAGCGGGTCAGCAAGTAACGCAACAATAATGGGGTCGCATACACAACAGCATCAGAATAGTACGAGCCCGCCACGCCACCTACTCTGGATGCTACGCATGAAAGTTACACGGGCGCCGCTACACTGGATTGCTCACACGCCGCTTCAATGGATGCTCAACGACTTTCAGAAAGAGGGGGAGTAATGTAGGGGCACACAATACCTACATGATGACGTAAACATGACGCGGCTACGATAGCCAATCACGTGCCGCCGCCTGAATCACGCTAACGAAGTTCTTTCGGAATTGTACTATATATGGAAATATCAACCTACAACAGTTGGCCCAGTTGGGATCCCCGAGCATGACACCGGCTCGGAGGAAGATCTTCCTATTACATCGGTCGAGCAATATCACTCGCTCCCGACACTCAGGAACATCGACTTTGGAACGCGGACCAATGGAGTAAAAAGTAAGGTATTGTTTAGTGATGAGTGCAGAATTCTCTTAAATCAAATTGACGGCAGGCAAAGAATATACAGACGCAAAGGAGAACGATACATTCAGACAAATTTTGAAACTACAGTTGCATACGGTGGTGGATCAATAATGGTTTGGGCGGGCATTTGTTTGGGAGTTCGTACAGACTTGGTAGTGATTGACAGAGGGAGTCTGACTGCAGACCGCTATATCAGAGAAGCTTTAGAAGAAAATGTCGTACCGTTTGCCCCATATATCGGTGAAGATTTTGTTTTTATGCAGGATAATGCTCGGCCGCATACCGCTCGGGTAACTCAAGCTTATCTTAATGATATGAATATCACTGTTATGGAGTGGCCGGCGAGCTCACTGGATATGAATCCAATAGAGCACGTTTGGGACTTGCTGAAAAGAAAAGTCAAGTCCAGAATTCCAGCTCCTGCCAACGTGGGAGAACTGCGAATCGCCGTACTTGAGGAATGGCGGAGACTATCCCAGGAGACCATCGATAACATCATTCTCAGTATGCCTAGACGGGTAGAAACTTTAATAAGAGCACGTGGAGGAAATACGCGATATTAATCACCATTTTTCTAATTTAATTAATTGTTATTTTAATATTAAATTTCACTTTTCCCGGTTACATGAAAAGTTCAAAAATGTACCATTTTTCACAAATAGCCTTTACTCGCAAAATCTGTTCTTAATGTGATCTCATTTTAAGTAAAACGAATGAAACTTTAAATAACAAAAAAAGTGTAGTAAGTAGATTTGACTGCCTCGTTGGTCTAGCGGTTAGCGTAGTTGACTGCGGATCACGAGGTCCTGGGTTCAATTCCCGGTCGGGCATAAAAATTGTTAGGTATTGGGTTTTTCAATTAAGAAATTCTCAGTGCCAGCCCGGAGTTGGAAGTTGGCGGTGTTTCACCCCCATGCCTCGGAGAACACGTTAAGCCGGCGGTCCCGGTTATTATCACTAACATGATAATAGTCGTTAAAGCCCGCCAACCCGCATTGGAGCAGCGTGGCGGGTCTAAGCTCCTAATTCCCTCTCTCCTATGAGAGTGGAGGCCTGTGCCCAGCAGTGGGACGTTAATAGGCTGTAGTGGAAGTAGATTTTAAAATAAAACCATATTTTTTTAATTATGGACCTTTTTTTATGTTCCGCTAAATATGCCGGTGAGTTTACATTGCATTTCGTTGTCAACCGATAGAAGTCTATTGCTGGAATTATTTTATTGAAGCTTCCACACGCCCCGGTCTTGAATCTTAGAAAATAAATAAAATGATTTATTTATTTCACGTAGGACAACTTGTGTCACATATGACAAGTCAAAACTCTACCACCGGTTCAGAAAGTTGTTCTATCGAGAAGAGCCGGCAAGAAACTCAGCTGTTGCTCTTTTCATAAAAAGAAAAATGTTACAAAATTTAAGTAATATACAATTCATACGTTACGTAACAAGTATTTACATCGACTTGTGGGCTGCTGGATGCGAAGCCATCGGCAATGAGGCATCGTAATCAATGTACGTACTTGTGTGTGTGTACTTCATTGCCGATTTGATCACGTAACTTCACTTTGATCATATCCACATTAATATTATAAATGCGAATGTATTTCTGTCTGTCCATCTATCTTATGCCGGTTTGTTAAATATGTGAAACTATTTTCAGATTTTATAATAATATGGAAAATATATTGAATGGTTCAGTAAATTCTTTATTTTGTTTATCATTACACTCGGAATTATTTCATTTTGTATACAGTTGTGAGAACATTAACCGTAATATAAGAGAAAATAAATCATCTCGAATGAAAGGAGGAGTATAATTTCTGACTTTATAAATCGTTTTGTTTATTAAAAGAGCGGTTTTTTCGACGAGATGAGGTAATCAATCAACGGAATGACGCCGCTGGACTTTATGAATGTTTTAACGCTATTTACAGCGTCTATAAAGCTAAACTCATTCTAAAATGAACTTAAAGTCCCTAAAGTATAAGTATCTTTAATAACCTTACGACATGTTGGCGCTACTTGAAGAAGGCATATTATGTCCAGTGGATGGACAACGGCTGATGATGATGATGAATCAACTTACAGCTGTAATAACTTCTACAAAGTGATACTAGTTTGTCTATTCTAATATTAATGTAAATACTCGTATAAAAATGATTCGGCGGACGTCCGAAAGGAAATTCGACGATTTACTTCTTACATACTGGATCTGCTATTATAAACTTCTTACTCCTGTAAACAAAATGATAGAGAATTGGACATTTCTAGATCAAAAGATCATAATATATAAGTTTTATAGCAAAACTATTTTTAGATTTTTTTAATTCAAAAAGCCACATGTCACATCTGACAGCTTTGCAAGCATTCGAATTGATATCCGCAAAATCAATCTATCTCATCATCTTATATTAACGTCCCCAAATGGTGTCCAGGAAACAACATCGTTTGCAAACGTTTTGATATATCACCTAATACCTACCGATCTTCAAAGGGCTCGGTGGCGTCACCCCCTGTCAACGTCAACTTGACATCTGACAGTTTGACAGGTGTGAAACATTGGGTGATATTCGATGGAGCGCTTCATTAGACTTCCGTTACAAAAAACATTTCTATTAAATCTCCCCTTTTAAGTAAACGTTCGATGGAACAGTGTTATTAAATGATAGTGACATATGTTGTATTCATACCGTACTGCAACTTCATATTACATTAGTTTAATTGTTGAGTAATATAGTAAATTTGGCGAAGAATGTTAGAAAACTTCAATGACATACCTAACAATATCAATTTGTTAACGGAATTACAGTATTAAGTATGTAAAAAATAAAAGATACAGCAATAAAATAATGAAAAACTTTTGTCAAATATAAATTTAAATAAATCTGAAATAATATTTTTTATTGAGTTGGGCTAGTTTCTGTTAGCGTACTCCTAATCTCCAAACAATTAGCCAGTCTGCATCCACTGCTGAATATATTTGTGTAGGTCTTTCCGGGAGCACCGCCACAGTCCACACACGGTCTTCCGCCTTCCTCGTCTGCTTTACGGTAAAGACCGACAAAAGACTAGACTAAAGAGTGTAGCGGTCTGGAGATCGTCCCACACGGTTTTACTACAAAATGCCTAATTATAGTTCGTACTTATTACCACCGATACTAAAAATCCAGTAAGTAAAGCTCCTCAAGTGCCCTCTCATCTTTATTCTTAATTGCTTACCTTTTAATAAGTTGAGGCCGAAATAATATTTAATTTCCCGGTCTACTGAGGCCAAATGAACTGAAGCCAAGTTACGCCCAAGACTAATTTTCAATTAAAACTTCATCAAACTTTAAGCTAGGATCCCACTTAAGTAGGTAGTTTATAATTCATAAGCGGTAGCGGGAGTACTGTTTATTTTTTCTTAATATTTTGCTAGTTACTAAAATGCATCAATTTATAAGTCTGCCCTGCCACCTCAATAAGGGAAGAGGTTAGATAAAGGAAATGATGATATTGCGTTGGTCTACGAGAATGTCTTACACTTAATAATTTAAGTTACAAGTACACAATAAATAAATATTACCATGTCATTGCAGACTACTTAAGTATTTCGTTTCGACTCGCTAATATGGACACAAAACACACACACACACACAATTTAGTATGATCCTAATTAAATAAAATAAATAAATAAAATAAAATATAAAATAGCTTTTTATTACAGAACTTTTAACAATTATAGTTTTAGCAAATGAATTACAACAAGGCCCTTAGTTCTGTGTGCCTCGCGGCAAAGGCCTCCTCTAGCTCCCTCCAGTGCTTGCGATTTAGTGCCACCCTTCTCCAGAATGGAGCAGCTAACAGCTTCAGCTCGTCCTCCCAACGTCTTTGCTGCCGATCCTTGTTTCTTTTTCCATCCCGTGAATACCATTGTTACCACGTTACTCCATTTTCCGTGGGGGTCTCAGAGCATGTGACCAGTCCACTTCAGCTGATCCATTCTTTTGAGTATATCTGTGTCACCTGTTCTCGCTCTGATGGCTGAGCTCAAGATTCGGTCGCTTTTCTTGACACCAACCATACTCCGTTCCATCGCCCTCTGACACCTCTCAAAATCCCTATGGGTTTTGTTTAGTGCCCAGGTTTCACATCCATATGTAATGCTTGGAAGGACGCATGCTCAGCTCCTTGGTTTTAAAAATTTCCTTTAAAGCCCAGTAGGTACTTCTTCCAGCCTAATGCAATTCTTTTGTTTGCTTCCTTAGTTATTTGATCCTCAGGCGAGATTATTTGTCCCAGATAAGTGCACTCCTTTACATACTCTAAGATTTCACCTCTTACTGTAATTGGTGTTTCGGCATCCGTTACATTGGTCATAACATTTATTTTGTTATGAATAATCCTAATTAAATTATGTAAATTAGTATTATTGGTGGCAGTGGTCATGGTCCTCAGTAATGGGAATGCATAGGGAGAAATGTTCATTTATTATTTTTCATTATTTTTTTAATTTCTTTCATAAGTTTATCTCTACTCTAACTCTTGTAACTTGTACTGTGTTATGAGATAAAATCTTTGCTTAACCAAGTAAACTGCAGGTAAGGTAAGTTCGAGATAGGGCTCGTAGCGAATGTAAACGTTTATTTCTCCCATTAATCGAGGACATTAGGCGAATGATAATTATGTTCAACTCGTGCTTTTAATGGCAATTACCGCTAACACCGTGCGAAACCTAAACTTAATATGGAAGTTTATAGATGTAGTAAACTTTGACATTAGATACCGCAAGGTATACAGGGGCCTTATTACATAAGAATGATTGCTACAGTGTAACGATCGCAAACAATTCGGATTGGTTAACACTCTTCTTCTCTTCTGCTGCTGCCAAAACCTAGGACGCATGAACCACTCGTTCAAGGGTAAAATTCATTATTGCAGCAATAAGCGTTTTAAGCGTTCCGGTACGATGCCGTGTAGAAATCGAATAGGTGTATGGGTTTAATATAACTGCCATGACCTTTACAGGTTAGCCCGCAACCATATCAGACTGCATCATCACTTACCATTAGGTGAGATCGTAGTCAAGGGCTAACTTGTAGTGGATAAAAAAACATAAATTCAGAGGCCATACTGGTAACGCTAAAAGCAATACTTTACCAATATTAGTCAAAATGATAGTTTGATGTCACGCACCTTGACATTCCTAAAATAAAGATTAGAATTCTAAAGCACGAAAGTCAACAATTATGATACAGTATGGCTCCAGACAGTCCCATTGATTGAGACTGGACGTTTAAATAATAATACTACTGGTATAGAGCAAATAAAATCATTACAATGAATATTATTAATGTGCAATGTTTATTATCTGATAGGAAGACTTATTGTGAAAAGAGGAGCGTCTAGGTTATGGGAGTTAGCGCCGTTCTTCATTTACCGCTACAATGGGTCCCTTACGCTACGAAGCCCGCTACGTAAGGGCCCTTGCTCGTTCTTACCCATTGTGCTGAGCGACGAAAGCGACGCGACGCGACTCGACTCTAGAAAACGAGAAACTTGTCAGCTACCGTTTGTTATTGTCGCGTCGCGTCGCATTAACGCGTTTATCGTTCACCTCGGACAACGCGGAAATAAATACGAGGAAGAATATAAAAACTCCATTTCGGATGCGACCGTCAAGTCGTGACGTCGTCGGCAGCTGGTGTCACGTGTGCGGTGTGACGTCACAAGTGGGCGACGCGACGTGGCGAAATTGGATTTTTATCGGATCCACCGATAAAATGATAAAATACGGCTTTGGCCGGATGCTGCCCGGAGATGGCGGTCGTTCGGCATTCTGCAATGTCATAGCTATTCTAGACACTGGTTTATTTTTGCGCGCTCTCGTTTTATTATTTGGCTTTCATAATAATGAATTATGGTTTATGTCATGGATTAACGAATAATGCTCATGGATCTACTTGGATTTATGGATGAGGTAATGGTGCATGTCTAATTATTTCTAAAATCTGGGTTCAAACTTAAGTACCAGTAATTGAAGTGTGCTGACAAACCTTAGGTAGACAGCCACAAAACGCAGTGGCGGGGAGGCGTGTGATACCTGTATGGCAAAAACTAAAATTGACACGCTTGCAAATAACAATACAACGTCATCGACGTCACGCCGAGTATTCAACATGTGTGATCATCAACATCACCATCGCTATCTATGCTAGCCGTGCCTCGGAGAGCACGTTAAGCCGTCGGTCCTGAACCTGATCTCTCTCCAGTCGTGTTGAATTTTCTGTCCCATCGGGCTCAGAGAGTAGAGGATCAGTGAGTGCACCTGTGTACGCACACATCTTAGTGCCCAATAATATCTCACGCGCAGATGGAAAATCTCTCTGGAGATAGGCTTCCGGGGCCGAAATTTGGTCGAATGATTTTATTTTTATCTGTGGCAATACTATGGAGTACTCTCTGATTTTCTTACGACGATTTCCTTCACTTCAACAGGACGTGATATTAGGCAAAATTGTTTATAATGCACATTAACTCGTAAGTTGCGTGCCTGGGGATCGTACCTCCGAGCACACGAATGGAACATCTTAAGGTTGTGTAGTACTTGTTAGCAGGGACTGAAAAATAAATTCATAAAGGTTACAGAAATATACGTGTTACAGAATGAAAGTGTAACAGAATCGAAGTTGTAACCCATTGAATGTGTTTTTAATTCTGTTAACCCGAAACACTTATAATATATTTCTGTAACAGAAACGAATCATTCTATCGTACCAGATAGAAAGTTTTAAAGTGTTTTAAAGTGTAACCGAAATAGCGACGTTGCCAAATTTACTGTTGACGCGTAAGAGCACCGATGGTTGCAATAGTTTTAAGACAAACATGGCCATGTTGTGTCAGTATGTGTCCAATGAAGTGAGAAGTACGCGTTGTCAGACCGTGCAGTTTGTTAGGGCATGTATCTATTAGGGTTACAGATAAAAACACTTATTAACAGAAATAAACGGTTACAGATTGATTGGGTTACAGTATAGTTTCTGTTTCCGTTATAAGTGTTTCTGTTTTATAACAGTGTTTATGTTTAAACCCTTTATTTCGGTTACTGTTTCAGTCCTTATAGGCCTATTACACTGCACTTTTCACAGGGAGCCTTACATTTGATTCAGTGTAGTGTAATAAGATTTAGGGAGTTAGGGTCCGTAATTTGATCCTTATTGCTGCTATAGACGCTGTAAATTGCGGCCACGCCCACCTTTTACCTCAGGGCCCTGTGGAAAGTGCAGTGTAATAGGCCTGTTTCTAAAAAATGATATAAAATGTGCACATTTCATACCCTGTAAATGAGTTCGAAAGTTAAACTTCCCGGCCTAGGCCAGTAAAGAAGGTATGTATTTTCATTACATATCATAAGTTTGAATTTGGAATCTTTCTTCCTGAATATCTTGTAACTTGTTATAATGTTCTTTGGCCTAAATAGTTCAAATTTGGAACTCTACCGTATTACGCGATCAGCACTCACAGCGCAAAAAAATGTATTTAAAAAAAAGTCACTTGTTTAAGTTTTTAGAAAAGCACTATACACACCTCGACCGGGAGAGCATTTCTGGTCTCGTATATAGCCAACTAACTCGCTAACTAACACTCGACCACAAAACGCGTACTTCCCGGTCTCGCGATGTAATGTACTAGTACTTGTTAGTAATGTGAGTGTGTTGTTTGCAGCGCGAGGGTGCGGCGCGCAACGATGCGGAGCGTGAGCGTCGCGCGCGCAGCGACTGGGAGGCGCGCGCGCGCGCAGCCGAGGCTGACGCGGCGCGGCTCGCCGGCAAGCTGCACGCTGCACAGCGGGAGATTGCCAGGTAACCGCCCCTTTATTACACGACTGCCTCAAACAAGTGAACTTAATTTAACGAATTAAAAAATACGACTGCCCTGCCATATTATTTTTGGAGTTTACCTCCTAAAGAAGCGATTTGCATATATAGCCTTTGGAATCTTATTCACATTTTTATTAAATGATATTTTTTTGTGAATCACTGGATATTGAACTAGTGTTATATATTTTTGGAATCTACTCATCATTTTCTAGATGATGATTATATAGTTAATCTTATTTTCGTTTTTTTTTTTCAACTTTAGTCTTTAATGCGGGATCATGGTCACCCCATTAATTTTTTTTTAAAGTTTACTAGCCTATGTCACCCGGAATAAGCTAAGGATTCTAACGATACCTCATTTATCAAAATCGGTTCAGGCGTATAGAAGTTATGGTGGAATATACAAACTCACATACATGCATACATAATATACCCGGAATATACCCGGAAATATATACCCGGAATATGCTAGGGATTCTAACGATACCTCATTAGGTATCGTTAGAATCCCTAGCATATTCCGGGTGACATAGGCTAGTAAAATTTTAAAAAAACTGATGCACCCCATCAGTTTTTTTTTAGTTTTACTTGCCTATTTAATCATGGTCCCGCATTAAAGACTAAATTTGAAAAAAAGAATTTCGAAAATAAGAATAACTATATAATTATCATCTAGAAAACGATGAGTAGTTTCCAAAAATATATAACACTATGGTTCAATATCCAGTAATTCACAAAAAAATATCATTTATTGTTTTTAACTTTTTAGCTCGTTTTTGGCGGGGCAGTCGTGTTTTTTATAAATTTTTTTAATTATTGCTTGGTTACCGATACAACAACGCGTTATAACAGCGTAACGGGCTATCGTATCATAGCTACTTAGCACAACTTTAAAAAGCCTAGCTGTTAGTACAACTTCTGAATGCCGCTGTCGCATTGTTTTTAGTACGATCAGGCCTTTGATTATTAAATTGCTGTTTTTTTTATTATTATTGATAGGGCATACCCGACAATACTTTACTGTTTCCCTATACTTCTTATCAGGCAACAATAGGTGTAACATATAAATTACTAAAATGACAAACAAAAGCACAAAAAATACAAAAAAATAAAACACACTCTTGATTAAATTTAAATAAAATAAACAAACAATAACAAAAATACATAATATAAATGAAATTTAAACTACCTATTCTCTAATAACAACTTTATTATTTTCATGAGCGTGATATTAATAATGTTACCATGGTGTGCAATGCATTTACAAAGATCGTGACTTTTATTTTATTTTAATTAACTTAGAGAAAATACATTAGTGGCACAGATTAAATAGGTAATAGTGTTATAGTTACAGTCGCTGGCTTGGCTATAGATGACGATGATGTTTGTTTTTTTATCCATTACCAGCTACTAGATAGCCCTTGACTTTAATCTCATCTGATGGTAAGTGATGATGCAGTCTAAGACGGTAGTGGGCTAACCTGTTTAGTATTCAGGAGTATGGCAGTTATATTAAACCCATACCCCTAAATACCCCTAGTACCGGAACGCTAAATCGCTAATCGAAATTATGAATTCCCAAAGTAATTTTCTAGCGATATTCTCTTGTTATAAACTTCTTGTTATTCCAGTCAATTTCATCATATTCCCCATAAACTAAAACATCACACTCGCCATCAAACGGCATCATTTTTTATCGTAACGCGGCGCATACAAATAAGGCGAGGTACGAAATATCGTCCAACAGGGAATTGAACCCGGGCCTACCGCACGCTACGTGATCTTACTAGGAATCGCGTATTTTCATTATACGTTGTGACTTTGCTGTTATTTATTTTTTCAAACGAAATATTGACACAGTTTGAAGAGGATGTATCAAGACCTAAGATGATTATGTTTGAATTAATGATAGTTGTGAACTACTTCAAAATATACTAGGAAATCATCCCTTATTGACACGGGCGGACACACTTTTTCAATAAATAATAACAACATTATGATTGTACTAGCGAATGCCCGCTACTTCGTCTAGGTGGTTTGAGGTTTTTTGGTTCCCGCGGGAATTCCAGACTGTAATCTATCTCTGTGCCAAATTTCAGCCAGATCCGTGCATCAGTTGGGGCGTGATTGAGTAACAAAAATTCATCCATCCATATATCCATCCAAACTTTCGCATTTATAATATTAGTAATTAAACTAATTATTTAATATAATTACTTGTAATAATTATTATTATTGAAAGTTAAAGCAACTATACAGAAAAACGAGAATTCCAACTTTCTCTCATATACTATTGATGCCCGTGACCTCGTTCGATTTGTCTTTAAAAAAGTCCGCTGAAACTCTTTACTAAATATTAGCTTGACTTTGTCCAATTAAAAGAAATATATACAGGAATCTTTGTATATACAAATTTTATTATACTTAATAAAAAAAGAGTAGTATCCATCTCAGGAGAATCTTTTTCCGAACCAGTGGGCGAGTCTTGACATATCATATGTGGCACAAGTTGTCATAAGTGAAATAAATAAATCATTTATCATTAATTATAACTAGTAAATATAATAAATCTATGATTATAACTTTATAAGACGTACATGACAATATAATGTTAGCATTATTACTGATTGTCATTATATCTCATGAAACAGGAAGTATAATATCTGTCAATTTGACACGTTTCATGTCATTCGATTTAATCTGCGGATACCGACGCCATATTAAAAATAGTTAGTATAAATACTAGTGTTTGAGCGATGGTAAGTCAGTCTCCTGCCGGCAGACTCAGCGATTACTGAATACTTTTGTGTTTAGATCGCATTTTGGTTTACAGCTTAACGATAGCAATCGTGCCGGATCAAATGAATATTCTTTTAATGTATAGCCAACTTTTATCTAATTAAATTAAATCTCTCGTGAAACCTCTACCCGTTTATTCGTGCAAGTTTCAAATGAGAGGACAAATATATTAAGTGTTCATTAATACCTACTTCTGGATGGTCCCTTAAAATAAGTATAGTCCGACAAACTTATCTGACCCGGTGACAGCGCCGCTAGGTATCTATGAAAAATGAGTTAAAAATTAGTTCCAATTTTGGCCACCGGGTCAGATAAGCTGGTGGGACAATATATACTTATGAACGCTTATCGTTGAACCATGAAGCATGACCACCAATCAAAATGGGTTTAGTGTCACTCACTCTGTGAACCAGCACATCTGCGACGGTTGCAAAAGAGAAAAAACAAATTCTATCCATCAAAATATCTCCCCGAGCGAGATAAAACGATTATTGCGGTCTAAAAAACATTGATAGCACGCAACCTATGTTTTTACACCCTTCTGTATCTAGTAAGCTTTTTGTAGGCTGTGGAAAATGTTTAGCCTTTATTGATTTTTCAGTTTCAATCATGGTTATCATAGTAATATCACAAATGAGTGTGATTACAACGGATTGACGTGACTTGTATACTCGCAGTTTAGGGCCTGGTGAGTGACATAGGCTACTTTTTAACCCTGAAAATGAAGAAGTTTCCGTGGAATTTAAGAAAAAATTAGTTACTGATATTTTAAGATCTAAAACATACTATTGTTTAAAGGTATTGGATGGCAGACAAAAATCCGCGTCACTCACCTTTATATCGAGCATGCACATGTGACAAAAAAAAACCTCCTCCTTTTTTGGAAGTCGGTTAAAAACCAAACGTTGTTTCTTTCTGTTGCGGGATATGTATACGTCAACGTTAGAGTACCTATTACCTACTACTCTCAGGAGTTTTTATTTTTATTTTATATAACCTAAAATATATAAATACATAAATATACCAAAATATATAAATATTATAAATGCGAAAGTGTCTGTCTGTCTGCTACGCTTTCACATCCCAACTACTCAACAGATTTTGATGAAATTTGGTACAGAGATAGGTTATACCCCGGGGAAGGACATAAGCTACTTTTTATACCGGAAAATCGAAGAGTTCCCGCTGTAATCGAAAAAAATGTATCTGTTCAACCGATTTAGATGAAATCTAGTACAGGGATAGGTTGCATCTCGGGGAAGGACATAGGAAATTTTTATCGCGGAAAATTGAAGAGTTCCGGCGGGAAACAAAATAAACATCAATCCACGCGGACAAAGTCGCGGGCATCAGCTAGTATTATACTACGTAATATATAGCGACCAAACGAGCAGGAAGGTCACCTGATGGTAAGTGATTACCACCGCCCATGAACATTTGCAGCACGAAAGGAACCGCCAATGCTCTGCCAACTTTAGAGATATTTTGTTTATCCGCCCTTTGAAGAGCCCCATATATTACAATCAGGGAATACAGAAGATGGAAGCTGGTTCCATAATTTCCAGGTACGCCGCAGAAATGACCTGGAATAAAGGGAGGTGGAAAAAGACCAGGCATCTAGGTAGATACTATTTACGATTTTTGATGGATTTTTGACGACCTCCGCGGTTCGATCCCCGGCAGGGTCAATTTGGGAATTTATAATTTCTGAATTTACCCTGTCTGTCCTGTCTGTCTGGCCTGGTGGGAGGCTTTGGCCGTGGCTAGTTATCACCCTACCGGCAAAGACGTGTGCCCCCGCCCAGCGAATTAGCGTTCCGGTACAATGCCGTGTAGAAGCTGAATAGGGGGTATTGTTTTAATATAACTGCCATGCCCCTAACAGGTTAGCCCGCTACCATGTTAGACTGCATCATCACTTCCCATCAGATGAGATCGCAGTCAAGGGCTAACTTGTAGTGGATTAAAAAAAAACTGCAATTTCTTTTCTTTTCATTGAAAAAAGAGAACCTGAATAGAATATTCGGCTTATACGCACGTTCGCTTGCTTGTTTATTATGTATACACCTTTATTACATGTCAAGCATTAATAACATCCCTCGCGTTAATGTATCGATAAAGTGCGATATCGATACGTGATCCGAATAACCGAGTGTGTTCACTTTAATTTAATACGCCGTAAAATCGACTCACAATCGGCTTAAATGGCGCGTAATTACGTTATCGCAGGTTTTGTCTCTTAACTGCGCTTGTTATTTTAAAAAAAAAGCTCGTCTAAAATATTACAGGTGACCTCAAATGAGCAACTAGTAGATAGGTTATAGGTTAGTAAAGTCACACCAACTTATCTGACCCAGTGGCCAAAATTGGAACAATTTTTATGCCTGTTTTTATTTTATTTTTCATATCTATACTAGCGACGAATTTACCGAGTCAGATAAGTATGTGGGGGAACTATAGTAATTAAATTTTATTTTTACAGTACGTTTATTCGTATTCTGTTCAAAAACTATGTAGGGATGGTTATTTGTGATCATAATCCATACTAATATTATAAATGTGAATGTGCATCTGTCTCTCTCTCAGTCTGTAACCTTTGTACGTCTCATCTAATAAACGAATTTTGACGCAAGGTTTGAAGTGAATCTTCTTTAGAATCGTTGTGATTTGAAAATTCGATGAAACGAAAAAACTAAACTCTGAAGAGACAAACATGTTCATAATAGGATTTAGCCTACGAAAGAATGAGCTAGAATACAATTTATATTTATATCTCATTCTCTCGTAGGCTACTTTTCTGAAGGGTCACTTTTGCCGTGTGTGAATGGCACACAGACTTTTTTTTTAATTTTTGATCGTTCGTAATCGAATTTTGAATCGCATCGTGCGATATCGGAACAGTTCTCAGTACGGTAATTAACGAAGTTTGGTTCCATTTTCAAATTTACGGTGCCGGTAATCAGGCCGGTGTCATTGGATAGCGATAAGCGTTCTCTCGATTGGTCGATGGGCCGTAACTGTTCGAAATTCGAACTTCGGGATTTACGGTCCGGGGACCGTTATACATCTGACCCAATTTGCTGAGGCCCTTGGAGTTCGGAAATTGAATTTTTTCGCCTATTTTCACATCTATTTTGCTAAGTGATTCGGTATTAGGAGACTATCATTTTATACGAAGTAGCAACCTTACGTCACGGCCCGGCTATGCCGCTAAACGTATTTTCAGAAAGCCTTCGTAACTTTTCTACCTAATAGGTATTATGAGTGTAAAATTACCTAGTAAGCGTTTTTTTCACACAAAATTATACTAACTTTTTTTTTGACAATATTGTCTGAGGGTGCACCATGATTGTCATCACCCCAATTTGAACTTCATGAATTTAACACCCAGTTAACCAGTCCATTAAAGCAACTCAAATCTGTAGACCCATACCTATCATTTGTTTCCATGTTTTGCAGTAGTCCTGCACTAAAAGGGCATTGTTCTTGGGTGCACTCGCATAGTGCGTAGAGGGATATTCGCCGATCTTTAAACCCTGACTATCGTCGTAATTTTCGTAATCCATACTATAGACTATTTTATCTCCCAAAAATATTTATTATTTTTATAATAAGCCCAGGATACGATAAAAATATTAATTTCTACGTGAAATACGATGAAAATCTACGTACATAATATCTTGTATTGTATAAGAAAATATATTCCTTGCATTTTAACCCTGAACTTCAGTTTTCGATTCCGACCTAATCCATAGTTTCTATTTCCAGGGTAACCCCTCTTCATCGTAAAACTTATAAATAAAAAACGGCCGATGCTAAGAACAGACCAAACAACGTTCATAACTGATACTGTAGTAACGACTTTATGTTTCAGAATATAGAGTTCGAAATTATTCATATCCTGGATTTATTACACGGAAAATTAAACAATGTAATTTGTATTCTATTATTAGGAGTTATGGTTGAAAATGCAATGAGAAGGGAAGATTGTAACAGAGATGCGTTATCATTATGATGCAAGATAATTTAATGTAGTTCGGTGTACTTGAAAATAATGAATGCATCATATTATCATGAATACGTATCTGGATGATTAATTTAATGTAAGTATTTCTATTCGTGACTCAATTAATAAGTTGTAAAGTAAATAGTTGCGTTTATTTAGAGTTCCGTACCAAAGATGAAATGAAAAGGAACCCTTATGGTGTAAGTAAATCTCTAAAGAGCTCAGTACTTTAAGAAATCCATACTAATATTATAAATGCAAAAGTGCGACTGTCTGTCTGCTACGCTTTCACAGCCCATCCATTCAACCGATTTTGCTGAAATTTGGAACAGGGAACATACATACTTTTCCCGGAAATAGTTTTTTAATTCCTGCGGGAATTAAAAAACTTAATCCACGCGAACGAAGTCGCGGGCATCATCTAGTCTAGTATTATAAATGCGAAAGCGTGTCTGTCTGTCAATTTTCTGCAGCAGTGAATTAATATATCAAATATATCAAATTTATGTCTATCCGAGCTAGTAAGATCTAATTTAATATTATAAATGCGAAGGTGTGTTTCTTTGTTGATGAGTCCTTTAGTCACGCCGCAACAGAGCAACGGATCGACGTGATTTTTTTGTAACATAATACTTACACAGGAAAATCAAGGAGTACCCGTGGGAATAAAAATAACTTAGTTCACGCGGACGAAGTTGCGGGCATCAGTAAGTCTTCTATAACTTTATGCTGCTAATGTTTGTTTTTTAATTTAATTTATAGATTTAGCGGTGTTACCATTGAAAATAATAAGACACCCGATACCTCTGTTCACCCCTGCAACTTTGCAAGTAGGGTGACGGAATTCAATACCTTCCAGTGGTAAAGAAAATCACTACTCCCTCATAATTTGTTATTCACCTCTTTACAGTGTTTCAATTTCAAAGAACAAAATTCGTCAAACTTCTATATAAATTCAATGATTTCAATTAACCAGAAAAAAAAACTTTCTAGGTATCTACTATCTAAATCCAAAATGCAACCAACGGATACCAAATCCATACTTAATATTATAAATGCGAAAGTGTGTCTATCTTGTACACTTTCACGACCCATCTATCTAACCGATTTTGATGAAAATTAGTATAGCGGTAGGTTACATCCCGGGGAAGGACATAGGACTAGGCATTTTATCATGGAAAATTAAGGAGTTCTCCCAGGAAACAAAAAGACTTAATCCACGCGGACAAACTCGCGGGCATCATGTAGTAAAATAATAATTTTATTTCTTCAGCAACATTTTTTTTAACACGTAAAAGGTTGGAGCCTTCTTTTAAGAGTAAAGTTACCCCTATGGTAGAAGACTCCGCTCTTCCTTAACAACAATAGTGCAAATAAACAACACAATAACATACAATATGTGGGTACACAGAAAAATAAATTGAAACTTGAGCATCAAGTTTTTTGAGGCAGAACCTTAAGGACTAAGTGAATAAAACACATTAAATAATTGTTAGAATTGCATCTTCCATGCATGCGAACAACAGCGTAGGCCCAATCTAGACCGCCAGTTTTCAACTTCAGTTCTTCATGATGACATTGTTGATTCGAAAGATAATTCATCATTACCAAAGCTTATCTTTAAAAGGTGCCCGTTGCATCAGTTTTATAAAGGTACTTTATAGAACCAATTATTTTAGGTAAATAAAATTGAGATGTCACAGCCACCCGACACTCGCCCGTAATAAAGCTCCCCCCAAATGATTGTCTGTTTTGTCTGTAAGTCGAAACTAAGCATTCCGTCCCCTTGTTTTTATTTTACGGTCTGAACTGAAATTATTTCTGTAACTCGACCCGGCCTTGAAGTGGATCGGAGTGAAGCCGGGTGTTATGTCACACTCGGTATTGGCGACTGGGAAAAGAAGCTTTAGCTTTTTTTTAATCATTTTTTTTAATTCCCTACAGATACAAGCTACAGATTCCTGCATTTTTGAGCTCAATCAGAGTTCAAAAATGTAGACTGAAGACTCAATCAGAGTTGAAAAATGGATTGCGCTGGACTGGACTGGTCTAGCGGTTAGCAAACCATTTGACTGCGGATCACGAGGTCCTGGATTCGATTCTCGATCGGGAATACAAATTGTTAGGTATTGGGTTTTTCATAAGTTGGAAATTGGCTTACCTCGGAGAGCACGTTAAAAGCCGTCGGTCCCAGTTATTATCACTAACATGATAATGGTCGTCAAAGGCCACCAACCCGCATTGGAGCAGCGTGGTGGGTCTAATTCCCATCTCTCCTATGAGAGTGGAGGCCTGTGCCCAGCAGTGGAACGTTAATGGGCTGTAGTGGTAGTGATGATGGCATTTTATACAATGACTTGGACAAATAAAAACGCTTTCTTCTCTACACGAGAAGGGGAGGGATGCATCTATTTTTAAAATCATTTGTTCGTTCGAGCTCATTAAAGCTATTCCTATTAACTTGCTCATTATTCCGCTATAATTGAAACCACTTGGTAATCTGTTTTTAGTTCGTGTAGGTACTTTGGTACTTTTATTGAACAATTTATGGTCTACAGCTGTACAAATTTTATGAGCATTTTATGTGCGTGTAACAAAATATGTTAAGAATTTCTTGAAGGAATTTTTAATCCACTCCTCTTGTCATGGTTTTTAAGATTGCCTAGTAATTTTAGGGAGATTAATTATATAAAAGCTTACATACATATATTCTTATTACTGCTACCCGTGCGAAGCCGGGGCGATCGCTAGTATTTTTACAAAAAGGACTGTTAGGCCACGTGTACACTTGTATTTTTTTACGTAAGTAGGTAGGTGCAGCACGTAACTAACATAATAAACAATTGAATGCGATACGCGACTAATAGGCCTGTGACCTTAAGTTTTTCGAATCTGTGGTAACTTTTGACTATTCGATACTAAACGGTAAAAAAGACAAATAGAGTTCCTTAACGCGGTGAAAACGGTAGACATATTTTTCTCGTTCTTTAACTAGTTTCACAACATCCATGCAAAATACCACGGTAACATGTTTTAAACTAAGCGCACATTATTTGTAAGTTCCATGCAACAATACATCACAGTCCTATCGCATAACATGCACATTCTTTGATGCAAGCCAAGCCGCGCCCATGTTAGCAGAAATGAATGACGGTGTACCGGAACAATGAGGCGGTGCAGGTGTTTTTGTATTAGCCTTGCAAGTCGCGTGCGATGTTCATAATGTGCTGTAGAAGAAAAAACAATAATAACGTCGGTCAGGCAGGGGCCATAGTACTTCCATATACCCAGTTAACCAGTCCATTATAGCAACTCAAATCTGTAGACCCATACCTATCATTTGATTCCATGTTTTGCAGTAGTCCTGCACTAAAAGGTTCTTGGGTGCACTCGCATAGTGCGTAGAGGGATATTCGCCGGTTGGTGTCACCTTTTCTTTAAAGTAAAATTGTGTAACGGGCCTTCGCGAGTTGGTTTCGGTCCCTCGTACGCCTTCCAAAAGGTTCTGGATAGTTAAAGACGGATTTTTATAGAGAAAATTAGATAAGACCTATTTATTTCATACTAGATGATGCGCGCTACTTCGTCCGCGTGGATGAAGTTTTTTATTCCCGCGGGAACTCCTTAATTCTCCGGGATTAAAGCCTACGGCCTTCCCCGTAAACAACCTTTACCAAATTTCATCAAAATCGGTAGAAAAGACGGCCGTAAAAGACGGACAGACATTTTTTTATAATATTAGTGGAAGTATGGATTTATTATCTACTGTCTCAGAATGGTATTTTCTTTTTACAACCCAAAAATAAGTGACCTAAGTTCCCAATCAATGTTGAACTAGGGGAGCTTAGCTTTCTATAATTTAACTTAACACCACAAAGTACCTCAAAATTTTAATTTAGTTAGTACACTAAAATGCAGTCTCCCGTTCCAAAATTGAATTACCAGAACCGAGAGATAATAAATAAATATCACAATATAAACAGTCCTCAGACTGGCAACACTTGTCAATGAAAATTAAACGGAACGCGTCCCCTCATCTTTGTCACATCTCTCAGCCAACATACCTTTGCTTTTGTATTTGAAACTACACTTTAAATCTCACCCTTACGCTAATAAAGAGAGAGTTTATAAATCCTGAAACTTCAGTTTTCGAACTGTAAGTTTTAAGGTTGTCGAGACGGCTCCTTGTAGTCCTTTCATTTGACTGTTTGCTCTAATATGGATCGCAATTAGCTACGTGAAAAGGAACGCTTGAATGTTTTACGAGTATATTATAGTATCTGTGTACGGGAATGCGTTTTAACAGTGTGTTTTAATTAAGATGCTATGGACCGTGGACAAATGTAGGGGAAACGTAATTTTTTGATAAAAAGGTGTAGACATTTATTTTTTAATTAAAAGGTTTGTTATCATATTTGAAAGTCTTTCGTCCACCACGACTTCGTCAGCATGGATTTTATTTATTTATGTTTTTAAAAAATACGTAGGAAGCCTCCAATTTTTCGTGCTAAAACATAGCCTATGTCCGTCTACCAACGCAAGCTATCTATAAAGCAAATAAAGTTCACACATAAACGTAAACACCAAAAAAAATGACTGGCCTTATCTTTTCACAGTCATATACGAATGTGAAAAGGTAATGGACAGCTGATCTAGGTACACTTTTGCATTTACAATATTAGTATGAAAAGGAACATTTGTCTAACCCTCTCTCTCTAAAAATATATTTAATGAAGTTGTATATGATTTGTATGTCTCGTCAAGTACTTGTAAAATATAGGCATTATATAAAGGTGATGAAGGGTATTTGTTAAATAGCCTCTCGTAAACATCGCATTTTAATTTATTCGACTGCTTTAATTTAAAGTGCTGTTTAAAAATCCTATTTGAGCGTTCATTGGTTTGCAACTGTTAAAGTTAATTAATGACTTCGATTTGTTTTATTTTGTTGTTTCAATTAATGATTTCTACTTTTAAGGATCATCTATTAATGATTTCATCTAATTTGAAAAGCAATTTTATTGTGTTATGGTTTCCTTTAAGAATAAGGCTGGATTTTTCAAAATTACCGCTTACTGAAATTATGGAAACCGAGGCTGGTCGCGGTTTCAAATTAGAAAATAAAATAAAATTATAAAATCGCAACGGCCCCATTTATTTTCGAAAAATTTATCGTTTCACTCTAAAGGATGTAAGGATTCCAACGATACCCCATACATCCAAATCTGTTCAGGCATTTAGAAGTTACGATGGAATAAGTAAACTCACATACATAGTAGGTACGTCATACATGAACCCTGAAAACATTACTACACTCCTTTTTTGGACGTTCGTGAAAAATGGACTAAGTTCATAGAGTCTGGCTAACGAAAGTAGAGACTGGAAAAGAGCGGCAAATTTAAAAATTGTTAGTATGGCAAACTCAAAATTAGTGTGACAGACCTGGAGTAACCTAATTTGATACTTTAGAATTATTTTTCTTATTTTTGTTGAAACCGATTGCATACTAAAAAACCTACCACCTGCCTGAATGAAAAAACAACAATATTCAATAATAATTTATTTTAGTCACTATAGTCAAAATCTGAATCCAAAGCTTCTATCTGCAAAGATTCATCAGAGTCACTGGTGTCACTATTTCCAACGTTGATTATGAAACTTTCTAAATTTTCTTCAGTAATTCTATCTCTTTCTTTGTATTTAATTTCAATATGCATGACATGATCACACATTTTCTTCCAATCCTCTGATGTAATGCTTTCAAACGACTCTTTAATCATTCTTTCTAACTCTACTGTAGTCAAGGCTACATTTTTACTTGCCACTTTACGTTTAGCCAAACTCCATACAAGCTCAATAGGATTTAAATCACAGTGGTAGGGAGGAAGTCTCAAAACCTCATGACCATTCTGCTTTAAAAGTTCATCAGCTTTGTATACTGGGTCTGGTGTGTGCTGCTTTACAAAACATAGCAGCTCTGCCTTTGTGTGGTAATCTTCATACCGGATATCATTGAAAGTAAGCCATTCTCTTATCTCATTTTTCAGATTTTGTGTTGTTGGAGCTTTATTAACAATGACGGAATGATAACTTGCATTATCCATTACTATTACACTCTGCTCATTTAAATTGGGTATGAGCTTTTCTTGTAACCATTTATTGAAATTTGCAGCATTAATGTCATGGTGGTAGTCCGCCATTGTCGATTTTGTGCTAAAAACTAACAATGAGTTTGGCACAGGACCTTTCTCTGATCCAGCATGTACAATTATGTACCTTTTTCCCGTTGAAATATTTTCAATTGCACCACTCGTAGATGGACCTTGCCAAGACTTCTTGGGCTTATAGTTTTTGTGGACATAGGTCTCATCTAAATAAATAATTGGCTTTCCTTCTGAACGTTTCAAAGCTATGGTTCGTAAAAAACGATGTCTCCAGGCAGATATGTCATAACGTTCATTCTTGTTTCATTCTTCTTGTTGCTAGTAGTATGCGGCGAAGAGTTTCCCGACATCCATTAAATCCTATGCTTTCTTTTAATTCCATTAACAGTGTCCTCAATGTAGGAACTTGTTTTCTGACAATATAAAAATCATTGATTTTGTTGCGAATAGCATCTATGTCGAAACTATCTAAGTTAGACACTGTGGGTTTATGGGGCCGTTTTTTTCCTGGGGTATTCCACACACCATCATTTAGCGCACCTTCCTTTTTTATTCTTTTTAAAGTTGCAACACTTACTCCTGTAAAGAATGATTAAACAACGATTAGGTACAGTATTGACAATAGCAAATTATATTATTATTATACATTATATTTCTTATGTATAAATCTTGTGCTTAGTAAAAAATTACCAGTAATTGAAGCTATTTCTTCCAAGTACTGATTCTGGGTTCTCATCCTGTCATTCTGCTCTAAATCAGTAAGTTTTTCAATAGTTCTCACTATTTCATCGACTCCTGCTACATCCTCCAGATTTTCTGTCAAAGAAAATAATTTGTGTTACAAATTAATAAATGTAACATTTACTTACCTACCACAACCAATGAAAAATAACCATTTAATTGGAAGTTGCATTTAGAAGGTATTATTAAGGTGTTTAATGAAATGTATAATGAATGTGGATGAAAATAGAGATATAGTTTTTTAAAAAGAGAAATATACAAACAAAGTATCAAAATAATGCGTCATACTGACTTAAAAAATCTAACACAACACGTAAACAATCTTGTTTTTGTTTGAATTTTGCATCTTTCTCTCGTTGTTTTTCTTCAAATTTGGAAATCATGCAAAACAACATCTTCCGCACTCCACTTTTAATTGTTTTATTCATTCTTAAACGCGTACATGCTCGTAAACAAGATCACAACTAATCACTGCAAATCACCGACAACCACAGACAACCGCCATCTTGTTAGGGCAAAATGTAGTATTGCCATATAAAAAGTTTGCAAATAATTCGAGTCTCTACTTTCGTTAGCCAGACTCTAGCTATTTATCGACATAAAAAAATTATCGAATACCTAGGTATTCTGTATTTTATTTTATATTATATTATATTTTATATATATTATTATTAGTATTATATTAGTATAAATTATTACATTATTATTATTTCCTTCTAAACATACGTACACCGCGATTTGTACCGTTTTTTTTTTTGTTATTTTTATAGTTATTGTTTAAATGTATTTTTCTTTTTTTTCATTTGGTGTACCATAAAGAATATTTCATTCATTCATTCATTATCTTACAGGCATCAGTAGTGGTTACCTAGAAAAATAGGGAATACTTAAAACTACAGTGGCATATCAAGCGGGGTAAACTAACAGCCCCCAATACACCAAACTGCAGGGGGCCCGCGCATTTGCATGCGATGTAATTTCACATTTTACATTTAAACTGATTTAGCCCTAAGCGGCGTAAATCACGGCTGTCTTTGGGCTACACCCAGACTGAATTAACCTCCCACTAGACCTCTATGTGTAATGTTGCTATAGCAACTTAGTTCTTGCTAGTGATTTTTTAAGTTCAAAATTAAATAAATCTCTGCAAATTTGTAACCTCCGTGGCGCAGTGTTGAGCGCTGTTGTCTTAACGTGCAGAGGTCCCGGGTTCGATTCCCGGCAAGGTCAAATTGGGAATTTATAATTTCTGAGTTTTCTCTGGCTGTCTGGCCTGGTGGGAGGCTTCCGCCATGGCTTGTTACCACCCTACCGGCAAAGACGTGCCGCGAAGCGATTTAGCGTTCCGGTGTATACCGTGTAGAAAACAATAGTGCTATGGGTTTAATTTAACTGCCATGCTTCTAACAGTTTAGCCCGCTATCTACGACTTCATCGTCACATACCAATTACCATCAGGGGTCAAGGGCTAACTTTTGGTGGATAAAAAAAAATTACGTTGGAGTGTCGGAACGGAACGGTGGTTTGTTCAGTCGGTCTAGCATGTGCGACACCATATAAAAGCGGGTTGCGCGGCATTTTTTTGTCCCTAGGTATAGATATTAGATGCTTAAAGACAGTAACATGGATCCTCAATTTTTTGTGAGATTCTAAAACAAACTAAAAAAGATGAAAATGAAATACATAATCAGCTGAAAGGCCTTGGAAAACCTGTTACAAAAATAAACTCAAGATGTAGACCCACCAGTCTCTACCTACGAGAAGCAAGAGAATACGATATAATATAAATCATAGATACCTATCACACAGTTCATTTATATTCACCGCCCGTACACCGCGACCTACGCTTCTTATAGCTGAAAGCTTATCGATTCCTGAGGATGACCTTGTGCAGGGCGGCTGTATATTTTTATATTGGAGATGAAAATAAGCTTGGTTTTCCTATGCATGTACTCCTAGTACAATAAATAATCTGTTTATGGTTTTAAAATATAGCTTTCTTGAATGCTAGTTTCAATAGAGGGTGTTATTATTATATTATATCATAATTTAGAGGGTAGATATTCTTGTTATGGATCTAGATACGTCCCACAAACTTATCTGACCCGGTGGCACATCAAACACGTGCGCGTTTCGAGTGCTTTCGAGACAGTGCTGCCTTTTAAGGAACACGCAAACGGAAATACTTACGCGACACGGTGACATTAGTATTGTGGTAGTATTTAAAGAACACTGTGATTTTCCAGGATGAAAAGTTGTCGACGGACAGGTCAGACATACATAATATTTGTATGGACGCGAAAATTTAACTGTCTATCATTTACCCAATTTTGGCGTTTGGTACTATAGAAGAGTTTCCGCACGGTTAAAAAATCTCAAATTCACGCGGATAAAATCACGGGCATAATATATAAAACTTTTGCACCTGTCTCCTTCCAAAGACAATTTTTCAGTAATCACTTTTCTAATATCTCTTAAGAGGATTAAGTCGGCAGATGTTTCTTTATAATTATAATTTGTGAAGAGCTATTGCAATATCCCCCTACGCATGAAAATCTATAGAAACGCAACTATTAACCAAAGGTTATCCCAGACTGTACGGTGTACCTACATCTTTTATATGCATAATCAATAGGTCTGAGAATCGGTTATTATCTATTTTTCATACCCCTAAAACACCACGCGGACGGAGTCGCGGGGATCAGGCCGAATACTCTGAAATTGTAGCTTAATTAAACCTTTTTAATTATATTTACCATAAATAAAAGATGCCGTCTAAGATGACGTCTAAGTTAAAAATTACAAAATTGTTTCTGATGGTAATCGAATCCAAGTCCCATAGATAAGATAAGATATGCTGGCTACTACGCCATTGAATGCATACCTAGGTCATAGAAAGCTGAAATGCCAGGGGTCGTAATTCCAATTTCTAATCAATCCAAATATTATCATACTAATATTATAAATGCGAAAGTGTGTTTGTTTGTCGGCATGTCCTTCAATCATGCCGCAACGGAGCAACGGATCGATGGGATTTTTGGCGTGGGTATAGTTGAGGACCTGGAAAATTAATTAGTTCCCACGGGTACCAAAAATACTTAAACCACGCGGACGAAGTCTTGGGCATCAGCTAGTCCAAGTTAAAAGTAAAACCAATTAGTATTAGGTGACGTTTAATAATACTGAGAAATTCCTTTATTAAAATCAACATGGTTATTATAATACTGCTCTATACTAATTATAATTATTTGTAAGCAACAACTGTTTATCCGAATTTTGTTTAATTAATGATGGAATCTGATAGACGCAGATGTTACGAAAATTCACGTCAAGTTAGAAGTCGTAATTAACTGCGAGCGTTAATCACACATCGCGTTACAAAATGGCGTTCCACATAAGGCTGCGTTCAGATGAGTGTAACTTTTATGTATCGTGTAAATGCGAGCTGATGTAATGCTGTACTTAATCTGTCACACAGTTAATTACAGTATTACAACAAATCATTATTTGCATTTTTAATACTTAAATATTGATAAGAAACTTGTAGAACTAAAATAGTATGTTCTTCATTATTTTGTTATTTTTTGGTGTATTTTAGCATCCGCCATTTTACACTTACAGTTAGACATAGAACTCTTTTAAGTAACATGCTTCGGCTTTCTGCATCCAATCGATGCCACCAAACCGCCGGATATCGTCGCTACACTCTCCTGAGTTGCTACATGCTTTCATCTCCGCTTACCAAAACCCGGTCTCCTCTCGATTGATCTAGTGGTATTTGGTGAATTATAACGTATAATAAGAATAAATTATTCTAATTTATGCATTCTAAAAAAAGTATATTTGGGTACGGATAAAGTCAATCACGAGAAAAACGTGAGTTTGTAAGCACAGTATATTTGTTTAGAATGAATATCACTCACGATTAAATTAATTAACACATTCGTTTCAGTCAAACCCGTACTAAGTCTGTAATGTGTTGGCGATGGTTTGATGATTGATGAAGATTCAAATGTGGAAGATCACTCATGTTTTATTAATACAATATATTCGTTATTATTAAACTTTTTATTTTGTACCACCACAGAAAGGGAAAATAACAAAAACAAAAATAAGAAATAAAATTAATACAGACAGAAGTAGGATACAAAAGGCGGCCTTATCGCTTAGGTAGCGATCTCTACCAGGCAACCTTAGGAAAATGAGAAAATAAAGGAGAATTGTTACACGTTACGCTCGTCAGGATTCAGCTTTACACTCGTCTAGGCCCGGCATAAGACGTCTTGCACCGCAAAGTGACAAGTCTTTATTAGTGCAACGTTACCATGCTGCAGTGGTTTCTTAATAAATGTCGTTGGATATCAGTCTTTGAGAGGGACACCGCCTGATGCTAATAGCATTTTCTTTGATGGCTCTATTATCACCATGTGCCGTATTTTATTAGAAATCCTGACTTTGGGAAATTATTCTAAAAATCCTCCATAAACATTGTATATGTAAAGAGATAATATTATAATACTACGGATTTAGCGGTTTAATATAAATACTAGCGAATGCCCGCGACTTTGTCTGCGTGGTTTGAGGTTATTTGGTTCCCGCGGGAACTCTTTAATTTTTCGGGATAAAAAGAACCGGTAGCCTATGCGCTATTCCAGACTATAATCTACCTCTGTGCCAAATTTCAGCCAGATCCCTACAGAGATTGGAGCGTGATTCAATAACAAACATCCATCCAAACTTTCGCATTTATAAGATACACATTAGTAAGATAAGATTGCGGCAGTATTTCGTTTCTACAATTCCTGTCTTACATACTTTACAGGTTTTTATTACAGCTCCACTGCAATTTTGATTAATTTAACTCATTCTTAACCTTCAATCTGCCGCTTTCAGGTGTAGCTTTAAATATGCCGCCACCCGATGCTGGAATAGTATTCCTCCCCCGATATGCGATTCCCGGAGTAAAATTACATTTATTAAAAAGTTAAAAAGATTTTTGCTATCTAAACAGATTGAATTCGTAAATAAAGCGGCCGATATTTCAGTGCTTTAATATTATGTATATGTTATATAATTATGTGTCATATTTATTTGTATATAATGACTTGTATATTTATATTTAAAAATGTATCGTATATTTATAAAGATATTTAACATGTTTTTCTTCATGTTAACTCTAGTAGGTATAGTGAATATTATTATTATATAGTTTTTTTTACTTACTGCTTCCTTTTAAACTTTTGGTTAGTTTTAATTTTTTTGTTGAAACTGTGACGTCACCCGGGGTCACAGCTGAAAATCAGCGCCTTGTTTTGTATGCATTTATGGGCATACAACGCAGGGCAAACGCTGAGCTGTACACCCTTTCTGGGTGGTGTCACAGACAAGTGTTACATTTGTATCTAGTTTTGCCTGTGACATCACTGTTGAATAAACTGTATTTCTTTCTTTCTTTCAATCGTGAGTTAAAATATTTGGCGCTTTTTGTTCCATAAGTTTTACTCCTTTACTATTTCTAAGAGTTTACTATTCAATCGATAGGTATCCAATGCTGGACATAGGTTCCTTCTTTCTGAAAATACCTCTGCCAATTTTTCACCAATAGCGCGTTAAATTTCCATATTATTTTTAAACGACTCGCATTCTCAGAGTCGAGTATGTAAGTAACTAGGCGAAGTAATACAAATATCCAGTAACATATTCCGAGTAGGTACTAGGCTATCATATTTTACGCTAGTAACAGCGTCGTATCGTGTGCGCAAGGTGTAGAAATCCTTTGTGGGGTCGAGTCTTACGAGTGTACGCTTTTATAATATGGTTCCTAAAATATTTGCCAATACATAGATTTGAAGACTGTGTTAAACAGCATTTGTTAAGTCGAGGTTATTACACTATCGATGATTTTATTAATGACAAAGCTTCATGGAAGCAACCGGCCTCGCATCCAGTGACCCACAAGTCAGTATAATACTTGCAACGTATGTGTTGTGTTGTCTACATATTGTAACCTTTTCTTTTGTATGAAAAGAGCAGCTGCTGAGTTTCTTGCCGGCTCTTCTCAGTAGAATCAGCTTTCCGAACTGGTGGTAGTCTTACGTTTCTTAAGTGACACAAGTTGTCCTACATGAAATAAATAAATCATTTATCATTTCATTCGGCGCAGATTGCAGATTTAATTGATCGTCTTTATCAACCAGATTACCGGACGTCCACTGCTGGACCTAGGGCTCCAGCAGGGACTTCCAGAAGCCCCGATCTTACCAACATTTTATCCGCAGCACCAGCGCGTAGCAAGCATAATATCATCAAACGACTCACATTTTGAGAGTCGAGCGAGTATCTCAGTAACTAGGCGAAATAGTACAAACATCAAGGCACATATTCCGAGTAGGTACTAGGCTCTCATAAGGCAGGGTGAGTTTCATCTCAGCGCAGATTGCAGTGCTCTCGTGCCGCATGTCACTCAGAATATTTTCCTTTCTTATGAAAAAGTACGAAAATTCTCGTCGGAGACGTCTCGAAATTCGCCCGCTATCATTCCCCTTCCTGTGCGGCACAAATTGTACAGGTACTTGTATGCGGAGTTATTTCAGCCTTATCTTGTTTCAGCTTGGAGTATTTTAAAGTTAATTGTATGTCACTAACGGCCGAATACATGAACGCCTCTAGTGTTTTACGATCGACTTACTTATTACTAGTTTCTGTTTTTTTTTGTTTCGATATTTTTTTTTTAATAACATCTGTACTAATATTATAAATACGAATGTTTTGGGTGGATGGATAGATATGTATGATTGTTACTCAATCAGGCCAGAACGGTTGAACGGATCAAGATGAAATTTGGCACGGAGATAGATAATAGTCTAGAATAACTCACGTAGGCTACATTTTATCCCGGAAAATTCTCAACCCACATGGACGAAGTCGCGGGCATCATCTAGTGTTCAATAAAGCGTAGTATTTCTTCTTTTTTTAAATAATACCTACGGGGCGAAATATAAAGACTGTTGTTTCGTTAAATTAATGCAGATACAGTTCGTGCGCGAGTTGAATGAAGAGTAAATTTATGTGTCACCATACTTTTACTCTGCTTTCAACTCGCGCGCGAACTATAGGTACATTGATAAGGACTACTTAACAAATACATAACAAATCGTTCATGCGTTTGATTCTGTTTATACTGAACAGCAGACCAAACGGGCAAATAAAAGAAATTCCAGAGAGAGCCCGTTTGAATACATGCATCAAGAGGGCCCTACAAATGAAATAGCTAGGGACAATATCTCAAGACAGCCTCTAAGGGACACTCGAAAGAATCCACCGGTCCCTTCTTAGAGTAATCTTGGCGATTATTAAAATCATACATCTTATGGGCAAAGTGGGGTATGCACCCTGATTTCAGAGGGTGCATTCTGTTTAGTTGGGAATTTTTGGATTGTTTCGTATATGTAGTGTAGTGGCTTGCATTGGTAGAGCAGCATTGCGTAGCACATGATATAGGTACTTACTTTACTATTTAGTTTTTGTTGCATAATCTATTTGGATTGCTAACTGCCTCGTTGGTCTAGTGGTTAGCATGTTTGACTGTGGCTGACGATGTCCCGGGTTCATTCCCTGGTCGGGCCATAATAAGTATTGGGTTTTTCTGACTAGAAATTCTCCGTACTAGCCCGGAGTTAGAAAGTTGGCGGGTTTCACCCCCCTGCCTCGGAGAGCACGTCGGTCCCGGTTATTATCACTAACATGATAATAATCGTTAAAGCCCGCCAACCCGCATTGGAGCAGCGTGGTGGGTTTAAGCTCTAATTCCCTCTCTCCTACGAGAGTGGAGGCCTGTGCCCAGCAGTGGGACGTTAATAGGCTG
The DNA here is from genome assembly GCA_964035005.1 of Erebia palarica. Taxonomy (NCBI): domain Eukaryota; kingdom Metazoa; phylum Arthropoda; class Insecta; order Lepidoptera; family Nymphalidae; genus Erebia; species Erebia palarica. The sequence goes on from OZ035983.1 coordinate 43,255,417, forward strand.
TACTGGTGGTGGTGGTGGTGATTTGGATTTATGTGTATACCTACTATTTATACTATATAGTTTTTGTTGTACAATAATATTATTTAAAACTAATAACCTAAATCCCGATTTTGAAATCTCTAACTTCAAAAATTTAGGACCTTCATGTAAGCATTAGCAAGCAAGCAACCCACCATTTCACCCCCCACCCCCCCCCTGGGGTGGATTTTCGTAAAATTGCTTATAAAAGACAGATTTTTATTCGTTAAAACTAAATACTTAAGAGCCGATTTTCATGTCTTTAAATTCAAAAACATACGACTTTCATACAAACTTCCAACCCCATTTCATCCCCTTAGGAATTAATTTTCTCAAAACCGTTCCTTAGCTGACGTCTGCGCTATATAAGGAACCAACCTTTCTAATTTCAAGTTTTTATGCTTTATAGTTCTGGAGATATCATGATTAATGAGCGAATGGTATTCCGCCTTTATTTAGGTCACCGTTAGATTGCAAAAACCGTCAGATTGCAATCTAACGCTTTTTATCTCGATAGATTGCAAACTATCGAGAGATTGTGATCCGTTCTGAAATATTCATTTTATTTACGTTTTCTTGTCTCTTTCTAGTAGGTTAGGTTAGGGTTCGACATAAATAATCTATATTCTATTAGTTTCTATCGGGTTATTATACCTAACAGATTACAATCCAATTTGTAATCTTTCGACATTTTACATTTACGCTAAATAGATTACAATCTTACGGTTTTCACAATCTTACGATGACATATTATACACATAATTTCTTACAGAATATAATTATTTATCTTAGTCCCCTTATCTATGTTGCTGCACCCATAATTTCTAATTCCTAATGGAAGATTGCAGTAAGTAAGCAGTTAGAGATATAATAATATCATTTGTTGGTACAAACAACAGTATCTTGTGAAATGTGACTGGTCTCAAACCCGTGCAGTGTTATGGCTTTATGAAATTATAGCGTAGACGGGAGCAGACAGACTTACAAATTAGTTTAGCGGCGTCTGTTGTACTTTACCGCTGCAGTGAGCGTGTGATGTGATTACACTTATGTAAATCTTGGATTATGCTGGATGAAGATTTCATTATTGGATAGAAGCAGGCGTTACTTTGCGGAAGTCCATGACAATGAAAAAACTAAAAGTTTAATTCGCTGTAATCCGCCACAGAAGGCAAATAAAGGCAATAATCGTTTACAATCGTGCATTGTTAAGGCAACATCTCCTGAAGATGCTCCGGTATCGGAGTGAAATGTACGTTGAGGGTATTTTTAAGGGTTTATGTGGTGTGGTGAATGTCGCGGGCATCAGGTTCGAGATACGCACTGTACCACATAGATTTGTCTTCTGTGGCGGATTATAGCGAATTAAACTGCTAGTTTTTTCAAAGATTTCATTGTTACAAATAAAACTAGAATCACTTACTACACTGATAAAGATTCTCCGAATCTCTTGATAAGTTCAGGGTCTCAGAGAGATTATCACAACTAGATAAGTTCATATCCTTCTTCCAAAGAATTTAAAAGTGCACTGAGTGATGCAGTGATGAGTGCAAAAGATCACTGAAAATAATTAATGAATATTTTTAAATTATTTTACTAACCAACCTGATGAGTGACGATTGATGAAACATACTTTTCATATTTTTATTAATTGCAGATGGGTGAAGGCGAACTGTTACCGGAAATTTTCCATCATAACCGTTAAATACCTCTTCTGAATTCTGTGGTTATGATTGTCTATGTATAATTAAATAAAGTAGCTCTTGCCCGCGACTTCTATTTTAGTCTTGAACTTTCAAAATTCCTTTCCTAGCAGATGTCTCCGTCATAATAGCTACCCGCATGCCAAATTTCAGTCCGATCTGTCCAGTCGTTTGAGCAGTATGTTGATAGATCAGTCAGTCAGTCAATCACCTTTTCCTTTTACATATTTAGATATGCAATAATGTGTTTAGTGAACTTTACTTACTCAGCCTGCTTAACAGATTAAAATAAGATAAAATACCCAATAGCTTATTAAGTTCTTTTATTTCCTTAACTTTTAAACAGGAGTTTCTCAATGGCTCAGTCGTTTATTGCGTCGCAATCGTTGTCGAATGCAAATCAGTAGGAGTGGCCCTCACTGAAATATTAGGGCTATAATCAGCAGGGCCGCGACTCTTCAGAACACCTGACGCTATGGTCACCCCTTATTCATATATTTTCAGTAAAATACTGTAGGTACGAGTATGCATGTATTTGTATAGTCCGTCAAACTTGTCTGACCGGTTTCAGCGTCGCTAGTGTAAATGAAAAATAAAATACGACCTATAAAGGCATAAAAATTAGTTCCAATTTTGGCCACCAGGTCAGATACAAAACTACACAATTTACTATCCAGATACCTATTCCCTAGTCTGTGCCGATACTTCAAAATAGGTTTTTGGTGAGTACCAAATGAAAATCTTTATCTAAATCACTAAAAAGAATTTCGATTCCTTTCAAGCAAAAGCTTTTCAGTCTGTTTTTCAATCCTGAGTCTTTAAAAGTCCTAAACTCTTTCATTTATTTTGCCATTACACAGACTCATTTTCCATTTTCTTTTCGATTCCGTTAAGCTGACGCTTCTGGCACAACCAAAATAGCAAATAGGTATAGCTGTGAGTTCACAAAAGCTGGGTATTGACTGCGAAAAACAGTAATAACATTGAAATAAAAATAATCAGTCGCCAAAAAATGCATAACTTTATGATGTCCGCGACTTCGTCCGCGTGGGGTAAAAGGATTTTAGATTCCCCCGGGAACTGTTTCATTTTCCGGGATAAAAAGTATTAAAAAACCTTCCTCGGGATACAACCTATCCCTGTACCAAATTTCATCGAAATCGGTTGAAATCGTAGCAAACAGACAGACAAACGGACAGACAGACGCACTTTCGCATTTATAATAATAATATGGATATGGATAATGCGCCAGCCGCTTGGATACAATCATAAATTTTCTAAATGGAAAATTAGCAAAAATCTCTAAATCATTATCCGACTATTCCTGCCAAGCTCTAGATAATACTGAAAAATTCGTACACAAATTTGAAAATGATTAGGCCATGTGCCCGGCTTAATACGAGATTCGAAAATACCACGTTTTTGCTGCCAAAAGTCCGAGTCTCCTTAAAAAAATCTCAATACAAATGACGTTTTTTAATCTGTCGTCCTCCATGATTCATTTGACAGTTAATTGAGCACTGGCAGTCATTATTGAAAAATTGAATTTTGAAAAAAGAACCCTAATTGGAAGCATTTTTCAACCTTTGTAGATGTCGCCCTTGGCTATTTTTCCCCGTGTGTCGTGATGAATTTCGCAATTAGGCTCCTGAGGGCATACTTTGATAGATTTTTCTAGATTGGATATAGAACGATATGAAACATTTTTGGTTTTATTGCGTGTCGAGGGTTAAATTAATTTATTTTGTGCCATTCGTTTGCATTCGTTTCGCTTTGCAATAACGTTGAATTAATAGCACAGAATACTACTATATTAATAGGGAGGTTTTCGATTATAACTTTTATGGTAAGTAGTACATTTCATGATTCTTCTCTTCCATCCTTCTTCCATGTTAATATCATGAAATGTAGTCTCTAGGTGTCAATAATGATTAAACCTATCATTAGGATAAAACAAAAATATTCTAAGTGCATGGGGATAGCTAAATCGCTAAAAGCAACTTTATATTATACACTAATCTATATAAATAAAAATTAATGTTGTTGAGCGCATAAGTTTCGGACGACTGCACCAAATTGGATAATTCTTTTTTATTGTGTTCGTTTTAGTCAGGACCAGATTATAGTCCCGGATAATTAAGAGTTCCCGCGGAAACCAAAGAACCTCAATCCACGCGGACGAAGTCGCGGGCATCAGCTAGTATTAGGAATACAAAAATATTTATATCTATATGTGACTTTAACAGCTGTTATATACCTGCTTCCGAAACTTAGTTAGCAATTTAGCAAAACTAAAAAAAATATCTAGTCCCATATCCAGTAGCGTGTATGACCTATAGGCATATGCTATAGCCTTAGCATTGCTTACTCTGATCAAAAAAGCTCAATGTTGGATAGGTATCTACCTAACCAATGCCTACCCTGGTTCCGAATATTAAGCATGCCACTTCCCATATCGTAAGACTCAGTCGTAGATTTGTTATTTATTTTGTCCCTAAACTAAAAAACAGCAATTCCAAAAGTATCGTTAAAACTCGCAAGTATTTAAACCGGATTAATTATGTAAGTTTCAAACACTGTAGAAGTTACAGTCGTTTTAATTTAATTGTGATCCGAGACGCGAGGCAGCGGGGGTAGACTTAGCCCGTATTAATTCAGACATTTGCATGACAATTGCGTTGGAACCAACCGGACGTCCGTTTTCAGAATTTACGCATCCGTACGTACCCTGAAGTGGATATTTATCGCTTAGATGTATTTATGTAGATTAATTTTATTTGGCTCATACTCAGAGAGCCTGGCGCCGAATTACGAGTGGTACTTTAACAGTTTAACTGATAGGTATATTGCCCTAAACATGGCATTTATAATATTAAGTCCTTACATACGAAATTGGCGTTTTGTCATACTGGCCACTTTGATCTCACATATATCAAATTTATGCAGCTATTTACTCATGCTTTTGTGTTTTCTTTACGTCACTCAATTTACAAAATGGAAAACTTGCAATATCGCGCTATTACGAGTACGAGTTCCATGAGATGGCAAAAGTGCATAGACAGCAATGGTACATACTTTGAATAAATAAATATATTATATTTAAAAACAATCGACTTTATGTTCCTCCCTTACAAAACGCCAATTTCATATGTATGGACCTAATATGAGTAAGGATACATTATTCAAAAACTGTATAACGACTCTATAGATTTAAAAACAAATAGGAATAAAATTTACATTCTTAACCGGACATTGCCGCCAATCATCGTAGTAAAGAGAAAAGTAAGCTGAACAAGACACTCACACTAATGACACACCTCTAAAGTCCGCAGCCGAGTATACTGCACGCACGCATAGTGCTTTGAGTTAAGTTCACGCAACTACCACTTTCTGTAGACTCGAGGTTTCTATGCGGTTTTTTCCGCATTGGCAAATTGCTGAGTAAGGCACTGTTTAATAAGAGCACGGTTTTTATGTAAGAAAATTTCATTTCACGATATTAACGTCATTTTTGGGAAATAACAATTTTGTGTTGGATTTTATCTTCTACTAGAGAGACAGAGGGTAGTTTTTGAAATAGCAGGACGATCAGCATATTGCTTAAATACATTGGCGTTAGCAAAACATAATATAATAATAGAATCGGCCCAGTATTTTTTCAAGATTCAAAATGATAAGATAAGTATAAACAAGTGAAATTAATTTAACGAATTAATAAATACGACTGCCCTGCCATACTATTTTTGGAGTTTACCTCCTTAAGAAGCGATTTGCATAGCCTTTGGAATCTTATTCACATTTTTTATTAAATGATATTTTTTGTGAATCACAAAATATTGAACTATAGTGTTATATATTTTTGGAATGTACTCATCATTTTCTAGATGATGATTATATAGTTAATCTTATTTTCGAATTTTTTTTTTCAATTTTGGTCTTTAATGCGGGTCTATGGTCACCCCGTCAATTTCTTTTTAAATTTTACTAGCCTATGTCACCCGGAATAAGCTAGGAATTCTAACGATACCTCATTTATCAAAATCGGTTCAGGCGTATAGAAGTTATGGTGGAATATACAAACTCACATACATACATAAATACATACATACATACATACATACATACATACATAAATACATACATGAACCCTGAATACAATATACTCCTTTTTTCAGGTAGTCGTATAAAAATAGAACCAGATTTGCAGCTTGTGGTTATATCTGTAACACTGAGTAGGAAAATATAAGTAAATAGGTAATAACTTTTTTTACAGAAATTCAGAAGCTACAAATAATGCAAAATTGTTACAAGCATATGGTAAATTTTACCGGGCAGATATAGTTGCACCATATTGGGGTTGCAAACTTACCTATTAGGTACGCAACCCTAAAGCCGCATTATACCCGTCCAGTATTTTTAGTACACACAGAAACAAATTTTTTAATGCCAACACATACCGTCTCCATGTTCAATCTCGGGTAAAAATTATCATGTAGATCAAATTATGAGTTACTGCAATCGAAATTCGTCACATAATGTAAGTCATAATAATTTGCTCTTTATCGAGTGTGAATCGTTAGGGGACACTCATCGACCACCCGTGGCTATCAATTGACCACTTAAGCACTCATTGACTGATCATCGCTTTCCTGTGGACCGGGGCCAAGCTTCCTGTCTCAATTATATAACTTAGGGTTCGGCGCTTGCTAAAATCTTGCTCTTTGCCAAAAGCTCTGTAATCAAAAAGTATTTTTGCATAAAAAACAATACAAAAGTTTTTGTAATTAAAATTTTTGGAAAATAATAATAGTTTCTTGCATGGTATTTCCATCCTTTTCTGTAAAAAAAGCTATATAAAAGCGTAAGCCTATAAAAAGGAACAGTGACAACCTTAAAGCAAAATATTCTCAAAACGAACTAAATTATGGTAAAATTGGTGGTGACGATTAGGTCACTTATTTCATAATAAGGAAACTACTTAAGTTCTCGTTTTATCTAAGATAAAATGACCAATTTTGAAATAATTTTATTAATTATTATTATTAATTATTTAATGTAGATAAATGAGACTATTTTGTATTGTTAGTATCAATTTCTTTCTATTTCGCATATTGTAATAGTTTTATCGGTCGACCAACTGATTTTTCTTCAGAAATTCTTTAGGGTGAAAACAGACTATGGATGGAGAAAACAAAAACGTTTGCGCGAAACGTGTCCTGTCATGCGGCTAGTATGTGCAGCTACACGAAAGTGCGCGCGCGGACTTTCTATCCGCCAGACAAAATTGTTTGTCCATAGTGTGCTTTCTTCCTTGATATTCCCAACAAAAAACTTTTGAAATATTGCTATAAAAATATTTTTTTCTTTCTTTACAGGTAAAACATTAATTAAGCCCAGTCACAGCGGCACTGAAGTAAGTTTAGCAAACTTTGTCATTCAAATAGAACGCTTTATTACTTGATAACAAATAACGAGCACCTTGAAAGTTGTTACTGTCCCCTTCTTTGCCAGTCTAGACTCTACGCCTTTACAGGTGTCCTGGGATCCCAAGTACTCGCAACTTTTGCTCCTGAAACTTTTTAAGATTCCACTTAAATTTCGAAACGTTCTACGCACTTTGGCGTCCAGAGATCTAACAAAAAGGAAAATTACTTTTTTGACGGCCAACCTGGCGCAGTTGTTTTTGAATAAATAGGACAACCTGGGTTCGATACCGGAAGAAAATAATTAAAGTTTTTATGGACGACCACCCTGGCACAGTGGTGGGCGCAGTATTCTTATTAGTGGGAGGTCCAGGGTACGATACTAGGCATTTTTGGCATTTTAAATTGTGTCTGGTCTGAGGCCCAATTGTTCAAGCAAATCGTAATCGTTTGACAGCTTAAAGGTTTTACTCGAACTGTTTAAGGATTTCATACATGCTTTTTGACGAGAAGGCATCCATGAACTCCTTAAACAGGTCGAGTTATCCGTTTGATAAACGATTTCGATTACTATTTCCTTACACAATCAATCAATTAATCAACCAATCAACAAGTAAAAGAAAAAATGGTGAAAGCACTTTCTAAGTACTACTAACTCGTAAGGATTCTTAATTATCTTGCATAAAACCTGTTAAAGCTTTAATCAATATTAATTGTTCAATGTAAATTAGATACGGAAGTTATGCAGCCGGTATACACGTTTAGCAACTCCTTTCAGTTTCGCAAAGTATATTTAACTATTATTGCTCTTTCAATGAGGAGTTTTTGTTGAAAATTACCTTTTACATTTATTTACAAACGCGTATAATCCATACCTACTGAAAGTTACGCGCAGGTACCTAATCTTGGTAAATCTAAAACGATTTTCCGTATTTATTGTACTCGTAACTAGAACTTATTATAATAATGATGTTTGAAAATGATCTGACAGTAGGTAAATGTACAAAAGTTATTTAAGATTTTCACCTCTTAGGGGTTGAATTTCGAAGGAAGCTTCCTTGCTGAGTGCCTCAGTTGATGACCAAAATGGATTTGACATTAGAAATTATGTCCCACAAACTTATCTGACCCGGTGACAGCGTCGCTAGTAGTCGTATTTATGAAAAATAAATGAAAATCAAAATAAGTTTCAATTTTGGCCACCGGGCCAGATAAGTTTGTGGGACTATACATACTTATGCAATGTCCAAGTCATGTCTTGCATAATATTTTTAAGCTGATAGCTTTAAAAGACTTACAGAGCATGCACTGGCAATCTAAAGGTATGCCAGGTATCTCTGGATTACCAACGCATGACCTGGTCTAGTGGGATAGTGGGTTTTTAATATATTTACTATTATTCTTGCTGCCTTAGTTACCTACCATTTTTTTTATTCCACTACAAGTTAGCCCTTGACTGCGATCTCACCTGATGGTAAGCGATGATGCAGTCTAAGATGGTAGCGGGCTAATCTTTTAGGGGTATGGCAGTTATATTAAACCCATATCCCTAGTCGGTTCACAGCATCGTACCGGAACGCTAAATCACTTGGCGGTACCTCTTTGTCAGTAGGGTGGTAATTATAGCCACAGCCAAAGCCTCCCACCAGACCAGACCGGAGAAAATTGAGAAATCATTGTGCCAGGGAGGCCGTCAACCATACTGCATAACTTATTCGACCGTACCTTACTTGATTTTAATTTTCTATATATTTTTAAACTCGAATCTTTTAGCCAAATATAAACATTCTAAACATCGCGTGCCAAATCCTGATTTATTCAAACTAGGTAAATATAAAAATTTAATATAAACCAGAGTTGCACCTTGCATCTTGTTGCCATTTGCACCCTTCCCTTTGTTTGCGTAACTCACTAAAACGCACCCCACTAATGAAAACCTGAGGGAAAATTCGGGAAAACTCATAATAATGGGGGGACTGCAGCTCGTTTGCCTAGAGGGTGTTCTTTATTTAGTTTAATTTTAAAATTGTCGTACAATGTTATATACACTCAGTCCTATTTGGAAGTGTACATGTTTTCGGGTGTGTTTATTTATGTGTGCGTGTGTGTATTGTTAGGATCCGTACCAAATTAAAAGTAGAATTAATTAGAAAAACTGGCAAAGTAAGAGTTCAAATCGCCAATTGAGGGTTCAGTAGCTATAAAAGAAACATAATAATAACAATATACTTAATAGTATTTTGCCAATCTTTCCTCGCCCACGTCGGTGGGCAAGTCTGATCGCGTATTTTTTTTTAAATATTTTACTGCAAGATTGGCACTCGCTCGACATTATTCATGACTTATGGAAATCAATCATTATATCAAGGTTCGAATACACCTGCCTAGATGATGTCTGCTACGTTTGTTCAGGCCATTACCATGCATCATAACTAATGCATGACAAAAATATGGGAAGCGAGTCTTAGTTGAATAAAATGAAATCGTTACACAAAAATATCGATAAGATGAGAGTTGTATGATGTTAATTTAGATAATCTTCAGTGCATTTAAAAATTAATGCGATTTTCACTATTCGAATTTAAGAATTTATCTGAGTATTATTTTGTTTTTTTTTTCGAGAGAGGTCGTAAGTATGCAAAATACTTAATGTTTTACAATAAAAATAGATTAAACAGCACATCCTGTATGCAACGGTGCGAATTTATATAAATTCAAAGGCCGGCGCGTCTCAAATTGTGCGAAATCCAAACTCATGCAGATTGCGCCCAGATGTCGCTCCCTACCCTTCGATTATCGTATGGAGATTAAAATGGAAAAGCCGATGTTTATACCGTAACTAGGTTGCACCCCAAGTGTACCTAACCAACGTTTTCTAGTCTGAAAAACGGATGGTAATTTGTTTTAATGCAAGACAATATTTTACTGTAGAAGGTTTTAAAGGGTCTGGCGTGTAAGATATTGTGATTCAGGCTTCTATGTAACTTATAAGTTATCAGTCGATTATCTATCCTGCGATGTAGATACAATTAGCGCCATCTAGTTTACACTGTGGTTACCGCTACAAGGAATATAAACCATTTTTAAAAAAGCTAGCAACTTAGCAACTCATTGGCAATTCGATGTAGCCGTTGCTGCGTAAAAAAAGTAGTCTAGTAAGTCTCATTTTTAGTTAGAACGCTGGTGTTGTTTTACCCCCGTTCCTAAAATGAAGCTGTTGTTCCTGCGTCTGAACTCTTTCCGGTCTAGCCGGATTTCAGTCTCATCGGGATATGAGAATACAGCAAAAGAATAGTACACATGTGTGTTTGTTTACACTTTCGTATAATATCTCCCGCACAACTAATCTCTGAGGAGATTAGAAATAAGCCACTGCGCCGTCGCGCGTCATCGAATTACGCTCTGGAGGATATATTTTATAGTCTGTGCTAAATGAGCTACTTTTTCAACTTCCTTAACATCTGATCACATCATCTTATCTGTCACATGACCAATAGTGATGGGAGTAGATATAAATGCCAACAAAAAACAAGTTTGTAGATATTCCCATTATTTTTGGTCAAATGGTAGACGGGATTAAATTATCAGACGTTAAAGAAGTTGAACAAATAGCTTGATCTCTATTGAAACAGCCTTAAGATAGTGGTTATAACAGCTATTGGTAATGTCGTAGAAGTATCGATGTAGCTAAAATAACAGCTAATTACACCCTTCTGCACCATTCTGTTTTACCTTTTAACTTTTTTGTATACTGTCCTTGTTTTAAGTGTGTGTAATAAAGAGTTTTATTTAAGTATGTATGTATGTACATTCTTTATTGTACACCACAAAATTTATTTGATAACAATCACGTTCACGACATTAAAGCCTCTAACTTCCGGGGTTACAACTAAAAACAAAGTATAAAATTTGATAGCTCAGAAATCCAAGACTATATAAAACTTAAAAATTCTTAAAATTTATTTTATAAAAATTATATAAGACTTTGAATATTTGGGATCTTAAATGTCTTCATCCATATTATATAATTAACAAATGAATCATCATATCATTATATACCTAATTAACAAATGAATGGCTAGAGAAAAAGTGTTGTTTTTGGTGTCCCTTTACCCTTCAAAGCTAAAGTATAGAGGAGATAAGGCAATGCTAAATGAACTAGCGTTACCATTTAAGTCTTAACCAACGACAACTGAGCTAAGTATTCTGGTTAAATAAATCCGCCTTAAAGATCATTTTATTTATGAAGTTCCGCTCAAAAAAAGACCATTTCCTCCGTCAGCAATATCCCTGTTCAGACATTGCTTGAATGCTGCAGCAATATCCCTGTTCAGACATTGCTTGAAAATACGTAACCACGCAACACATCATAATATCTGAAATGTTTCAAATATCAGGCCGTGGCTTTAATATTTGAATAGCGGATTCCCTTCGCAAATAATTACCCAAATTATGGGAGGGTTTACCTTGCACGTAAATAAATGATGAATAGGCGCTTTTCACCTGGTCCCACACCCGCAAAATCCACCCTAATTCAACTTCTATTACTAGCCGTAATATAGCCTACAATCGCATGTAAATACCGGAGTACCAAGAACTGAATTATTTGAAAACATAACTTGGAACTTGTAAGATAGAAGTTTAGATTATGCGTCAAAATATTCATTAAGGATAATAATGTTTGTTCGATGCCTTGACGGGGACGTGTTAGTAAATTAATTTGACGCTGTGTTAAGAAGCTCTTTGCATGAACTTTTCATTGACTTTATGTTAACTGACTCTTGACTGTGATCTCAATGGCGGCGGTGGAAGCGGTAGTAAATAGTCTAAGATGGTAGCAGGATAACTGAAAAGATATGGTAGCTTTAAATGAAACTGTGTTTCGTACCAATTACAATCTTTGACGCTGTGTTAAGAAGCTCTTTGCATGAACTTTTCATTGACTTTATGTTAACTGACTCTTGACTGTGATCTCAATGGCGGCGGTGGAGGCGGTAGTAAATAGTCTAAGATGTTAGCAGGATAACTGAAAAGATATGGTAGCTTTATATGAAACTGTGTTTCGTACCAATTACAATCCGGGTATCTTTAAATCAAGAGTGAAAAGGCATCTTCTAGGCATGCGTTCCATCTTAGGCCGCATTATCACTTCCCATCAGGCGTGATTGTGGCCAAGCGTAAGCTTATCATGAATTGAAAAATAAATTTAAAAAAGCCAAAACCCCTAATCTGTTGCTACGTTAAGTAAACAGAACGATAAATGTCTGGTGGGAGGCTTCGGTTATGGCTAGTTAGTAGTTACCAACCTACCGCTAGAAACGTATACCGAAACGTGTAACGTATACCATGTTCTCCTGCCAAGCTAGCCCGCTACCATGGTAGACTGCCTCGTCGCTCACTTTCCAGGTGAAATTGCAATTAAAGGATACCACATTGTGATCTAAACATTTAAAAAAAACGCTTAGAGCGGTAGGTTTTACCATCAGGGTGGTAAGAAGTTACGGAAAGTATATAATGAGAAAATTCATAAATTACCCATCGAATATCAAACCCAGGACTTGCCTCTTTTTCCGGCACATCGATCACCACTGTGTCCAAGAGGAGTGTACCTACTCTTGTTGATAAAGGGAGCATTTTACCAACAATTTTTTTTATCCTCTATAAGCTAGCCCTTGACTGCGATCTCATCTGATGGTAAGTGATGATGCAGTCCAAGATGGTAGCGGGCTAACAGGCTACAGTTACATTAAACCCATACCCCTATTCGGTTTCTACACGGCGTCGTACCGGAACGCTAAATCGCTTGGCGGCACTTGGTGACGACAGCAGCGCTCAACACTGCGCCACGGAAGTCGTCAAAAATTAGTATTAAAACCAACTCATTCTCGAAAATCCCTTATAAAAACAGATGACACCAAAATGCAAACGTGCTGACTGAGGGTGTTAATTGACCATTGTCAAAGCCTTTTTGGTGAAAACAGTTTCACTGTAAACCCTAAGTAAATATTGGGTTTGCATAAAAACGGAAATTACCATTTCAATAGTATATGTTTTAGTAGTAGTAGTAGTAGTAGTAGTTTATGTTTGCCAACGTATTAGTTTTATAGAAAACAACCTTTCAACCTCAGTAGGGTGAAAGTTTAATTTAACCTACTTTAGGTTCTAGTGGATGATCGGCCTTCTATTCTTAACAACGTACGAGTATAGTTTCTATTTTTTCAAGGCTTATAATCTCAACAAAGCAAGGCCCAATTACAAGGTTAACTTTATACATTTATTAGTTATTGTTAACTTTATGCATTTCTCCTTTTTTATCAAAACAGGTACCTAATGTACCTGTGTGTATGAATATGTTGTATTTGCTTATTTAGTAAACTAGAGGATTCCGGCAACTTCGTCCGCGTGGATTAAGTTTTTTTAAATTCCCACGGGAACTCCTTAATTTACCGGGATAAAGAGTAGCCTATGTCCTTGCCCGGGTTACAATCTATCCCTGTACCAAATTTCATTAAAATCGGTCGAATGGATGGGCCGTGAAAGCATAGCAGACAGGCAGACAGATAGATAGACAGACACACACTTTCACATTTATAATATTAGTATAGATTGTTAACTTTATACATTTCTCCTTTTTTATCAAAACAGGTACCTACTTTAATAACTGAATATGTTCTATTTACTTACTATTTAGTAAACTATCCGTCCGCGTGTATTAGGAATTTTGATTCCCGCGAGAACTCTTTAATTTTCCGGGATAAAAAGTAGCCTATGCCCTATTACAAGTAGTACAACCTATTCCTGAACCAAATTTCATCAAAATCGGTTGAAAGGATGAGCCGTGAAAGCGTAGCAGACAGACACACTTTCGCATTTATAATAATAGTATGGATTGTGGCATCAAAACACCTATATTAACTTACTTATAAAATGTAGATTGTCTTTAAATATACGCCATAACCTCCTCCTTAACGGACGCCAGAACAAACTCGAGTATTGACTTTGATCGCTATAGGTTTATACGCTTTATTCATCGTGGGGTCTCTACTATCCCATTAGCATTTAAAGGGTTATAGTCTTTTGTAGACCTTAACTTAATAGGTATCAGGTTGTATTTGAAGCATGAATTTGAGACCACGTGCCATCAATTCTATGTTCATAGGTAATGTTGAAAACGAATCACAAGAGTTAGCGTATTTTGAACTAAAATTATTTTACTGTTGCGGAAAATGCGGTATTGAATAATATTTATATAAACGAATAAATAATATTTCTGCCCGGCAGACAGAATGTTCACGTAAGTCATTCGGATTAAGCTGCATACACTAGTGCGATAGGACAAAACGTCGTTTCCCTCTAATGCTGACGTTTCGCGCAGACGTTTTGTCTTATCTGGTTCTTTGGCCGATGACCGGGCATTCAGATGGGCCGGGAAAGTGTAACAGACAGAAAGACAGAAACAGTTTCGCATTTATAATGTAAGTATGGATGTAGATAATTTTCTCTTTTGTGGTATGTAACTATGATAGAAATCTTAGCTTATAAATTGCACCATACATTACCGCTTTTCATTACACGACTACGCATTTCTGGAACAATAGAATGAACACTATATATTGAAGTTATAGTGACGGCTCCGGTTAAAAGATGGCGTTTTCTATAGAGTATTGTTCTGTCCGACTTTTGTTCCTTATTGACGCCTCCATCTTGAAATATCGCACCGCAAAGTGCTTGACAGTTTTGCTGTTTTATGGATGGAATGGGTACTTTTCCTTTAATGCCATATCGTCTGCACTTTTCCTATTATGTATGTTTCAGTTCTTCATCCGAGACTATCCTATGATAACATCCTAACGAGTCTATTCTAGGTGCGAATATAAGTTTGTTACGCTTTCACAGCCCATCTTTCAACAGATTTTAACGAAATTTGGATAGGTCGCAATCCTAGGTAATCCTGGAAAATTAAAGAGTTCCTGCGGGAATCAAAAGAATATTAATCCACGCGGTCAAAATCGTGTTCATCATCTATTTCATGTATAAAGTTCATTTTAGAAAGAACTTACAAAGAATCTTTTGAATTTTTGAAAAAACTGCCTTAATTTTCCAACCTATCCATGTAAAATTCGATTTTGCTATATCAATTCGGCCGCGTTCTAACAGAGCCGGAACACGTTTATGGCAAATTAATACAGTGTTTGCACGAGGCAGGTGTCAAGCCCCATCGGTGCTGTGTAATTTTCCTTCGCTTATAAATCTTAGATCAGGTGTCCCTGGATTTACGAGTGAACCCATGTTGTGTGTTCCGTAGTTTTAAAATTACACTAAAAGGTATCATGTCGATAGCCTATCATTTTAAGATGTCGACTTTCTATTCAGAACCTGCGTGCCTGAGTAATGCATAATGTTCTCCAAGTTGTATAAAGCCTGGAAACCTACACTTGGCTAGCGTGGTTGACTAAGCCCTTCTCATTCCGTGAGGAGCCACCTGCTCAGTAAAGATTCGGCGATGGTTTTAAATTATAATAATTCAATAACATGTATGTACCTTGCCTCTTTAGAAGATAACTTCTATTACCACCCACACAACTGCCTGTGCTACTACGTACGAAGTTAATGCAAATGAGTCTTATATGAGTAGCCTTGAAAAAATTTCACCCTTTTTTAATCACGTTACGATAATTTAGAAAAAGCATTTTATCCCTTGGACAAGCAGTTTTTTTTTTTTTTGTTTTTAATGTTAGAGGTCATAAAATCTTCAAAAATAAATAAATTATAGTATAGTATACTGAAATACATCTTCACCATTTAAAATTAAGTCATAATACTCGCAGTACCCAAAAAATCCCATTGTAACGGAATTCCATGTTTGTTTTCTCTATTCTTGGCGCGCATAAAATCTAACTTGGGCCGTGTTAATGGGCGCGGTGAAGTCTGGAGGGTTCCAGGATTTATAGACCGCTTGTATCCGAATGCAAGTCGAGAGCGGAAGCGAGAGCGAAAATTGAACCTTATAATGTTTATTTACTCTGATCTGATCGCCTTGCATCAGACTATGATTACGCCACATTAAAGATTAAATTATAGTTTCTTTGTTTTTAAACTATTTCTACTTATATAATTCTGGCAGGAAAAATAAACGACTTTTATATACATAGGTACCATTATCCATATCGATTTCATATCGACTTCCTTAGAGTAATTCGGTTTAAAGATATTTATTTCTCTTAAAAGAACACTGTTCACTTAACAAGAGATTGAACATAAGTTTAGTAGTTACACAGAAGCATGCATTATATAAACTAAATATTAAAATTTAATTACTTATTACTAATTTATTACTTATTACTAATTTACATTATTGCTTCAATTTCCTAATGTTAATGAGCTATATAAGTATATTTACACAATATTATCCGCTACATATATCTTCAGCTGTTTCTTAAATTGCGAACTATTATTACATTCTTTAATAGTATCAGGTAGGCTATTGTATAAGAGTGTACCCTCGCACAATATGTTTTTATTTCCATATGTTTTTGTTCGTGGTTGCCAAATGTGAAATTTATTTTTGCTTCGAAGGTTATATTTGATAGTCCTGGGTATGAAGGTTAAATTAGAGTGTATAGTTTTTATTGTAATTTTCCTAATAAGATGACATGTATTGTATGTATATAATTGTTTAATATTCATAAGCTTAGTTTTTTTATATAGTTCTTTAGTTGGAGTTAGGTAGTTATAACGGAATAAAGCCTTTATTAGTTTATTTTGTGCTCGTTGCAGTTTGTTGATGTGAGTTTGAGCAGCTGATCCCCAGATTTCTATTAGATATTCTAAATGAGGCTTTGCTAGGGCGTTGTAGATAGTTTTCCGGATTTTGAGCGGTATGATATTTGACACTTTTCGCAGTGCACCTGTGAGTGAAGCTAATTTTGAGGTAATTTGGTTAATATGTGAGTCCCATATAAGTTTGTCGTCTAATGTTAGGCCTAAATATTTTTCTGATTTAGATCTTTTTAAAATATTGTCATTTATTTTAAGCGGTGGATAATTGGGTACTTTTTTATTTTTAGCACTGAAAATCATGTATGATGTTTTGGCTGTATTGATTGTGAGAAGATTATATAGGAACCATTCATTTAATACATCTAGATCCTTTTGTGCTTGAGTTATAACTTCATGAATGGAGTGAGCGAAATAGAAAAGACAAGTGTCATCTGCATATAAAGATAAATGACCCGATAGGTTTAAGTTTACTATGTTGTTCATGTATATTAGAAAAAGTAACGGTCCTAAGATTGAGCCCTGTGGAATGCCACCTGTCACTGGCTGGGAGTTGCTTTTATAATTGGAAATTTGCACAATCTGTTGTCGGTTAGCGAGGTAAGAGGTAAGCATATCTAGTGCTGTCCCTACAATTCCTATGTTACTCAGCTTTTGTAGCAGCTTTGAGTGACTAACAGTATCAAAAGCTTTTTTTAGGTCTATGAATATACCCAGACAGACATGTTTTCGATCTATGTTAGTCTTAATTTTAGTAACAACGTCGATTGCCGCAGATAGAGTGTTTGATTTAGATCTAAAACCGTATTGTTGATCAATCAAAAAGTTTTTAGCATTTAAGTACTCATTTAATCTGTTATATATTATCTTTTCAAAAATTTTAGAAATGACAGGGAGCACTGATATGGGCCTATAATTACTAGGGTCAGATTTGGACCCCGTCTTATGGATTGGACTGACTTTTGCAACTTTTAAGCTATCAGGAAACACACCTTGTGATAGACATTTGTTAATACAATTTGTAAGATCCGAGACAATTACATTTTTTATACATTTAAGGGCTTTTGGGCTAATTCCATCAACACCAGTGCTTGTATTACTGTCTAAATTATCAATTATCTTAATCACTTCCCTCTCATCACACGGCTTTAGTTCGCTCAAAATTATGTCATGTTGGTAGGTATCCTTATACATGAGGGTATGAACTGAACTTTTGTGGTATTTCAAGTGTATTTTGTTTGCTAGTTCGGCACCTATCGTTAGAAAGAAGTCATTAAAGGTTTGACAAATCATATTCCCGTCAGTTATAGTACCAGAAAGTGTGGTGAGTTTTGGCAAAGCAATATTATTCTTTATTTTATTGATAGCTAAGGTGTTGATGAGGTCCCACATCTTTTTTGGTTTATTTTTACACTTATCAAATTCATTACAATAGTAGCTTTGCCTAGTGTTCTTTATCATTTCATTTACTTTTATTCTTTCTAAATTGTATTTGTTTATTATATCTTCATTTTTACTATCTTTTTTTAAACTTTGCCAATAAATGTTACGCATATCTATTCCGTTAATTATATTTTTATTAATCCAATCTTTCTGAGGTAAGTTTAATATTTTGGTCTTTATTATTTTATTTTGCGTGACTTTTTCCGTTATATAACTTTCAATATAATAATAGTCGCAGTACTTATTTAAAGGTTTATTTTCTGTACAGCTTTTTAGTAGACCAGCGTAATCCAGAGCAGTATACTGAACTCGTTGAAGTGTTTGTGTGTTACATTGTGATAATTCCATATAAATTTGTTTGTGATCGGATAAACATGACTCAATGATACTAAGAGTGAACCTATTATTATTATTTAAGTTAGTACATACGTGGTCTAGTATAGTCTTGGTTGTATGTGTCTCACGGGTGCAGTATTCCTTATCAATTTTATTTATTATGTCATACCCAGCTTCTTCTATAGTTCTCAAGTAGTTAGCAGTGTTATTATTAGTACTAAGAAGATCCAGATTGAAATCCCCAAATATTATTGCTCTTTTTCGTTTTTCCAACTGAGTGGAGTATATTTCCAGAAATTTACTAACGTTGGACTCTCCGGGTTTATAAATTCCGCCTATACTTAGTGCAAACTTGTTTATATATATCCATAAATAGTGATTCCCATTCTCTGCTAGCTCCTCCGTTATGTCATATTTTAAACTGTTATGGATATAAAAAGATACGCCTCCGCCCTTACTGTTTTTCCTATAGTTGTATATATGTGTGTAATTCGGTAATTGATATTGACGGGCGTCCTGGTCGGATGTAAGCCAAGTCTCCGTGAAAATGAGAACATGAAGTGCTTTCGGTACTGCTTTGAGTATACATTGAATTTCTTCGAATTTACCTGGTTTCCTAATACTTCGTAAATTGGCATAGAATATTTTTAATGACTTTGAACTTGCTGGTAGGTCTTGGTATTTTTGAACTAGGTAATGCGTGACGTAATGACTATCTGTTGTTAACGTACTATTCGTAGATGAAGCTTGAACAGTGTGCGTTAATCGTTTTTTGACTTGACAATTTTAGGTATTCCCTGTATATATTTAATAGTAAGGTCAGTTTCACCATTTTCTTTGCGTTTTTGTAGCTCTTCCGATAGTTGTTTTAAAAATATTTTTTGAGACGGAGTTTGATCGGCGTATAATCGGACATTGTTAGTTAATTTTGGTTTGTTTCGTAAAAGTTGTTTTGGTACGGAGGTTGATTCAAAACATACTTTCAAAGGTCGGTTTTTCCCTGGGTTATATTTACCCAAACGCATAGTTTTGATAGGTTTAGGGCATTGTGCATATATGGATGTGATTACTTTTAACGTTTCACAGTCGTCATGTTTACGTCGCGCCGTATAATTCTTGTCACATATTTCACTTATACCCACTAATACAACATTTTTCTCCCGCTCGCAACGGTCTTTGAGTTCAAGCATAAGGTCTTCGTGAGTAGGCGAGAGCGATTTGTCGCTCATGGTGGGGTTGGTCGCGGAATTATGTTCTGATTGCTTTAATTTATTCTGTAGCACTAGATTTTCTGATTTTATGCATTCAATTTCTTGTTGTAATGTTTCATATTTTGAGTTAAGTTTTTCAGTAGTATTTTTGATACATTTGATTTCGTTCGTAATTTCAGTTACCTCCTGACGTATATGCGATAATGTTTCGTTTTGCGTGGCTGCAAAGTCTTGAAAAAATTTTGTAATTTCCTTGCGAAAATCAGATAGGTCTCTTTTAAGCTCGTATTCAACTGAGCGTTCTTTTCGTTTTCTAGGTCGTATTTCAAAATGGGCATCTTCTTCATCATAATTCGATAGATTCGACGTGGAGCCTCCTCCTCCGCTACCGCTTGTGAGGTTTCCGCTGAGCGATGTTTGTTGTGTGGACATCCTTTATAAACCGGTCGATCGATGCAGCGTACGCGCACCACGCCGCAGCTGTAGTGCGAGCGAGTCAAAAAATCGCAGCCGTACTCTTTACTCGAGGGGGAAGGGGAGCTCCGTAGAATTTGCGCTTTGCACACAATATTTATAGTCGTAAGTTATTACTATGATGATTTGCTGAATTCACTTCACAATAAATATAATTAATTAGAGTTTAAGTATCACTTTCGGTTGCCGTAGGTAAGTTGAATTTGCAAAAATACTTTAAAAGGTTTGTTTAATAATGCACACGTCCGCGCAGTTCGAGTGATGTTTATGTTAGTATTATCTTCATTCAGTTGATAATTATAGCTTCCACCACTACAGCCTCTTGACGTCCCACTGCTGGACACAGGCCTCTACTCTCATAGGAGAGAGGGGAATTAGAGAGGGGATTTAGACCCACCACGCTGCTTCAATGCGGGTTGGTGGGCATTGACGACCATTCCATCAGTGATAATAACCGGGACCGACGGCTTAATGTGCTAATGCTAATGGTAAAACACCGCCAACTTCCAACTCCAGACTGGGACTGAGAATTTCTTAATTGAAAAACCCAATACCTTAGAATTTTTTATGCCCGACCGGGAACCGAACCCAGGACCTCGTGACAGTCGACTATGCTAATCGCTAGACCAGAGAGAGACAGTCAGCTAGAGGCAGTCATGTAATTATGTCTTACCAAATTAAAAAATATTATTGGAAAATTCTTGAAAATGCTTCAAAGATTAATTTAGATTTTTTATTCTTGGTTTTACTATTATATAATAAAATATAATATATAACTTGTAGTTATTGGCATGGTTTCTTAACCTCTTGTGATATATTATACTTTTTGTAATTGTAAGTGAAAATGCATGATATAATTCGCTAGCAACTTCTAAAGGATGTGTTTTATTTAGTACCTACTAACCCAAATAGGATTTTAGTCTCTAATTCCAGTAAAATATAAAAAATATATTTTGCCAACATTTAAATCTCGAAACTTAAAATCGCTACCGCTTATAAACATGATCTAAAACTATGGTACAAGGGCTCCATAGGCGGCGATATAAAATGCACCTGTTATATAGAGGCGATGTGATTGCCGCGTATAATTGAATTACACACGGAAAGATATACGGTTTCATTTGGGACCCGTTTTATGGCTCGGACTCATTTACTTCGAATACTGATGAATGTGGCCCGCCTGCGTTAACGCTAATGTGATGGCAGATGAAAATACTTTTTATTAAAGAAGTACGTTAAAGTTAAATCACCCTCAAACTAGAGATATTAGTAGTATTTTTTCAGAATTAAGAAAATCAGAAAACTACATATTTATCTACTGAATTATGATGAGTTAAAAGTGATTTCATTAACTTCCGTACGTAATTTTAGTGTAGTAAGTTTGTTGTATTGTATATAAGAATATTAATCAAATTGTTATAATTAAATAAGATTATTTTCGCATTTTTTAAAACGACCACTACAAAAACTATTGCATATCTTTGTAAAAAGCTAAAAATCCTTTAACCTGCTTCCAAAACGGGAACACTCGAAATATAGCATTAAAGTAGAACATAAGTAAATACTAATTATTCTATCCCCAATTACATAAAGTATTATTTCCATAAATCTCAGAATTAATCCTCCCTGAATAAACAGTAGACGGGGTATGTTAATACCGGCTAACTAACCCTACATATCTACGAATTCCCAATGTTTGCCCAAGTCACAATGTACAGTGCTATTGATACCTACTGTAGTCTATACCAATAATAGATACATGAATTGTCAGTCTCAAGATGATGTAAGCAAACTATAATGTCCTCCCGACCGAATTTCGGTCACGACGGCCTATCTCCAGAGAGATTAGCCGTCTGTGCGGGAGATACAAGTGTGTGCGCATACACAGGTGCACTCTCTGTTCCTTTACTATCATAGCCCGATGGGACGGAAAATCCGACACGACCGGAGAGAGATCAGGCGCAGAACCGACGGCTTAACGTGCTCTCCGAGGCACGGGGGTGGAACACCGCTAACTTCCTAACTCCGGACTAGTACTGAGAATTTCAAATCAGAAAAGCCCAACACTAAATTGTTGCCCGACCCGGGACTCGAACCCGGGACCACGTCGGCCGCAGTCGATAATATATATATATTTTAATATATATTTTAATATATATATTATATTTATTATTATATTATTTTTTTTATTTTAATATATATATTTTTTCCTATAAGGATAGATTTACTCTCAACAATGCGACCGTTGAAACATCAAAGTCCAGCTTCGAATTCAGTAGTCAACAGAAATACGAGCAAGCGTTTGCTCACGTAATGGAATTCCGTAATTGGGCTAATGTTTTATGCATTTATTTTTGAGATCTTTAACGTATTGTATAGTTTTAAAAGCTTTACACAACAAAAAAAAAGATTTTTGGCAAATCAACGAAATGACAGGTTTTGTTTTTATCTAAATATCGAGGTCGAGAGTTCTAAACTCTGCGTTACATATAAATGTAGTATATGATTGTTCAGGTACCTAGCAAGCAATCAGAGACAAATATGATATTTTGATCATATCTCGATCAGTGTACGTAAATAGATTAAAACGGGTTGTAGGAAATACATTTTTTTTAATGTACCAAATAAGGCCAAAGTTTGCATATATTCTCTCGGAAGCAAAAGACATTAGTTTCTAACAGCGTTAGAAAATTGTCGTCAAAACGAAAACCAACGGTCAGCAAAAATCCCTGCAAACGTTTACCTATTGCATCACAAGGCCAGGTAACATCTACAGCTCATTAAAATTAACCCCTACGTGGGTAATTGGCTCTCCCTTGTTAACTTGCAGTACTAACGAATGCCGTTTTCGGCGTTTTGCATAAACGGGCGTTTGGCACGTTTTATTTTATTTAACTTCTTCTTTCATTTTGGATTATTTTTAAACGGTGGAACTTACATTTCTGTCTGTTCTAAAAAAACAGCTTTTAAAAATAAAAATAAATTTCTGTGATTAAAATTTTAGATTTTCTTCTTCTTCTCCTTCTCATGCTTTATGGCTTTCTATCGTATCAAAACAGGACACTGAACTTCGTCAGTATCAAGTAGCTATTGAAGATTTTTTTGCAAAAAGCTTAAACTCTTAAAAGTACTTGACCGGTGGAACTATGGCAGCTTGCCTAGGTGTCAAAAATCAATGTTCAGCAATGATTTCTTTATTATTGTAATTGTAATATTTCACTGTTTTCAGATAAAAGTTTCAGGAGTCTGAAGGCTCGGAAAACTGCGAAAATGAACAAACAAAGTTTCACCAAAAGACTGCTTTCCCACACTAGATGGCGCTATTTATTGTGTTGAGCGAGTCTAAAAAAATATTTTCAAGTATTATTTCTATAAGATTGTAATTGTAATATTTTATAGTTTTCAAATAAAAAGTTTCAGCAGTCTGAAGGCTCTGAAAACTGAGAAAAAAATAAAAAAAGTTTCACCAAAAACTGCTTTCCCACACTAGATGGCGCTAGTTAGTTAGTGAGTCTAGAAAATATTTTTAAGTATTGCTCACTACTTTTAGTTAAGAAGTTCAACTATTCGACCACAGATGGCAGCATATGCAATGTGAAAGGGCGTTCCTTTAAACGCAGTATTTCAAAATGCTTTGTTTGATCTATTAGTTTGAGACTTGTCAAAAAATAAAAATAATTATAAACAAAACATACATTTCCTTTTCATTACTATTTAATTGATCAAAAATAAATCATTCATAATATAATGACTAAGGTACTAAAGTACTAAGGTACTTAAATGGTATTCATGTAGGGTTACAAGATTATTATTAGGCATGGATATAATGGAACGTCAAAATGGAGTAGTGCTTAAAGAGGAAAGCGGACGCTCAAGATTTAAACAATAAACGTACTGTTTTTTTTGTTATTTGAACCCTGACCTTATTTGGAATAATAAATCCATAATAATTTCGTTTTGAATTTTTAAACCTTACTGTAAAAAAGGAAATCCTGTGCATTGTCCCGAATCGGAGGGCAATTACTGGTCATGTCCTTTGTCCGATAGTTATTATATCATGTAAATTGTAGCTAACAATTTTAACATAAGGAAATCCCACCCGTGTGAAGTTGGGGCGGGTCAGTTAATGCCCTAATATATCATCATCTTCATCATCATCATCAACTCATCGTCGTGGGCCCACTATCCAAATTTTTGGATAAATCTTGTCAATTATCTGCATTTAAAAAAAAATTCATCGTTTTCGTTTCATCGAATTTTCAAATCACACCGACTCTAAAGAAGTTTCACTTCAAAAATTAACACGAGCTTTTGAATTTCGATTCAAAAACATATCTATAAAGCCTGTCAAATTCAGTTAACTCAGCGAAAAAATAACGGGCGCTGCGTCTAATAAAATTACACCTTCGTCAGTTTTCGCCAGTCGCCAAAAGCGCTAGAATTTTAGGGTTAGTCTACATCAAGTGCTGACGGGCTAACGAGCGGAGTGCAGTCGTCAAATTGGCTCGCGCGACGTTGTTAAGCGAATTTGGCCCTAATTGTGTTTGGCGGACCGCGTCGGCAAAGTGGAGTGTCGTGTGACGTTTTCTGCCGTGGAAAAGTTGCGGGAACTGGGTTTTGTTTCGAGGCACTGTGCAGTTTTGTAGCGAGTTCTATGCAGTTCTTTTGTTCATAGGTCACTGGTTTAGATGTTCAGAAAAATATGTACACTGTACAGGTATTATGCTTGTTAAGACTTTGCCAGAGGTTTTCTGAGAACAGGTCCTACTGAGAAGAGCTGGCAAGAAACTCGGTAAAATGTTACAGTAATATTAACTTGACAAACAAAATTGGTTGGACCGTGAGTGTCAAAAGAGCAATATTTTACTCTAATATATTAGGTATTTACCTATGAAATTGCCTTTCTTCAGTACTGGTCATTTAAAAAAAAAAAAAAATTTGTAATGGCTCTGTATTCTAAATTCAAATTAATTTTGTTTTAAAACCATGACATTCTTTTTACAAACTCAGTCTTTTGTTTTTTGATTAGCGTTGTATTTTCATTACATTTCAACATTTTTCGTCATAATGGATATTTTAAAAATTCGTGTAATTATGGAATATGAGTTCCGTCGTGGCACCAACGCGACACAAACAGCACGTAACATCAAAAACGTTTACGGAGAGAACTGTACAAACGAACGCACAACCCGTTATTGGTTTTCCCGGTTCCGTTCTGGAAATTTTGACTTTAAAAATGAAGCTCGTGGTCGTCCGGAGACTTTGGTCAACAATAATGAATTAAAGTTTGAAACGATTGTGGAAGCTGACGAAACTCAATCTACAGCTGAGCTAGCAGCAGCTTTTGATGTAAGCATCACAAGAAGGGCATCAATAAACTGCCAATGCGTTGGCAAAGATGCGTCGATTAGAAAAGTCTGAAAAAATAAGTACTTGCACTTATTCCATACAAAACGGCAATTTCATAGGTAAAGACCTATTATTTGCTCATTGGACATTTAATAAGTCTTATTTTTAACACGCTTTTAAAATCTTGGAATCCTAATCGTCCAATCGATTTGAAACTTTTCAAATGTATGTATTACCGATGAAAATACTACAATTTGGCGGATGATGGAATCAGGAGGTGAATATTAGAACTAATAATTACATTTTGTAACCCCCTAGAGTTACGAGTTTGGTCTCATTTGATTTGACGAGTTCTACATCAATGGTAGAATTGATTATTATAGTACTTTTATTGTTAAAATAAAAAAAAGAACTGAAAAATACAAACGAAAGCAAGGTCCGGTGAAAGCAAGCGACATAGGCTATGGTCTGTGGATATCCTTGCAGAAATCCTTTTATGCTCTGAACGTCTATCGGTTGGGACAATGATGACAATTAAATATTAATATTAAGGTTGCATGGTAAAAGGTAGGAAAGCAACCCTTATGGTACAACTATATCCGTCCAGTCACAGTTTGAATATTTTTTTGTTAATATTGCGAATGAAAACGTGCTCTTTATTCGACGTAAAAGCTTGATATTATTATAATATATAAAACGACTTCAGTACGTATGTAGGAAGCTTCCTCCCTAGTCCCTTCCGAGGTTGAACACCTAACAATTTGGTATTCAAGGCACGCGCACCGATTGTACTGCAGCCGGGGTAAATAACACTTCCTAAACAATCACTTAAATCGACCCGCCGATTGTTTGCGGACCGATTTTTGAGGCAACCGATTACTTTGTAATGTTTGTAACCTACTCTATTTTTTTATAGAGATTTAGGTAGGTACATGTGCAATTGGCTATTTATACTGGCCGTATTTTATTGGAACATTTAAGTATAGGTTAAAAGGGTAAAATTTAAATAGATATCCGTAAAAATCCGATACCAAGGTTCCTTCCTAAAGGGAGCTTTTATAATTTTAAATTGAATAGTGTTACTTATGTAATGGTGTCCATAAACTTGTTAGGCAGCATGGTAGGTATATAATGCTAAAACCGATGTTTAAACTATCAAAGGATATTATAATATTTTTTGTGTTGGATTTTACGTCCTATTGAGCTATGAGAGTGAAGGAACAGAGAGGGCACCTGTGTTTGCGCACGAACTGGTGCACTTTAATATCTCCCGTGCAGATGGCTCATCTCTCTGGAGATAGGCCGCCGCGCCATGATCGAAATTCAGTCAGGAATACATTATTAGTAAATAACTTTGTAGCTAATGGTACATAAGGCACTTATCAATACGTGACCATAAAAACTAGGTTACAAATTTATTTATTACAATTTAATTATATTTAGTTCGCACTTTGTCACGTTGCATAAATAAGCATTACAAGGTTTTCCCCCACTCCAATGTAGGTACCTAATTTCTTAATAAATGAGGTTAGGATTAATCTGTAAATACATGTCATTTTAACACCGATTCTGTGAGTATCAATTCTACTCCAACTTGCAACGACTTACACGCAATCCGCAACCGTACCTTTATTGTAGTGTGTAGAAAACGAATATCTCTTTTACGTAAAGCTCGAAGCTATGGTGATTTCGCTTGTCAATATCGTCAGATTACCCCACAATTTGCCTGTACATATCCTAGAATAGGGCGTGCAGGGAAACGTTGTGGAAGTGTAGTATTACAGTATTACAAGCCCCAAGCAGTAATGTAGGTAATCCATAGCTTACTCCCCGTCGTGAGGCCGCGTCTAGCAAATAGACAGGCAGCTTGTTTCAGTAATTGGCTTGTTGGAACAGATACGCTGCTTTATTTCCGGGCACTAAATAATTATATAGAAAAGGTTACTTCATTCACTGTCTATCATATGTAAGTTATGGCTTGAGAATCAGCCCCCCGATGGTGTAAGGAAATCGTAATCGTTTGTCAAAAAAATAATTCGACCTGTTTAAGGAGTCATAGATGCCTACACGTCAAAAAGCATGTATGAACTCCTTAAACAGTTCGAGTAATACGTTTAAGCTGTCAAATAATTACGATTTGCTTGCTTAATTGGGCCTCTTACTTGATCGCGCGTCATTAGCGTATACTACTTCATTCAACATATTTTACAGGCGGGGCGTTTAATTTTACTTTAATTTAACGCGAACAAATAAATAGTATAAGTTATCAAACTGAAGACATATGACAGGGATGGCAAATCAATGACATAATATTTTGGGCACGTCACCGATCACAAAATTCATTAAAGCACTAAGAAAAGAAAGTGTGAAGTAGGTTTTATATGACGAGCGAACGTTAGAAACCGTTTGACAGATGACTGCAGGTCAGCATGCATCCTTCTAAAAGCAACACCTTACAACCATAATATAAGTTATTTGTCATGTAATCTGCAACAACAGAACTGAGACTAATTTTACTTTAATTTAAATTACGCGTATAATTGCATTGCAAAATGTTTTTTTTTTGGAGTAAATAAAGAGTTTTCAGTTGATAGTATTTATTATTATTATTTTCTCAAATCTCAAAGTCAAAATTATTTGGTGGCACGTCTATGACCTCATTAAACATTACTTTAGAAAAAATGTCACGTTGATACACAAAGGTTCGCCTACCCTGACATATGATATCATTATGTAATCATCATCAGACAGTCAGGGGTCTTAAATTAGGATTGTAAAGTCTCGTCGGAGGTAGTTAATTATCCGGCATTAAAGGTAGCCTATGCATCCAGTAGGTACGCTTAGTCTACGATTTTACATTGCAAATTCGATTGATCGTAATCGTATTTTTTTTTATCCACTACAAGTTAGCCCTTGACAGCGATCTCACCTGATGGTAAGTGATGATGCAGTCTAAGATAGTAGCGGGCTAACCTGTTAGGGGCATGGCAGTTATTAAACCCATACCCCTATTCGGTATCTACACGGAACTGAATACCGGAACGCTTAATCGCTTGGCGGCACGTCTTTGCCGGTAGGGTGATAACTAGCAACTATTATAAATTCCCAAATTGACCCTGCCGGGGATCGAACCCGGGACCTCCACACGTTAAGACAACAGCGCTACACACTGCGCCACGGAGGTCGTCAAAATTAAGATGATGCCTGCCAAAGTGCTCGAGTTGAGGGTAGTTATTTATAAATTAAAAGTCGTGAACATCCATTTTTTCCGTGACATGACGTTTAGCAAGTCGGGTCACGTGGGGGAAACCAATTCGTTTCGGATCACGCACGAATTGCCACTTTAGTTTGAATCTTGTGGAAAGCCTGTGATCTATAAGGTGTAAAATTTCAGGTGGTAATGACTTCGAATAATCAAGATTTTTGGCCTTTTTTATATATCTACGCTATTTCCTTCCTTAATCATAATGGTCGTCATATTTTTTTCTCCGTATCCTTGTCACATGCCATGTGGAATCGGCACAACATGTCTTCTTTCACTACCTTCTGTCATCTGCCAACGAATTATCTGCCCTTTTAAAGTCCGTCAAAATTGTTGCTAGTGTATTAAAAACTAGCTAATGCCCTCGACTTCGTCTGCATGGATCGAGGATTTTTAGTTCTCGCGGGAACTCCTTAATTTTCCGGGATAAAAAGCCTAGCCTATGTGCTAATTCAGACTATAATCTATCTCTGTGCCAAATTTCAGCTAGATCCGTTCAGTCGTTGGGGCGTGATTGAGTAACAAACATCCATACAACAAAACGTAATTACTAACAAAAAATATGCATTTTCCCCCCAAAATGAAGTGACCCTTCATCACTTGGTTGTGACGTTTATGGCCTGAAGGCGAAGTTTACCGAAATCGTTAACTTTTGTACACCCGAGTATCGCGGCCATCTTAATTAGGTGCCCGTGTAATAATTATTATGAAATGTTTTTAAAGGTCGCGATAATTATCCGACGTTAATACGTTCCTGAGGTTTTGCGTGGGTTTAGAATATTGTAAAAAGGAAAATTTCATCGAAATTTACGTACGACTTTATTATTGTAGGATTTCAGTGAATTCCTAAACCGAATTCCTGATACCGGAATTGTTGAATTTCTTTCGAATTATTGAGTTGTTTGAAAGAGTCCCAATAGTAAATACAATTATTGGTTAACGTATTTTTAGTTCTTTTAACTATATAATATTATTACTAGGTGACCCGCGACTTTATCCGGGTTGATTAAGGGTTTTTATTCCCACGGGAACTTCTCAATTTTCCGGGAAAAATGTAGCCTATTTCCTTCCCTGGAATGAAACCTATCATTGTACCACATTTTTCATCAAAATTGCTGAATTGATGAGCCGTGAAAGCGTAGCAGACAAACAGACAGATACAATTTCGCTTTTATAATATTATTATGGATCTGTATATAGTTATATTATTTTATTATATAAATGTGCCTAGACGTTAGAGGTCCCAATTATTCTCGCAATACCTCGGCAAATTGAACCTACGAACAGGTTAATGAACGGAATAGATACCGCCTTTGAAACATTAGCCAGTCTAGACAATCATTAATATCTAACAGATGGTACTTAGGTTTCCGACTAAAGGTTTAATCAAGAATCAAAGATAATATCCTCCTAAATATCTTCACAATTTAACCTTTGGTAAGTCTATTATTAAATTTTTTGTTAATAAACAATTTAATAATAGTACCTGGGTGACCGAGCTGCGCTCGGATTTTTCTTTTTGATAAATCGTGTTTTTGGAAATTATATTTAAATACAAATTACGTACTAAAAAAATATGAATAATATTTTTCGATCTTACCGACATAATAATAAAAAATATGAACTGGTTATTTAAATAAAAAATCACGAGTGCAATTGGGCTCCCAATAATAGTTTTTCTCACAAAATAAGGAACTTGAAAAAAAAGTGAAAAAATAATCGGACTGGTGACATCAGCTGGATTCAAACCAGGCCTTCTGGTTTTTGGAGCGCCCAATTTCCCATCTTAGCTGTTAACTGTTAAAAATAACCTTGTAAATGACGGCGAAATTTACCTTCGTATTCTGATGATATTCTAGTAGTTTTCACTGAATATACGGATAAAACGACATTTTATAAAAATGAACCCTAGCTAGATCGATTTATCGCCCCCGAAACCCCCTGCATACTAAATTTCATGAAAATCATTTTAGCCGTTTCCGAGATTAAGATATGACAGAAGGGCTGGCTCATTTTTTGCGCAAAGGATCAGACTGGCTGTCCAGCGCGGCCAGCATTCTTGCCACCATTCCACGCGGGCATGATTTATATAGTAATTAGGTTAGGCTAGCTAGCATTAAGTTCTATTGTATTATTTTCAATAAATGTCAATAAAAAATTCGGTATATAATATACAAGAATTGCTCATTTAAAGTTATTAGATTATATAAAAAGGTAGCTTGACGACTACTCTAATGCAGAGTTGAGACAACAGTCTTAACGTGCGGAGTGTCCGGTTTCGATCGCCGGTAGGGTCAATTTCGGAATGAATAATTTCAGAATTTTCTCTTGAGGGAGGCTTCGACCGTGGCTAGTAACCACCCAATCGGCAAAGACGTGCCGAGAAGCGATTTAATAAGTTCGAAAAAATAGAATAAGCTGGACGCTAAATAGCATTCAAAGTCCAAATCGCCAAATTTCCATATTAATGCCGATAGCGGCATACCATTTAACGTTAATCAGGGCAGGTAACGTGCGCCTCTTAGACATTAGACCGTCTAGACGAGCATCGATTATATGTAGACTTAATGAAAACATACTGTAGGTAGGTACTGTAGGTATATTAAGAAGACAGTATTTAAGGATACTCAAACCATTGCCAGCGAAAAACGTGGTATTTTCAAACTGCATACAAAGCAGTGCACGTGAGTGAGTTTCTTACCGGTTCTTCTCAGTAGAATTTGCTTTCCGAATCTTTGGTAGAGTCTTAACATATCATAAGTGACACAAGTGAAAACGTAGTGAAATGATTTACGAGTATTTCACCAGTACGTGAAATAAATCATTTCATTTTCAATGTTTCATCGTTGTAATTTAAGTCATTAGTTTAGAGATGTGTTATACAAAATTGGCCACAGTATCTAAGTTTAGGAATTTTTAGGAAGGTTTTTTTAGGAACCCTGGCCTGGCCAACTTTAGAAATTCTCGTGAATGGCAAAACAAAGAAAAATATCAGTCGAGCGTGCCAGGCTGGTGCAATTATATAGAAATTCCTCTGCTCTTTAATGCTCGGTAATTATGGCAATTATTCAGCAAAAGCCGCCGCATCAATTTGTTTAGCGCAAGCCTTTGTGAAAAACAATTAGAAAAGTGCGACTCGCTCCATCAATCTTCTAGTTTATACAGCCTTCGCTTGTGCATGTACTGGTGAATTAGAACTAAAGTAATCGACCGCTTTTTATCTAAGAACGACTTTCAGAAATGGGCCAACTTTAGTTGTGTCAGCTCACAGCTCACTTCTTTCTGATATAGCACTTATTTACACGTAATATTATAGTTAGCAGATTCTTACTATTTCTAATAAAAAGAAACACGTTTATCACAAAAGGGTATTATTTCAACCAAAGTAACCAATAATTGAACAGATATCGAATAATTAATACAACTGGAGAATATGTTTTCGACGTGGCGGTGAAGTGCAAAAAGCTTGGTTTTATAGGCTCGAGTGAAGTCGGGTGCAGGTGGCGCGATGAAATGACCGTATTCCCTAACATTATGTTATTCCATCTCTTAGTCAAAAATCTATTCTTTCAGTTTGAAGTACTCTCCAATTTTGTAGAAACGTTTACCTATGGAACCTATAAAATATAAATGTCTTGTGTGTTCTTATTTATTTGACTTATTAGAACTATTTATCGGTCGTCTGCGACAATAATAATAATGCCAATATAAAAAAGTATGTTTTTCGGAATCCATAGGTATATTATAAATGCGAAAGTATGTCTCTCTGTCTGCTACGCTTTCACGGTCCATCTGTTCAACCGATTTTGTTGAAATTTGGTACAGGGATAATTTGTATTTGTACTGTACCTGTACCAAATAAAATTAAAGAGTTCGCGCGGAAATCAAAAAACGTAATCGTAATAAAATTAATATGTGTTTCGTTATAAAAAAAAATTTATTTTCCGAACGTTCGACTTATTGCTCCAAATAACCTGAAGCCTAAAGCTAACGTATGGTAAATGGAAAAAACATTTGAAACCAACAACAAGTTCCCATACTGTTATTTACCTAAATAACCACTATTTGTTCTATCTCAAATATACGAGGCACAAGGGGTCATTTATAACAAGTTTTTCGAGAAAGCTTTTAGCAAACCCAATTAGTGGAAAATGGGGCCTTTAGCTGGTGCTTGAGATTAGAAAAAGGACAATTTATTTTTCTCTCTACTACTCTCTCTCTCTCTTATATTTGTTCTTTATTGCTTTTTCGTGAAAGCAACAAAAGCCCTGTAGAGACTGCGAAACTAACGATTGCTTGTTACGTAATGGTTTTTTTAAGGAACAGTCAATATTCCAAGAACCTCTGTATGTTTATTTTACTCTTTAAAAATATGAAGACTTTCGCCTGCTTATTTGGTAAATATTTAAATTCATGAATTCATACTTACTCATATTACTAGATTATGCCCGCGATTTCTTCCACGTGGATTAAGATTTTTTGATACCCGCGGGAACTCTTTAATTTTCCGGGATAAAAAGTAGCCTACCTATGTCCTTTCCCGGGATACAACCTATCCCTGTACCAAATTTCATCAAAATCAGTTTAGCATATGGGCCGTGAAAGCATAGCAGACAGACAGACACTCCTTCGCATTCACACCTTCGCATTTATTATATTGGTATGGATACGAAAGTGTACTTTGTGTTAGCATTATTACTGTTTGTCATTATATCTCATGAAACAGGAAGTATAATATGTGTCAATGTGACTAGTTTTATGCCATTCGATTTAATCTGCGAATACACATTGAAAATATTTAACATATATACGAGTGTTTGAACGATTATAAGGCAGTCTCTTGCAGGCAGACGCGATTTTTGAATAATTTCGTGTTTATATCGCAATTTGGTTTAGAGCTTAACGATAGCAATCGTGGCCAGATCAAATGAATATTGTCTTTAAGTTTAGCTAACTTTTATCTAATTACCTACATTAAATCTCTCGTGGAACCTCTACACGTTTTTCTCGTGCAAGTTCCAAATGAGAGTAGATATATATTTAAAGTGTCTCAATAATACCTACTTCTGAAATGTCGCTTACATTTGTCTGACTGTTAACCTTGCACGGTCCATCCACCATACAGTTTAACCACTATAATAAAATTTGCTATATAGTTTGCATCTTAGCATCTTCTAGCCATAAGGCCATTTGTATCGGCGTCGACCCACTGTATGAATTTATATTTTATCGCTGTAGTTTGGGTTAAGACCCACTTTGCATATTATAAGCATACCATTATAGTGTAACCTAAGTAGGCAATAATATAATATATCACTTTCATAGTGGCTAAGTGCTTTATATTGCCACCTTCCCGTAAATAATACCAATTATTCCAGCATCCGTTGAATTCGGAACATGCGGGTTTAACACACATTCTTCATGGAAATACTCGTAATGTCTGATGTCTAGTTTAGTTCGTTTGAATGGGGACATTTTAATTTAAAAGTCCTTAACTATTACAGTAAAAGGCTAAACTGCTATTTAGTACCTAAAATTTACAATAACATGGAATAGTTGGAAGAGGAAAATAAGTGAAGTCATTGAAGGAGTCCTTAAGAAGAAGTGTCAAACACTTACAGGGACTCCTTTATTGACTAAATACTGTTTTTATTTTGTAACTGGCTGATGCCCGCGACTTCGTCCTCGTGGTTTATTTTTTTCTGATTCCCGCGGAAACTCCTTAATTTTCCGGGATAAAAAGCCTAAGTTACTCTCCAGGTCCTCAACAATACCCAAGCCAAAAATCACGTCGATCCGTTGCTCCGTTGCGGCGTGATTGAACGATAAACCAACAAACAAACAAATTCACTTTCGCATTTATAATATTAGTATGAAGTATGATCGTGGTGGTACTTTGAATTTGTTTAAGATTGCCATACGTTATAGCTTTTAGTATAGACTATAGAGCTGGTTTGTGGGCATAACTTATTCACCATGTAGGCGAAGGTCTTTTCAGAAAACCATTGCAGATCAACAAAATTCGTTTGAATTTTAGGCCCACCCCCTGCAATGGCATAAACGATACAATAAACATAGCCATTCCCATGAAGCCTTTAAAAATTCTAATAAAATTTAATATTCCAGCAGTCATTTGACACGGCTAGCCTGCGGCACCGTGACCGCCCATGGAAATCGCATTTCATTTCACTTCACTTTTATTTCACTTTTTATTCACATCATTTTATTTCACTTCACTTTTATGCCCATTGTTCAGAATGCATCAAAGCGAAGGCGTGATTTACTGACCCATAAATCAAGTTTCATTCATAAATCACTTTTGTGTACCCAATTTATTTTAGAAAGAAAATGAATGTGGCGAATATCGAAATATCGTGTATTATAGATTTCTTGAAGAATTTTTGACGACCTCCGTGGCGCAGTGTTGAGCAATGTTGTCCTAACGTGCAGAGTACCGAGTTCGATCCCCGGCAGGGCCATTTTGGGAATTTATAATTACTGAATTTTCCCTGGTCTGACCTGGTGGGAGGCTACGGCCGTGGCTAGTTACCACCCTACCGGCAAAGGCGTGCCGCTAAGCAATTTAGCGTTCCGGTAAGATGCCATGTAGAAACCGAATAGGGGTATGGGGTTTAATATACTTGCCATGCTGGTGGAATAAATTGACTAGGTGTTTGAAGAAAGCTTTAATTTTATGTGACAGATATCAGGTAACTTCTAACCATATTGAGATAGACCTTTCAGCTAGTCCCGAGAAATTTACCATCAAGTCTTACACCATATTTTCAATAATAACATCGAATCTGTTAAGGTTATTCTCTTGTAACTTTTATATTTATAGCGTAAGCTACTGTAGACTTTCTTGAACCAAACTGGTTTAGTTAAATTTGTGATGTTGTCACTCTTTGAGGGTTGACATAAAAAAGGCAGAATAAAGATTCATGCAAATTCAACGAATCGGTGCAAGTGGACCTAAAATCCAAAATCCATGCTAATATTATAAATGCGAAAGTGTGAACGTGTATCTATCTATCTGTCTGGCTCCTACGCTTCAACGCCCCATCTCTTCTACCGATGTTGACGAAATTTAGTACAGGTACAGGTTTTATTTCGAGGAAGGACATAGGTTACTTTTTATCCCGGAAAATTAAAGAGTTCCCGCTGGAATCAAAAAAACTTAATCAACGAGGACCATGCCGCGGGCATCAGCTAGTGATAAATAATTGCTCTACAAAAATACCAGTGCTCGTATAAAAGGGCGACAAAATGATTTCTATTTGCTATTTGATGGCAATACGAAATGCTTAGTAGTCAAAGCTCCGCAGCGGCTTCGTGAAAGAGACCAATTAACGCGAAATTGCGCGAGTATTCGACGCTGCAGAAACATTTTCTTTATGTTATATAGAGTACTGCCTCAGCAACATAGCAGTGTAGAAATTATGTGGTTTTGGTTGGTGTATTATTATGAGTCATTAGGAATAATACGAATTTTATGTTAGTCGGTAAATCTATACTTAGGTATAAAGCTCGAAGAGGAAAGTCTTGTGGGTTTACTACCAACGCTTAAAGCAGTATTACTTTAAAGTTTCTGACGTACCTCGACGTCCCTATAATAAGGATAATAGTCAAAAGCGTCAAAATATTAAAATAACACTGCTTTAAGCAATGGTAGTAAGGCCCCTGATTCCCTCACTCACTGACTTACTCATCAACGTTCACTCTTTGGTCCTAGAAAGCTTAAAAATTTTGCTGAAGCTTTTTATTATGTAGATAGATAGATAGATAGATAGATGAACTCTTTATTGCACACACTTAAAAACAATAACAATAACGAAAAGCTTAAAAGATAAGACAGAAGGGTGCAAAGGCGGTCTTATTGCTAAAGCAATCTCTTCCAGACAACCTTTGGGGAGAGGAGATTATAAAACAAGAGCGCGGGATAGTGCAACAATTAAAAATTAAAATATGTAATATATATGTACATACAATACATCCATCCATACATACAAACATATATACATACATACATACATAGATACATACATACATACATACATACATACATACATACATACATACATACATACATACATACATACATACATACATACAGAGATACATATAAACATAAATACTAAATAATTCGAAATAAAATATAGGACTAAACTAGCGGCACGCTATGATGGCCGGTTTGACGTTTGTCCGCTCATGAAGTTCCGTATTAATTGATAACGACTTTGAAGGAAATAATTGTATTACTTTATTGACGATAGTGATGTGCAGAGATTCATAAATTTTATCGAATGTAGTTTTAGGTTTAGGACTCAAAATTTATTTATTAAATTGATTTCTTAAATGTATACAAGTGTAGAAAAATCAGTTTGCACCATTTAAGGGGTGAATGTACTTGTGAATATGAAAAATTTTCACTATGTGGACAAACCTCTGAAATCGCAAAAAAATATCAATAAATTTTTAAAAATGGAATCTAATACGATCGTCACATAGGATCGCTGGCTAGCACAACTACTACCTCCGGCAAACTCGCGTCAATGCTCAATGCAAAACAAAGCAGTTTCGAATTGACGTTGCTTCGAAAAGTATAAACTGTCAGTGCAATGCGATTGTGATATAGTTTTGACCTGGCTTTGGATTTCAAATATTGATACTGCATTACTGTTGACCCTTGCTCGTTAATTTGGACTCTGTTCAAGCCCTTTGTTGTGGATTTCGTCGATATGACCGAACGTACGCAGAGAACTGTTCTAAATAGTCAGACACGTGAGTTCGTAATACGCCTTCGTAACTATTTCGATCGTGAAGCTCAAAATGGAGGGCCAATTTTACCTATAACGTCAGTGGTTGAACGCGTAGCTGATGCGCTTAATATTGGACAACGAACTGTTAGACGGATAACTAAAAAAAAATATGGCGAGACTGGCACAGAAGAAAATAAACTTCACACACCAAAAAAGAGAAAACGAGCAAAACCAGTCGTAGGCATCGATAGCTTTGATGCCGATGCTATCCGAAGACATGTTTACGGCTACTATTTACAGAAGGAGTATCCAACAAGAAAAAAGTTGGTGCATTCACTGAAGGAAGCTGGATTATTCTTCGGTGGGGAAAGTTCTTTAACGAAGATTTTGAAGACCATTGGATTTCGATACAAAAAATGTAACAAACGCAAAATATTGATGGAAAGATTTGATATAGCGATGGCAAGGTATACTTTTTTACGGCAAGTGAAAGAAATCAAAAATTGGCAAAATGTTGTGTTCTTGGATGAAACATGGCTTAATGCTAACCATACTGTAGGCCGTTCTTGGAACGATGACACAGCAGCATCTACTTCCAAAGTTCCTGTAGGAAAAGGATCGCGACTTATAATTTGTCACGCCGGAACCATCAACGGGTTTGTCGAAGGTTCTCTCATGGCTTTTGCGTCAAAAACCACTGGAGACTATCATGAAGACATGAATGGAGAAAAGTTTACTGAATGGTTTACCTCAATGTTGTGTAGCCTCCCTGAACCATCTATTATAATTATGGACAACGCCCCATACCACTCGATGCAAATTGACAAGCCACCTGCCCAATCCCAAAAGAAAGCTGATATCGTCGCATGGCTTCGTAAAAATGGCGTAGATGCAAACATGAATATGTTAAAAGCGGAATTAGTACGTCTTTTAAAAGAAAACAAACCAACCAAGATCCGATACGTCATTGACGAAATAGCATTAGAACATGGGCACAGAGTTATACGGTTACCGCCTTACCATTGTGAGTATAATGCGATTGAGTTGGTGTGGGCTCAAATTAAGGGATATGCTGCAAGACACAATACAGAACCCCCATTTACCACAAAAAAAATGCTAAAATTATTAGAAGAAGCTTGTGAACATGTGACTAAAGGAGACTGGGAAAAGGTTGTGAATAGAACTATTAAATTAATAAGGGAAGATTATGAAAGAGATGTGAAAATAGATAATATTATAGAAAACGAACATATAATTATTAATGTATGTGATGATAGCAGTGACGACAGTGAAAATAGTAGTATGGACGAATCTGATTAATTATGGCCTTTTGTGGCACCTTTTTTGGTATCTTTTGTATTCATATGTTTCTTGTGTGCATATAAAGTATGTATATTCATTTTCGTTCAAATATTCAGTTCGTTCAAATAAATTAAATAAACATATACATTTTTGTTTTATTAAACCTATTTAATCAGGTACAAAAACAAAACTTAATTGTTTTTTGTTCGAGAATAAATTGACATTCCACATCACTATTGTAATGTGTCAAACCGGTCATCATAGCGTGCCGCTAGTGTAGTGAATTAATTGTTACCTGATAGGAAATGTTTATGCAAGCGACTTCTGAAGATAGAGAGTGACTTAGACTGTCGTATATCCGCTGGTAGGCTGTTCCACAATAATACGGATTTACGGGTAAAAGATTTATCATAATATCCTGTGCGACTGACAGGAGTGTGCAAGCGATTATCCGTACATGACCTTAGGTGTTGTCGTTCGTTGTTAGAGCCAAGAAAGGAGAAACGTTGTTTGAGGTAAGAAGGAGTATGAGGATTGTATAGAATAGAGTAGAGGAGTGTCAGAATGTGCAGATTACGACGGAGTCTAATTGGGAGCCACTTCAGACGAGCTCTGTACTCAGACACGTGATCGAACTTACGCAACCCGAAGATAAATCTTATGCATAAGTTTTGAAGACGCTCAAGCTTGTTTAGCTGTTCTTCAGTTAGATCGGGGTAGGATGAGTCAGCATAGTCTAGAAGTGGTAAAAGAAGAGAATTAGCTAAAGAAATTTTGGTTTTAATTGGAAGAAAGTTTTTCCAGCGTCTCAGGCCACCAATTGACGCAAACAACTTCCGGCTAACCTCAGCGATTTGCGGGATCCAGGATAAAGAGCTGTCGATATAAATGCCAAGAATGTAGTCAAAGAATAATGAAGAATAAGGAAGAAGAAGTATGTAGTCAAAGAATAATGAAGAATTTTGCAAATTCCCATTCATTTCTTCTCTTTCATAATGTTTCTCATTCATCTAACTATTTATTATAACTACTTGGTATCATCATCATCATCATCATCATGTGGTGCCATTTTCAAACTGAAACTCGGTGGTCAGTCGGAGAAATCTTTTGCAGTCACGTGCTATCTTCTTTATTCCTGCATACTTATGTCGAGTCCACACCCCTATGTCGTCGAACCAGTTCTTCCTTCTTGGTCGCCTACTACAGCACATTTACGTCCCACTGCTGGGCACAGGCCTCCCACTCTCAAAGGAGAGAGGGAATTAGAGCTTTAACCCACCACGCTGCTCCAATGCGGGTTGGCGGGCTTTAACGACTATTATCATGTTAGTGATAATAACTGGGACCGACGGCTTAACGTGCTCTCCAAGGCACGGGGGTGATACACCACCAACTTCCTAACTCTGGCCCACTGCTGGGCACAGGCCTCCCACTCTCAAAGGAGAGAGGGAATTAGAGCTTAGACCCACCACGCTAGTCCAATGCGGGTTGGCGGGGTTTAACGACTATTATCATGTTAGTGATAATAACCGGGACCGACGGCTTAATGTGCTCTCCAAGGCACGGGAGTGATACACCACCAACTTCCTAACTCCGGGCTTGTATTAAGAATTTCTAGTCAGAAATACAAAACACTTTATTATGGCCCGACCCGGGACTCGAACCCGGGACCTCATCGGCCGCAGTCGGACGTGCTAACCACTAGACCTTTGAGGCAGTCGTCGGTCACCCAGGTGCATTTTTTCCTGCTATTTTGCCTTCGAGGATCAACCGTGGAAATTCATAGAGAGACCCTCGTTGCAAGTGCCCGCTTCCTTCGTACGACAGTGGTCATCAGCATTTATTGTATTTGTACATATTGTTGTATTCAAAATAAATAAATTGAAATTGAAATTGAAATTTGTTGG
The DNA here is from genome assembly GCA_964035005.1 of Erebia palarica. Lineage (NCBI taxonomy): Eukaryota > Metazoa > Arthropoda > Insecta > Lepidoptera > Nymphalidae > Erebia > Erebia palarica. The sequence goes on from OZ035983.1 coordinate 43,296,381, forward strand.
CAATTTGCTCTTTGCAGTATTTGAGGGTTTGAGATGAAGTCTTTCCCATTATGTTGATATACTTGGTATATATCGCCGATAAAAGATGGCGGCCAATTAAAACTGCTGTTAGGTTTGGCAGGTATTTTAAGTGGTAACTTTTGTGTTCATGTTTAAACTTTGCTTCCATCCAAATTACTTTCAAGTTTTTGCTTCAAAATCTGAAATCAACATCACAAATGTTATCATCATTACATGCTCTATCTAGGAGAGTATATTAAAGGACTAGATGATGCCCGCGACTTCATCCGCGTTGAATACTCTTTTATTCCCGCGGTAACGTTTATTAATTTTCCGGGTTAAAAAGTAGCCTATGTCCTTTCCCGAGATAAAAACCTATCCCTGTACCAAATTTCATCAGATCGGTTGAACAGGTGGGGCTGTCTGTCTGTCTGCTATGCGCAGACCGACGGACGGACAGACAGGCACACTTTCGCATTTATAATATCAGTATGGGATTTGAAAACCCACTTTCGATAGTTGCATAAAATTAATGGAAAGATAAAAGTATCGACAAACGTAAAATGATTATAAACTTTTCCGAAAGTTGATCGACAATCCGTTTAATAACACAAAATCAGAATACATTTCAACAGTTGCCAATCACGACGTCGATTTCGTCAAACTTTCCGAGCGCTAAGTTACACGCTAACTGCATTTAAACTAGCAAATTGGCTTCCTAACTGGATTGCACGTTTGATTGTACGACTACCTATCTAGGGATACAAACAGCTTTATGCTATGTGTTTGTATTATCCAATTGCTTTAGAATTTCAATATACTTCTTATCTTTCTTCTATATCTTTCACAGCTATACCTACGCTTCTTTCAGTCAAAACCTCTATATTCCTAATATACAAATTGTTTGATTATAAAAAATCGAGAATCATTTTTATTGAAATCGATATCTAAATAAGCCTTCTTTCTCTAGGTAGATAACTAGAGACATTAGAGATTGAGATCTAAACAAGCCCAGACATTGAATATAGTGAATATGAGGGTGTAAGGATATTTTTCGATTCGACGATTTTCATTTTTTTTTTCAAAATAGCAGCCACGCGCTGTACAAACAAGTATTGGTATGAGACACAATCTCTCTGAACTCATAACTTTAAGACCGAGGACAGTGGGATCCCGCATAAAAATACGATGATTGACCATGATATATTATAGGCAACGAATATTAAATCCCGCATTAATTTAAAGCCATTTTAAACCATTGCACACAAATATTTTCACTACCCCCGCTCAAAACAAATGATCGATGCATCGGATGAATTCAACGATTATGGGTTCATGGGTGCATGCTTGCGAATAATTCGGCGACACCGACGAATACATTAATAATTTAAAACCTATGGTCAAACTTACGCAAATGGCTCCCACGAAAACATTTCACAGGGTTCTGGTTTTTCGCAGGATGCCATTCATAGGTGTTTCCATTCGTTCATTCGGGCATCCTTTTTGCGCGATCCAGTAAAAAGATAATATGGTAACGCGGGATTTATCGATCTATTTGGTGGAATGATGTGAAACGTGACGGCGTCGATAATATAGCGTAATTGGTTCATCAGTTTTTAATTGATGTTAGTTTCATTATTAGTACCACTTCTCGTAATGTGCAACTAAATTTCATGGTCACTGAGATACGAAAAAGGCTTGCAGATATTAGAATTTTACTTGAACCTGGCTGAAAATTGCCGCGAGCGAATCGCATCCCGGATGCAACGCGGAATTCGCCGCTGTTTGACCAGAGCTTGAATTAATCAGAGAGGGCGTGCCCGTGTATTGGACATTTGCATTGAGCTTTGGATCTTTTATAACACATCGATGCTTTTTACGGGAATGCGTTTAATGGCGATTCATAGCTGCTAGATAAATGAAAACTGAAATTCTGCTATTTGAAAATAGCATCCTAATTATTATTATTAGTATCGGTGGCCTGAAAAAAATATGATTTATGTTTTTGTAGCACCACGACTACCTATTTATGAGTTTTGAATCTCTCTACGCCTGCACATTTAGAAACACCTTGCTCGATAAATATGACTTTGTTGTTCAAGCAAATGACTAGAAACTAGTTTTTTTTTCGCTTTCCATTATACCTACTCCTAATCGGCTTCCACAAGGCATCGTACCGAAACGCCACATCGCTTGGCGGTCATCTTTGCACGTATCAACTTGCCCCGGCGGAAGCGTAGTTATAGTAGACTAGTTCATGCCCGCGACTTCGTCCGCGTGGAATAAGTGTTTTAAATGTCAGAGGAACTCTTTGATTTTCAGAAATAAAAAAGTAGATTATGTCACTCTCCAGGTCCACCCACCCATGCAAAAAACCTATCGATCGCGGTGGTTTGTTGCGGCGTGACCAATAATCCAACAAACAAACACACTTACGCATGTATAATATTAGTATGATAGCATGATTTTATCCAAAATATTATGTATATATGTAAGTATATATGTAAGTATATGTAAGAATATATGTAAGTATTTGCTATAATATATTTGTATTGTATTGCAAAATATATGTAAGTATTTGCTATAGTTTTATAAACAGAGAAATAAATGATAACTTTCTATGTTTATTGCGCCCATAATGCTATCGTTTTACGGATGTCAACGCCCATAAATCAAACGGTATCGCACGACAACCGCACGTCCCGTCGCCGATTTATGAAATCCATGGTGTGTGACGAACCATAAAACAGAAATGATTGCCATTGATGTTATAGCTTTCCTACAGCCATGTGATCGGAGCATGTGACTTCATTGTAATTCCGTATGAAACGGGAAATAACTTATTTGTTTTATATCTACGAAATAGAAACGCCCGTAGAATCCAGGTGGCTTAGGACGGTTTTAGATTAGCGTTTTTTCGGCGCGTATAAGGTCATAAAAGAACTAGAATTTCAATTTGCTATAATCCGCCACAGTAGGTAAATCTATGTAGTTAGTACAGTGTGTGTCTTGCACTTGTAACTTGCGAATGCGCGATGGATGTCCACTGCTGGACATAGGTCTCCTGTAGGGTCCTCCACAAGCCACGGTCTTGCGCCGCCTGGATCCAGTGACTCCCTGCGACTCTCTTGATGTCGTCAGTCCACCGTGTGGGGGATCTGCCGATGCTACGCCTACGCCACACCACATTAATCTTCCAAATTATTCTCAACGTACGTTTCACCCTGACACGAGAGATGTTCAGGAGATGTTGACTCGACAATGCACGACTGTAAAGCGTATAAGCTCGTTTTTGGAATTATCGTTGACTCGCTTATAAGCTCGTATACTACTGACTAAGTACTACCACAGAATAGGTAGGCTGTTTCTACTATGACTACCACTGACCCACGGGTTCGTGCAAAGACGCTGGAATAAGCGCGGTTTTATAAAGCGCAAAATATGCCACGCGTGAAACCGCCTAAGCCTATATGAGCTTATACGCGCACAAAAATACGGTGATTTGAAACTGCCCTTATATCATCGCTGAAAGCATTATTATTTTAATATTGCAGTTTTATAAAACAGATAAATATATATGTCACCGTAAGATTGTAAAAATCGTTAGATTATAATCTAACTCGCGAAATTGTAAACTGTCGAAAGATTACAATTTAACGCATTATTTTTCGATAGATTGTAATCTGTTAGTTATATTAACCCGATAGAACCTTGCACTACCTGATTATTTATGTCGAACCCTAACCTAACCTACAAGAAACAGACCAGAAAATGTAAATACAATGAATATTTCAAAAATTTACACTCAGAATATTGAACGGTTTACAATCTTTCGACAGTTTACAATTTCGCGAGTTAGATTATAATCTTACGGTTTTTATAATCTTACGGTGACATATACATTATATTCTTATAATAAGGGTCAAAATATAATAATTCTGAAACAAGACAGTCAACCATATTAAAATGATACTGCTTTAAGCGATGGTAGTAAGCCCCCTGGTGAAACTGTGGTGTAGAAATAGTATTAGTACTAGATGTTGGCCACGTAGATTTAGGTTTTTTGTGTGAATTGATTGGTTTTTCCGGGATATAAAATATTTTCAAGGGCATACTACCAATGCTTAAAGCCATATTGTTTCATTATTGTTGACTTTCGCGTTTTAGAATTAAAATCCTTATTTTAGAAACGTCACGGTACGTGACATCAAACTGATATTTTTATGAGTAATATTGGTATTGCTTAATCGTTGGCGGTATGGCCCCAGACTGACAATAACGTTAGAATAATGACTAAATTGTTGCTTTTTTTGTTACAAGTACATAATCAGATTATTGTTACTAATTAATAAGCACTAAGTACACCATGAGAATCGAACTTTACAAGGTAGGTATTATTTGAACATTGAAAAACTCTGCTAAGAAAAATATATGGCAACCCTCGCTACTCAAACGCTAAATAAATCATACCTACACATTTAATTATTCATCGTCGGTTCTACCCATTGCCGACTCACTACTGAGTATGAGTATCTTCTCAGAATGAGAAGGGTTTAGCCATAGTCCACCACGCTGTGTAGATTAGCAGATTTCAATCCACCTCTAAGAACCTTTCCTCACGATGTTTGCCTACACCACAAAGTTCATGATAATTTCTTAAACTCACAGTGCATCTCCGAAAAGTTAGAGGTGCGATGCGAAAACCCTAACCCCGAATCCGTGGCCAGGGGGTTACTCAGTTTTATGTCACGTACCTTGACATTCTTAAAATAAGGATTATAATTCTAAAAAAAAAATATTAAAACGATACGGATTTACACGATGATAGTTCTCAGGCCTTCTAACCACTAAAATAACACCACTTTTTCACCACAAGTCTATACGTATAACTATCTATAGGTGACACCTTGAATATAAAAATTATACACCTACTAGCTAATGCCCGCGACTTTGTCCGCGTGAATTGAGGTTTTTCGGTTCCCGCGGGAACTCTTTAATTTTCCGGGATAAAAAGTAGCCTGTGTTATTCCAGGCTATAATCTATCTCTGTGCCAAATTTCATGCAGATCCGTTCGGCCGTTGGGGCGTGATTGAGTAACAAACATCCATACATCCATCCAAACTTTCGTATTTATAATATTAGTATAGATTAGGTGTATAATTTTTATATTCAAGCAATCCAGACCAACAAATATCATCTTACTGGGAGGCACGTCAGAACCGAGAGGCACTTGGGGTAAGATTAATGCGCCATTAAGGCGGCAGAATAAATATTATTTGATGTACACCAACCACGCCCCACACCGCGTAAATGTGACCACCAATGCATATTACAAATCACTACTCGACGTTTTTACTAATACATGTATTTTTTGGAGTTTTTCTTTTAGAATCGATTTTCCGGAAGCCTGGGATATGAAAATGTATGGGGAGTAAAATCAAACTTTCTCCGTTACGCTATTTGCTTTATGTTTCCACTAGCTGCTGCCCGCGTCTTCGTCCGCGTGAAATCAGTTATTTTAATTTCCACGGGAACTCCTTAATTTTCCGGGATGAAATGTCACTCTCGAGGTCCTCAACTATACCCATGCCAAAAATCACGTCGATCCGTTGCTTCGTTAGGGCGTGATTGAAGGACACACCAACAAACCAACACAGTTTCGCATTTATAATATTCGTATGATGGTAACACTTGTTTAAGTTTCCATGACTATGGAAATATTAAATATATAAATAAATGTATCAAGCATGCTTTCAGTAATATAAAAAATGCGTTAATTTACCCTCATTTACTAATCTATATGTCACCGTAAGATTGTAAAAACCGTTAGATTATAATCTAACTCGCGAAATTGCAAATTGTCGAAAGATTACAATTTAACGCATTATTTTCCGGTAGATTGTAATCTGTTAGGTTTATTAACCCGATAAAACCGGGTATTGATACTGACGGGATAAGGGCCGGGAACTACCTGATTATTTATGTCGAACCCTAACCTAACCTACATGAAACAGACAAGAAAACGTAAAAACAATGAATATTTCAAAAATTGACACTCAGAACATTGAACGGTTCACTTTTCTTTTCTTCCGACAGTTCAGTTTTCGAATCTTTCGACAGTTTACAATTTCGCGAGTTAGATTATAATTTAACGGCTTTTACAATCTTACGGTGACATATATATTTTGTAATCGTTCGTAAAGAATAGTAAAGAGAATTGCAGACGTGCGTCGGAGCTGACACACACAATTTTTTTAATTTCTGTTCTCTAATTTGGTTCATTTACGTTTACTTACGCTAATACAGTACAAAAAATCTTATTATATATTTTTTCCTTGCCATAAAAACATGGTTTTAATAAACTGATATATATTAGAAAAATCTAGTTTAAAAACTCAAAAGGTTTGGGTTTAAAACATATATTCCACCCCATATAAATATGGGTATGTTCGTCTGCAAATCTTATCTATGTGTTCGGCGTACGCATATTATTACATATATTATAGGCTATTCGGCGATTGATAGTCGATTAAACTTAAAACTTCGTACTTGCACTTGCAACTTACTTACTTGTTCTTGGCACTTGCGTGAAAGTTGCTTCCATAGTATCATCAACGTACAATAAGCGCGTGTGACTTTGTATACTTCTTAACAACAAAATTAAAAATGCAAATGTCAGATATACTCGTAATATTATTATCTGTGTTGGTACAAGGACGCGGATATAGTCTGTTCTGTATTTAAATCAGTTAAGCCGAGTTTCGTGAGCCATAGTGATGTACCCCTTCGTAACAAGTTGAGTGTTTTAACTCATTTAATCCGTGCTTAGTTCGATTTTCTGTAACTCGATTCAACTCGAAAACTTTTCTACATTGTTTTACGTACGAGCTGAATAATATGGTTAAACGTCTGTAACGTCTATCACTAACGTTTGCCTGCAATCTAGCATTCGTATATTATTTTGTAAAATTGAATCAAATGGTCGCACTTATTTTGACCCTAACTTTGATATTTGAAGTTTCATATTTACTATATTAAAATATGTCATTTCTTATTTATTATTTCGTAAGAACATCGCTTTTACAGAAAATAGGTTTGTAATTTTAAAAATTATTCACCAAGGTAATTCTATAACTTTCACATCTGAAGATTCTTATATTATTTACTGTCATTTTTTATTTATTCTATCGTATAAACTTCGGTTTTACAGAAAATATGTAATTTTATTAATTAATCGCAAAGTAAAAAAGATTATTTTAAGAACAGACAATTTTTGACAGTGGAACGTTTTTGTGGACGGGTCATTCTGCGCCCAAATCCTTTTTTCTACACTGAAACCTTTTACTTTATTGTTGTTCTTCCGTTCATATACCTAAGTACCTAAAAATAACTATTTCTCAACATTTCTGTAGCATACTCAAAATTGCAGCAAATTTAGCCTTCTCGTGTCGCTGTAGAATTAATTCAGACTGGAACTCAAAACATTCAACTCAATAAAATCTCAAACGTTCATCCCTCAACACCACTGGGCCGGGTTTAGCGCCATCTACATGCAAATTGTCTCGGGAAGTTCGCAGCGATATTTCGGAGGGAATGACATTTGACGTGGCTGCGTGGCACTGTGATATTTTCACATGACCTTATATGAATTTACACTATGTACGCTAACACGGCGTGGGCGTACAACATAATAAATTTTGACAATACTTAACCTAATGACATAAGGATCAACATAAACTTACTACACTTTTAAATCATCAAAGATCAATTCATTAGTGACGAAACACACCTTTAATGTACGATGGTCGAAGGTTAGAAAGTAGGCTATTGCTCTTTTTAAAATATGGTTTCGTTGAAAAAGAACCTCTCTCAATACATCCATAATATTATCCATAGTACTTACATTTTTTTTCAGCAAAAATTGTAAAAGATGATCTGACTTCATTGCACTCTTCGATTCTTGATTCTAGATATTGTTATTTTATTCGATGTAATGAAAATTTGTCATAAATCATACTAGAATATCCTAACACCTAGTGGCATAGAATTAAGATATAACATAATCAATGCCTCGTAGTTATTTTCATCTGACGAACAGCTATAGAACTATCATTGGCTATACCTATTATTGCTTATTTATTCAATGCAGCTGACAGCTCTTAAGGTCATAACTCAATAAAAGTTTATGCGGAATTTGTCGCTTACGTCAAAACCAGAAACAAACATCACTATAAGCCGGACAAACATCCGTCTCACGGTTCGCCCCGACCACCCCTTATTTATTTTTAATGCTCCTTCTTAGATTTATACTCAAATCTCTGCTGTCACAAGCAGAAATGGCAAATAATAACGAGTGTTTTCGTTTTTCGCTCGTTTTAGAAGTCGCGTTTTGTTTCTGATCAATTTTCGGAAATTTGACGTTGATTGGATGTCGAGAATTTTGATTTCAGGGATCCAAGGGATTCAAAACGAGATGTCAGAAGCATTTTGTTACCTTTGATCGTTTATTTTTGAGTTTAATTCACACAATGTTTATGGAATAGCCGTATATTATCAAAAAATTCTGTCAGAGAGAAATACCAACATTAGGGTGCCTGTCCATTGAAGCGGAGTGACAGAGACAAGTGACACGAAAAAAATATCGATCAATAATAAGTCGATGGGTCCGCCCAACACATCTCCTCTCCACTCCGCTTCAATGGATGGAAATGGGTCCATTGAAGCGGAGCGGAGGAAAAGCGTAAGTCCACTCCGGCAAGATTCTGTTTCTGACAGTCTGAAGCGTGCCTACGTCATGTAGGGAACTAGCATAGCGCCTAGAGGGCGATTTTCTTCCCATTCGATCGCGACGACGTTAACTACGATTTGCATGGAATTGTCAACCGCTTCAGAACTGGCGCTAGATAAACTCCATTTAAATCGTAGCTAACGTCATCGCGATCGAATACGTAAAAACACTCCCACTCCGCCTGCTGAGCGCCTTCCGATTTCCTGCACTTTTAATGTGTGTACATACTTACAAAAATTTGAACCCTTTTTTATTAATGATCGTTATCAGATTTGATGATCATTTTCGTAAAGACTATTAACACCTTGTCATCATCATAAATACCTTCTGTAAACACCTCGTCTGTGTAAAAAGATGATAGTATCATTCCTTGCTCATGGCTATTGTATGATCGAGTTAAGCAGCTTAATTATGTAAACAACCCCCCCATTGTGTGGCGTAATAAGCTTAACATGCTAAGTAGCAGGAATTATGATACGGCAGGACGTATTGATATTAATAATAATAGATTATGTAAGACGTTTATTTTCGAAACTCCGAGCATTGCCCTCTCCATCGCCCACTATGTAACCCAGAGCAAAGCAGCAGCATTATATAGCAGCATATGAAGCAGCTTGATGCGGCTGCATAGTGAACTACAGTCTTCTACGTACACACATACATAGAACCGCTCGAGTAGTAGCGACTGCTTCGGGCGGTTGGCAGCAGTTATCAATGGTAACTTCAAGCTGTTTACTATGACTTCAAAAGCGGTCTGTGTATTTTGATCACTGGCTAACTACCCGAACAGTACACGTATGGCTGGCCTAAGCTTTTTTATGAGGCCCATAGTTAGCGACCAAGTCTCGCATCGTTAGAAGACTTTGGTCTTCAGGCACTGAGGAATTTTAGACGAGAAGAGACCTCGAAGATTCTCGAATGCTGCCCAGCCGGGTTTGATTCGGCGGCTGACCTTCTCGAAAAAAATATATACATAAGTAAGTATACAAATAAAATAATGAGTATCATATAGCAGACACGTTGCTTACTAGCGACTTTAAGAAAGGCAGGCGTTAAATGTAATACTCGCCTACTGCCCTTAATACTATAAGACGTTTACTACGATATGGATCCTGTTATAACAGAATTATGAGTTTGTTGACTCGGTTTACTCACTGACACCTTTGCATACTAAATTCCTACATACGGGATGTTTTGTTTTTTTGTACCCATTGCCGCGCACTACAGATACACAACAACAACAACTGATGTTTATAGTAAGGAGTAAATGCTGACAGCTTATTTTTATTCGGTTGTATTTTGTTTTTGCTATATGTATATATAAAAATTGTCATGAAAATAGATAGAAATTAATTATTATCAAGGTTTTTATATTTGTAATGTCGTCATACAAAAAGTGAAAAAAAAATTACTTATCTTGGTTAAAATTATACCTACAATTGTTTTGTGAGTCTATATCTACCTTTATTAGTCAAGTAGGTGCATTAATAGCAAGTAATCTGTTAATTATTTACGCCGATAACACTGGCCCATTGTCCCGGGAATCCAGTTTACACGGTAAACATGGCAGGTGAGTGTTAATGACATGTTAGGTTGCGATGATAATCGAGAGCACATTGTTTGACCAGCCGCCTAGTGTGTGGGGGAGCCTACAATGGTAGGTACCTATATAGACAACACGTATATACTATGACTATGTTGAACATAATAGTTACTACGTAAATGGTTAAAACTCATTTAGTTAACGTGATGGATGTGGAAAATCGAAATTGGGAAAGCTTATCAATTGCTTAGAGCGAAAGCATACTAACTTGTATTGTTGAACAAAATTTTGTTTAACGGACAAATTTAAGCTTATGTAACTAATTTATAAATGATTTTGCACAAGCTAGCGTGACAGGACAAAACGTGTTTGCCTCCGACGGAATTTGTTTCTTGCGGACAGTGTGTTGTCGTCCTTAAAGTAAATAACCTATGATATAATTTACTTAAACGTTGAAGGAAAACGTCGATGAGGCCCGAGAGTTTCTCATAGGGTGTGTGAAGTCTGACAAAGCACTCTTTGCCAGCATGATGAACCCAAACTCTTCTCATTTTGTGAGGAGACTCAAGCATTGTCGTAGGCTGGCTTATATTTGCCTTACGCATAGAAGTATGTCTTATTTAAATGAAGAAACATCAATTTCGTCATATGTTGTTTTTTCATTTAAATAAGACAAATACTTATTTATAAGCTTTAGTCTGACGGTCGTGGCTAGTTACCACCCTGACAGCAAAGTCGTACGGCCAAGCGATTTAGCGTTCCGGTACGATGCCATGTAGAAATCGAAAAGGGGTATGGTTTAATATAACTGCCATGCCCCTAACAGGTTAGCTCGCTACGATCTTAGACTGCTGCATCATCACTTACCATCAGGTAAGATCGCAGTCAAGGGCTACCTTGTAGTGGATTAAAAAAAACCTAGTTTCTTCATTTAAATAAGACAAATATAAGCTAACATAAATGAATTCTGAATTCAGACTCCATTAAAAAAACATCATATCCAACTTCCTGAAACTCAGTGCAAGAATATAAAGGGAATTTTATCGAGATTATGTCCTTTTGATTCCTGCGAGTAGCTCCAGACGAGTTCTTTTGAAGTCTGTTTCATATCTCGCGGGGCGAAATTGGATGATGGAATCTCTTTATGTTCGCGGATTAGTTTTAGACTTAATATACAGTGAATTTGCTTAAGAAACTTAAGGTACTGAAATTCCTCAAAATCAATTTTTTTAATGCAATTATTTTAAACTAGAGGATTGCCGCGACTTCGTCCGCGCTTAATTTTTTTGATTCCCGCGAGAACTGCTAAATTTTTATTTAGCAAACCCTTATAATTGATCCCTACATTATGGGGGTGCACAATAGGTACTAAAATTCTACATCAATGGGTGCATAGAGATAACTAGGCCGACATCTTTGCGAGTCCGCCATATTGGATTAAGAATTATGTCACTTACCTAGTCAATAGCCATCCAAAAAAATTTTATAATCTGTCAAAATTATTTGGACTGGTGGCCAAAACTGGAACTAATTTTTATTTTATTTTTAATATAGTGCACTAGCGACGCTGTCATCGAATCGGATAAGTTTGACGGATGTATTATAGTGATATTCGGTGTTATGGTGATATCTATTTGTGATTTATCTGTTTTAAAGATGCAAGTTTTTACTTAAACAAACCTACAAAAATTGCAAGTTTAACAAAACCTTGTAAAATACCCGAATAGATTGTTATTATTATAGTAATGTTAGCATAGTATTAGATATTCAGCGTAATACAAAGTAACGGTCATTATCAAGGTTTCAGTGGTTGTATGCAAAAATGGCGAAACGTGCCTGCGCATGAATTGAACTTTTCGTAAAGTTCAGAATTCGCAAATTTGTTAATTGTTCTGTCAGCTTTTCACTTGTTAACCTTTGAAAATGGACACCTACATTTTGCTGTTTAGTAACTATTTGCTGTGTTTGATATTCACTGTGTTTTTTTATTATAAAAATTATTATTAGATTATAAAAATGTTTGTCTGACCTATGACGATTTAACATTATTTTCCTTAAAACGCTAATGCCTCATACTGTTTTTTTGTGTTTGGTTTTAAGCCATCCATGGCTATTTTTTTTTAATTATACAACTACATTATTGGAGTTTACTCCTTAAGAATCGATTTTCATATATTAGCCCGGGGTATGAAAGTTTATGGGGAGCAAAATCAAACTTTCTCCGTTACGTTTATGTTTCCATGGTAACACTTTTCGTTCGTAAGGAGTAAACTCCAGTCGTACGTCGGAGCTAACACACACAATTTTTTTTATAATGTTTTAAAAGAATAATTTCCCATTCCATCGCAAACCTGTTGAACTCAATCCAGTAAAGTAAAACCAAAGACTTAGCAAAGTTATAGAAATTGATACCATGAAGCCGAAAAAACCATGCATTTCTCGAGTAAGCCAAACAAATGATAGTATAACATTTCGCCACTAGCTTAGCATAAAAAACGCACGCGAAATGCGCCATTCAATAACCATAAACACAAATTTTGCTTACACACCATCCAGGGGAAAAGGATGTGCGACAAAGACAACAATTTCTTATTCCCTGAAGGGTAGCAGAGAAAGAAAATCTCATAATTTCAGGTCTTCCGCAGAAGTTATTTAGTGCGACCTTCGCGGTAGCATCGTCAAATATGTTAAAGAGTTTTCAACATTTGGTTGAGTTGCTTGCTTCTTTATTTCGTTTAGGATTATTATCACCGTGTACATGCAACGTGTTTTTGTGGTAATCTTATCAGATAATATAACACAACAAGTGAACTTCCTACTGACTGTAAAAGTTATTCTGTTATGAGACTGGTACTTTTTTTTATCTCGGGAAATCAAAGAGTTTCCAAAGGATTTTTCCAAAACCAAGATCCACACGGACGATGTAGATGATTTGTATTCTAATGTATATTTTCGTTAAATCTAGTAGATAGGATATATATTAAAATGAGCTAAGAATACAATTGAAAATCAGTTTATATTACAGGTAACTAGTAGGTTACAGGACTTTTTCAGGACCTGTCACCTATGAGACCACTGCTTTAGGGTGGTTATAAACACCTCTTATTATAGCTGAAATTCAGTCTAATAATTTAAAATGAACCTTTGTCATTCATAACAATGGGCCAGTGTAAGGCAGTTGACATTCAGCGAACAAAGCGACCAATGAGCCGTCAGAGGCCGAAAGCCGAATGCCGAATTTACGATTCAGCTTATAAACCCAGTAATTCGACAACTGCGATTTTATTGCCAACGTTTCCGGCGCCAAATGAAATCGACTTTTATTTCTAGTAATATTTTCCACAGCCTTTGCGCTGTTCACATACGTGGGAAATAGTTTTAATAAAAAAATATAACTTCATTTTAAAAAGACTAGCTAGTGCGGCAAAATAATAACAGTATTCCAATTTTTATTTATCAAAAACATTTTCTAGTTGTTCACTAGTGCGATGAAAAGTAATTTGAATTCCAATTTTTATTATAACGAAAATTTAAACATTATTTTCCGTTGATATTCGAACGTTTACTGAGCTTACAAAAAATGGAAACCATATCTTTTGGGCGCTACGATATATGGGTAGACATACACACAGATATATACCCCTCTTCTATCAGGGGTCAAAAAAGTTATCGATGTAGTTTAGTCAGGACGTTATTCAAAAGATCATTATTTTCATTGTCATTGAACTGTGCTCTATAAACGTCGGTAAAAGTGTTCGGGCTGGGACAGCTAATTGTGTGAGCTAAATATGTTTAAAAGGTGGAATTTTAACGTGAAAATAAGACCTCAACCCGTCTAGACAGGTCGGACGAAAGATACGAAACATATTGGCACATGGTTTCATTGGTTGAAGCAGTGAGTTGGCAAGAGCCAAGATACAATTCCGATTGAGTGACTCTCAATAGTGCGGATTGGGCCATCAAAAGCGCGTTTAATAGTTTCGAAAGAATTTTCTAGACAGACCGGATAAAACGTACCGGTACCGGTACTTCAAACCAGTATGATCGGTTTCACAAGACAAGTTTGTTTAGGACACAGAAACCACAGAGAATAATTAACCGTATTAATTAAATTAATATAGCGATTTACAACACCTTTATCTAGATTTAACATTATAGATACGTGACTCTGCTCGATATTAGAAACGAAGCCACATCTAATCCTAGCTTTTCAAAGAGATTTTATTACAACCTAAAATGTCGTGACCCTCGGGCGGGGTTAGGTGCGGGGTAATGTGGGAAGAGCTAAGTCTTCGGGAGTCCGGGTTGTGACGTAAGCGCAGGTGTGCCTTTAAGGCTGTCTCGAATAAACTGAATGCTGCGCTATCGTTTTCCCGAGGTCTGGCCAAACTCGCTAGGGTTTTTCATTTTGATAGTAATTGACTGAAATATTTTAGTTAGGCTGTTAAAAACAAAAACACTAGGCACATCTTTTTTTTTTCAGCAGAGATGTGTGTAACAACTAAATCCATTTTGAAACGAGTTTATTGTTAATAGAATAGATAAAGTCATGCAAAAACGTGTAATTCTTTTCATAGCTGAAAACATTCTAGAATCATAAAGACAGAAAGCACGTTACAGAGAGAGGCACGAAATAGAAATTCGATTAAATACTGCACTGTTGTGTACAATAAAGAAAAGATACAACACGAAACGACCAGTTCTCTGAATCTCGTGTGGATTGGTCCATTAAAAGAGCGTGTAAATTGTTTCGTATTTCGGAAATGAAAACCTCAAAAGCCTTAAATCCGTCTCGGGTCTAGACAGACTGTGGAAAAGATAGAAAATATACCCGTAATAGCAAATAATTCCATTCGATCAAGCACTGATGCGTATAAAGCTAAGGTGCAATTCGACTGATACTCGGTAGTATTGATGCAGCGGTTAGAAGAGCGCGTAAAAACGTTTTATCGGCGTAGTAAAAAGTTTAAAAAGCTGACTTACTTCGAAATTTGAAAGTGATAAATATTGATATTTCGACTGTACTGATAAAACGAATTCATTAATTTATAACATATTTATTAGACACAGAAAAAGTCATATATTTTTTTGAGGCTCTCAAATTCTCCTTCCAGATTTTTATAAAGCATGAGCTTTTATATTTCTTTTACACTCTGTATAGCAATTTCCCAATATTAACGATTTTGTTTAGACAAGGCCCACTTGCACGGGGCCGTTAAATGTGTTTAAGTAAAATTTTCTTACCTGTCATTTTCATAAAAATCCCGGAATAAACATACCAAAAAGGGACAGCATCACAATATTTAACTAAATCAGTTTAGGCAGTGTTGTGCAAGTCGGCCTTAAATGTACATTTAACAAGTACCGATGTATTTGACAGTTAGTAAAAAATACTAGAAATAAAAATAAACTTGTAATGCCTGCTTCTAGACTTAATAAAACTAGCAATTCATTTGTTGGAAACAGTGTCTACTTCTACAATAAGCTCCCAGAAGACATGTTGAAGATGTCTCTGAATAAGTTGAAAGTTAATGTTAAATGTAAACTCATTAAAAAATCCTTTACTATATAAAGGATTACTTAAATGACAAGGAAGCTTGGCAATGATTTGATCTAATGGCTCTGACAGTTCCTTAGTTAAGATGATTTGTGAAATGGTGATAATGAAAAAAAAACCGGCTGAGTTTGTTGTGGGCTCTTCTCAGACCAGGGTGCGTTTGGAACCCTCATAGCTTTAGTTTTATGATACCGTTACTGATTATCACCATTATATTTTATAAATAACTGGATGTCAATAAGTGTAGTATACCTACCTCAATTGAATAAACTTTTTTTGAGTTTGATTTTGAGTTAAGCGAAAACCATCAATAACAATCGCTTGTGTTAGAGTAATCATGCTAACATGGCATGTAAAGCTCTCAAGATGCTGATCGCCTAGATCCAGCCAGACTGACTGAAAGTTATAAAATCGATGTCCGCGTAATCTCGCGCGCCAACAGTGCTTGGCTGGCACAAGCCCACGAGCTACAATTCCGATCTACTGGTTTTCAATAGTGGCGTCCGGGCCACTGGAAACGCGATTTAAGTCTTATTTTTTCGATTGTGTGAGGCTCTCGTCTAGTTATTATATTACCGGTGAAATCCACAATGCGATTTAGTGTTTAATTAATACAGGATCTGAAATATTTTTTCACTAGCTGATGCCTGCGACTTCATTCGCGTGGAATAAGTTTTTTTAATTTCCACGGGAATTCAATTTTTCAGGATAAAAAGTAGCCTATTTTACTCTCCAGGTCCCCAACCATATCCATGCAAAAAATCACGTAGATCCGTTGACGAACCAACGAACAAAAACACTTTACATTTACAATATTAGTATGACTATTACTGATGAATATTTAGGCATGTACCTAATATTTTCCAGTATCACAATATAAGATCTGTTCCCATTCATAACATATCTTCAAAAAGAAAGGTTGAATATATTCATCGGACACCAGCTAAAGCTGTGTATTATGTATCTGTCACATAAAGTAATGGTACTTTTCTATATTTATTTATATATTTTATTTAATGCCTTTAGTAAAAATATCTAAAATTACACCACAATTTTGCAGACCAAAGCATTAGACTAAAAACACAGGCTGGCGTTTGTAAATTGCAGCCCAAATAGACCGTAATCTGCGTTAGGGCTGACAAAAAGATCGACGAAGTTATATCACTAAAGTTCACAAAATGTAGCATGATCATTTACTTATTTTAAATATATCTGTTTAGTAAGAATGACCTACAAAAATATTTTATTTTAGTTATGAGTGTAACAATATGTACAAGAAGATGTCTTAATCGCACATTTAATGACGGTAACCTCAGACGTAGAGTTCCAGAGGCACTAGATATGAGAGCTGTTCAGTGTTTCCACGCGACTAGGGAGTGGACTCGAGAGTGGTCAAAAGCCTGTGTGCATTTCCCATTAATATAGTGTGTACAATCTATACTAATATTATAAATGCGAAAGTTTGGATGGATATCGGTGGGAAGGGCATTCCGATCCAGTGGTAGATTCACTCGACGATTCAAAAGCACTAAATATAAGTTTATTTGGAGGATGGATGGATGGATGTTTGTTACTCTATCACGCCAGAACGGCTGAACGGAACTGGATGAAATTTGGCACAGAGATAGTCTGGAATAGCACATTTTTCCCGAGAAATTAAGGAGTTCCCGCGGAAGCCAAAAAAGCCTCAATCCACGCAGACGAAGTCACGGGCATCAGCTAGTCTATACTATAATGTTGGTACCTGAAACTCACCCGTTGTGACGTGACGACAGAAGCGACGCGACGCGATACGACGCCATAGAAAATGACAAACTTGCCTACGTGACAACGTAGGTAGGCCACGTGAAGGGTCAGCCTAGTACTATTTCATACTGTCGCGTCGCATCGTATTGAGTCGCGGTGTCACGTTTATCGGTCACGTAGGACAACGGTTAAAAAAATACTAATCTCAGATTCTGAGTCACAGCTATAAATGATAAATGATTTATTTATTTCATGTAGGATAACTTGTGTCACTTAAGAAACGTTAAGACTACCACCGGTTCGGAAAGGTGATTCTACTTTAGAAGAGCCGGCAAGAAATTCAGCTATACCGAATAGAAACGTATGCCTTTAAGTTTCTGACCTTATTTATACTCAAAACTCAAAGTATAATATTACAAATATTATCATATCAAGTGGCTTAGGACTCGTAAGAAACGACATTTTAAAATCCATATCCATACTTATATTATAAATGTGAAAGTGTTTCTGTCTATCTGTCCATCAATCTGTATGCTACGTGACCACCTGTTCAACCGATTTTGATGAAATTTGGTACAGGGATAGTTTGTATCCCGGGGAAGGACATAGGCTACTCTTTATCCCGGAAAATTAATGAGTTCCCGCGGGAATCAAAACTCATAATCCACGCGGACGAAATCGCGGGAATCATCTAGGAATACATATTTATTTCTAATTTAAAAGACTACACAAATGTGGTTCGTAATCATGAGAATTACACGAAAGCAGGGTTAAATCATATAATTTTATTTTTCCTCTCACAGTGTATTTTCCAACTTCCTCTTTCAGTTCGCTTGCAACTCGCCGTGGTTCTCATTTTGCAGGTTTCAGTTTAGTTTTTTTGCTGGACACAAAGGACCGCTCAACTCCGTAAACTTAGTATGAAATTTTACACCTCGACAACGTTGGTAAGATCCGACCGATGAAATACAATCACGTCAAAGTAAACGGGACTTTATGTTTAATATTATAAATTCCACGGCCAACCTGTTCAAATAATTGCAATTGCAATAAGAGAGGCTAGTTTTCATACTAGAAAATGTAAGAGATGTCAAGAAACATTAATCAACGCGGACGAAGCTAAGTCGTGTGCATCATCTGATCAATACTAATATTATAAATGCGAAAGTGTCAGTCTGTCTGTGTGTCAGTCAGTCTGCTACGCTTTGACGGCACATTATGTCAACCGATTTTGATGAAATTTGGTACACATATAAGTTGCGTCCCGGTAAAGGACATAGGTCCCAGAAAATTAAAGTTTGAAATAAGAATAAGGTCATTACCAAATCTTTTAATGTTGCATTGTAATGTTTCCGGTTAGAGTGTCTGTAGATTTACGGCAGAACTTGATCCTAAAACAAGTCTGGTAAAGTCTTACTTTAACGCAAGTGTATTCGGACCGTCGAGTTCTTCACCAACTTTAAGGTTACTTTAAGGTACTGAAAACCAGCGCTGCAGCCTGCTGTAGCATGATGCTGAGCTGGAGACCTATATTTGGTCACACAACTTTGTTGCTATATCTTTGATAGTTTCTTAAACTAAATATTGTGATCAAATAAAAACGTTTTATTTCTATCTTTCTATCAACGTTGGTAATTTATATAAAATCTCATACTAGCATGCAGCTCTGGAGTCAATGTTGGAGCGGCGTGAACGGCCGGGATACTTCAGACTCATTCGCGACGTTAATTTAAAACAAAATTTTCTTGTATGTGAATTTAACTTTTTAGCTTGAAATTGAATGTCAACAAGATTTCTTTATTGTTACACTAGCAGATGCCTGCGACTTCGTCTGCGTGGTTTGAGGTATTTTGGTTCCCGCGAGAACTGTTTAATTTTGCAGACTATAATCTATCTCTGTGCCAAATTTCAGCCAGATCCGTTCAGCCGTTCGGGCGTGATTGAGTAACAAACATCCATACATCCATACATCTATCCAAACTTTCGCATTTGTAATATTATATTATAATTTAATCAAATAATCAAATCAAATCAAATCAAATCAAATAAATATTATCAATCAATCAAATAATCTTACTAATATTATTAATGCGAAAGTTTGGATGGATGTATGGATGTATGGATGTTTGTTACTCAATCACGCCCGAACGGCTGAACGGATCTGGATGAAATTTGGGACAGAGATATATTATAGTCTGGAATAAAACATAGGCTACTTTTTATCCCGGAAAACTAAGGAGTTCCCGCGGGAACCACAAAACCTCAATCAATGCGGACGTAGTCGCGGGCATCAGCTAGTATAATATAAGTATGACAAACGTTTGAAGTTTGAACAGCGAAGTGTCGTAAACCAGTCTCTCCTTTTATGTGAATTATACTAGCTTCTCCCCTATAAATAAATAATAAAATAGTATCTTCTACTAGCTGTTGCCCGCGACATCGTCCTATCCTAGGCGGCCTATCTCGTTTATACTAGTAGTAGTGTACAAGTGGGTACGTATACACAGGTGCACTCTCTGTTCTTTTACTCTCATAGCAGAGATAGCGTAAAGGAATGAAAAATCCGACACGACCGGAGAGATCACAGGAGCAGGGCCGACGACTTCACGTGCTGTCCAAGGCACGTTAAGCACGTTAAGGTGAGACTACCTAACTCCGGGCTAGTACTGAGAATTTCTTGTCAGAAAAACCCAATACTAATTGTTATGGCCCGACCCGGAACCCGAACCCGTCCGGGACTCGAACCGCGTCAGCCGCAATCGAATATGCTAACTACTAGACCAACGAGGCAGTCAAAACTATAGGGCTAGTATATAGATAACAGGGGCCATACTGCCAACGCTTTATGCCATATTGTTTCATTATTGTTGACTTTCGTGTTTTAGAATTATAATCCTTATTTTAGGAACATCAAGGTACGCGACATCAAACTGTCGTTTTTAGCAATATTGCTTATGTATTACTTTAAGTGTTGGCAGTATGGCCTAGTACAGTATCAAGCAATGTAAACCCAGCTTCAGTCACCAGCAATCACAATTTGAAAGCGCACGGTGTCACATTCAATTGTTTCAGTAATTGCACTTCGCTTGAGCACAACTCAGCGGCGAATGGAGTCTATACGTCAGTCTGTCTGTCGCCAATATCGTGGAGGATAAATATTTGCTCGCCTTTAACCTGACACGTCTACCTGTACTACCGACTTTATAGAAACCTTTATAACATTTAACATTTATCTACTAACTGTTAGTGGACTTTTGAACGGTTTATAGCGAATTTAGTAGAAAAAGTTTGGATTATGACGTCAGTATATTACGCTAATATCGAGGAGGATAAATATTTGCTCGCGTTTAACCTGAAATGTCTACCTGTACTACCGACTTTATAGAAACTTTTATAACATTTAACATTTACCTACCTACTAGCAGTTACTGGACTTTTGAACGGTTTATAGCAACATATTATATAGAAAAGTTTGTTGTGGGCTCTTCTCAGACGGACGCGTTTAGAACCCTCGTAACTTTAGTTTTACTTTTAAGATACCGTAATTGATTATCACCGTCATGTTTTTCATCACGTTTCGGACGTCATTAAGTGTACAGTGTACCTAAATTAAATAAATAAATATTGACTGATTGAAAACTTACCAATTATGACATCTGTGACGTTAGTAGCGGGTGGATGACGTAGGCAGAGGGCCGTGTTTGGTGGCGCGCTCTCGAAAAGGCCTGTGTCCAGCAGTGGATGCAAACAGGCTGATGGATGCATGGATGGATGGATGACGTCAGTATAAAACGCTAATTATCGTCGACGATAAATATGTGCTCGCGTTTAAACTGAAAAGTAGTTATTACCTCCCTTATAAAACGTTATAACATTTACCAGCTGTGCACTTTGGTACGGCTAAAAACTTTTATCGATTGTGACTTGTGTGGACCCAAATAATTGTACCTATTGAATTTTTGGTTTAAAGTTTTCAAGCACTCCCGGAAAATACCACAACGGAGGCGCGGCGTGGTACGTAGCGGCAAGTATTCTTAGTAGGTTGTATGGAGCTGGGCCCACTTAAGCGACGTAGCACGGAGTTGCACCGCTCGATACGTACAAACAATATTAATCGCCGCTACATGCCACTCCGCTCCGTGCATCTCATGTGGGGCTAGACCATATAGGAGGTCCCACTGGAATTTAAAAAAAATTGGCTGTCATAGGGATAGAAGATAGAAGTGAAAATGAATATTTTTTTTAATAATTTTTTCTTATTAAAAAAATTAATAAATAAAAATAATAATAAAAATATTTAATAAAATATATATATATATTTAAATAATCCTTAAAACTAAGGCATTAAAGTTGAATTACGAATGTGTGTATTATACTTATATCTAAGACCTTTTGCCTTCGTGTCGAACGTTCCACATTTTTATCCCCTACCAAAAAGTGCTCAATGCGCCTAAAGAAGTTTTCACTTAAAAAATCTTAATCATCTGGTTATCTAGTTAGGCGTTATACTCATTGCAATGACTAGCCACAAGTATATGATATGTATACAGGCTTGCAGGCAGACGTGCGTATTCCCCAACTGCGCCTCAGAAAACTCCCTCTATTTGCTGGGGCGTACTGCCACAACCACATTGCTAATTAATGTCCAAGTTTCACTACATGACAATTATTATAATATACGAAATTGCAAACGTAAAGCTATATACGCAGTCTTACCTTTAAAATGTTTAAATTTTTAAGACTTGTAATGTGTGAATTTAATAGGAAGTTGGCCATAAATATATTTAACTAGATGATGCTCGCGTGGATTAAGGTGTTTTGATTCCTGCGAGAACTCTTTAATTTTCCGGGATAAAAATTAGTTAGCCTATACATGTTATTTCAGTCTATATAAGATGCGGCTCAAAATAGAGAAGATTTTCGTATGATGACCGCCAAACTTCGTTTTGAAGAAGGCACGCGATGATGATGATGATAATCTATCTATATTTGTGCCAAAGTTCATTCAGATTCGTTTAGCTGTTCTGATGTCATTAAGTAACAAACATTCATCCAAACTTTCGCATTTATAATATTAGTATAGAAGTAAAGATAATTGGATGCCTGTGCCGCATTGTATGCATTAGATGTTAACAAAAATCTGAAACTATACCCGATAGTTAAAGCGGACAACAAAAAGTAATAAAAGCTTTTCTGAATTTAGTTTCGCTTTCCTTTTTAAAAACTAATAGAATCTAATTGGCCGTTTAAGTAGAATGCCGGTGGTTCGTACATAAACATAGGGGATTACTTATCTATCCGGAGATACGGGGAACGGCCACGTAGGACGGATTTACGGGGTACCCCGCACCCGTGACCCCGTAACTCTAGCCCCGATGCGGTACGGGAATCTTTTGATACGGATTGCGATGTATTTTACGAGTAGTTTGGTGAAATGTGTGATAACCCTGATAAAATATCAGTATTTAAGCGTTGATAGCCTAGTAGTTAAAACTTTTCGTAGTCCGAAGTACGATTTTTCTCTCCGATGCAACCCGACCAGACCAGAGAAATATCAGAAATCACGACTTCGCGTGGATTAGGTTTTTTTGATTCCCACTGAAACTCTATGATTTTCCGGGATAAAAAGGACCTTAGTCCTTCCGCAGGAAGTAAATTATCTCTGTACCAAATTTCGTCAAAATCGGTTGAGTAGATGGGCCTTAAAAGCGTAGCATACAGACAGACGGACACACTTACGCATTAAATTATACTAGATGCGACTTCATCCGCGTGGGTTAATTTTTTTGATTCCTGCGGGTACTTATTAATTTTCCGGCATGAAAATAGCATAAGTTCTTCCCTGGGATACAACCTATCCCTGTACCAAATTTCATCAAAATCGGTTGAACAGATAGGCCGTGAAAGCGTAGCAGACAGACAGACAGACACACTTTTGCATCTATAATATTAGTATGGATTCATTTTGATTAGTATGGATCACAAATTCCCAATTACAACCTGCCGGGAATTGAACCCGGGTCCTTGTATATTACAGAGCGCTCATCACTGCGCCAGAGAGGTCGTCAAAATCGACCCATCCCCAGGCACTATTTCTTTTGGAGTTACGTGCGTTTTAATTAATTAAATATCACTTGCTTTAGAAGTAAAGGAAGACGTCATAAGGATACATAAAATTAGTGCTAAAAGGATTAAAAGACTTTTAAGCATGTTTACCTTCCGACTAAACGTAAAGGTTTTGCTAATTTTAAACTGTTCGGAATTCAGTTCGTTCCTATAAGCAACACAATGGTCAATAAGGGAAAGCCAAGTTGTAGATTCCAGTTTAAAGTTTCGTATTTGTGAAGTATGAAATACATGAAATTCCGTAGTTAAAACTAACAAACATAAAACAATCAATATTCAACAAATATCGTGAATATGTAGCGAACGCGGAATATTGAAAACTGCTCCCAAATCACAACGGCTGAAAAATAATGGAACGTGCATAGCTCGCTGCGTCGCTGCACCGTAGTTATGGAAACCGAACGATCTCCTATGACATGCTGCCTCCCTGGTACTGACAGTTTCCGAATTATGTTGGAGTTTCTTTGTTTCCCACAATTTTTACTCGTGAAAAATATCTTAAATTATTTTTCTCAAACATGCATGGAAATATTGTCATTATTTTCGAAAAAAGAACACGCAAAGTATCGAATTTTCGGACAAAGAAAATCAAATCCATTGCAGGAGCGTTTTTTGAATTTGGAACATTACAACGCTCCTGCAATGTTGTATGAAAAGGCGCGCTGGGGTTATTAAATACTCTTTGATCGGATCTCTTTTGTCATTCTTGGTATACCATAGTCTCTTTGCTTAGTACAAATTGGAGGCTGTATAGCCATAAATGCGTCTAACTGTCGGCACAGATGATTAAAAAAAAAATTGGCGGCAAAGCTGAAAATTCGTTTTGATTTGTTATTTACATACTTAATTAATAAATATAAATTTAATAATAAGTAAAATGAGTTCCAACGGTTCAGAGAGTGAAATGGAGATTGATTGTACTCCACCAGATTTAAGATCAGAAGCCAAATTGGCAATGGAAAACCTGCTTCCAGTGAAGTCCAAAGAAAAATACATGAAAGTATGAACATTTAATGTAATGAAGTAATGAACATTTTATGAGTTGGAAAAACGAGAAAAAGTGAACATTTTCTCCGAAACAGTATTTTTGGCGTATTTTAATGAGATTGCTAAAACTAAGAAGCCCTCTACATTATGGGCAATTTATTCCATGCTGAAATGTACAGTTCATGTTAAAAACGGCATTAACTTGAAAAATTATGGGAACTTAACTACTTTTCTTAAACGACAATCGGTTCAAAAGCAAGAAATCGAAAATTTTTACTGGCGAAAACAAAGCAATTTTTAATTAAAGCCCCAGATGATATAAATTTAGCGAAAAAGGTAAACAAGTATGTTTTATTTCCCTGCATTCTTTTGAGAAAAGCACTATATATGCCTCGGCGGAAATGGCAATTGCCTGTCTCATATTAGTGAAGTCCTCGCCTACGGCTCGGCCTTCAAACTCATACTTGACCTGCAATTGCCTATTTCCCAGCCTTTGCAATAATGTACTATATTCTGGAGGCAGTTTTAGAATTAAATGGACAGGGCTAAAAATGGCGTCCTGTGTTCCAGAAAAAGTAACTAACTCGCTGTAACAAAAAGTGTTAGCGTACTACTGTATTACCTATTCTGTGGTGTTAGCTGATTGCTGTCATTTTAGCTTAGTTAAAAATTATTTTGTGTTATAAAATTCCATACTTCCATATTCATCCTGCTAATATTATATAATATATTTTTTTTTGTATTTATGCAACAGGGGAAATCCTCATGTAGTCCATGTAGTACACGGGTAGTGCCGGACTCATACCGACTAAAACCCGTACTGTCTGCCTGTTGGCGTTTTTTTCACTTTTTGGTCTGCGTTTTTCTTCTTGTTCCTTTGTTTTATTATTATTTCAACGTAGTTTGTTACTGCTGTCCAATTTTCCTCCTTTTCAAGCATTTTGTGCACTAATGTGCACTGCTCATATACCCCCAATCTTTTTAACGAGTTCTTGTCTTTCCCTATCCCATTTTTTGCATATAAAGATCGTGTGCATCGCATCGTCGTCGTAATATTTTAAATGCGAATGTGTGTTTGTTTGCTGGTGTGTCCTTCAATCACGCTGCAATAGAGCAATGAATTGACGTGATTTTTTGCATGAGTTAATAGATATGGACATGCAGAGTGACATAGGCGTTTTAGCCCGCGGGAATTAAAGAAAAACATATACCACGCAAGTGTGTCTGCCTGCCTGTCTGCTACGCTTTTAAGGCCCACCTTTTCAACCGATTTAGATAAAATTTGGTACAGAGATAGGTTGTATCACGTAGAACAACATACACTTTTTATTCCTGGAACTTTATCCACGCGAATGAAGTCGCGGGCATCATCTCGTTATTTACATATTTTACATCAATCAAGTGGTAAAAATATACTTCCATAGCGTGACCTACTCACAATTATTTACACAACAAGAACTAAGGTATAAAGAGTAAATAAAGCTATAGCCACTCGTTTACGGCGTAACTTTTTATTGTTCCCGTTTAAAAGTGCCTATAAACTTGCTCCTCGTAAATCTGGCTTTGAGGCTGATGGTTACGAATGTAATGGACTTCAATCTTTTTACTATTCGCATGTAATGGCACGGTATAATTGGAAATAAATGGTATATTTTCTATTGGTTGTAACTTGTAAGGTAATAATTCAAAAATGTATGAAACTAAACTAGCTGATGCCGGCGACATCGTCCGCATGGATTGAGGTTTTATGGTTCCCGCGGGATCTCTTCAATTTTCCGGGATAAAAAATAGCCTATGTGTTATTCCAGACTATAAACTATCTCTGTGCCAAATTTCATCCAGATCCGTTAAGCCGTTCTGGCGAGAAAGAGTAATAAACATCCATACATACATACATCCTTACATCCATACTCACAAACTTTCGTGTTTATAATATTAGTAAGGATACTTGCCGGCACGGCACTACTGCGTAGAGTCCGCGTGAATTAAGGTTGTTAGAAGTCACGTGGAATGTCTTTGATTTTCCCGGATAAACAGTATCCCAGCTCTGTCACCAGGATGAAAGCTATCTTTGTCTATCAAATTCCATCAAGATCAGTTTGAACAATGAAAAGGTAACAAACAGAGTTATTATCGCATCAATATTAGATAGTTAGATAGATGAAACTCTTAATTACACACAGTTAAAACAAAAAATAAACAACATTAGTATTATAATTTTGAAAGTGTGTTTGATAGATTGTCCTTCAATCACGCCACAAAAAACATAGTCAACTTATTTTTTACCCGACTGCGGAACGCACAGGGTTATTTGCACACGTATTCTTGATGATCTGGAGAGTGTCAAAGACAACTATTTATTCCAGAGATTAAGGAGTGTACGGGCACGAAATGAGCGGCGGCGGGGCGATGGCGGCAGCGGGGCGATGCGATTCGGGTCGGAGAGCTGACGACGAAATTCGCCGCAATTTTGTCGTACTCATTTGAAAACTTTATTCATGTTTAAAACCACAAAATTGTTCTGGCGATTTGCAGGTATTTTTGAAATTACTCAATAAATACGTGATTAAAATTTCAGATTGCCAAAAGTATATTTTTTGGGAATTTTAATAAAATATTTTTGAAGAGAAATAACCGCAAACGCTCTACCAGTACCAGACTAGCAGGACTGGATTCGCCAGTTGTCGAAATTATATTTTTTCACAATTTCAGTTTGCCTAAAGGGCCTTCCCGAAATTCGTCGCTAGCCCTCGGACCACATCGCCCCGCTGTCGCCGTCGCTAGTTTCGTATTTGACGCATAACCCCGAAATTTTTAAAAACCAAAATCCACGCCGTCGTCCGCGTGGATTTTGGTTTAGTCGCAGTCCATAACAAATCCATACTAATATTTTAAATGAAAAAGTGTTTCTGTCTGTCTATTTGTCTGCTACGCTTTAACGGTCCATCTTTGTTTCGATTTTCATGACGATTTTGTTGAACTAGATATTCATAGTGATAGAAAATAAATAGTATAGAATCACTTGAGAACAACTTACCTATCTTACAAGTTTCCAAGAACAGTTTTGAAACTTACATAACTTTGCATAAAGTACATCATTCTAGGTTTGCTTCTTGGCGGCTTGTTCTAAGTTGAATCAACAATTCAAAACGTTCGTAGACTTAGTTGTAAAACCGCTTATCTGTAATGTCTTATCTCATGGAAAATATGTTGCCATTAGTTATAATAATAGTATGTAGCTATTAGGTAAAGAAAAAATCTACAGTTAGGCGTTAATAATGTTTGAGAAAAAAAAAGCTACGCAGACTATAACAGTTGGTTTGCCATTTAAATTTACAGATAGAGTGAGAACTAAAGAGATCGATCAAATAAACTTAATAGAGTGTGAGAGAGTGTGATAAGCATATTATTTAATAATTGACTATGAGAAAGATCCATTAACAGATTGAGCTAATTCCATTGAACCCTATTTAACTATTGATTAGAAGCAGGCGCTACTTTGCGGAAGTCCATGATAATGAATGAACTAGAAGTTTAATTTGCTATAATCCGCCACAGTAGACAAATCTATGTGGTACAGTCTATATCTAGTACTATGTCTTTCACCTGCAGCATGCGACGCCCACCACCCAGTAATTCGGCACAGCACCACACCACACAAATCCTCCAAATCACTCTCAAAGTACGTTTCACTCCGACACCGAAGCATCTTCAGGAGATGTTAATTTAATTGAGTATAATAGGTAACGTAGGTATCCATTGTTTTTTTTTTTAATTTTATTTGAAGTTTACCTACCATTTATTAACAATAAACAACTATACTGTTTTATCTCAGATTTCAGTTTGTAGTAGGTACAAACCTGATAAAACAGGGAACAAATTCTTAAAGGTCCAGTCCCACTTGAGATACACAGAGCGGCGCGGCACGTAGCGGCAAATATTATTCGTATGAGTTCGTACGACGCCGCGTCGCACAGTTCATCTCCGTGCCCTATCGCTTAAGACGGCCCAGCTCCATACAACGTCATACAAACAATATTTACCGCTACCTGCCACGCCGCGCCTCTTTAGTGGGGCTAACCTTTAAACACGCCTTTAGTTGTATAACCAACAAACACAAGACAAGACAAGGATGCAAGGATGTCTAAAGGAATTTTTCAAGTGTCTTCAAATCTCACAATAGCATTCAAGACGGTGAAGCAGTTTCTTTTCTTCCTCAATATTCCGGACCCCATGTATTCATGGTAGGCGCTTTTCACATTGACTGGATGAATGTAGGACTTCTGAGCAGTATTGCAACTTTTTGGGGTAAGACATCTTATTGTTGCGTTATGAGCGTGGATTTATTGTGAAATTGCAATTGTGTGGGAAACTATTATGAGACTACTGAAGTACTATTTTGTTCGCATGTTTTTATTGCAAAAATATTATAGAACTTATTATTTTATGTTGTTAATGCATGCATTAATTTGCTTGATTCCTCTTTTCAAAGCATAATAAAGAATAGTATCCACTACCCATACTATCAATTCTTATTTCGCGTGTCTGTCTGGTTTAACGGATTTCGACGTCATTTAGCCAGATGTAGATCAGACATATCCCGAAGACGGACATTTATCCTGGATAATCAAAAACAGACGAGACTTTTAGGGTGGTACTAGCGTATTTTTTGCGCGTATTAGCTATTATCGGTTTCCGCGCTCACACGCGCGCCTCCTTTTGCACTTCAAAAAATCGAACGCACGTACATTCCTGTGTATTTGCTCGGACCCCTGGGTCAGCCTAGTATATGAGCTTATAAACGCGTCAATGCTCGTATAAGTTTCGCGTGTGAAAGAAGGCGCGCCTTAATGCGCTTCCGAAAATGAGCTTATACGCGCCGAAACAATACTAATCTGAAACCGCCTTAAGACAACCTAAATCCAAGCGAATGAATTCGAGAGTGTCTTTCATTAGTTTTATAAATTAATTTTTTCCCGACGTATAGCCCACAACCGCAACGGCGACTGATAGGGCACTAGGACTATTAACAGTTAACGTTTAGAAATAAACTTCCCTTTTTTATGCTGTCAAGTCAACTTTTACAACTATAAGTGCGTATCTTCTGTCTCGACTTTTCAAACGCTTTGATGATGCAAATGCTTGAAATGGGAGAAAACCTTGTCGCAAATCGCCTAGTGTGAAAGCTCCTCACTTTCAGCACCGGCCGTCACGTACGCACAGCATGTTCGAGTGGAAATGAATTAATACGACCACCGCACACGGCGTGGATTTATATTGCCACTGTGATACCATTTTACGCTTTTATCGTTTTTTTGTTTTTTTTCCAACACTGTTGACGGCTGCTATGGCCGACAACAGTGGGTTTCTGGGTTCACGAACTGGAAAAAATATCCTTGACTAGGTGGTAGAATTATTTTAATTACCAACCTTTTGAGTTTTTTGAGCAAAACATCAGATATATACTGGCTTATTGGAAATCAGCCCCCTTATCCTCAAATCAATAAATACAAGCCACTGACATAATTAAATTTTTTATCCATTGAAGATTTGCTATAAAAATGATACTTTTCCTTCAAACGATAAAAAATATGATATTATGATTTTTGAAAGTCTCTGAGCTAGGGAATATGGCTGCAGTGCTTCTTGACTGTACTATCATGTTCTGAATACATTTGAAATATTTTTAAATCATACTAATATTATACCCAAATACCCAATTAGATTACTTTTATCCAATGCAATGTTGATGAACATCCCACAGACCGTTAAATTAGACGTTAACCGCAGGCTAGTTAGGGCATGCAAACAATACGCCCGCGTCGTGTTGATTCAATTCGTAGACGGCGACCATCGCTGTAGGTGACACGCTCACTGAACAGTGATCAACTGTTTACGCTCCGACTTGCCAGTTTGACAGGCAAACTAATATTTAGCCACGGAATACTATACATTATTGATTTAGGTATATAATTTTAAAAGGTTACTATGTAGGTCTGAGTCTGCAACATTTAATATTATATCAGATAGCTGCACTTTTGGTTAATATCGCTAGAAAGGCTGAGTCAGTATTAGGTAGGTGCTACGCTCTCAATGACAATAGTGAAATTCTGCCCGCATGCGGATGAGCCTTTTACTAGATTTGGCCACTCAAAGACGTGTTATGGTTATCAAAAACATAACACGTCTTTGAGCTAAGCAACTTAACTAGAAAGGCTGATTCTTGTACAATATTAAAGAATACGCAGGACCTATGTAAACAGTATCAAAACTGACGCTATTC
This sequence comes from Erebia palarica, assembly GCA_964035005.1. Taxonomy (NCBI): domain Eukaryota; kingdom Metazoa; phylum Arthropoda; class Insecta; order Lepidoptera; family Nymphalidae; genus Erebia; species Erebia palarica. The sequence continues at coordinate 43,327,412 of OZ035983.1, forward strand.
ATTGGGTCGTTCTCTAGATATCACCTCTCAAAGACGTGATAAACTTACAAACTGTAAATAATAATTATTAGCTATTATTACATCGTATATAATAAATGACGCTATTATAAGGCGTGAAACTAATAAGCGTAATATATATTTAATTCAAATGTTTAAGGAGTTCATACATGCTTTTTGTCATGCAGGCATCTCAAACAGGTCGAATTATCCGTTTGACAAACGATTACCATTACGAATTCCTTACACAAACGGGAGGCATGTTAATTTATTGTTTAGTCTACCTTAAAAAGCACCATTATTTAGTATATTATACCTCTAGAACTCATCTCTAGACGTAGGAACTAGTCTGACATATTCCGACAAAACTTGTGAGTTAAAACTGGTTACATAATATATATCTGAAGTAGATAACTAAGAAGGTATCTACAAGAAAATCCCTATACTTGATACCACATCCCCCAAACGACCATCGTAAGCTGGATCGTTAAGAGCATCCAATTTATGTCAGTGTGTATGTCAGAGTGTACGCTAAGACGGGAGCTGCGGTCAAGGCGCGCCCTACCAAGCTCCAAAAGAACCATTCAAACCAGACCCCACTCTTACCGCCAACCCTTTTTACTCCCATCAAAAAACAACGGACACAAACTAAAAGAGCAGCTCAAGTTAAACTGGCTTAGTCTTCAGACACGACCACTTCCAGGCCCTATTTGATACTCAAGTGAAACCTCTTAGAAATCCTTCAAGAGCCTTAAATTAACAGGGAGGGAATATCTATGCGTAGCACTCATCTAGCCAATTATAAATGGCCGCGGATTTACACTAATTTGTATGCACTAAAGGCTCAAGTTTAAAGTAGATACTTGTAACGGATTTGAAACAAAGAGTCAATAAGAAGCATTGGAACCACTCTTGAATGATGTTTCAGTCGCCATTTTGAGCCGATTTTGGTGGAATTTTGGTAATGAAAACATTAATGATTTCTCGGTCTGAATTGAATTGGTTGTTTAATTAAATCCGATGTTTAATTAATATTATTTTACATGGAATTTACGAGTGCGCAATATTGTACGAATACACACGTATTTTTCATGACTGAGCAATGTAGGTATTCATACAGAACTTTGACGACCTCCGTGGCGCAGTGTTGAGCGCTGTTGCCTTAACGTGCGGAGGTCCCGGGTTCGATACCCGGCAGGGTTTGGAAATTTATAATTTTTGAATTTTCCCTGGTCTGACCTGGTGGGAGACTTTGGCCGTGACTAGTTGGCCCTACCGGTAAAAGACGTGCCGCCAAGCGATTTAGCGTTCCGGTACGATGTCATGTAGAAACCGAATAGGAGTATGGGTTTAATATAACTGCCAGCTCCGCCGTCACCCGCAGTCGGTAGCGCACGCGTAACAAGTTTTTAAGTGTCGCTCCGTGCAATTTTAAAGTTTTAAAAATTCAAATAAGTGGGTTTTTCGAAAGCTATTTACAAGTGTGACATATTAAAAGTTGCGTCTCGGTGAGCCCTACACAATAGTGAAAAGTGCGCGAAAATCGGTGCAAAGTTGGAGGTGCAGCGTTCGAAAAACCGTGAAATTCATAAATTTTCAAACTTCAACGGCGAACGCTGCCGTAATAAGATCGACGACCTACACTTTTTATTACGCCGTTCGACGCGCCTCGCCGAGACCTACAAAAGGACACCTCACTTGGATTTTTTCCGTGCATGTGCGCGGAGTAAACAGCAAAAAAACAAGAACCACGTGGCCACGTGCTTCGTGTTCCGGGAGTCAGAGGGCGCTGTCTTCGGCCTCAACCGACGGAGCACAACGGGAGCTGCACACAGACACCTCGTTTGTTAATTTAAGATAAGTGGTTGCAGAGTTATTGAATTCCGAACAATTTTCAAAATTTCAAAATTATTTTTTTCAAAATTAAGATCGACGACCCCCTCTTATTTTTAGTTTAAATCATAAAGCTTAATTGCCCCTATTTGCATTCCAAATTTGAAAAATTTCGGCCTAGTAGTTTTTGATATAGGATTTTTTGAAAATTAGGGGTTGACACGTGGTCGTCGAAATAAGGGTGCAATACCCCTGCAACCCCCCCCTAAAAATAGCATTAAGATAGTTTATGCCCGTTTGGGTTCTTTTAAAATTTTAAGTTTAGTTTTTATATTTTTATTTGCAAATTTAATTTAAAATTAGAGGTTTTTCAACCCCCAAAATTCGGGGGTAGTCATTGGAACCTCTAAAGTAGTGAATTCGGTTAGCCCTTAAGAAGACCCGTAAAACAAGCCCAAACACGGGCAGTTTAGGCTGAAAACTGCCGAATCTGGACCTTCTGTCCAAATCGGCGGCCATATTGGCGGCCATCTTGGAAAGTTTCAAAAGGGCCTAACTTCGCTGTTATCCGACGCTAAGGGCTGCGGTTTTCTCATAGCTGTTAACCGTGTTGAGCTCTACGACCTGCGCAGGCTCAGGACCCTAGGTAGAGTCGACTCCCAAACCCGGAAATCGGTACCGGTGAACGTATAGCTTGTCACGAGACAAGCACGGCGAGCTGTCGCACGTATTTCTGCGCCCAGTGGTTCCCGAGATATTAATTTATTAAATTCAGTCTAGACTTAGACAACTTTTTGGTCGGCCATCTTGAAAAATTTCAAGGTGGAATATCTCGGGAACTATTGGTCGCAGCGCGTAGCGGTTTTCACTGCTTAATAGCCCTCTTCAAGGGCTATCGATTGACATCAGACGAGCGACCCTATCTTGAGCCTACGTAGAGTCGAGCTCTACAAAATTGTGGAGATAGATTTTTATTAGGATTAGGTTGACTACATCGTGGTGAGCTCTACCACCGGCGCTGGCTCTGGACTCTAGGTAGAGTCTATACCCAAATCCGGAATCTGGTATTGGTGAGCACATAGCTTGTAAAGAGACAGGCACGGCGAGCCGTCGTACGCATTTCTGCGCCCAGTGGTTCCTGAGATATTGAATTCACAAGATTAGCCTAGATCTAGGCTACACTTTGGACCGCCATTTTGAAAAAACTCAAAGTGGAATATCTCGGGAGCCATTGGTCGTAGAGAGCCGCGGTTTCCACAGCTGACCAGCTCCCGGCGAGGGCTGTCAAATGGTATTGGACAGGCGACTCTACCTAGAGTCGTTGTAGAGTCGAGCTCTACAAAGGCGGAGAAGTAGTTTTTAATTAGTTTTAAGTATATTTTAGGATAGTCTTTACTATTTTCGAGCGGTTTTGACAACCATATTATTGACTCGGGGCATTTTACACCCCTATAGCATAACGACTATATCGTACCTAGATCGTTGACCGAATTCTTTATTCTATTGTTTGTTAAAAATTATTGACTGTACACATTTTTACACTGTGTACAGACCATAAACCGACAGCGACCACACTGTCGCGTATTTTATTTTATTATATTTATTTTATTTATCTCTGACGTACACCTCCGACAATGCTAGCTAGAACTCCTGTAAAAAACACTGACGAAGAAATGGGGAAAAAATCTCCGCCTAAATCACAGACTCTTTTGCCCCAAAAATCCCCACCTAAGACGCAAACGCTCTCGTCAAACATCAGACGTAGCATAGAGCAGCTGGAAGCAGTGGGACTGGAACCGCAAGACCTGACCCCGGCTACCAGTAAGACCGACACCCAAATCTTACCGAGACAGGTGCTGTCGAACCGACTAGCCGATGGCAAAGCAAACTTATTAAAGGCCAGGACAAATATCAACAATTCAAGGAACATCAGGGCTGACATAAAGGCAAACGTTTTAGAAGCAGTGGACAGAATGTTCCAAATAATAAAAGAGGCGGAAGCGGAGATAAAAAGTTTTAAACAGACCGGAAAAGTACCTGCACCTGAAGTCACACAAAGTTTACTAGACAGAACTACACAGAAGGGAAACTCTGAGGAACATAAACAGATAGTTAAACTTTTAAAGGAACAGAGCAGACTAATTATCGAAAATGGCAAGAAGATTGACGCTGCGTCCACGGTGGCCTCGAACTCTCGCCTGAATGACAAGCTCGAAGAGCATTCACGACTCCTTACGGAGAACTTGAAGAAACAAACGGACCTCCAAGAACACCTAACGAGATGCCAGGAAACCATGGAACAGAGGTCTTACGCAAACGTGACGGCCTCAAAGCCGAAACAGACTCAAGGCACGATTCACTCAGTGGTCGTCACGTCTAAAAACGAGACTGAAACCGGCGAGGAGGTTCTAGAGAAAGTTAGAAGAGTAGTAGATGCGAAGGAAGGGTGGGTTGAGGTAGAGAAAGTAAGGAAGGCCAAAGATAGGAAAATAGTTGTGGGCTGTAAGACAGAACAGGAAAGGAAGAAGATAAAGGACAGACTGGAAGCAGCTGGGGAGGGCCTCGTCGTCGAGGAAGTTAAGAATAGAAACCCTCTTCTGGTCCTGAAAGACGTGCTGAAGGTTCACGATGACACGGAAGTCATCAGAGCCCTCAGGAACCAGAACAAGGGGATCTTTGGCAGCCTCGGCAGCGAGGACAACCCCTTAGAAATCAAATATAGACGTAGAGCGAGAAACCCCCACAACTGCCATATTGTACTGAGTGTCTCACCAATGATATGGAGGAGGGCAATAGATGAAGGAAAGTTAAGAATTGACCTCCAAAGGGTTACCGTGGAGGACCAATCGCCACTGGTGCAGTGCACCCGATGTCTGGGGTACGGCCATAGCAAGCGTTTCTGTAAGGAACCGGCGGACTTGTGCAGTCACTGCGGGGGTCCGCACCTTAGAGCCGAGTGCCCGGACAGACTGGTGGGGACTGAGCCAGTGTGCAAAAACTGCAAAAGAGCAGACATATTGCAGTCGAGCCATAACGCCTTTAGCAGTGAGTGCCCAGTCAGAAGAAGGTGGGATGTACTGGCCAGGGCCTCAGTAACATACTGCTAAGGGCGTCCCACGGGAAACTCACCAGTACAAAATAGTGCAGGCGAATCTACAACGTAGCAAACTGGCTACGACTGAACTCCTAATTGAGGCCGAAAAACGTAAGGTAGCCATAGCACTGCTTCAGGAACCTTATGTGGGTGGGACACGGAGCGTTAGGAGTTACCGGGGCGTCCGAATCTTCCAGAGCTCAGGACCAGGAAATGGGACTGTTAAGGCGGCTATTGCTGTCTTTGATAGTGACTTAAATATAGTGCAGTACCCACAACTCACCACGGATAATATCGTCGTGGTGGGAGTCCAAACCAGAGCATGGACGATCACCCTAGTCTCCTATTACTTCGAGCCCGACCAGCCTATAGGGCCATACCTGGAACACCTAAGAAGAGTCGTACATAAAACGGGACCCAAAAGGCTGATCATAGGTGGAGACGCAAACGCAAAAAGTAACTGGTGGGGAAGCCCAATCGAGGATATCAGAGGAGAAGAAATGTGCGGAGCTCTTGCTGAATTGGATATGCATATTTTAAACATGGGAGAGGTACCAACCTTCGACACCGTCAGGGGCGGGAAGAGGTTCTGCAGTCATGTCGATGTGACGGCGTGCACTGCGGACATGCTCGAACTCGTGGACGGCTGGCACGTAGTAGAAGGCCTCACAAACTCGGACCACAACGGCATAATGTTTGGTATAACACTACAAAAATCACAACACATAAAAATACAAAGAACAACACGTAAATATAACACAAAAAAAGCAAATTGGGGTCTCTTTCATGAGAAACTGACCCAAATTATGCGGGACACCAAACTTAATACACAAAACATTGCCACTATAGAGAACAGAGAACAAATTGACTACACAATAGACACATACACTAAAGCCATAACAGATACATGCACGCACACAATACCAAACAAAAAACACACAGAAACACTTACCGTGCCGTGGTGGTCCGAGAATTTAGCTGAGATGAAAAGGCAGGTGACGACCCGAAGACGCAGGATCCGCAGTGCAGCGCCGATTCGCAGGAAGATGGTTGTAGACCAGTACCTGAAAGAAAAAGAAAAATACGAATTAGCAACTAAGGAGGCAGCAGAACAGAGCTGGAGAGAGTTCTGCGGGAAACAAGACAGGGAAGGGGTGTGGGAGGGAATTTACAGGGTAATCAGTAGGGTTAAAAGCAGAGAAGAAGATGTACCATTGATAGAGGGGGATACGACACTGGATGCTGAGGGCTCTGCCCGATTATTGGCCGAAACCTTCTACCCGAGGGACTTGAAGGACGGGGACAGCGTACAACATCTGCAAACAAGAACCCTAGCAGAAACAGTAAACGAAAGTGATCACGATGACCGTGACCCTCCGTTTACAATTGAGGAGTTGGAGGACGCTGTCAAATCCTTCAATCCCAAAAAGGCCCCTGGAGCCGACGGTTTCACAGCTGATATATGCTCACACGCCATCAATGTGGACCCCAAGTACTTCCTGGCTCTCCTGAACAAATGCATGGAATACGGCTGCTTCCCGAAAGCCTGGAAGGAGGCAACAGTAGTTGTGTTGAGGAAGCCAGGAAAGGACACTTACACCACGCCAAAATCATACCGACCTATTGGGCTTTTGCCCGTATTAGGCAAAATATATGAGAAGATGCTGGTGGGCCGCCTCAAGTTCCACATATTGCCTCGAATTAGTACTCGTCAGTATGGATTCATGCCACAGAAGAGTACGGAGGACGCCCTGGTTACGCTAATAACACGCATCCGCGAAAAACTGGAGGAAAAGAGACTAGTAGTACTGGTCTCTTTAGACATCGAGGGCGCCTTCGATAGTGCTTGGTGGCCAGTTATAAAGACCAGGCTGGCTGAGGAAAAATGTCCCGTGAACTTGAGGCGGGTCATCGACAACTACCTCAGTGACAGGACGGTAGAAGTCCGATATGCGGGAGTAGTACATAGAAGGAGCACGGAGAAAGGATGCGTCCAAGGCTCCATAGGAGGACCAATCCTGTGGAACCTGCTGCTAGATCCACTCCTTAGGCTGATGGAACAAAAGGGGATCTATTGTCAGGCTTTCGCTGATGACGTAGTGTTGCTTTTCGACGGTGGAGAGGCCCGAGAGATTGAGGGACGGGCGAATGATGCCCTCGAATGTGTTCGGGCGTGGGGTGCCGAGAATAAATTAAAGTTTGCACCACATAAAACCTGTGCCATGGTAATAACCAGGAAACTCAAATTCGACACACCGCGCCTGAGCATGGGAGGGGTCGACGTCGGAATGTCCCCGGAAATCAAGATCCTCGGGCTTACCATCGACGAAAAGCTAACATTTAACACCCACGTCTCTAATATATGTAAAAAGGCCACTGGCATCTATAAGCAATTGATAAGAGCGGCCCGTGTAAGCTGGGGCCTCAGTCCCGACATCATACGAACCATATATACTGCAGCGGTGGAGCCGGTGGTTCTGTACGCTGCGGCCGCATGGGCCCCGGCGGCAGAAAAATTGGGAGTCCGAAAGCAGCTCGGCACAATACAAAGGGGCTATGCCCAGAAGATGTGTAAGGCGTATCGGACGGTGTCACTTAACTCGGCTCTCTTACTCACGGGGACGCTCCCTCTAGACCTCCGAGTCCGTGAGGCAGCCTCGTTATACGAAGCCAAGAAGGGAACACCTAGACGTGAGCTAGCTGATAGGGAGATTGAGAGGATGACACCCAAGATACAAGCCCCACATCCTGCGGATCAAATGGGACTAAAATTCAAAAACCTGGTGGACGAGGAACAATATTCTTGCCACAGTGATTATGCTGTGCGCATATTCACAGACGGGAGCAAGATTGAGGGCAGGGTCGGAGCGGCACTGTCCGTTTGGAGCGGGGCTGTGGAGACCAGGGTCCTCAAGCTTGCTCTATCGTCATACTGCACCGTCTACCAGGCTGAATTACTAGCCCTGTGTAAGGCAACGGAATTGGCACTGTCGCTCAAAGAAAACACCTTTGGGATCTATAGCGATTCTAGAGCAGCGCTTGAAACAGTGACCAGTCCCGGTTCCTCCCATCCCCTGTCAGTTAAAGCCAGAGACAACCTGAGATGTTGCCACCTCCAGAAAAAGACAATCTCATTATTCTGGATAAAAGCTCATATAGGATTGACAGGGAATGAGAGAGCCGACGAGCTTGCAAAGGAAGCGGCCCTAAAGTTAAAGAAGAGGCCGGACTACGATCGGTGCCCTGTCTCATTCGTTAGGCGTAGCATTCGTCAGGGTACGATTGATGAGTGGGACAGAAGGTACCGGTCGGAGGACACGGCTGCCGTAACCAAAATGTTTTTCCCCGAGGCGGTAACGGCGCACTCTATAGTTAAGAAAATTCAAATTGACGGTCAAATAACGCAGGTGCTCACGGGGCATGGAGGGTTCTCCTCGTACCTGAATCGTTTCAAGTGCAAGGAGAGCCCATCCTGCCTCTGTGACCCGGAGGCTGACGAAACTATCCAGCATTTGATCCTAGAGTGTCCCGTATTTGCAAAACATAGATTTGATTTACAGCAAACACTGGAAATTGAATTAAAAATGGAAAATTTACCAATAGTAATAAAATCTAGAGACAGGGATATATTCTTTAAATTCTGCAAGAAAATAGTAAAAATTGTAAATAATAGAAATAAGGTAGTATAAGAAAAGTATGATAGCAGTATATATTAATGTATATAAGTGTAATCATACGAACAAATTTAAGTAGTTAATAAAAGTATATGTTAAAATGTATGAGTAGTTAAGAAATGTAATTAGTAAATAGTGATCAAATGTAATATATAAGGAAATAGACTTAAGACTTAAATTGTAAACCTGTAACTTTTAAGTAAATAAAGAAATTAAGAAACTATCTACCCTGTACCCTGTAGAGAGCATAGTTGTAGTTAGATGGGAAACCCACCCATAAGGACACGAAAGATGAGGAATGAAAGAAAGATTAGTATGAAGCATGAAAGTGCGAGAGGAATAACTGCGAGAACTGGAATGAAAGGACTTTAGCTAGCACAGGCTCCAATTATGTTGGAGGTATTAGTATAATATAAAAAAAAAAAAATATAAAAAAAAAAAAAAAAAAATATAACTGCCATGCCCCTAACAGATTAGCCCGCTACCATCTTATACTGTAACTTCACTTACCATCAGGTGAGATCGCAGTCAAGGGCTAACTTGTGAAAAAAAAATTTATGCCTAGAGGGCTTCATTTATTAATATTTTTAATGTGATATATTCAAGATTTCTTAACGCCCTATGATTTTGATGACCATTTTTTTCGCTTGAATAATTTTGCTTATATAAACTTAAATACAAACGTTTAAATTGCAAGGCCCGCATGTAGCAATCGTGATTATACCTTCAGACTTTCTGCTGTACAGTGTATTCAACAGTTTATGTCATTCAATCGAACAACGTATCGCGCGCTTTCTGTATGACGTCATGTTCTGTTTTGGTCGCATTTTGTGTATCCGTGTATCATATATTCTTATAAACATGCATTATAAGAATATAAGATATATACCCATACCTCCTCTGCCTCATTTCGAAGCCATTTTAAGTAGCGAAATAAAACCTTTTAATATAAGTACAAAAGTACCACTTCGCTCTTATGATCATCCCTGATCCCTATTTTTCCCCCAATACCTCGCTAAATACCACGCCTTTTCCGTGTATCTCTGTTGCGACGTTAATACTGCCCCGATTGCGGTATTGGGTAGCAGGAGATTTTCCTACACACACATAGTGTTAGAATTAAGATTGAGGATAGTAAATATACAAGACGTATGTACACATACAGGGATTTATGTGTGTATTCTATAGTTGATATTACAGAGCTGAGAGATTATAGAGTACAGATTTTGTAAAAATTAAAAATAGAAAAATTGACAGTGAAGGACTGCCTATAGAAGTGAAAACGAATTTTTTTTTTTTATTACAATTATTAAAATATAAACTTTAACACTAAGGCATTAAAGTTTAATTTTAAATGTAGTAAATTTATATGTTCGCGAGCATGTCGGTCACGGTCACGCGAATCTACATTTTTACCCCCTGCCAAAAAGTGCTCAACGCGCCCATAGAAGTTTTCACTTCAATAGTATACTTCAATGCTCTTTTCAATAATTAATAGACTTCTAGTCATAAATATTCATCATTCCGTAATACAGCTGCAGGTACCAATACTTATTATGTGGTAAAAAGCAGGCAGGATGTTCGTATAAATGATACACACAGATGATGCTTCTTACTGTATAATTCCATGGATCAAGGAATCTACTTATTACTTAGTATTTTCTGTGTACTTATTTTATGTTTAACTACTTATTTTATGTGTTTAATACTTGTTACATAAATTATTTAGCCCAGAATAGCAATCATAATCCACGATAATAATTATTACACTTTCACATGAGAATACTGAACCTGAATTTATAATGCTGATCATGAAATTATGTGTATCCAAGTTATTATCGAAATCAAAGCCAAATGAGCTCTTAATTTTCATTAATACTATCACTTCTTAAGAATGTTTCTCGTTTTCAATACTTAAAAACTTACGTAAAAAGAAAAGACATGAAGGCAATTAGTAACTAAAAGACAAACTCAGTGTCTCGAAAATTCTAAGCTTTTTAGAGCACGAAAGTATCACGTCACCCGCAGTACTCCAGCCACATTAATTACTCTTCCCAGAGTATTTTATTCCCTACAGTTTGTTCCCGCCACTCTTCATTAATTTTATACAACAAAATTGGTAAAGCTGTATTATAAAACAAAATGTAACTATACATAATCAAAACTATTACCTACCTACGAAGTTTATCTGTACTAATATTATTATAAATGTGAAAGTTTGGATGGTTCTGGATGAAATTTGGTATAGAGGTAGATAATTGTCTGGAATAACATATAGGCTATTTTTTATCCCGGAAAATTATAGAGTTCCCGCGGGAATCAAAACGCTCAGTCCACGCGGACGAAGTGGCGGGCATTAGTACATAATAATATGGGGTTTATTATATAGGCCTAATAGTCCAATTAAGTATATTATCTATGTTATTTTCTAGAGAAAGTGCATCCGTTCTAATATTACAAAACCAAACTGTTTGTTGATTTGTCCCTTAATCTCGCCGAAATAAAAACGGGATCAACGTCATATCATGCATGGTATAAAACGAGGGAGGACTTTTCATTTGAAAAATCAAAGTTTTCTCAGGATTATAAAACCATTTGGACGAAGTCGCTCGCATTATCTAGTCTTCTAGTATTATGAAATCACAGTCAAGCCTTTTCGTCAAAGTATACAATTTCACTGAAAATTTTCGTGTTTCAACTTGCACAATATAAAGTTAAACGTCCTTTGAATAAATTCCTCGCAACGGCGGCGCTTTCAGAGCATTCTGGAACAATGTTCGTACATTTTTGCTAAAAGACCGACTCGCTGTAACATACATACCAAAAGGGACAAAAATTTAACTTTATGTGTAACTTTAACTAATTTTTTGAAGTCTTTTTACTGTGTTACACACACAACTTTCCTTTTCTTTTCTTTTTATTTTTCATAAAAATAGCGAGCAAACAAGCAGGCGGGTCACCTGATGTTAAGTGATTACCGCCGCCCATGAACAATTGCAGCATCAGAGGAATTACTCTCAATCCGTGGCTTTCACTAAAAGTTAACCCTAGACTGCGATCTCACCTGGTGGTAAGTGGTGATGCAGTCTAAGATAGTAGCAGGCTAACCTATGAGGGGTATGGCAGTTATATAAAAACCCATACCCTAATCGCTTGGCGGCACTTGTTTGCCAGTAGGGTTTTAACTAGCCACAGCCGAAGTCTCCTATCAGAAAATGATGATGATTTAATGATGGATTTTCACAAGTAAAATATTTTTATTCTGTATTATATTTTCCTACCTTCATTATGTTTAATCGCCTAAATGATCGTAGCGCATTTTCAGTGGCTCGCAAAACTGTCACAAAATACAGGCTAGTTGCTAAAACAATAGCAGCCAGTTTGCTTAAATCAGTTTAACACAATCTCTTAACTAAGTTTAAATTACAGGTTTAAGTAGATAAATTTAAGACCTTTCAATTTATTTAAAAGATTGTATAATTTACCAAAATTTTATTTTTTATTTTAATGACGCAAAACAGCCAAAACATGTATTGGATAGAAGCAGGCGTTACTTTGCGGAAGTCAATGACAGTAAAGAAACTAGAAGTTTGTTTCGCTATTCAACAAGTTCAAGATACGCACTTCATTCGCTATATTAAGTGCGTATCTTGAACTTAATGCCCCCGATATTCACCACACCACATAAACCCTCAACGTACGTTTCACTCCGATACCGGAGCATCTTCAGGAGATGTTGACTCTACAATTCACGATTCACAATCGTATCGTATCGGTAATTTTGAGGGTTTATGTGGTGTGGTGAATATTGAGGGCATCAAGTTTAAGATACGCACTGTACCACATAGATTTGCCTTCTGTGGCGGATTATAGCGAATTAAAATTCTAGTTTCTTCATAGCCAAAGCATGGACAACGTACAAGAGCATCATATCAGGATCCAAGTAACAACCCCTAATATGTGTACACAATACTATAAAAATATTCATGCATTCCTCAGATAAAGTAATAATGATTGCCACATTGAGTGCCCAGCCTAAGTCATGACAAAACACATCGATAACCCGACTCTCAGAATTTAAAATACAGTTATATTAACTGCATTTTCGCATAAACAGAACTCAATAAGCATACTTAAGGACCCTTGTGTTATCGCGAACATTCCATTGCCTCAAGCCATGAATTCAGAATTCCATAAAACAAGCATTCCAAGGAAATCGGCAGAAAAACATCGGCATGGGAGTTGTGAACCATTATGCGCCCTATCGCAGAAGTTTGACATGTAACGAGTATTATGGGATAACGTATCTATCTACGTATTTGAAAGCCCTTAAGCTAGGGTTGCCACTCATAACTAATAGAAAAAAATACCGAAAGCGAAGCGTGCTGTTTTATAAATTGTGCCACACATTACTAGATATTTCTAAAGGTAGATTATCCCTAGTATCCACCGCTTGAACATTTGAGCTATAAGACCTTAAGTAGAAGAATTAGCAGGGGTAAAAGATATAGATACTAGAGGACTTTATCTGCTAGTGGATTAACTGTTTGAACTCGATATACTTTTCATTGACTTGATTTTCATAAAATTTCAGTTATATGATAAAAAAACAAAAATTAGAATGTTTATGACTTAACGAAACAAAAGCTTTTCTCATAAAAAAAAATTAGGCCGCAAATATGATAATTCCACAAAATATTAGATAATTAGTATGTTTGTACCTGATATAGAGATTCCACTTTAAAGGACTTAGCAAAGCTTTCTCATAAATGACAAAAGTAAATGAGAAAAAGTACAATGGCATGGCTGAAAAAAATATTTAAATGTAGAAATAATTTCTATTTCTAAGTCCCCTTTGTTATAATTATTGTATTTCCTAAAAGCATTTTTAATAATGTGTCCAAAAGTCTTGTTACGGATTTCCTAAAAAAAAAAAGAAAAGCGCCAGCCCTGCCCTCAAGTTTCACAGTTTCCGTTTTTTTGTTACATTTTTTATCTACTTTCTTGATGTTTAAACAGGAACTGCCTGAGGACTTGTTTGTTTGTTATCTTTAATTGAGGAAAAAGTATGAAAAAATGAATTTTTATTTTCCCTTTTCATGATACTTATATGACAATGTATTTTAACGATACAAGTAATGATTAAATATCTATGTGGACTGAAAAGGATAATTTTAATATTACTTCAATTAATTATGTTAATTCTATTATTTACTGACTATTTCATTAAAATTACTGACTAGTATTTTGTTTCTTTGCAGGTAAAAATACGATGGTTGATGACCAAGTGAAGACTTTAAACAGTAAGAAACTAATTACAGCGTAAGCACACACGTACTCGTAGTAATATAATCAATGGCGCAGTGTGTAGCGCTGTTGTCTTAACGTGCGGAAGACCCGGGTTCGATCTCGGCAGGGTCAATTTGGGATAAATTCCCATAAATTTTCTGAATTTTCCCTGGTCTGGCCTGGTTGGAGGCTTCAGCCGTGGCTAGTTACCACCCTACCGGCAAAGACGTGCTGCCAAGCGATTTAGCGTTCTGGTACGATGCCGTGTAGAAAGGGTATAATATAAGTACCATGCCCCTAACAGGTTAGCCCGCTACCATCTTAGACTGCATCATCACTTACTATCAGGTGAGATCGCAGTCAAGGGACAACTTGTAGTGGATTAAAAAAAAATTGTTGACCGACACCCATACAATTACAAACCAGGCTACACATAGTACCCCTCCAAGTTTCATACTAATTTTGTACTAGAGTAACTGTAGTTTGCACTGAAATCTCTACCAGCTTGTACCCTACCCAGTCACGGCCCTGTCAGCCCACAGGGTATCTACGTCTCTCTTTGCGTCATATTCCTCATTGCTGAGAGTCGTAACCGCATTCCATTAATCACATCTCACAAAATAAATTAATTGTATAATATTATTTATTCCTTCATTTGAGTAATTGTTAATTTAATCATGTGAATCTTATTAGCTGTAGGTATTATTATTATTTGTTATTTTTGTATATAAAATTGACCGGAGAATCTTAAATAAATGAATAATAAATAAATAACTATCTTAATAATGCTGTATATTTGCCCATAATTGAGTATTGTAATAGCTACTGGAAGTAGTTGTATTATTTTAACAATATTAATTGTTTGTACAATATTTCTTAGCATGTCAATAAATTAAATTTAATTAAAATATAATGACAGGAGTTTTCTTGGTACAATAATGCGTTGGGTTCCTTCCTTCTGCAATAGACGCAATAGACGTGCTATAGACGTCACCGTCAGTAGAAAAGAACAAGATCTCTCATATTAATAAACCGACATCAACTAAGAACAGGTTCTCAAGTATAGGTATGAAGAATAGATAGAGTAGCCTAAGGCCCGTATTATAAATACGAAAGTGTGCCTGTCTGTCTGTCTGCTACGCTTTCACGACCCAACTTCTCAACAGATTTTGATAGAGTTTGGTTTAGAGATAGTTTACATCCCGGGGAAGGACATAGGCTACTTTTTATCCTGGAAAGTTAAGAAGTTCCCGCAGGAATCGAAAAAAACTTAGTCCACGCGGAAGAAGTCGCGGGCATCATCAAGAACTCCCATATTAATACGGGCCTTAGGCTGTCCTTATAGAGCTGTAGAGAAAACATCATATAATTATTTCCACCGAAAATATTTCGCGGGTGAGATTTTTTCGGAAAAACACATTCATTTGCGAGGCAACGAAGTGTTGAAATCGGCGATTATCTTCAGCCGGGGTTAATGGGGCAGACGCCGGGAAGTTTAGATAAAGACGCGGGAGAAACGTTGCTTACACGTTAGAAAGAAAATATATTTTTATGAAATCTCGTCTATTTTTTTGCTGTTACTGTAATTTTTTACCTCTCTGGCTGTCTCTTATAAGTGGGAGGTCCTGGGTTCGATTCCCGTAAGGTCAACTTATTAGTAATTCGCTCGTCTGATCTAGGGGCATCTTAAGCCTTGGATAGTTACCACCATACATGTTCATACCGGCGTGCTACCAAGCGATTTATCATTCTGTTATGATACCGTGTACTGCTACCAATTTAGACCGTATCATCATAACAAGACACGTATGAATGAATGAATATACTTTTATTGTACACCAAAAAACAATAATAACAGTAAACTTAGATAATAACAAAGGAAGTATACAGTTTGGCGGCTTTATCCCTTCACAGCGATCTCTTCCAGGCAACCAATGGTTTTAAAGGACATAGCCACAGAAACAACCGGTAGATGGTGCAGAAATAACAAAATAAATAAAAATATTTATTTAAAGCTACAAATTATAATACATATACATATATATAATAAATATAACATAAAAACCACAAATACTACACGTAGGAACTAGTAGTGGAGTAAAAAAAACATACGATGGTAAAAATGCAAATTTACTTCTTGTAATTATTGTCGGCTCGCGGCTGCACCCTTGCTTTGACGAAATTTCATATTTTTGGGTTAATTGTACAGTGGAGCAGTAATATACATGAAAGTAATTTGATAATTTTGTTTAGGTGGTTTTATTTCGGGTGAAAGAATTAAATTTGACACATACTTCGTGTTTACCTACGATAAATATCATTGTACCTACATTTATGGCAATTATCATACCAAATGCAAAATTAGTGTTTGTTAATTTGTCCTTTAATCATGCCGGACTGGAGCAATTGATCGACGTGATTTTTTGCATGGGTATAGTTAATGACTACTAGATTTTTTTTTTATCCTTGAAAAAGGAAATGTTGCCTTAGTTCCTACCTAAGGTACCTAAGTACCTGAGGAAAATGCACGCGGACGAAGTACTTAAATAATGTATAATTAATGATACATTGTTTTCCATAGCAGCCCGCTATTCTATAACACAAGCTATAACACACGAGTTTTCACATTAGCGCGCCAGTGTAACAGCATAAAGGTCTAGCCTCACTACAGAAGCGGCAAGTCTTCAAAAGGTAGATAAACAAATATTTCAAAAGCCGGCAACGCATTGGCGGTTCCTTTGGTGCTGCAAATTTCACGGGCGGCGGTAATCACTTTACATCAGGTGACTTGCCTGCTCGTTTACTTGTTATATAATATATTTAAAAACAAAGTATTCTTTATACAATTACGTCACAGTGCATCTCTGTGTCGCGTCGCTTAAATTGGTCCAACTCCATACAAATAATATTTGCCGCTACGTGCCACGCCACTCCATGGATCTCAAGTCGGGTTAAACCTTCACAGCGGTGACGTACCAGCAGCGATGACGAACGCGATTCGGGGCCAATGACCTTGATGAAGAAAGTATTTTATTGCCCCAACTTGCGCCATACCCACTAATTGCTTCCTAGGAGGCAATAGCTATAGACAACAAACAACATGCGTTTTCATAATGTGAAGAATTGTTTACTCGTAGCTAGTAGATTATCTGTAACATAAAAATGTATATTGTATTCCAGGGCACCACAAATGGCATTCACTGAACAAATTCTCATCAAAATCAATACGCTACGAAGAAGAGGAAATAACATAATAAGAACGGACGAAGACAAAAACAAATAGGCAGACTCATGCACTATGCATTTATTCCACGATACAGGGAATCCTAGTGTGGAAACGACTACCCCAATAGTTCTAGCCGAAAATATTGTAATGTTTTTCAAACAAATAAATAAATTTACAACGAAAATAAAATTATCTTAGTAAGGATGGAAAGACAAACTGATAGAATAACATTATTATGTAGAACATCATTTAAAAAAAAGGAAATTCCACTAATGAAGCTAAGCAAACATAACACAAATAAAAGCAGATGAATCTAGGTACAAATACCCTCGAAATCTAAAAAGCTCATTCCCTTTTATTTGACGTGACATAAGTCTATTAAATCCGTAAAGCCAAAGTTAACAGACACTTAATACTGAAGAACCTTTTAGAAACCAAGAGACATTTCAGTACTTCTTTAGCGGAGCTTTTTTAACGAACAAAAAGCTTACTTTGTTCAGGAAAGTCTTTTTTCTTTTTGCTAGTATTTTGTAGACCCGGGAAGTCCTGATTTTCAGTTAGTACCTATCTATACGCTCCATCATCATCATATTAAAAACAATTATATTAAATTGTGATTGCTGAAACACTGATGGAGCCCAAAAATATCATATAACTATATCATTAATTATATATTATTATATTATTAACAATACTGTAGCAATTCGATAATATTTATATTTTGATTACCAACAAATAGCTAATTTTATAATAACCTACTATAATTCCGAAATAGAATTCAGTTGCTCCTAGTTACTAGGTAAATTATTGTAACTACAGGTGCAACTAATTTCTATTTGAAATCATGAAATGCATGTAACAATCTACTGAAAATGTGAATTCAAAATCAATTTCGAACTCAGATTTAACAAAATGGTGACGGGAAATCGCTGTTCGGAAACGGGAGGACCACCATTGTCTTCCGGAAGTGAGGCTGTGCAGCCGTGCCCTCGGAAATGGCCTGTGGTGTGGTGGTACGTACATTGACCACTAGGGGCTTGTAGCGGTGGTAACAGGGGATGTTGGATTTGGGGGTGAATTTTGTATTCATGTTTGTAACATCATATTTTTTATGAGATTGTTTTTGGTTTTTAAATAATCGGTTAGTTTCGGAAAGATAACATTTTAAGATAGATCAAAAAGTAATGAATGCAAATTGCCTATAGAGTTTTTTATTGCATATTTGACCTATGGTAAGCAAGAGGAGAAGAAAATATTATGCATGGATTTCTTCAATTAATTGTTTCAATGTGGATAATAATGGGATGAAATGAAACAGTAAATGAAGGTCCTTGATTTTTTACATGGTTTCTTACCATGGTCTCAAGAGCTTATGGACTTATCAGGTCCGAAAAACTGCCCTGAGCCACGGTCCAAGCCTAACAGGAGGCGCCTTTAGCCCCTGCGCTGCCCACGAGCCCTAGGGCTCACCCAGACTCTAGGTAGAGGTCCTACGCTCGCCCAACCTGGTAACGTCATTATTAAGGAACTATTAGCCGTATACACAATCCGAAAAAAAGTACAAGCACGTATATGGTTAAGTCGAAAAACTGAAGAAAACGTAACAACTATAAAAAAAGCGTAACAACGCTCAAAAACGATATCTAATAAATAAAATGGCACTTCTTAATTCAAGTATCAAGAAAATGGCAGGTTCAAATGCAACTCCCATAGCAACAGCCCCTGAGAAAATCGCTTCGTTTAAAATGCTGAGAGCGAGAGCTTTCTACAACGGCTGAACCAGCTCCTTGATGCAGAGTAACTTGAGTATTAATTTGTGAAGCCCTCGCAGAATATATAAGTTTCTCGGTGACTCTGTAATATGTCAAGTTGGTGGGAAATTAGAACGCAAAGTAATCATATTTGAAGAATATAATAACGTTTAGTTTTTGAATAACAAATTATCATTTCCTTGATAAAGCGACAATAATTAGGTAACTGAGACTGAGAATAAATAAATCTTTACTGACTAAAACATGTCATAGAATCGACGTAATACTAATGAATAAACGAAGGCAATAGTAATAATATAAACGTAAACCTATATAGTGTACGTAATTCAGAATAAGAAAGAAAAGGCTGGCCCACTACCATCTTAGACTGTATCATCAATTACCACCAGGATTGATAGCAGTCAAGGGCTAACTTGTACTGGATAAAAAAGTATTATATTCAATGTTGCCTTTAATCAAAAAACTGTCAAGCTTTATATCATACATCAGCTGTTTCATGCAGGCGATTAATTGAATTTTCGATGCACAGTGTGCTTTAAAAAGACATCTTTGCGGAAGCTGAAAAATCAACGCAACTCCGCAACAACAAGGCAGGAAAGTTTAATAGCTATCCGATATGCGCATAAATTGGCCGGGGCCGACTTGTCTGGCGCAATGCACAGCTTCCAGAATTTTCGCTAGTTCAACAATTTTACTGTTGGAATTTTTTTGTAACATTGCTGGAGCTAATTTAAAACTTGTGCTTGTGTTTTTAAACGTTTCTACGTACCTAATTATTACTCGCTGCTAATTTTCTTATAAAAATAACCAGCTTATACCAGTCCCTTTGTCCGCATGGAATAAGTTCTTTCCTGCGGTAAGTTCAGTTGCTCAGTTGCGGCCTGATTGAATGACAAACCAACAAATAAACACACTTTCGCATTTATAGTATTAGTATGATAACATCCTTAATTTTACAAATACGAGTGATTAGGCTCATTTTACACCTAACTAGCATTTATGTTTACGAAAAAGTTCCTGTAGGTACTATTATCAATACACAATAATATAAACGAAAGTAGGTAGTACTGTACTAGATGTAAAAGAAACGTAACCACATATAGAATAGCTTTTTATACATTTCTACGAGATCATACTATTCAATATGATCTCGTAAATAATATTATGTGCACTAAAAGTTACTACGTCCAAGATCTGATCTAGTGCGGTGGAGCACTGAGGAGGATAGGTGGCTGCAATATCCGACACAACTCTCCAGAGCAAGACGGGATCGCAACAATTCAAGTTAAAATCCGCTCATGCGGATATTCCACCACTTGTACATGGATGTATTGCAGGCGTATCCAAATTTAATAGGTTAAAGTCTAGTTTTTCTTTTGTTTTGCATTTTTTAATTGAATTGCTTAACGAAACACGTAAGTGACGCGCTTTGTCTATAGGTATTAAATACATAAATAAATCTTTGTCTAATAAATAAATAATAATAATAAATAAATCAAATAAATAGAAAACAAATTACAAAAATAGAGATAAAAAGAAAACAAAACTTATAGACTAACAATCTGTGTTGTAGATAATCCCAAAAAGGGTATTAAACTCAGCGTAATGATGATATGGTGTAGATGCACCATATCAGCGCTGGTTTTTAGTTGCCCCTCAAAAAAAATCCTCGGCGTCTCGGACCGGTCCGGGCTGATCATCAAACTTAATTAGCAAAACAGGAATATATTATCTTTTATCCACCCACTAAAATTAAAACTAAACTTATATACAATTATGACTATATTATATTACTAATTATTATTATTATTATTAGGTAGTTTAAGACGTTCTCGAGTTAGACCTTGTCCAGTAGAGGCGAAATCGCTGCGATTCATTTGAAAAACGAAAAATCTTTATTCGGGAATACAAGCACAAGTAATAACAGACTTTATAAAGACGACATGTGCAGACTTGATCCATAATTTAATTACTTGTTTTCGAGAGAGACTAAAAATAACACTCAAATATACCACTCTGCCTACATGTCACACAATTTGTCAGAGGCTTTCTTGAAATAATCGGTTACTATTTTTATTGACGCATCCATTTAACATAGCTGTAAGTAGAAGCACATAGTATTAAAGTTAGTAAAGCCGTCGCCAGTCGCTACAGTCCGTCGACCCAGCGGCGCGCGCTTCCGTTTAATGAGATTGTTACTTGAAACGTATTTATTTGCGGTTACTGCAATGAAATCGCCATACTTTTAATACGACATAATTTCGCATGGAGACAGACCACTTACGACTTGAAACTATGGTACCCTGGTAGTTCATTCTGAGTACGCACCTCCATTCAGACGTTTTAATAGCTCTGTCTGTCTGTCTATCAGCTGTAGGTACATCCATCTTTCCGTCTTTCCGTGACCACTGGATAATCTCCATTATAAGTGGAAGAATCGAGTGCCTTATCTCTTAAATCTTAACTTATCGACGTGTTTTTATACAATACTAGCTAGCCCGCGACTCCGTCCGCGTGGATTCAGGTGTTTTAGGGGTATGAAACATAGATAGTAGCCGATTCTCAGACCTACTGAATATGCATATAAAATTTCAAAAAAATCGGTCAAGCCGTTTCGGAGCAGTATGATAACTAACATTGTGACACGGGAATTTTAAATATAAGATAATTCAATTTTATAGGGAAAACAATACGCTAGCTTCGCTCAACCTTAAATTGTGAACCTCAATTTTAGGTTAAATATTTTCAAAGTATTCGCAAAGATCGAGTATTCCAAAATAATAATTTAAGTTTGATTGTATATTATTATATATATATATTATAATAATATATATATTATATATTATTATACGTTTGAGTGTACAGTTTTTTTTTTATTGAAAATAATACAATAGAACTTAAAGCTAGCCTAGCCTAACCTAATTACTATATATTATATATCATGCCCGCGTGGAATGGTGGCAAGAGTGTTTGCTGCATTTCCGCGCTGGACAGCCAGGCTGATCCTTTGCGCTAAAAATGAGCCAACACTTCTGTCACCAGATGAGGCAATTAACCGCGGTGAAATATCTCCCAAATTTTTTTTGGCACTAAGTCTCCACAACCAGGGTCTCAAAGGCAAACGGAGCAAATATGTACTCGTAACTCTCTATGAGAGAGGCAGTTGATATTTTAGTTTACAATACTTAAACTTCATTTATGCTATATAAGTTTACAACTATCATAAAATTAACGCACACTATTTCATATCGCGTTGTTTACCCGAGGCCTGTGTAATAACAAAAACGTTTCATTATTTCAACTTATAATGCAGCTATCATTCAAAATTACAGGGCAATTAAGAGAAATGGTCGTCGTAAATAATAAAAGGACTTATTACCGAACTTGTTACGTTAATCCAACCTTATTGTGGACTCACACATAATTCATTTGTACGGAAAACTTTTCCAAAATCCAATGCTGACCCAGAATTGTCACTATCTGACCCATTTCCCGAAGCGCAATGACCTCTGAATAAGCTAACATTATTTTAAGGCGCGCCTGTGAGTTCTATTGCCAACGGAATTTGCACTCTAAAATTTTAGAATTAGAGTAGAATGTCGTAAGTGTCATGGAATTTAATTTACGAATTTATCTTACGAATGATCATGCGAGTAAACTTTATAGACTGCGCGGGTAAATGACTTTTGGCGTCGAACTGTTATGTGTGCACGCGCCTTTATGGACGTGTCATAAAGTGTGGATTAAAACTTATAGTGCAATTGTTTGTTTTTGTTAATTCTCTCATTTATGTGCCTTTTTGGGGTAATTTAATTATGTTTTTAACTAGTAATGCGACCGGCTTAGATCGTGGAATTTCTAAAATACTCAAAATCTCAAGTGTCTAGCTGTAGACTCAGCATAGCTGTAGGGTAA
Source organism: Erebia palarica (assembly GCA_964035005.1). Lineage (NCBI taxonomy): Eukaryota > Metazoa > Arthropoda > Insecta > Lepidoptera > Nymphalidae > Erebia > Erebia palarica. Next base: position 43,350,212 of record OZ035983.1, read on the forward strand.
TATTAAGTTAGTTAGTTAGTTTCTTCTTTAATTTTTTAACTAGCTGATACCCGCGACTTCGTCCGCGTGAATTGAGGATTTTAGTTTCCGCGAAAAGTCGCCTATGTCTTATTCCAGACTATAATCTATCTCTGTGCCAAATTACATCCCAATCCGTTATCCATCCATCCATCCATCCATCCATTCAAACTTTCGCATTTATATTATTAGTATAGAGTATAGACTAGCTTTTTTCCATGATTTCGTCCACGTGGATTTAGGTTTTTTAAAGATCTCGTAGCTTTAGCTTTAACTAGTTTAGACCCTGTTCAGGCGACGCGGCGGCGAACAGCTGACTGCGTGCTGCGAGACGTTGTGTTCGTTGCGAGGAGGTCGAAGTTGGGGGTTCATAATTATTGGCTTTCATTTAAAACAAAAACCAACTTCAAAACTATTAGTCTAGGCAACGGGGCAGTTCGTTGTATGGAGACCCCCGCATTAAATCCTCAGTCGTTGAAACTTGGCAGAGTTGTAGTATGGTATGAACCAAAACTTATACAATAATATCCAAAAAAAAAAAACCTTGCGGAAGTTAAGTATTAAAGCTAAAACTTAATATTGATAACCGAATATTTTCTCGGTTTCTTTAAAAAAAATAGTAGGTAGTATATTCACAATCAAAACCGAAATAATCATGCAGAACATCGATATTTATACCGATTTTATTATCAAACCTTAACTGCGTTTACGCGATAATGTACCTTCCTGCTTTAACAATTGGGTATAGCATAAAAAACCTTACTTCCTTTCTAAATTTTTATTGGATATTTATAATATACTTTTAACTCACGATACTTTACCATATTGTACAGATTCGTCGCTTGAGGAATTATTGTTGGGGTCCGCTAGCTTTATTGCCTAGACTATATGCTTATGTCATGATTTTCTAGTTTTATATTCTGTGGTACGATATTCGCAATATATATTCAAGTCCTTTATGGCCTTATATTTATAAGGCCATAAAGGACTTGAATCCAGGGCCGATAAATAAATTAATTCAAAAAACTAACTGTATGCTGATGGCGAGACGGGCTGTTCTCCCGCCAATTGAGCGCGAAGGACGAAAAGTAAAACGGATTAATAAAAGATTGTAAAATTTAATTAAATTAGGTACTCTAAGGATATTATTATAAGGAATAAAGCTGTAAACGAGCATTTGGGTTTTGATTTATCAAACTTATAACTACCAACTTAAACTAAAAAGTAAAATATATTATCTAGGTATATAATATTTTGTTTTCGTTGATTTTCTCAAAAAACGCTACATCTATTCCGATAACAGTTATATGGGACCACTTGACAAACAAAAATATAATCATCAAAATAATTGGCGGAATGATCGCGTAAAATACAAACAAAAAAAAACATACAGTCGAATTAAGAACCTCTTCCTTTTTGAAGTCGGTTAAAAACTAATCGGGCATATTCCAACAAAACCTTACCAACTACGTTTGTCTTCAAAATTTAAGTCAACTTCAATCCCAATTCTCTAGATTTAAAAAATAAAATCCTGCAAAAAATCTACTACAAAGAAACATCCTAAAAATGGAACATCGAAAAAGAGATTCCCGAAATAAGGGAAACGTAGAAAAGTTGCGAAAAAACCGTCTCAATAAGTGAATGTACGCATTTAGTCTCCCTTAATGAGAATTCAGCCCTTCATAAATTGTCGCCCTTTCCAACATGGTGGAGCAATTGGTGATGGACAATCGGGATCGAGATCCAAATGTTTAGCCCGGGTATCGTATTTGTAGCGTTTACCAAGTATTTTTTATGGAATTATTATTTTTCATCATCATAACACACAATTGCCGGCCCATTTGTACTCAGTACGGAATGAGACGGATTTAGGTCAAAGTCCACCACGCTGGTACTAATAGGGAGACTTCACACACCTTTGAGAACATTATGGAGAACTCTTAGGCATGCATGCAGGTTTTCTCACATTACTTTCCTTCAACCGCTTGACTTCGTGTAGACTTAGGTTTCTAAAATCCTTGGGATTTTAAATTTTCTTAAAATCCTTTGATTTATTAGGAAACAAGCTTTCCATAACATTCGTCGACATTAATTAAACAGACGGGCTGTTTTTAACCACTAAAAATTAGCCCTTGACTGCGATCTCACCTGATTGTAAGCGATGATGCAGTCTAAGATGGTAGTGGGCTAATCTGTAGGGGCATGTAGGAGCTGTGTAGAAGTAACTATTAACTCACAAATAGACCGAGTATTTTCCGCATCCATAATATTTTTGTAATGAATCTAAAAAACTATTATCACAGAATACATAATACATACTACTAACCAACTTATACTGGATTGAAAACGAAACTTACGGAATCGCAATAGATTCCTCCATAAATCGTCCCTATTTCCGACATTTGCAAAAATCGGTCTCCGAACGATTGTTAAGCTACAATCGCGATCGCTAACAATCGCTAAATCACAATTGTCACCGAATCTCCAAGGAACAGAAAGAAGATATCCCATCCGTTACGACGTAGCCTGAAATTCCCAATGAGGCATAAGGATTCATTGGAACTGTACTCGATCTTTTAGCGGATCTGTGAAACTTATTTATTAGTTTTTCTAGTACTTACTAGTAGGTATTATAAATGTGAGTGTGTTGGTTTGTTGTTCAAACGTGACGTGGACGTGGTTTTTTGCACGGATATGAAGAGGACCAGGGGCCATATTGCCAATGCAATACATAAGCAATATTACTCAAAATGACAGTTTGATGTCACGTACCTTGACGTTCCTAAAATAAGTATTATAATTCTAAGACACGAAAGTCAACAGTAATGAAGCAATGTTTTAGCATTGGCAATATGGCCCCTGTCACATAGGCGTCACAGCTTTTTATAACGGTAAATCATAGAATAAGGTATTTGACTACTATTCAAATAAATTATTGTTTGTGATTATTAAATAGAGGATCTCCCAAAAGTCATAATATCCACGTCCCCTGATAGTTTTATGTTGAAAAACCATTTTAAACAATCGATTAAAGTAAAAAAGTGCGTCGAACTTTGATGACGTCACATTTTAACATTTCATATACATCCCACACATATGACGCCTTTTGACGTTTGAAAAAAAAGTTGCTGATTTGACTATTTGTCAAATACCCAATTTCCCCGGAATTTTCCAACTAAGCGTAAGCTGATATCGAAAAGGCCAAGAACTAAAATGACTCTAATTATATTGCTATCCTTTTCATAAGCCTTTCTTCGGAAAGGGGCATTTTAGTTTACTTCAGAGATTATGTTAAACAGAATTTGCCACAATTACTAGTTTTTTTATGGAAAAAATTTAGTTATTCAGTAAATTCCGCGCTTACTGATAGCGTGGGCGGAAAACCTGCGTGTTAATACTCCACCACATATTTTATTTGCATCATTTTAATAATTCCATTATTATAATTAAAGTAAACACCGCGAGAAGCGTGTTCGTCCGCCCAGTTTTACATAATAAATCACTTCAGTTGGTGGCGCGATGAATATTCATCTGGAATGCTGCTACTGGTACGTACCGCTTCAAGTGCTCAGATTCTTAATGGTCCATCTTTTATTTGCAGACGCTGAGTGGTTTTATTATATTTGTACTAAATGAGGGTGTTTTATCATTTCTATTGCTTGTAATATCACTACGCCGTCGAGCGTACAGCTTTAACCGATGACGGTTATTTGTCTCGTAAACATCTATACCAATATTATAAATGGATGGTTGGATGTATGAATGGATGGATCATTGTTACGAAATCACGCCCCAACGGCTGAACGGATCTGGATGAAATTTGGCACGGAGATAGATTATAGTCTTGAATAACACTGCCACTTTTTATCCCGGAAAATTAAAGAGTTCCCGCGGGAACCAAAAAACCTCAATCCACGCGGATGAAGTCGCGGGCATTAGCTAGTTTCTCATATAAGGTCTAACCCCACTTGAGCTTCACGGCGCTTTGCATGAGTTTAAGCCTATGCAGTGGCGTGCACATGGTTTGAAGCCAGGGTAGGCATCTTGGTAGGAACCTATGTACTGACCGGTCAGAGATCTGAATTAAGCATCGAGTTATCATAACTAGGGTAAGCAGGGCTTATATGCATCTATGACCTGCACGATACTGAGCCTATGCCACTCTTCAAGTCCTCAACTATACCCATGCAAAAACTCATGTTGATGCGTTGCTATGTTGCGTCGCGATTGAAGGGGAAACCAACAAACACACTTTCGCATTTATAATGTTAGTATTATAGCAAAACTGTCAGAAGTTTCATAGAAATGAAATGCTCTACTCGCTTACTTATTCCACTCGAACGCAATTCATACCTGGTGGAAACACAGCATATGATTATGCTGTTTTGTACTATCTATCGATTAAATTAGCGATTGATTTCAGAGAGACTGTTGCAATCTTGATACATGTTTTGTTTCAGAATCTCATGTAAAGAAAATCACCTTCTTCAATAACAATATGATCTTTAACTTCAACACAATTATCACACCACTTTTCAGAACACTCAACCTCTGGGTTACAATGCTAAATGAGAACTGACCCAATAATAGTCGGCGGTTTAATATAAAAGTAAAAATAATGTGTTTTGACTCCAACGACAAATCATTTAAGTCAAATCACACACCCTTAAAAATCAATACAATGTCTTATTAATTATTGAAAATCATTTAAAAATCAAAACAATGTCTTATTAATAAGTGTAAATCATGACACTTAATTTTAAAAAATCAAAACAATATCTTATTAATCATTGGAAATCATGATACTCATGTCTACTTCTTTGTCTTTCATAAATCTTAATGCCATAGTTACTAAAACTCTGATTCATGATCTGATTCTTACTTCTTACTAATATTATAAATGCGAAAGTTTGGATGGATGTATAGATGTATGGATGTATGGATGTATGGATGTGTGGATGTATGTATGTATGGATGTTTGTTACTCAATCAAGCCCCAACAGCTGAACGGATCTGTCTGAAATTTGGCACAGAGATAGATTATAGTCTGGAATAGTATATAGGCTACTTTTTATCCCGGAAAATCAAAGAGTTCCCACGGGAACCAAAAAACCTCAAACCACGCAGACGAAGTCGCGGGCATTCGCTTGTAAGTCATAAAAATAAAAAATTAGAGCCATAATATCCTTAATCCCACAAACATACATATTCACTACCATCATCATCATCATCACTACAGCCCATTAACGTCCCACTGCTGGGCACAGGCCTCCACTCTTATAGGAGAGAGGGAATTAGAGCTTAGACCCACCACGCTGCTCCAATGCGGGTTGGCGGGCTTTAACGACTATTATCATGTTAGTGATAATAACCGGGACCGACGGCTTAACGTGCTCTCCGAGGCACGGGGGTGAAACACCGCCAACTTCCTAACTCCGGGCTAGTACTGGGAATTTCTAATCCGAAAAACCCGATACTTAATTATGGCCCGACCCGGGACTCGAACCCGGGACCTCGTCGGCCGCAGTCAAACGTGCTAACCACTAGACCAACTAGGCATATTACACTACACATACAATAAACTCGTATAAAAGTGGTATAAGAGCGAAATCACTTATTACAGCCTTCATCTCCCTTCGTTATATTTAAATCGGCTGCTGCAGCCAAATCCTGGCCTGACCCACTTCCCTTCAATCTGCCTAATGCTACGCATTTTCACGCAAGGTGCGGCCTTAGTGCTAGCGGCTATTACTTTTTTTGTTAGTGTTACGTAATGCCACCATTCACCAATACTTGAGTAAGCATTTTTATACGACTGCCTTAAAAAAGGAGTATATTGTTGAATGGTATGTATGTATGTGAGTTTGTATATTCCACCATAACTTCTTAACGCCTGAACCGATTTTGATAAATGAGGTATCGCTTGAATCCCTAGCTTATTCCGGGTGACATAAGCAAGTAAAATTTTTAAAAAAAATTATGGGGTGACCATGGTCCCGCATTAAAGACTAAATTTGAAAAAAAATTACAAAATAAGATTACATATATAATCATCATCTATAAAATGATGAGTAGATTCCAAAAATATATGATACTATAGTTTAATATCCAGTGATTCACAAAAAAAAATTATAAAAATGAGAATAAGATTGTAATTTAACTAGATTAATTTTTTAGTTCGTTTTTTGGCGGGGCAGTCGTATTTCTTAATTTTTTTTAATTCTGACTTGTTTGATTTGAAAACTTCTTTATCCGCGTTGAGCACTATTTTATATTACTAGGGAGTAAATTTATGGATTCGCGTTACCAACACCGACACCGACACTGTCACCGCGTTATTAGACAAAAGTCTTAAATATAAATATACTATATTCATAATTAAACTTTAATGTCTTTGTTTTAAGGTTTATATTTTAACTATTTTAAATATTTTTTATTTTATTTCTTGCTGATTTTTATTAAAAAGAGCGTATTTCAAAAGACCTCAAATTCACATCCTCGGTTAGTTATATATTTGATAACCATTTAAATCCATAGATTAAAGACAAAAACACAAACAAACAAACTTCATACAAACTTCCATACTAGAAGCGCGTTTCAAGTTCGATAAAGAGTTGCATATTAGATTCAGTTGTCATCATCCCTATAAATATTTTCGTACCCGAAAAACGGTCAAACAAAAGGATTTAGCATAGAAATCAAAAAGAGGTTTTGGTTAAACAATAGGTCAATAACAGCTGACATTCCCGCTTATAATGCATCATCAATAATACCAAAGATAGCAGTCAAATTCTATCATGTATCCATACTAAATATTATAAATGCGAAATTGTGCTTGTCTGTCTGCGCTTACACGACCCAACATTTTATCCCGGGGAAGGACATACTCGTAGGCTGATAGAGATTGATTTTATCCCGGAAAATTAAGGAGTTTTAAATTAAGGAATTGAATCTACGCGGACGAAGTCGCGGCATCATCTAGTAAAGTACTTAATATATGAATAAACTCAGTTTTGTGTATTGTTTGAAATTTATTTATGATCTGTAAACTACAAAGCCCACAAAATACACGGCCGAGTTTGTTGTGGGCTCTTCTCAGACCAGGGCGCGTTTGGAACCCTCGTAGCTTTAGTTTTAAGATACCGTTACTGATTATCACCATTATATTTTACAAATAACTGGACATCAATAAGTGTAATAGGTATACCTACTTAAATTGAATAAACATTTATTTGAGTTTCAGTTTGAGTATAACAAAATTTGACCTGATTTCTACGAACGCTGACGGCTAAAAAATTGCATGCTGCAACTGCTAAAAGAATCATCAAATAAACACAATGTGGTAGAAGCAACGCTTACACGAGCACCACGGCCAAATCCGCCTATAGCTCCACATCCGCTCCGAAACGCCTTAGCGACCGCGCCTCGGCAAAATAATAACACTTTGAATAAGCATTTTTTGTCGCCTTCCGAGCCTCCGCATTTTACATTCAAATTTTTCTTTCGCCAGGATAAAGTCGCAGCAATAGAGTTACGTATTTGTGTAAGACGAAACAGTTTAACAAAATATGAATCTCATAATGCTTTTGATGTAAAGTTTAATAAATGATTATATTCTAAATAGCGAATGCCCGCGACTTCGTCTGCGTGGTTTGAGGGTTTTTGGTTCCCGCGGGAACTCTTCAATTTTCCGGGATAAAAAGCCTATATGCTATTCCAGACTACAATCTATCTCTGTGCTAAATTTCAGCCAGATCCGTTCACCCGTTGGGGCGTGAATTTGTAACAAACATCCATACATCCATACATCCACACATTCGTACATCCATACATCCATCCAAACTTTCGCATTTATAACATTAAGTAAGATTTTCCTCTTTAATCTTAATACACATCCCTGGTGCGCAGGGTTCGGGCTAGCTGCAATGGCATCCTGAGGGTATTTGTTGACAGGTTTGATGATCAGCCTCCCGATTGTGTAAGGAAATCGTTATCGTAATCGTTTGTCAAACGTATAATTCGACTGTTTAAGAAGTTCATAGATGCCTTCTCTTGCCCAAAATAGTTTGGGAATCCCTGGTTTAAACAATCCAAGAGAGTTAGAGGTGAAACCTTTAATCATACTTAATATTATAAATGCGAAAGTGCGTTTGTTTACCCTTCAATCACGCCGCAACAGAGCAACGGAATTACTTACGTGATTTTTGCATGAGTATATTGTTGAGGACCTGGGGAGTGACATAGGCTATCCCGGAAAATTAAGGAGTGCCCGTGGGTTAAAAAATCTTATGGCACGCAAACGAAGTCGCGGGCATCTGCTAGTAATTAGTAGTACTAGTAGTTGTAGTAGGTTAAGTACAAATTATTTATAAAGAATAAATTATTTGTACTTAATCTTAAAAACTTTAAAGACAATCATACAAGCACTTATAGACCTATTACACTGCACTTTTCACAGGGACCCTTACACTTGAATCTTGAATAGTGTAATACGATTAAGGGAAAAAGAGTCCCTAAATTGATCCTTATTGCTGTGTAATAAGCGACGCTCTAACTAGTGGCCACGCCCACCCACGGGCCCCGCGGAAAGTGCAGTGTAATAGGCCTATTAACCCTGAACGTTACATCGTGATAATATGTAAGCTGGTAGTAAACAAAGACTCGCTTTCAGTAGATGAGGCATTTCATGAATAAACATAACAAACATAATAAAACAGCGGAGGTTGCTCGCAGTCCTGATTTACTGCCTTCCGTGTACAGTGCGCTGCAAACATTGCCTCAATTGGGTATTTGACAAGTGACAACTAGTCAAATAAATTAAGTGATTACTAGATGATTCCCGCGACTTCGTCCGCGTGGATTAAGATTTTTTAATTCCCGCGGGAACTGTTTAATTTTCCGGATAAAAAGTAGCCTAAAAAGTATCCCCGGGATACAAACTATCCCTATACCAAATTTACTCAAAATCGGTGTGAAAGAGTAGCAGACAGACAGACAGACACACTTTCGCATTTATAATATTGGTATGATAACATATCGGTTGCTACCTGAAGTATCGCTATCATTTTCTTAAAAAGTATCGATACATTCACAAAAATCAATACCGGTACCTAAAGATAACAGGCAGACACACTTTCGCATTTATATTATAGTATCAGATGTCCGCGACTTCATCCTCGTGGATTGAGGTTTTTTTAGTTGCCGCGGGAACTCTTTAATTTTCCGGGATAAAAAGTAGCCTATGTGCTATTCCAGACAGAGATAGTAATCGATCTCTGTGCCAATTTTTTCCCAAATCCGTTCAACCGTTCTGGCGTGATTGACTGAGAAACATCCATCCATATATACATCCATTCATCCATACATACATCCATCCATCCAAACATTAGCATTTTTAATATTAGTTTGGATGACCAGTGTAGGAGTATGGATATTTTCATAGATAAACTATGAAATTGCTGTGAAACTATAAAATGCTATAAAGAATAAGCAAATCCGCGACCGGCTGTACAAGCCGTTCCATCTGATGTATGTCACAGTGCGTACTCGGAGTAACTGCATGTATATTCTAGGGTTGTAACGGAGGCGTTCTTAGCGGAAGCAGAGGCGGATGTGGAGGTGAAGGGGATTTATCTCCGCGGATGCGAAGGTTAACGGAAGCGGAGACGGAAGTGGATTTCTCCGATCATATCGTCCATTTTATGTGCTCTAGGATGCGATGAATCCCACATATGATTTATTTTGAGGATTCTTCTAAGGACTGTTGTATTTTTGCTTGTTGTAATGGTATAACTGACGTCCCCTGCTTCGATTTGTACCTCTCGCATTGTAAGTCAACGTAAATAAACCTCCATTACAATTCCCCAAAAAGCTGGCGGAGGCGGATGCGGAAACGGAGGTACCATTTCTCGCGAAAGTTCCGCACTTGCAGTAGCGGAGGCGAGGTTCCGTTTCAACCCTAGTATATACCTACGCGCCTCGAATTTGGGATAAAGCATATGCCACTCAACATTTAAATAAGCGGTGCACTTAAGCCTTTTTCACGTACAAATCGGTGGTAGAATGAAATTAAAACTGCGCTACTTTTATGATACGACAGGATATTCCTATACATATCCGTTTATCATATCAAGAATAGGTTGAAAATTTCAAACTTATAGACATACTAGATTAAGGTTTTTAATTTCCGCGGGAACTCTATAGTTTTCTGCGATAAAAGTAGCATATGTCCTTCCTCGGGATGTAACCTACCACTAATTTCATCCAAATCAGTTAAACAGATGGGCCGTGAAAGCGTAGCAGATAGACAGACAGATAGACAGACAGACAGGCACACTTTCGCATATATAATATTAGTATAGACTATTACCTATTCTGTGCTTATAATATTATAACTTAAAGTAACCATTCGTATGACAAGAATATTTCAACCAGTTAAAATTATTTCAACTGGAAATAGGTAGCCAATCTTATGACAAGCGCGTGTAAACATCATTATTGATTTCCATCACACAATCATGATTATTTTTATGAATTATGACGAAAGCCTTCGAAAATATCTCAGGAAAATACACTACAGCTAAAATTAAGTGACGAAGACTTTTTGTCCGTAGTATATTGACGCCAGAAGTGTTTTGCAATAACACTAACTATATTACAAAATAACTTGTATATAATTGCATAAAACTCAATAAAACTCCAAACTGGCTGATTCCCGACTCCCCGTGCAACTTCTGATTGAATTTGAGTCTAATAAAATATTCATGCGATATGATAATCCCCCTTCCTGCGGATTATATTTGACAGACGCTGTAGTTCACGCAAATTGGCGAGTTTGTAAAATATGAGGGACTCCCTCTTACCTGAATGGGCTCAATAGTTCAACCATTGCGAATCTGAAAGGACATTGGTTCAAATCCCACTCATTGGACTATTGTTGCATTTAATTCACGTTCTTAGGTAATTATGTAGGAGCTCTTTGATTTTCCTAACTAAAAAGTAACAAGTAATCTAACCTAAGTTACAGATAGATATGATCGTCTTCACGAAGCTATTACTGTGCGAACGGATGATCATTTTTTTCAGATTAAGATTGTTTGACGTTTTCGTGACCCTAAAAATGATGAAAGACAATAGAAGCAGTACGTACAGAAAATAACCTAAATGAAAGATAATATGACAATAATAACATATAATAAACGAGTCATAATATTATGATACATAATACATATATAAAGATGTGATTATTAAATACGTGAAATCTAATCTTATTTCTTTTCAAGATACAATTTCTCTGTATCAAGTAAACAACAAGTCTGCATAAGATAAAGTTTTCAAGAATGAATTTCACAAAAGCGTATTTGAACCTAGAAAAATAACAACTCGGTTAAACCTAATAAAAAGAAACCCGAAAGCAAAACTACGGATAATCTCACAAAGTTCAAAACAAGCGCGAACAAAACTAACAATAAGTATTCAAACGGCGTACAATAATCATTGTAAGAGTACACAGTGCACAGGCTTTGTTACCGACTCTCCTCACAAATGCGCTGAATAATTTTTGAATCTACAAAGAACCTACTGAGGCTCCATTAAAACAAGAAACATTAATAAATTCACTTAGACTAATGCAAAAAATATAGACCAGCGGGAGCTGCAAACTAGCTGACTCGGAGAAAACGGTTTTAACATAAAGTTAATAAAAAATCCGATCATAGTGCGGTTTTACTATGGTTACACTTCAAAAAAGGAGATGCATCTTTACTCATCTGAGTAACAAACATCCATTTGAGGTTTTTGGTTCCCGCATGAACTCTTCAATTTTCCGGGATAAAACGGAGTTCCTTTGAGCAAACTATAATTATTCTATCCCTGTACCAAATTTCATCCAGATCAGTTCAGCCGTTCTGACGTGAAAGGAGGATAAGGATAAGGATAAGAATGAAAGTTCCTCAAAACTTGTGTCATTGTATCGTGATTTCTCTCTGACTTTATTATATTATATAAAAATTCTTTCCGAAAAACCAACATCCATAGCCACTGTAAAGTAAAAAATAATTTTGAGTCGGGCAAGCCTGATGCGTCAACTTTGCTTATCCTTGTTATATCCGCCCGACTTCAACAGTGTGTAGAAATCAAAAATATTTTTTACTTTACAGTGGCTCTGCAAGTCGGTTTTATGAAAATAATTTTTATTTTTAACTTTTTAGTGTCAGGGTTGAGGAGTCAGATTTTTTTATGTGACCACCTGGACACGACTCTAACGACTGAAAAAAAATATTTTTCAAATCGGTTCAGAAACCACGGAGATATGCACCGACATACATTAAAAAAAATAACCTCCTCCTATTTAGGAAGTCGGTTAAAAAGTCACATAAATCTACCTCTTCTCGACACCCAGTTTCAATGCATGCAACTCCAGTCTTCTTTTGTCAGTTATAAAGTTTGTGAAAAAACTTGTGAATGTGAATGTGTCCAGAACATGGTACTTTATAATATAGCTACCTATATGATATTATTACTTCATTTGCACGCCAATAACTCCTTTTGGCTAGTTGTATCCAATTCGTCACTGCATAAAGTCGCACAAATGCATCGTACGTATGGTTCGCCGAGTTAACGGCCAGTGCGTAATGAAATGAATTCAGTAATGAATACATCCGTTAGCTCCATCTTTATTTCTTAAGTCTGCTACCATCTGCATTGAAACGGCTCCTTTTCTTTTAATTCTTTTCCTTTTGACTTTATGAAATAAGTTTTTTCTGTAACAAGATTACGCTTTACGAGGGAAAAATTGGGGGATAACGAATTTGGCAGTGTGGCTTGACAAGAGCTGAGGCGCGCTTCTGAACGAAATTGTTTTAAATTTGACGGAGGGCTGAAACACGTACTTATTAAATTTTTTTTACATTATTTCAAAACATGAAGGAAGAGATGTTTTTTTTTATTAATTTACTCGTACTGATTAAAAAAGGATATAATTATGATGAATTGATTCTAGTAACACGAATACAATTGAAAGTACGATTGTTCTACTGAAAACGGTAAAAAAATATGTCACAAATCACAACATAATGACAACACCAAATAGCAAGCATAGACTTATTAAATTACTTCATTTACGTTGCAAGACGTCCAATATTCACTTCATCATCATTTTCCCGGATATAAAGTAGTCTATGCCCTCCTTGGGATACAATACCCTATCTCGATTCCAAATTTCATCAAACTCGATTGAAAAGATGGGCTGTAAAAGTATAGCAAACTGTCAGATACTTTCGCATGATTTATAATGTTAGTATGGATGCCAAAGATTATATATTTTCATAAAATGCGTAATTTGTCATAAGTGGCACCCCCTTTTTCAGTCGATAAACAATGTATAATATAAATCATTTGTATATCAGGTTTAATATAAAAATAAGAACACCTTTACGTATATACTGTTTAGTAAAGAAATAATGTGCCTACTTTTTCTTTTACATCCAATCTATCTGTAGCTTGCTTTGTTAGATATCTGAAAAGCCTTTCCATTTCCTGTTTGTGATTATCTTCATTCTAGATTATGAGTGTAATGCAAGTCAGTCACTATGTCAGCGAAACTATTCAATGAGTCAGCTATTCATTCGCGCTTCTCATTCATACGAACTATTCAAACATGATTCAAACGTATTAGAGGTATACAGTGATTATATTGTTCACGGTTCCTTTGAGCTTAATTAAATATAAGGATAGTAAGAAAGGATACTAAAATATGTTCAGTATTTCAGCCTTTTGAATTTTGTAAAAAAAATAAAATTGTTTGCACTTAAACATTTCTCATGTTGTTATATAACAATATTTTAGTTCGCTATGTTTGTAAATAACAACATGTCGAAGTGGCAAATAACAATTTTTTTTCGTTAATATCATCAATGATCGCAAATATATACTAGCAGATCTGGGAAATAATAATAATAATCGGTCCGATCTTCATACAACTTAAAAACAAGCTCAAGTATGACCAGAAAGGTACTATCAATGTATTCAGTGGTATAACAGAAGTTTTTCTAAATGTTTTAAAGTCGTGAACAAGAATATTTTTAACTTCCGTTGCGTCATTAAGTACAATGTTTTAGCAACGCAATCGTTAGACTGTTTAATCAAATTTGGTGCTCGAACATTGAGAAAATTAAAAAATATGGATTCCGACGAAAAAGGTTATACGTCATCGTAATTTTTGTCTTCATCTATAACGTGACCAAAGAGATATTTTTCTACTTGAGTAAGCGCCTTCACCTAATAGTTACAAAGACGGAAACTCGAAACAAATAACTTTTTTAAAGTAAATCATGATTTTAATCAAAGCCACTTGTCCTACTATGAGGCTAAGTAATTCTGTTGTAAACAATCTCTAAACTGAACTAAAATGACAGCATATATATTGCTAACCCTTTCATAATACTCCCAGCGGAAAGGGACACTAGATTTAGAGCTGTCATTTAAGTTTATAGATTGTGATGTTGGCCACAACTTTTACGCTTGTCATTTTTTTTTTTGGGTTTTCATAACAAGGAACAAAGGATATTTACCGCAATTCGCAAGTAGCGTTAACAAATTGACCTACTTTTGCCGAACGCACTAGGCTAGTGTGAATTAGAGCCAAGGATGTAATATGATAAAAAAACGTTCAATACTTAAAGAGGCACAACTAACTCAGGCCCCTCGCTATTTACCTACCGAATGACAAAAAACACCTCTGGTGTCTGTGTACAACAGTAATTTTAAAGGTATATTGCGCTAAATGCACGCTCTAGTAATCGTTATCTCGCTGGATGAGAGGAAGGATGATAAATTTCACAGAAGCCTGCGAGTTGGTAGGAATATTTTAAAATAATATTGAGTCTTCCTTTCTGTCTGCGAAGTTTTAGGCGAGACAAAATGAGCTACTTATGAAAGAATTAACTTTTAATTTTGAAACTTTGATAACTTTATTTATTTACTTTATATAAAATGTATATTGTCATCTTTCGGTTCTCATAATTTATTTTCGACTTTAGGCTTTAAAATCTTGGGGGATATAATGTTAATTTTGTGTTATACCAAATATTGAAAACCTATTTCATTGAAGCAACACTCAAAGAACCTTTATAATATTAGGGCAGTTTCGTGCCACATGTGCCTTGATTCTTTGTGACATGCAGGGCTTCATGGATCTAGGTATCAAAATATGTGCGGGCATGGTTAGTGCTCGGCGGATCCAACTAACACGGTCTAAACGATGGCGCTTCGTCCACTCTGTCAGTTAACCCAATTTTTATACGACAGGAAAAAAGGAGTATATTTTTTACAGGGTTCATGTATGCATGTATGTATGTATGTATATATGTATGTGAGTTTGTATATTCTACCATCATAACTTCTATACACCTGAACCGATTTTGATAAATGAGGTATCGTTAGAATCCCTAGCTTATTCCGGGTGACATAGGCTAGTAAAATTTTAAAAAATTGATGGGGTGACCATGGTCCCGCATTAAAGACTAAAGTTGAAAGAAGAAATTCGAAAATAAGATTAACTATATAATCATCATCTAGAAAATGATGAGTAGATTCCAAAAATATATAACACTATAGTTCAATATCCAGTGATTCACAAAAAATATCATTTCATAAAAATGTGAATAAGATTCTAATTTAACTAGATTAATTTAGATTTTTATTAACTTTTTAGTTCGTTTTTTGGCAGGGCAGTAGTGTTTTTTAATTTTTTTAATTATGACTTGTTCCAAGGTTAACTTGTTAGTCGAAAAATTGTATGACAAAGATCCTCTAGAGACAGGAAGTCAATAGGTGATTCTGATTCGTAGGTACTTACAATGTGGTTTCAGTATCTATGCGTTGGTTTTGTTTTGTGTGATACCTACGAGATTCGAAGCTTACAGCTTTTCCATACCTGATACTCAGTGACATTTCCTTTTTTATATTCATTGTAGGCTTACGCTTGACCACTATCTCACCTGATGGGAAATGATGATGCGGCCTGATATGGGACCCCTAGATGCCTAGAAGATGCCTATTCACTCTTGATTTAAAGATACCCTATATAGCTATAAGATTATAATTGGTGGGAAACACAGTTTTTGGTAGAGTATTCCAGACCCTAGCCATGCGAATAAGGAATAAAGACGCAAAGCGCTTCGTGCGTGTGGGTGGAAACTCGCTCGACGTCTTGCGGTACGATGGTAGAAAGGTGGAGGTACAAGACCGAAAAGCTCCTGAACACACTCACCGAAATATATGTCCTACAAAATACCGAGAGGCCTACCTTACGGCGGTGATGCAGGCGAGTTTAAAGTTTCGCCAGAAGAAAAACTACTGCTATGTGTAATATTACACACGTTTAGAAAGACCAGTCTAGTGTCTAACGATTAGAGCTCGCTTGGAGCGTGTTTGTGCCTCCACAGGATATTAGTCGCCGGCGGCTACTCAAAGGCGTTCAAGAATTACTCGCGTTTGTATTTTTTGCTCGCAGCTGCAATGTTGACTCTGTATATTTGTTCAGGCTACCTATTACGCTTTTATATGCAGTCATTATCTATTTGATATTGACGATACTTAGGTAATGATACGTTAGTATATTAAAATCTACACGGAAACTTAAGTAAAGACAAATAAAATAAAATTAATGGCCTATTTTCCAGTACTTCTGAGATTTATAGTATTTAGTTTAAGATGGTAACGGGCTTACCTATTGGCGGTATGGTAGTTAAAAACTTTAAGGTCGTTCTGACCTAAAAAATGTTATTATGGACCAACTGACTTATTTTTGGATAAAACTTTTATTTTTCCATTACTTGGACATTACTTTGCGATAAGCAAAAATTATTGTAGAAAATTCTGTTTCACTCATTCTCTTAAATAAATTAAAATGACTTCCCTAAATCTTGTACTGTCCCCTTCTGCAGAGAGTATTATGAAAGGGATAGCAATATAAACGGAGCTGTTGTTTTAAGTTAGGGATGATGCCTATATCAAACATAAATTATTTCTAACTGATTATTAAATAGAGGGTCTTCTAGAAGACATAAAATTCACATCCTCGATTAGTTTTAAGTTTGATAACCATTTTATAATATAGTAGATTAAAGAAAAAAAGTGCGTTGAAATTTGACGACGTCACAATTGCAAATTTCATACAACTTCCATATTAGAAGAGCGTTTTTAAGTTTGATAAAGAGTTGCTGATTTGATTGAGTTATCATCATCTCTATTGGCCCCAATTGTAAGTTTCTGTAGATTGTTTGGTGTATTAGAAAAATATCTTTGAGCTACTAGAGTTTTGTATCAAATGCAATATAAAATGTGAGTAAAAAAGGTGCGGGATACTTTCACGGCTGAGTAAACACGTTTGGATGATATTCACTCACTCATAGACTTTATTTCTTTGATATCCCATGTTTATTTTATGACGGTGTAGGGATGGATGGACGAATCGCCACATACTAGGTACTAGGTATGCCTTATGTTTATGTAGGTATGTGCAACTCGCCAAATCGGTATTTTAGAATTAACAAGTTTGTTCGATGAAATACTATATACGTATTAAAAACACTCAAATAAAATAAACGGGAAAAAAATACATGAAATATTTCACATTTGTTTTTAACTTTTTTAAACATCGTGATGAAATCAGCATGCCTGATAGTTTTACATAATGTACTAAAATAGGGTGTGTGATTAATCTACCTATCTGTTGTGAGTTGTCAGCATGGTGGACCGGGGCTTAAGTCCCTCTCATTCTCAGAGGAATGGATAGAAAATGGCTTCTTTTTAATATATAGGCTAGCACTTAGCTGCAATTAGACATGCTTACAAGTGGTAATTATGCAGCCTAAGGTGGAGCGCGCTTGCCTAAAAGATGATTATCATTAGTATCCTAAAGTAATCTTCTAAACTCACATCCCATGTTCCAAAATCAGTTCCGCAGAGCATTTAGTTGGTTAAATTCTCGAAGGAATACGCATTGGTATTCGTATACGCATAATCGAATGAATAGCTAGCCCACCGTGAGTTCCGATATCCGCAAATATTTGCCAACATGAAGCAAATATAATTTATCAATAAAGTAAGAGCCTGCAATCCAGTGGCTTGAAGGGTCTGGCAAACACGACCCATAATAATACTTTCGATGTGTCGCGTTTACACTTTTTCGTCACGATATTTTCATAAACTAAAGCGGTGTTTATTTGATTCCTGAAAACTGTCCTATACCTTCTTAATTTAGCTTCGAGTTCATACCAATAAAAATTGAATATCTTATCTTATCCCTTATCTTATTTTAAAAATAAGTATTTAAAGTTTTATTTTTTTTAAAGTTTATGGCTGATAAGATACAACAATTTAACGAAGTATATAAAAATAATAAAACAGTACTCGATGCCCAAATCTTCACTAAATAGTATTTTATAGATCAAAAATCCCTCTTTAATTGCTATAATGATTTCCATTTTGCAACTATGAAACTTGGTACTGTTGTAGCGAAATTACACCTCTCTTTTTATACATAAAATAAATCGTTTCGTTTCGTTAAGTTGTAAACGTGCTCCAGAAGAGTTGGAGAGACACAGACAAACAGACGTACCCAATTAAATGGCTCGCAGAAGCTGTATGCATAGGACGGCCTTTGATACACGTCTTTTATATCTAGTTAAGATTATTCTACATACCCGGTAGGTAAATACGCATGGACCGGTATGCTTATTGAAGGAGTCTGGTTATAAATATGGTAAGATTGCATGAGCAGGGTTTATACGGTACGTTACAATATAATCATAATATGTTACGTTTTATTTCATACCAAAGTCGAATCATTTTTAACAGACTTCAAAAAATGGAGGTTAACGATTCGACACGTATGTACCTAAGTATGTAATATATATAAAAATATTATAGTAATTCCAAACAAATATACAAAATTTCATAGGTTTAAAATTTCATATTTGTCCGCGAGTTTCTCCGAAACTATTAATCTGATTGTGACCATTATTTTTTAATTGGCTTACAATATTTACTTCACTTTAGGGAACAGTGCAAGTTTCATAGAAATAGGTTCAGTAGTTTTCGAGATATGAGAGATGGTAAGGTGTGTGGTGAAGTCGCTTTAACTTTCAATCTTTTAGATTATCACTTGTTCAACATTTCTGACACGAACCGCTAAGGTTGGGAACGCCCTACGCCGATCCGTGTTTCCTGCCACTTGAGTGCCTTCAAGACAAGAGTGAATAGGCTTTTTTAAGGCAAGCGCGCTCTAACATAGACCTCATTATTGCTTTTCAGAACAAACAAATTTGCCATCCTTATTAAAACGATCTGAATCTCCCAATTGCTCCATCTGTGGAGTAATTGAAGATATCTACCATGTATTGCTGGAGACTGGAGTGTGTTCGGAATGAAGTATTTAGAATAAGTTTATGTAATATTTTGGATATTAGTTTAAGTATTTGTGATTGTATTAGCTTTCTATCATTTCCTGTCTGCGATAAATCAAAATAATTGTATAAATTAGTCCGAAAATATTTTAAAGTTAGATAAGTTATATTATTTGTGATTGTAATTTACGGAGCGACATAGTCACTGAGTGACTAAGCTCCTCAACAAAGAGAAGAAAAAAAAAAGAAGCGTGATTGTCGTCAAGCGCTATGTATTCTTTTCGAATTTCAGCCACCTTATTACAGCAATGCATCTTACTCAATTATGTTCTATATTATATTAACCTCAGCATGAAATTTTTGCTATTTCCAGGGTCCTATTAAATAGAGGATTTTCCAAAAGAAGTAAAATACACGACACCTGTTAGTTTTAAGTTCAATAACCATTTTAAACTATCGATTAAAACTTCATCGAGTTTTGATGACTTCATGATACTAATTGCGTATTTTTGGCGATTAATAAAGAGTATCTCATTTGTCAAATACTGAAATACCGAATTGTTATTCATTTATTTAAGGCAACAAAACCCATGTTATAAAATACAAAATACTAATATAATAAAATACAATCTTAAAATACTATACGTAGGTAAATATACTACAGTATATTTACTATTAATGACAAAGTTGCATGGAAGCAGCCGGCCTCGCTTCCAGTGAACCACAAGTCAGTGTAATACTTGTAACGTGTGTGTTGTGTTGTCTACATATTGTAACCTTTTCTTTTCTATGAAAAGAGCAACTGCTGACTCTCTTGCCGGCTCTTCTCAGTAGAATCACTTTCCGAACCGGTGGTAGAGTCTTAACGTTTCATAAGTGACACAAGTTGTCCTATACATGAAATAAATAAATCATTTATCATTTTATCATTTACGGTAGGGATTTTACTCTCGCTTTCCTATAGCAACGGTACACTATGCCCTCTGGCCAAAAGCTCGCACTGAGGAACACATGTTATGATTGACAGAATTCATAGAAAGTATTTCTATGAAAACGCATACGCATCTATTCAGCTTTAGACAGCTGAATCTTGTCGCAAAACTACTGCAGTTACGTGAATAACAAAACTGTAACAAACCACTAAAACTTGCACATTACCGAAGTCCAATAACCTAATATTACGTAAGAACTGTATAATCCGTTCCACTGAGAAAGGGTTGAACGACCAGTTTTATGGTTTCACGAACTACTCTGCTAAGATTGTTTGTGCGGTCGCCAGACTAAAATTGCGTAGACGATATGAAAACTTTTACGAGCCAATTTGAGGAGCAGTTTGTGTATTGTATAAATAATCTTATTGTTTTAAAGACAACTAGCTGATGCTCGCGACTTCGTCCTCGTGGGTTAGCAATTGGTTGCTCCGTTACGGCGTGATTGAAGGACAAACCAATAAACAAACACACTTTTGCCTGTATAATATTAAGTATGACTAGATGACGCTCGCGATTTCGTCTGCGTTGATTAAGGCTTTCGATTCCCGCGGGAACATTTTAATTGTTTTTGAATAGCCTATATTCTATAAGCTACCTCTAATCCAAATTTCAGCCAAATCGGTTCAGTCGTGAAGGAGTAACAGACATCCAAACACACGTTTACACTTACATATACAAGTAAATTTAGCTGTTGCCCGCGATTTGGAATCAAAATCGATCCGTGAGCGCTTGCTGATTTTAATTGCCCTATCCATCCAGTAGCGTTGTAAATCAGTTAGACACTAAATCACCTTTTCCTAATTCATAGTCATATTTAGACTGCCTACACCGGGCAAAAGGGCTAACCAACAAACACACTTTCACATTTATAAAGTAGAATGGGTATATTTAACAGGGTTTTAACGAATGTAAGCTAGAAACTCTACCTTCAATTTGAACATAATTTAGAATAACGAACAGACAGGTTACTAAAAGTATTATACTAAGTATTATACTAAAAGTAGCTTTGGCAAACAGGGCCCAAGAATACAAGCATAATTAGCCCTTAATATGACATAACAGGGATGCTTAGGGGAATCTTGAAAGGGCCTCCTAGGGGACCATTTAGAAGGGAGCGGTGTAAAGATGCGATTTTTCATGGCATTTCAAAATTAAGAGCAGACATGAATTACGTATTAAGTATACACAAACATGCTTTTGGCTCTCCCTTAAAAATGTTTATGTGGAAACTAGATGATGCCCGCGACTTCGTCCATGAATGGTTTTTGATTTTCCGTGTCCTCCTCTCGGGTTAAAAAAAAACCTTTGTACGAAATGTCGTCAAAATTTGTTGGAAAGAGGGGCCATCAAAGATCTATTCTGATCATGCGAAATTGTGTCGATCCGTTGGTCTGTTGCGGCATAATTGGAGGACCAACCAACCAGCCAGTACACTTGCGTATAATAATATTCAATTACTAGTCTGGAAATCTTCATCATACATATAATATTATAAATGCGAAAGTGTCTATCTGTCTGCTACGCTTTCCCGGCACACCTTTTCAACAGATTTTGACGGAATTTGTTACAGACGTAGGTCATCCCAGGGAAGGATATAGCCTTTTTTACTAATAATTAAAGAGTTCCCGCGGGGAACAAAAAATCTTAGGTACTCCACTCGGGCGAAGTCACGAGTGTTAAATACACACAATCAAATTAAATACCAACCTATCACGTTATTCCAAGTGTACCAGGTCACGACCTAAAAAAGTGTGAATGTAACACAAAATATGCCAACATCAGAAGTCAGAAGGCTAAACACATTTCCAGATCCGGCTCAATGCTGGCAATCACGAACGCCGCACAAAACACGCTGATTGCGTATTTCATGGAACTGTTATTTTTTTTTTCATGTAGAGTATACATGAATAGCGAACATTTAAGTGAGTCTCATTTGCTTATGGAAACTTTTTTGTGAAAAGTATTGTAAAGAATACCTACAAGTAAATTCTATCACTCTCTTTTGTAAATAAAGAAAGAAAAAACATCATCAACCCATTGCTGGCCCATTACTGAGCACGATTCTCCACTTGGAATGAGAAGGGTTTGGCCATAGTCCACTACGCTGACCAAGTGCGGATTGGCACACTTCACACACGAGAAAACGAGAGTCGAGAAATCTCGGGTGTACAGGGTTTCTCACGATGTTTACCTTCACCGTTTGAAGCAAATTATATTTAAAATCTTAAAACGCATATAACTCTGCAAAGTTGGAGTTGCGTGCCATAGGATCAAACCCGCAACCCCTTACATAAGGTCGGGTGTCTGAACCACTAGGCTCTCACCGCTTCCACAAGTACCGCACAAGTATATTATTACGAGGTTTTTTAAAACCAGTGTACTAATATTTTTGATGTACTTACCAAATTTTAGCACTGACTTGGAGGATCCGGAGCAGAGGTCTTTTGTGTGTTGGGATGCTTCGGTCATGGCTAGTTACCACCCTACCGGTAATGACGTGCTGCCAAGCGATGCCTTCGGTCCGATGTGAAATTGCTTTCGGTATGATGTCTGGTAGGATGTCTATTAGGTATGGTTTTAATATAACTGCCGTACCCCTAACCGGTTAGCCCGCTACCATCGACTGCATCATCATGTACCATCAGGTGAACGGGCAGTCAAGTAACTTGTAGTGGAATAAAATAAACGATGATTGCGTATTTCAAAAAACTGTATTTTTTCATATAGAGCACATGAATAGGCAACGTTGAAGCGAGGTTCATTTTGAAGCTGTATTATTCTTAGAGGAACATATTCATGTACAGAAAAGCTTAAAAAGCCATGTTTCTAGTGAAAAAAAACTAGTTTAACCACCACCACCTTAGCCACCTGGAAAATGTAGAGATAAATATTTACTCCCTCACGTTTTCGAGTAAATATTTTTCCCGTAATAATATATTAAAATGACTTAATGATGTGCGAGGCTTCGTCTGAGTCGAGTTTTTGAAGTAAAACTTCTTTAGAATCGTTTTCATTAGAAAATTCGATAAAACGAAAAAGAGACACCAAAAAGAGAAAAACATACCTATTCATAATAGCATTAGCCTGCAAGAGGATGAGATCTCTGCTCTCGTACTCATACTTTTCTGAAGTTTCACATCTGCCGTGTGTGAATTGCACACACACCCACGCATTTTTTTAAGAAAATTGTTATTTTTGAAATGATGAAACAAGAGGACATAGCCTGGAAAAATTGTACGTGACTTTAAAGAACGTCCGACGGAAAGTCGGGTCAAAATCCGTCTATTTTATATAGAACATCATTGTCTAAATCATGCAACCATCTAAATGACATGCTCAGACAAAAACAATCGTGTACGTAAATTGTACAAATTTTTTGCAGGTTCTAGGCAACCCTTTTTTTCATTGAAAAAATGTGAATAATCAAGTCACGTAGTCCACACGTCGCTCGATTAATTATAGCATGACGTTTAAAATGTTATTAGCAACCCTTTCCGTCTATCTGTCTGTCTGTCTGTCTGTCTGTCATAATTAAAACCACGCTACAACCCCTGCGTGACGTGCACGGTGAATTTATTAGGAGGATGGCTGGTTCATATAAAAATATCGAAATGGCTTTACTAATCTAGTTGTTGTTGTTAGGTTGTAGTTACAGAGATACAAGTAACAAATAAAAATTATTATTCCATTCCCTGAAAATTTTAAACAGCACGAATAAAAACTAAAATATAAACGATCTGTACTAATATTAAAAATGGAAAAGTTTGAACGGATGGACGGATGTTTGTTTCTCAATCACGCCAGAACGGCTGAACGGGTCTGATTGAAGTTTGGCACAGAGATAGATTATAGTCTGGAATAACAGATAGGCTAAATTATACAACTCCCGCGGAAACAAAAAAAAATCTTAATCCACGCAGACGAAGTCGCGGGCATCAGATAGTAAAAGAATATCCAGTTTTTCATTCGTCTATCACCATCGCCATTTCAACTCAATGTAACCCACTAAAATTCTCTCACAATGAGAAGAGTTAAGCCATACTCCACCATGTTTCTTCAATCAAAGTAAGAACGCTTTATTTTCTTAAACTCTATCTGTAAGTAAAGTGTCTTATATTAAACATTTAATAATTTTAAGTAAATATACTGTAGTAAGTTTATCAAAAGTTTGATCAAAAAATCATTTTCTGTACCTACCTACGTTATTTGCATAAGTAGTATTAAATTTTGCAGTCTCGTTAAAGTCTGGAGTTTAGTTTTATATTTTCTTAACGAAGCGTAATTCGCAAACTTTTGCTAAGTAAACCATGAATATTGAAAGCCAGTTAAATAACTTAATCTTTAGGGGCGATGGAAATCTGTAGAGCGCGGCCCAAGTCATAGGAAATTCGCTGTAATAATATTCTCTTATACTTTAAGTAAAATTATATTTAAAAACAGAAATAAGCAGTCCAGTAAACACAATTTTTTATTCCTAAAATAACTATTCTTAAAGTGCTTCTGGACTTCTGTAAATACCTAACAATTATTTTATTGTTCAATTCGAAACAGTTCCCAAGAGTCATTAAAATTGCTTACACAAAAATCGATATAAGTGAAAGAGAATAGGTAGGTAAACGTTACACAGTATCTTTAAAATAAATGTTAACATCATTCGGATTTATTTACTAGATTTCACATCTAAATTCTAATTTTAAAATTGCTTAACTGTTGAGAAGTTATTACTATGTCAGTTTGAATGAGGGTAGTAAATATAGATCTAGATTAAGCTGAGGGATTTAATGGGGTGCAGTGCCAAAAAATCTTGGCAAAGTCAATGCTCCCATGCCTTACATGTCTATCCGTTTGCGTGATGCAATTTCATATGGTTATCTCGAGGTATCTGATGTAGGGAGTACTTGCCAAAATTGAGGCAGAAATAAAGAAAAATTGTACCATTACTTTTATTGCAAGAATAGTATTGCGAAGTTGTAGTTCGATTTAAGCTTAGAGTTCTTCTTACCTCATTCAAAAATTTAAACGTTTCATTGAGATAAAAAAATTATATCATTTTACTCCTTTTATATAATCAAAATTATCAACTTAATCCTGAACTTGGGCGTTTGTATTTTTACAAACTTTTGTTGTAGATGAGTTAAGTAGTACAATTAACAAAAATACGAATTGTTTCACAAATTCAATTCAAATGTTTTTTTTTAAATAAACACAACAATTTTACAAGTGCTTTTGAATCGTCGAGTTGCTCGCTTAGGTATTATTATTTATTTGATTATAGTATGTTTTAAATTAGAATACTTCAAGTTTCAAGTTTTTGAATAATAGGCAAGATATTAAAATTATTAATGGATTAGGCATAATATATACTTGAAATTCCATCACCAATGTTCGATTAATTTAATCGCTATACGGCTATCAATTAAGTCAAACCATACCAAATCAAACACTCCTTAAGCCCGCAGTAATATTTCGCTAAACAAAAATTATGTATCAAACAACTTAATGACAAAATAAACTTAATTTTAAAGTAAATGGAGGGATTATACCCTCCCGCGGGACATTAGCGAGAGGGTCGAATTTTTTAGGAGGTAAGCTTTTATACACATAATGGCTTCTTTAAATTCCTTATTAAATTTAAATGGGATAGAATGTTTCATTGCCTATAGTTAGAGGGGTGATATTAAAACTGAGAAAATGAAAGGCCTTTATAACCAAACATTGTATCACAAAGAAACCCGTCCTGGAGTATGTGGATTATCCATGATTCCGCCATACGTCTGCTCAACCAGATTTTGATTGCATTAGATAGGCTACTATTTATCCCGAGGTAATCTAAAATCCGAACTTTGACGACTTATATAGTGAATAAAACTGGTATTTGTACATTGTTATTACACTCATTGATTGTACACTGATCTTTCTAAGTAAAATATGATCTTCTTCTTCATTTGCCTCTCCATTACTGAAGGTCAGCAGTCAGTTTTTAAATTTTTTAAATTGAACTTAATATAAAATAATGGAACAAAACAAAAATTCCTGTTTCTAACACACAAAGGATTTCCTTAATCACCGCATCGTTACAAATCTTTTCACTGAACGGCACAGTTATTATAATTTGGATTTCCACCTCCCCCCTCCCCCCAGACTCCCCCCATCCGATATTCAGTGTGAATTTCATGAAAGAGGAAATTAAATTTTCTATAAAGCCAAGAATAACTTGCCATCGGAAGTGAGGGTATTGATCGGGAAGCTTCGAAGAGTATTACTATAAGATTTGTTGACACATCTTCGTTGGAGGATACATTATTAATCTCTTTAGTGTGGATAGATTGAATTTATAATTACTGAAGTGAAATTATTATGTTGAAACTATTCAGTTATGTTATAATCAGAATTACACTACCTATTTAAATACTTTAAAAGTTATGTTCACACAAAACGCGCCACGTGCCAACGCTGTTTTTGAGGTGCTCCATAGTTGTATAGTGTATGTATAGTCCAAGTTGAATACACACGATATCCTTATTACCAATCTCAATTAATTTGGTTTATTATTGTGGCTACCCCAACTGAGCTTCATTGTTGAATTAATTTTTTAAACTTTATTGAACAACCATAGCTAGCTGCTATGTACAATAGGTGGACTTAAAGTCCGAGAGCCTTATCTCCCAGTCGACCTTTAGAAGGTGCGAAAAGACGTGTAGTGGGTGTACACTTCGCGTATTTTTACATAAATCGAGAGAATTCATGTTTTAATTGTTACAGGTAATAATCTGTCGCAATCATGAAAATATGCAATCTTCAGTAAGTAAAATTCACGTAGACCCTTCCAAATACGTGTAAGTACTCAATCTCTATAAATATTAAATCAAACATGAATACAGTAACCGTAACGAAATACTACACCGACGTAAATCCTTTGAAACGGTTCAATTAATCTTTATCCCATCAAAAACATAAATGTAAAATGAGAGCCAAGTTCAAAATTGTGATATATGTATATGCCTTGGTTGTTGACTTCAGCGACAAAAGAAGTGAGATCTAAATGGGTGCCAAGTTCAATAGTCAGTCCTGCAATTTATATATCCCATCAAAAACATAAATGTGAAATGAGAGCCAAGTGCAAAATTGTGATATATATGCCTTGGTTGTTGACTTCAGCGACAAAAGAAGTGAGATCTAAATGGGTGCCAAGTTCAATGGTCAGTCTTAAAATTTATTTATAACAACATATAATATTTTATAACAACTTAAAATATCATTTCTTCTTATAACTTAGTATAAAATGTTGAAGACTAAGGCTTTGGCTTGGCTAGTTTCCATATACGAATTATTATTAAGTAGGTACCTAAAAGTACAGTTTTTACCAGCAAGCCAAATTTTCGGAAGAATAAAATAAGAACTTACAGCTTTACAACTTGTGAACGCTATAATTCGTATATGAAAACTAGCCAAGCCAAAGCCTTAGTCTTCAACATTTTATACTACGTTATAAGAAGAAATGATATTTTAAGTTGTTATAAAATATTATATGTAGTTATAAATAAATTTCAGGACTGACCATTGAACTTGGCACCCATTTAGATCTCACTTCTTTTGTCGCTGAAGTCAACAACCAAGGCATATATATCACAATTTTGCACTTGGCTCTCATTTCACATTTATGTTTT
Source organism: Erebia palarica (assembly GCA_964035005.1). Lineage (NCBI taxonomy): Eukaryota > Metazoa > Arthropoda > Insecta > Lepidoptera > Nymphalidae > Erebia > Erebia palarica. The sequence goes on from OZ035983.1 coordinate 43,378,298, forward strand.
TGATGGGATATATAAATTGCAGGACTGACTATTGAACTTGGCACCCATTTAGATCTCACTTCTTTTGTCGCTGAAGTCAACAACCAAGGCATATACATATATCACAATTTTGAACTTGGCTCTCATTTTACATTTATGTTTTTGATGGGATATCATTACTTTTTGTACAGAAATTATTGAACTCAATCTCAAACTCAAAACATATTTATTCAAAATATGTACCTACAAAGTACACCTTCTGAACGTCATGCTTACAGAGCATAAGAGGTGATGGTGATAATTAACTACGATATCTTAAAACTAAAGCTACGAGGGTTCCAAACGTGCCCTGGTCTGAGAAGAGCCCGCAATAAACTCCGCTTTTTTTTTATTATCACCATCTCACAAATATTTGAAATTATATATATGTACTTATAATATAACATTACATAATCAGCCGTTGTAACAATTCATACCCATGCCTTGCTATCATTCAAATAATCCTTTACACTGTAATAGGACTTTTCTATTAATTTAGTTTACGTTTTACATTAGTAGGTACTTATTATTTGGTGTAAGGTCAGTGTGTCACCCACCAGTAATTCTATTGTACGACTCATTGTACAAGATAATTAAAGACGAGAATTCTCAAGAAAAATATATAGTGTACCTGGAGTTACACTGACATTGACAGATTACATCTATGGTCAGACTACCTCTACAGCACATTTCTACATCTCATCAATTTTGATTGCAAAAGTTCAAAATCAAAAGTTTTTTGTGAAACATTGAAAACAAGCACGGTCAACAGTCGATATCACTAAAACCACTATAAACAATGAATACAAATCACAATGACTGACAGCTTGAACTGACGACTTCAAATACGTTTCTTCTTCTTTTCTGTCAATGACGTTTCGTTGCACAAAATGTATGAATACGAAGGTAAGGTTTTAATGCAACTATATTATTATTCATTATTATTTACATTAAAATAATAATTATGTGTCATTTTCAATAGTTAAGGAGTTACTACCACCGCTTAAAGCAGTATTGTTTCAAACTAACGGTTGAATGTCACGTACTTTGACGTCCTTAAAATAATGATTATAACACTACAACATAAACGTCAACAATATTAAAATAATACGGCTTTAAGCAATGGTAGCATGCCTCGTGTCAGAGTTTTGATCTATCCTTTGATCATAAAAATGACGATTTTTGTACGTTTATATCTAAATAACCATTTGAGGTGTGCTTATGAAATTTGGAGCACATATGTATCTCACGGGTCTCAATATATGCGCCAAATTTGACATGTTTATGTGAAATAGTTTTTGAGTTATGAGGGGGTCAAAAGTGGCTCCAAATGGTTCGTGTAATATTACACACGGTGCTGCTCGCCAGTAAAATAATTTAATCCCGGAACTTTGATGAGTCGTGCCTCATCGGGCATTCGGACGCCATGATTAGAAATCCCGCCCCTTGAAATAGCCCAAGAAATTTCCCTGCCTTAGGGTGGCCATCCATCAATTTCATGAGATAATAAGCTAAGCGATGCGATGAAATTTTTTACAATAATTTTCACCTAAACTAATTTTGCCATGGCAGCTTATTTCAATAGGAACAGCTCCTGTATAACGATAGTTTCGTGCACAAAGTGTGTGTTGCCTGTGTGTGTGTAAATACATGTGCTTTTTCTATTCCCTCACTTTCACAGTCTGATGGAATGGCAATTCTACATGGCTGGAGATAGGTCATGTGCAGGTCCAACGGCAATAATCAATATTATGTTTTCCACTTAGATAACACCGCCAACTTAGGAGTGTTGATAATAATTTAATATTTAATAAGCTTTAAACCACGCTCAGATACTGATAGTTAAAAAAACAATATTTTTGATTTTAAACTAAAACTTTCTCCTATTCATTATATAAGATATAAATATTTAAATAAACTGTCATTGACGCTGTATTTTAATAATGTCGTATTCTCCTGTTTCGCATTCCAAAAGAAGACAAGAAGTAGTTCCGCGATGGATTAAGACGATATTATACTCTCCAATAGCTGTAGCTTCATATATATTTTTTCGCATTTCACTAGAACCTTACCTTTACAGAACACCGACTCAAAGACATCATATCGCTACATCTTCAACCTTATTGTTACTGCTGTAAAGTCTTCAAGCCTTTACACTAGAAGTCCTGTAATTAAACTTCTCTTGGAGTCTTGAAATTCAAACGGCTCCCTGCAAGCAAAAGTTACCTCAGTTAGTGGACTGTACATTATTTCAAAGACCGTTTCTTGTATTGTTACAAGTCTTTGTTTTGGTTTCTTTGCTCTACAATTAAAAGGAAAAACTTTCAAAGAAGTTTTCATTTTAAAACTATTAAAGGCTACTGCTAACTTTGTAAAAGGAATGTTTTTGTTGTTAATTTGTTTACTTTTATTCGCTTTTCTGCTATCTTTGTGTGTATTAGTGTACAGTAGTAGTTTTCGTATGACATTTTTTTTTAATTGCGAGATTGGCTTGCGCTTGACAACAATCATGCTTAGGGCAAAGCAATGATGAGGTCTAGGTTTGGCAAATCGTCTTTTCACAGATTCCTATTGCGGAAAGTGTCGAAATTCAATGGAAAAGTCTAGAAGGCCGCTTAGAACTTAGTGTTCAAAGTACAGTTTTACTTTTGTGATGCAGTTCGAGAACCTGATCAGAGGACGTCTTTTATCTATCCAATGACACGAAACAGAAGACATTAAACGATCATGTCATTCATTAGTAATTGCTTAATGTTTGAGCTAACAGATCCGGCCGTAGAATACATATCTATAGCTGGTGACTGAACGCTCAGTGCTGACGTCCATTTTGTATGTGAGCGTAAACACATTAAAAGCGTGTTCAGTTTTACATTAGACGACCCAACAATGATTCGTATTCATATTCATACCTCGTATCACAAGTTTTAAACGTTTTTTGCTCTATGTTATAAATAATACTATTATTATTAAGGGGTAATAACTAAGAACATCCATTTTGACCCCTTTTCGCAGTTAAATCTTTTTTCTACCCTCTCAAACGTCACTCTTAAATCTTGGCCCGTCACGAGTGGAATTAAAAATAATACTTCCCCCGTGCACCTTAAACCACTTTCTTCGGTCCTTTGCGTAGTTAATCAGTTAAAATATTTAATTACTAGGACCTACGGTGTGGCTGTCAGTAAACGCTCAACCCTTCTCTTGCAGCCCAAGTTGTAGGCTCATAGCGTTTACAAACTTGTCTTAAAAGGGACTCCAAACGTTTTCTCTTCCTCGCTCACTATTCGTTCGTGTCTATTATGTGTATCTATTATGATAAACTGTTTTTAGTAAAAGAAATCCACACACACATTTTTTCATCACTGCCGCTCAGTACATTCGGCATTGAGAAGGAGGCTTTCGTAGTAAACAAACTCTATTACAAAAGTTTTCTCTAACTCCATTTATTTTAGTGTTCAATAAAATGAAAGGATAAAGAAAAACAATATAAGGCCTCAGAGACGTGTGATCACATGGCCAAAATAAATAGTGACTTCTATCAAAATAAAATAAATTAGGATGCTATAATTAAACTTAATGAAACAACTTTGTGTGTATTACAAGATTGACTTCTCTTTTGCGCTAAGAACTTAACTATTCCAAAGCAAAAAATGCTTGCTAATATTTCACCCCGAATATTATAATCACTATATTCTTATACCTTGTACCACAGGCGCCTGGGGTCCAAATATTTCATTTTCTCCCGGAAATATTCCCGGGTTCACTAGTTTCCTGATTAGACGAGTGTTACCGGCGACTTATACCCCTTTACATTGTAATTTGCAATAATTAAATTAGATTACAGATTTTTCCTTTTATCATACCTAGTAAGTGTAAGCCTTACTTAATTTTTTTATAAATCAACCTAAACGTTCGCGATTTTTGCTAATATATACCTAATATGTTAGTGCTTAAAAGTATTATGGTATAGAACGTCTCTTTGACCTAACTAAATAACGTCATTATATAATAATTACACATTTCCTTTTCAAAATGAGAAGAGGTGAGGCCATAGTCCACCACACTGATCAATTATTGTTAGTATTGGAAGACCTTTACATACCTTATTTTATATAGATATTTATCGATTTATCTGAAAATATAAATGTTATTTAAAACCTAAATGCTATAAAATGTATTAACGTTTCAACTTGGTAACTTAACTTCAGCCTGTCAACCTCTAATCCCATCTACTCTCGACGGTTCTGTCTTCCTTAGAGGCAACTTAAAGGTAACTTGCTTATAAGCTTAAGTTAAGCAACGTAAATGAATTACCATGCTCTGTAAAGTCTCTGTCGTTCGAAGCTTGACGTGTTCATATAAGCAGCGGACGTATTTTCACGCGAACGAAGTCGCGGGTATTCGCTAGTACTTTTATAAAAACAAACTATATTCTTGAATTAAAAAGATAAAAGATTATTAAAGAAACAGAACACGCTACTTTGTAATCCATACTTAAAAATAATCTAAATCTAAGCAAAAGAAGTCACGGATATCGGGTATTTGAGAATGAAGGTAAATGACAACGCTTTTGAATGAACTAATATGGTTTTCAATTTAATAGACTAAATAACCTTACACTAAACACTCGAAATCTTAATTAAAATTAATTTTAAAAGCGATTTTTTATCGTCAATACGCTTACTCCCAGTTTTAACATTGCAAATACGATTGACCGACGTGAGAGCTCACCACGCCAAGTGTAAGCGAATATTTTCGGTGAGTTACAAATCCTCCATCGAATGTGAAAATGACGTCATTCTCGCATTTTGAGATGTCAATCTGTGTGAAAAGTAACATTCGGAGTGCCAAAATAGCAAATCATACCGTATTTTTTGTACGTTTGGTGAGTTATAAACTCGATCTGTCTCATCGAATTTCGAGCACTGGCTGTAGATGTATGGTGGAGCTCACTTTCACCTCACTTTAGTGAGACGTATTTCAAATTCGATCAATCTCAGAGTAAGGGTACAGGTAATTAAAATCAAAACTTATAACTTTTGTTTATTTCTAAGTCATTTTCCGCTATCTCCTAGGCTCCTATACACTCTTTACTCGTGATACATAACGTTAATTAGCAGAGCTAGAGCGACGACATTTTTCTGCGCCCCAGAGATCGTGGCGGCTTTTGTCGCTCTGTGAACCTACTTCATAAACAAAAGCACATTAAGTTGGATTGCTTCAATAAACTTTGAATCACTTCTGTAGCAACGTATTAAAACAAAGGATTTAAAAAACAAATATAGGGATAACGTTAGAGGAATGCCAATACTTCTTCGAAGCAAAACTATTATTTAGAAGAATTTAGTAACTAAGTCGAGTAATCACTGAAAATGTTATTAAAAAGTTTATGGGATATTGGTATCGTAACCAACATAATTATGGGGAGTGAAATTGACTAAAATAAACATAATATTACAGTTACAAGTACAGATACATTATATTAACATTATTTTATTTAATTTTATTGAATTGACCTGAAGTTTTAAGTTTACTAGAGACAATGTTATTTAACAGTTCTTTCTTGGTATTATCATAGAATACTAACAAAAACCTATAATTATCTACGTATGCTACGTAGTCGTCGATCCCACAATGGAGTTCTAAATCCTGGCTTTATATTTCTGCGTTTCGCTACCAAAATGACCAATTTATCATTCAAAAAACATATACGTTAAAACCAACCTTACTTTGGTGACGAATACTACAAAAGACTGACAAAACATCGAATATGGAACGACGCCAAATCAAAAATGCTTCTTCATTCTTTCTTTACCCTATTTTCAGGAATCGCTAGAGGGAACACCGACATTTATGTAAATTTTTTACGATTCCATACAATGCGTTGCGTTCCTTTACACGTTTTATTTCTCCTTCCTTGCAGTCGCCACCCGTCACGATATTCCTAACGATCAATGCGATCGTAAACTGAAACGCGACGTTCGGTGTCGTATTGAATTTTATGACGAATAAGTAAGTCATTTTGTCTTAAACTGCCCCGTTTTTAGGGTTATACAGGGACTTACATAAAATATATCTCCCTAGGTTTTATAGGTATGGACAGATTTCTTTTATGTAAGTACCAAGATTCGATCGATAAGATAGTATGAAGGGTTATAAAGATTTTGTATTCAGTATCTAGAAAGTTAGCTTTTCCGTCGTTAACTTTTTTTGAACTACTGTTTGTTACAAAATTAAAGGGGTGTAGCCATAGCCCACTAGACTTGCCAACTGCCTACTAGTAGATTTCACACACCTTTGAGAACAGTGTGAAGAACTCTCGGGCGTACAGGTTAACTCACGATATTTCCCTTCTCCGTTATAGCAAGTTAACAAGAATATCTGAATCACAAGGCTGTCCCCACGATCAAAATAGTATAAAGATGCACAATTTCAAGACAGTTTCCAACTAATATAATACTGCAGACTTATTACGTCCTCTCTACCAATTCCAAGTCGATTAATATAAACGAACTCCTGCGAAATTTGACGAAGGCACACCTAGTATCGTGATGGAACCAATAAATATGCCCCCCATTCGTCAAACTTCAAACGTTGTGATTAACTCATAAAACTCGTTTGGGATATTGCATCCCTCTGAATTACAGTCGGCTAAGAGGCTTCGGCACGCCATCCTCGCGTATTATTTACGACCTGCAGAGCCTCCTTTGTTTTCTTTTTTATTGGTAGATTATGGACTTATGGACGTGTTTTTTTTCGTACTTTGATTAAACTACCGCCTTATTTTTGTTACGTTCACCTCATGTTCTTATTGTAAAGTATAAAAGTATAACTTTTTCTAGTTACTTATCTGGTGAACTAAGCCGAAAACCGCGAATTAAATGGGCATTGAGATCCTATATACAAAATTCGAGGACGGATGTGGTAGGATTCGGAGCCACCCACCTATGCATATGGCTAAATTATTACTTATCAAGTTTATTATAGAATAGGTTTGTATCCCATGAAACAACGCAAAACTTCTACATTGAAGGGCAACTTCGACGTTTTGACGTGTTCTGTAACCCGTGTAATGTAACCTGTCTGTGCAACTTCATATAGAACTGAGTCAGGCGGACGTTTCGTCATGTCCGGTCCCTGATGTTTTATCCCTTATTTTTTAGCCTTACCAAATTTTTCGCTAAAAGCTACACTTTTAGCGAAAAATTTGGTCACTCAGCTAGCATCACAAAGTTTCCTCTCCTGAAAGGACTTTTAAATGCATAAAAATATAAAATAGCATTCGTAGCATTTTAAAAGCCCTGGTTTCAAAAACCCTAGCTTTTTACGAAATTTGGTTACTACTGAGTTTTTGTGGGCTCATCTCAGTAGAATCTGTTCTCCAAACCAATTGCAGAGTTGTGATCACAAGTAATACGTTGTTCTACGAGTACACGAAATAGAACAATATATTACACCCAAGTTAGCCAAACTTGACTATAAATTTTCTAAAATTAAAAAACTGACGGATTAACTCTGAGTGCTCAATGTGTGTAGTTGAGGACTTACGAGGCCCTGTTAACAGTTTTTAGTTAACCTCATTTTTACCGGAAATTTGCATAGTTATGTACAAATGTGAAATCGCTGGCAAATCGCGTAATGTAATCGCGATCGAATTTCGGCCACGGCGCCAATCTCCAAAGAACCATCTGCGGGAGAGATATTAGATATAGTGCATTCGTGTATACTAAACAAACACATGTGCAATCTCTATTCCCTTACTTTCATAGTCTGATGGGTTGGAGATCTCACAAGACCGGAAAGATCAGGCGCAGGCTTTACGTGCTCTCCGAGAGAGAAATAACTACTAAGACATACTCGATAGACAGGCTGATACATAATATTATGTACTTTCGCAGTACTAGTATAAAATATTAAGGAAATAAACGTCACACCTGATGCGAGACACGAGTCCACGAGTTACGAGATCCCACAAAGCGCTTATATTTGTTACGTCACCGATATATTAAATAAGGACAAGGTGTTAACCAAAATAGATTTAGAAGAGATATAAGCTACTTTTTCGAGGGACGCTGGAAGTTTCTATTAGAGAAAGAAATTATAGTGATGAGCATCACCTTGGTCAACTTACGGCGCGTTTTCGGTCACCGGTTGATGAAAACTGTAGTTCGGTTGGCCGCATTCCATCGCACCCGTTTGCGCTGACCGACCTAGTATAATAGTTGTTGGGCCGTATTTAGTCATAACCGACTTGTTATAAGATACTTGATGTTGGCCGAAATCATCAGGTTAAACGGAATGTGGCCGGCAATCACTGACCAATGTAAACAAGTCATTTTTTATTGTTAGTTTTAAGTAACAAATAATTTATTCAAAAGGAAACCCGTACTCAGTAGTGGATCAGCGACGGGATGAGATAATGATGTAAAACCATTTTAAAACATACCATATCCATCTGACTGCGTACATCCCACGACATGTTCGCAGGTTATTGAAGGCAATGATATATTATCTCAGGCACAGGAGGGGAGAGGGGGACAGACAGATGGAAACTGATGTCTCAGCATGATTGGCAAGGATTTATTGCCGGATGATTTCGTGGATGAAAAAATTACTGGGTTTTTCTCCTCTGAGATTTATAAACGATGTTTTCATTATGTAAGGAAGAACGAGCTTCTCTATTAATATGAGTACGTAAAGGTCGTTGATATTTAAAATCTTAGTTTTATAAAAGGTCCCTCTAGGTAAATACTTAAGTACTACATATTAAAGACCAATGTGTACTACTTAAATATTTTTGTTGCTAACGATTGGTGACAGTTAACAAAGGCTGGTAACCTAATAGTAAATGATAAATCCATACTAATACTAATACTAATCTCTTATTATATGAAACTCTCGTGTCACAATGTTAGTTACCATACTCCTCCGAAACGGCTTGACGGTCCGGCTTTCATAAAAATCTTATGAAATTTTATATGCATATTCAGTAGATCTGAGAATCGGTTACTATTTATTTTTCATACCCCTAAAACACCTCAATACACGCGGACGGAGTCGCGGGCATCAGCTAGTTATTGTTATAAATGCGAAAGTAGCTCTGTCTGTCTGTGTGTTACTCAATCACGCCTAAACTACTGAACCGATTTAAATTAAATTTGGTACAGAGATAGTCTAGAGCCTGAAAAAGGACATAGACTCCTTTTTATCCCGGAAAATTCAAGATTTCCCGCGGGAATAAAAAAAATTGTCTCTTCAACCGATTTTGATGAAATTTGGTAAAGGGATAGTTTGTATCCAGGGAAAGGTCATAGAATTCTTTTTATCCCGGAAAATTCAAGAGTTCCCGCGACAATAAAAAAAAATTTACTCTTCAACAGATTTTAATGAAATTCGGTAAAGGGATAGTTTGTATCCAGGGGAAGGACATAGGCTCCTTTTTATCCCGAAAAATTGAAGAGATCCCGCGGGGAAAAAAACCTTAATCCACGCAGACGAAGTCGCGGGCATCATCTAGTGATTTGATAAATGAAAATTTATTTATTTATTTCACATAGGACACAAGTCGTCAAGACTCTACCATTAAAATATGTTAAGCGTCATAATACATTATTTCAAGTGACGAAAAATTGGTATTGTTATTTTTTTTTTTATTGCAGTACTTAACCCGACTATCTTACCATCTTGTCTTCGTATTGAAGTATTTAAAAGTTCTTGCGAAACATCCATTACATATTCTGATACTGTGCTACTCATGACATCAAAACCAATTGAGCCATCCTTAATCGTCAAGACACAAGCTATTACAACCCCATCGCTAACCGTTCTACAGGATTGGATTACCTTATAGTGAATGCAACGCGGCGGGCCATTAAGTGTCATTTATGCAAATTTTCCCCCTCCCACTCCACCACTCTCCCCCTTCTTTCACGGAACATCTTCGAAGACGCCATTAATAATGTGTCCATCAAACGTCTCAACTTGCATGAGGTATAAACTCTATCAATATTGCGTTGATCGAAACGTATCTCGTTATGGTTATGCGAGATGATCAGGTAATGCCCGCGACTAGTCCGTATGGATTAAACGTGTCAGCAAGTTTTCTTTGCATAATTATGTCGCAATGCATTGTTTAAGTAGGCTCTATACAAAATTCTATGACAAAGAATTTTTGACGCTACTTACCACGCCGCGCTGTACATCTAGAGTGAGACAGATCTTCAAATTTTTTGAAAATATCGTAGAAACTCATTGCCTATCCTATGTCCTTCCCTAGAATGCAATTAAGTACCAAATATCGTCAAAATCAGTTTGATACATGGCCAGTGAAAACGTAGAATGTTATTACAGTCATTTGTATTAAAGGGTTTTAGTCGTTCCTTTCTTTTTCTATTATTGAGTACCAATTAACAGGGGGTGCTCAATATAATTACAATCTAGCCAGACTATTTGACTAATAAGTAATTTTTCTTTAACCTAAGCTTATAATTATCTTATGTGCTAAGAAATTGTCCAATGACATATCTTAGTCTTTATTGTTGCTAATGGACACTTTGTTCATGTGTTCTTTCATGCAGCACTATCACTAGTCAGTATGCACTAACTCAAAGGGTTTTTTCCTTTTTAATCTTCTCACTAATTGCGTAACGTCGAGCAACTGGATTGCCTCAACGTTAACGTGATGGTGAAGCCGATGATCATGGACTTCTACAAATTTGGTGATGACTTTGTCGACATATTCAATTTTCAGGTCCAGATGAATTACGTAATTTCTAATGTACTACGGTGCATTCACGATGTTATGAAGTACTTTTTTTTGGTACCTTTGTATTATTTGTATATTGGTTTTTTTAGTGCAGCCCCACAGCTGTATGCCATAAGTCCAAATAGGCATTAGGACATGTTTTTTACTTTTTACTTACTTACTTACTTGACATTAAGAATTTTATTGTGTATTGACAAACAATATTTTCTGCCAAGTAGCCAATACATATTTTTATAACGTATTTCTAACTGTTCTCGTTTCTTTTTAACATGCTTTTTCCACCTCAGTTTAGTATCCAGTGTCATACCGAGGTATTTAGCTATATTAGCATACAACCTGATTTACATTAATGGGCAACAGATAATGTTGCCCATTAATGTAAATCGGGTTGTATTTCGGTGCTTTATTTGTGAAATCTATATGGACCGATTTTGATTCGTTCAACTTAATTCGCCACCTGGTCGTCTAATCGTAGACTTTATTAATGGAAGCTTGGACCTTTGTGACTGCTTCATCGTGACTTTTTCCAATTCCTATTATGGCAGTATCATCAGCGAAAGTAGCAATCACATTGTTTTCTGACACCGGGATATCACTGGTATAGAAAAGTTACAGGACCGAACCAAGTACACTTCCTTGTGGAACCCCAGCTTTTATTTCCTTCAGTTCTGAATATGCATCTTCTTGACGAATTCTGAACATTCTGTTAGTAATATATGATTTCAAAATTTCTGTAAATGCTTTGGACAATATCATATTCAGCTTATATATAAGTCCTTCATGCCAATCTTTGTCGAAGGCTTGCGCTATATCTAAAAATACAGTAGTGCAAACCCTTTTTTTCTTCTAATGTTTGCTCAATTATGTTAACTATTCTATTAACCTGATCAATTGTAGAATGCTTTTCTCTGAATCCAAATTGGTGACTTGGTACGAGATGTTTGTCATCTATTATGGGTTTAATTCTCTTAAGCAAATAGTTTGGACATTATGGGTAGCAGTGAGATTGGCCTGTTCGACGTTGTTTTTTGGGGAGGTTTCCCTAGCTTGGATATCATAATAACTTCAGCAACTTTCCATAAGTCAGGTAGTCATACTTAAGTCGAAATGCTGCATTGATTAAATTAGTAACCTTAACTAGAGCTTTGCGTGGTAGATTATTTAAGACTTGTCCGGTGATAAAATCGTACCCCGGTGATTTCTTTTGACTCAGGCTATATTTTATTTCCCGTAATATTTCTTTTGATGTGACGAGTTTTATATCGATGTCTTCCTCTATTATTTGAGTTTGCTGGAGGTCATTTTGATGAGTGTGACCATCGTTTGGTTGGAATATACTTTGAAGATGATTTGCAAATAATTTAGCTTTTTCTGTATTGTTGATTGCCCATTTGCCATTAACATCCCTGATCGGAGGAATTTGTGTTATAGGTCTTTTCGTGTTTTTTGTGACTTTCCAGAGGGCATAGTAAGAATCACGATCAGCGGTCAAGCTTTGAAGGTGTTTTTAAAGGTGGTGAGATGGTCAAACGATCCATCCATTATTTTTTTTGAAATTTAAGATAAATATCGCAACACTCGTAAAATTTCGTAAGAATTCCAAACAAGGGTTTTATTTTTTGTTAGAAATACAAGTCTTAGAAAGCTTTAAAACATTTGCTAAGAGTATATTTTTTTAAGCAATAAACTATAGGGTTTTATGCTAGCGAAGCTCATAAAGCTTTCTAAATTATTACATTAAGACAAAGCCAAAATTTCTGACAAGCCACTTTCAAAAGACGAAAGTCATAAAGTTATTTTTTTTCTCTTACACCCTTCGTAAAATGTCTTAGGTTAAATGCATAGCAGATGTTATGAATACGTAAAAACAAAACTACATCTTAGAGAATTTTGTTGAAGTGTAGGTGATGGGCGTGACAGTTTTTAACCGACTGTTGATTGGTCAGCTTTGGACTAGACCAATGAGTGACATCGAACGCATTACTGTGGGCGCAAATTTTACTATTACAGAAATGGCGCGCTGACGCAACGTGGGTGCACAACGGAGAGAGGCATGGGACTCGGTTCCTAGCGCCCATCCAGGATGGTCGTTTTTAAAAAGAAGTAATCTTCGCGTCTGATACTGTAAATCTTTTGCCCGACTTTGCTCTATAACGTAATTAGTTGTATCAGTTAAATTGTAGAGTCACTTATCTTAGTTCCGATTACTATACAGTTGTAATATCATTTAAGTTCTAAAAAGGGAAATTGTACATAGAATAAAGTGAAGTGAACTGCGTGCAGCATCGCGATACTCGGTAATGTACAAATTTTAATTAACTGTTCACGAGTAGTTTCACAGCTCTGCCTAATATCTTAAAGTAAGGTTAAGGTAAATTGGCTAAAACCAATTTAAGAACGAACCCGGAGACAGCTTTGGATATTGTATAACTTAGAAAGAGGTAATGAATAACGAGCATAGATCAAGTATAAAATGGGTTTATACAACCCTCTTCATTATAATCATTACCGTATGTCTGTTTATGTTAGCATACAGACTTATAAATGTGAGTTCCATGAATACAGGAATCGTAGGGTACTAGAAACATGCGTGTCAAAGAACAAGTCTACCTCGTCCCTAGCATCAATAGAATTTGTTTAAATAAATAGGTATTACACAGCTGTGGAACCACACGACCTACTTATTTGTAATGATGTATTCTGTTCATGACTATAACGTAATTTTCATTTAATACCGTGTGTCTTACCTTATATATTCTTCTTTTGTCATGTTCTCTTATACTTATAATTATGACAATATTTTATAACGTGTGTGCAATAGAAATAAGATGTGTGTATTAGTATAGATAGCCACAAGGGTTTTTTGGCTTGGATATGCCGTTTTTCCCTCATTAGTATGGCTTGTTAGGAACGGGTATATCCAGCTGGGCTTCTAATGTCATCCACATTTTAAACCCAGTTTAAATAATCAAACAGAGTTTTTTTTATTTTCACTCTAATTGTCAGAGTAAAAGAATTATATATTTGATCGAATAAAAAATTACCTTTGAACCATAAACATACTCTTTCATTCCTATAACTAATTATGTTTCCTTAGAGTTTTAATAATGGAGATGCAAGTCTAATCGTGCCTTATCAGTCAAAATATGACCTACAACTATGGCTTTGTTCTTAGATAGCCTATATGTTATTTTAGCTTGAAGTCTTCCACTATTAAATCCTCTCATATCACCTCACTCTAGATCACGACTCTCATGTCAGAAAGCAGAAATAGACAGCCTTATTTGCTATAACATTAGTATATATTAATAGATCAGGTTTAATAATAAATCTTAGTTAATAGTTTGATAGGACATTAGGGGTCCTTCTTAACAGAGCTAGAATATAGAAAAGTCAGATACAAATGCAGTCTATTTGACTTTCAATTAGCTTACATAATAAATCGATTAGAAAGAGATTACGTCAATAGAGTTAAGAATTGAGTAAATAAGATAATTAGCTATCGCTAGTATCTTATTCGTATTGTTTGAGACGGCGGGCAGCTAACAATGGCGAACGCAGATAAAGAGATACCGACTGAGGTCCGGGTAAGCCATTATGTGTTCTTTGGTTTACATAAATAGTAGACTTGAAGCTTAAGTGGTGCAGAAATATGAGACACTGAGGGTTGGTTGAGAAATAATATTTTTCAGAGCTCATAGATTTCGGGCTAGACTAAGCGCATAAATGGTACACGGTTATGAGTGGCGTCCCGGCAGCGTTGCTTCAGCTCACCCATACACGCCATGTCTTTATTACAGTCTCGACTCCCGACCTTGGTTTGGCCAAACCAAAACTAACTGAAACAAATATATACAAATAACAAATACCATGGTACGGGGCGAACTTAAAGCTCATGAAAAGAACCTTGTCTTCGGGACAAAGGCACTTGTTCGCTTCTCAGCGCAAAAGGGGGTCGAACTGTGCCCCATAACAATGTTGAAAGGCCGGAAATCGGCGTAGGATGTCCCCGAGCTTATTGTCGCAACGGTCGGCTTGCGATGACCTCAAAGAAGGTGAATACTTGTATCAACTGATCTTTCAACTCTAGCCAGAACGTTAATTTGATCCTTCATTTTATCTACTTTTTCCCCCTTGGGCTTTTCCAAGAGAGTAAAGTCTGTAACGTATTGAATATTAGTCTCGTAATTAAAATCGCGGAAATCTGGTAGATTGATCGAGATGTCTACATGTCCACCAACGGATTGTACCAGTCAATTTACTTGGCAACTCATGAAATAACAGACGCCTCCGGATATCCTAGTGTCTCTAATTTCTGTCTCCATATACCCAAAAATTCATTATATATATCTGTCACCGTAAGATTGTAAAAACCATTAGATTATAATCTAACTCGCGAAATTCTAAACTGTCGAAAGATTGTAAACTGTTCAATGTTCTGAGTGTCAATTTTTTGAAATATTCATTTTATTTACGTTTTTTGTCTCTTTCTTGTAGGTTAGGTTAGGGTTCGACATAAATAATCAAGTAGGGCACTTAGGTTTTATCGGGTTTAAATACCTATCAGATTACAATCTACCGGAACATAATGCGTTAAATTCTAATCTTTCGACAGTGTAGAATTTCGCGAGTTAGAATATAATCTAACGGTTTTTACAATCTTACGGTGACATATCTAATCGCAAATCACGAGCCAAGACGATCACGCGCGTACCATCACAGTGGATTCATTAAATTTTTGTATTGCTCTCTTAATTTGTTTGGTTAAATTGTTTATAAGTCTTTTATATTGTGGGGATCGTGAATGATGCCATTTTTTCCTCTGTTTCCTTTTTTCTTTAATGAGCTTGATGATTTTACTGGGTTACGTTGCCTTATTTCGCCACTTCTTAGAAGTTGGCGTGTTCTGCCAAGCCGATTGCTGTATATCTATTATAAACTGTTCTAGTTCAAAGTTAAGTTGCTCAGGTGTTTTCAGAGGAACTTGTAAGTTTATCCTATTATTCAGGTCGATCTTAATGCTATCCCAGTCAGTATTTTTAGTAACTAGTGTAGCGTTGATGTCTTTATATGCTATGTTTTCACTAACTGTTAACATGATAGATGAATGATCGGAGTTCATGTCGTATTTTTGTTCAACATTTAGATATCTTGGTGATATATTTTTATATATGTAAAAATCTATGAGATCTGGTATCTTTTTAGGGTCTGTAGGCCAGTATGTTGGCGTTCCTGTGCTTACTACATCGCAATCAATACTTTGGATAGCACTCAAGAGTTCTTTACCTTTTGTTGTAGTAAGTCTCGAGCCCCAGTAGGTATTCTTGGCATTGAAATCCCCTCCAATGATAAATTTGTTGCCAAATAGTTTTAAAAAATCTGTATAATAATCCTTCTTAAGCGCATATCGCGGCGGAAAATATACAGCAACAATGGTTAAGGGAAAACGTTCTGCTTGGACACATATTGCCACTGCTTGTACTTCTAGTTCTTCGTACTTGCTTTGTTCGTAATGGTTTAGATGTTCTTTTATTATGACTGCACTACCTCCTCTTGCAGAGACTTTAGTCTTTCCTGAGCAAAAGCATGTTTTTCAAACCTAATATCCAGCTGGAAATTGGAATCCTGCTTATTCATTGCCATCATTCACTTTTATCTGGGTCTTAACAATAGTATATTTTTTCAGAGTTTCTAATCGATAAATCTGGCTCTACAGCTCTAAAAATAATTAACATAAAAGTAAAAATTGCTATTTTTATGTTCTCAGGTTTTTATGTTTTATGTGCTTATACCGACAAATGATCATACAGGTAAATGGTCATATAGGAAAGTGGTTGTATCGAGAAACGATCATCACGACCCAAGTAAAAACGACAAAAGTATTAAACATTAATTTTTTTTTCTTCCACGTGATAATGTCACTGTAGTGACTATCGACTTTTCTCAAATACCACCCAATTTATTCTTCAAAGCACAATAAAAACTACCAATCATTGTCCGGGCTAGTTACTTTTAAAAGAGCATCCTTCAAAAGATATCGCCTTATAATAAAGTGTTTTAGCGTACACAATACATCGGGGTCAAAGGCTTCCTTACAATAGCATTGCGGGCTTTTGTTCCCTCACTTCAGTCTGAAGTAGCTTTAACTTCGCCTGATGGTTAAAACCTCACGTTCTTTGGCATTTTTAAAGAAAAGGCTACGGTGTAGCCACGAAGATAGTACTACGGTGTAGACTGTCTACGAACACTGAAGCTATGTTTTTCGTAGTTAGCTACGATCATTACGATCTTATTTTTAGTGTGACGGTGTGTCCAAACGTAAAGCGGCAAGCGTACGCGGCGGCCGTGCGCTAATGCCGCACTGTTATTGAAAGTCTACCGCGTGGTGCGGTGGGTGGGTTCATACGTTATACGATACGGTAGAAAATACGTTTCAATAATTCCTTAATGCAATCCAAACCATACATTTGCAAGTTCATGGTGAATAACATTTTATGATCTTTTACACAAAGGGATATGCCCAGTAATTTAACTCAAAACGTCATTAAACTCATTTCAAAGAGTGTTTAGTAAAATTGCGCCGTTTCACGTGAGGGGGTATTCATAGAATACTTCAATTTCACTTTTAACTGAACGCTCTGTGCATAAACCGACGCGGTCGTTCTGAACACGAGGGAAATTTATCAAGATAAATAGATTAAAAATAACTACCCAGTTAATCTCATGTGTTATGTCGGAATATTGTTATGAAACGTTAAAAGATATATATTATGTAATCAATTTCAATTAATTAGTGACTAGATGATGCCCGCGACTTCGGCCGCGTGGATTAAGGTTTTTTATTCCCGCGGGAACTCTTAAATTTTCCGGGACAAAAAAAAACCTTTGTCCTTCCCCGGGAAACTAGCTCTGTACCAAATTTCATCAAAATCGGTTGAGTAGTTGGGCCGTGAAAGCGTAGCATACAAACCGACAGACAGACACACTTTCGCATTTATAATATAGCGTTACTTTATTTTAGTCAGGAGTGAGCTGGCGGGAACCTTCAAAAGCACTTATAAAATGTTAGTTGAATATTTAAGTATATTCTATTCCAGAATTTTACAAGTTAAGTTCCTTGCCAGCTATTCTCAGTAGTAAGCAATCTGCTTTTCGAACCGGTGATAAAGTTTCCACGTAGTGTAAGCATCACAAGTTGGTCTACAGGAAATAAAGATATTTGAATTAGAAAGGCGTTTTTAGGCAGGTTGAGTCGCCGAAGGCACTTTAAGCTTTGAACACGCTCTGTGTAATGAAATGTTTCAAACAATCTTTACCTTAAAAGGTTCATTTGTACCCGACGATGAATGTGAGAGAATTTTCTTGGATGGGTACGTCTACATTTTCAGTTTGGGGAGCGCATACTTCAGACACGCTTAAGAGAAAGTAACATTACACGAATAGGAATTGTTTTGAGAAAATAAATTGTAATAGGAACAAATTCCTATAGAAAATGAGAAATATATTATTGTAATAATGCTTATTTTATAAAATTAGTTATAACATCAATGTTTTTAAATTTAAATTAAATATATTATTAAAATTATTCATAGATAATTGAAAGAATTGTTCAACTCATTACAAAAGTGACGAGAAATGCTACGGGTATAACGTATTATACATATTATTTTTATAATTTAAGAAATACCTGTATTTCTATCGTGTTACATACAATTGTTTCATGTAGATATCTAAAAAGTCAACCACTTTTACTATAATAGCTAAATAGTTTTAAATTTCATATTTATTTAAGAGGAAAATTGTACCAAATTGCATGGTCAAGTTCAACTGACATGGCAGTTAGCACCAATAAATAGTACCTGTCTAAACATAGTATAAGCATCAAGAAGAAACCTAATTAATAAATCTATTTAAAGTTAAGACATTGGTCTTAAGACAGTCTTGTTTAATGACTGCGCTCAGGAATAATCACGCCATCACACGTCGCTCTCATTATGAGAATCTTTGAAAACTTTCGAGCAAACATGGCGTCTTTGTTTTAATTCGCGTAAATAACTCTGTATTCAGTAATAAAACATATTAAGCGAAGGTATTAGCGCGACAACGTGCGGCGCAACTCTTGTTACTAATGTGTAGAATTTTAAGCGTCTCCTTGAGCTTAGTATTTACCTACTGCAATAATTAAAGGTACTACGACCAACGACTTTGTGCGCGAATATTTTGATACTAACTGATTTCCACGGGAACTCCTTAATTTTCCGGGATAAAAGTAGCCTCTCCAGGTCCTCAACTATACCCATGGCAAAAATCACGGTTATCCGTTGTTCCGTTACGGCGTGATTGATGGACAAACGAACAAACAAACACTCTAGCATTTATAATATTAGTATGATTTAGAAATCACATGAAAATACTACCTTATAAGAAGACCGGGGTCACTCAGCGGGCCACGGAGAGGGCTATGCTAACACTATTGATGTAGAATTTTAGTATTTTAGTAACTTTATAAACTTTAGAATCATACTTACTAATATTATAAATGCGAAAGTGTGTTTGTTTGTCCTTCAATCACGCCGCAACGGAGCAACGGATCGACGTGTTTTTTGGCATGGGTATAGCTGAGGACCTGGAAAATAACATAGGCTGCTGTTTATCCCGGAAAATTAAGGAGTGCCCGCGGGAACATGTGCACGAAGTCGCGGGTATCATCAGGTTTATAATATTTGCAGGATAGGATATACGTTTAATATGTTCTATATATATCTACATTTTCTGAAAGGTTTTCCATAATTTTGTATAAGCACAAAATGTGAAGCTATTACGTGCCTCCATATTATACCTCAGGGGTCTATACCCACTACTGATCGGCAATAATAGTGGCACAATAAATTATCCCAAGTGCCGGACAAAGCTTAGTACAGCGATTACGACTAATCGTGGGCACTTTGGACCAGATGTGCTGTGACCCCGAACGATACTTTTTCTTAAAGGTGGTATTATTAGACTTATCTGAATGATAAGCCGTCTAATACCAGCCGTCAAGGCTTATCTGAATGAACTTTTTATTATAATTATTACAAGTTAGCCCTTGACTGCTATCTCACCTAGTGTTAGGTGATGATGCAGTCTAAAAAGTAGCGGGCTAAACTAATTGAAGTAAGGCAGTTGTATATCGTATAGAAACCGATTAGACTATAGGTTTACCGGAAAGCTTAAAAAGCTTGGCGACACGTCTTTGACTATAGGGTGCCGGCTCGTCGCCAGATCATAAATTCGGTACCTATTTGACAACTAGTCAAATAAATTATTTTTTAGTTAATAAATAGAGGATCTCACAAAAGACGTAATATCCACGTCCCTTGTTAGTTTTATGTTAAACCATTTTAAACTATAGATTAAATTTAAAAAATGCGTCGAATTTTGAAGACGTCACAATTAAGAAAATCGTTATCGTAAAAAGGTCGCCGTAAAAGTTTTTACGATTGAAAAAAGTTACTGACTTGACTTGATGTCAAGTAACCAATTCTCTCATTGACCCCGCCCAGGGATCGCACCCGGGACCACAGTGCTCACTACTGTACCAGGGAGATCATGAATACTAAAGAGATGCAAGGGATGGCCCTTTGAAAACTGTCTCCCGGAACACCGTTTGAAGTCTTCTACGCGTCCTCACAGTCAACAAACTTAAATAACTTAAAGACTTATCGCCCGAAGCCAGAAACTCCGATTACGCAAGCCATTCTCCTTTGAGCCCCGCCGTTCTATTCAGCGTTTTCCATTCACTTGAGGTTTCTAAGGCATCGTGTTTATAATAGGTCAAGTTTAATTGGTTTAGATTTTCATTTTAGAGTCACATTGATACTGACGAACTTGATGCTGTGATGAGAACTAAGGTCTTAGAACTAGAGGGTTCGATTTCTAGTGGGAGCAAATTGTATTTTTTTATAACTAAACTTGATGATACCCGCGACTTCGTGGATTCGTGGATTATAGATTTTTGATTCCCACAGGAACTCTTTAGTTGTATGTACTGTTAATTCCTCGTTGGTCTAGTGGTTCGCATATTCGACTGCGGCCGACGAGGTCCTGGGTTCGAGTCCCGGGTCGGGCCATAATTAAATGCTGGGTTTTTCTGACTAGAAATTCTCAGTACCAGCCCGGAGTTAGGAAGTTGGCGGTGTTCCACCCCCGTGCCTCGGAGAGCACGTTAAGCCGTCGGTCCCGGTTATTATCACTAACATGATAATAGTCGTTAAAAGCCCGCCAACCCGCATTGGAGCAGCGTGGTGGGTCTAAGCTCTAATTCCCTCTATCCTATGAGAGTGGAGGCCTGTGCCCAGCAGTGGGACGTTAATAGGCTGTAGTGAATAGAAAAAAATAGAACTGTTAATTCAGATATAAGCTATCTCCATTCCCAGCCAAATCGGTTCAGTCGTTATAGTGTGAAGGAGTAACAACGATAACGAAACTTACAAACATCCAAACTTTCACATTTTACACTAATACTAGCTTTTGGACTACGCAAATTTCAATCCCCAATTTTACTCCCTAATTGATTAAATTTTAAAAATTCCTTCCTTAGCGGATGTTTACGTCATAATAGCTATCTTCATGCCAAATTTCAGCTTGATCCGTGTAGTGGTTTGAGCTGTGCGTTAATAGATCAGTCATTCACCTTTTCTTTTTATATATTTAGAAGATTAGTAGGATTGAAAGCATGCACATTCTCACAGCAGAACTCTTTCCGAAACGGTGGTACAGTCAAAACATGACGTAACATAAGAAACACCTGTACGTCCTATATCTATACTAATATTATAAATGTGAAAGTTTGGATGGATGTATGGATGTATGGATGTTTGTTACTCAATCACGCCCCAACGGCTGAACGGATCTGGCTGAAAGGACATTGTTCCGTCCCCATACAAAGTTCGCCTAAGAACCAACAGTCATAAAACATTGACTACTGGATTCAAATAAATACCTTTTTATACTTGAGAGCTGATTAAAACAACGGACACTTGCTTAGAAATGACTTATTACCAAAAATATTTTAAATTTTGAGGTTATTTCAACTTTAACAATCAATCTGCTTGAACAAATAAATACCATCTTTATCCAATTGTAATAGAGCTGTAAACAGTATGTAAATAAGAAAAGATTCGCCGTAGTTCAACAAAAACATTACAGATGGCGTTAGATATATTAAATTATTGTACCTTCAATAGATGGCGTTGCAAGATTCAGAATACTAGCGTACTTAGCACTTTAAGCTGCTTTTATCTTGTTTCTTACGATACGGATCTAGCGCTCAAGCGGTGGTATTGCATATTATTTTAACCGGTAAGTTATTGATCTGTGATTAATAATCGAGAGACGGAAACGTAAGTAATCAATTTAATACCCATTTATTTATTTTGTAATTAATTTGAAGTGTCCGTTGAATTCTAATATTTGAAATAAAGGTTATAAAATAAGCTAAGAATTACTGTATATTTCAAACACGTGTTGATTCTTAGGCGAATTTGGTCAATGTCCTTTGGCACAGAGATAGACTATATAAGTCTGGAATAGCACATATTATTATCCCGGAAAATTAAGGAGTTCCCGCGGGAACCAAAAAACCTCAATCCACGCGTATGTAGTCGCGGGCATTAGCTAGTATTTTAATAAAGTCCGACAAACTTATCTGACTCGGTGACACCGTTGCTAGTATCTATGAAAAATAAAATAAAAAACTATAGCATAAAAATTAGTTCCAACTTTGGCCACCGAGCCAGATAAGTGTGTGGTATCCATTATAAATCCATTAAAGTCAATTTTTCCACCTGCCAAGGCAGGAGTCAAATCTCATTGTGTATTGATTTATCAAGTCTGGTTCACCGTCAGGCATAACGGGTTCACTGCCTGTAAAACACTTAGCTGTCACGTCAATTTCCGCTGCCGACTCAGCCTAAGTGGATTTGAGAGGCCAATTTATAAACTTTTGCGATTTTCTCACACTTTTAAGTAAGTATAATTACAAAGTTGGTTTTTCACACTTTTATATACAAAGTTTGAGTCTTGGGCAGATTTCCCTGCGGGACCAGATATTTTATAAATTGAAAAATGAGTAAAAATTATGTGTAATAACTAGGTAAGAGGTTCTGTAAGGCATCCTACATTATCTATACTAAACCGTATTCGCAGGAATCATCTGATCATTTGTACATTAGCTCCAATCAATTGTAAAATGATTTAAAATTAGTTATTGTTAGAGAATCATCAACTCTTGAGATGTTTTATACTCATTCCATTACCAAACTGTATTATCACTTGCCATCAATGGAGTCACAATAAACCGGTCAAGTGCAAGTCAGACTCGCGCACTAAGCGATGCATACGACCACACAATATACATTATTTTAGTAAATAACAAGAAAGATGTTATAACAACACAATATAGCGCCTGACAAACTATTCGACACCCTATGTGTACGGACCCCTAATTAACGATTTTCCGTTTTTTTCAAAATATGCTGCATAAACGGACGTATTTTTTTATTGCGTTGACTTAAAAGCTTGATTTTTTTTTGTCATACATTTTGTCTATTTAAACCGATATAAATTTGTATAAATAGTATAGCGACATGTATGGCTCGTTATGTCTGGCTTTCAGCCTTTAGATAGATAGATAGATGAACTCTTTATTGCACACACTTAAAAACAATAACAATAACGAAAAGCTTAAAAGATAAGACAGAAGGGTGCAAAGGCGGTCTTATTGCTAAAGCAATCTCTTCCAGACAACCTTTGGGGAGAGGAGATTATAAAACAAGAGCGCGGGATAGTGCAACAATTAAAAATTAAAATATGTAATATATATGTACATACATGCATACATCCATCCATACATACAAACATATATACATACATACATACATAGATACATACATACATACATACATACATACATACATACATACATACATACATACATACATACATACATACATACATACATACATACATACATACATACATACATACATACATACATACATACATACATACATACATACATACATACATACAAAGATACATATAAACATAAATACTAAATAATTCGAAATAAAATATAGGACTAGTGAATTAATTGTTACCTGATAGGAAATGTTTATGCAAGCGACTTCTGAAGATAGAGAGTGACTTAGACTGTCGTATATCCGCTGGTAGGCTGTTCCACAATAATACGGATTTACGGGTAAAAGATTTATCATAATATCCTGTGCGACTGACAGGAGTGTGCAAGCGATTATCCGTACATGACCTTAGGTGTAGTCGTTCGTTGTTAGAGCCAAGAAAGGAGAAACGTTGTTTGAGGTAAGAAGGAGTATGAGGATTGTATAGAATAGATTGTAGAAGAATTTTTCCAGCGTCTCAGGCCACCAATTGACGCAAAGACCTTCCGGCTAACCTCAGCGATTTGCGGGATCCAGGATAAAGAGCTGTCGATATAAATGCCAAGGTTTTTGACTGAAGGGCTAATGTCCAGGGTAGTTTGGCCGAGGCGGATGGGAGGTAAATTGTTTCGTATAATCTTGTCAAGCTGCTTGGAGCCACCTAATAGAGCTACTTGAGATTTTTGTGGGTTAACAGACAGTCCATAGGATTCGCTCCAAGTGCTAATTTGATTCAAATCCCGATTGAGGTTTTCTATAGCAATGTGGATGTCATGGACAGGTGCAGCTGTATACACTTGAAGATCATCAGCATAGAGGTGATAGGAAGAGGAGAGAAGATAAGTGACAGTGTTAATATAAATAGCGAAAAGAAGAGGAGATAGGACGCCACCTTGCGGCACGCCAGCAGTAATAGGGCTATAAGAGGAAAATTTATTATCGGTTTTAACACGCTGCCGACGACCGCGCAGGTAGCTATCAAACCAGTTTACAACTTCAGGAGAGACATTTATTGACCTTAGGACGCCCAAAAGAATATCGAAATCAACGGTGTTGAAAGCGTTACTAAAGTCAAGTAGTGCTATAACACTAACTAGTTTGTTGTCCATGTTTGATCTAATATCATCGCAGACCTTGATGAGGGCAGTGACAGTACTATGGCCAGCCCGAAAACCGGATTGATACGGGCTAAGGACGTTATATTTGGACAGAAAAGGTTGGAGTTGATGGTGAACGATGCGCTCCAGAACTTTCGAAAGAAACGGTAGGATAGAGATAGGTCTGAAGTATGAGAAAGTAGTGGGATTTTTAATTTTGGGGATAGGGATAACATAGGCATTTTTCCATGCAGAGGGGAATTTGTTAGAAGATAGGGAATAGTTAAATATGTGACAGATTACAGGCGCCACCTCTTCAAGGAGAAGCAGTAACATTTTACGGTTGATGCCGTCACAGCCTGCAGCACCAGATCGAACAGCTAATATATGTTTTTTGACTTCAGCAATAGTGATTGGAAGAAATTGAAAAGTAGGAAAATTAGAAGGTTGTAAGGAATAAAGTTTGTGTATGGTATTTTGCTTAGCTAAATTATTAATCGGAGTAATATTAGAAAAATGCTGGTTGAGACCCTCAATGTCGAGGTTATTACAATTAGTCTCCCTTCGCTGCCGCCCAATCCCAAGAGATTCCAGGAATCTCCAAGTCAAGTGGTATGGATGTAATTTCGCTGTGCATCTCTACACGCTTTATTACAGCGATTACGTAAATTCTTGTATTTAACCAGGTTTCCATCAGTCGGAGTTATTTTATATTTGGACTTAGCAGCGTTACGTTTTGCCATTAGTACCTTGATGTCTTCCGTTAACCATGGGGCTGGCAAATGCTTTAATTTAACAGGACGAAGAGGTGCATGTTTATCAAACAGCCCAGTTAACATCGAGTTAAATATTTCCAACTTATCATTAACGTTTGCAGCATTAAAAACAACTTCCCAGTCTATCGCATTTAAGTCACACATGAAGGAATTATTATTAAATTTTTTAAAACTGCGCCGCATGACTATTGTCGGCTTCACCTTAGGAGGGCGAATCTTATAGGAGAGGTATATAAGGTCGTGGTAGGAGAACGCCTCAGCAGGAAGTTGACCATAGCTGCTCACATGGTCAGTGGAAGATGTTATCATTAAATCCAGCTGTGACGGCTTACAGTTTGGGAAGAAATGAGTTGCTTTGGTAGGAAGAATATGGAGGTTACAGCTGCCAACAATGCTATTAAGGCGCTTTGCCCGCGAATCGTTTTTCAACAAGCAGGTGTTAAAATCCCCCATAATTATCGTATGGTCCACAGAAGCAACATAGCGCTCAAGAAGACCTTCGAATGCTTGAAAATAATCAATATGAAGAGATGGGCTGTAAAAGACACCGAGCAGTAGTTTCAAGCGTCCAAAGAGTACCTCAAGAAGTATATGCTCCGAGGACTCAGAGTATTGTGGCGGAGACATGTTCAGTAAAGAAAAAGGAATATGCTTACGAAGATAAATGGCTACGCCGCCACCACCCTTGCCTGTACGATCATTACGGATTAAATGAAAATTTGGTAAACTGTAGGATATGGAGGGAAGGCAAGGTTTCGGGAAAGTTTCGGATACTAGGACAGCGTGAATGTTGTCGTTGTCGAAAGAGGCAAGAAAGTCAGAGAAGTGAGATTACTACTATTTTCATATTTATAATCCGCCTAATTTAAGAAATCGTACGGGAATTTTTGGAACTAATAATGTGCATACAAAAATTGCATAATTCGACTTCTAGCGCCGCCTATAAGGGAATTCTTTCGTGATACGGACTAAACCTTCATAAATTCAGTGTTTGCTTTTTGCTGTGGGAGTGCATAGTGAATTAATATAATTCGTAAATTATTGGTAAATTTTGTAAAAAATGAGTTTAGATTTAATTAAATTGTTTCTTGTGACAATTTAAAGTGTGTGCAAACATTGATTGGCGAAACTAAGGTAAAAAATTTAACGTTTGAACAGAAAAAGCTTCTTGTAAATTCACCAAAACCTACTCCAGACTTGTGTATTTCACAAACTTTTAAAAATCGAAAAAGGCATTTTAACAGATCCGCGTATAAAACTAAATGGATTGTCGGTTGTTCTCATACAAATAAATTATATTGTTGGTGTAGCAAATTTTTTTCTAACGAAAATAATATTTGGAATACGAGTGGCTATGATGATTTAAATATTTTAACTGGTGCTATAAGAAGGCATCAAAATTACCAAATACATATGAGTTCCGTTATTTCTTTTTGTAATTTCGGAAAACTACGCATAGAAACTTCTTTGTCCCGCCAATTGGCAAATGAAATTTCAAATCATAATTCACGCGTAGATCACAATCGTAGTGTTTTTCAGAGATTAACTGATATTGTTTGTCATTTAGCACAACAAGAACTGCCTTTTAGAGGTCACGATGAGTCCAAATACTCATTAAATAAAGGCAATTTTTTAGAACTTGTATCGTTACTGTCGAAGTACGATTTAGTTTTAGAAAAACATATGCAAAATCAACAAAGCGGCAAATCTGGACCGAGTTATTTGTCTAACAAAATTCAAAATGATATAATTCATTCTGTAGCTGATGTTATGAAGTCTCACATCATGTTCGAGATCAATATGACTCAATTTGTTTCGATTATTATTGACGAAACACCCGATGTTAGTAATAGAGAGCAGTTGTGCGTAATTCTCAGATATTACTCTGATAACGATATTAATGATCGATTTTTGGGTTTTATTGATGTGTCTGAAAGTAGTACATCAGGCACTCTTTCCAAAATTATTTTAGAAATACTAAATAAACACAAATGAAACAAAGTAAAAGAAGACGTAAAATTAGGATTGGCAGTGCTTGGGTTCTGGCTTGCCTTTCTTGGGACCTTACGGCACGCCACTGATGAGGATATTAATTGCCAGTCGCAATCCTCACATTGTCGCCACTCAGCCGAGGGTCTCGCCGTGTACAAGGGGCTAGGAATAGCTTGGCTAAAAGCTGCTCAAGAAAATGGGCTACGCTCCCATTGTTACCCCGTACCCTGTAGGGCTCTCGCGGTATGTCCGGGCATTTTAATAGCTGTCTTTATGTGCTGTTTTTATAAGAATTCCTTGACCGAGTTTTTTTTATCCACTGCAAGTTAGCCCTTGACTGCGATCTTATCTTATGGTAAGTGATGATGCAAACTAAGAGGGTAGCGGGCTAAAGCTGTTAGGGGTATGGCAGTTAAATTTAACCCATACCCCTAATCGGTTTCCACGCGGTATCGTACCGGAACGCGAAATCGCTTGGCGGCACGTCTTTATAGGATGGTAACTAGCCACGGCCGAAGCCTCCCACCAGGCCAGAACAGGGAAAATTCAGAAATTATAAATTCCCAAATTAACACTACCGGGAACGAACCCGGGGCCTGCGCACGTTAAGACAACAACGGTCAATACTGGGCCAGGGAGGTCATCAAAGTGTGTGTCAAAGCGAGTTTCCATAAGAATTCCTTGGCCGAGTTTGCGTTGTTCGGTGTACGCACGACATGTATTTTTACGGTCACTCGGTTAAGCTCGGAATGCGATCAAGATGTAGGTATTTAGTTATAAACGTAATAATTAGCTAGAATTATTATTATTATTATATTTTAACATGTTACTCCATTGCTCCGTAAATTAATCAAGATTTGTTAATTTAGTTTTTTAATCACAATCGTACTTACATATTACACTACATTATAATATTACACATTAGATGCCGGCCACTTGGTCCGCGTGGATTCGGGTTTTTGAAAATTTCCCGCGGAAATTCTTTTATTTCTCTCTCTCCAGGTTAATTTATATCAATGAAAATTTCCTTGATCTGATACTCTGTTGCCGCGTGATTGAAGTACAGATCAACAGTACATCAATTCAATTTCAATTCAATCTATTCAAATTGGGTACAATGTACAAAGTCTACACTTTTTGAACGTCAATAAAATATAAAACCTAATGGTGATAAATCGATTACGGTATCTTGAAACTCGAAACTATCAAACATCCCCGCGGATACCGGCTTGTACCAAACCTTTCGTTTTTTAAAGTAGGCTCTAGATAGATACAAAGAACCTCTTATCAAATCCCTTAAGATTAATCCCAATTTCACTCCAATGCCCTTACATAATATCCACATAATTTGCTATGCATGCGTGTCCTTATATAATCCGACCCTCGACCTCTGACCTCTCGTTATCGCGAGGCCTCTCTAATTGGGTGAAGGAGGTACAATGTAACTCGGTT
Organism: Erebia palarica; assembly: GCA_964035005.1. Classification (NCBI taxonomy): domain Eukaryota; kingdom Metazoa; phylum Arthropoda; class Insecta; order Lepidoptera; family Nymphalidae; genus Erebia; species Erebia palarica. The sequence continues at coordinate 43,407,336 of OZ035983.1, forward strand.
AAAACGATCCTTTTATTATTAAATCTTGAACATCATTTTGCTAAATGTCGCAAGTGAGCAAGCGCCAATTTTTTGTGTTATTTATGAGATATCTAATATATCTGTGCCAAATTTCATCCAGATCCGTGCAGCAGTTATGGCGTGATTGAGTAACAAACATCCATCCAAACTTTCGCATTTATAATATAATATTATATAAAAAAATATCCTTAATTTATTGAAACTTTTTTTTACCTGTTGCGGGCCATATTAAACCCATGCCCCATATAAGTTTCTATACATAGAGGTACGTCTCGTAACAGGGTGCTAAATCGCTTGGAGGTACGTCTTTGCCGGTAGAGTGGTAACTAGCCACGGCTGCAACCTACCACCAGGTGATACTAAGCTCTATTTCATACCGAAGTTCATACAATCCAGACAAAATTCTAAAAAATGATGTATTTTTTTGCTAACTGGGAGTACGGACTGCCTCGTTGGTCCAGTGGCTGGCATGTTCGACTGCGGCCGACGAGGTCCCGGGTTCGAGTCCTGGGTCAGGTCATAATTAAGTATTGGGTTTTTCTGACTAGAGATTCTCAGTACTAGCCCGGAGTTAGGAAGTTGGCGGTGTTTCATCCCCGTGCCTCGGAGAGCACGTTAAGCTGTTGGTCCCGGTTATTATAACTAACATGATAATAGTCGTTAAAGGCCGCCAACCCGCATTGGAGCAGCGTGGTGGGTCTAAGCTCTAATTCCCTCTCTCCGATGAGAGTGGAGGCCTGTGCCCAGCAGTGGCATGTTATTGGGCTGTAGTGGTGGTGAGTGGTGGGAGTAGGTACGGATTTGTTTTTATTTCTGTTTGGTAGGTATCTCTCTGCGTCGTATTCCTGATGACTGAGGGTCCTTTCCATTAATCAAAGAATGGTATGAGTTTTCTTGAGATAATAATGCGGTCCTTCCGAATACGGCTCGACTAAGAGTATTTCAACTCTTAAGTTTTGTAACGATTAATATCACATGTTGGTGATAATAACCGGGACCGTCGGCTAAACGTGCATTCCGAAGCACAAAGAAAAGGAAAAGGCCAATTTTGAACCTCCAAATTCGGTCACCCACCCAGTTACCGACTTGGGTCAACGTTGCTTGATATTCGCAATCGACTGATATGCGTTGTCACAACTTGGGTACTCGTCCCTCACGGGTAGGTAGGTATACCTACCCTCATTATTTAAATTAGCGTAACTACTTCATTATTCATTTTCACCTCTTTGTACCTCTAACCGCGATAGCTTATAAAATTACATCCTGCAATTTACATAGAACCTTTTTTGAGAGTATTAGAAATTTGATCCGTACCCTTCATTTAGCTAGAAAGGCCTTCAGCGCCGTGACGCAGGTGGCATGACCCACTTCGTTAGTATTAAAAATGTACGCGCTAGAGACTGCCTTGTGAAATATAAAAATTACACATTTGTCCTTGCGGCTAGGCGTAAATACACCACGGACACATAAGTTTTTGATGACGTCCCTAGCGCAGTGGTGAACGCTGTCGTCTTATTGTGGGAGGGCCCGGGTTCAATTCCCGGCAGGATCAATTGAGGGACTTATGATTTCTGAATTTTCTCTGGTCTGGTCTAGTGGGAGGCTTCGGCTGGGGCTGGTTACCACTTATTTACAGCCTACTACTACTACCGCCTTAAGCGATTTAGCGTTCCAGTATGATGCCGTTTAAAAACCTAAAAACCACCTGTAGTAGGGGTATGGGTTGAATTGAAACTGCTGTACCCCTAACGGGTTAACCTGCGTGTACGTACTGTTATAAATTATATTATTCTATGTGCACTGACTCGCTGCATCACCACTTTTTCGCTTTAAAACTCGCGGTTGACGATGCGGCCAGTCAGTCAGCCATCGGTCAGAATTCCGATTCGAAAACCCAGCCTCTTGTTGCTGGATACTAAGATGTATGTATGTATGTATGTATATACTTTATTGTACACCACAAATACACAACATGTTACAAACAAGAATACAACTATAAGTAGGTACAATAAGGCGGTCTTATCGCTAAGCAGCGATCTCTTCCAGACAACCTTAACGTTAGGGAGAAAATGAAAAAGAAGATAAAGGGAGGTGGTGCAAAAATAATAATAAACTTAAATACTAATAACTAAATAAACTAACCAATACCATATATTACAACATATTTTAATAAACTAATGTATACAAAATAATAATAATAGACTTATATAAACTAAATAGACATTCCAATAAATACATAAATAAGTACTTTTTGAAAGAAAACAATAAATATGTCGTTACTTCTGATAACAAAGAGATAAGTAATAATTTTTAACGTCAATTTTAAACTTACTAAGGGTTTTAGCACGCTGAATATTTGAGGGAAGTTCATAGAATAGTGGCCCTGAGTGCGAATGAACTTTGGAAATATTTAGTCCGATGCGTAGGGACCTTAAGAATAAGTTTACCGGCCGACCGGAGGACCCAATCTGGTCTATCATGCCCGAGATATTTAAACTTATCCTTTAAATAACCAGGAGTCATGGGATTGAACAACACACAGTACAGAAGAGAAACAATATGAAGATTCCGGCGAAATCTAATGGGTAACCACTTGAGCTTTGAACGAAATTCGGAGACATGGTCATATTTGCGCAAAGCAAATATAAACCTAATAGCTAAATTTTGAATACGCTCAAGTTTATTTAGTTGGTCCTCAGTTAAATCAAGATAGCTTGCGTCCGCATAATCGAGAATGGAGAGCAGAAGGGATTGTGCTAACATAATCTTAGTAGGAATAGGAAGAAAAGAACGCAGACGCCTTAGTGAACTAAATGGCTGCAAAAGTTTTCCTACTGACTTCTTTTAAATGATGAGACCAAGAGAAAGTAGTATCAAAATGTATACCAAGATTTTTGACGGTAGAACTATAAGGAATAATAATGCTATTTAATGAAACTGGCGGAAGGTTATCCCAGTCAACTCTGGAAATCATGCCAGAACCACCAATAATAATAGCCTGTGACTTAGAAGGATTTACTTTTAGACCATAGCACTTACTCCATTCATTGATAGCTGCTAAGTCACCATTAATAGTAGAAATGGAATTAGGCAGATCTTCAAGACTTGACTGTGAATAAAATTGGAGATCATCTGCATACATGTGATAGGGAGAAGTAATTTTCTGGGAAATTGAATTAATGAAAATAGCAAATAGTAAAGGCGACAACACACCACCTTGAGGTACGCCAGCTGATATTTCACACCTCAACAACGAACAAGGAACAAGGTGTACAAGGAAGTACAAGATCAGTGTCTTGTACTTCCTTTTTTTGAATTTTATTAAATTCAGTGGAAAGTTCCCGTGTTTTTTTAATAAAAAGCCTGTCGACCCGGCCCTCGTAACAGTACGTAACGTATGTATTGTATATTATTTACAAAGTGTAACATTTTTCTGTTTATGAAAAGAGCAACTGCTGAGTTTCTTGCCGGTTCTACTCAGTAGAATCATCTTTGTGAATAGGTGATAGATTCTCACAAATTATCATAAGTGGCACAAGTTGTCCTACGTGAAATAAATCTTTTAATTTTAATTTTTTCTGCTACGATCTTAGACTTCATCATCACTTAACATCAGGTAAGATTGCAGTCAAGGGCTAACTTGTGATAGAATTTGTAAAAAAAAACGCCTCTATCCTCGACGCGGTCAAAACGACTTCCGAAAAATTCTCACCCGATTAACAAAAATTCACGCAGATATTTACAACGCCGCAAAGCCTCAGCCCACGGGCCGCAGCTGTGTCCTGACCTACTTCCTTTTCGCTAAATTATGTAGTAACCACAGCATAAGCGCATAACCTCTGTAGCTTCGTTGTAAACCGCTTATAATGTGTGTTTACTGTTCATGCCTTGTGTGTTAAAGGTTAAATATACACAGTAACACCAGAGTCTGTAAATTTGTACCGTAACATTTGCCAAAACGCTAATTATTTATTTATGTTCTAGAAAATGATGCCCGCGACTTTGTCCGCGTTAATTATGAATTGGGTACAAATATTATACCTATTGTTATCAACCAGAGGCGCATTATAATAAAACATAAAACAGGTCTTACTTTATGCTGCTCAATTTAGATAATCTCAACAGAAAATTACAAAAATGGCGCCGACCATTCTTGTATGGATCAATGAAATCTTTGAACAATTAAATCAATTAAACATATAAATTAAAATATAGTATAATATAATCATTGAACAATTAAACACATTAATTAAATCTTTTAACTATTAAACACAACTCAACAAGAATATCTCATCGGACATAAAAACGATATTTACACCTATAAAGACGATCTGACTTACTCAATACAAATGACGTAATGTTGCCGTCTCGCAAGACGTTAGAAGACTGCCCTTGCGTTTTTTTTCGGATTGAGTATGCTGCATAGGCCCTACTGGCCGCTACAGCGTCACCGGGGGGATGGGCGAGCGCTAGGCGTTGCCGAGAAAGAGGCCCTAGGGCTCGATGACATCGGGGGGGGCAACGTGCGCCTATCTATCTATCTATGGGCGCCTCCTATGAGGCTCGGACCACGGCTTAGGATGACGTTGGGATGAAAGGGAGGTCGGTTAGACTAGATTAGTCCACACGCCCTCGAGGCCGTGGGTTAAGACCACGTCCGTGACGTAAGATATCGGGGTCCTCGTCTTCGCCGGCGAAGACGCTGTGTTTGATAGATATTTGTGTGTAGCCCTAAGTAGGGTACATTGTCGGTAGTGCCCTTGCGAAAAAACAGCACGCGCTTTATATACACGTTCGTCCGGTGGCGCCACTTGTACCATGGCAACAACACTATCGTATCGTAATTTTAGCCACATGATAAATTTTAATTTAAAACTCCAAAAACATCTAATATATAAAATTTTATTAATATAGGTTATTGTATTTATAATTTTCAAATAAACAGTTTCCAACAAATAGCAAAAATATTCCTATTGCCAAGCTTTAAGCTTATGGACCTAAACATAGAGCTTTAAAAACGGATTATTTTATACAACGGCTATTGTAAGATTTCAGGTGCAGTTTTCATACGGGCAGTAATTTGCCGGCAACAGTATATTTCCAAATTTCTGCGATCACACGCGAGTCCTTTCACGCAACTCCGTAATGACTACACTTTGACAGCTCCAAATGAGCTTTCAAGTTGCCGCCTGTGCGGTGTTCGGTGATTCATGGCTCCGACTATATTGATTGCAAAATACTCGAATAGCATAAGTCTACTAACTGTCGAACTTTATTTATTTACTAGTCTATTACAACTTTTGTCTTGAGATTTTTGGTTCCCGCGGGAACTCATTAATATTTTCCGGGATAAAAAGTAGCCTATGTGCTATTCAAGACTAATCTATCTGTGTAAAATTTCATCTAGATCCGTTCAGCCATTCTGGCGTCCATCCATCCATCCATCCACGTTGTCCCACGAGAGCGACAGAAGCGACGCCACGATACGACTCCATAGAAAATGGCAGACTTATCTACGCGACAATGTAGGCCATTGTGTAGGGTCAGCTACTGTTATGTACTGTTGCGTCTCGTTGCATCACGTCGCGTTGCCGCGTTTGTCGCTCAACCTAGACCTAGTTGTTGAAAAAGTTCTATTGGGGATAACATTTTAAAAGTTATCTTTTTTGTTTTGGTAATGTTGCTGTCGTACGACTTAAGCAAATTGTATTGCTGATGTGACTTCATAGTACAATACTCCCCCAAAATATCACACTAATTGCACATGCTATTTCTCAAAAACACCGCCCCCTCGACCGTGCCTGTACAAAACGAGTAATGGATACTAAATAAAACCTGCCTATTTATGTCAATGAGTAGGCCAGCGGAGGTTAGATTTAGGTACACATTGGTGCCAATTCTCTGTGCGTTTCTCTAAATTTAAAATCTCCTAAATTAGACTTAGAGACGTCTGCTATTCTGACAACACACATATTTGACAGATCTAACCTAAAATTATGCCTGACAGTTCTAATTATTCAATTTAGCGATAAATTAGCGAAATGCTATTCTGGTCGACGTTCTAAACGTCAAAAATAAGAAACGTCAAACTAAAATTAAATAATTTTCTCTAATTTTAGACAGGACCTCGGAGGGTGGTCGCTAAGTTTAGAGAAACGGAATAAAGCAAAATAAATACGCATTTTCACAAAAAGTTATTTGCGTTAATAGTTCAAGTGTAAATTCTATGCATTATTAGGTGCATTTGTGTTCGAATTTAGTGTTAAATGTTAAAACAACTAGAAAAATAGAGTGCTGTGGTAGGTCTAACTAGAATAAATAAAGAGAAACTAAATTGATGACAAAAGGAGACCAAATTACATAAAAGTTAATAACAAACCAATAGAATATGTGTACTTGAGGCAAGTTATCTCTCCTCACAATCAAATGACTAAAAAAGTTAACCAAAGAATAATTCGCATGGAAACGATAGTTGTCTTTAAAAGAAATTATGAAAAGTGAAGAATTTCCAGTAAGTGCAAAGCAAAAAGTATTTGATGCTTACGGATGCCAAACTTGGTCACTTACGAAAGCATACGCACTGAAACTAGAAACTTGTCAATATAGTATTGAGAGAAGTATGATAAACATAAAAAAGATAGACAGAAAAAAACTATAAGAAAACGCAGCAAAGTGAAGGATGTAACAGAGCATATAAGAAGGTTAAAATGGCATTGCACGGGACTCATGATGAGAGACAGTGGTGGAAAATGGACTTAGGAAGTGACCGAGTGGCATCCTAGGGGTGGCAAAAGGTGTAAAGGAACGCAAAGGAAAAGATGGGAGGATGATTTAAGAGTGGTGGCTCGTGCTACATGGCACAGAACAACACGGGAAAGGAAGATCTGGAAGGCTCTGGAGGAGGCCTATGTAGCAGGACAAGCTTGTGTTCACTAAAAAATTTTGTAAAAAGAAAAACAACATCTTGTAAAAATATTTATTCAGCAATGAAGGCTATGATTATGAGTACGTGTTTAAAATTATAACAGCTATTAAAATGCAACAATACATAGTTGAAGCTCTGGTTATTATCGAGAGAAAGGAAAATTTTGTAATCTTAGGTAGTATTCATAGGGAAAATAAGTAAAATATGCAAATTGTGACCAGATGGACATAGTTGCACCATATCAGTTGCTTTCCTACCCTTTAGGTACGCACACACCCAATGGTCTGTAGCTCTGGAGTTTCCTTAGAAAACCGAAATAAACTAACGCCATACAGAGAATCAGCTCATGCTGTTTGCCTTTTCTGTGGTAGGTACTAGGTATTTAGAACCCATACAATAGAAAAGAATACAGTCTTAAGCTAATTCCTTTGTATTAGGTACTTAGCTATACCTATATTTACTCAAACCTATACCAAAGTGGTAGATGTATCTAACTAGTTTAGGAACATCTATTTTAGTAAAGATTAGGCAGAAGATAAATTTTTAAAATTATTCAGATTGCCTAAACCACTGCAACATAATAATAAAGAACAAGTGCAAATTCACTCAAGTAGACTTGGAGACTGCTTTGCTCTGTCAAATATGCATGTTTTCACTAAACTGTCAAAATTTACAAGTTGCAGTTTTTTCAAGTAACCTTTACCTTCTTTAAAATATCAAATACAAAATTTCAGTGCATTTTGCATATAGTGCTGATGAACACTTTAATTCACCAAGCAAATTAACCCAAGACTGGGCAAGTATCGGTTGAACAGACATGTCAATCTCAAGCTCCAGAACACAGCTGCAGAGGCTCTGCTGAGGCGGCAGAAACAAATTTTCACATCATCTGTTACTAGTGCCCCGCGCTAATGCATAAACAGCCTTCACCTAGTTTACCCAGATAAGGCTAATAAGGATATCCCGGCATAGAAAGAATTCAAAAATGCTCTTAAGATGCACTTCCTTGCAAATTAAAGACAACTTTAGTTTATATTTAATTTTATTGTAAGTATATGTATGTAATTGTATATTTAAGATAATATTATGGTATGTATGTATTATATAATATGTTATTTAGTATGTATTAAGATTTAAGTGTATTGTTGTCTATGTATTGTTATGTAGTTTTTTGTATGTAGTATTAGTATAATTGTGCGCCACCTGCAGCCTGGTTTCCTTGTTCTCCTAATAAGGTTGTCTGGAAGAAATTGCTACTTAGCAATAAGGCCGCGCTTTGTACTTCTTTGTTTTATTTTATGTTTTCTGTAATTTACTTTTGTTATGTGTTGTACAAATAAAGTTTAATAATAATAATAATAATAATAATAGAAGTTGTTACTGTTCTTGGCTGCAAGTGGTATTGTATCAAAGGCCTTGCATAGCTGTCTCTCCAAGAAGAAGAGAAAAATATGTGGATTTCCTAGCATGAGCAAGAATAATAAGACGGATTTATTATTAGATACTTTAATTAATAAAAAGAAAATTAATTAAAACTTTTTATTTTTGTTTTATTCTTTTATAACAATCTAATAGGTACCTAAATAAAAATGAATAAATATCAATATATAATTAACATTAGATACATAACAATGTTATATATACATAGGTCTTTTATTTCAAATCAACATATTTGTATAATAAGATCATGCTTGTGAACCCTTGGAAACTGATGCTCCAAGATAAATAGTAGTAATATTACATTTCCAGGATGTAAGCCTACCTACCTATGTACTAAATTTGATCAAAATTGTTTAATTCGAAGGTCCTATCATACAGACATACTTATGCTGAAATCTAAAGAGCGTACTTTGGCTAGGCTCAGACTTTACTCAGAGTTAAAACGAGGTGGATTTAAGTGAGTAACATCTTGTTTATAGTCATATCTTGTGTTAACCATGTCTTAAGTCTAAGCAAAGTCAAAGTTCACTCTATAGATCTCACACTTAAAGGTAAATCCCCTAAAACCTAAACATGAACTATAATATAGCTATTACATGTAATGTAATGTTACAAATCTATATCTATTCTATAATATTATAAATGCGAAAGTTTGGATGGATGGATGTTTGTAGCTCAATCATGGTCGAACAGCTGAACGGATCTATATGAAATTTGGCACAGATATAGATTACTTGTAGTCTGGAATACAATTAGGCTACTTTTTATCCTGTAAAATTAAGCGAGTTACCGCAGGAACCAAAAAACCTCAATTCATGCGGACATAGTCACGGGCGTCAGCTAGTTATTTATAATTATTGTGACAGAGTGCCCGGGTCTAGGTTGACTAATTGAAATTCATTTATTCAATTTAGGTACACTATAGGTACACATATTGACGTCCATTACTTACATAATAAAACATGATGGTGATAATTAGTTATGCTATCTTAAAACTAAGCTACAACTACTAGACTTCAAGCACTTTGTTGCATATTCCTGTGTGAACACAGGATTTACCTACTTAACGGGTCCTAGTCTATGCAGGGGTGTTTCAAATAAAACTAATGATTCTAGCCGCCGCACAGAAAGTTTATTACGTTAGCCTTACGTGCCAGTTACGTTGATAAAAGGATCTTAATCTAAACGACACAGATTCGCGCAGATAGGTAGGTAGGTACCCAACTATTTCGGTAAATCTACTTTTATGTTCACGACAATTAATCTGACTGGCCTAGACTTGAAGAAATTCAGGCGCCAGTTAGGATATTATACGGTCACAAACACAGGACTTCACTTTGTATTTCGGAATCAGAACGGAAGATAGACGAAAGCCGGTGATCCAACTCCCTGGATGTTTGTCGTTGCAGCAGCCATAGCTTTCGATGCAGTAGGTACTACCAATTGCTTCTTTTAGTAGCCTTTTACTTTCATCCGCTTGCCACCACGTAATTCACGAGGGTGGCCGGGGACGCCCATGGGACTTGTTGTTCTATGCCTAGGTTATAACTTAATTTTTAGGGTGGAATTTCTCTTCTAGAAGTTACATTTGCTTTTTCTTCGATCTTTTACGGGCTTGGGGATTCATTCAAAGATTTTGAAAACTCGTAACTCGAAATGAAAACAAACAACAACAAAGATATGTACCAAAGACGACGGTCCACGATCGACAAGTGACAACTGACAGCCATAGAGGTAGTATGTAGTAACATCATGGAACTAGGAATCTGTTTATGTAGGATCATCAAAATGTCTCTGTTTGGCAGTTTATTACGTAGCTGGTGTAAGGAACATCAATTTTATTATAGCAAAGTAATTTTTTTTCGTTTAAAAGGTCATTTTATGCGATTTTAGTCACAAAAAGTTTTATGACGATTATTGTGCAAAAAACAAAGACAAATTCGTGCAATTTTTGTTTCTGTATATGGTAACACTCGCAATTCAACTTAGACTTCAGCTTAGAGAGAATTTTAGACATTTTAAATTTAGTTGAAGGCATTTACAGAATAGCATATGGAGATAGAAAAACTAAATTAGCGATTTTAAAATTTAGTTTAGTTTAGAGATTTTAAATTACAGAATCGGCACCACTGTGCCGATTCTGTAATGTAAATATAAAAATTTAAAATGTCTAAAATTCTCTCTAAGCTGAAGTCTAATTTGAATTGCGAGTGTTACCATATACAGAAACAAAAATTGCACAAATTTGTCTTTGTTTTTTGCACAATAATCGTCATAAAACTTTTTGTGACTAAAATCGCATTAAATGAACTTTTGAACGAAAAAAAATTACTTTGCTATAATAAAATTGATGTTCATTACACCAGCTACGTAATAAACTGCCAAAAAGAGACATTTTGATGATCCTACCTAAACAGATTCCTAGTTCCACGATGCTACTACATACTACCTCTATGGCTGTCAGTTGTCACTTGTCGATCGTGGACCGTGGTCTTTGGTACATATCTTTGCTGATCTTTGTTGTTGTTTGTTTTCATTTCGATTTTCGAGTTACGAGTTTTAAAAATCTTTGAATGAATTCCCAAGTCCGTAAAAGAGTGAATAAAAAGCAAATGTTACTTCTAGTAGAGAAATTCCACCCTAAAAATTATGTTAAAACCTAGGCATAGAACAACAAGTCTCCAAGGACGTCCCCGGCCACCCTGGTGAATTACTTGGTGGCAAGCGTATGAAAGTAAAAGGCTACTACGGGAAGCAATTGGTACTGCATCGGAAACTATGGCTGCTGCAACGACAAACATCCAGGGAGTTGGATCACCGGCTTTCGTCTATCTTCCGTTCTGATTCCGAAATACAAAGTGAAGTCCTGTGTTTGTGACCGTATAATATCCTAACTGGCGCCTGAATTTCTTCAAGTCTAGGCCAGTCAGATTAATTGTCATGAACATAAAAGTAGATTTACCGAAATAGTTAGGGTACCTACCTAACCTACAATCTGTGTCGTTTATATTAAGATCCTTTTATCACCACGTGGCACGTAAGGCTAACGTAATAAACTATCTGTGCGGCTTAGAATCATTCGTTTTATTTGTAGCTTTAGTTTTAAGATAGCATAACTAATTAACACCATCATGTTTTATATGTAAGTAATGGATGTCAATATGTGTACCTATAGTGTACCTAAATTGAATAAATGAATTGAATTACCTAACCTAGACTCAGACACTCTGTTACAATAATTATAAATAACTAGCTGATGCCCGCGACTATGTCCGCATGGATTGAGGTTTTTTGGTTCCTGCGGGAACTACTTAATTTTCCGGGATAAAAAGGAGCCTGTGTGTTATTCCAGACAATAAGTAATCTATATCTGTGCCAAATTTCATATAGATCCGTTCAGCCGTTCGACCATGATTGAGCTATAAACATCCATCCATCCAAACTTTCGCATTTATAATATTATAGAATAGATATAGATTTGTAACATTACATTACATGTTATTATAGTTCACGTTTAGGTTTTAGGGGATGTACCTTTAAGTGTGAGATCTATAGAGCGAACTTTGACTTTGCTTAGACTTAAGACATGGTTAAAACAAGATATGACTATAAACAAGATGTTACTCACATAAATCCACCTCGTTTTAACTCTGAGTCTAGTCAAAGTACGCTCTATAGATCTCAACATAAGTATGTCTGTAGGATAGGACCTTCGAATGAAACAATTTTGATCAAATTTAGTACGTAGGTAGGTAGGCTTACATCCTGGAAATGTAATATTACTACTATTTATCTTGGAGCATCAGTTTCCAGTTCACAAGCATCATCTTATTATACAAATATATTGATTTGAAATGAAAGACCTATGTATATAGAACATTTTTATGTATCTAATGTTAATTATATATTGATTTATTCATTTTTATTTAGGTACCTATTAGATTGTTATAAAAGAATAAAACAAAAATAAAGTTTTAATTAATTTTCTTTTTATTAATTAAAGTATCTAATAATAAATCCGTCTTATTATTCTTGCTTATGCAAGGAAATCCACATATTTTTCTCTTCTTCTTGGAGAGACAGCTATGCAAGGCCTTTGATACAATACTTGCAGCCAAGAACAGTAACGACTTCTATGCCGGGATATCCTTATTAGCCTTATCTGGGTAAACTAGGTGAAGGCTATGTTTATGCATTAGCGCAGGGCACTATTAACAGATGATGTGAAAATTTGTTTCTGCCGCCTCAGCAGGGCCTCTGCAGCTGTGCTTGAATACATGTCTGTTCAACCGATACTTGCCCAGTCTCGGATTAATTTGCTTGGTGAATTAGTGTTCATCAGCACTATCTGCAAAATGCACTGAAATTTTGTATTTGATATTCTATGGAAGGTAAAGGTTACTTGAAAAAACTGCAACTTGTAAATTTTGTCAGTTTAGTGAAAACATGCATATTTGACCGAGCGAAGCAGTCTCCAAGTCTACTTGAGTGAATTTGCACTTGTTCTTTAGATATAACTGAAATACTATGTGTGCTACCTACTGCAATATACCTACTTAATTAACATATTTTATAATATTATGTTGCAGTGGTTTAGGCAATCTAAATAATTTTAAAAATTTATCTTCTGCCTAACCTTTACTAAAGTAGATGTTCCTAAACTAGTTAGATACATCTACCACTTTGGTATGTATGGTATTGTATAGGTTCTAACTTCTTAGTACCTACCACAGAAAAGGCATGAGCTGATTCTCTGTATGGCATTAGTTTATTTCGGTTTTTTAAGGAAACTCCAGAGCTACAGACCATTGGGTGTGCGTACCTAAAGGGTAGGAAAGCAACCCATATGGTGTAACTATGTCCATCTGCTCACAATTTGCATATTTTACTTATTTTCCCTATTTACCTTTCTCTCGATAATAACCAGAGCTGCAACTATGTATTGTTCCATTTTAATAGCTGTTATAATTTTAAACACATAATCATAATCATAGCCTTCATTGCTGAAAAAATATTTTTACAAGATGTTGTTTTTCTTTTTACAAAATTTTTTAGTGAACACAAGCTTGTCCTGCGACGTAGGCCTCCTCCAGAGCCTTCCAGATCTTCCTCTCCCGTGTTGTTCTGTGCCATGTAACACGAGCCACCACTCTTAAATCATCCTCCCATCTTTTCCTTTGCCTTCGTTTACACCTTTTGCCACCCCTAGGATGCCACTCGGTCACTTCCTTAGTCCATTTTCCACCACTGTCTCTCATCATGAGTCCTGTCCAACGCCATTTTAACCTTCTTATATGCTCTGTTATATCCTTCACTTTGCTGCGTTTTCTTATAGTTTTTAGGTTTATTCTGTCTTTCTTTTTTATGTTTATCATACTTCTCTGAATACTATATTGGCATGTTTCTAGTTTCAGTGCGTATGCTTTCGTAAGTGACCAAGTTTGGCATCGGTAAGCATCAAATACTTTTTGCTTTGCACTTACTGGAAATTCTTCACTTTTCATATTTCCCTATAAAGACCACTATCGCTTCCATGCGAATTATTCTTTGGTTAACTTTTTTAGTCATTTGATTGTGAGGAGAGATAACTTGTCTCAGGTACACATCATCTCCAACATACTCTATTGGTTTGTTATTAACTTTTATGTAATTTGGTCTCCATTTGTCATCAATTTGTTTCTCTGTAGGTATTCATAGTTAGACCCACCACAGCACTCTATTTTTCTAGTTGTTTTAACATTTAACACTAAATTCGATCCCAAATGCACCTAATAATGCATGGAAATTACACTTGAACTATTTAACGCAAATAATTTTTTGTGAAAATTCGTATTTATTTTGCTTTATTCCGCTTCTCTAAACTTAGCGGCCACCTTCCGAGGTCCTGTCTAAAATTAGAGAAAATTAATTAATTTTAGTTTGACGTTTCTTATTTTTGACGTTTAGAACGTCGATCAGAATAGCATTTCGCTAATTTATCGCTAAATTGAATACTTAGAACTGTCAGGCATAATTTTAGGTTAGACCTGTGAAATATGTGTGTTGTCAGAATAGCAGACGTCTCTAAGTCTAATTTAAGAGATTTTAAATTTAGAGAAACGCACAGAGAATTGGCACCACTTACCTACTCATTATATAATTAGGGTATACCTAGAAATATATAATATAATTTATAATATATATAATTTCATTTTTGTGCCTTTTGATGTTGAAACCATGGGGTCGTGGGGCAAAGATGATAGATCCTTCTTTTAAGGATCTATCTTCTCGTCTCACAGAGTCCACAGGTGACCGGAGGGCTGGCAGTTACCTCGGCCAACATATAAGCACAGTGTTTACTGTGATATAAGTTTGGCTATTCAGCGGGGTAACGCAGCCAGTGTTCTGGGCACTGCCTTATTGCAGCGGCATAGATGATATTTTTAATGTTTAGTTTTTAATTTAGATTTTAATTTGTTAATATGAAACTCGTTTGGAATAAATTATTCCTAGAAATAGAAAGGTAGAGAATTAGGAAAAAAAATCGCATGAATTTCTTTGGTCAGAAAGGTTGTTTGGTTATAGACCTTTAGGCATAGGTTATTTTATATCCTGGAAAATTAAATACATTTTGAAAAAATCTAAATCCACGCGGAGAAAGTCTGGTGTCCAATTAGGGCGCGTTTGGCTTTGGAACCGTCGCAGCTTTAGTTTAAAGATACCGTTATTGATTATTAACACCATCACGCTATTTATTTGGCGTTGAAAAAGTGTACAGTGTACCTATTTTGAATAAAATACAAAACATTGAATCTTGAATCTTAAAGCCCTGGGGGGGATACTACGAGCATTACATAAAGCAGTAACATTTTAAACGGACAGTTCTATGACATCCCTAAAATAAGGATTATAATAATTCTAAAGCACGAATGTTAACAAAATTAAAACAATACGGATTTATGCGACGGTAGTAGATTTAGCTTAGGGGATTTCACAGTTTCATAAATATCTAGATATATTTCAGAGTTTCACGGCGATCGATGCAGGCTTATCACAAATGATCCTAAATCCAGACTGGGGCTCAATCGAGAAGATTTATGACGCTCATCTGGTCAAGGGTGCGCGGTAATTTGTCGCGGCTGCTGCGGGGGCAAGGGGGAGGGGTAAGAGCTAGGGTTACCAGACTTCAGAATTTGTCCTGACATTTGGATTTTTATAGGGCTTTGGTCTTTATTGGTATCCAATTGAGCAAACATTGAATTCCGATGTGTTTTTTTTTTAAAGTCAGGTTCTTTGGTGAATTTTATCGAATTCAAGTTTAAGTTTTTATTGCTTTATTTGTAGAATCATCACCATTAACATAAAATTTATGATCTACATAAAATAAACTTTAATTGCTACATGCAAGTATCTTCTAGGCAAGCATCACAACTTGCTAGTAGGTCTGATTGCAGCCAAGGGCCAGCCTATAAATTTAATTTACAAAAAATTAAATTAAAAAATACTTTGAAGTAAAAATCAGGCTTTTCCGGTGAGATATCTCAAAACTACAAGATTTAAAGTTTTTTATTCAAATTAGATACACTGTAGACTTTTTGAACTTCCAATAAGTATAAAACATGATGGTGATAATCAAATACTGTATCTTAAAACTAAAGCCACGAGGGTTCCAAATGTGCCCTGGTCTGAGAAAAACCCGTTTGAGTATCCGGGTTATCTGTAAAGTGGTAACCCTAGTAAGGGGTAAAAGGGGGTAGCTACTAACTGTACCTGGTGTTGTCAGATATACAATACACGTGAGCTGCCAGATTATGAATGCGATTTTAGATAAATAATTATTTTTTGAACGTTTTACGTAGGTAATAGGTATCTGGCACTGAATTGTACGAGCTGTCTGGGCTCGGACTTAGGCCATAAAATAAAAAATACAATCTTCTTTACAGAAACTTTCAATAGCAGCCTGGAGTTGTGAAGTTACCAAACCACAATACCAAATTGGTCTAACCCGTTTATGATAATGGATTTATGGCTGTATAAGCTAAATCCATGCTAACAGTTAATTTAAATGCGAAAGTGTATCTGTCTGTCTGTCTATCAGTCGGTCTGTCTGTCTGTCTACTATGCTTTTACGCCCCGTATTTTGAATCGATTTTGATACAATTTGATACATGGACAGGTTGCCTCCCACTTCTTTTTATTCCGGGAAATTAAAGAGTTTCCTCGATAGTGATTATACTTTGAGAAATACTAAGGATTGAGATAATAAAGTGGTGGGTTTCCACGTCCTTCCGCATACTCGTACAACTCGACTAAGAATATTTAAACTCTTAGGTTTTTATAACGATTACTATCAAAATATGTTAGTGATAAAAACCGGGACCGAACGAGCTCTCCGAGGAACAGAAGTTTCAGTATTCGATCATACCAGTCAACCTTAAACGACCGTTCGTAAACGTGATAACAACATCAAACGTATCCAGATCATCAAAACAAAACCGCGGCGCGGTCGATATCTTGCCGTGACTGTGGATCGTAAAACACTGGCTGTAGAAAAAACGCTCCTAGTAAAAAAACATTAAATTACATTGTAATAAGCCTCGACGCCAAAACTCCGGTGTTCGACCCGGAGTAGCATTTTATTCTAGATTCTCCACGAGGGAAATACGCGGAATGGATGAACGCAGCAAATTTCAAGCCTACAGTGTTCGAGCAAACGTACTACGGACAAAACCGTTTGGCTTGCGGACTAAAATTTCGCGTAATTCACTTTAATATGGAGCGCACACTATAGGCGACAGGACAAAAAGTTCCCATTGAACTTTTGGTATCTAGTGTGTTTTCGCCCTTAGATTTCAAATGAAAATCACTTACTGAGGTTAGCATTAACCGTCAATATCTTTATGGGAAAATCTGAGAAAGTCTTTACTTAATTACTTTGTTGTACCCAATCCTGCCTTTTCGTCAGCCCCGGATCTAGGGGGGGGCAAGCCGGGGCCCATGCCCCGGGTGGCACCCGTACCCCGGGCGGCACCCATACCCCGAGCGGCAAATTCAAACTTGGCAGCTCAACACACACAAGTCATCATTAACTTTGACCACTGAGACGACCAGTAGGTACTTTATGGACAATAAGTTATATAAAATAAAATATTTTTCGCTTTCGCGGGGCTATAAAGAGGAAAGATTTGTTTGTTTGTTTGTAATGGATAAACTCAAAAACTACACGACCGATTTTAAAAATTCTTTCACTTATAGATAGCTACTTTATCAGCGAGTAACATAGGCTATCTTCTATTTACAAAAAATTGGAGATCCTTACGAAAATTGCAATAATATGAATGAAGTCGGAAAAACTCCTCGCATCTGAGAGCTTTTGTGGCGTGCGCTGCGTAAATAGTAAAAGTTACACCAAAACAATGTAATGTGAAATTGTTCCCCTAAAAAGTTCAATAAATATCCCCGATAGCATCTTTTAAGCTATCTTTTAAGGTTGCCTCACAATAACCATTTTTAAGATTTTATAATTTACAACAAAGCTTTACTTTCGAAGGTGTTTTACTTTACTTATAATGTTACTGACATTGTTTTAATCCTTATCAAAATAAAATGGTTGGTCATCTCAAGTATTTAATATTAATCAAATTCACTCTTTACACCATTTCATTCCGCTGAATATCTTAGAAGATATCATAGAAATAAATTCACGCGCAAGAGAAATAGGGGCGGCCGGCCGGGCGGACATACCACAGTGCTAATGTAAAGCCTGTTGTGCTGACTGCTACCTAATGTCGACTGGCTATTATTGGGGATGAACTATTATGATGATTAGTGCTACACGTGCGCAGCTGGGGCGGAGCGCTAGATGAAATACAGATAAAGAACAATATTTTTCAACTTAAAACTACGAAATATATTAAAATCTAAATTAAAAACTACACATTAAGTTCGAAAGAATTTTATTGGCCGCAATTTTTTTTTAATAAAGAAATATGATGGTAATTAAAATATCTATTGAGAAGTTATCAAATAAAATTAGTATGTATGTAGACAAACTGAAGCAAACTAGAAGTTTCTATCACTAATATTAGGTCCTTACCTACCTTACCTATATGAAATTGTCGTTTTGTCGTACTGGCCACTGATCTCAAATATCTCCCCTTTGGTTAAGAATTTCAATTTCAAATTGATACAGCTATTTCTCAAAACTCATGCTTTTGTGTTTTTAAAACCCCTATTCATTTGTTTTTTCCTCTTTTGGTTTTTTCTTTGCGTCACTCAGTTTACAAAATGGAAAAGTTGAAATATCGCGTTATTTACGAGTACGAGTTCCAACGTGGTACCAGTGCTGCAGAAACGGCTCGAAGGATTAATGATGTGTATGGCGGCGGTGTCGCAAAAGAAAACACAGTGCGTTTTTGATTCCAACGTTTTCGTTCTGGAAATTTCGACCTGCAGAACAAGCCCCGTGGACGGCCGGAGGCCAAAGTTGATAATGAAGAATTGTAGGCTATTGTGGAAGCGGATCCATCGCAAACCACGTCCGAGCTAGCGGCAGGTTGCGGTGTTAGTGATAAAACTGTTTTAATCCACTTGAAGCAAATTGGGAAGGTGAAAAAGCTTGAAAGGTAGGCCTCATGAATTGAGTGCAGCAAACTGAGAAACGCGCGACGACTGCTGCGTTACATTACTCAACCCGCACAATAATGAAGGGATTTTAAATCGACCTGTGATGAAAAGTGGATCCTGTACGATAATCGGAAACGCTAATCAATAATTGAAAACGATACGAAACGAAACGAAGAACAAATAAAGCAATGATTGAACCCTGGCGAACCAGCCAAATCCTGCCCCAAGCGAAAATTGACTCAAAAAAAATTACTTGTGAGCGTTTGGTGGACTAGTGCCGGTGTCGTTCACTACAGCTTTCTTAAATCTGACCAGACGATTACGGCGGATGTCTATTGTCAGCAACTGCAAACCATGATGGAAAAGCTAGCTGCTAAACACTGCTGCTTCAGGACAACGCTAGACCACACACTGCACAACAGACGGCTACCAAATTAGAGGAGCTTCGATTGGAATGTCTAAGACATCCACCGTACTCCCCGGACTTTGCTCCAACAGATTACCATTTTTTTCTAAATTTGGATAACTTCTTGCAAGGGAAAAAATTCAACTCCGATGGGGCAGTCCAAAGCGCCTTCAAAGGTTTTATTGATTCCCGTCCGAATAGTTTTTTTAGCAAAGGGATCAATGAACCTATGAGATGGCAAAAGTACATAGATAGCAATGGTACATACTTTGATTAAATAAATATATTATATTTAAAAAAAAATGACTTTATGTCCCTCCCTTAAAACGGCAATTTCAAAGGACCTATTAGAAACAGAAAAAAAATAAGAAAAGTGTTGACGCGAGCATTTCGGCCGCGCGCTGATAAACAAAAGGCAGCTGTAACTCAGCAAAAAAACAATAATTTGATATACCTACAAGGACAAAAATTGGCCAGATAGAAAAAAAAATTGAATTTTTATTAAAAATAAACTGAAAATCAGTTTTTTAATTAAAAAATAGCAAATATAAAAAAAATTGTAAACATGAGAATCAAAGGCGGGGGCGGCATTTTTCAGTTTTTGACCCGCCTCGAAAAAATTGAAGATCCGGGGCTGCTTTTCGTGGCTCTTTTTAATACCCGACTACTTACGGCAAAGCTAAAAGAATGGTTTATGATTTTAGGAGTGTATCCATTCATATGTTTGTATTTATGGAAGTTCCACCATAGCGCCTAAACTACTGGGCTGATTTTGACTAATGTGGTGTCAATCGATTCGTTATTATGGTTCGAGTGACATAGACTACATTTTACTTCAATAAAATCGATATGGCTGATGTTATATTCAAAAAAGTATAAACCCTCTGAAAGGACATGACCAGTAATTGCCCTCCGATTCGGGACAATGCACAGGATTTCCGTTTTTACAGTAAGGTTTAAAAATTCAAAACGAAATTATTATGGATTTATTATTCCAAATAAGGTCAGGGTTCAAATGACAAAAAAAAACAGTACGTTTATTGTTTAAATCTTGAGCGTCCGCTTTCCTCTTTAAGCACTACTCCATTTTGACGTTTCATTATATCCATGCCTAATAATAATCTTGTAACCCTACATGAATACCATTTAAGTACCTTAGTCATTATATTATGAATGATTTATTTTTGATCAATTAAATAGTAATGAAAAGGAAATGTATGTTTTGTTTATAATTATTTTTATTTTTTGACAAGTCTCAAACTAATAGATCGAACAAAGCATTTTGAAATACTGCGTTTAAAGGAACGCCCTTTCACATTGCATATGCCGCCATCTGTGGTCGAATAGTTGAACTTGTTAACCAAAAGTAGTGAGCAATACTTAAAAATATTTTCTAGACTCACCACAATAACTAGCGCCATCTAGTGTGGGAAAGCAGTTTTTGGTGAAACTTTTTTATTTATTTTCTCAGTTTTCAGAGCCTTCAGACTCCTGATACTTTTTTATTTGAAAACTATAAAATATAACACTTACAATAATAAAGAAATAATACTTGAAAATATTTTTTAGACTCGCTCAACACAATAAATAGCGCCATCTAATGTGGGATGCTTTCCCACTTTTCTTTTCTTAGTCTTTTGGTGAAACTTTTTTGTTCATTTTCGCAGTTTTCCGAGCCTTCAGACTCCTGAAACTTTTTTATCTGAAAACAGTGAAATATTACAATTACAATAATAAAGAAATCATTGCTGAACATTGATTTTTGACACCTAGGCAAGCTGCCATAGTTCCACCGGTCAAGTCATTTTATCCGTAGTTGAGTTAAAGTTTTTTAATTAATACTAACGGCTAGTTTGCAATGGGACAAAAATCCTTCATGCACTTATTCTAAACCAGAGCAGTGATACGATTCACTTGACGATGTGAAACCATTTTATTAGGTTATATTTTGAATTGAAAAATCTTTTGACATTGCTTAGTCAGCTTATCGTTTTATCCCTCAGATTGACACGCCGTCGTGCCGGTAGGTACCTACGCTAAATCTTCGTAGATTTATTTTACTTCATAAATTTTAAAGTAGGTACTTCATCAGCTTTACTCATCCGAAATATAACCCGTTGCCCGTTTAACTTGTTTAATATCTTCATCGCTGAAAGTACACGCAATTATTAACTTTAAGTGGATTTTATTATGAACTTAATTACAATAACAGTTGGAAAGTACGTCTGACCGCCATTCGAACCTCCGTTACATTTTCTTTAATACTTTAATCTCCTTTCAACGGTGTATTAATAATTAAAAGAGGGTGGAATGATGATTCTGAAGCTTTTATTTCATAGAAATATTTTCCCTTGTAGAGTGAAGCAACTTAGCAACAAGAGAAATTCTTATAATAACACATCTTTACTTCTATACTAATATTATAAATGCGAAAGTTTGGATGGATGTATGGATAGATGTTTGTTACTTAGTCACGGCCATACGGCTGAACGGATCTGGATGAAATTTGACAGAGAGGCAAACTATAGTCTGGAATAACTTACATAGGCTACTTTGTATCCTGGAAAATTAAAGAGTTCTCGCGGGAACCAAAAAACCTCAATCCACGCGAACGAAGTCGCGATTTGGCTGAAATTTAGAATGAATATAGCTTATGAATTGAATTAAAATATAGGTCTTATTTTGTCCAGGGAAATTAAAGAATACCCTAACGTGGGAGTAAAAAAGAGTGTGTGTGTGCAATGCACACACGGCAGAAGTGAAACTTCAGAAAAGTAGCCTACGAGAGAATGAGATAGAATACAATTTGAATAATGAGATAAATTTAACTTGATATGTCTTATATTCTATCTCATTCTCTCGCAGGCGAAATCCTATTATGAATATGTTTGTCTCTTTTTAGTGTCGCTTTTTCGTTTCATCGTCATTTTCAAATTACAACGATTCTGAAGAAGTTTCACTTCAAAAATCCGTATATTGTGATCCCTTGGCAGTGTCTATTTTAACCCTATATCATTAGTATTTCCCACGGGATATTTGTAAAAACTAAATCAGTGTGGACGAAGTCTCGGCATCATTTACTTAGTAAAAGAATAAGTCAAGCATCTATTTCATCACAGAGCAGTTTCCGAAACGCTCTTTCCCAGTCCGAAAGTCTCGCTCCATGCAAATCTTTCCGGAGATTATACTTCGCGACTTGGATCCATTCGCATAATGAGGCACGCTTTAGAAGATCACCTTTTGCTTTGTTTCAAGGTGCTTACAGCTTTTACTCGGGATTAACAACTTATTATGAATTGGGCCTGCAGTACTCGCAAAGAATTACCCAGAGCCACTATAAAATGCTTTTGTTCTGTGTAGTAGGAAATTGTGGCTAAATTATTTTATTTGTGGAAAGCGTTTTACTCTCGTAGATTGTAGAACTTTTGATTTTATTGAATTAGGCCGGTTTTTTTGTTTTGTTTGTTTTAAGACTTAATTGCACATAGAATACGATGTACAAAGGCGAACTTAATACCTAGAGATTCTCTTCCAGTTAACCTTTGGTAGTGGGGACGGGGTTGAAAGACAGTTTGTATAATATAGGTACCTAAAAAGAAAAGTTGAGATATTTAGGTAGTAGGTAATATAGTTTCATATCATTTAGAACAAATGGATAAAACCTTCATTATTAATTATTATTCATTATTATTTATTATAATGATAAAGCGAAAACTACTAAGAAAACATTTTGTCTGACGGAGAAAAGTCTTCGCCATTTACACTTTTAAGTAGCACGCACAATCAATATTTATTTATGTAAATCAGATACACTGTACACTTATTTACATCCAATAACTTATAAAACATGATGGTGATAATCGGTATCTTAAGATTAAAGCTACGCGGGTTCCAGACGCGCCCTGGTCTCAGAAGAGCCCACTACAAACTGAGCTGGGTTTCTTTTTTAATATCACAAATAACATAACACGACCATAATTTGTGAAGCGGACGCTTTGCCCTGTCGTGTCTGAAGAGTTGTTAGTAAGTTGGTATTTCTGTTTTTTGCAGGATGGAGGACACGGTGCGCTCGCTGCTGCAACACAAAAGCCGCGTGGAAACTCTGAAGCAGGAGAAGGCCTCGCTTTCCTCCGCGCTGGAGGTACGTCTCTAGAGTATAGACACTTCGCTTCACTTACGAGATCTTCAAGTGACTGTATAATATGTATATCTGTCACCGTAAGATTGTGAAAACCGTTAGATTTTAATCTATCTAGCGAGATTGTAAACTGTCGAAAGATTACAATTTAACGCATTATTTTTCGGTAGATTGTAATCTGTCAGGTATATTACCCTATAGAACCTAAGTGCCTGCGGCTGGGCACTACCTGATTAATTATGTCGAACCCTAACCTAACCTACAAGAAAGAGCAAGAAAACGTAAATACAATGAATTTTACAAAAAATTACACTCAGAACATTGAACGAAAGTTAGAAATAAAGAAAGAAAACGTTTTTATTTGATCGCAAAGATGAAACTTAACTTTAAAAACAGTATGTTGGTATATTCCTAGGACTGTTTCTGACAACGCAGTTTATATTACTTTTGTATTATTTGATGGCAAGCCTGAACGCAAAGAACTTACCGGAAGCTCTGATGATGATTTTAAATTAACATTATAGAAAAGCTGCGTTATAGTCAATATTTTTTTTGTTGGTATTTACTTTCAACACTTCACTTTTCTGAGGGAAATTCCCATTGTTTTATGGCTTAGATGGTTTTAAATCTATCGTCTATTCTGCATATATCGAAGCTGCAGTTGGCTGAACTTTATTTCATCTCGACTCATCTAGTATCATTTGATTTTAGCTTCACTTATTAGCTGCCCGTTTATTATCTAACTTTTCCTCTACTCTGTGCCTATCCACTTAGTTAAGCAAGCGTGTCCCAGGTAGGTACTACGTTCACGGTTAGTACACAAGCCTGGCGCGGGTTAAATTGAAATAGCAACTAAACTGTGCACCCGGAACTTTTGCTCTCAGCAAAATAGAGTAATATGCCACTCTACTGTGCGAGCTTTTTTTTTAAGTTTAAAAAGTTCAAAAAGACAAATATTTCGATTCAAACGTAGACTGGGAGGGAACGCTTAATGAATTAAAACTGTCTGGTGTAGTTCTGCAATAAGAAAAAACTTTGTTTTTATTATTTAGGGTTCCATATCTCAAGAGGAAAAAGGAACCCTTATAGGAACACTTCGTTTTCCGTCCGTCCGTCTGTCTGTCTGACTCAACTTAACCGTATCAAGTTCTAATTAATGTCAAATACTAAGGTGTATGGTCCCTTCGAGTTGTTAAAAAATCAAGTTCAACACAATAAAAATATACCTACTGCCATTTCAGCTGCATATTTTGAGTATTCTGATGCTTTAAATCAAAATCAATATCAGAATCATGAAATCTGGCATAAAGCAAGGTCTTACAGCACAGATATAGGAAAACCTCCGAAAACCGTTAATTAGGGTTCGTTAATAGGTCGAATTGTATGTCAGGCGCTACCAGTTTAGCTCCATATGTAAACCAGTTCGTTCATAGCTAAAAATAATAGCTACAATTTTATGTGTATATTTGTATACTTACTCTATCTCCATTAGGTGATACAACCAAGGACTAGTTATGATCTGGGTACTTCTCATTTCGGTCATTTAGCGACATTAAAGAGCATTTATCGTGCTGCAAGGGGACAGCCGATCATTTTTGGATTATGGCTTATAGCTGCCCCTGCAGATAGAGGAATTAATTTACGAAAGTACCGCACCCGGACCAGAATATCGAGACCTAAGGGAATACAAGATTCCCCCTCGATTTGTAATAGTTGGGATACTTCAGTCAAGGGGTGAAGGGATCTATTAAGTTTGGTTCGGTCATAAACTGGACGTTCTTTGAGGGATTATGAACGGCGGAGTGTGTTTGAAAGGGGGATGAGATGTTTTTTGCGTAATTAGTGGCGCGAGGGCCTTTCTTGCGGTAAGTGGTGCTTTGGCAATGTTTGGTTGGCGACAAAGCTGATTAATATATCCCGGAAATTGAGTGCTCCTTTACAAACTTTCGCTTTCATTTTGATTTTCAGATTTTAAATGGTTTATTTTCTTGTTCATTATGCAATGTTTAAGTTAGAACATGTTTTTGGATAAACTTTCCATGCGATTACCAATATTTTCACTAACAAGGCTTTTATAAATTTAAAATAAACTTCAGACATTATAAGGTTAAGAAAACAAGATTGTGTAGTCCTCGCGGATAAATTAAACTAGAGAGTATAAAATTGTTAGAAAATCTCCGTATATTTTCATTAACACTAAATTGGAAAAATAGAATACGAGTTTCAAGAACTGTTGAATAACGTGGTACGATATAAAAAAATGTAATCTCGGCGTTTAAATCAAAAAAGCAAACATTCCAACATTCAAAGTACCCCCTGACATAAGACGGCTGACAATACGAAAATATTTAGAGCTAGAGATATTAAAAATAGGGGCAGCTTCAAATCTCGACACAATAAAAGGCAGAGCCCAGAGGTAGCATCGTTTAAGTGACGGGAAATGGGAAAATCAAAATTCGCCTTCCCCATTCAAATTCACAGATAAATGTGACGTTTCAGAGTTTTGAGGGACTCGCACATCAACAATAACCAAATGTTCGCTGTAACGAAACTGAAATATGCCGTTTTTTGTTGTTTACGTCTATTCTTCTAACGCGTTGTACCGTGCACAGCTCGATTCGATACTGTCCAACTTGTAACAAAAAGTTTTTTCTTTACATTAACTTGCTTATGACGTCAACCCTTTTCATAAAATAGCGATAGACCGTTTATTAAATCTCATCCCCAATAATAAGTAGATACCGTAATAAAAATAATTAATAGATTAGATACTCTATCACCGATTCAGAAATTCAAAATCTGGAAATATATATATTTTTCTACTTTGTGTAGGCTTACTTGTTAATATAGGATAGGCTACATTTTACCTTGGAAAATCAAAGAGTTGGATACGGCTTGTTAAAAAACATTAATCCAGGCCAACAACGTCGCAGACATGACCATTCAGTTAAAAATATTATGCTCTCAAACTTGCGCAAAATCTATACTCAATCAATGCCAGAATAGCTAAATGGATCTGGGTGAAATTTGGCAACGAGATTATAGTCTGGAATAACACATAAACTACTTTTTATCACGGAAAATTAAAGAGTTCCCGCGGAAACCAAAACACCCCAACCTACGCGGCATCAACTAGTATTCATATGAAAATGTTGAGATGTAGAATATCCACATACCAATCGGAATCACATAGTATACAAAAAGTAGGAAGCCCGAGTGGTTAGGTCTTGGGGTTAGGTAGGTAGGTATATCGGAGGGAGAGCGGCCACATAGTTCGGTTTAATGAAATATTTTGAATATTTGTATTTGATTCCCGCTTCCGGCAGCCAGTTTTACATGAGCTTTGCAATCTTAACAGCCAATTGGTATAACTAGCTTATGCCTCTGGATTCTCATGGATATTAGGCATGTTTTATGGGTTTGAAATCAACCTTTCGGATTTCATTGATCTATTGATGCTATCTATACAAAGAAAAGGAAAATTTACTAACTATTATTAATTAATTATTATTATATAGATTTTCTTCTAAATGACCTAAACCCCACTAAGTTTTAAGCTTGATAACCATTTGAAACTATCGATTAAAAAAGAAAAGTGCGTCGAAACTTGATGACGTCACACCGCCATTTTAAACTACTTATCTATTATTTATTGAAGAAAAATTTCTAAAGTCAATTAAATAGTTGCTGATTTGATTGATGAGTTGGCATCATCATTTAAAAACATTAAAATAACAAATAAAAGGGTAGCATCATACTCTAGGAAGCTTATTTTATATTGGGCAAATTTTGCAGAGCGGGGTCGTCTGTGAATTTTTAATTCGCCAGCTTACGGAATATTTGGGGAACAATTTGAGACTTAATATTTCATAATGTTAAAGCTTTGGATTTTCAGAGTGAAAGTTTTTATGAGATATTTGAAGAGCATTTTCTTTTTTTTCGAGAATGTTTTCGTCTTAAATTAGGTAATATTGAGCGTCAGACAGATTGGTTGTGAAGGGAGAGTAATGTTTAGAACGTTATGAATTCGTTTCTGTGTTGATAACCGATTTATAAAATGGAGGCAGTTACCATAATATTCGACTTCGTATAAACTTTTACCATTGAAAATGGTTATCAGATACAAATCGCCTGAGACGTATTTTTGGCCATAGCTCCGAGGATTTTGGGA
Organism: Erebia palarica; assembly: GCA_964035005.1. Lineage (NCBI taxonomy): Eukaryota > Metazoa > Arthropoda > Insecta > Lepidoptera > Nymphalidae > Erebia > Erebia palarica. Next base: position 43,435,042 of record OZ035983.1, read on the forward strand.
GGATCAAGATGAGAATAGTACCAAGAGTTGAGGAAATTTATCGAGACTTATGAGCATTTGAATTTTGAAAATCGGCTGGTACCTTTTCTTTGAAATTTTGAAAAATGTAAAATAGGTCAGGTGTTTGTTTACTAAATTGTAAATATTTCGGAAAAAAAAACTGACTTAAGAATAAAATTAAAAAAAGGGTTCAGGTTAACTACCTGGAGCGTGACATCGCGGGCATCAGTTAAACTTAATTCCATTCGTACTAAAGACGTTTTATTTAAATAATAAAATAATGGGTACATAATACTACATCCCCTCAGATGACCCAATACGACGCAAAGAGAGAGTAGACTAGACACGTAGAGTCAGAGTGGCCATAACCAATGTAAGGACATTAAAGCAGCGGAAAGCGGGAAATCGGCTGCACAATGCCTGGGGTTTCCCGGCTTAAAAGCCCCTCCTCTAAACAATAATTCAGCTTCACCCTTCCGAAGTGCAAGGGCGCAGTTACTGAGGGCAACGGCGATAAGGATGGGAAGCTTATTTTTCATTACTATCGATCAAAAAGCTTTATTTTTGTGTTATTACCTAAACTATACTAAATCCTTTGGAAACTTTTCTTCATTGTCAAGATAAAAAAATAACCAGCCCTTTTTTCGTGATGGCACGTGTCTCTTGAGTTTGAACTGTGTAAGTATAGCAGATGGATTTCAATCTGTCTGTCACGTATAAATGCGAAAGTGTGTCTGTCTGTCTAGACACTCACATGTATAATATTAGTAGATATAAATTACTAGAGGATCAATAAAGCGGCTCCTGCGTAAATGATGGGACAGTGTTCATTAATATTTAAATTTAAATAAACCTTAAAGTAGGTAAGGAACTACAGACTGAGACCTAATTATAAAATTGAGAACACGATTTCCTTTATATTGCTATTTTAAAAAGGTCCATTTAAGTCTGGCGTTATCGTGTTTTCAGCGATGGTTACGACACTCTTTCAGATGTAAAATTTCAACCTTGCAGAACTTTATCGATATTCGATATCTGTTTTATTGCTCGAGCCTATTGCACTGGGCATGGGGTGCATCGCTTCCCGTAGGCACCCGCGGCGTGCTGCGACTCAAATTTACACTCGCACTCTAATTGTGTTCGCCGCATATTCGGTTATTTGTAAACAGATATTTAGAGATTACATATTCCATTACAACCCTAAATAAAAAACTAAATAAATGGATAATGTTGTCTGCTTCGAAACTTAGATCTCCTTCCATATAGATTGCCTGGGAGAGATCACTCGTAGTGATAAGGCCAAGAACAAGTTTAGATTGTTTTAGATTTTTTGGTTCTCTTTAATTATTTGGGATAAAAAAGTAGCCTCTGTTATAAAAAGTTATTCCAGACTTGTTAATAAGTTTATAAATGCGGAAGTTTGGATGAATGGATGGATGTTTGTTACTCAATCACGCTAGAATGGCTGAACGGATCTGGATGAAATTTGGCAGTGATAGATAGTCTCTTTTATCACTATGCTAACAAAAACCTTAATCCACGTGAAAGAAGTCGCGGGCATCAGCTAGTCTAACTATATGCCCTGTCCATTGCCATTTCAGCTTTGTAGGCCGTCATAAAATAAATAAAGATGTTTTCTTTCTAAATTACTTTTTGAATTCGGTAACTAAAAACAGTTGGTCAGTTTTTCCCTCCACTTAGCAAAAGCTCGCATAGACAAGTAGCAAGGACTTATTGCCCGAATTCCATTCCGTTTCGCCAAACGTTTGTACACGAAGAACTCTGGAATTCCCAGCGACTAAACGATAGAAATTCGGATTGAAACGTCAAATGGCGCGTTTGAAAATTCCATCTTCCGCTGAAAGCTGGATGTACAGATGGGTTTATTTTTAACGATTCCAAAAACTGGAGGAAGTTCACCACTCGGCTTCATACTTTTGATTCATACTTGATCGGGGCTTAGAAATACCTATTACCCTACTTAGTAGGGTTTTAAGAATACCTATTATTATTATTTTTTTTATCCGCTACAAGTTAGCCCTTGATTGCGACCTCACCCGATGGTAAAGTGCTGATGCAGTCTAAGATGGTAGCGGGCTAGCCTGTTAGGGGCATGGCAGTTATATTAAACCCATACCCATATTCGGTTTCTACACAGCATCGTACCGGAACCCTTAATCGCTTGGCGGCACGTCTTTGCCGGTAGGGTAGTAACTAGCCACGACCGAAGCCTCCCACCAGACCAGACCAGGGAAAATTCAGAAATTATAAATTCCCAAATTGACTCTGCCGGGGATCGAACCCGGGACCTCCGCTCATTAAGACAACAGCGCTACACACTGCGCCACGGAGGTCGTCAAAACCTACCTATAAAACTACTTACCGTTTAGTACCTACCTATTGATACCCCAATTACCGACCTACTACTACTACTACCCACCTATTGGTTAACCTACCTATAAAACTACTTACCGTTTAGTACCTAGGTATAGTACCTACTTATTGGTTATACACTACGTAAAAACTTTAAGATATAGGTGAAGATATGTGTCTTAAAGTTTTTACTTATTTTTTATTAGTATACGTATTCTTACAAAGTATCTTAGCCGTTCACGTACCTATAAGTCGTTCTCCTAGTCATAAATCAGAATCCTTACTTACTTACTGGAACCTGATGCTACGATTTTGACTCTTTTTCTAATTATTCGTATCACAAACTGAAAATATTTTATTACTAATTTTATAATCTTGTCTAATTTTAGAAGATGGTCAACTAGCGAATGCCTGCGACTCCGTCTGCGTGGTTTGAGGTTTTTTGGTTCCCGCGGGATCTCTTTAATTTTCCGGGATATAAAGTAGCCTTTGTGCTATTCCAGACTATAATCTTTCTCTGTGCCAAATTTCAGCCAGATCCCGTTCGTCCGTTGGGGCGTGATTGAGTAGCAAACATCCATACATCCACACATCCATACATCCATACATCCATCCAAACTTTCGCATTTATAATATTAGTAAGATTGTCCGCATTGGGAGCTGCAAAGTTGGTCGGTTGGCAAGTTTTTGCGTTGCGCTTTGCGACGGGCCGAGCGGCGGCATCTTCGTAATTGAGTTACCGCGTTCCCTCCCGAGGTAGCCTGCACCGGGTACTGCGCTAACAAAACCAATTAACCTGACTCCATTGTAATATACGGGACGGCAATATCAATTCAATTCAATTTATTTAAAACAAATAGGACATACAGGTGTATCTTATGTTACGTCATGTTTTGACTCTAACACCGTTTCGCTTTCCGAAAGAAAGCTCTGCTGAGACGGCAAACAAATGAATGAACAGCAAAATTTTTGACCACCTCTGAGCGCTGTTGTCATAACGTGCGAAAATACCGGGTTGGATCCCTGACAGGGTCAATTTATGAATTTATAATTTGTGAACTTTCCCTGGTCTCGCGCGAAGCTGGTGGAAAGCTTCGGCCGTGGCTATTTACCACCCTACCGGCAAAGACGCCACCAAGCGATTTAGCGTTCCGGTTAGATGCCTTTAAGAAACTGATTAGGGTTATGGGTTCAATAACTGCCCCATGCATGGCAATAACAGGTTAGCCCGATACCATCTTAAAAAACTCATTGAACTCTTTGATTAAACTATGTCTTCCCCGGATGCAACCTATCTGTAAAACAAGTGAAATTAATTTAACGAATTAAAAAATACGACTGCCCTGCCATATTATTTTTGGAGTTTACCTCCATAAGAAGCGATTGGCATATATAGCCTTTGGAATCTTATTCACATTTTTTATTAAATGATATTTTTTTGTGAATCACTAAATATTGAACTACTGTGTTATATATTTTTGGAATCTACTCATCATTTTCTAGAAGGTGATTTATAGTTAATCTTATTTTCGATTTTTTTTTTCAATTTTGGTCTTTAATGCGGGGCCATGGTCACCCCACCAATTTTTAAAAAAAAATTACTAGCCTATGTCGCCCGGAATAAGCTAGGGATTCTAACGATACCTCTTTTATCAAAATCGGTTCAGGCGTATAGAAGTTATGGTGGAATATACAAACTCACATACATACATTACATGAACCCTGAAAGCAATATACTCCTTTTTTCAGGCAGTCGTATAAAAAATCGTCAAAATTGGTTTCAGAAATGATGGGCCGTGAAAGGCGACTAAAAGCGTAACAGACAGACTAAAAAGCACACTTTGCTATTATAATATCAATATGGATAATCTTTAAAGCCACTTTTCATTACTGAAGCCATCGAAATATAACGCAGAAGCAAGCAGATATATCGGATGATGGTGTAAGCGAAATTTCCGCTGGATTTTTCCCTAGCCTTAATAAGACAATGGAGCCGCATACTGCAGCTATTATTCACAGCTATAGCAGCTCTGCCCGGCGGCGTCGATCGGATAAGATTTATGCAGCTATCCGTGCAAACAGTGGCCATTGTTAATAACGAATCAATTATCGTGATCTCTCTAATAAGACAAGCCATCTACATCCAATGAATTGGTAATATACGAGTAGTTAGGTAACTACCGTCCCTTTTGCGTCTGGTTTCATTAGGGCTTTAATCGAGTTACTTTCACTATTCACTTTTACTGTTTCGTTTTATAGTTTACCCGCTGTTTTTATTCAAAACAGAATTAATTTAAAAAATTAAAAGAAAGAACTAGGTACATCGCTGACAATATTACTCCACGAATTGTTGAGTTTTACTATCATCAGCATAGCTCTCTCTATCGACCGCTTATTAAAATTGGGTATTTGAAAACTTTTCAAATAAATATTTTTTTTAGTGATTATTAAATAGAGGATAATAAGGAAATATGTTGAATAACTATTTTAAACTATTGATAATAGAAAAAAAGTGCGTCAAACTTTGATGACGTCACTATTCAATATTTCAAACAAAATCCCATATTAAGCACGCGTTTTGACGTTTGAAAAAAGTTGCTGATTTGACTAGTTGTCAAATACCCAAAAAAGTTTATGAGGAACGATTTGTATCTACTACGCACAAATGCCTTTGCGTTAGCTAGCTAGACTTAACAAAACCAACCAATCGGACCCCAGTTCACGCGTCACCAGGCAAAAGGCACCGTCTACATGGTACATGATTAATGGCGAACCCACACGCGGTTTAATTCCAGTTATTGCCTCAAATGGAATCATTTTGAACCCTCTTTGAACTTTAGAACAAGTTACCTATTCTATGAAAACATCACTCTGATGCAGAAGCAGTACCACTGCCTATTGTGATATTCATAAAAATATTATAATCTGTCAATTTAATGCAAGGTGGTAACCATAGACTTATTATATATTTACTACCGCTAAGTGGCAGCACTGAAAACAAGTGAAAGAAACGGCGAAGTCTTCTTTCTCTTTCTCTTTGGCTACAAAGCAAAGAAAGACTGTATTATCTCTGGTATCATTGTGCTCTTTCCGTCCATCCATCAGCCTGCATTCGTCCACTGCTGAACATAGGCCTTTTAGAGAGCGCGCCACCACACACAGTCCTCCGTACTATGCTGGCTTGTGCTCTTTACTAATAATAAAATATTTGAATAGTGAAATACAAGTTTTAATTTATTTATTTCCATAAAAGATATGACCTTCGATTTCTTGCCTATTGTATCGCATTTAGGACTTTCAAAAGAAAATTTTAGCTGTTTTACTTAAATGTTTTTATTTAAATAAACTTTTACAAGGTGGTAGATTTACCTGACGATTCAATCGTCAGGTAAATCTACCACCTGGTTCGGAATGGCATTGTTTCTATGATCTTTCATTGAGGTCTATTCTTCTACAACGCCGATTTTCAGTTTCATCTGTTTTAGGGCGGTTATTATCACTACAATCGTTGTTATGAAGTTAATGTTTATATTTGTGTTTGTAGGTTTTGTTTGGTATTTTGTATCTTCAATGAGAAATTATAGCCAATCTGATTTTAATCTTCATACAGTCAAAGCTATAAAACTAGGACGTCAACAATTACGTAATCCATTAAGGCCCCTTATACAGATATCATACTTTTTCAAGTACCATTTATAGATAAATGGAATAACAGCTGTTGGGATATTATGGTATTAAATTAAAGGTAATGTATTCATCTCTAGTTAGACCCCATAAAAAATGCACACTCCCATACAAATTTTCGGAATAAATACGTTTCTACGAACGCAAGAACTGCTGAAAATGACGAAAAATGGGGTCTGGATAGGAACCCATAAAGCTAGATCAGCTACATATTTTAACTTGAAAATAACAAAAGAGTGGGGCTTATATAGTCCTCTACCCAAATGCTGGAACATTATGCATACAAATAAATACTTTGTCATTTATGTGTCAACACAAAAAATTCTTCATACATTTTCTATGGAAAGAAGCCGGACGCTTGGCGTTTGGCGCTCAGTACGCGCTGAGATGCGCTCGTGAACGGGTGGGTGTATCGCTTTTTTGCATGAAATTTATTACGACAAAATTAACACCGTGTTGTATACTGCGCTTGATAAAACTTGATATTGTTATCCGACACAAAGAAGAAAGTTCTCAATTACCCTTTTTTTTACCCGATTACAGCAAAGCCAAAAGGAAAGGGTACGAGATTAGGAGCCTATGTATGCCTATGCGTGTGTGTGTGTGAGTGTGTATGTATGTTGGATGTATGTATGAATGTATTAATTGAAGTCTATGACACTCCAGCATATACCTATGCAAATAATTAGGTCAATACGTTAGTCTGTTACGGCGTGATTGACAATCCTACTACACTAGCGGCACGCTATGATGGCCGGTTTGACACATTACAATAGTGATGTGGAATGTCAATTTATTCTCGAACAAAAAACAATTAAGTTTTGTTTTTGTACCTGATTAAATAGGTTTAATAAAACAAAAATGTATATGTTTATTTAATTTATTTGAACGAACTGAATATTTGAACGAAAATGAATATACATACTTTATATGCACACAAGAAACATATGAATACAAAAGATACCAAAAAAGGTGCCACAAAAGGCCATAATTAATCAGATTCGTCCATACTACTATTTTCACTGTCGTCACTGCTATCATCACATACATTAATAATTATATGTTCGTTTTCTATAATATTATCTATTTTCACATCTCTTTCATAATCTTCCCTTATTAATTTAACAGTTCTATTCACAACCTTTTCCCAGTCTCCTTTAGTCACATGTTCACAAGCTTCTTCTAATAATTTTAGCATTTTTTTTGTGGTAAATGGGGGTTCTGTATTGTGTCTTGCAGCATATCCCTTAATTTGAGCCCACACCAACTCAATCGCATTATACTCACAATGGTAAGGCGGTAACCGTATAACTCTGTGCCCATGTTCTAATGCTATTTCGTCAATGACGTATCGGATCTTGGTTGGTTTGTTTTCTTTTAAAAGACGTACTAATTCCGCTTTTAACATATTCATGTTTGCATCTACGCCATTTTTACGAAGCCATGCGACGATATCAGCTTTCTTTTGGGATTGGGCAGGTGGCTTGTCAATTTGCATCGAGTGGTATGGGGCGTTGTCCATAATTATAATAGATGGTTCAGGGAGGCTACACAACATTGAGGTAAACCATTCAGTAAACTTTTCTCCATTCATGTCTTCATGATAGTCTCCAGTGGTTTTTGACGCAAAAGCCATGAGAGAACCTTCGACAAACCCGTTGATGGTTCCGGCGTGACAAATTATAAGTCGCGATCCTTTTCCTACAGGAACTTTGGAAGTAGATGCTGCTGTGTCATCGTTCCAAGAACGGCCTACAGTATGGTTAGCATTAAGCCATGTTTCATCCAAGAACACAACATTTTGCCAATTTTTGATTTCTTTCACTTGCCGTAAAAAAGTATACCTTGCCATCGCTATATCAAATCTTTCCATCAATATTTTGCGTTTGTTACATTTTTTGTATCGAAATCCAATGGTCTTCAAAATCTTCGTTAAAGAACTTTCCCCACCGAAGAATAATCCAGCTTCCTTCAGTGAATGCACCAACTTTTTTCTTGTTGGATACTCCTTCTGTAAATAGTAGCCGTAAACATGTCTTCGGATAGCATCGGCATCAAAGCTATCGATGCCTACGACTGGTTTTGCTCGTTTTCTCTTTTTTGGTGTGTGAAGTTTATTTTCTTCTGTGCCAGTCTCGCCATATTTTTTTTTAGTTATCCGTCTAACAGTTCGTTGTCCAATATTAAGCGCATCAGCTACGCGTTCAACCACTGACGTTATAGGTAAAATTGGCCCTCCATTTTGAGCTTCACGATCGAAATAGTTACGAAGGCGTATTACGAACTCACGTGTCTGACTATTTAGAACAGTTCTCTGCGTACGTTCGGTCATATCGACGAAATCCACAACAAAGGGCTTGAACAGAGTCCAAATTAACGAGCAAGGGTCAACAGTAATGCAGTATCAATATTTGAAATCCAAAGCCAGGTCAAAACTATATCACAATCGCATTGCACTGACAGTTTATACTTTTCGAAGCAACGTCAATTCGAAACTGCTTTGTTTTGCATTGAGCATTGACGCGAGTTTGCCGGAGGTAGTAGTTGTGCTAGCCAGCGATCCTATGTGACGATCGTATTAGATTCCATTTTTAAAAATTTATTGATATTTTTTTGCGATTTCAGAGGTTTGTCCACATAGTGAAAATTGTTCATATTCACAAGTACATTCACCCCTTAAATGGTGCAAACTGATTTTTCTACACTTGTATACATTTAAGAAATCAATTTAATAAATAAATTTTGAGTCCTAAACCTAAAACTACATTCGATAAAATTTATGAATCTCTGCACATCACTATCGTCAATAAAGTAATACAATTATTTCCTTCAAAGTCGTTATCAATTAATACGGAACTTCATGAGCGGACAAACGTCAAACCGGCCATCATAGCGTGCCGCTAGTTTAACAAACTTTTTCCCAATAATTTTAGTACGGTAAGCGCCATTTTGAAATTCTTTGTTATCGTACCGATTTCGTTCAAAATCGATATCTGGGGTTCCCTGGGATCACAAAATAGGAAACTTACCAGAATTAAAAAAAAGTCAGCGCCATTTTGAAATTCTCTGTTATTGTACCGATTTCGTTCAAAATCGATATCTGAGGATCCCTTAGACCACAAAACAGGAAACTGTTACCAAAATTTTAAAAAATCAGCGCCATTTTGAAATTCTTTGTTATTGTACCGATTTCGTTCAAAAGCGATATCTGACGATCCCTGGGATCACAAAACAGGAAACTGGTACCAAAATTTAAAAAAAGTCAGCGCCATTTTGAAATTCTTTGTTATCGTACCGATTTCGTTCAAAATCGATGTCTGGGGTTCCCTGGGATCACAAAATAGGAAACTTTTACCAGAATTTTAAAAAAGTCAGCGCCATTTTTAAATTCTCTGTTATTGTACCGATTTCGTTCAAAATCGATATCTGGGGTCCCCTAGGATCACAAAATATGAAAATTTTACCAGAATTAAAAAAAAGTCAGCGCCATTTTGAAATCCTCTGTTATTGTACCGATTTCGTTCAAAATCGATATCTGAGGATCCCTAAGACCACAAAACAGAAAACTGTTACCAAAATTTTAAAAAATCAGCGCCATTTTGAAATTCTTTGTTATTGTACCGATTTCGTTCAAAAGCGATATCTGACGATCCCTGGGATCACAAAGCAGGAAACTAGTACCAAAATTTAAAAAAAGTCAGCGCCATTTTGAAATTCTTTGTTATCGTACCGATTTCATTCAAAATCGATATCTGGGGTTCTCTGGGATCACAAAACAGGAAACTTTTACCAGAATTTTAAAAAAGTGAGCGCCATTTTGAAATTCTCTGTTATTGTACCGATTTCGTTCAAAATCGATATCTGGGGTTCCCTAGGATCACAAATTATGAAACTTTTACCAGAATTAAAAAAAAGTCAGCGCCATTTTGAAATTCTCTGTTATTGTACCGATTTCGTTCAAAATCGATATCTGAGGATCCCTTAGACCACAAAACAGGAAACTGTTACCAAAATTTTAAAAACTCAGCGCCATTTTGAAATTCTTTGTTATTGTACCGATTTCGTTCAAAAGCGATATCTGACGGTCCCTGGGATCACAAAGCAGGAAACTGGTACCAAAATTTAAAAAAAGTCAGCGCCATTTTGAAATTCTCTGTTATTGTACCGATTTCATTCAAAATCGATATCTGAGGATCCCTAAGACCACAAAACAGAAAACTGTTACCAAAATTTTAAAAAATCAGCGCCATTTTGAAATTCTTTGTTATTGTACCGATTTCGTTCAAAAGCGATATCTGACGATCCCTGGGATCACAAAGCAGGAAACTGGTACCAAAATTAAAAAAAAGTCAGCGCCATTTTGAAAATCTTTGATATCGTACCGATTTCGTTCAAAATCGATATCTGGGGTTCTCTGGGATCACAAAACAGGAAACTTTTACCAGAATTTTAAAAAAGTCAGCGCCATTTTGAAATTCTCTGTTATTGTACCGATTTCGTTCAAAATCGATATCTGAGGATCTCTTAGACCACAAAACAGGAAACTGTTACCAAAATTTTAAAAACTCAGCGCCATTTTGAAATTCTTTGTTATTGTACCGATTTCGTTCAAAAGCGATATCTGACGGTCCCTGGGATCACAAAGCAGGAAACTGGTACCCAAATTTAAAAAAAGTCAGCGCCATTTTGAAATTCTCTGTTATTGTACCGATTTCGTTCAAAATCGATATCTGGGGTTCCCTAGGATCACAAATTATGAAACTTTTACCAGAATTAAAAAAAAGTCAGCGCCATTTTGAAATTCTCTGTTATTGTACCGATTTCGTTCAAAATCGATATCTGAGGATCCCTTAGACCACAAAACAGGAAACTGTTACCAAAATTTTAAAAACTCAGCGCCATTTTGAAATTCTTTGTTATTGTACCGATTTCCTTCAAAAGCGATATCTGACGGTCCCTGGGATCACAAAGCAGGAAACTGGTACCAAAATTTAAAAAAAGTCAGCGCCATTTTGAAATTCTCTGTTATTGTACCGATTTCGTTCAAAATCGATATCTGAGGATCCCTTAGACCACAAAACAGGAAACTGTTACCAAAATTTTAAAAACTCAGCGCCATTTTGAAATTCTTTGTTATTGTACCGATTTCGTTCAAAAGCGATATCTGACGGTCCCTGGGATCACAAAGCAGGAAACTGGTACCAAAATTTAAAAAAAGTCAGCGCCATTTTGAAATTCTCTGTTATTGTACCGATTTCGTTCAAAATCGATATCTGAGGATCCCTTAGACCACAAAACAGGAAACTGTTACCAAAATTTTAAAAACTCAGCGCCATTTTGAAATTCTTTGTTATTGTACCGATTTCGTTCAAAAGCGATATCTGACGGTCCCTGGGATCACAAAACACAAATTCAAAATGGCGCTGATTTTTTTAAATTTAAATACCAGTTGCCTGTTTTGTGGTCCTAGGGAACCTCAGATATCGATTTGGAACAAAGTCGGTACAATAACAAAGAATTTCAAAATGGCGCTAATTTTTAAAATTTTGGTACCAGTTTCCTGTTTTGTGATCTTAGCGATCCACTGATATCGATTTTGAACGAAATCGGTACAATGACAGAGAATTTCAAAATGGCACTGACTTTTTTAAAATTTAAATAACAGTTTCCTGTTGTGTGATCTTAGGGATCCTCAGATATCGATTTTGAACGAAATCGGTACAATAACAGAGAATTTCAAAATGGCGCTGACTTTTTTTTAACTCTGGTAAAATTTTCATATTTTGCGATCCTAGGGAACCCCAGATATCGATTTTGAACGAAATCGGTACAGTAACAGAGAATTTCAAAATGGCGCTGACTCTTTTAAAATTCTGGTAAAAGTTTCCTATTTTGTGATCCCAGGGAACCCCAGATATCGATTTTGAACGAAATCGGTACGATAACAAAGAATTTCAAAATGGCGCTGACTTTTTTAAAGTTTGGTACCAGTTTCCGGTTTTGTGATCCCAGAGAACCCCAGATATCGATTTTGAACGAAATCGGTACGATAATAAAGAATTTCAAAATGGCGCTGACTTTTTTTAAATTTTGGTACCAGTTTCCTGTTTTGTGATCCCAGGGATCGTCAGATATCGATTTTGAACGAAATCAGTACGATAATAAAGAAATTCAAAATGGCGCTGACTTTTTTTAAATTTTGGTAACGTTTCTAGGTAGTTTCATCCGTTTACTGTGGTAGAGCGTAGAGTATACGTGCTTGCAGAAATATTTTGTATTGTGGCGAGTTAAATACCTACAGATTTTTACTATAGGGATTTAAGAAACACGTGTTTCAGGAATTTTGGAAATTCGACCTCCAAGGAATTTTTAAAAATTTCACCCGAGCGAAGCAGGGGTGCGTCTGCTAGTATTTACTATAATGTGGCGCGGAGGCATAGATAATAATATGTAGTAAATAAATAATCAAATATTTCAAGTTACAAAATTGATTAGTTGGCTATAAAATCGAGCGTAGAGCGTAGTGCTATATATGCGTACAGATATATGCTGTAGTGTGGCGAGTTATATACCTAAAGTTGGCTGCGGCCTGATTGTATAAGGACCCTTAATGCCACTTTAGAAATATCATCCCATAATTTGATATAAAAGAAATTGAAAAATACTTTCCTTTACGATTCCAATTAGAGCCGTTATTTAGAACTCATCATAGCATAAGTTAGAATTTAAATTAAAAGGCAATTTACAGAAAAAAATCATAAAATAAAATTATTTTTTTACTTGCATATCAGCGGTATTCAAAAACCAAGTTGACAGAATTCCGAAATTAATATTTCTCAACCAATTATTTATCTAAATTAATTAAGAAACTCCAAGACGCAACGGCGAAGGCGACGCGATGGATGTTCTATACGGTTACGCTTACAGATGAAAGTAGATTCGTTTGATGGGAAGCCAATTGCCAATTTAATTGCAAACTTAAACATCTGTGGCGCTGTCGTGTTAACAACTTGTTTATAAATAATTGAGTTTCGTTTGGGTGTAAAGAAACTTTAAATTGAACCTTTGAAAATTTAATTGAAACGGTGTTCTTCTGGGTGTTTCTACTTCCTCAGCACAAACTTCCAGTATATTATATCCTGTTGTTTTGTTTGTTTAGTTTATAAAACAAACATTCTTGGGATAAGACAAAGGTTCTTGAGTCTCGATTCGGTATATAAAAAAAACTTCAAATGACATAGGTGGATTAATTTAATTTTATTTTATTTATTTATTCGTAATCAACAGCGTTACAAACTATAATAATATAGTCCCACAAACTTATTTGGCCCAAATTTGGAACTAATTTTTATGCGATCAATCAAATAAGCTACACTGTAGGTACACGTTTTAACGTCAAATTACAAAAACATAATGGTGATAATCAGTTCCGGTATCTATAAAGGTATGACTGGTTCTTTTTGTTTTTATTTAATTTTTCATAGATTAGCGACGCTGTCACCGGTTTTATGTTTGTCGGACTAAGTATAAGTATAATTATAACTTGACATTATAATTATACTTATACTTACTTAAAAACGTATATATACATTATATTATATGCGAGTTGATAGATAAGTTGAGTAGAAACAATGAATTTTTGAAGTGTCATTCGAAAACATAGCAGTTTTGTTTCTCGAATAAGTTTAAAAAGTACACCGAATAGAACAATCAAAAAGCAGACCTTTTCACAGCCTAGTGCCGCCGTTTGCTTATTAAAAAAAACAATACAAAGGCACAAAATTACCGGGGACACGTGAAACAAAGACTCCTCCAGCGTTGCACCTGAACCAAGGTTATGTCGAAATTAAATGCACGTACACATTGATACGTCGCCCTTCTGCGCCGTATCAACCGTCTGTTTTTACAGACAGACGTACAAACAGATTCATACCCCTTTGTATCCCCCCTTGATGACTAATGAAAACCTCTTGTGACCGTTCGTTTTGACGAAATCTTCCCTACAATTTGAACCCTAACAACAAGTACCGACATCCCCAATTTGACTGGTTGATTTTACTCTCACTATTTACAACCAATGTCAAATGATCTCCACGGTTTAGGTGTCCGGTTTGCAGTTTTAATTGGGAAAGACATACATTGAGGTAGTTCCATTTAAAATGGTTTGTTTTAATTTGCCCCATCCATGGACGTTCGTTTAATTGAGAGTGCGAATGATAGGTCCTTTTTGACAAAATATTTTTTTATTTAGAATACACAAAATGTTTTGTGATGAACGACGTAACGATCTTGATAGAAATGTTGAATTTTTATAACCATCTTTATACAATTTGGGACAGGGGCTGAAAAAGGGCGAAAGATGCAAAGCTTTTATTTACAAAAGCATTCAAAACGAATGCGAATGATGAAATGCTTTGAGTAGAATCAGACCTTTTGTACTTCTGATGTTCCTATAGATAAGAATTTGTTATTTTTGAAATAACGTAAATTTATATAAAATTCGCGTAGTCACAAATGTAATAAATTTTTCTATACTCTATTTCAAATTCGAAGTGAATCGACGTGTTTAATGATAAATCGGTCAGATCGATCCTTCTTTCTTCCATAGCCTGATTTGGTCTAGTGGATAGTCTAAGCAATAAAGCTAGTGGACCCCAACAATAATTCCTCAGGCGACGAAACTTTACAGTATGATAAAGTATCATGAGTTAAACGTATACCTATTATAAATATCCAATAAAAAATCAGAAAGGAAGTAAGGTTTTTATGCTATACCCAATTGTTAAAGCAGGAAGGTAGGTACATTATCGCGTAAACGCAGTTTAGGTTTGATAATAAAATCGGTTTAAATATCGGTGTTCTGCATGTTATTTCGTTTGATATTTCGGTTTTGAGTGTAAAAATACTACCTACTTATATTTTAAAAAGAAATCGAGAATATATTCAGTCATAAATATTAAGTATTAGGTATAAATACCTAACTTCCGCATGGTTATTTGGATATTTTTGTATAAGTTTTGGTTCATACCATACTACAACCCTGCCAAGTTTCAACGACTGAGGATTTAATGCGGGGGTCTCCATACAACGAACCGCCTCGACTAATAGCATAGAAATAGAAAAAATCACACGGCCTAATTTGCGAAATTTACACTACTAAGTAGGTAGTAGGTGCTCTCTATATGCTCATACTAATTCTTCTCTATGAGTTTTCTAGCTGCTTTGTCTTATCATAGAGGCAGTTAAAGACTCATGTCATCGAATAAAAAGAAAACTCACCTGCCCACGTTCTCAGTTCAACAGTCACATACCTACTTGTGTCATTTGTTGCAGGCATCAGCTGCGCATTACCAAAGCCAACTTTCGGCCTTGTCGGCGGAAAACGAGAGGCTACGAAGCGAGCTGTCGTCCTTGTCGGCCGGTGTTCACGACAGCGACCACGAGAAGAGGTTGGACGATGTCGCGCAGCAGGTTGTTCGAGCCCTGCTCTCACAGAAGGTAATAAGATTTCCACCTTTTTTTTTTAAGGTTATGTGATTATTAGGTTTTGCTCGCGATGTCGTCCGCATGGAATTGGTTCCTAAAAATCCTACACAAACTTTCATCCCCTATTTAATAATCCTCCTTGGTGATAAAATTTTCAAAAACGGTGAAACAACGGTGAACGGTGTAAACTAGGGAAAGTCAGTCAATACAGTCAGACTTAAACAGCATTTTCTTTAAATGATATAGTATACATATTTATCATTAAACTTTCTTTATAAATATAAATATATAGTATGTATTATATAGTATATATTATATATATATATATATATATATATATATTATTTTATATTAGGTAATTTATTTATTTCGTATTTATATGTTTATGTATTGTATATATGTATTTATTTTGTGTAAGTAGTATGTAGTTTCTTATTTAACTAATAGTATATAAATTTTTTTTAAAGTAAATACTGTAGTTTGTTTTTTTTTTTACTCCAATAAATATTTTATTTTTGTACCTATACCACTTAACAATTTCACCTTACTCACTTTCAAGGAAGGTTGAAGAGATTTCTTTTTAGAGATAAGCTTTACATTTGACCACTTTTTTTAAAATTACTTTTAAGACAATATTTTGTACAAGAATAATAATTAAAAAAAACACGTATTTCTTCGTTTTAAACCGGTAGCTCAAATACAAAGTTTGATGAATATAACTTGAGAAATTAAAGATTTCATACAAAGTTCCAATCCCTTTTTTACCCCCTTGGTGGTGGAAACTTATGGTCAAAGTTTCTAACCCCAGCGGCTTAGGCTGTGCGTTGATAGACCAGTCAGTCAGTATAAACGATTTTATATGTTATAATAATATGTGGTTATGGTGTCGGTCTTGTTGGTCGACTGTAGTTTGGCCGATTTCGCCCAGTACATACAGTTCTGTTTTCAGAATCTACCGTATCTAGGCTTTTTGTTCTTACTTCGCTTTATGGCTATACGTACCACACCAGCACAACGCACTTTGCCAATGTCACATGGAATCAAAGACCCTGATCTGTTCCCGTTCTTCTTATCCGTTTCACCCTTAGCTCTGTGGCCGTGGCCAGTCTATGTTCCTGTCTAACTACCTTCCCCGTACACTCATGTTAAAGAAAGTATTGTGCAGTACTTCGTGGTATATCCATCTGATAGGCAATTTAACTTGGATTAGGTACTAGTAGAACATCCGATTCCATTATGAATTTCAGGATGTAACTTGGTTATGTTGAAAGTCAGAGACCTCGGACCTTACCTGCACTATAGTCTTATTAACTGACCCAATTAGGTAGGTACAATACTACTACAATATTACATATTTTTTGCAATGTTGTAGAGGGATTAGATTTCTAAAGACATAATAATATGATTATCGCATCTTCGTCGACATCTATATAATTACTGTGAGTGTCCGTGTCTCAATAGCACGATTCCATTAAAAACCGATTCCTATCTGAGCGTCAATAGAACTCTTCAACAACAAAAAAGACAACTCAGAAAGATATCGCGCAACAAGTTTTGGTATCGTCTGTAAAGTCTGAACTCTGAAGAACACTAAACAACTTTTGAAATTAAAGCATGAATTTTTTACAACACCCACAGGAGTAGAAGTTAGTTTGAATTTCAATTTCGCAGATGGTTTTTCTAGAAACTTAAATTACTGTTTAAAGTAGAGAAATCTCAAGATGGAAATGAAAAAATATCATTAGTATTCTGATGCCCGCGACTTCGTCCGATTGGACTAAGTTTTTTATTTTCCCGCGGGAACTCCTTAATTTTCTGTGATAAAAGTAGCCTGTCTTTCCCCGGGATACAACCTATCCCTGTGCCAAATTTCATCAAAATCGGTTAAACAGGTGGACCGTGAAAGCGTAGCAGACAAACAGACACACTTTCGCATTTATAGTCGTATTTTTTTCGTATGGAAGTATGGATTCTTATCGTAACTTAGTAGCTGCAAAGCAAGAGATAATTCGAAAAAAAGCTTTTAAAAACGCCGATAAATTAATACACCCCGCAAAAAACGATCGCTTCCCAAAGCTCTTAATCCCATAAAGAATTAAGACGGAAAACGAAAATTGTTTTCTCATAATTATGGGAATGTCGCTGCCCCGTGGATTACGCACAACACATTCGCACATAAATCGCACGAAATGGGACACTTTAGGCTAAGCTGCACCGTAATAATTTCACCGAACCTCCAGACTACTATAATCTTGGCATAATCTGCCCGATAATGGGAGCGTTTGTGTTTAAATCCGGTCAGAACGCGTACTGTAGATTTTGGGAAAGTGAAAACTTTTCGAATAAAGTTTGCGCGGCTTGCTCTGGACAATTTCAATGTACATGTTGATTTGTGTGGGAGAAGACTGGGAGTTTGCTAAATCGTTCTTCCAAATTATTTTATCACTAGATGAAGCCCGCGACTTCGGCCGCGTGGATTAACGTTTTTGATTCCCGCGGGGACTCTTTAATTTTCCGGGATATAAAGTAGCCTATGTCCTTACCTGGGATAAAACTATCCCTATACCAAATTTCATCAAAATCGGTTGAACAGATGGGCCGTGAAAGCGTAGCAGACAGACACACATTTTCGCATTTATAATATTAATACTAATATTATTTACAAACTGTTATTCGAAATAAACTTTAAAATGGCGAGAGATATTTTTATTTATCAAAATAGGGCTTACCTACATTAAATTCTGCAACGCAAAATGAACCTCATAGATCAAGGCTGTGTGACGAAACTTAACTATATTTAACTTTAAATGACAACAATTATTACCGAACTTCCGTAATATCTATCACTAGAATGTTCCATTGTAGAATAGTGTTAATTATTTGAAACATAATCCCATATCTCCTTTAATCTTCAAACATTATTATGAATAAAGATTTAGAAGGAACATAATGTAGAATATAAATAAATATTGATATATATTTGGAACAAAATTAATAAAGGAAAACATTTCATAAACTTATTATCGTCAGCAGCGCATATCATTTTTGGGGATGAATTTCAAAACCTCTGGCAACACTGAAAATGATGTCTCGCATATCTCCCATCTCCCCTTAATTACCTCCCGTCAATTACTTACTCGAATTTAATTTGGCTAATGAAGCGTAATTAAAATATACGCGTTTATTTCGAAGACTGACGGAGGGTGTTACTCAAATCCTTAAAAGACGTAATGGAAATGACAAGTAACTGTCTTCCTTTCCTTACGTTTATAATTTAAGCCAACTTATATAATACTTGAGATACAGTTTAAGTAATACTTTGTTTAAAAGGTATACGTACATCCTGAAATATCTTTAGGAAAATAATCATATGATAGTCTAAAAACATTATACCGGAATGCCATGAACTTGTTCTTCCGTGACCGCTCTACCACAGAACAGCGAGAAACCGGCAGCGTTGGCATACAATGGTTGACGTCCAATCTGCTGCCACGAAACGGTTTCGCTGTTTTCTAAAAGTTTCTGATACGAACCGCTATTAGTGTGGATTACAACGGATCTTCTAATTTCTGATTTGCCTGCGTGAAGCATTGCACTTTCCGTGCACTACGTTTATGGGGGGTAGAAGATAAAGAGTAACATCTCCGTCCGTCGAAATGCATTATATTGGGGGCGCAACAAACAGCACTTCAATCTACAATTGCTACATTCATTATGTTCATACCGTTTGCTACCACTGCTAGCACCACTGTGGAAGGTTTTTGAACTGTTATTTATAGCAACCGCTGGACACTTTTTCAACTTTTCTCCCATAAAAGATGTTATTCCTTATCTCTACCCTCCATTATCTACGTTTTACTAAAATAGTTACTTAACATACTGTTTTATTTTTTTACGAGTGCCGCCATTTTATGTCTTCTTTACATTCCATATCAATTGTCGCTAAGTACCTATTAATTGTTGTAGTTAAATTAGTTAAATTATATCCGCATATTGTAAGTGTGCAGTACAGACTGAAATGCTGAGATCTATAGAGCGTACTTTGACTTGGCTCAGACTTTACTTAGAGTTAAAACGAGATGGACTTATGTGAGTAACATAAATCTGTCTCGTTTAAACCATGTCTTATGTCTAAGTAAAGTCAAAGTTCGCTCTATAGATCTCACACTAAGTGTGTCAATAAATAAATTAAATTGAATTGGCCCAACCATCATAGCTCTCTTAATTTGAGTGACTATGAATTCCTTTCCTTTAAGACCTACATAGCGATCACAAGATTAAGTATTTGGGATCCGTAATTCACTGCAACACGTACCTGATAACAATAGGAGAACTTATCTAATTTGTCTTCTATATACCCATTTCAGAGTGTCCGAGAGGAGTTGGGATGCGCGCGTGCCAGAATACGTGAATTGGAAGCACAGAACAGAGCGCTTAGTTCGTTGCTTGTGAGGCAGCTCCGACCGCAGCAGAGGCCGTCGCCCGCCACGCCCCATACCCCAATCACGCCACATACACCACGGGATCTACAAGGTAACCTTGTCAAAATGTTTGATAAAGCTAGGTAAATCAATTATCTTCTCGAGGCATTGAGTTGAGTTATCGTTTATTTAATGAGAATTGATTATCGTTGTAGATTTTAAGATCAGGGTATAGTTTTTAGAGGGATGAGTGGCCTAGTTGTGACAACGCATATTAATCGATTGCGATTGTTATGCAAAGTTGATCCAAGTCGGTAATTGGATGGATGACCGAATTGGGAGGTTCAAATTTGGACTATTAATTTCCCCATGCCTCCACGGAAAGCACATTAAGCCGTTGGTCGTCCCGGTTATTATCACTAACATCTGAAAATAATCGTTACAAAAACCTAATACATACATAGTTTAAATACGAGTTGTATAGTTTAGTCGAGTCGTACGCGGAAGGACGTTTTAACCCACCACCCACCGCAATATTATCCCAAGAAAACTCCTACCATTATTTGATTAATGTAAAGGAGTCACGACCCTCAGTAATGAGGAATACGACGCAGAAAGAGAGAGAGACTCACCTACATTGTTTTCCTCCGCCGTAAGCAACTACGTATGCAGGTTTCTGATCTCAAAAGTTTTTAACCTTTCAAATTTATGTCTTCTATAAAGGGAACCACGCTATTCAAATCATTTAATTTGGATAACGTGGTTCGTCTTCAAGCGAATTACAGATAATGGGAAATTAACAGAAAACGTTCATACGTTTTCAGTACATCTGGTAGACGTAGGCTCCTGTGGCTCCCTTGTGTCCTTTCGAGACTCGCCCCCGCCAGCGGCGCCGGTCCCGCAGCCACACCCTCTGAACCAGGACGACAAACGACGACATCAGATCCTGGCTGATATCTGGACTGAACTAAAGGTGACCTCTTCATTGATGACTGGCTTCAGCTTCTACGTAATCTTTCATTTATTAAATAATGTTGCTTAGATGAAAATATGCTTAAATAAGGATGTCGAGAAGTTTAACTTTTAGTCTTTTATTATTACTGATTTAAAAAGCTTCTTAACCGTCTTTAATCCAACACTAAGAATAAAACTGATGGTACTAAGAAATAAATATGCTTAAATAAAAATTGCATTTTCCTTAATAACAAGCATAATCTCAAAATTATACATTGAACGGATGTCTAAAATTCGTTTCAGGGTCTCGAAGTGACACCAGCAAATCTGGCGCGGGCCCTGTCAGCTGTGGACCCGACGCTGTGGGCACCCCCAGCGCGTCCCGCTACCCTCAGCCTTAGCGTGCCACAACCCTGTCCTGATCAGGCACCTGGTAAGCTTGTTATTTTAGGCAGAACTCTTTTCTAACGTTAAGACTTAATATTAGACTATTAGACAAGCAAAGATTTTGAAAATTGGTCAATCGTTATCTTATTATTATAATAATTTATTGTATTTTATTTTTAGGTGTAATTAAAGAGAAAGGGACGGAAGAAGAAAACGGCGAAGCGGGGGCGGAATCTCCAGAAAGTGGGGCCAAAGACGAAGGATACTCCACAATGTCCAGTGATGTCCAAGCTGACGCTTCTCGACAGAGCGACCATGCGGCAGACAGGGCTCTTCCCGACCTCAACGAGGCCTCTGACGAAACTGATAACCAAACCATAGTCTCCATCAACCCTAGAGAGTCCCGTCGCCATGCCCGACTACTAGCTGAAGCGGATTATATATATTTTCCTATAGGATTAGCATTTGCTGGCATAAGAGGCAGTTACCCCCCTTCTAGGCCAGTTTTACCCTTCCAGCATGTCGTGCGAAGTTTTTCCGACTCCCACCTCTGCTTGAAACTACTAGCGAGCACAACTTGTCCTACTAGCTGTCTCGAAACTCCAACGCCTAGCTCAGGAGTCCTAGTTTTAGACCTAAAACCAGCACCAGAGAGACCCCTAAGAAGAGCAGCTATAGCCTCGACAACTAGTTCAGAAAGAGTTTCATGGGGTAGTACACTTGATGACCGCGGTGAAGGTTCGCAATACGATGCTGATTATGTCCAGCATTGGTTAGAATTAGATGATGCAAGGTCTGCTTTGCAACAGAGGCATAGAGATCTGGCAGATTTAGAATACGATAGAGCCGAATTAGAAGACTGGAGCTTATCCTTATCTTGCGAGGACCTGAGAGATAGGCAATCCCCTTTTGCAGAAATAACAACGCCCGGTCAAATATCCTTATCAACATTACCTAGTATAAGAGAAGATGATGCGCTAGAATTAGAAGAAGACGTGGGTGATTGCTTATGGAATGATTGTGGTTTTGCAACAGTGGAAATTGATGAGTGTAGAACAGCAGATGAAGCAGAAAATTCTGAAAAAAGATGGGAATACACCGGCACGCATTCCCCTGGTGGTTCATGGTCCAGCGCATCCGATGTCCCCGAAAAGCATTCTAGTGCAGCTTTAAGTGAAGACGGTGACTGCACTAACGTTGGTTTAGATTTCACGCGAGATTTTTATCGTCTTGTAAAATACGAAAGCACAAAAAGTTTAGCATCTAACTCTTCTAAAGTAACGTCCCAGGATCCTGCAAACCATTTAAGAATAAATGACGTTCAAAATATGGCGTTGCAAGATCGTGAACAGGCACTTCAAAATGTTCTTCATTTTATTGCGGAGCAGCAGAAATACTGTCGCGATAGGGAAGAATCAGATTCTATGTCATCCCGTCCTACGTCTGAGATACGTGAATTGCCTCCTCCTTACGCTGCAGCCGATTTTGATGACGATTCCGTCGATCCACGCAGTGAAGTGTCTGAAGATAGACAAAGACCTGATTCTTTCAGTAGCTTTTCTGAAAATGACTCTTGCGATGTCACTCCTCTTGACAGAGCACGAGTTGCTTATTGTGATACTGTATCCGAGCCACGATCAACTCCTAGGTTTATTGAAAGAGAGGATCCCTACGCAGAATCGGAGGATTACTATGATTTATCGAGAGTTGAAAATGCGGAAAATGAAATAGATGACCATCATCTGTTAAAAGTACAGCGAAAGAATGAAATTAATAAAAACATTGATATCAGCAATTCGCTAGATATAGACCAACCGAATTCGGTGATAGATGAGAGATCTGGTGATATTGAATCTAGTCGAAATGAAGAGCACAATTCCGCTTTAAAGGAGAATACTGTGAATATTATGTTAAACATACAAACTCCAGTTGAAAGGGAAACAGAGACTGGCTTAGTGAAATCTGCAAGCTTTCAATTGTCTGCGGAAAGTGAGATATCACTCGTGGATGAAGTGTTAAGCGCTTGTAGAAGACCGACAGGTGCTTTAGGTACTGTACCAGAGGAAGAGGAAAGTTCGTCGCCTGAAACGTGTTCTCCTCAAATGACTGAATCAAATACAACAAGCACGTCTACAGCTGAAACTGTGATAATAAGTAATAAGAATGACGGACCTCATAGAGAAGTAAGACGAAGAAGCGAGAAGAGTCGCATACCTACATTAATGGGAGGTAAAAGGCCGCCGTCGTCACCGCATCGGACTAGGTCTAAAATTCCAGTTTCGGAAAAAAGTCGGGCTGGATCGGCGCAAGTAGCTACGAATGGAGAAGCAATAATTGTAAAACAAGAAAACACGCTTAGTTTTCACGAGGCTGCTACTTCCAAGGAAGTCATCGAAGAACTTAATAGGTATGTCAGACCGTGATACTAAATGGAGTCTTTTTTAATTATAGGTATAATACTGATGACTGAGGTGTATTTCTTTTGCAGAATGATTCGCCAAAGTGAAGGCGGAGCAGCAGTAGCGGAAGTAAAGACTGAAGACCAGCAGGAAAAGGCGTACACGCAGAAAGACAACGCACTATGGGCGCCGACGGGATGGGTGCATGTTGAAAAAGATATTGATTTCAGTGATCCTAAGGTATCTTGACAAATATATTTTCAAATAACAGGTTAAAACTAGCTGAAACTGCTTATTCTGGAAACTTGACATAACTTTGAGGTGATTTTTAGGTTCGGTAAGTAAAACCTAAAAATCAAGCTTAGCTTTGGGAAAATGATGATGAAAATAATATTTGTAATTTCCACTGTAAATATTTAGTTTTGTTCTGTCTCTTCTAATTAGCATTTCTGGACGATTAAAAATATTCCAGTCAAAAAAAACCTGAAGCGCTCCTGCGCTTCAGGTTCAGAAGAACTTTTATTATTTCAATAAGTGTTTTGATGGCTTAGCGTCATAAATGACCACAATTTTTTGTCAAGCTTAAAGGAATTCCAACCTCATTCCAGGCCCGCGCGAACCTCCTAGACGTAATGCTGGCATCTAGCGACTCGTCCCCTTCCTCGTGTGGCTCATCTCCCGCGGAACCTCCACCCCCCTACTCACGCTTGCATCGGCTACATCGCTCTAGGAGACAGAAGACCGGTAAATACTGAATTTAGCTATCTACGTGTTTAGGGAGGGACATAGCTGGATTAGCTGAGCTGTGTGGATAATGGCGTAACTATACACCCTAGTCCTACAATGCTTAGTAAAATTTATTATTAATTTTAAATTAAATTATTAATTATTAATTGCCTCTCATTTAATATCTTCTTTATTACCAAGGATCTTATTTTGGTGTATTGTTACGCTTATTGAATGAAGATTAATTTGGTGGTAGTTCTAGAACACGAACTGGTTTTAACGGAGGTAAAGTACCACCATCTCGGTATTATGAAACAAATAGCTTTCTGGGGTATCTTAACTACCGATCTCGGGAAATTCCTATAGATTTTTCAATTACCGCCAATTAATCTTTCAATGTGGACTATCAATGAAATTAGGATCAGCTTCACGAAAACGACTTGTTTTATATTGACCAATTGGAATGTTTTGGCTCTCAAAAAATATTTTTTTGCAATTGAACAAGCGTTGTATTGGTCAGTTATCGTAAGCTATCATGACGAGCGAAATAATAAGTTTACCGTCTGGAGTACCCGATAACCTAACTGGTCCACCCCGATAACTAAGTTACTTAATTCTTGCTAAGTTCTAAGTAGCGATATCTATATCTATTCAGGTTTAATCTTTTTCTGTGATAGCGCTAGTAAAATTCGGATGTTATCTATAAAAGAAGCATATTCCGCATTGTATAATGGCCTGTTTGTCGCCCTGAATAGACAACTCTGACCGATTAGCTTCATCATTTAAATTATCGTTAAATCTACTCGTATTTTTTACTATCGTTGTTTCTACTTTCTAGCGCTATCTCGGCAAAAGTTATCCTCCTTAAGTGTTGTATCCTCATTTGTCCACTATCTGTTCTCATTTGCATTGTCAAAACCTTTTTGTAGGGGAACAGGATTTTTAGAACTCACGGTACCTATTTCTTAATTCGGAATATTTTACTTACTACGTCTTAAAAACTCGATTATCTTTAGACTATGGAGAATTGAAATTGTTTTGAAATTGAATTGAAAGTGTTAATCCTAATGGTGTCTAAGGTTCTTCCATTATGAAACCTTAACCTTTTCCTATGCCTTTGTCTGAATACCCCCTTTCATCGTTGGTGCATGAAAATTCGTTTTTTCAATTTGTTTTGTCTATTCTCACATGATTGTGCAGTTATATTTTACAACTACAAATTTTTCAAAACTTAATCTACCTCCATAAATAAATCTAACTTTCATAATTCATAATGTAGATTATACGCCTAACCATAAAACTTACTCATTACTAATTACTACATTATTACATCATAACTAAGTAAATTCAAGTATTTTGAATATCTATAGGAAATGTAAGAACGTCCAAATGTTAGAACTATGTCTATTTTTCTAAATATATCAATAGATGTTAGATAGTATCATAGTACGTAAAGTACCTATACAGTGGTTGAATAGTAAAAGCCTATTATTCTCGTAAAATCAGCAATATAAAAAGCTGCTGTTAAATTAAAATGTTCCTCCTTGTCTTTTAATTATTTTAGTCTCATATTTTATTATTATTAATTAGTATTTTAATTTTAGTTTGGTTTACATTTTCTTCGTTCTTTGAATTCTTATATTCAACTCTAGTCTCCAGGTCGTATTGTGCTAGAAGAATATAATTTCTAATTGAATGGTCCTTCTTGAGTAGCAAACTTTCTACTATTGTCTTAGTAAATGCAATAGGCAAACCCTCTGTCATGGCTTTGATTGGTGGTAGACCTACTTAGAAGATTATTGTTATTATTCTGATGCTTGCCTAGCTTTTTTTTATGATTGTCTTTTTTATCTTTTATGTGTTAAATAAATATTATGAACGAAAATATCAATTTCTGTTGCATAAATTTATCTAAGTATCAAATTAAGAGATTTTTTAAAATATGTGTCATAATATTTATATTTTATCTGTGTCAAATTGTTGTTGTCACAAGCCACGTCACTGTTTCCGCTCTCACTCTCACGCACCATCTCACTCTCGCCTCATTTCGAGTAGATGTCATACCAAGCGCACCGCTCCGAAAAATGGGAATACAATTTGGATAAAATAAAATATTGAATTTATCTCAGATTAAAATATTGAATCTTAATTTCTTTGACCATGTTTCAAAATACTTGATATTAAAATCATTCTCAAACGCTTCAATGAAATCATTTTTAAGATTGGGCTTGAGTCAAGATTAATACCTAAGTTAGTTTAACAGCTACCGACCAAAGGGTCTATAAATCTGATGGTTCTTTTACACTGACAATTTCTTTATTAAGTAATTATTTATTTATTTACTACCTAAATTGTCCGTGTACCTATTTAGGAAGCTCGAATTCGAATAACCCTTCAATTGGAAGTAGCTTTTAAGAGTGGTTTCTACTTTTAACACCATGAGTGGTTTCTAGAATTATGAAAAATTACCTTGCATATTTTAAATTACATACCTAATGACGTAAAAAAGTTAGCATCACAGAAACAGGGTCAAAGTACTCGAGTGTATTTGGTACCGTACGCCGGAGCGGTGCGAGCGCGCGAGTGCGAGCGAGCGGTGGCTCGGCTCAGGGCTCAGGCGCGCTGTCGGTCCAGCGGGCGCGGGTGCTCCAGGCGGTCGCGTGTAGCCGGTGTGTGTTGGTGCAGCGGCGGCGCTGCGCGTGCGCGGGCTGGGTGCGCTCCGCCAGCCGCGCCACCGCCGCCCCTCCATCTTGGGCCGCGATGGCTTCTTCGTGCGCTACGCGGAGCCGGAGCGCGCCGCCGTCGCCACCTTTGACTTCCTCGACGACCTCTCCGCCGGATCCTCCCCCGACCAAGCCTCCAGGCACTGTTCCGATCGCTCATCCTAAGCGACGCGGCTGACACGTGACGCGACGCGACATACTCGTAGAGCAACGCGACAGGCGTGTGTAGCGACGCGGCTGTCGTGTAACGCACCGCGGCTGACGCGTTATGTGACCCGACAGGCGCATGGCACGACGCGACATTAATGCAGTGTAACAGGCGTGTAAACCAACACAACAGCGACAGGATTCGCGACGCGACTGATGCAGTAAAAACCCCATGGATTACATTTAAAATCTGCTACCGAATAAAAATGTTGGAAGAAATGTATACCTTCCAAATATGTTTTGTTTGGATTCAGTATACTAAACCTTTTTGGAATAGTGAGCTACACATTTTAGCTCTTGTTGTAATACAAATCAAAAGTACCAACTGTGACCACACAATGAATCACGTCTATCTTCTACCCTCCATAATCACGTCTTGTTGTATAGCCTGAATAGTGTCGACATAGGATGAGGATTAAAATCGATAAAGTTAATATTTTTTTACGTCGCTCGCTTGTGATATCTGCCCCCCTATTCTGTAACTCAGTGGCTATCAAAAAATTAAAGCCACTGACATATATATTTTGTCCATTGAAGGTTTACTATGAAAAAATTAAAGAACATTTCATAGCAAATCTTCAATGGATAAAAATATAAGTCAGTGGCTTTTATTTTTTGATTACCACTGAGTTACAGAATAGGGCTGCAGCCGCGTTCGACTCGCGTTAGTGATGTGACGTGAGCCAAATAGTTACTAGTAACGCGACAGCAAGCGCAAGGCTGCAGCTTTTTAGTGCCCGCCCTTTCGATTATTCGACTCTAATTAGATCGTAGGTGTAGTCGTAAATTGATTTGTATTAATCTTGGTACTAATACGAGCACCTAGTATTAAAACTGTTCTTATATTGATATCGTGGGAAAAGGACAGAGATAATATTGAGGCGTGGATGCGGTTTTATGAGTTGGCGCTCGGGTTGATTTGTTTGTGCGAATTTGTAAAGAAAATATGCGAGCTCTGTTGCCGTTAAACTTAGGATTGCCGACTTTCATAAACAAATCTTTATTTTTTTTATTATTTGGTACATATTAAGATCTTATTAACTAAAATTCAAAATCAAATAATTTTATTCCAGCGTTCTATTATTTGATAAATTCCAAGATATTTTTACAATATTTTTTAATGATTGTACGCAACAATATTGTAGGATACGTAACTTTAAAGTTGGCAATCCTAGCTACATACTTGCCTGATGCTTTAAAATATTAAGGTGCCCGCCCACCGCATTGGATTTAGACGTACCTACTGTAAAATCTCCAGTTTCGTCTTGAGTATTTATCATCATATCCAGATGAAGATAAATGTAAGCCTTATATCCTTTTCTCTAGAATCTGTAATCATAAGAGAAAAAGAGATAAACCTATTTTTATCATCCTAAGCGCATCTCTGGATTGGGTGATAATAGAACGTCAAGGTGTGTGGGTGTCTATGTGTTCTTACAGCCAACATCGTTTGCGCTTGGCAAAACAGCGAAAATAGCTCAAACCCGAAAAACGGTTGATTACTTCTTGCGGTGTCTAGCTTACGCTTCGAGCCATTAACTACAATTAGGTAAGAAGACGATATAAAGTCAGTCATAGACACAGCTATAACGTATTTTATTAGATAGTAAAACATATGACTCTTTTTATTTAGAGATAAAAATCAATCTTCAACGTCAGAAGCGGAATCAACATTTGAATAGACCCAATTGCAAATTTATCGATCACTACCAATATAGGTACCTATCGCTACGATCATAAACGATTTATGTTCTTCTTCCTTCTTTTAGTAGTTTTTCATAAACTATAGAATTATAGTAGAATTAAACTTCATTTTTTCATAATGTTTACGTGTAGCTTAATGCCAACGCTTTCAGGTTGAGCCACTGTTTTGGTAGGTACTGAGGTACTTGGGTACTCATAGTATATCTTGCTATTACCTCTAATTATTTAATTATAAAATAGCTATGTCTGTGACGGACTTGAGTAATGACTAAGTAAATGAAAGCTGCGGCCTCGAAGTAATGTGATATTTTTGTATATACTGTAAGTCCCACTTATTTTCGTATACATTTAAATGGATTTCTTTCTGACCGTACGGAGCATTAACGTTGGATTTATTATGCTTTTCCACATTATTCGATCCGATACCTAATGCACGTACCTACTTATACTATACTCTCTGTAGATCTCTGTCATAATTTTTAAGGTTTTTTTATATAGGTACCTACATTACTTACGGTCCTCCAATTATGTGCCGGTGTCGGAACATTGTTCCAAATTCTTATACATCTATCTAACTTTTATTAGACTTATATATTATATATGACTATATATGATAGACTATAATCTATCTGTGCTAAATTTCATGCGTTCTGGCGTGATTGAGTAACAAACATCCATCCTTCCAAACTTTGAATTTATAATAGATATTAGTATAGATTATTTTATTATTGGATACCTATTATTTGTACCTCGTCTGAAGTCGGATCAGATTATGTGGAAATGCTAGATATAAGAACGAAGTTGTCTTTAGTGACCCGGTCGTGCTGTCGGTTTATAGTTAAGATATAATGAAAAGCAATGGTTGGCGCTCGACCGCGGCCTATAACGGTTAATAATAGTTATTATTAGGTACTTATGTAAATATTGGTAATTTACTTATCGAATTAGTGAAGTAGTTACATAATAATTAAGAATAGTCGCTCTACAACAATCGATTAACCATTAAAAAAATCCAAACAATCGAAGGGTACTAAACTATGTTATGATGTAAGTGTATATTATGTTATGAAGACATTGAATGCTATTTATTGTGTTGTATAATTTGCGGTGTATCAATTATTTGTGTATACTTAGGTACATATCATGAATCTGTATTAAGTATTTCTTAATGTTATGGTGGATAGACACAAATATTGGGTGATTTACCTACCATGATGCTCTTTGCACACGCATGCGGTAACAAAATGCCTTCAATATTAATTGAGCTGCTTCGCTACCGTGAGGAATAAATTTGAGCTGCTTCGTTACCGTGAATTACCTACTTAGTCAGTTTATTGAAAGTTATAGTGGTTATTCTGTCGCCACCATGGTTTGTACAAATATTTGAACTTGAATCTATAAATTAAGTATTTATAATATGTGTTACTGCTATAAATTTTAAAAGGCCAAGAAGGTCTAAAACCTACCTATGAAGCCAGTTCAAATACTAACTACTTGTTTCAGTATTTACTAACGACGTTACTGAATAAATGTAGGTATCACTCAATACTTGTAGGTATAAACTAATTTAAAATTTCGCTTTAATGTGTTTTCATTTAATACGGTTATGAACCTTATGAATTTAGTAAGTATTTGCGGCTTTTTTTATTACGTGTAGTTAATCTAATGGCGGAACCAAAGCGATTTTTACACTAAAATACAGAATTTGCCACCACTTGTTACGCTGCGACACTAATTTTTCTTGACCAATATTTTTTCATCCAGCTTTGTTTTATTGGTAAATATTGAAGACAATAAGGAAGATTTATACCTATATTATTATTAATATAAAAGAATAACGACTCGAATCGATATCTTAAATATGAACTTATTAGTATTTATTTATAAATAGAACGATGTATATAAATAATTGGAAACTATATTGCGCATCCCTAGTTAGGTTCGGATACACGCAACTTTTTTATTTAATTTTAATATTAACATGCCAAAGCTGTGTTATTGATATAATATAATTAATTTGTAGACACTTTAAAGTAATTATTTTAACAATTTATTATGTATTTAAATAAACACTATATATAACGTTATATTTCTCCACTATATTTATCTTTATAGGTGTAGGTACTTATCATCATGCGTGTATTCGAAATCATTGTAAGTTTGTAAAATCAAGTTTCTGATCGTAAGCAATATTTTTTTAATAGAATATAAACTCTGGATTCCTCCATCGTTTAAAATACTGTACGTCTTTAATATTTTATTTTTTTTGTTTTCAATTACTAATATTAAACAGACTGTTCTTATAAAATATCTTTCATTCCTGATCAATCAAGGTATTTTATCGAACATGGCTACTATGTTAATTGGTATGGAAAATTGTACCTAATCTATATATTATTATATATCGAACATTGTATTCATCATTGTTGTAGGATCCAGAAAGTACTGTGATTTGTAACTACCACAGAAATCAGAATGGAATCAGCTGATTACCCGAAAATGTACCGATAGAGGGCGTTATTTATTAACTGTCATATGTTAAAATCATAATTCTGTTTTGTAAACAACAGTAACAATTTATTTGTTTGATTTTTTGTAGCTTATGAATTAAATACCTACTCTTCGTTTCCAACTAGAGTTGAGGGTCATATTTTAAGTGATTCTGGTAGATAACTAAAAGTATCTTCTTTTAATGATGATGAATGAAAAAACTGAAAATGAAGGTAGTCTGCCCTATTTATAAAAAATATATAAAATGTGTATTTCACGGTATTGGGTGCATTTGTTAGTACATACTAACCATAAGACATAGAAATATTTGAGATAGGTAGGTACTTTGAACAGTACAAAGATAAGTAGAGTTAATGGTATAATTTTAATTGTCTACTATAATAGCAGATGGGTTGAATAAACGATTCCGTTCCCAAATGAAAACTTGTTTGTTTTTGCTACGATAACCCTTTCCTTTACAGAATTAATTTTGAGTAGCGAATAGACTGCCAACTGGCCTGCACAACAGCCTAAGTTCCATGGCATCACTAATAAAGTAGAATTTTTAATCGCACAACATTTTTGACGTTTCCGGTGCTACCAGATTTTTATGAAAAATAAATAGTGCTGGGGACTAAAAAAGATTGTATGAATCACCTCACTCATTAGGTACAGTAAACATAGTGAGTCGACGCGCTAAAAAATAGAGAAGCAGAAACTGGTTTATACTTTATTGACTCATTCACCTAACAACGAAACCACATCACATCACTATTAGTTACCATATGGCATCATTGTTAAACGACTGCCTGAAAAAAGGAGTATATTTTTCAGGGTTCATGTATGTATGTATGTATGTATGTATATAAGTGAGTTTGTATATTCCACCATAACTTCTATACGCCTGAACTGATTTTAATAAATGAGGTATCGTTAGAATCCCTACCTTATTCCGGGTGGCTAGTAAAATTAAAAAAAAAATTGATGGGTTGCCCATGATCCCGCATTGAAGACTAAAGTTGAAAAAAAATCGAAAATAAGGTTAACTATATAATCATCATCTAGAAAATTATGAGTAGATTCCAAAAATATATAACACTATAGTTCAATATCCAGTGATTCACAAAAAATATCATTTAATATAAATGTGTATAAGATTCTATTTATCTAGATTTTTAACTTTTTAGTTCGTTTTTTGGCAGGGCAGTCGTGTTTTTTTAATTTTTTTAATTATAGCTTGTTTTACA
This sequence comes from Erebia palarica, assembly GCA_964035005.1. Taxonomy (NCBI): domain Eukaryota; kingdom Metazoa; phylum Arthropoda; class Insecta; order Lepidoptera; family Nymphalidae; genus Erebia; species Erebia palarica. Next base: position 43,467,843 of record OZ035983.1, read on the forward strand.
ATTTGACGTTAGCTCAGGTCGGTTAATCTGAATGTCAAAAATCCATTCTAATTTCTAATACTTTAAAGAACAATAAGTATAACTTCTTTTATGATTAAACTTGATGATGCCTGCGACATTGTCCGAAATCAATTAAAATAATTATTACTTAGACCACAATAAAAATGCCTGTTAAGCAAATGAGTTTAATGGAGTAAAGAATAAACTAAGTAAATAATATCTCCTATAAAATTTATCATCACTGGTAATGTATCTAGTATTTATACGTATTATCGACATTAAGATTAAGCAAATCACAGATTGGAATGTGACAGTGACTAGAATAACTACCTAAGTACAGTTTCATGATACTGATGATATTGATGTTGATGATATCTCTAGGCATGATTGTCTATCTTTGCTTAAAGCATTATTATTTTAATATTTTTGACGCTTTTGTTTTATAATTATAATCCTTATTTTAAGGACGTCATGGTCCAAACAATATTAAAATAATACTGCTTTAAGCGTTGGTAGTAAGCCCCCCCGTTCTCCGTCGATTTATGTCGATACAAGATTGTTCTACACCAACTTTTCACACATAAGAAATGCTTGTTTCTCTTCATGAAACCTGAAATCATGAAAAAAATGTACTTGCAATTTAAGTATTTTCCCATATGAAAGGTATAGCACAAAATGTTATTTGTTAGTAGGTACTTGGGATACCTGCGAGCCAATACACGCACACCAACACAAAATGCCACACAAATACAATAAAACAACATAAGTACACGAAAACTTTTATTTTTATTAAAATTAAAAACATGGATCTTGTCATGACAATCAGTAGACCTCAAAAATCACAGTCGCTCTTAATACTAAAGGCCTTATTAATAAAAGTTTACACACTCCTTTTATATAATTTAAAAAACGTCAAATGTACGAAATAAATAGATCATTAGGTACGTTTTTCAACATTATTTAACTCTCCGAGTGCGTTTTCCAACTTCAACGGTCAACCTTACGGTCATATTAAGGCAATATGTAATAAATAAAGCAGTATGTAAAATTCATTGCATAAAAAAAGGTTTATGTCCACGTGCTTCATAAGTTAAATTTTACTTAAATAAAATTTCTTCATTTCGCTTTTATTACTAAACTACAAACATATACAAATAAAAATATTTAACAAAAAATAAAAGTAAAATTAAAATAAATAAAGTTTTAATAAAATTCTTAAAATTCGTATAATAAAAAGTAACCAATTAAAGTACGAAACCGAAAAAATAATCCCATTTGAGAGTATTTTTGTGACAGACATTTTTAATTTAAGTAATTTAATTTGACTAAATTTAAAACTATTTTCAAAATATGTACAACCAAATCAATTTTATTTATATCGAATATCACTTTAATAAAAGTTTTGATAATTCGTTATTAAAATAAATAAAAAAAGTTAAATGGGAAAACGTGATAAAATAAAGTGCTACAATTTGTGACACAGAATTAACATTATAACTTTATAATATCGTAATTGTGTAGATAATAATACTGGTTTAAAATCATGGTAAATATTTTATAAAATTTTCCTGTGTAGCCTTCCTTTTCATTTCGAAACTTAATAATTTTATGAATGTACCTCTTACACTGACACTAAAAACATATAAAAATCTGGAGTAAAAGTTTGGGGTAATAAAAAGTTCTATTACACATTGGCATTCAAAGTATACTGCACGACTAGAAGGAAGCATTTTTTAAACAAATATCTCACAGAATAAAAATGAACCTATGGAAAAAGCTTAAAAACTTTTAAATTAACTTGCAAAATATTAATTTAACTTGTAAGTCCTAGTAATCTAGAACAAGTTGGGACAAATGGGATATTGTTAAATTTTTATACATAATTTTTATCTTTGAAATAAAAGGTACACATCTGGCAAATGTATCATTTTTCGAATAGGAGGCGTATATCGGCACATATAATATTCTTTTTATATATCGCCATTCAGTTTAACAGAAAAGTACTCTTTTCTGGTAGATACTAGATATCATATTCAGGGTTTAACATCGAATATCTAAACACTCATTTACATTTACTATTACGAGTATATTATTAAATGTATTATACTGCAAAAATCACTGGACGATATATGTTTGTGATGTTTAAAATATCGTACAAATTCCATATATTTTAATTGGAAAATATAGGAAGCGTGCAGTGTATACCTACATAATATAACTATTATGCACGGAAAATTTGATCTCAAAAACGAAAATTACTTATGTAATAACATGCATAAATTATTATATTATAAAAATATACGATATTATGTCATCAGTCATCATTATATTTATACCGCTGCGTAAAAATTATCATGATAGAAAAGTCTGGTGGAAGATCTATTTCATCGGAATATACGACCATGGAAAAATCGTTACGCAAAATTATGCTCGAATAGAGAATCAATAAACATTTGAAGTGTTATTTGTTTACATGTTTTAAAAATTCCAGTTTCAAAGCAAATTTTTAAAGGAAATTCATTCAAGAAATATAATTAAATAATTAACTTATAATTTAATTTTGCACAAATAGTCTTGTAAATAAATTATTCTGTACACAACCCATCTACATAATTCGTCAATTTCGTAACTACAACACGTGTAAAATTAGGACAATAATAACTGCTCATCGGGACTCTATTTTGTAAGGCAACAAAATTGTTGAGGTATAACCAAATAAAATTAATAGTAGATCAGGAATTTTCTCCTGAAAATATTCAATGCATCGAACTCAAGAAAAATAAAAGTGGCTCCAATTTTTTTTTCTTAGAACACCAGAAATCGTATATGGTACGATTGCAATCGCTCTTGGTACATCAAATCAAACAATAAAATCATTAACGATAAGCATAAAATTACCGACGTACTTAAAGTCACTCTATTTTTATAGATCTGCAAGGAAAACACTCAAACGATTCAAACCTTTATCCTAAAGGTCACACAAATATCATATTATTGTGTCCACAAAATGATTAATTGGTTAAGTCAGTGTATTTTTATTATTTAAGTTTTATAATCTTACTTCTATTCTCCATACTTTTATGTTATAAGAAATTTTATATTTTTACAAAATAGAGAACTCAGGATAAGTTACAAATATTCTCTAGTCCCGAACTACCTTCAAGGGAGTTAACTCCAAATCCTTGCTTTGGACCCAGCCGAAGAACACCGCACTTTTTTCGGGTCTTCGTCATGACTGCCGCCGAATATGCTCTTCTGTGGTGATTCTGTGTGCGTGCTGTTGGAATATTGAATGTTTAGTCACCACAAAACCATTTTATGTAAAAAAATGTACGCCCGATAATTTAATCCCGATTGAATATTACATGCACAAACTACAAAGCCGCTTTCAGTATTTTCGACCCAATTCTCTCTAAGACTATGTCAAAGTCAAAGTCAAATAATGTTTATTCAATTTAGGTAGGTATACTACACTTATTGACGTCTAGTTATTTATAAAATATAATGGTGATAATCAGAAACGGTATATGTGAATGTGAATATTATTATTTTTCCTATATAAAAATCATAATGAAATCTGAAACCCCAAATTAACATAATAAATCTAATTATCATAATCATTACAAAAAAATCCTTATTGAGAGTTCATAGGGACGTTCATATATATATGAACGTATATATGAACGAAAATATATATTTTCGATGGCTTTATGACTTATGACTGTGTTGATTTATCGCGAGGAGATTTACTATCGAACCCGATAACGGTATCGCGGTTCATAATAAATAACGAATAATTGCGTTCTTATAATGAATAATAAACATTAACGATCACATAACCATAATGCATATCAGCGGTTTAACAATTAAATTCGCGTTAATGAGATGTGGTCAAGAGGCATTTGTATTTCGTAATAACACAAAGGAATTCTTATACATACACTAGCTGACCCGCCTCGGTCTTACTCGGGTTGGGTGTCATTTTTAACAATCGGTGAACATTTCCAAAAATCCTGAATATTTATTCTTTATTTTCATTTATTTAATATAAATTAAAATTTGACGGACCTTCATACTAATTTTCACTTAATCATCCATTAGGATGAAATTTCCAAAAATCATTTCTTAGCTAGAGTGCCTACGTCATAGAAGGAACGTACTGTCAACATTTCAAGTTTTTAACCCTTAGAAAGGCTTAGACTAAGCGTTGATAGATCAGCCAAGCAGTCAGTCAGTCAGAACAAGTCTTTTTAAATCTCTGGTAATCTTCTGAATACCTTCTTCTTGATGTGATTTATGTACGGAAAGATGGTGCATATAAGTACACGCTAGTTATATAAAAGCGAGGTTTCGATTTCAACAGAGACTGAATTTTGAAATCATACTTTAATATATAATATAATTATATACTATAAATGCGATGATTTTTAGCATGGGTACAGTTGAGGACCTGGAGTCTCTCTCCAGGTCCTCAACTGTAGGCTACTAACTGTAACTGATAGGCTACTTTTTCTCCCGGAAAATTACGGGAATTAAAAACGAACTTATTCCACGCAGACGAAGTCTCGGGCATCAGCTAGTATTAGATATACGGAGGCTAAGGGGCGGCATAGCTCTATCCCATTTGTTAGCTTCGTAACAATAAGATGAGAACCAAAATTAATTGCATCATACCTATTTGGGTTAAATAAACGGATATCACTACATACCTACCATACAATACCACTTCACCATGTAACGTGTTGTTATTGGTTTTAAATTTAGTTTTCCCAAGGTTTTTACGCGCATCCGGAATCAACGCCATTTTTGGCATTACATCAATGACATAGCGAAAGCTATTTTAGCTATTGTACCTAGCATAGCTCAAAATATCAAGGTTAGGTTAGGTTAGCTTAAGATTTTGCGTTTATCTCACCCCATATCGTAGATTTGTGAGGGATCCTAATCTATGACATATTTATATTACTATAAAAAAAATTAACCCACGTGGATGAAGTCAACGATGAGGAGAAAAGGGTCAACAGTTTGATAATACTGTCTTTCAAAAGTCTAGGTTGGATTGTGCGCCTACGTTTCGTGAATCACGTAGGACTAACTTGAATCATACCGACTTGTTTATCAATCCTTGTTGAGACTAGACTTACGTGGACTTTTGAAAACGGATGACGTCATATTGGCATAATAAATACATACGTACTTGCATCATAATAAAACACTTTTCATAAGATGACGCTTAGGCCCGCTCGCAGTAACGCTGGTATTCCTTTAACCCATAGTTAACTGCTACTCTGACAGAATTCGTATAAAATTTCTGTCAATATTTCAAATTTATTCCTTGGTTAACGGAACCCAGCGTGTCACCAAGCGGGCCTCAATATTATAGGATGCTTAATAAAATAGTAGTAATGACGGACTAAAGTCTGAACTCTACGTGCGTTTTGACATCTTTACATATCGCTTAGTAGTCTGGCAGGTAATTAAGGACTATTTTTAATTGCTAGTGAGTCGTACTCTACGTTACGTTTAACATGACCGTTACTAACTAAACAATTATTTCAATAACAAATATGAAGGTGACAACAAATACCTAACGCAATTTTTCCGCAAAAAGTTATCGCTGGTTTTTCTACTTAGGCCTGTTATTTTACAAAGATATATAATTCTTATTTCTGTTTCATATGGACATTACAAATAAACTCGCCGGCATATTTAGCGGAACATAAAAAAGGTCCATAATTAAAAAAATATGGTTTTATTTTAAAATCTACTTACTACACTTCTTTTGTTATTTAAAGTTTCATTTGTTTTACTTAAAATGAGATCACATTACGAACAGATTTTGCGAGTAAAGGCTATATGTGAAAAATGGTACATTGTTGAACTTTTCATGTAACCGGGAAAAGTGAAATTTAATATTAAAATAACAATTAATTAAATTAGAATAATGGTGATTAATATCGCGTATTTCCTCCACGTGCTCTTATTAAAGTTTCTACCCGTCTAGGCATACTGAGAATGATGTTATCGATGGTCTCCTGGGATAGTCTCCGCCATTCCTCAACTACGGCGATTCGCAATTCTCCCACGTTGGCAGGAGCTGGAATTCTGGGCTTAACTTTTCTTTTCAGCAAGTCCCAAACGTGCTCTATTGGGTTCATATCCGGTGATCTCGCCGGCCACTCCATAACAGTGATATTCATATCATTAAGATAAGCTTGAGTTACCCGAGCGGTATGCGGCCGAGCATTATCCTGCATAAAAACAAAATCTTCACCGATATATGGGGCGAACGGTACGACATTTTCTTCTAAAACTTCTCTGATATAGCGGTCTGCAGTCAGACTCCCTCTGTCAATCACTACCAAGTCTGTGCGAACTCCCAAACAAATGCCCGCCCAAACCATTATTGATCCACCACCGTATGCAACTGTAGTTTCAAAATTTGTCTGAATGTATCGTTCTCCTTTGCGTCTGTATATTCTTTGCCTGCCGTCAATTTGATTTAAGAGAATTCTGCACACATCACTAAACAATACCTTACTCCATTGGTCCGCGTTCCAAAGTCGATGTTCCTGAGCAAAAGTTAACCTGTTTCTACGATGATTTACCTCGAGCTTTGGAGCCTTGGCGGGCACAAATGAACCCAAACCAGCTTCTTCGAGCCTTCTTCGTACCGTACGCTCAGTTACGGTTACACTCCGCACTGCTTCTATTCTTTCATTTTGTTTTTATGCAGGATAATGCTCGGCCGCATACCGCTCGGGTAACTCTTTTTTATGTTCCGCTAAATATGCCGGCGAGTTTATTTCGAATATATTAAGGACATACGTACAAATGTATAAGTTTAAATAAACAGAAGAAAAATAAATCTATAGATTAATTAAATATAGACTTTATTTATTTATAAAGCTAAAAACTTGCTAAAAATACTTAATCGTTAAGTATTTCAGAACTAATTTTTAAAATTCTAACGGGATTTGTTACTTGTCTTTTTTTTATTCGTTTTGTATGTTTGTGAGTACTGAGGACGATTTATATAAGTAGGTACTTAATTATTCGTAAGTAATTAGGGTACGCCCGCAGTAAGAAAGTCATAGCGTAATAAATAGTGGTTTCAATGTAAATGCATCGGTAATAATTGTTTTAACGCTTTGAAAATTAAAATTACTAACAATAGTTAAATTATTTATGATTGTATGGGTCCCTCATGCAAAAACAACTGAACTGGTTGTCAATACATACTTAAAATTATTAATTACTAGATTATGCCCGCGACTTCGTACGCGTGGATTCATGTTTTTCAATTCCCGCAGAAACTCCTCAATTTACCGGCACAAAAAGTAGCCTATGTCCCTCCCCGGAAAAGAAACTGTCCCCATACTAAATTGCATCAAAATCGATTAAATAGATGACAGACATACACACTTTCGCATTTATAATATTAAGTGGTATGGATCTAATGGGTAGAAGCTACCTGCATCACATAAAAAAAGAAATATTCATTTTTATGGGACAACTAAATATTCATTTAATTTTGACGTCCTCCGTGGCGCAGTGTTCAGCACTGTTGTCTTAACGTGCGGAGGTCCCGGGTTCGATCCCCGGCAGGGTCAATTTGGTAATTTACAATTTCTGAATTTTCCCTGGTCTGGCCTGGTGGGAGGCTTCGGCCGTAGCTAGTTACCACCCTACCGGCAAAGACGTGCCGCCAAGCGATTAAGCGTTCCGGTACGATGCCGTGATAACCAAATAGGGGTATGGGTTTAATATAACTGCCATGCCCCTAGCAGGTTAGCCCGCTACCATCTTAGACTGCATCATCACTTACCATCAGGTGAGATTGCAGTCAAGGGCTAACTTGTAGTGGATAAAAAAATATATAAGAATAATAATAAACCATAATATTATGTATATATGTCACCGTAAGATTGTAAAAACCGTTAGATTATAATCTAACTCGCGAAATTCTTAACTGTCGAAAGATTAGAATATAACGCATTATTTTCCTGTAGATTGTAATCTGATAGGTATTTAAACCCGATAAAACCTAAGTGGCACGTGGGGCACTACTTGGTTATTTATGTCGAACCCTAACCTAACCTAAAAGAAAGAGACAAGAAAACGTAAATAAAATGAATGTTTCAAAAATTGACGCTCAGAACATTGAACAGTTTACAGTCTTTCGACAGTTTAGAATTTCGCGAGTTAGATTATAATCTAACGGTTTTTACAATCTTACGGTGACATATGTATACAAGTGACAAGTTTAGAGGTTTACAACATAATTTGCCTCAACTACGTGTATTTAATATATACATCTTGAAGGACATGTTGCGTCCTACATGGCGTTATTTACCGATGATGCTGCGTCCAACTGACTTTGTGCGTCCGGAATACGGACGCAAGATTGACCGACCCTCATTTTTAGCCCAAGGGTCCCTTATGATAGTTAGAATGTAAGGGCGAAAAATTGGCATGGACGTAATTTCATCACTACAATGCCTTTTAGCGTATAATATAGTTCCGCCATCGTCCGGCTGAAATTTGGAGGGCGCTAGTGTTCAGCGTATAATTTACCACGTATACTTTGAGTTCAGTTCACCCATCTTATCGTGTCCATTGAATATCGTACTTAATTTGTAAAGTTTTTATCATGTTCTCGTGACAACAATCTTGCGTCTCTTAAATATCCTTAAACGGGCACTAGGTACGGTGTCTGAGGGGCCTATTCGGGGTTCACGAGGGACGCATGGCGCGGGGCGCGTGGCGGCGAGCTTGTAAACAAACAGACATGTGCCGGCTGTGATGTAAGCTTGTAGGAGGTGAAATAGGGGGTGAAAGTTTGTATGAAAGTCCGTCATTTCTCAAGTTATATCCATGAAACTTGGTATACGAGCTACTGGTTGAAAATGAAGAAATATGTGTTTCACAGTTTTTAAAAATTCTAACCCCGAAGGGTAGAAATAGGGGATGAGAGTTTGCATGAAAGTCCTTCATTTCTCAAGATTATCTCAAGTTATATAAACGAAACTTGGTATTTCGGCTTTCGATAAAAATTAAAGAATTACGTGTGTCGCAGTTTTTCAAAATTCAATCCCTAAATTGGTAAAATAGGGGTTGAATTTTTTTATGACAGCTATAGCCATGAAACTTAATATATGAGTTGCGAGTTAAAAATCAAGAAATACGTATTTCACAGTTTTTGAAAATTCGACCCCAAAAGGGGTGAAATAGGGGATGAAAGTTGGTATGAAATGCCTTCATTTCTCAAGATATTTTACAAGTTATATCAACGAAACTTGGTATTTTCGCTTACGGTAAAAAATAAAGAAGTACGTGTGTCACAGTTTTTCAAAATTTTACCCCCGAAGGGTTAAAATAGGGGTTGAAATTTTGTATGAATGACCTTCATTTCTCGAGATATTGCTCAAGTTACATCTAAGAAGCTTAGTGTTTCGGCTTTTGGTAAAAAATTAAGAAGTACGTATGTCACAGTTTTTCAAAATTCAACACCCAAAAGGGTTAAATAGGGGTTGAAAGTTTGTATGAAAGTCCTTCATTTCTCAAGATATTGCTCAAGATAAATCAAAAATGCTTAGTTTTTCGGCTTTTGGTGAAAAATAAAGAAATACGTGTGTCATAGTTTTTCAAAATTCAAACCCCAAAAGGGTAAAATAGGGGTTGAATGTTTGTTTGAAAGTCCTACATTTCTCAAGTTATAGCTATTAAAATTGGTATATAAACAACGGGTTAAAAATGAAGAAATACGTATTTCACAGTTTTTGAAAATTCGATCCCTAAAATGGTGAAATAGGGGATGAAAGTTGGTATGTAAGGCCTTCATTTCAAAGGATATTGCTCAAGTTATATCAACGAAGCTTAGTATTTTGGCTTTTGGTAAAAAATAAAGAAGAACGTGTGTCATAGTTTCTCAAAATTCAACCCCCATAAGGGTAAAATAGGGGTTGAAAGTTTTTATGAAAGTCCTTCATTTCTCAAGTTATAGCCATGAAACTTGGTATATAAACTGCGAATTAAAAATGAAGAAATACGATTTCACAGTTTTTGAAAATTCGATCCCTAAAGGGGTGAAATAGGGGGTGAAATAGGGGATGAAAGTTGGTATGTAAGGCATTCATTTCACAGGATATTGCTCAAGTTATATCAAAGAAGCTTAGTGTTTTGGCTTTCGGTAAAAAATAAAGAAGTAGGTACGTGTGACACAGTTTTTTCAAAATTCAACCCTCAAAAGGGTAGAATAGGGGTTGAAAGTTTGAGTAAAGTCCTTCATTCCTCAAGTTATAGCCATGAATCTTGGTATTTAAACTGTAAATTAAAAATGAAGAAATACGTGTTTCACAGTTTTTGTGAATTCGATCCCTAAATGGGTGAAATAGGGGATGAAAGTTGGTATGTAAGGCCTTCATTTCACAGGATATTGCTCAAGTTATATCAACAAAGCTTAGTGTTTTGGCTTTCGGTAAAAAATAAAGAAGTACATGTGTCACAGTTTTTTAAAATTCAACCCCCAAAAGGGTCAAATAGGGGATGAAAGTCTGTCATAAATTTTTAAGAGCCATTAATTAAACTTGGTATTTTGTGGTAACTTGGTTGGGTTTTATTGGAATTTTGGTTCAAGAAATACCTGATTCACATTTTTTTGTAAATTTTATCCCCAAAGACGTTTAATAGATAGTTTGTCCTCCAATAACATTTTTTGCATGAGTATAGTTGAGGATCTGGATAGTGACATAGGCTTCTTTTTATCCCGGAAAATAATGAAGTACTGTGGAAATTGAAAAAAATTTATGCCACACGAACGAGTGACGCTCAATCACACCAGAACGGCTGAACGGATTGATTTGATGAAATTTGGCACAGAGATAGATTGTAGTCTGAAATAACACGTAGGCTTCTTTTTATCTCGAAAAATTTAAGAAGTCCCGCGGGAACCAAAAAATTCTCAAATGAATGTTTGTTACTCAATCACGCCAGAACGGCTGAACGGATCTGGATGAACTTTAATCATGAACGTTCATGACTTTAATACAGAGATAGATTATAGTCTGGAATAACACGTAGGCTACTTTTTATCCCGGGAAATTAATGAATTCTCGCGGGAACCAAAACATCTCAAGTGGATGTTTGTTACTCAATCACGCCATTACGGCTGAATGGATCTGGATGAACTTTGAACAGAGATAGATTATAGTCTGCAATAGCCAATAACACATAGGCTACTTTTTATCCCGTATAATTAAAGATTTCCGTGGGAACCAAAAAAAAACAATCCACTCGGACGAAGTCGCGGGCATCAGCTAGTCATTATGACATATGCAGAGCATTATACGGAATTGATTTAAACATACAGTTGGATGGAGGCGGGAATGTGCATGCAGTGTTTAGTAGGTATACGGAGATATTCAGTGTGCAAGAAAGATTTAAGAGTGAACAGACGCACAAATTCAGTTATTCGGAACCAATCTGAATTCAGTAGTAGATAGATGTAATTTAGTTATAATAATCATTATGATATATGCAGAGCATTATACGGAATTGATTTAAACATACATTCGGATGGAGGCGGGAATGTGCATGCAGTGTTTAGTAGGTATACGCAGGTATTCAGTGTGCAAGAAAGATTTAAGAGTGAACGGACGCACAAATTCAGCTAGAAATATTTAATTTGAATATCACCATTTAACGTTTAAATGAAATTTGACGTCGACTTCTGATATGATACTGATTAAAACATCTTACATACGCATTGAAAACATTAAAAATCTCACTACATTCAGTGGACGCCGCAGGGTGGTAGTTTGTAAAGACGCAAGAAGTCCTTCGCGATTTATATATATATATATATATATATATATATATATATATATTATACTATATATAGCTCGATTACCACTCACTCACTGACTCACTCATTGACATAATTGTTCTCCTAGAAAGAGACAGAAAACGATGTAATGATGTATGGGAGATGTGTTTGAGTGCGCGAGTCGAGTAGGGAAAAATTATGACATTTCGGAAAAACAAGATGGCGGCCGACGTGATTCTTGTAACTCTTTTGTTTTCCAACCGATTTCGTTGCAACTCGCAGTGATGGAAGAAATTAGGAAACGATCTAGAGAAAAAGTGTAGAAAATTGGAAAACTAAGATGGCGGCCGAGCTGTAGTGTTTTAAAATTTTTGATTTTTCGACCTCGAACCGCGGCGCCACAGATCCGAAACGGCGTAATCGAGCATAATTTTTTTTTCTATTCCCGCCTACAATTATCCTGTATTTTGACAGAATGCGGGTGGTTTTAAAAAATTCAAGATGGCGGCTCTCGCGGCGGCCGTTCGGTTCGAGTTACGAAAAAACGCCATTTTAAAATTCAAATTTCTCGCAGTTGGCAACGTCGGAGCGTTTTGACTTGTATGGGGAGATTGTGTGTAAAGACTCGAGGTATGGATTGGGTAAAAAAAATTACCCCATTTCTCGGGAAAATTTCAAGATTTACCCCAAAAATAAAAATATCGAAATATGTATTTTTTTAAAAATTCGAGATCGAGCAACCATGTGTCCCACTTGTACGAATGACATTTGGGTAATTTGGTCGCCGAGGTCTGGCAACACTGGAATTTATCAAAGAAAAAGTGATTTTCGACATGGTCTCTTTTCAGGGGCTATCATGTCGGCTGGGTGCGAGCGAGATGAACAATTGAAACGTCGTCAGGAGCGGTGTATCTTGTTGTTCATGGGAAAATTATAAAACTGTGTCAAATGATTCTGTGAAACGAGGTGGCGGCCATTTTGTATTCCTTTTGTGTTTTTGAGAATTTCGATCACGTCTTAGAGGCGGTTGGCAACATTTGGGAAAGTTAACATGTATGGATCGATTGTGTAACTCGACGGGCAGTATCGAGAAATCAAAACAGTGTTGCCATATTCGGGGTAGTTTTCGAGATTTTCCGTAAAAGCTTCCTCCTGTAAAATTTTGTATGAAAAATTTTTTTTTCACCGATGGCTTCGTATAGAAGTCAGAAAATATAACTTGAAGAAAAATATGGAGACAGCTGATGATTGAGGATTTCGGAGACGGGTAAAGAGCACGGCCAGGGTATTGAAGATAGGTGGGGGGTGCTCGAACAAATGTCACTCGAAACCTCATCCAATTGGCAATAAGTAAAAAAAAAACTCAAAATGGTGGATTCAAGATGGCTGCCATACAAATTTCGTGAGTGTCTATCTCGGAGAGTATGAGAGATGGAAGTGTGGTTTCTTGGCAAGAGATGATCAGGACGAGGAGGTCTATTTAGCGAAATGAAAAAAAATTTAAGATGGCGGAATATTTTTTTTCATACCAAATTATATGGCGAATATTGAAGAGACTACAAGTGTTGTAGTAGTGTTTAGTAATTGACCAAATTGTTCTCCAAGAAAGATACAGAAAACGATACAATTATGTTAGGGAGATGTGTTCGGGTGCGGGATGGGAGTAGGGAAAAATTATGAAATTTCGGAAAAACAAGATGGCGGCTGTCACGGCGGCCGTTCGGTCTGAATTACGAAAAAATGCAATTTTAAAATTCAACTTTCTCGCATTTGGCAACGTCGGAACGTTTCGACTTTAACGGGGAGATTGTGTGTACAGACTCGAGGTATGGATTGAGGAAAAAAATTACCCCATTTCTCGGGAAAATTTCAAGATTTACCCCAAAAATAAAAAAATCGAAATACGAACTTTTTTAAAAATTCGAGCACGAGCAACCACGTGTCCCACTTGTACGAATAACATTTGGGTGATTTAGTCGCCGAGGTCTGGCAACAATTGAATTTATCAAAGAAAAAGTGATTTTCGACATGGTCTTTTTTCAGGGGCTATCATTTCGGCTGAGTGCGAGCGCGATGAAAAATTGAAACGTCATCAGGAGCGGTGTATCCTGTAGTTCACGGTAAAATTATAAAACTATGTCAAATGATTCTGTGAAACGAGGTGGCGGGCATTTTGTATTGCTTTTGTGTTTTTGAAAAATTTCAATCACGTCTTAGAGGCGGTTGGCAACATTTGGGAAAATTGACATGTATGGATCGATTGTGTAACTCGTCGGGCCGTATCGAGATATCAAAACAGTGTTGCCACATTCGGGGTAGTTTTCGAGATTTTCCCTAAAAACTTCCTCCTGTAAAATTTTGTATGAAAAAATATTTTTTCACTGCTGGCTTCGTATGGAAGTCAGAAAATATAACTTGAAGAAAAATATGGAGACAGCTGATGATTGAGGATTTCGGAGACGGGTAAAGGGTACGGCTAAGGTATTGAAGATAGGTGGGTGGTGCTCGAACAAATGTCACTCGAAACTTCATCCAATTGGCAGAGAGTTTAAAAAAAACTCAAAAATGGTGGATTCAAGATGGCTGCCATACAAATTTCGTCAGTGTCTATCTCGGAGAGTATGAGAGATGGAAGTGTGCTTTCTTGGCAAGAGATGATCAGGACGAGGAAGTCTATTTAGCGAAATGATAAAACATTCAAGATGGCGGTTTTTTTTTTCATACGAAATTATATGGCGAATATTAAAGAGACTGCAAGTGTAGAACTTTGCAAAATTTGTATACGGTTCCGTTTTACCCACGCCGGGGCACCCTAGGATAACGAAACAGGAAACTAATACCAAAATTTTCTAAAATCAGCGCCATTTTGAAATTCTTTGTTAAGTGACCGGTTTCGTTCAAAATCGATATTTAGGACTCCATGGGATTGCAAAGCAGGAAACTGGTACCATAATTTAAAAAATTCAGCGCCATTTTGAAATTCTTTGTTATTGTAGCGATTTCGTTCAAAATCGATATTTAGGACTCCATGGGGTTACTAAACAGTAAACTTTTACCAAAATAAAAAAAAAACAGCACTATTATGAAATTCTTTGTTAATTGACCGATTTTGTTCAAAATCGATGTTTAGGACTCCCTGGGATTTCAAAACAGGAAACTGATACCAAAATTGTAAAAAATCAGCGCCATTTTGAAATTCTTTGTTATTGTAGCGATTTCGCTCAAAATCAATATTTAGGGCTTCCTGGGATTACAAAACAGGAAACTGATACCAAAGTTTAAAAAATCAGCGTTATTTTGAAATTCTTTGTAAAGTGACCGAATTCGTTCAAAATCGATACTTAGGGCTCCCTGGGGTTACAAAACAGGAAACTGGTAGGTACCAAAGTTGTTAAAAATCAGCGCTATTTTGAAATTATTTGGGAATTGACCAATTTAGTTAAAAATTGATATTTAGGACTCCCTGGGAATACAATACAAGAAACTGGTACCAAAATTTTACAAAATCAGCGCCATTTTGAAATTCTTTGTTAATTGACAGATTTAGTTCAAAATCGATATCTGAGGATCCCTGGGATTAAAAAACAGGAAACTGATACCAAAATTTAAAAAATTCAGCGTCTTTTTGAAAATCTTTGTTAATTGACCGATTTCGTTCAAAATCGATATTTAGGACTCCATGGGATTGCAAAACAGGAAACTGGTACCAATATTTAAAAAATTCAGCGCCATTTTGAAATTCTTTGTTATTGTAGCGATTTTGTTCAAAATCAATATTTAGGACTTCCTCGAATTTCAAAACAAAAAACTGACGCCAAAGTTTTAAAAAATCAGCGCCATTTTGGAATTCTTTGTTAATTGACCGATTTCGTTCAAAATCGATATTTAGGACTCCATGGGATTGCAAAACAGGCAACTGGTACCAAAATTTAAAAATTCAGCGCCATTTTTAAATTCTTTGTTATTGTAGCGATTTCGCTCAAAATCCTTATTTAGGGCTTCCTGGGATTACAAAACAGGAAACCGATACCAAAGTTTTAAAAAATCAGCGCCATTTTGAAATTCTTTGTTAATTGATCGATTTCGTTCAAAATCGATATTTAGTACTCCATGGGATTACAAGACAGGAAACTGGTACCAAAATTTTACAAAATCAGCGCCATTTTGAAATTCTTTGTTAATTGACAGATTTAGTTCAAAATCGATATCTGAGGATCCCTGCAGGAAACTGATACCAAAATTTAAAAAATTCAGCGCCATTTTGAAAATCTTTGTTAATTTACAGATTTAGTTCAAAATCGATATCTGAGGATCCCTGGGATGATTACAAAACAGGAAACTGATACCAAAAAATTAGCGCCATTTTTAAATTCTTTGTTAATTGACCGATTTCGTTCAAAATCGATATTTAGCACTCCCTGGGGATACAAAACAGGAAACTGTTACCAAAATAAAAAAAAAGCCATTTTGAAATTCTTTGTTAATTGACCGATTTCGTTCAAAATCGATATTTAGGGCTATCTGTGATTACAGAACAGGAAACTGGTATCAAAATTTAAAAAAAACAGCGCCATTTTGAAATTCTTTTTTAATTTACCGACTTCGTTCAAAATAGATATAAAGGACTCCCTGGGATTTCAAAACAGGAAACTGATACCAAAATTGTAAAAAATCAGCGCCATTTTTAAATTCTTTGTTATTGTAGCGAATTTCGCTCAAAATCAATATTTAGGGCTTCCTAGGATTACAAAACAGGAAACTGATACCAAAGTTTTAAAAATCAGCGTTATTTTGAAATTCGTTGTTTAGTGACCGATTTCGTTCAAAATCGATATTTAGGGCTCCCTGGGGTCACAAAACAAGAAACTGGTACCAAAGTTGTAATCAATCAGCGCCATTTTGAAATTATTCGGGAATTGACCAATTTATTTCAAAATTGATATGTAGGACTCCCTGGGAATACAATACAGGAATAAATTTAAAGAAATCAATATTATGACAGTGCACAACCAATATATATTTGAAAATTTAGTATACGTGCATAAACACATTGATAAATTCAAGAAGAAAAGTGATTGTCATAATGTCAATACTAAAAATAAAAATAAACTTGTAATGCCTGCTTCTAGGCTTAGTAAAACTACCAATTCGTTTGTTGGAAACAGTGTCCGCTTCTACAATAAGCTCCCAGAAGATATGTTAAAGATGTCTCTAAATAAGTTCAAAGTTAATGTAAAACGTAAACTTATTAAAAAATCTTATTACCATGTAAAGGATTACTTAAACGACAAGGAAGCTTGGCAATGAGTTGCTATATGGCTCTGATAGTTCCATAGTTAAGATGATTTGTGAGATGGTGATAATAAAAAGAAAAAAAAAACCCGGCTGAGTTTGTTGTGGGCTCTTCTCAGACCAGGGCGCGTTTGGAACCCTCGTAGCTTTAGTTTTAAGATACCGTAACCAATTATCACCATCATGTTTTATAAGTAAGTAATTTTTAACGTCAATAAGTGTACCTACAGTGTACCTATATTGAATAAATGATATTGAGTATTGAGTAAACTGATATGAAATTTAAAAAAAATCTGCGCCATTTTGTAATTCTTTGTTAATTGACCGATTTCGTTCAAAATCGATATCTGAGGATCCCTGGGATTTCAAAACAAGAAACTGATACCAAAGTTTTAAAAAATCAGCGCCATTTTTTTTTTTTTAATCACAACCCGTGAGCTGCTTTAGCAGCTCACGCACAGAGCGAAAAACTAGTTATACTATATATAGCTAAATTACCACTCACTCACTCACTCACTCACTGACTCATTGACATAATTGTTCTCCTAGAAAGAGACAGAAAATGATACAATGATGTATGGGAGAAGTGTTCGAGTGCGGGAGTCGAGTAGGGAAAAATTATGACATTTCGGAAAAACAAGATGGCGGCCGACGTGATTCTTGTAACTCTTTTGTTTTCCAACCGATTTCGTTACAACTCGCAGTGATTGAAGAAATTAGGAAAAGATCTATAGAAAAAGTGGAAAAAATTGGGAAAACAAGATGGCGGCCGAGCTGTAGTGTTTTAAAATTTTAGATTTTTCGACCTCGAACCGCGGCGCCACAGATCCGAAACGGCGTAGTCGCGCATAATTTTTTTTTCTATTTCCGCCCACAATTATCCTGTATTTTGACAGAATGGGGGTGGTTTTTAAAAATTAAAGATGGCGGCTGTCACGGCGGCCGTTCGGTTCGAGTTACGAAAAAACGCAATTTTAAAATTCAAATTTCTCACAGTTGCCAATGTCAGAGCGTTCCGACTTCTAAGGGGAGATTGTGTGTACAGACTCGAGGTATGGATTGGGGGAGAAAAATTACCCCATTTCTCGGGAAATTTTCATGATTTACCCCAAAAATAAAAAAATCGAAATACGAACTTTTTTAAAAATTCGAGTTCGAGCAACCACGTGTCCCACTTGTACGAATGACATCTGGGTAATTTCGTCGCCGAGATCTGGCAACACTGGAATTTATCAAAGAAAAAGTGATTTTCGACATGGTCTTTTTTCAGGGGCTATCATGTCGGCTGGGTGCGAGCGAGATGAACAATTGAAACGTCATCAGGAGCGGTGTATCCTGTAGTTCACGGGAAAATTATAAAACTATGTCAAATGATTCTGTGAAACGAGGTGGCGGCCATTTTGTATTCCTTTTGTGTTTTTGAAAATTTCAATCACGTCTTAGAGGCGGTTGGAAACATTTGGGAAAGTTGACATGTATGGATCGATTGTGTAACTCGACGGGCAGTATCGAGAAATCAAAACAGTGTTGCCACATTCGGGGTAGTTTTCGAGATTTTCCCTAAAAACTTCCTCCTGTAAAATTTTGTATGAAAAAATTTTTTTTCACCGATGGCTTCGTATAGAAGTCAGAAAATATAACTTGAAGAAAAATATGGAGACAGCTGATGATTGAGGGTTTCGGAGATGGGTAAAGG
Organism: Erebia palarica; assembly: GCA_964035005.1. Lineage (NCBI taxonomy): Eukaryota > Metazoa > Arthropoda > Insecta > Lepidoptera > Nymphalidae > Erebia > Erebia palarica. The sequence goes on from OZ035983.1 coordinate 43,486,658, forward strand.
GCACGGCCAGGGTATTGAAGATAGGTGGGGGGTGCTCGAACAAATGTCACTCGAAACCTCATCCAATTGGCAATAAGTAAAAAAAAAACTCAAAATGGTGGATTCAAGATGGCTGCCATACAAATTTCGTGAGTGTCTATCTCGGAGAGTATGAGAGATGGAAGTGTGGTTTCTTGGCCAGAGATGATCAGGACGAGGAGGTCTTTTTAACGAAATGAAAAATAATTCAAGATGGCGTAATATTTTTTTTTATATGGCGAATATTGAAGAGACTGCAAGTATAGAATTAAGCAAGATTTTGATACGGTTCCGTTTTACCCACGACGAGGCTCCCTGGAATTACAAAACAGGAAACTCATATCAGAGTTTTAAAAAATCAGCGCCATTTTGAAATTCTTTGTTAATTGACCGATTTCGTTCAAAATCGATATTTAGGGCTCCCTGTGATTACAGAACAGGAAACTGGTATCAAAGTTTTAAAAAAATCAGCGCCATTTTGTAATTCTTTGTTAATTGACCGATTTTGTTCAAAATCGATATTTAGTACTCCATGGGATTACAAGACAGGAAACTGGTACCAAAATTTTACAAACTCAGCGCCATTTTGAAATTCTTTGTTAATTGACAGATTTCGGTCAAAATCGATATCTGAGGATCCCTGGGATTAAAAAAACAGGAAACTGATACCAAAGTTTTAACAAATCAGCGCCATTTTGAAAATCTTTGTTAATTTACAGATTTAGTTCAAAATCGATATCTGAGGATCCCTGGGATTACAAAACAGGAAACTGATACCAAAATTTTAAAAAATCAGCGCCATTTTGAAATTCTTTGTTAATTGACCAATTTCGTTCAAAATTGATACTTAGGACTCCCTAGGAATACAATACAGGAAACTGATATGGAATTTTAAAAAAATCTGCGCCATTTTGTAATTCTTTGTTAATTGACCGATTTTGTTCAAAATCGATATCTGAGGATCCCTGGGATTACAAAACAGGAAACCGATACCAAAGTTTTAAAAAATCAGCGCCATTTTGAAATTCTTTGTTATTGTAGCGATTTCGTTCCAAATCGATATTTAGGACTTCCTCGAATTTCAAAACAGGAAACTGATGCCAAAGTTTTAAAAAATCAGCGCCATTTTGGAATTCTTTGTTAATTGACCGATTTCGTTCAAAATCGATATTTAGGACTCCATGGGATTGCAAAACAGGAAACTGGTACCAAAACTTAAAAAATTCAGCGCCATTTTTAAATTCTTTGTTATTGTAACGATTTCGTTCAAAATCGATATTTAGGACTTCCTCGAATTTCAAAACAGGAAACTGATGCCAAAGTTGTAAAAAATCAGCGCCATTTTGGAATTCTTTGTTAATTGACCGATTTCGTTCAAAATCGATATTTAGGACTTCCTCGAATTTCAAAACAGGAAACTGATGCCAAAGTTTTAAAAAATCAGCGTTATTTTGAAATTCTTTGTTAAGTGACCGATTTCGTTCAAAATCGATATTTAGTGTTCTCAGGGATTACAAAACAGGAAACTGATACCAAAGTTTTAAAAAATCAGCGCCATTTTGTTTTTTTTTTAATCACAACCCGTGAGCTGCTTTAGCAGCTCACGCACAGAGCAAAAAACTAGTATATATATATATATATATATATGGCATTTCTCTACTAAATGGAAAATCGTTGTCCTAAGCAAATTTTATATAATAAATATTAATATTTTTAAGTTTTTTGTACGAAAAATGACAAAGTATTAGGTATTCTTGACAAGGCATAGCTTATCTAGTAATTTAATAATGTAATATTTATATAAATCAACCTCAAATACCTCAAAACACAGTCCCCTGGTATGTCCCTTTTCCCAAATTACAAGTCTTGTGACCGATATTTTTTAGGTCGATGATACTGAATAAAATGTATTAAAATACTTTTAAAAAAAATCAGTCAGTATCTTTATAAATCACAACTATATCATTTACTATAAAAATTTAGTCAAAAAATGTTGATGTGAATGCTGTCCTCAAATTTTTTAAACAGTCCCCTGATAAAATTTGAAAACCGCGCTTAAGTCAAATTTGTATAGGCGCGAAACGTTAGCATCGTGAAACGGAACGCAATCAGTGTGAAGTTCGTTCGGGTGTATAGATAGGCGGGCAGTTGCCATTTTGTTAGTGCCACCACTGAGTCTGCTAGTGAACCACGCGTCTCGGCCGTTAGATAAACAGTCCACTGGTTAGCTATTTTTTTCCTATTTTAAGAATTTTAAGCACAAATATTTGCTTAAAATAATTGATTATTAAGTATGTAGCCACATTTATTTCGTTAATGTGATAAGTTTAGATGATTTTGTTTTATTAAATATACATGTTAAAATGACAGTCCTCTGGCTGACAGTCCTCTGTCATTTCATAGTACAGGGGACTGTTTTATAACGCAGGGGACTGTTTTCTTTGGGTTTTGTCAAGTCTGACATGTCAGATTGCGCATCTATGATCAAAATCATTTACAATATCGGTTCTTTCTTAGGTAGTATCTCAAAATGCCACCCAAAAATAAGCCAGCCAAAACAAGAGAAGACATATCAGAACAAAAACGGATAGCTGAACGTTTAAGATATCAGCGACTTAAAAATGACCCAAAAAAAGAAGAAATGTAAGAAAGAGAAAGACAGAAATACCAAAAAGAAAAAGAAAAAGGCACAAGAAAATTAGTTAAGGATATGAGTCGTCACGAGCATAAGGCAGAAAAATAATAATTCGAAAGAGCATTGTACTAAGTATCGCGTAAAGAAAGAAAGCTTGAAAGATATAACAAATAATTTTATAAGGGAAAATACACCTCAATTCGACGATTACGAAATACGAATCAATTGATCCCCCAGTGGAACGTCGGGCACCTTTAAGATCATCAATCGTAGCAATAAAGAAAGAGGCTAAAAAGAAACGTGAAAAGATACTGAAAGAAGAAGACCATAAGATTCAGGAATACAAACAGAAATTGGAAAAGTATAAAAATAGGTTACAGCGGTTGAAAAAAAAGAAGTTAGTTATAACTATAAAAATGATGAGACACCTAACACAAAACTTACAAGAATGTGTGATACTCCATCAACTCGCAAAGATGTTGTAAAAAAGGCACTTTTTGGAGAAGTTTTGAATAAATAATTAAAATAAAACTATGCAGGCTTGAAAACACAAAAAGAGAAAGAGATTTTTGGGAAAGTTATATCTGATAGAATAGTTAAAAAATATAAATAATGGAGAATCAAAGACACTGCTATATCGTATAAGAGACTTCAGAAAACTAATAATCAGTCTTTATTACCCAAAACACGAACTCGTCTAGCACTAATTTTATCCAAACATATGAAGACAGTGCAATTTTTTTATGAAAATGATGATACTGCAGCAATTCGACTATTATCAAATAGTCGAATTGCTGCAGTAAAACGGGAATACAGTGCCAGAAACGGAGTCAAAAAACAAAAAAGATATTTATTGCATACAATATTCAATTTATACAAGAAATTTAAGAGTAATAACACGGGTCTAATTAGTTACCAGACAGTCTGTCGTTTGCGTCCTTTCTGGGTGGTACCACCTACACTAATGAACGGGATTCAAATATTGATTTGAAATTATATTCATTGTAGGTACTATCGAAAGATTCTGCGTTACGATAATCACAATAAATTGCTTGAAAACACTTGCTGCAATCGTTATGATGAGCAATGTTTATCTCGAGAATGCCAGCGCCGTGTCCGTGTAAGAACTTCAAATAAAATTTGATTTCTTTCATACTGAAATACTTGTTTTTATTCATAAAAACATTCCCCTGTGCGTCTACAACAGTCCGCTGTCACGATTTTGGATAAAATCGTCTATAACTCAAAAACCAGGACGAAAATATGTGGGCTTTTCAAAGAGATATATTTAATTTAATATTGTCCTTCATTTTATTAACAAACATTCTCAACATTTAATAAAATTTGCTTAGGACAGTCTTGTATGGGCAAGTTTCCAAATAGCAGAGAAACATATATATATATACAATTTTTGAATATTACAATTAATATTTCAAAAATTGACACTCAGAACATTGAACGATTCACAATCTGTCGACAGTTTGCAATTTCAAGAGTTAGATTATAATCTAACAGTTTTACAATCTTACCGTGACATAGTAGATTGTGGCTAATTTTGTTGTTGTTGTACTACAGGAAAATAGTTACCTGCCTACCTAAAAATTATTATCTCACAAAATCTAGTTCGTTGAGAACATCAAATGGTTGCAAAACAGGCAGTTGTAAACAGGTGTATCATTGCCGAAAATTTTCTTAGTTTAAGTCGAGGGAATAAATATCAATAATATTGTGATATTTACCTATAATACATATATTTTTTTTTATCTAAATTTATTTGGAACACCTATAATATGTTCTCATGATAATGCCAAATTAGTAGAACATCAGTAGATTTGTTAGTTAATATTCAGTTATTGTTAATGCAATCAAACACCAACATCAATGTAAGCAAAAGTGAAAGTAAGTCACATCAAGCAAGCATGCACACATTAGACAAATGGCAATAGTAATAAACATTAAATAGGATTGGGCGACTAATAATAATTTCTAAATGTTGAAATTTATAGAAGAAAATTTCAAGTACTTAAGTACTTAATTCTGAGGAATTTCAGTAGTAATAGCTATTAAATTACTCATATTTCTAATATGCTTAAAATAATTTGGAAATCACATAATTAAGTATCTTTATTAATACGTAACAGTAAGTAGTAAGGAGCCAATTTTTTTTAACTATATTTAAACAGAACTGAGACCATTGTAGAAAATACTAGCTGATAAAAGAGGTAAATCAGCCAGATATTTAAATTTGTCTCACTAATACTAGGTACTAGCTGTAAGTGTACCTACCTGTACCTGTTAGCAAGGAATTACCTACTTATAGGTTCTTTTTAGCATATTTTTGCATCTAAATGGCATTGCAGCAAAGTGTGCTACTTCCTCAGAATTAAGTACTTACTTAAGTAAATTGGGACAATAAAGAGATTTTTGAATATTCAATTAGTTAACTACTAACAAAAAATAGTGCCTTACCTAAGCACGTTTCTGAAGTTTTCCAGCTCTCTTATACTATTAGACAGTCTGGCAAACGCATTAAACAATGCTACTATCTCTGTCCTTTGCAATCTTTTGTGAGATTTGTGTTTCAACATCAATTTGCCGTGTTCTGAGTCTCCTTCAAAACTATCCCATTGGCCTGAGAAGAGAATTTTTAGAGCGGTTCCTAGCCCCTGGGTCTGCAACTTCCCCCATAGCTTACATTTATCACATCCAACACAGTCCATTATCCGTGATATATTCCAGAAGTGGTCACGGAACTCCTGTTTCAACTTAGCAGCTTGATTCCCACCAGTAAACATCGAGGATTCATTAAAGTGGTCAGGAAAACTATAAATAACTCCCAACATGTTACGAATTGCATCTCTTGTTTCCTCATCCTCTACAGGGTTACCCGTAAAGTAATCCTCACGTTCTAAATAAGGCCCAGCTTTAGCGAGAGCACGCATTTCTAACAAATACACAAAGTACAGATTCTTCAACCAATTTGAACCTTCACCAAATGTTAAGGATGGATCAAACCTGCGTTGGAACTCTTCCAAATTTGGCCCCCATTCACCTTCAGGTGGTGCGGCAAAACCTAACTTCTTTTCAGACAACAAATACTTTGAACATAAATGTATATTAATACTGGTGTGTAGACCTGATATGGCTCTGTAGAACACCCTTTTTTCTAAACACATATTACTTAAATCGGAGCTTAAAACATAAGGGAATGACTCATAGGGATTTGTTTTGGTACGAAAACAATTTTCTTGGTAAATACTTCTCCATATTCTATGTGCCGAAGGGCCTTTGTATCCAGTGTATCTTTCAGGGTTTAGTGACAAATCAACATACTCTGCATCTGCATCTTTATCATCACATTCACAGAAGTTCCCTATTGAATCATCGTAGGCTTTCCATTTAGCGATTTCGTATTGACTTGCAGCACTTAGGGTCATATTCAAATAGCCCAAAGCTGGATCATGATCGGTATCAGAGTTACAGGGTGACTGAGCGTTTTCTGTGTATTTATGCAATGGGGACATCTCCTCGTATTCGTTTTCGTAACCATTCTGGTAACCGGGCACGCTTTCTTTAGCGCAAGTTTTTATGTGGCAATGTTTCATCGCACATCTGCTGTCGTCTGCCCAGAAAGGGCATTCCTTTTTTAAATTGACCTTGTAGAACCGAAAATAGTCTTTCGCCACTACGCTCTGGATCCTGGGAAATACCTTAACGTTGTTGAAATAGTCGATCGTGTCTACGTTACAGGAACAATCTCCGAGAGCGCCATGCAGGTCCTCGAAGCAAGCGTTGCTATCGCAGGCGGCGGTTTCGTATAGTTCCGTGTCGTAGCCAACAACTTGAACTATCGCGAGGGCGAAAATTAAAAACACAACATAGTAATTCTTAGATGCCATTTTCGAAAGTTCAATACTTTTACTACGCATTTTGTCAATTAAACGAGTAAATCTCTGCAGTACTTTAAAGTTCATTTGGAAACCTACTCGCACTACATCAGATACGGCTGTGATTTACACAAAACTCCGATATTGGAAAATAGAATTAAGGAAAATACAATTTTACGTGCACTCAAGAACATGTAGACATCTCGTTTTGTTAGTTTCCATGTATTTTGGTTTTTGTCAATCATGAATGTGTCAAGAATGTCAATGTCCCTGTGACATATTTTGTAAAAATTTCTGAACGCGAATTTATGGCAAATATATTATTATAAATTATTTTGTATTATATAATAGTAAATAGCATTAAATAATTATATCCTACCTACTATTTTTTTGTACTTTTATAGAGTACAGAACGGCACAGCAAAGCTTCTCATTTCTTCTAATTTCATTTTTATTTTTAACCTCAGAACAAAAACTTTTTCTCGCTTTACATTCGAACGCATATTGACGTGCACCAATCATGTTCTTGCAAAAATGGCGGGAGAACTGAAATCAGAAATCGTTTTCGTGTTAGACCTTTAATTATAGTGGTTTGAACTAATATTTTAAATATTCAAAAAGTCTACTATAAAACTTTGAACCTACTTACTTTGTTAATCTCCATTAGTGAAGTACCCGGCAACATCAGATTCCAGGAGTTGGGACTTGGAGTTCAATGTTAATTGACAATGGAGTTGGGTACAGGATTTTTTATAGAACCATCTCGCTAACTTTCTCCACAGTAAACAGAAGAGTGAAAAAAGGATCAGGCAAATCGGTCAATCAATCTTGGAGCAATCGGCGTACAATTAAAAAAAATTGTGATATTTATGTATTAAAGCATCGTACATAAGGAATATACGTATCTAGGTGTAGTATACTAAAACCTTCCTGAAATTATGTAGATTACGATAGGTAATGAAAAAAACATTAAAATCGGTCCATTAGTTACCGAGAAAATCGTTAACAAACAAACATACATACATACGGGTCGAATATAGAACATCTTTTTTCAAGTCTGGTAAAAATAACTGGTTTTTATGTAAGCCTACTTATTTTATATTTTCAATTTTGGCAATGGAATGGAGGATCCATACATTAGTATAAATGCGAAAGTGTGTCTGTTTGTCCGTCTGCTACGCTTTCACGGCCCACCTGTTCAACCGATTTAATTTAGTACAGGGATAGGTTGTATCCCGGGGAAGGACGCTACTTTTCATTAAGGAGAAAAATTACGGAAAATTAAAAAGTTCCCGCGGAAATTGAAAAAACTTAAATAAAACTTTATTCCTCTTACCCCGTTGTCTTACCCTCTTATATTCTGCCTGCTTTGATTTGCTAATCGGAATAATCAGTATTTTTAAGTGTTTTTGAGTTCGATGTACCTAATAATGATCAAAAAATAAAACAGCATTGTTTGTAGATATTTATTTATTTTATCCATACAATGTAAATTCATTCACAAAAGCAGTATCATCGGAAATGCACAAGAGATTCAAATTACATTAAACAGACATTTGCTCCCGATATATTTATAGCTATATACATTGAGTGAACGTTTAAGACAAGGGCTAAAATAACTACAGTACAGGAATTTTCCGCGAGCGGTACGTTACTATCGATGTGGGCGGAATCAATATTTGAGCGGAAGAGACGCGCGCGTTTTTCCGCACGTTACACTGCCTGGTGTATAATGTTCTGGCTAAACTCCAAACAATGGAGCTGGGATACGCCTCTGAAGGACTGACTTTCTGTCATAATGGCTAAGCTGGAAACATTTTATGTGATGCAATCTTTTTTTAATAGATTTGTGTTATCAATATTTAATTTAATTTAATTTAAGAAAAATAGAAACAGTTGTCTTTTTTTAGAGTCTAGATACCTAAGTAGTTCCTGGCATTAATTTCAATTTACAATTAATTATTTATTTATTTAATGGCTAATAACTCCAAGTTACAGTTATCGATCGAGGTTAGTAGCGGCCCCATTTTTAGTTTAAACGCGTTACAAAGGAAATTTCCTACTGTAGAATTGTCACTCGCAGAGAACTTAAGAATTTCCGCGTAGTAGTTACCTAGTAGGAGCGGAATCACGTGCCTTTCCGCTCCATGATAATGACGCGTCCCTTGCTTAATAGATCATGTCAAAATATAAGTAGAAATGCATAAAATTTTATCTCAATTAACACTTTAATAATATAAATATTTAGTATTGGACGTATAAACATTAGAATATTACAAAGTTGAATTAAGAAAATACTTTTTTTATATAATTTCATCAGTTAATAAGTATATTGTAACATTACAAAAAGTCGCTTAACTTACTTAACAAATACCTATTTTCATTAAATTTCAGTGTCGCGTAACAAAAATTATCATTAACCTAATTAATTAAAATTGTGTACCACGTTATATGCCAACGCGATGTCAAAGTTTAAATTAATTAAATTTACAAAATAATAATGCTTAACAAATAATAGAATTAAAGAAAACTGCAAATTTTACCAGGACGGTACTAATCAAGAACAAGTAGATTAAAACGAAAAAGTCTAAAAAATACACTTGAAGAACCCAAATCAGAATTCAGTTGAAACAATAAAATAACACAAGATATTTTTTTTAACATAAACATCTGCGAACATGATATTTTTCCACAAAATCATAGAGTTGACTTAAAAGTAAGTGCGCATAATAGAGCCTTGTGCGTAGAATCATATCCTGATGTTTTTATTAAATGTAAAACACAATAATATTTTCTATTTTGTAGTATTACAGGCACGATGGAGACATCCATAAGACAAAAAAAAATATAACACGTCAGGTACTAATACGATGCATAATAATGTTAATTGTTAACACCCTTCGTTTACCTTTATTTCGGAGACGGCCGCTATCATTTAGTAATCATTGTAAAATACACATAGGATTGTAATTTAATATAGTTTTTTGAATCTTTAAGTAGGTATTTCAGTCTCATACTTAATCGTTGATACAAAATTCTGATTGAAGCCACGGAACAAGCCTAGCGAAAAAACGCGCGTGATTTTCCGCTCGAATGTGTCGTATGCCGTATGCGTATGCGTATGCCATATCCGCGGCCAAAACTTCAAAGAGAATTTTCACTAAGTTTGCCCCGTAGATTACTACAGCCGACTCTCATCTATATATTTTATGGTAACAGAATTCAAATTTGTTTGAGGTGGGCCTTGCATTTATCGACTTATCAATAACTTAACTTGTAGGTACATATTAAAAAAACAAATTATGATATCTTATGGTATGTTGTATCGTTATTTTTCAATGTGATTATTCTTTATCGTATATTTTCGTGATGTTTTCGTTTTAAGCGTACCTGAAATTAAAAAGAAAATTAACATACTAATAAAATAACATAAAAACATTTTATTTATCAAAATGTTTTTTAGCTCAGCTGATATTTTTTGAAATTATCGCTTGCAGACTTGCCGGTCAAGACAGGCTGACATGTACAAGCGAATTGCAATTTATAGTAATTCTATCCCTTTCCTCATGAAACGGTTAACTATCTCTATTTTTAAACGTGTCGATTTCGTTTAGCCTGATATACTGATGACTGTGAATACGTAAGTGATTTTGGTCGAGACATAGGTGAGTTGTTCGAAATATGATGAGTCGATCCGTTTAGTCATATTCATCAACCATCATACAAAGACAGCTTTCATCAAGCGGGCTACTTTTAATTCTGGAAAGAGTTTCCGAGTGATTTAAAATATCAAATTCTACGCCGCCAACGAAGTCGCAGTGGATGATCTAATAATTAAATAGGCATGCCAATCTATAAAAAATAATAACAACTACTTAAATAAAAAAATAAAAAACGCGACGACTGCCCTGCCTGCCATATTGCTAGTGTCACTCAAGAGTTGGGAGGATGTAACAATTCTAACGTTACAATATACCTGAATCCAAATATGTTCAGGCATTTAGAAGTTATGGGGGAATAAAAAAAAAAGTACATACAAACCTACATGAACCCTGAAAACATTACACTGTTTTTGGTTGGTTTTGAGCAGTCGTGTAAATAATTTTCTATTCTTAGTAATTACTTCATTAACAATACGCACTGGTACCATTGAGAAAAAATATTATTGACAGTTGCATGCCTTTCAATTAACATTTATAGTTAATTATAAATAATTCAACAATAAGTATGACATAGAACAATTTTAGTAATACCAAATCCTTATTTTTACCTTGAGTGATTTTTTATTCTATCAATTTATCCACACAAACTGTTTCTGGCAGATAACAGTTTTTTTTGGAGTTTATGGCTTTGGAGATGATAGCATACTATGAAAACCGACACCAAACTACAGTCCGCCAAACTTATATGAACCGGTGGCCAAAATTTGAACTAATTTTTATGTCTGGCCAGTTTTTGTTTTTATTTTTCATAGATACTAGCGTCACCGGATCAGATAAGTTTGTCGGATTATACGCAAATGCTCGCACCCTTAAGTGTTGCATCTAAACCCGTGTTGGAAATATGCTTCCATTCTTTTAAATACTACAATTTGAATAATATACTTATACTGGACCTTGAAAGGCTCATAGCTGAAATATTATTGGAATGATTCTGTTATCTGCCACAGATACCCATTAAAACATAAACTCGAATGATCAAAAGCTGAAACTGCATGCAGGAAACAAGACGCGTTTGCGAAAGTCAGAACCTGTAATCTGCGATCGAAATCAATAATCGTAGATGGTCTACGCATACTTGCGACAACGTAAAATTGTGTAAAATTTATTTGATGAATAATTAATCCACTGTTATTTTTTTGTTTTCAGCATCTGACCATTCGTAAACTTAATAATAACATGCTTTTAGTAAAATACAAATAAAAGAATTCAACTCACCATAAGCTGTAGCTAAACTTTGTTAAGTATGCTGCAATGATTGGTTAGTCAACAGAGAAAATAAATAACAAACTATTAAATATATTGATTTATTTCAATCTTTATCATAGCCATCAGGGCACATTTATTCTTTAGATTATTACAAATGCTATATCCAATTTTTCGTTTTTAAAACTACGTACCAACTAAAATGAGCATCATTTTGGCACTCATTTTTAAATTTTAAAATAAGTATCTCTTTATTATTATTATTATTATTTTCGAACTAAACAATTAAATCTTCAGTAATAAGTAATCAATTTCCTTCTGTTTTCTTAGATGCTTAAAAAAATATTTACTTAATTCAATGATCCCTTCTTGCTTTACTTACTCGGGAAAGACCCTAAGAATTTCTCTTTTCTAATTGCAGCCAAAACTAAATGTTAGTACTCTATAAGTTAAATAACTAAATAAAATTTAATAATTTCTAATATATTATACCAGTTTTGATTACAAAGTAGGAAAAAAGTCTAGAAATTAATCATTTTCTATCATGTAGATAAAATTTCTTTGTAAAAAATCATAAAAACATAAAATTTTGTTAGACCGTAACTTTGTATCTTTTTCTGTTAATGCTAGGAATGAATAACTATCCAAAATGCGCTATATATAAAAAACTTTGTCTTCCATAGGTTTTTGTTAAAGTTAAGTAATAATTTTAATTTTGAATCTAATTAAGAAGAATATCAATATCAAAATACTGAACTGCATCTTCATAGTAATTTACCATTTTTTTATGTTGTTTTTTTTATTTGCTAATAAAAAAAACATTTTTAGTATGCCAAATGCCTGCCGAGTGTTAAACTATACTTTTTAAATGCTATAAGACAAAAATGTTACAGAACAAAATTTATCGCCTTTAGAATTTTTTAAAAAACGGAACTGAAGTTGCTCAATTTGAAGAAAGTGTTGATTTTTTAACTTAAAATGTTTATCCAAGTGATAAAATTATACTGCATGCTATCCACCTAAATGTGTTATTTTGCGCCACAAATAATTTGTTAGTAAAGCTTTACCCAAATACACAAGCACATTTTTATCAACAAATATTTAGATTCATACATTTTTATCTGAGAGACAGACAATAAAATGCTTGCAAAAATAAGTGTTTAGTATTTTCAACGAAGGATTTTCTTTTAAAATATCATAGGAAAATTGATGTACATTTGCGACATACTATATTTGGATCCTTTAAATAGATAATCAAATATATATATCTAGAAAATATAATGTATGGAGTACCAAATAAATTACATCTTTTCATTTTTATACCACTAAGTAATAATAAGTTTTACAACATTTATAATTCTAAAACACTTTTAATGCAAAACATTCTGTGTTACTAAGAAAATTGGATTGAACTTTACTTTTGTAAGTAATAAATTTAAAATTATGGCAGTAGAAAAACCTTTAAAACAGGTAAAGTACAATGTATAAAAAGCTTGAATCAAAAAATTGCAAATGATTTGCATTGAAAGATATATAAAATATTTATCGAAAAGCCACTTCTAACCCTTCAAAATCCGCCACAAAATGGCGTTATATTAGCACAGATCAAAACTCTTAAAAAATACAAACATCCAAAATATATAGCAATCAAAAAGTGATCAGTGAGATTCCACAGAGAAAATTTACACTTGCGCAAAAAAGGAAGTGAAAAAGCTTCTGCTCATTTTATTTAACTGAAATAAGTAGTTAGAACTTTATTCTAGTACCAAGCCTAAGCAGTAACATCCAGTTTTTGAATGGAATTTTAGAACGCAATTAGACTGCTTTATTGGCGGAGCCGATAAAATTTTCGTCTAAAACTACAATTCAACGTCAATTCGCAACATTAGAATTCTTCAGAAAGGCTATCTGCGCAAGTTTAAATTTCGATTAATACCAAAAAAACCACGTGACAAAATGAAAACCGCCGCCATGCAGTGAGAACACAGCCCGTCAAATAGCCATAAAAAACCAAAAAATTGTGTCATAGGTACCAGCTCTAATGTACAAAATATTAGTAGCGAGACCTTCTATCCATGTTCCTTATGGAGTTGGCCAGGCACAGCGCGAATAGGGCTCCCACGACCTGGAAAGACAAACGTCAGATTTAATATTTGGGCGAAGTCATCCATTGTTGCCACAAATATATATGTATAATGTTTGTTTTATGATTAGTCCTGGACTCCTGACCTGACTGCCTCGTGGTAAACATGTTCGACTTAAATTCTTGGATTTCTAGGTAAAGATAACCACAAGATTTGGAGCTTGAGTAGGCATTAATTACCTAGGTACAACTGGGGTAAGCAAGGCTTATTTGCCTCTATGACCAACACGCTACTGAGGGTAACCTAGATTTATTACCGAGTCCTAACAAAAATATAGCTCTGTCATAAAATTCTCAGTACAAGCCCGATGTTACAAGATTGGTAGTACCTGTCACCCTATCTTTGAAGGGATCACTCTCCATCCAATCAAACTATGGGAGTATGGGAATAAAGAGTGCAGCTGTGTTGGAGCACACATTGCACACATGTTGGGTAATCTCTGAGGAGATTGGCTTATTTCAATCGGGAGGGTGTAGTTATTATGATTATTATACACATTCTTCCTTGCATTGACTTAGCAACACTATGCCTAGTTCCTTGATTGTTGATCTGACCACGCCCATGGCAGACTGGCAAGTGACAGCGTGCCCACCTGTGGGCAGTCTAAGCGGCAGTCAAGACTCACCTCGACACAAGCGACGCCAATAGCGATTCCAGCGATGGGTTTGTTCCACGACTCATACAGGTTGCCCACGACTGACGCGCAGCCATCCTTGTTGGCATCGATAGCTGTGCACTGGTTGATGGTGGAGCCGACAACGCCCATCTGTGGGCAGCACGACTTGGGCAGAGTCAAGCCGTAGTCGAATGGACCGTTCTTGCCGCAACAGTTGAGCTGAGAATAAAAAATACGATGAGATGAGTCGAAGGCCAAAATACGATGTTAGACACAACTTGAACGCTACTTAAAAACATCTAATAAAGTACATGTCCATTGTTCATGCATTTGACTCAAGTCGTTTGACTTAAGATGACACCGTCAATGGCGTGCTTAGCGAGCTCAGAGCACAGCACTAAGTACTTTTTTTTTAATTTTAGGACTTGATTGCAATCAGACTTGCTTGCAAGTGGTGATGCAGCCTAAGGTGGAGCGTGCTTGCCTAGAAGATGTTTATACTCTACTCACTCTTGATTTGAAGATACCGATATTATAAACTAAGTAATAATAAAATTAAGTATGTAATGGGTTTTTCTGACTAGAAATTCTCAGTACTAGCCCGGAGCTAGGAAGTTGGTGGTGTTTCACCCCCGTGCCTCGGAGAGCACGTTAAGCCGTCGCTCCCGGTTATTCCCACTAACATGATTTTGAATTTTGATGGATTTAACTTAAGATGACACCGTCAATGTCGTGCCTAGCTTTATTTTATAGAGTTAGCGTTTGGCTTCAATCTGACATAGCTGCTACTAGCTGAGGTGAGCCTATTCAGTCATTTTTTTAGCCCACAAAACTGACTGCAATTGCTTTAGGTACAACGCATTATAAATCAATATTTAATTATTTAGATGTAATATATACAATTGAGTCTTCTAGATGTAGACATGCCCATGATAATAGGTTGATTTGAGGATACCCATATATTAACCGGTGGGAAAAACGGAAGCCGGAAGGGCGTTCCGAGGAACGAGGAATCAAGTACTGCGCTAGACAAGGTTTTTTTTATCCACTACAAGTTAGCCCTTGACTGCGATCTCACCTGATGGTAAGTGATGATGCAGTCTAAGATGGTAGCGGGCTAACCTGTTAGGGGCATGGCAGTTATATTTAACCCATACCCCTATTCGGTTTCTACACGGCATCGTACCGGAACGCTAAATCGCTTGGCGGCACGTTTTTGGCGGTAGGGTGGTAACTAGCCGCGGCCGAAACCTCCCACCAGGCCAGACCAGGGAAAATTCAGAAATTATAAATTCCCTATCCTTATAAGACCCTACCGGGGATCGAACCCGGGGCCTCCACACGTTAAGACAACAGGGCTACTAGGCCTATTACACTGCACTTTTCACAGGGACCGTACACAGTTACAGTTTAATCAGTGTAGTGTAATAAAATTTAGGGAGAAAAGGTCCCTACATTAATCCTTATTGTAGTGTAATAAGCGTCGCTCTAACTAGCGGCCACGCCCACCCATACCTCAGGGCCCTGTAAAAAGTGCTGTGTAACAGGCCTATACACACTGCGCCACAGAGGTCGTCAAAGTGGTCGGAGGTGTAAGGTTAGCTATGCTCCAAGGCTTACCTGTTGTTCAATGTTGTTGAAGACGACATCGACGCTTGGGTCGTGGGCGCGCTTGTCGAACAGCGCGTTGACGGACTGCACCAGCGAGTTCTTGATGGACTCGCCGTACGTGAACATCAGCACCGCGAGCACCACCTGCGCGATGATTACCACCAGCAGGAAGATCGCGTACTGGAAACAAGGAGGTTATTTTTATACAAGGAGTATATTGTTTACAGGGTTCATGTATGTATGTATGTATGTATGTATATATGTATGTATGTATGTATGTGAGTCTGTATATTCCACCATTACTTTTATACGCCTGAACCGATTTTGATAAATGAGGTATCGTTAGAATCCCTCGCTTATTCCGGGTGACATAGGCTAGTAAAATTTAAAAAAAAATGGTGAGGTGACCATGGTCCCGCATTAAAGACTAAAGTTGAAAAAAAAATCGAAAATGAGATTAACTATATAATCATCATCTAGAAAATGATGAGTAGATTCTAAAAATATATAAGACTATAGTTCAACATTCAAGTGATTCACAAAAAAATATCATTTAATAAAAATGTTAATAAGATTCTTTAACTAGATTAATTTAGATTTTTAACTTGTTCGGTTTTTGGCAGGGCAGTCGTGTTTTTTATTTTTTTTATTATGACTTGTTATATTTATTTTATTTATTTAGATATCTTTATTGCACACACAAAATAATATACAGTATACAGTTTAGAAGCAGTAGTAAAACTACATTGAAATTTGCAAAGGCGGTCTTATTGCTAAAGCAATCTCTTACAGATCTTTGGTGAAAGGATAAATAATCCAGAGCGCGGGATAGTGTTGCATTTAAAAATAAATAAATAAGTAGTGCATACATAATAAATTACATAAACTTTAGACCAATAAATAGATATAAATATACACACACATATAATATATATATATATATATATATATTTATAAATATACCTATATATTATAGTTATTGTAAGTTATTACGCTTCAAGAAAGTCCTACATAGTGTACCCCGTCAAGCAACCGGCCTTTTACACCACACCCAGGAGCTAGAACTAATCTCAAACAATTATCATATACGCCGCCAATATTTAAAAAAGAAACGTTAAGATTGCTAAGGTCGACTTAAGTTGTTTTTAACTTTTGTCTCAATTAATGAATGATTTTTTTCATACAATTTTAAATTGTATAATTTTTGTATATTTTTTTATATATTTAGTTTTTTAGTAGTGTAACTATTAATTTTACGCGCATAAACTTTTTATTTTTTTAGTGAATAATGTGGCACCTTCGATAAATTGTTATTTAACAAGTGTCCTAAATGTGTTTAGTTTTTAAGGTTTTTATAATGTAACAATTTTTGGCTGTCCAAATAAATAAATATAAACGTTAGACGTCTGTTTAGCAGCAATCGACTTCTTAAGTAAACTAGGTAAGGCACTGCGCAAACCGTGTCCCGTGACCGTAACTTGACACCGTCACAGAAATCCGTGGTTTTGTGTGACGGAGATGTGAAAGCAACTGGACATAAACAGAGTCTACGTTTGCGCAGTTGTCGGTTGATCTCATATTGATTGTATGAAAATCCAATATTCAATGTCGGCTTGTGTCCGATACAAAATAGAAAAGTGTTTGCGCAACGCCTAAGTATAATATAAATTTCTGGCGGCGCGGCGGAACAATCTACCATCGTCCATCTATTAAATCTCTTATTTGGTCCATGCATTGAAAGGGACTATTTTTCCCCTGCTACACATGAGCATCTGTCATCACAGCAACACCGATCTAGCACAGCACAGCAATCTATTCAATCAATTCACATTCGGGATTCCCACATCTATACTCATGACTTACACTTGAATATTCCAATCTAATTCTCTAAAATTTTACTTCAAGGGCCTGGTGTGAAAATCGTCACGGCACCGATAAAAATTTCCTAACTAACCGCAGTCTAACAATCGTTTTTAGCCTCACATGCCATCCGATTGTTATTCAAACAAAGGCGCGCCGCTCTCTACAAAGGAAAGCTACTTTCGTTCCACTAACAGCTGGCTCCCTTTCAGTTAACGCATGCTAATTTAATGGTGTCATCTTCACCACGACATCACTCGTCCATAACTCGCAATTTGTAAATTACAGGTTATGGTCATAGCTTTCTTTTTATGGCGGAACGAAGATGGTATCGTTCGTACACCTAGCAGCTACCTACAATATCCGTAATACTCGTTGTCTAGATCCCAACGTCATCCTAATCCATGGACCGTAGTCTAAGGTAAAACCAACGTTCGCAAGTATCACTCAATCACCTAGTTACCACCCTACCGGAAAAAACGTGCCGCCAAGCGATGCCGTGTAGAAGTCCAATAGGGGTATGGGTTTAATATAGGTAGGTTTACTAATCGGTGGTTTAGTAAAACTGCCATGCTCTTAACAGATTAGGCCGCTACCATCTTAAACTGAATCTTCACTTACCATCAGGGGGAGATCGCAGTCAAGGGCTAACTTGTAGTGGATAAAAAAAAAACTGTGGTAAAGACCGGTCTGAAGCATAGATTGTCCGTTTCTTGAGAACCAGTTCTTAGTTGATGTAGATTTATAAATTCAGTTCTTACCCCACGGGCCCACATGAGGTGCCCTTAGGAATATCTGAAGGACTTTTGGTTTTACCGTAACAACCATACAGTAGTTCTCACGTATCGGTCAAGTGACAAGACATTTAAGCATTTATTTCAGTTAGTACTTAACTAGTTAGTACTTAACAGTTAGTACTAGCTCCCCAGTGTTATCTTTCTTACCGTAACAACCATACAGTGGCTCTCGCGTATCGCGCCGCAGCAGCCGAAGAAAGCGATCACGAACATGACCGCGCCGATCACGATGAACACCCATGGCGCCACGGTCAAGTGACCGCGCAGTAGGTCAGTCAGCACCGACCATTTGAGCAGCACAGCAACACCGACTCCGATCACCGCCAGCCCGAAGAGCTGGAAACAAAAAAAAATACCATAAGATTAAGTGTCAGCTTTGCGTTTAAAGTCGAAATGAATTGTTACAAAAGTTAAAAGATTATTAATTTATTTATTGATGAAGGTCCGATTGTACTGATATTTGACTCATTCGATGTATTTCACTCGGTTCGTTCCCAACGCCATATTGTATTAACTTGTATAAATACGAATGTTTTACCATCGGTAACGCAGTCTCCACCGAGACTCAAACGATTATTGAATACCTTCGGTGTTTAGATCGTTACCTTGTTTAGGAGCCTGCGGTAGCAACTGCAGCCTGGTCAAATGATCTGATACTGTAGTTTAGTAAATTAAAACCCAATGTTCATTAATATACTTTATTCCTTCCGATAATATCACATTCTAGAGTACCTAATTTAATTATCATTACAATCCTCTTTTTCCTCTCATTTTCTTTCTGTCCCTCGCGCCCCATTGGCGGGAAGCGTCCCCATTGGCCCTCAGAATTCCCCCTTTTTTAATTATTTTATTTTACGGCCCTGGATTCAAGTCCTTTATGGCCTTATATTTATTGCGAATGTCGTTCCACAGAATATAAAACTAGAAAATCATGACATTCGGCCATCCACTTTTGGGCAACCTCCCGGTGCACAATAATTAAAATATATGAAAGTAAGTCAGCTATTCACAAATCAAGTTTTAGAAACGTAGCTCGACATAATATAATTCGTAATTTAACACACAAAACATTATAAAATTTATCGCTATTTACCTAAATAATTAATTAATTTAATTATCACTAAATTCCTTATACAAATCAGTACAACTAGTTATCGTTTTAGTCTGACGAACGTAACTATATATTCTCAAAGTATATTTAATCAAATTAGGTACACTTTACACACTTTTATGATGGTGATAATCAGTTACGGTATCTTAAAAATAAAGCTACGAGGGTTCCAAACGCGCCCTGGTCTGAGAAGAGCCCACAACAAACTCAGCCGGTTTTTTTTTTTGTATCACCATCTCACAAATATCGTAAATCACTTAATTATATTTATAATTTTAACAATTACATAATTAACCGCTAGAACAATTCATACCCATGCCTTCCTAATCCTATCATTCAAATAATCCGTTACACTGTAATTGGATTCTCAATTATTTCTCGTTTTACAAAAACTTTTAACTTTATCACTGAACCCTTAAAAATAGGAAAATAAATTATTGATAATACATATTAATTCTATTCTTGCTATTATTAATTATAAACATTGTCTTCTTAAAAATAAATACTTATAACAGATAATCATGACATTCGGTTTCTTCCACAAATATATTTTTTTGAAATAATTACTCTAGCAATTTTATTTACGTATCGACCATTGGAAACCTTCGTTGCAATACAGATAGTGAAATGTTGTCTTCATTATCGTCAACCAAAGACTCAATTGTTGACTCTATCATTATTCGATTCGTTGTACTGTAAGTTGCAACGACGATCTGAAATGGTTATTTCATATTTTTATACAGAGATAGTGCTAATTTGATATCTGTAATTTCCTACAGCTTTAACAATAATTTTGTAGACCCCTATACATTTTGATTACAATTTCTTGCTATTTCCCTTAGTCTACTTACCATCTATTTAAATACAAATCTTATCATAAATTATTTGACTAATTCTTTTTTTTTTGTGTTTATAGTTGTTAGGAAAAGGTTTATATGAAAGAAAATGTTTGACATAAGTCAGAACTGTACAGAAAAGAAAAAAGTTCTCCATATACAAAAGTAGATAAAACATACGAGACAGTACGGAGTTTTTTTTTTATATATTGACAGATTGACGGTCAGTTGTTCGGTTTTATTATATATTATAGACATTTATCCTGGAAAAATAAAATCAGTTCCCACGGGACTCGAAAAGATCTAAAATCTACGCGGAAGAAGTCGCGGGCAACAACTAGTTTCTTCTAATTATATTAATCAGGTCTCCCTCTTTAAAAACGGCAGCATCAGTTCGTCTCGAATCATGATATTGTTTTGTTGCTGACTGTATTCAATATTGGCTTTATTTCGTTTCTTAACAATTTGACATCAGTCGGTTGCAACAAACTATCCCGAAGTCTAATCCAAATAAAACTTCTGATGCCTTTTTTCGTTTGAACGCATTTATGGTATTGTTAATACCGATCGATTTACCAACTAAGTCAATGTTAATACTCCACTGCATCTGACTCAGCTGCATATCCCAATCACGTTCATCCTTACATGAACCTCTCTTAACGGTTAGTCAATGAATTTAAAATTGTTTGATTTAAACTTTTAGTTTCGCCGTTGGATCTAAACATGCTGCTGTGTAGTTATAATACGTCTCAGATACCATGAAGTTCACAAAACTTACATAATAAATTCATTAATTACAGTCAAAATTTATGCACTATGACTACATGATTTAACATAGGTAGGTATTCTTTTTTTTTGTAAATTTGCGTAATATTTTAGGAAACCAATAACGAGCCTGAATTTTCTCAACTGTCTTCGCCTCACCCGAGTGTCTGATGTATGTCATAGTTATCAAGCGTTTCCAGCCCATTGGGGTGTAAATGCCATTCTTCAGTAGCACAGATTGTGTGCTTTCTTAACCAACTATCTATACCTTCTCCAAATCCAAAAATCTATAACTAATAGATGGGGTGAATTCCGGAAATACATTAAAATGACTGCTGTGCAAAATTTTATTCTTGTCAGTCTTTGTTCGATTGACTTGATAAAATAAAGTAAGTCGCCCGCTGTGAAACTCGTCGCCGGTGCTATTGGTAGCTGTCCAGGCTGCCGCGATGGTCGGGCGAACAATGCCAAGGTATGGGTACCTTCTATGTGAATCTTGGGTAGCTGGATTCGATCTCTTCAATCGTTCGTAAGACTGAGATAAGCATCTGTGTGCTACACTTATCTGATAGTGATAGATATCGCATTCTTGACTGCTCTAGCCTCTGCGCTGTGTGTATCCACGATAAGCTCGTTCCATGTCCTCGGCAGTAGAAAAAAAACCATTTTAGTAAAGAATTCTTTTATTTCATGAATATATTGTAAACGATATAAAAGGAAAAGTTGACTGATTGACTGACTGATCTATCAAGGTACAGCTCAGACCACTGGAGAGATCAGGCTAAAGTTTGGCGTAGGGATAGCTATTATGACGTAGACATCCCCTTTGGAAATTCAATCCCTAATTGGTTTAAAGTTTGTGTGAAAAATGAACGTAACGAGAACGAATCTGCGGGTATATGCTAGTCCTATCCTATAATAATTGATTTAAACAATATAAACATCTATCTATCAAGTTTTATTAAAAATAAAATAAAAAAAACATGACTGCCCTGCCAAAAAAAATTAAAAATCTAAATTAATCTAGTAAAATTAAAACCTTATTCACATTTTTATTCAATGTTTTTTTTTTTTGAATCACTGGATATTGAACTATAGTGTTATATATTTTTGGAATCTACTTATCATTTTCTAGATGATGACTATATAGTTAATCTTATTTTTGAATATTTCTTTTTCTACTTTAGTCTTTAATGCGAGACCATGGTAACCCCATAAATTTGTTTTTAAATTTTACTAGCCTATGTCACCCGGAATAAGCTAGGGATTCTAACGATACCTCATTTATCAAAATCAGTTCAGGCGTATCCACCATAAGGTGGAATATACAAACTCACATACATACATACATGAACCCTGAAAACAATATACTCCTTTTTCTGGAAGTCGTATAATAACAAGTAAATAGTATATCCATTTCATTTATTAATTTAACGTTGTGGTTTGTATTTGTATATATTTCTTGTTTTTAGTATAGTACAATAAATAATCTTTCATTCAGTTCATTCATTATTTAATTTGATTGCTAAATCTAGACTAATTCAGTCACAGCACACATACCTAACCGAAGTTTAACCTATGCACATTACCGCATCCAACCTATGTACGGCCCACTTAACCGTATCCAACTGATGTACGGCCCACTTAACCGTATCCAATTTATGTACGGCACACTTAACCGTATCCAACTCACGTACGGCCCACTTAACCGTATCGTATTTATGTACGGCCCACATAACCGTATCCAACTCATGTACGGCCCACATAACCGTATCTAATTTATGTACGGCCCACTTAACCGTATCCAACTCATGTACGGCCCACTTAACCGTATCCAATTTACGTATGATTAGCTCAATAGAAATTAATAACACCCGTATTCAAAAACATTACTATGAGGTCATTAAGAGCGAATCAGGGGTGAGCAAGCACACAAGGCCCAGAAAATGAAATCATAAACAACACTTGAGGGGCATACATAGACCAATGACCATAGTGCGACGAATACACTACACTGTGGGACATATAAAATTATCCATTTCATTTTAAAATTAATAACATAGTTAATACATTCATACTGTATACCATATTACTTAAAGGTATATCAATATTTTACATATTTATTTAAGTATTCATATTCTTTTATAACAGTAGAATCTTGTAATATTATACTTTTAAAATACAAAATATATAGATTTGCATATGAGCACATTAATACACACCTATATCAAATATTATAATTTCAACACACAGACAAATAATTAATCAACAATCATACATGGGTAAAAACGATAGAATTGATTGCATCGGCAAACTTGAGTATCGACGCGAGTTTCGCATTTCCGCCGCTCGCCGGCGAATTGGCGCTGTAGTCACGCCGCCATTGTACTTTTTATCCTAACAATAATTAATACGTTTGCTTTCAGTTTTTATTTTTGATATAATTGTTGTGTGTTTTAGCTGTGTTTACGCACAAATAGGTTATATCTTGTGTAGCTCGGTTGCTTTATTAAAAATGATCTGTTTACCCCTTCTTTGGCGGAGTATAGCACTAACTTCGAATTTGATACTTAAATCTATGAGAGAATAAACTTACAAAGAACAATCAACACAAGAAAAGTGATACGAGGCCTTCAAAATCCCTTCGATTATTTTATAGATTTAGACTTTGTAAATATATCGTTCTGAAACTTTTGCTTTTAATATGTGCAGATCTTTTGAAAGTTACCAGTAGAGGCCTTCTCGTGCCTAGGTTGTACATATTTATCTATGCAGTGCCTCATAATTAATACCAGTGGCCTTAAGATTTATTCATCTATTCCAGGTAAGTTAAATCTTTAAATTGAATTAATTTACCGAATAATAGTTTAAATTTCACACTATATAGTTACAGTAAGCAAATATACTTCTGGAAATTAACACTTAAAAGTACCTTAAACATATTATCATAACAACATTACAGAACAACACCTACTATCCAACTAACATAATTAATTAACTCCTATTATTAAACTCTTACTTATGTAATCCTCCTCCCATTATTTTCAGATGATTACTGGAGATCTCATTAATACCTGCCATATCAAGGAAAGTGAGAAGAATTTCACTATTGTTATGTTTGCAAATGCAAGAGTTTTTGAATATTCCCAGCAAACCGTAGAAGAACACTTATACAGCATAGGATGCTTTTCTGGTGTTGTTCATAAGATTGTACATACCTACCTATTCAAAATCCTAGTTGTTCTTATGCAGAGGTATTCAGAAACAAGAAAAAGAATATTTCTCTATAAATGTACAGATTGTGGGCCTGACCTACAAATAAATATATGACATTGTCGCAGACTGACCTGGACCTGACCAGTCCATAACTACTGAATTTTCCAAGTTTCTTCCCTAAAGAGAAAGATGGAACAAAGTTTTATCGATGGGGTAATTCTAAGTGATATAGTGGCTGTCAAAAATATTTACTGACCCCATTGCTATAGCCAGAAATTATATCAGAAGAGAATTACAACAAGGCCCATATTAAAACCAGAAATACTGTAGAACAAACGATAGGAGTTTGAAATCTCCATTCGCCTCTAATAAATTCTAACATTTTTCAATATGACATTTTCAATTTAAATTTTGCCATAAATTCCTAGATAATATTAATTTTTAATTTATATATTTTATTGGTTCAGTTGATATGATAATATGTAGGTATTGTCAATATTCCAAGAATTTTCTTAATTATATTTCACCTATTAAACTATTTAATAAATACTGTCACTTGTTACATTGATTATTTATTTTTTAAGTATTACACACCATGATAATTGTAATACACAAGTAATTCTCTTTCAGCAGAAGTAAATGTTAACCGCTTCAAACTGTTATAGTGTGATTTTGAACTTGTTAAAGACGAGGAACTCCTCATTAATTAATACATACAGATAATATACATAATATACATACAGGCCAAACTTAACCTGCAATAATAATGTGTGGGTAATATACATATAAATATGTCGTTTTACAGTATATTATATATAAATCCATCATAGGTAGATCAATATCATCGGAAACTCTCCAACTCAGGTTCACGAGGTACATAGTACCAAGGCTCCCAAATCAGGTTCACGAGGCACATAGTACCAAGGCTCCCTAGCATTAGACAGCATCCAACAATGTAGTGCGTTCGAAATACTATATATTGTACATAAAAAAATATTTTATGAATCGCTCCTACTTTCACAACCACAACATTCAACCATAGGAGGAGTAAGAAGAGAGTAGACAATATAAATAGTGCTAGACAATATTTAATATTTATCATTGAATGAATGAATGAATGAAATACTCTTTATTGTACACTTAACATAAATAATTAGTAGCAATAAAAACTATCAAACATCAAAATAATCATTTTATATTTAACGAAATTTTCTTGATAAGTACTTACAAATATATAATTTTTTTTTTTTAATAGGACATTACTCCGTAGAGGCTAAATGTAAATGATAACTTTAGTTAAAATAACATCATGATTGGAGTAAGTAGGAATAGTAGCTCTATTCAAATGATACTCTAATCAGTTTAACATTGTCTTAAAATAGCTAGACCAAAACATGCAAATATCATTAATCCACATGCATACTAAATTATCCTGTTTCGTAATTTTATTATTATTATTGAGTCATGGAAGGTCACAAAATTGATAAATTATATGAATCAAGAATTAGAATTTAGAATACTGTATAAATACCTCAATAATTATGTGGGTCGACGGATCACATCCCGCTTCTGAGTTTTAGTAAATTAAAACCCAATGTTCATTAATATACTTTATTCCTTCCGATAATATCACATTCTAGAGTACCTAATTTAATTATCATTACAATCCTCTTTTTCCTCTCATTTTCTTTCTGTCCCTCGCGCCCCATTGGCGGGAAGCGTCCCCATTGGCCCTCAGAATTCCCCCTTTTTTAATTATTTTATTTTACGGCCCTGGATTCAAGTCCTTTATGGCCTTATATTTATTGCGAATGTCGTTCCACAGAATATAAAACTAGAAAATCATGACATTAGTATTGTTTAACTGAGTGTTATAAATTAACTAATTACATTAAATCTCTCGTGGTTGGAGTACAATTATATTAAAAGTGATTATTAATTAATAATTAATTAATTTATTAATTGATAATGTATTTATTACTATTATTATATTATTACAATTATATTATATTATTATTATTTTATTTTAATTATATTAAATTATATTAAATTATATTAATACCTACTTCTGGATTGTTCTCCAACATAAGCAATCAAGTGTCACTGTATACAGGGTCTAAAATCTTCATGTAGCATAAAACCTTTACAGAACAGAATACTAATAACTATTACTAGGTACGTAGAATTATCCTTTTCCTCAGAAGTCAGAGAACATCGTAAGAGTGCATGTCCATTGGAGCAGAGCGGAGCGGAAATGTGTTGGGCGGTCCAATCGGATTGTTGGTCGATGACGCGATAATTTTTTCGAGTCACCTGTCAGGAATCTGACTGGGCTGTTTGGAACATCTCCACTCCGCTTCAATGGGCCTGGTACCCTTCAAGTCGTACACAATAAATACAACTACACATAAATTGACACCTCTGGTTATTATTTTTATTATTACCCACCAATAATAAATGTAGCCTTCATGAGCTAGTGGGCTAACTTTTTAGGCAGATTTTAACGACATTCAACAAATTGTAATAGTTACAGGTAGACATTGCAGGGCACAACTAATTAATCAGACCAACCATAAGTTCTCTACGCGCTCATACGCGCCCCACTCATTTTAAAAGAATTACCTGCATACAACGTACGTATAGTAAGGGAATGAAATCATCGACGTATGAAATACAATATTAATATTATCCAATAATAAATAACCCAAATTTCACTTCGGCGAACATTATACTAGAGTTATGTAATTTAACCCTAAGCTGTTACTCACTAATTGTAATAATTGTTTTAGTTTCTTTTATTAATTAAACTGTGAACTTTTTTTTAACTTTATTGCACAACCGGAACTAGCTGCTATGTACAATAAGAGCCTTATCTCAAAGTCGACCTTTGAAAGGTGTGTCAACACTCTATTTCACACCTTCCAAAGGGGTATGTGGATGTTTGTGTGAGTGTGAGTGTGGGTGTTTCCCACCTTCTTTGTGGGTATGCTCGAAAGTATAAAAAAAATATACTTTGAAACCCACAAGTATAAAAATATAGGTAGGTTCATTAATCGTTATATTTTATTTCCATCGACAAGACCCCCATTGTGTAAGAAGACCCTCTTTGTAAGAAGTCTCATTAAGCGTTCCTGGTATACAATAAAGAATGTTTCTTCACGAGTACGTCTTTTCAAATCAATAACTCATCAAAGGGCTCGAAAGTATTACAGCTAACAATGTTTTATTGTTAGCTTATTGACGACATAAATTGGGTAACTCGACGCTAGTGGTGAACAAGCCTCAGTTGTAGCAGGTACTTTAGTTGCCGAAATTATCGCTAATAAATTTTACTAGATAATGCCCGCGACTTCGTACCTACGCGAGGTTTTTTTTTAAATTACTTAAGTATCTTACATTTTCCGGAATTACTTCCTCCCATATCTGCGTGGGAGATATTATATTATACCAAGTGCAGGACGTAGGTGCTTACTTAGTAAGACCGGAGAGATCAGAATATGAACATACCTACCTACTATGAAGATTCCGGAATAACAAGTAACTAGGTAGTCTGTCACTTTCCATTTCTTCAACTAGGTACACAATACATATGCATAAAATTAGATAATCACATCGCCACGGAGGCTTTGTTGTGTCCGTGAACTTAGCAGAGCAAGTGCTAGCAGATCAAAAATAAAAGAGAGTTCTGTTCGCATGCAGATGAGTTCTATAGTTCCTAATAGATTTTAGAGATAGAAATTAAGGTGAGTTCTGTGTTCCTGCGGCTGAGTTCTATAGTTCCTCATACTTCTCAGCAATAGTTCTAGCTCTTTAATCCAGAAAAAAGTCAATTGAAAATAATGATCTGCTACGGGAAGTTAGCAGAGCATCTGACAGACCATAGAATAAACATTCACAGAAAATAGAACTGTCGCTTCGGTGACTAGAACTCTGCGGTTTCTGATAGAAGGATAAAAGATCTTTAATATCCAGGACGAAACTTGCCTGGAACTCTCATAATACTTCT
The DNA here is from genome assembly GCA_964035005.1 of Erebia palarica. Taxonomy (NCBI): domain Eukaryota; kingdom Metazoa; phylum Arthropoda; class Insecta; order Lepidoptera; family Nymphalidae; genus Erebia; species Erebia palarica. Next base: position 43,515,085 of record OZ035983.1, read on the forward strand.
AACAGAGCATAGAAGCAGAAAACGATATTTCTTCGAAACGAGATAAACACTACGTTTTAAAAAATTCACTGAAACTAGAACTCTCGCCTTAGAGGCTAGAACTCCGCGCTTTCTGATAGAAGAATAACAGATCTATAATATCTTTAACAAATCTTGCCTGGAACTCTCATAAAACTTCTAGCAGAGCATAGGAGAAGAGTGCAAAACATCATCGAAACGAGATAAGCACTACGTTTTAAAAAATTCACTGAAACTAGAACTCTCGCCTAAGAGGCTAGAACTCCACGATTTCTGATAGGAGAATAACAGATCTATAATATCTATAAAAAATCTTGCCTGTAACTCTCATAAAAGCTCAAGCAGAGTATAGGAGAAGAGTGCAAAACATCATTGAAACGAGATAAACACTACGTTTTAAAAAATTAACTGAAACTAGAACTCTCGCCTAAGAGGCTAGAACTCCGCGCTTTCCGATAGGTGAATAAAAGATCTATAATATCTATAGCAAATCTTGCCTAGAACTCACATAAAACTTCTAGCAGAGCATAGGAGAAGAGTGCAAAACATCATCGAAACGAGATAAACACTACGTTTTAAAAAATTCACTGAAACTAGAACTCTTGCCTAAGAGGCTAGAACTTCGCGCTTTCTGATAGGAAAATAAAAGATCTATAATATCTATAACAAATCTTGCCTGGAACTCACATAAAAGTTCTAGCAGAGCGTAGGAGAAGAGTGCAAAACATCATCGAAACGAGATAAACACTACGTTTTAAATTCACTGAAACTAGAACTCTTGCCTAAGAGGCTAGAACTCCGCGCTTTCTGATAGGAAAATAAAAGATCTATAATATCTATAACAAATCTTGCCTGGAACTCACATAAAAGTTCTAGCAGAGCGTAGGAGAAGAGTGCAAAACATCATCGAAACGAGATAAACACTACGTTTTAAAAAATTCACTGAAACTAGAACTCTCGCCTAAGAGGCTAGAACTCCACGATTTCTGATAGGAGAATAACAGATCTATAATATCTATAAAAAATCTTGCCTGTAACTCTCATAAAAGCTCAAGCAGAGTATAGGAGAAGAGTGCAAAACATCATTGAAACGAGATAAACACTACGTTTTAAAAAATTAACTGAAACTAGAACTCTCGCCTAAGAGGCTAGAACTCCGCGCTTTCCGATAGGTGAATAAAAGATCTATAATATCTATAGCAAATCTTGCCTAGAACTCACATAAAACTTCTAGCAGAGCATAGGAGAAGAGTGCAAAACATCATCGAAACGAGATAAACACTACGTTTTAAAAAATTCACTGAAACTAGAACTCTTGCCTAAGAGGCTAGAACTTCGCGCTTTCTGATAGGAAAATAAAAGATCTATAATATCTATAACAAATCTTGCCTGGAACTCACATAAAAGTTCTAGCAGAGCGTAGGAGAAGAGTGCAAAACATCATCGAAACGAGATAAACACTACGTTTTAAATTCACTGAAACTAGAACTCTTGCCTAAGAGGCTAGAACTCCGCGCTTTCTGATAGGAAAATAAAAGATCTATAATATCTATAACAAATCTTGCCTGGAACTCACATAAAAGTTCTAGCAGAGCGTAGGAGAAGAGTGCAAAACATCATCGAAACGAGATAAACACTACGTTTTAAATTCACTGAAACTAGAACTCTTGCCTAAGAGGCTAGAACTCCGCGCTTTCTGATAGGAAAATAAAAGATCTATAATATCTATAACAAATCTTGCCTGGAACTCACATAAAAGTTCTAGCAGAGCGTAGGAGAAGAGTGCAAAACATCATCGAAACGAGATAAACACTACGTATTAAAAAATTCACTGAAACTAGAACTCTGGCCTAAGAGGCTAGAACTCCGCGCTTTCTGATAGGAAAATAAAAGATCTATAATATCTATAACAAATCTTGCCTGGAACTCACATAAAAGTTCTAGCAGAGCGTAGGAGAAGAGTGCAAAACATCATCGAAACGAGATAAACACTACGTATTAAAAAATTCACTGAAACTAGAACTCTGGCCTAAGAGGCTAGAACTCCGCGCTTTCTGATAGGAAAATAAAAGATCTATAATATCTATAACAAATCTTGCCTGGAACTCACATAAAAGTTCTAGCAGAGCGTAGGAGAAGAGTGCAAAACATCATCGAAACGAGATAAACACTACGTATTAAAAAATTCACTGAAACTAGAACTCTCGCCTTAGAGGCTAGAACTCCGCGCTTTCTGATAGAAGAATAACAGATCTATTACATCCATAACAAATCTTGCCTGGAACTCTCATAAAACTTCTAGCAGAGCATAGGAGAAGAGTGCAAAATATCATCGAAACGAGATAATCACTACGTTTTAAAAAATTCACTGAAACTAGAACTCTCGCCTGAGAGGCTAGAACTCCGCGCTTTCTGATAGAAGAATAACAGATCTATTACATCCATAACAAATCTTGCCTGAACTCTCATAAAACTTCTAGCAGAGCATAGGAGAAGAGTGCAAAATATCATATTATAGATCTTTTATTCTACTATCAGAAAGCGCGGAGTTCTAGCCTCTTAGGCGAGAGTTCTAGTTTCAGTGAATTTTTTAAAACGTAGTGTTTATCTCGTTTCGATGATGTTTTGCACTCTTCTCCTATGCTCTGCTCAGTGGCGTAGCTACCCAGGGGCTAGGCGGGGCAGTGCCCCGGGGCCCTAAAGCTCAGGGGGCCCTCGAATCCTTAGCAGAAATCTCGATCGAACTGGACTTTTGGAAATTTCTCCCATTTTCAAAATAAATATTACAGGTTGCAACCCCACTTTAATCATGACAACTCAGTTGAGAGAAATTCAAAAGTTATGCCTAGGGAATTCCCATAAATTCTTTCTGTAGGTTGGCAGTGTTGTGTAAAATAGAAATACGTGTCACGGGGGTGATACAGACGTGGGACGCAAGGCATCATAATACCGCCCGTACCGCCCCGCAACCCCGCTACAATAGCCGACTGCTGCACCGAGTCACCGACTCGGATAGTGATGTGATACAGTCTACGCGGGCGCCGTCGACGTTATAAATGAATGACTTTTTTTTTAACTTTATAAGTAAAGCGTCAAAGAATCAAACTTATACTTTTTTATGATTTCACATTAAAACGCAGATTTGCACCTTTTCTTTCATATTTTATATATTCGTTATACATCGGATATATATAATATCAATCCATACTAATATTATAAATGCGTGTGTCTGTCTGTCTGTTACGCTTTTACGGCCCAACTACTTAACCGATTTTGATGAAATTTGGTACAGGGACAGGTTACATACCGGGAAAGAACATAGGCTACTTTTTATGCGGGAAAATTGAAGAGTTCCCGTGGGAATAAAAAACAATCCACATGGACGAAGTCACGGACATCATCTAGTAATATTATATATTAATTATAAACGATCGATCATTTAAAAAAAATCGATATCCATCCATATATACATACTAATATTATAAATGCGAAAGTGTGTCTGTCTGTCCGTCTGTCTGTGTATCTGCTACGCTTTCATGGCTTATGTGTTAAAGCTATTTTGATGAAATTTGGTGCAGGGACAGTTTGTGTCCCGGGGCTACTTTTTTACATAGGCTACTTTTGATCCCGGAAAATAAAAAAAATCCTGCGGGAATGAAAAATCAATACATCTTCTAGATTATTATTGTATTGTACAGTGTATTGAACGACATTAATTATGCATCCAAAACTTTACAAAAATGCGACACCAATTTGGGCGAGGCGAGTAAAGTTTTAGCAGAGACCAAAGCAAAGTTGCAAATTTATAGAAATGATTTCGAATTATTCAAGTGTAAAGCCAGTGAAACTGCAAGAAAATATGGTATTGATACCCATTTTCAAGAAAAAAGACAAAGATTATTAGCTGCTGATCACCGATTTCCAAACCGAGAAAAAATATTTAAAATTGAGATTTTCTATAAAGTAATAGACACAGTAATATCTCAATTAGATACACGTTTTATTGGTATGAGTGCAGTCTGTTATATATTCGATTTTCTAACACCAACATTTTTATTACATGTTGATGAAGCAAATTTATTACAAAAGTGTGATGAATTCCAAAGAAAATATTCAGATATAATAGGCACTAGTTTTTCACTTCAATTTATTAATATTTACCACCTAGTTTCACCTCAACTAACTCAAGCATGGACTGTTCATCAATTATGTAAGGAAATAATGAGCAAATATGGAGTGCTAGAATGCGACCTAACGGAAGTATTTACAGCAATGTTATTATTCTTTACAATTCCTGTCACTTCTGCAGCAGCTGAAAGGTCGTCTAGCAAATTAAAAATAATAAAAAAATATTTAAGATATGATATGGGCCAAACTCGACTCCGACATTTATCGCTAATAGCAATTGAAAACAAAACCGCATCAAGCCTGGATTTAAACGAAGTCATTGATATTTTTGCGAAAACTAAAGCTAGAAAAAAATTGAAAATATAATTGTTATTTAGTCAGTTGGTAGGCCTTTATATAATAAACCCTTGAATCTTTTCTATTTCGTTTTATTAGCCAAACCTACACCAAGTATTAATTGTAATTTATGTTGTTACTGTTTACCTTATTACCATAACCTGCCCTGCAGTGCACAAAAAAGAGCTTAAGTAGCTTAGCATTTTTAAAGTATTTGTATATTTCATATTTTTATTTGATAAAACCTAATCAGTAATCAGTGGGGCCCCATTTTTTAATTTGCCCCAGGGCCCTTGGTTACCTAGCTACGCCACTGGCACTGCTAGAACTTTTATGTAAGTTCCAGGCATGATTTGTTATAGATATTATAGATCTGTTATTCACCTATCAGAAAGCGTGGGGTTCTAGCCTCTCAGGCGAGAGTTCTAGTTTCAGTGAATTTTTTAAAACGTATTGATTATCTCATTTCGGTGGTATTTTGCACTCTTCTCCTATGCTCTGCTAGAAGTTTTATGAGAGTTCCAGGCAAGATTTCTTATAGATATTATAGATCTTTTATTCACCTATCGGAAAGCGCGGAGTTCTAGCCTCTTAGGCGAGAGTTCTAGTTTCAGTTAATTTTTTAAAACGTAGTGTTTATCTCGTTTCAATGATGTTTTGCACTCTTCTCCTATACTCTGCTTGAGCTTTTATGAGAGTTACAGGCAAGATTTTTTATAGATATTATAGATCTGTTATTCTCCTATCAGAAATCGTGGAGTTCTAGCCTCTTAGGCTAGAGTTCTAGTTTCAGTGAATTTTTTAAAACGTAGTGCTTATCTCGTTTCGATGATGTTTTGCACTCTTCTCCTATGCTCTGCTAGAAGTTTTATGAGAGTTCCAGGCAAGATTTGTTAAAGATATTATAGATCTGTTATTCTTCTATCAGAAAGCGCGGAGTTCTAGCCTCTAAGGCGAGAGTTCTAGTTTCAGTGAATTTTTTAAAACGTAGTGTTTATCTCGTTTCGAAGAAATATCGTTTTCTGCTTCTATGCTCTGTTAGAAGTATTATGAGAGTTCCAGGCAAGTTTCGTCCTGGATATTAAAGATCTTTTATCCTTCTATCAGAAACCGCAGAGTTCTAGTCACCGAAGCGACAGTTCTATTTTCTGTGAATGTTTATTCTATGGTCTGTCAGATGCTCTGCTAACTTCCCGTAGCAGATCATTATTTTCAATTGACTTTTTTCTGGATTAAAGAGCTAGAACTATTGCTGAAAAGTATGAGGAACTATAGAACTCAGCCGCAGGAACACAGAACTCACCTTAATTTTTGATTTTGTAGAAAATGATCTGCTACCGGAAGTTAGCAGATCATTTTTTCAACCGGCGTTTTTTAGGTTAACTCGCCAGAACTATCTCTAAAATCTATCAGGAACTATAGAACTCATCTGCATGCGAACAGAACTCCCTTTTATTTTTGATCTGCTAGCACTTGCTCTGCTAAGTTCACCGACATGGTTTGTTGGGGCGCAAGTCGTAAATAATTTAAGGACAAACTACCAATATTAGTAGGGATACGAAAGTGTGAAAGTCTGTCTGTTACATTTTCACGGCCCAGATAATTATGTGTTACAGAGATATCATCGCTAACTAGATTTTATCACGGAAAATCTGAGTTCCACGAGTTTAAAAATACTAAATTCACGCGGATGTAGTCGCCTAGTATCATTGATTAAGATAAAAACTATTTCAAAACTAAAAGAATATGCATGCAGGCACCAGGAACCAACCAATTACGAGAAGCAAAAAAGATTCAAGGTCTTACTATTAAAATAAGAGGCGGCTCATGGTCACTGACTGAACAAAAATTAATAGACAGAAAACGGCTAAGATGTTTTTATAAAACCGGCCCCCATTTGGCTTAATTATCATTATTGTAACCATAAAGCCTGTAGGTACATAGAGCAGACATTAGCTGCAAAAATAAATGTGCGCGTGAAAACAGACTCTTTATCTATTTTTTACGAAGATGTTCGTTTGCAAGCAGTTATTAATGGCAAAGTTGCATGGAAGCAACCGGCCTCCAGTGACCCACAAACAAGTCAGTGTAATACCCTATGTTGTCTACATATTGTAACCTTTTCTTTTCTATGAAAAGAGCAACTGCTGAGTTTCTTGCCGGCTCTTCTCAGTAGAATCAGTTTCCAAACCGGTGGTAGTGTCTTAACGTTTTATAAGTGAAACAAGTTGTCCTACATGAAATAAATAAATTATTTATCATTTATTATTATTATTACACACAAAAGCTCAAGTGCGTGTTCACCTCAGCATTGGCCATTGAGTTCGAATCAACAACTTCGACATTCGTCATCTTGGTTCTTTAGGTTTTATGGTTCACATCAGCGTCAGCGTTGCCGTCATGCGGGGAAATCCCTAAAGAATTCTAGTGAATACGAAATTTACCGAGAAATACGACCACGATACTCAAGTAATAAAGAGTAAAGACGTGGAACCTTCCGTGGAACGCATTACACGTTTCGTATTCAAAGTTATAAACACCTTTTTCGATTCGTTTTTGAAAAACCGACCGCGATGCAGGAGAACTCACAAACTGGCCATTCCGTGAACATGCCTCTACGTTCTACAATGTGTACTGTCTAACTAAAAAGGGCACGTCTAGAATGACTCGAAAATGGAAATATGAAAGTTTCCAAAGAATTTTAACAACTTTTAAAAAGTCTTGCCGTAATACTTAGTACCAACCGAGTACCAACCCATGATTTATCATGAATGTGACATCATAATTAAATATTTACATTATTGACCGTGCAAATTATATAGAGATAATTATGAGGAAGTTGCGTAAATAGTTATTAAAACTAAAAATGTTTAGCCAATACTTCCTCCTGACAAGTCAGACTCAGACTGAGATCAGAATGACCCTACCTAAAGAGTTCTGAAATCCAAATATTCTACCGCTAGTTGATTTAACTAGTGTTAAAATTACATATAAAAATAAGAAAAAATATCTATATCAATAAAGCCTTTATGATCAATGCAACAAGAGCTTCTTTGCACTGATTCAGAGAAAGGCTTACATACGATTACTTGGCCTAAAAGCGCGCGCATACTATTATCGTCCTTCTAAGAAGACAATACATCACATACTCGCGTCACTGTCATTGACATAACACGTTATCTGCGAGGGACCGCAGCAGCAGATGTTGGAAACTATTGCATAACGCGGCGTCTGAGCATCGAGGTCAAATGTTGAATGAGTTATTATTAGTAGCGTTGGTACGTAATTTAAATAATTTTTTATGCAACTTTCGTTTCAAAGATTGACGGTAATGATAATATCCTTCTTACCGCACTAGGGGTTATCATAGATAAGATAGTTACTAAGGTGCTACGCCCTAGTGCCTAATCCTGTTTCAGGATTTTGATAAATTCGTTATCGGCTACCCTCTAAATCCTAATGCTACAGAGTAACATTACCTACCATTACCTATAAGTCTTACCTGTGTAAGACTGCGTTTCTACCAGAGATGTGATACGTTGCTAAGCTACGGATGTGTTCAAAGCTATTCATTTTTATATTACACTAGATGATTCCCGCGACTTCGTCCGCGTGGATTAAGATTTATTGATTCCCGAGGGAACTCTTTTATTTTCCGGTATAAAAAATAGCCTATGTCCTTCCCCGGGATAAAATCTACCCCTGTACCAATTTTCATTAAAATTGGTTGAGCAGATGGGACCGTGAATGCGTAGCAGATAGATAGACAGACAGACAGACACATTTTCGCATTTATAATATTAGTATGGATTATACAAACCACTCTTATTGGTGGGTTTGACATACATCGGTATAGCAGGGTAGCACATCATCGCTGCTGGAAATGCAGGGTGCATTTCCAGCATACCTAAATACAATACGGCAATGAATGCTAGTCTATCAATCGCTGTCATTTCGATTCAAATCAATCTCATTCACAAAATGTGTACACGACCTAAATATTTTATTCTGAAGCTGATTGAAGCTTCGTTACGAAATTGATACCGCGATAACCGTTATGACTTTTAAATGCAAACAGTAAATCGATTTTGTTATTACTATTAAATATCGATTAAAAATTAGTTACTTTTTTAAATTATTAAGTAACTGGGTACCTACCTACTATATTATACTATCTGCTTCACTGTATTGTAGGTAGGTACGTTAGCTATTTTTTTTTAAATTAAACGTTGCTATCACTTGGCGCATACCTACAATGGGTGGGTTATTAAACATGTTAGCACACTGATAAGGCGTTTGTCATTGCCATACATAAAATGGTAGATAATTATAATATTGTAGTTAAGTATCTAACAACCGACCCACTAAAATATACCTATCACAATGAGCATGGAACTAACTTAGCCTAATAACGCCAAGACCGATAGTTTCATACAACAGGACCTCCCTAACGCCACCTAACGCGTAACACTTTAACGCTCTATGTATGCGTGAGCGTCGTATTATATATTTACGCTCGACGACACGCACACAAGCGTGCGAATAATGTTGCAAGTAAATTGCATTTTCCCCAAAAAGTAGGGAAATTGGATAGGTAAAAGCTAGGTTGCGTTTAGTATTATGAAACGAATGAATAAGTGTCAGATAATCATATTAGTTGTCTTTTTCATTAGTCATTGATTGAGGTGGTTTAAGGTTTATTTATTCCTATGGGAACTCGTTTCTTGATTGAAAAATTCCCTATGTCCTTTCCCAGGTTGCTACCTATCTCTGTACCAAATTTCATCATAATCGGTTAAACACTCCGTGCGCCGTGAAAATGTAGCAAACAGATAGATGGGCAGACACTTTCGCATTCAGAAAATGCCCAGTAAGTGTTATAAATTATGTACCTAAAGAATCACTCAGAATAAGTTTGAGTCTTTGCATTATAACGACATGGGTTTGGGTAAGTAAAAAATAAAATTAAATCTTGAAATTGTATGAAAATAATAAAATAACTTAAAAACTAGTACTTTGTCAATAATTTTGATTAATAGGTATTAAAACATTTCATACCTTTCCTTTCATAATTAAACATTCAAAAAGTCAAACAAATCTTTTCTCTTTATAATATTAGTTAAGATATAAAGTATCTCCTGAAAAAAGCAATAGTCGTAGAAATTTTTAGTTTATTCCCTTCCCTATTCGAGTAACTTGTTGAAAACTTATTCAAATGTATTTATAATCATTATGAGGTAAACATCTTTTACGAAACATTAACCATCAAAACTAGCATGACTACGAGAAACCACCTCCATGGGTGTCCTGACATGCACTTGACGAGTTTAATTAAAATTAAATAATTATTCAGTCATAAGTAATTATTCAATCTTTTCGAAGTTTCATTATAAATATCTTAAATCTAATCAACAAGAAATAAATTTTGAACAACTACTAATTATAAAATATCGAATTGCCCCTATCGATAAATTTTTTGCTCTTGCAAGTTCACTAAGATTCTTCGCAAACATATTTTTTTTTTCTTTATGGGGCCAGCTTTCTGTTGCAATGCCCTAATTTTTTTACTTTGCGTAAAAAAAGATCTTTTTGGCTAGATGTCGCCGAAGCGTATGCTTTCGAGGCTTGTCAAAAGAAGATTCGATGTCCATGTCGCTCTTTGGAGATACATATCTGTAAAAAAATTAAATCAATTTTTTTTAATACAGTAGTATGTGGTCACCCTACTAATATTTGGTCACCCTACTAATATTTGGTCACCCTACTAATATTTAGTCACCCTAATGATACATAATTGTATTAATGTGATTTGGGATTAAAGACAAGTAGGTACTTAGGTTGAGAAAAATTAAATATGGGGTAAAATATTTTTACCATAGCTAGCAAAATTTTCATTGTAATGGCGTCTGTTATATTTACAAATAATTATAATGTTTATGTGAAGAATATAAGATGTTTGAAAGTACTTACCCGTGGAATGGAATCTTTAAATGTTTCTGGTGATGGTGTGATGAGCTGTGGTATCCTATAACTGCACAGTACGTCATTTTTTAAATTAATTGCGCGAGCTGTTCGTTCTATAACTCGGCACAGTAAACAGATTTACTGCGAACTCGGTCTGGAACACTAACGCGCCGACAGGCGTACGTAGCCTTTAAAGGCTACTATGAAACGGTTACACTCCGCGCGCGACTACTGACCTTCTATGCGTAATACCTACCTATTTCGATGGGAACTAATAGAAACTCACTAGAAACCAATCAGCTGACGAAATCGCCTATTGGCTAGCCTCTTAACTAGACGAAAGCTGTTCGTATAAGAAAACAAGACGCCATGGCGAGTGACTACGGAGTCTGTCTGTTTACTGTGGTAGCAGGTAGTTAGTAAGTAGTTACCATACCTTGCTCTTCTCAGACTAGGGCGCGTTTGGAACCCTCGTAGCTTTAGTTTTAAGATACCGTTACTGATTATCATCATTATAATAGGTCTTTAACTATGAAATTGCCGTTTTGTATGGAATAAGTGAAAGTACTTATTTTTTCAAACTTTTTATTTCTGTTATTCGAAGTAATCACCCATGCAATCGAAGCATCTTTGCCACGCATTGGCAGTTTATTGATGCCCTTCTTGTAAAAATCAGCTGGACGGGAGGCAACAAACTCTTCAAAGGCATTTTGTACTGCCTCTCGGGAATTGAATTTTTTACCCACTAAAAAGTTGTCTAAATTTTGGAAAAGTAATAGTCGGTAGGTGCAAGGTCTGGTGAGTATGGCGGATGAGGGAGAGCTTTCAACCCCAGCTCTTGCAGCTTGGAGACTGTCTGTTGCGCAGTATGGGGTCGCGCGTTGTCGTGAAGGAGCAGTGGGGACGACCGATTGACCAAAGCTGGTTGCAGATGTGCAAGCTTCTCCATCATTCTCTCCAGTTCTTCACAGTATACATCTGCAGTAATGCTCATGCCGTTTTGTAAAAAGCTGTGGCGAATCACACCCGCACTAGACCACCAAACAGTGACCATCACCTTTTTAGAGGTCATTTTTGGTTTAGGGCAATGCTTTGGTGCTGAACCAGGATCTAACCAACTTTCTGAGCGCTTTCGATTGTCGAACAGAATCCATTTTTCGTCGCACGTAACAATTCGTTTCAAAATTCCTTAATTTCTTTGCCTGTTGAGCAGAGCAAGGCAGGTCTCGACGCGTACGTTGCGCTGGCGATCGTTAAGGTCGTGGGGCACCCATCTATCAAGCTTTTTTACCTTGCCAATTTGTCGCAAATGGATCAATATTGTTTTGATGCTTACATCAAAAGCTGCTGTAAGCTCAGCGGTAGATTGAGTTTCGTCAGCTTCCACAATCGCCTTTAATTCTTTATTGTTGACCAAAGTCTCCGGACGACCACGAGCTTAATTTTTCAAGTTAAAATTTCCAGAACGGAACCGGGAAAACCAATAACGGGTTGTGCGTTCGTTTGTACAGTTCTCTCCGTAAACGTTTTTGATGTTACGTGCCGTTTGTGTCGCGTTGATGCCACGACGGAACTCATATTCCATAATTACACGAATTTTTAAAGTATCCATTATGACGAAAAATTTTGAAATATAATGAATATACAACGCTTATCAAAAAACAAAAGACTGAGTTTGTAAAACGAATGTCATGGTTTTAAAGCAAAATTAATTTGAATTTAGAATACAGAGCCATTACAAACTTTTTTTTATTTCAAATGACCAGTACTGAAGAAAGGCAATTTCATAGGTAAAGATCTAATTTTAAATAACTGGACATCAATAAGTGTAGTATGCCTACCTACCTAAATTGAACAAACATTATTTTAGTTTGAGTTTAGGTACCTTACCTTATATGTTTTTTATACCGGCTGTACAGTACAGTTGGTTTCAGGTATAGAGGCTTCTAGAGGATAGTGAAGGCAAAAGTTAGGAGGTGTTTATGCATGAGGCATAATCGAACTTTCATACCTAGTTGCGCGAGAAAAGAAATACTGTTTGAAGAACCAATCTCACGACGGCATGTACGCCCTCACAGTTGCACCTCAATTACTTACAAATAGACGTGAAATCCATATCTATAGGATAAATAATAAATGTGTCTAACTGTTTGCAACGTTTTCAAGGACCATTTGCTACAGAGATAGGTATGCCATATGCTACTTTTTCTTTCTCAGGGAAACTACAAAATCTTAAAGTTCTACGCGGACGACGCGACGTCGCGGGTAAGTATTCTAAGTTTCATAACATTACGAACCGATGTGTAATCACTCTTAATAATCAGTATTCAAAGAACATAAGTAATAATAACTAGAACAGCGCTATTTATTGAAAAATAGCGGAACATCAGAGCAGTATGTCATCAACTTATCACTCATAAAGTCATGTAGGTTTGTCACCGTAAGATTGTAAAAACCGTTAGATTATAATCTAACTCGCGAAATTCTAAACTAGCGAAAGATTGTAAAATGTTCAATTGTTGAAATATTCATTTTATTTACGTTTTCTTGTCTCTTTCTTGTAGGTTAGGTTAAGGTTCGACATAAATAATCAAGTAGTGCCCGGAAAATAATGCATTAATTTCTAATCTTTCGACAGTTTAGAATTTCGCGAGTTAGATTATAATCTAACGGTTTTTACAATCTTAAGGTGACAGGTACATATAATAATATAACTTAGGGTATAATATGTCGCACATCAAATAATACCTAACTTTTTTCGTTTTGATTTGTTGAAGCAACGTATAGGTAATGTAGCTAGTAACGTAGTAACGTAAGATAAACTAATTCTATATGAACAAGAACCGAACGATGAAATATCATAAAATTAAGTCTGCAAGGCAAGAGTAAGTGGCCTTGAGTTGCTTTCAGATATATAGGTACTAATAACTAATACTATACATACTTACATACTTTAATAAGCTATTATTAGCTTCAAAAGTGCGCACTGGGGCACAAATGAGGCAATATTTGTTATTTGTAGCTGTTTACAATACCTAGCTCCACTGAAAGATAAAGTTATAATAACAGCGTCGTTCACGCGGTAATTAACAGTTTTATTCTTTGTCATTCTCAAATATCACGCAGAAAGTAGGGATCCGTAGACATGATGGTTGCAAAAATGGTTTTATTTCGTAAAGGGTACTATAGTTTTTTCACAAGCCTGTCTAAGGAACCTCATGATTTAAAATACCAGAGCCTAACGGCTAACTTTGTTAGCCGATCGAGGTACCTATCACTCCGTGCAGTGGGTAGCAAAAGCATAAGTAATATTATACCTATTGTATCGGCTTTCGCTTTTTTTTTTTTTGAAGTGTTATATTTAAGTATATTAGTTATATCACAATGATAATTATTTACATAATAACTTTCAAAATTACAATAATAAAAATACTTTTTTCCATTTTAATACTGAACTGAATAAAACTTATGTGAAACTGAACAACTGTTCTGAATTTTAACTGTAATGACAACTCTTATACAGATACTTGACCACTTATTTGATTTGTAAAATCATGACTATGAATACTGACATAGACGAACCAAAGCGATGGACAGACAGACTGACCGAAACTAAGGGTTTCCTGAAAATCCTATCCTAGGAAGAGTATATAATCGGTAACAGATACCCATATGACTTCGTTTATGAGTTAATTATTAGCTCCCACACCCACTATGAGATGATGACCAAACGAACAGGTCAATAGCACCTGGATGCCAGCCAATTTTGATACAAACATTGTTACTATTAGAACAACCAATAAGACAACTGCAGCCACCAGTTTCAGTTTATCAGAGTAGATCGAGAACTATAATGTGTTAGGCTGTAAATTAAAATACCTTCTACCTAAAAGGCCTTATTGTTTCTACGGTTATGGACTCTAGTCTGGCAACAATGGTCGGGGACACGGGTTTAAGTGTTAATGGCGACGGTTGTATGTGAATTGAATAAACTGTAATAAATAATTAATAGTAAGTATATAAGTAATAAATTAGATAGTTATTTATAATAATTAGATTATTTTAATTATTTGGCTCTATCATATTATTATTTATGTATATTATTATTATCTTGGAATTCGGATACAGTTTGCTAGTTTACTAACCATGATTTCACCAGCGAAGATTTTGCGTCGTGCAATCGATCAAATCATAGTGGTCCTAATCACCTCAAAATAACCGCTTCAGTGTTAAGATCGCAATAATTAGTTACCTCGCATCAGCTTACTCTCTTTCGCTACTGCCCCAAATCCTTTATCGCTGGAATACCCTACCATCAATTCAACCAATCATACCAGTGGAGTTAGTAGCAATTATTGATTCAGCTTTTTCACCAGAGATGTACCTACCTTGGTACTACGTCGCTAAGCTGAGGATGTGTGTCAAAATCACTAATAGGTGCCATTGATCTAACATCTATCGAACTAAGCTATGAAAATCAAGGGCTCGTATTGCTAGGTTTGACACACATCCGTAGCTTAGCAAAGTATCACACCTCATGTGGAAACGTATCCTAAGGGGGGCTGATCTCGACTTTATTCGCTAGTACGGGACCTTTTCGATCGATTGTTACGTAGGGGCCGACCCTTCCTTAAATATTATAAGTGAATTCTTATTTGTTACAGACTACGCATTCCTTACAATTAAAGAGCGGTTTAGTAGAGCTTTCACATTGTCAACCCCAGAAGGCATGTTCTGTAAACGCTGCATTAACCGTTTGTTACAATCTTAATTTATAAATAAAATATGTATTTATTACCAATACACAAGTTACAGTCATTAGTTGGCTGAATTTACGTAGGTATTCTTATTTCTTGCTGAAACAAAGAATTCTGATCAAGGAGTTTCTTTGTAATTAGACAGTCACATGTGATTGCGATCGTTGCTAGCAATACGCAATTGTGCCCCAGACCAAAATTCCCCAGTAATTACCCGAAAGACTCAGCAAGTCGGCAATCGGCGTGTATTTATACATTTGAAAGCGGTTTCGCGTACCGTATACTATTTATACCGCGTAGGTACGTACCTAGCTACTGCTGTCTCTACTCCACGCCCAAATTGTTTCTATCCTTCAACTTTTCATACAAACACCTTTTAATGGGTGTGGCCGTAAATTTTAGTAAAATGTATTGAATAATGAAAATGAAAGCACTTTTCCACTCGAAGTTTTTGTCAGATACGCCAACAAGTTGTCTGTAGCGTCACACGACTGATGAGAGGCATCGTATATCTCACTCAACAACTTTTATTCGCCTCAAAATTAATATTAAGTATTACCTAAGTAAACTTAAATAATAATTTTAAAACGTCCTAAATTCACTCGGCAGTCGGCAGACTGAAAAAAGTTTCATAAAGGTTACAGATTTGTTTGTTACAGTATGATTTGACAACAAAACCGAAGATGCAACACTTCTCAACGTGTTTTTAAATCTGTGAACCTAAACAAAGGAAGGAATGGTGATGCGTTGAGTGTGGCGCCGTCGCCCCAAAAATGCCATCGCAACAGGCATCATAATTTTTACTGGGTTCGCTAACTCGCACAATTACACTCAATAGAGCTTAATTGACTGTATTGGCCCCCACGCCACGCCACGTACAGTTTTCATGATATCCTAATCTCTTTCATATGAGTAGACCGTAGGTGAACTAAGGACATGCGTCTAGAAATCTGCTTATGAACTGCGTGAAACTTGATACAAGACAATGAAAATGGGGACGGCCAGTGTCATTGTCAGTAAGTATAGTCCCACAAACTTATCTGATCCGATGACAGCGTCGCTAGTTGTACATATGAAAAATAAAATAAATACAAACTAAACCGGCATAAAAATTAGTTCCAATTTTGGCCACCGGGCTAGATAAGTTTGTGGGATTGTAAGTACCTACTCTTTAGGTTTATCTGACTTTTTAAGAAACGTCTGATGTTTGAACATTGGCTGCAAAATCGAGAAAAATTCAAAATAGCGGATGTCCGTACGCCAGGCTCCATACAAAAACCGGTCATCCCCTTTAAAAAATAAATAGACTAAATATTTACATATTATAATAACTATAACTTTATTATAAATGAAGACTGACTTACTTAAATATTGGTAGAATCAAATATTAATATTACGACTATGTTATAATATTATTTATCTACTCTAAGCTTCCTATATCGTATACATGTTAGAGGTAGACTGTTTCTATTATGTAAAATAATATTAGGTACTATTTATTAGATCTTTAACTATGTAACAGTCAAACGATTTGAATACATGAAATGAAAACCAGCTTCTTTCAATCAACTAACTATAAAGCCATAAACGTTAGCTTAAACGTTTTGGAGCCGTATCAATAGGTATTTCACGGTAGGTTACGATATCGTTTACCGCGCTGATAAAATAATTACTAATGTACTTAATTTAAAGAAAACTTCAAGGGTGTAATATACGGCGTACTGCCATATCTCTTCTAGGTTAGACTGTGCCATAAGTAATCACTAGCTAGATGAGATCAAGGATTATCTTGGGTTACTCATAAGGTTCATCAACTTTTCATCAGCCCAAGCTCACGAGATCTTTTAGTTATAGTAAGCTTTTTGTTTGTGTCCGCTGTACTGGAGTTTTACGATGCTATTGCTTGGGCTTGTTGCTTGAATAAATAATATATACCTAGGTAACCATTACTTAAGTAGTTACATTTTATAAGGACCGCTGTCGAAGGAGCCTCGTGATTTTTATACGACTGCCTGAAAAAAGGAGTATATTGTTTTAAGGGTTCATGTATGTATGTATGTATGTATATGTATGTATGTGAGTTTGTATATTCCACCATAACTTCTATACGCCTGAACCGATTTTGATAAATGAGGTATCGTTAGAATCCCTAGCTTATTCCGGTTGACATAGGCTAGTAAAATTTAAAAAAAATTGATGGGGTGACCATAGTCCCGCATTAAAGACTAAAGTTGAAAAAAATAATTCGAAAATAAGATTAACTATATACCTAATCCACCACCACTACAGCCAATTAACGTCCCACTGCTGGGCACAGGTCTCCACTCACATAGGAGAAGGGGAATTAGAGCATAGACCCACCACGCTGCTCCAATGCGGGTTGGCGGGCTTTAACGACTATTATCATGTTAGTGATAATAACCGGGACCGACAGCTTAACGTGCTCTCCGAGGCACGGGGGTGAACCACCGCCAACTTCCTAACTCCGGGCTAGTATTGAGAATTTCTGATCAGAAAACCCCAATTATGGCCCGACCCGGGAATCGAACCCGGGACCTCGCCGGCCGCAGTCAAACATGATAACCACTAGACCAACGAGGCAGTCCCTACTATATAATCATCATCTAGAAAATGATGAGTAGATTCCAAAAATATATAACACTATATAGTTCAATATCCAGTGATTCACAAAAAAATATCATTTAATAAAAACGTGAATAAGATTCTAATTTAACTACTAGATTAATTTAGATTTTTAACTTTTTAGTTCG
Organism: Erebia palarica; assembly: GCA_964035005.1. Taxonomy (NCBI): domain Eukaryota; kingdom Metazoa; phylum Arthropoda; class Insecta; order Lepidoptera; family Nymphalidae; genus Erebia; species Erebia palarica. The sequence continues at coordinate 43,533,059 of OZ035983.1, forward strand.
TTTTTTGGCAGGGCAGTCGTGTTTTTAAAGTTTTTTAATTTAATTAACTAATTAAGTAAGAAGCTACTGAAATTAAAACCAAAAAAGCTGGTCAAGAATCTTACATATCGTGTGCATCATACATGCAATCAAGAGTTCAAAGACATTCAAGAGGTGGAGCGAGCGGAGCGTAAAGGCGAGTTCGGGAAAAAAAGGAAAAAGAAATTAATAACTTCCGCCATGATTGTTAGTTAGTAAGTTACTGACTGATTTTAAATAGATCTGTGACATTGGTGGTACAATGAACTTCCTCCTTCCAAGTCTAGATTACAGTTGTTAAGTAATATTTGGTTATCTAAAACTAACTGTAGCAGATGAACACTCCTGGGATCTTTTCTAGGGCCCGATAATATAATATATTATACTTCTATAATAATATTATAAATGCAAAAGTTTGGATGGGCGCACATCCATCCACACATCCATACGATGTGTGGATGGATGTTTGTTACTCAATCACGCCCACACGGCTGACCGGATCTGGCTGAAAGGACATGACCAGTAATTGCCCTCCGATTCGGGACAATGCACAGGATTTCCGTTTTAACAGTAAGGTTTAAAAATTCAAAACGAAATTATTATGGATTTATTATTCCAAATAAGGTCAGGGTTCAAATGACAAAAAAAAACAGTACGTTTATTGTTTAAATCTTGAGCGTCCGCTTTCCTCTTTAAGCACTACTCCATTTTGACGTTCCGTTATATCCATGTGTAATAATAATCTTGTAACCCTACATGAATACCATTTAAGTACCTTAGTCATTATATTATGAATGATTTATTTTTGATCAATTAAATAGTAATGAAAAGGAAATGTATGTTTTGTTTATAATTATTTTTATTTTTTGACAAGTCTCCAACTAATTGATCGAACCAAGCATTTTGAAATACTGCGTTTAAAGGAACGCCCTTTCACATTGCATATGCCGCCATCTGTGGTCGAATAGTTAAACTGGAACGCCCTTTCACATTGCATATGCTGCCATCTGTGGTCGAATAGTTGAACATGTTAACCAAAAGTAGTGAGCAATACTTAAAAAAAAATTCTAGACTCACCACAATACATAGCGCCATCTAGTGTGGGAAAGCAGTTTTTGGTGAAACTTTTTTAATTTATTTTCTCAGTTTTCAGAGCCTTCAGACTCCTGAAACTTTTTTATCTGAAAACTATAAAATAAACTCGCCGGCATATTTAGCGGAACATAAAAAAGGTCCATAATTAAAAAAATATGGTTTTATTTTAAAATCTACTTACTACACTTCTTTTGTTATTTAGAGTTTCATTTGTTTTACTTAAAATGAGATCACATTAAGAACAGATTTTGCGAGTAAAGGCTATTTGTGAAAAATTGTACATTTTTGAACTTTTCATGTAACCGGGAAAAGTGAAATTTAATATTAAAATAACAATTAATTAAATTAGAAAAATGGTGATTAATATCGCGTATTTCCTCCACGTGCTCTTATTAAAGTTTCTACCCGTCTAGGCATACTGAGAATGATGTTATCGATGGTCTCCTGGGATAGTCTCCGCCATTCCTCAAGTACGGCGATTCGCAGTTCTCCCACGTTGGCAGGAGCTGGAATTCTGGGCTTAACTTTTCTTTTCAGCAAGTCCCAAACGTGCTCTATTGGGTTCATATCCGGTGATCTCGCCGGCCACTCCATAACAGTGATATTCATATCATTGAGATAAGCTTGAGTTACCCGAGCGGTATGCGGCCGAGCATTATCCTGCATAAAAACAAAATCTTCACAGATATATGGGGCAAACAGTACGACATTTTCTTCTAAAACTTCTCTGATATAGCGGTCTGCAGTCAGACTCCCTCTGTCAATCACTACCAAGTCTGTGCGAACTCCCAAACAAATGCCCGCCCAAACCATTATTAATCCACCACCGTATGCAACTGTAGTTTCAAAATTTGTCTGAATGTATCGTTCTCCTTTGCGTCTGTATATTCTTTGCCTGCCGTCAATTTGATTTAAGAGAATTCTGCACTTATCACTAAACAATACCTTACTCCATTGGTCCGCGTTCCAAAGTCGATGTTCCTGAGCAAAAGTTAACCTGTTTCTACGATGATTTACCTCGAGCCTTGGAGCCTTGGCGGGCACAAATGAACCCAAACCAGCTTCTTCGAGCCTTCTTCGTACCGTACGCTCACTTACGGTTACACCCCGCACTGCTTCTAACTCATGTCGGGCTTGGACGGCCGTCAAACGGCGGTTCCTACGTACACGAAGCCGAATGAAACGATCATCCCTACTCGAAGTGCGTCTTTTTCTGCCTTGCCCTGCTCTTCTCACATAAGTACCGGTCTCCCTGAACCGTTGCATACTGCGATGGATCGTTGAAACTGGTCGACGAAGATCTCTGGATATCACTCTGTAGGTTTGACCATTTCTTCGCATTTCGAGTGCCCTGGCAATCTCCGTTGGGGCTAAGTCAGATATAATTCAGTCATCAACTCCAGAAAGATACGCGATTAAAAAAACTAACAAAAAACAGTATTTCAATGGAATTTTAAATCAAACTCAGAAGGAAGAAATACTCGAAGTTCGCTCCAGATAGGGTGTATTTGAATAAAATTAAAACAATTGCATAAAATGTGATGTTCCGTTGTTTTCTTAATTTGAAAATATTTCTTTTTAAATTAAATGACGTATAAACCAGCCAGCAACCTTATATGATACTGATATCAAACCTTTTTTTTATGTTCCGCTAAATATGCCGGCGAGTTTATAACAATTACAATAATAAAGAAATAATACTTGAAAATATTTTTTTAGACTCGCTCAACACAATAAATAGCGCCATCTAGTGTGGGAAAGCAATCTTTTGGTGAAAATTTTTTTGTTCATTTTACACACAAATTTGAGTAACACATAGGCTACTTCTTTATCCTGGAAAATTAAAGAAATGCCGCGGGAACCGAAAATCCTCCATCCACGCGGATGAAGTCGCGGGCATCCGCTAGTAATATTATAAATGCGAAAGTTTGGATGGATGGATTTTTCTTACTCAATCACGCCAGAACGGCTGAACCGATCTGGATGAAAGGACTTGACCGGTGAAACTATGGCAGCTTGCCTAGGTGTCAAAAATCAATGTTCAGCAATGATTTCTTTATTATTGTAATTGTAATATTTCACTGTTTTCAGATAAAAAAGTTTCAGGAGTCCGACGGCTCGAAAAACTGCGAAAATGAACAAAAAAAGTTTCACCAAATGACTGCTTTCCCACACTAGATGGCGCTATTTATTGTGGTGAGTCTAGAAAATATTTTTAAGTATTGCTCACTACTTTTGGTTAACAAGTTTAACTATTCGACCACAGCTATGGCAGCATATGCAATGTGGAAGGGCGTTCCTTTAAACGCAGTATTTCAAAATGCTTTGTTCGATTTATTACTTTGAGACTTGTCAAAAAATAAAAATAATTATAAACAAAACATACATTTCCTTTTCATTACTAATTAATTGATCAAAAATAAATCATTCATAATATAATGACTAAGGTACTTAAATGGTATTCATGTAGGGTTACAAGATTATTATTAGGCATGGATATAATGGAACGTCAAAATGGAGTAGTGCTTAAAGAGGAAAGCGGACGCTCAAGATTTAAACAATAAACGTACTGTTTTTTTTGTCATTTGAACCCTGACCTTATTTGGAATAATAAATCCATAATAATTTCGTTTTGAATTTTTAAACCTTACTGTAAAAACGGAAATCCTGTGCATTGTCCCGAATCGGAGGGCAATTACTGGTCATGTCCTTTGGCACAGATATAGATTATAGTCTGGAATAGCACATAGGCTATTTTTAATTACGGAAAATTAGTTCCAAAAAATAGAGTTCCCGCGGGAACCAAAAACCTCAATCCACGCGGACAAAGTCGCGGGCGTCAGCTAGTAAAACATAAGTGCAACCTTCGACTGTTGGTTAGAAGTCGAACCTTCGACTATTGGTTAGAAGTCGATTGGAAGAATCACATACACTTAAGACAACAGAGCACATTCTACTTCGATGGTAGACACAGGCTGCGTTCTACTAACCTTAAAACCTGTAAGTATGTTACAAAATACATACTTAACTAGTTAGTTAATTAATATCAAACATAAGTATGTAGGTGAGTCTAGTTATCTATCTATACTAATATTATAAATTCGAAATTTTGGATGGATGGGCGGATTTAAGGATGGATGTTTGTTACTCAATCACGCCAGAACGGCTGAACTGATCTGGATGAAATTTTGCACAAAAACAGATTACAGTCTGGAATAGAACATAGGCTACTTTTTATTCCCACGGGAACCAAAAAACCTCAATCCACGCGGATGAAGTCGCGGGCATCAACTAGTTTCAAGCCTCGTATTCACTAGGTGACAAAATATGTCCCGCGAAACGTGTGACGTCGGGTGACGTTGGGTGATGTCAACTGACACCGTCACCAGACATCTTGCCTCGCGACCTTTTTCCTATTATTGCGCTTCGCCAGACTTGTCGAGCGACGATGCTGATATCTCTAGCGACACTATTCACAAACCTAAGACTTTGAATATTTTCCACAACGCTGTTCAATTTGTTCAGACCCGAAAAACCAAAATAATCACAGATTGATTCCACTGGCATGACACAGCGGTTGGCCGGTTGACCTAATTGATATACTTACCCATCGCTGGATAAATATAGCAGAAGCTTGGACGAATAAACCACTGGAAGGCATCAACATAGATATAAATAGCCATGTATTTCATACTATTTAATATCAAATGGGCATTTTCCGTAACAATGGTTAAAGTTATTAAGGTTTTTTTTAAACTAAATCAATTCAATGATAAGGTGATTCAGTGGCCACAACCTCTTGTGTATTTTAATTATTAAATTGATAAATTTATTTTTTAAACCACTGAACGGATCAGGCTGAAATTTGGCATACAGGTAGCACTACTTTTATGGCGTAGGCATACGCTAAGAAAATATTTTTGACAATATAACCCCTAAAGGGGTAAAATAGGGATTTGTAATTTGTGTAGTTAGTGTGTAAAAAGCTAGTTAGTAACCAACTATATCAGATAAATGCGACAGTGTGCCTGTTTGTCTGTCTGCTACCCTTTTAAGGTCCATCTATTCAACCGACTACATCCCGGTGAAGGACATAGGTTAAGTACTATTTAACCCGGAACATCCAAGAATTCCCACGGGCCCTAAAAACCTAAATTCACGCGGACCAAGTCGCGGGCATCTTCTTTTATAGTATAATGGGATCTTTTCGCAATTCAGTCGATTTGAGGATTATGAAATTAGTAAGTAGCTACTTAGCTACATAAAGATATGTCTGTAATAATTATGAATGAGGATGTTATCTCATCTTGTTCTTAGAACCACATACCTAAGTAGGAACCTATGCGCAAGAATGCATAATCACGAAAGCCATCATAAGTCACGTACCTATAAATTTCGTTTATTGATAACGCAGTTTCTCTTGAACACGATCTGTCTTCTTCACAAAGATAGGTAGTATAATAATAACTAAAATAATAATAGTAAATAAAAGTTATAACTTTTGTAAACACCGATCAAACCGATATGAAACAACTAAGCTCGCAGCCAGTAGAAGTTGCCGGCAATTTGTTTATTTGTTTATACCTAGTTATTGGTTTAAGGTTTATACTGCCTCGTTGGTCTAGTGGGTAGCATGTTCGACTGACGATCGACGAGGTCCCGGGTTTGAGTCCCGGGTCGGGCCACAGTAATTAAGTACCTATTGGGTTTTTCTGACAAGACATTATCATTACTGGCCCGGAGTTAGGAAGTTGGCGCTGTGTCACCTCCGTGTCTCGGGGAGCACGTAAAGCTGCGCCTTATCTCTCTCCGGTCATGTCGGGTTTTCCGTCCCAACGAGCTATGAGAGTAAAGGAATGGAGAGTGCACCTGTGCACTTTAATATCTCCCGCGCAGATTGCTTATCTGTATGGAGACTGGCCGCCGCGACGTGGCCGAAATTTGGTCGGGAGGTGGTGACTACTTGACCAGTGACCAAAACTCCGTAACTCCGGAAACTCCAAACAGAAGTTACCAACGTAGCCCAATCCTAACCAAAGTTTTTCTTGTACTAAACATGAACGATATCAAATGCATAATTATTAATTTCGTAATGGAAGGTAACAAAGGTACGGTTTACAGTTAGTTACGAGTAACTAATCGCAGGTTGCTCCCGTTGGGCACAGCGATAAAAACCTTTACGACGGGGGTCGGCAACCTGTTCCAACCTAGATTCTCTCAAAATAGACGAAAGTTCACATTTCGATAGAAATCGCGGCTCGCCAAACTGCGATTTTTTCCTACATGTGCACTGATGTACAAAAAGTTTGAAACTTTGTGAATATACTTTAGTTACCGTTAACCTAGGAAAGTCATACAGAAAGCAACACACATGAAAGAAGCCGAAGCTATTTTTAACCGACTTTCAAAAGAGGAGGTTCTCAATTCGGCGCGTATTTTTTTTAAATGTATTGTGCATGTCACCGTAAGATTGTAAAAACCGTTAGATTATAATATAACTCGCGAAATTGCAAACTGTCGAAAGATTACAATTTAACGCATTACCTACCTACCTGATTATTTATGTCGAAACTTAACCTACTTACACTTAGGTTTTATCGGGTTAATATACTTAACAGATTACAATCTACCGAAAAACAATGCGTTAAATTGTAATCTTTCGACAGTTTACAATTTCGCGAGTTAGATTATAATCTAACGGTTTTTACAATCTTATGGTGACATATCCGTGGTTTCAGAACCGATTTGAAAATATTTTTTTCAGTCCTTAGACGAAGCTCTCGAGGTGGTCCCATACAAAATTCTGACTCCAGATCCTCAATCCTGACCCTAAAAAGTTAAAAATAAAAATTCTTTCCAAAATCAGACTTCCAAAGAATTTTTATGTAGTATGCAAGTGATTGTAAGATAGTTGCCTCAACATTTTAATGTAATTAGACCCCAATTTTAGGGACCTAGTAAGTAAAGGGGACTGATATTATAAAATACTTGTATAGTTAGCTAAGTATTTCCGAGTTCTAGCACAGAACATACAGTAATAGTACATAGGTATTAACTATTAAGATAGTGGTTCAAATCTAAATGAACCAAAAAGTACACATGACCTGTGTATCAGAAAAATAATTATAAGTCCAATCCATAGTTACTATTAGAATCAAATTGAACCCGTAAGGAGCTCTTGAGAACTGAAATGGCAGACAAAAGTGTTCAAAGTTATATTTGATCTTAACACTTAATTTAATTAGATAGATAACTAAGTAAGTAACTATCATCCAAAATAAAACATTTAAGTACAGCAAAAAAGAAGCAGAAGAATAAACTAGAACACTCGTTCTAATTTCAGCAATGCTGCTGCTTCCGAGTCCTAAAAGTCCTAAAATGCATGACCACGTAGGCATACCGGTGTACCTCGCACGTGTATTTCTAGATGGGTCGACGGCCGGTGACAATAAGCTAGTGGGAGGGGGGTCATAGACAAAGAGGAACGTAAATCCCTAGCGCTCGAACATAGTAACTAATAAGTTCCGTTCAAATCCGGTAAGCGCCTAAATAACTTGCTGATGATTTGGGAATTCGAATAGGTTTTGTTTTATAAATGGCTCGGAAATTGGTTAAAGGTGTTGAAAACCCATTCTGAAACAATGTTTTAAGCAGGGTCTGCTCGCTAGCTCTTATTGTGACAGGATTTTAAACTTTATCAAAACACATTGACCTCAACATTTCAATAAGGTGAGGTCGAAACAGAGGTTGGTTTAGTATTAACAACATTTATGTGCTCTTCGAGGCATGAAGGGGAAACAGCCAAACTTAATGCTCGGTCACCCATGGAATTGAACAACTTGTTGTTGATACCAGGCACAGATATTCCGTCCAACTCGACTACCATATAAAAACTGGTAAGTAGCTTGTCAAAATTGAATGGTTGGTTGGCTTCACACGTTTAGATATCCTTGGTTAGCTGGTAAATGGATAATTTAATACCTACGTAACATAACGACGTACGTTCATAGAAAACAATAAATATTAAACCGCATGCGATACTGTAATAAAATAAGTATCAGATCCGGAAGTTTTTGTAATATAAACTAGAACTAATTTAGTTGTAATGTCGTGTCTCAGAGAAGAGTTAGCTCGTATTTGCGCGACAATTGCTGACTTCAATATGCGAGAAGACGCTATAGATTCAAGATTAACAGCCCTTGAGGAGCGATTTTCAGCTGATCATATACGGAAGGAATCTAGATTAACAGCCCTGGAAGAGCGTGTGTCTATCTGCGGGAAGCAAGAAGGGAATGAAAACGTCAGTGAAATTATTACCCAGTTACAGAACCAGTTAAATGATCGAGAGCAGGAAGGTTTTTTGAATGACGTGGAAATTTCTGGTCTACACGAAAGGAACGGCGAGAATCTTGTCCATCTCACTACTTTGATTGGGAAAAAGCTGGGAGTGGAGCTTGGAGAGCGAGATGTGGTGTCGGCTTAGCGAGTGGGCCCGCGGCATGGGGTCATGGACGGGGAGAGTCAGCCGCGGATTGTCACCGTCAGACTCGCTCGGCGTGCGCTGCGCGACGACCTGTTACGCGCTGCTAGAGTCCGCCGTGGGGCTGATACGTCTGGAATTTTAGATGGAACCCCGCGTCGTTTTTATGTAAATGAGCGCCTTACCCGTGCGAATAAGCAACTTTTCCATAAAGTTAGAGAAGAGGCTCGTCGTAAAGGTTGGCGATATTCATGGACCAGCGTTGGCCGTATTTTCATACGTCATGACACCAATGCTACGGCGCATCGTATACGATCCGATGCCGATATAAAGAAGTTTTTTTTGAATACAGCGGGTTAAGCGGGGTATGGGTGCTGCAGCTGCCACTCTCAATAGGCAGTGTTTATAGAGTGGGACGACTTACTTTTTTTATGTGTGTAAATAGCAGAAGTAGCAGGTTATTATTATTACTCATGACATATTTTTGCTGCCAGAATAATCGTACCACAAATAGCAGAAGGAAAGTCTGTTTATTGTACGTAAAAGTAGACAAAATCAACATGAAACAACTAACATATTATTATTGATTAAGTCATTATTACTTTGTTATGCAAAATAAGAAGTCAACAACTAATTTTATTATTATTTATTGTAATATTATTAATAGTAAGCTTAAGGCTATTATAAAGAATAATATGATTATTTTATATGTTTTGGAAATTAATTTTGTCTCCTGTATTTCAATTATTTACTACACACAGTACTATAAATATAATAAGATTATGTACTACAAATATATTATAAAATTACTATTTATAATTATTCTAACTCAAAATGTTATAGGTATATGCGTTTTATTTCTTAGGATCAAAATACAAGCCAAATTGGATAATTTATATGATGTATATTTCGACTTGGTTTGCAATAATATATTAACCAGAATACGCAGAACATAAATTTTTTAAAGTTGGTTTCTTGAATGCGGGTTCCTTAGGAACCCGGCATGAGGAATTTATTGTGGCTATGGATCGCTTTAAAGTAGACATCATGGCAATTAATGAGACATGGCTTTGCGCGGGAGAAGAAGGGAAAGCGCCTACAGTTCCTGGGTATCGCCTACGACACGTTCCACGCCCGGACTTTGTGCGCGGGGGACGGGGTGGAGGAGTTGGGTTTTACATTAAGCGAGATATAAACGTTCGCGTGTGCGAGGTGCCAGGGCATGAGTCAGTTGAGCAGATGTGGTTAAGTACAAAGGTTAATGCTTCTAGGATAGCGATTGGCACGGCGTACAGGCCACCATGGTTCGACACAGACCATTTTATAGATGTAATCACGGAGAGTATCCAGTCGTTGTCGAATCATGATTATATCTGTGTTTTGGGGGATTTTAACATAAATTTTATAAAAAAAGAGGATTCTAAGACAAAAAAACTTATCACATTTTTGAATACACTACAACTAATTCAAGTAGTTCAAAGTCCAACTCATTTCACAGTTAATAGTGAATGCTTAATTGATATAATTTTTACTGATATTCCTATAATTAAAGTCACTGTATCGCCCATACCTACTCTAAGTAATCATGCTTTTTTTGTCTGTGAGTTGAATCTTAAGAAAAAGAAAGCACCACCTAAATTGGTAACATACAGATCGCTTCAAAATATATCTCTAGATTTGTTTAATATGCACCTAGGTATGATTCCATGGGCCTTACTATCATCCATGGATGACGTTAATTTACTTGTGTCGTCTTTTAATAGTTACCTGAAAGCACTTTTTGACGTTCATGCCCCAAAGCGAACTAAACTAAGGATCGATATGAGCCGTGGATCAAATGTACTGTAAAGCACATGATGAAGCTTAGGGATGAAGCGCATCTTAAGTGGCGTAGCTTGAAAACTGATGCGAATAAGGATAATTACTTACAATATAAGAAATTAGTAATAGAAGCATTGGACAACGAAAAATGCGCGTACTTTGCATATGAAATAAACAGTAAAATAAATTATCCTAAGGTGCTTTGGTGTAACCTCAAAAGTTCTGTACTCCCAAAGAAAGATATAAACTTGCCTTCTCATATTTGTCCTGATGAAATAAATAAGCACTTTTTAGATGTTCCGGGCACAAGTGACGTGTCTATCTCTCAGCTTACTCTATACGAATTTGATAGGTTGACAACTACATCATTTGCACTAAGTTTGTCTAGTCAGGCAGAGGTTTTTAAAATTATTAAGAGTTTGAATTCTAATGCGGAAGGTAATGATGAGATGACCCTAGACATGTTGCTCATGACGCTTCCCCAAAGCCTTGAAGTTATCACAACGATTGTTAACACTTCAATCAAAACGGCAACCTTTCCGGAGGCGTGGAAAGTAGCAGTGATACGCCCTATACCTAAAACTAGTAATCCTGTTAACGTGAAAGACCTGCGTCCGAGCAGTATATTGCCTTGTGCGTCGAAAATTTTGGAAAAGGTGGTCTTCTTGCAAGTTACTAAGTACCTCGAGCATAATAATTTGTTACCAGAGTTGCAGTCAGGTTTTAGAGCTGGAAAAAGTACAGTAACTGCGCTTTTGGATGTGACGGACAATATACTGACGGCGCAGGATAAAAGAATGTGTACGATCTTGGTTTTATTGGATTTTTCGCGTGCGTTTGACAGTATAAATATAGCGTTGTTGTTGTCAAAATTATCATATCATGGCTTCGATATAAATGCGGTCAAATGGTTCAATAGCTATTTAAGCAATAGGACGCAGTATGTAGAACTTACACAGGAAGATGGAAAGAAATGTTGTTCTGATGTTGCTGAGGTAACCCGTGGTGTTCCTCAAGGGTCAATATTGGGTCCACTTCTATTTATTTTATATATTGCTGACATTGCTAAGATTATTAAAAATTGTAAATTTCATATGTATGCTGACGATTTGCAGGTATACTACTCTTTTGAACCTAGTGAATACAAACTTGCAGTTCAGATGGTAAATGAAGATCTTCAGCGAATAGCGGACTGGTCGGAGAGTAACTCGTTGATTCTCAATCCCTGTAAATCTAAGCATATATTTTTTGGAACTAGAGCACAAATGAATAAAATTAATTTTAACTCGGCCAGCGTTTGTTTAATGGGTAATGCGTTGGAGCGTGTGTTTGAAGCCCGCAACTTAGGTTTGCTTATGGACTCGGACTTAAGGTTCGAAAAACATGTAGCCACGGTAGTGCGGAACTGTTTTTTCCGATTAAAGATCTTATACAAGATCCGTAAATATATTAGCCAGGATGTGCGAATTCGCCTCGTTGGTCTAGTGGTTAGCATGTTTGACTGCGGCCGACGAGGTCCCGGGTTCGAGTCCCGGGTCGGGCCATAATTAAGTATCGGGTTTTTCGGATTAGAAATTCCCAGTACTAGCCCGGAGTTAGGAAGTTGGTGGTGTTTCACCCCCGTGCCTCGGAGAGCACGTTAAGCCGTCGGTCCCGGCTATTATCACTAACATGATAATAGTCGTTAAAGCCCGCCAACCCGCATTGGAGCAGCGTGGTGGGTCTAAGCTCTAATTCCCTCTCTCCCATGAGAGTGGAGGCCTGTGCCCAGCAGTGGGACGTTAATGGGGTGTAGTGTGCGAATTCGGCTAGTGGAAGCTTTAATTTTGTCTAAGCTTAACTATGCCGATGTGGTCTATGGTCCTCGTTTGCTGATCAGAACGAGCAAGCTGATTCAGCGAGTACAGAACGCGTGTGCGCGATTCTGTTTCAGCATCCCTCCTAGAACTCATGTTACACCTTATTTAAATAAACATAAGCTTCTAAAAATGAGATCTCGGAGGAAATTACACCTTGCGAGCTTACTTTTCGGAGTTTTTAGAAGTGGTAGACCATCCTATATTTATAAGCTGGGAAGGATGTACGAGGGCCGAGAACATTTCAGACGTGCACGTAAGCCTTTAAGTGTTCCGCATCATTGCTCAGCTGGCATTGCTTTAGAGGCAGTTTTAAATATGCGGCGACCCGATGTTGGAACAATATCCCTACACCCATTCGGGAATGCCGCAGCATATATGCTTTTAGGCGTAAATTAAAACAGTATATTTTGTTAAAACAAACGGAACATGAAAATGTCGCTGTTGATATATCAATTATATAGATAGGCATATAGTTTGGCATTTAATAAATAGTTAAAATAATAGATATATTTAATTTGTAGTATATTTGGTGTAGGTATACTTGTTTTAATTTATTTGCATGTGATCTATTGTATAATGTGCATAAATATGTTATATATATATTATAATATACGTTTATAATTATATATTTAAGATTCTTTTAATATTTGTATACATTTCTTTAATATTTACTTTTATATGTTGTTTGTTGATTCTCTTGCTTTGGCCTTGAGTATGAATAATATTTATGTGAATGCTTTGACTTAGGTTTAGTGGATTATCGATGTGTTAAGTTATAGTGTAAGTTGTAAAATAGTTAGAGGTATAAGTATTCATATCCGTTGGCTGTGACGTCACCCGGGTCACAGCTGAAAATCAGCGTCTGGCAACATGCATGCATTTGTATGTATAATGCCGGACACACGGCTGAGCTGTACACCCATTCCGGGTGGTGTCATAGACAAACATACATTTGTGTGTACAGCTACGTATGACAGATGTTTGTCTGTAACACCATTTGTGAATAAATATGTTTTCTTTCTTTCTTTCTTTAGTTCTCGTCACCTAGCATTAAATAAAATTGACATTTCCTGTCCTTAAAAAACGTTAAAATTAAAATACTTGTAATTTTTCCTTATAAGCAGATCATGATTTAGAAAACTGGGAATTAAGTAAGTAAGTGGATGCCCAAAAATAAATAAATAAATATGGATGCCCAAAATCAAAATCTCTCTGGAATAGCGAGCACTAAGTCTTGGCCTTTACAAATCCACTTTACCCAAAACATAAGACATCAACTTTTCCCTGGTTTAAGTTTTTGGTTCGAGCGAATTAGCATCATAGGCCAATTTTCAAAGATTTCGCAACTTATCCCAGCGTACGCTTTTATTTACTTCATACACAATCGAGTCCAAGGTCATTGTGAGCATAAATAAGGCTAATATATAATGCGAATGGTAAATATTCATTTTGGGGTGGCATGGCGCCGCAGGGGCGTCGCGACGTTCTGACTTCATTCGTTGCTTATGGAAAGTTCTATATATCCTCAACCACAGAAAACATCTTTTACTGTCTTTTTATCGGTGACAGGTTTGTCCTGAATTAACATCGAACCCGTTCGAATTTATGAGGTTTCTTAACATGGTCTCTTATAGTGAACCATAAAGTAGCTCTGGATGCTAATGACTTCTTTGCTCTGACATTTTCCCGGTAGTGGATCAAGGTCCTTTAACTACGTATTATTTTGACTATTCATTTTTATGCGGAGCGATAGCCATCTGAGGCTGACCTCAGCGCCGCTGCGGAGGTTGTGGTTAAGGTCAAATTAGATGATAACGAAAATATTCGTTCAAATAAGTAAATTAAGTACTGAACTAGTTTCTGAACAATAAAAACAAACTGCAAACAATTTGCTTAAGTCTTTTTCTTCATATTTCTCTCCATTACTGAAGATCAGCAGTCGGTTTACTGAATTTCTTACCCACCCACCCATCACCCATAACTAAGCGGAAGGGTACCGTAACTGCTTATATTCCAGTCCACTCTATGGTTTCGTAGCCATGATTTTTTACATTGCATGCCACCTTTTAACTGCGATTTAACCAATCATGATCATGTGCAGCAGGTGGTGGCTATCGTGGCGCAAAAGTGCCTAGGTTCGTACCTTATTCGCTGGTTCATAGTTCTAACTCGATTGCAATTTAATGTTTTGCTTAAAAAAAGTTTGTTGGCAAAGGCATGATGAACTGAAATGTTGTTAAATGTTTAACTAAAACCCTGACGTTCATACGCGAAAAAATATTATTGGCAAAGGTCATACGCAACATCCGTAAATATACAGTTGGTACGTTTTTCGATTACAAAATTGGCATTGCAAAAGAAGCCATTATAAGTTTATAACCAGTTATGTAGTTAGTCGAAATATTAAAGAACAGGTTTGGCGCATAAGGATTACCGAGTAGGAGGAAGTTTCGACATTTCATTTCGAAGGTATAGATTTACTACTAGTAACTAAGCTTGAGCGTTTACAAAATATGTGTATTCGATTCATTTATGGATTGAGGAAATTTGATCACATTAGTGCGTATCGTGCTCGTCTCAAGTGGCTTCCAATTAGGTTGCGTCGAAATTTTCATGTTCTTTCTTTACTATTCTCGATCCTATATGCTCCTCATACTCCCAGCTATCTTAAAGAACGTTTCAACTTTCTCGGTGCTGTTGATCGTCATATGCAGCTGCGTTCTACCATGGATAATAAGCTCAAAACTCCTAGTCATCGTACAAAATTTTACAGCAAATCGTACACGGTGTATGCTGTGCAGTTATGGAATTCTCTACCCAAAAATATTAGAGACTCCAAATCCTTACCTATTTTTAAAAATAGTCTCAAAGAATATTTCCTTAACCAAGTCATGCCATAATAAATAAATCATACTTTTATCTTAATTCGTTACTATGCGTATTTAATTTTTATATTTAAATGTGTAATTTGTGTATGTTTATGCATAATATTTTTATTGTTATATTTATGTATTTTATTTACATGTAATGTATATATACAATACGTTTATTATGTTTTATATTTTGTACTTACTTACTTATTAATAACGTGTATTCTATTGTGCCACACTACCCTACACATCTTATTCGATCCTCTCACCAAAGGTTGCCTGGTAGAGATTGCTCAGTAAGCAATAAGGCCGCCTTTGCATACCTAGTTTATAGTTAACTTTAAATTGTATTTTTCATGTGTGCAATAAAGTATTTATCTATCTATCTATCTATCTATTTATTAAACCACCAAGAAAGAAGCTGAACTGGCATCCACTAAGGAATCATCACTGTGTTCCTTCAGAGACCCTGAAATTAATACAGAGTTTATATAATAATTAAGTAGGATTTTTAAAAGAATTTGCAAAGATTAAGTAAATAACTAACTACAAGTTTACTAAGTAAAAAAAAACAACAGTAGTGATCTTGGCAAAGTAAGGAAGGGAGGAAGTGTCCTTGAGCTAATAGTTAAGTAGTGCTCCTTGAGACAGAAAAGCCTTAAGATTTATTTAAATGGTAGTTTAGTATAATAGTTATTGTAAAGCGCGTAACTAAAGGAGGATTTGGTCGACTGAGTTTTTTCTCATTTCAAAAAGTTACGCAATAAATAGTTACGTTCTCTCGTCTTTTTTGTCTGGCATGCAAGTATAATTCTACCTTCAATCAGGGCTATAGTTATTTCGAATGATTGGTGGTCAGCAGCAATTTATCATCATCATTATCTCAAGCTCTTAACCCCTTCGCCGGCCCACTCCTGAGCAAGGGTTTCCACTCAGAATGAGAAGAGTTACCAAGTAACAAGTACCAGAGTTAGTAAGGGAATAGGCCCCAAGTAGACCACTACTCTGGTCAAGTTTGGTTTGGTTCTAAATTGGTTAGTCTGTAGTCTGTACTCGGTAAAGGATAATAATTAAAAGGACGTAAGTATCGGGGCCGCCAAGGCGTCGGAGTAACACCGAGGCCTGAGGCGACGATGATGTCACCGCCACTCGGTCACGTGTTAAACTTAAGTACTACCTAACGAACTAGCGAGCGCTCGAACCACTGAAATAAACAGTTAATTTTAAAATTTGCAAGTTTCGCAAACACCAAGGCGTGTTATCGTAGTCTATGCCTAGTGTTTGTACGCCTAAGGTCTTTTATAAAATATCTGTTAAATCAGTAACTAAGTTTAAATAAAATGTAGGTAATGGAAATCTCAATCGTAATAAAATTTTCATAGATTATTCATTCAAGTTTCTCCGCGATTAAATTCGCTTCTGGTGACAGAAGATCAAGCTCATGGTTTGCGGAAAGAATCAGCCTTGGCGAATATACAGCAAATATTTTCGAACCTCTACGAGAGCATGACTCGTTATGATTCTTGAGATTAAAATTGAATTCGGCAGGCTGATTACGTATCATGCAAACGATTCGCGATAGCAAAAATTGTACAATATTTGCTGTCTAATCGCAAATTCGTATTATGTATCGACGGTTGCGAACCCACAGCAAACAAGCGACAGTGCTGCCTCTGTAGAGCAATCGGAGAACTAAATGTGCATCTTCGAACTATGGACTTGTAAAGTTTTCGTATTACGTATGACTTTTGACAGCGACGCGATAGCAATCAACTAGCAATTTAATTTGTCAGATTGCGATTAGCTTTTACGTGATTTTTTACTTATTGCATAGCGATTGTTTTGAGTTTTCTCATGTGTATTTTCATAAAATATAGTGAAGTTTAATTGAGAATTTTATTACTTGCCGTAGATAAATTGTAATTAGTGTAAAGTGTAGATAAGTTACTTTTTGGTGTAGATAAATTAAGTATAAATTTGCATTCGACATGGCTCGTGCATTTCTATTGTTGGAAGCACTAGAAGTTGACAGCTTTGAGAGGCAAAGACAGCGCAGCTGCAATACAGCAAGACTGAGACGTAGCCTTCGAGACCAAGCCAAAGCTTTGGCACTTTCCGACACGGACTTTAAAGCACACTACAGACTGACTAAAGAGTTGTTTAAGGATTTGTGCTCAGAAGTAAAGCCATTCATGGCTCGGTCTAGAAGGAGAACAAAAATCTCTGTAGAATGTAAAGTAAGTAAACGAATACTATTGTTATGTGTTCAGTAACTCTATATGGGTCTTAAGTTTAGTTTACTTCAATAATAATAATGTTACAGGTGCTCACAGCGCTCTCATTCTATGCCACAGGCTCTTACCAGAAGCCTGTTGGCATGAGCTTCTTGCATAGCCTCAGTCAAGCTAGTGTGTCTAATGCTGTAAAAGAAGTTACAAGGGCATTAAATAGACACAGTATACTTGCAAAGTATATAAATTTCCCTCATTCTCAGCAAGAAAGACAGGCAATAATTAATAGGTAAGAACTAGAGGGAAAGAAAAATTATAAGTAATTATAATAATTATAAGCTCTTGACTCTTAATTCATTTTATTTTAGCTTTTCTAACAAATTTGGTTTTCCTGGTTGCTTGGGTTGTATAGATGGTACCCATGTAGCCCTGATTAAACCAACAGAGCATGAGGAGAGATTTTTTAATAGGAAACATTACCATTCAAGAAATGTTCAAATAGTAAGTGATAAATATAAGTAATTTAATTTATATGGTAATAACTAGCTCATGCCCACAACTTCGTCTGCGTGGATTGAGGTTTTTAGTTCCTGCAGGCATTTTATTTTCCGGGATAACAAGTATCCTATGTCCGTCTCCTGGTTCTAAGCTACTTCCCCACCAACTTTCAGCCAAATCGGTTCAGCCGTTCTTGAGCTATATATAGTGTAACTAACACAACTTTCTTTTATAGAAATTTATTACATAAAATATTAAATCACCCATTTTTGTACAATTAATCATTACTGATTTGTACAATAAGATGTTAACAATTATTCAGTAATAAAGGCCTGTTATTATATTATATTATTACATTAAATGTATTTTTCCCAGATATGTGACAGTGATTTGAATATCCTAAACATTGATGCATCATTTGGTGGTGCTACTCATGATGCATACATTTGGAGAAATGGAGAAATACAGAATCACCTTCAAGAGCTTCATAGTAGTGGTGAAAATGTCTGGTTGCTTGGTATGTAGAAATAATTATATTAAGACAGTAATATAAAAAGAATAAATTTATTAAGTGTCAGTTATTTACAGGTGATTCTGGATATCCACTGAGGCCATGGCTTTTAACCCCAATTGTGAATGCAGAATCTGGTAGTCCAGAGGAGTATTACACAAATGTTCACTGTCGTACCAGAAATACAGTGGAGCGTTGCATTGGAGTTCTAAAAGCACGCTGGAGATGTCTATTGGCACACAGAGTATTGCATTATGACCACCACATGGTGGCTATGATCATTAATGCCTGTGCTGTGTTACACAACATCTGCAATAGACATCGGCTACCGATACCCCAATTGCCACATGCTGACTCTGAACAAGATTTGCATCATCAAGTTCCACGGTCACCTCTAGCTGTGGGTGCTGATTCAGAGCAACAGCTCTTGGCCAGTGGGAGACAACAAAGAGATAGAATTGTGCAAAGATTGTGGTCAGCTCCAAGAGTGTAATATGATATGTGTATTAGTATGATTTTAATAAATTATGTTATATGTTAAAGGCCTATGTCCAGCAGTGGACGAATACAGGCTGATGGATGGATGAATGGATGTTATATGGTATAAATAAGATATTTTTTACTAGACATTATTATTAATACCTATTCCAAGATATTTATTATATATATAAATAAGATATAAATTTAGTTATATTATAATAATTTGTCTTTTTACAACCTATTTAAATAGTAATATTTTTTATCACTAATAAATTAAGCAATATTTCAAATTGTTAAATATGTAGATCGACTAAGCAAGTGTTTTATGTAATAGGAAATAAAAAACAATATATTGAAAAATCATCATTTATTACTTATATACTTTGTAGTTTGTACAGAGCCTAAAGTTTAATTACTATATCTACCATACTAGTTATATAGACAATTAGATAAGATTAGAATTAGATTGCAGGTTTTGATTGGTTAATATGCCAGCTTGCACTCGTGTCAGCTCCATCAAGGCACGAACATCTTGGTTCTGCACATGGATAAGATCCACAAGTGTTTTCATCATATCTGCTTGTACCTTGGCTACTTCAGCTTGTGTGCGAGAAGACTCTGCCATAATAAGAGCAGCCTCAGCAAGCTTGGTCTCTGCCTCTACCCTACGGCTTTCTAATTCTTTAATCCATTCAGGGTCAATTCTTGATTGAACTGTAATGCAACAATGTTTTATTCCATATACAATACAATAAAATTAATGTTTACATAAAGCTTCAAAATTTAACAGTGATCTTACCAGTATTAGATATATAAGGTCTTTTACGTTTGTGTGGACGATCAATGTGTGGTCGAGCCACAGGACTCTCTAATCCTGTAAAATATGAATTTAGTTAAAAGCTATGCATTTAAATAAGGAAATTAACTTTTTTTTTGTGAATATAAGTACCAGTCACTGGTATCTCAAGTGGCACAGGCTCAGGTATACTTGTTTCTGAGACCTTTTTTGTTGGAGAACCAATCTCTGGAATTTCTGAAGTGTCTGTAAATAACCAAAGTTTATTTGTTAGAACAATCAAATTTAAAATTCCTTTAATACTGAGTAGGTAGTAGGTACATACATGTTCTTAATCTGAATATTCTATAACTAATAAAAAAAAGATAGGTAGGTACTAACTAACAGACAGACTATTTTTAATCAGAGGTTTGAGACATGATATATAGTTATGGTAATAAGTTGTGAAACACATGTAATAAATAATAATCATATACTCAACGCTGACGTAGTCTGCAGGTTTGTCCTCTTGTGGAAGGTGAGACCACAGTAACAGGCACATTCTCGGCTATATTACCTAAAATGAAATTTGTGTTTAATTCATAATAAAATCTATCATATCCAATCATAAATGATGTACAAATCCATCCACTGTTCATTCAACTAATTTCATTATTTTTAATTAATTTGACTGAGTGTAAAATTTGTATACCACTATCATGCATATTAAAATACTAAAAAGTTTAGTAATTTGTCATGTAGCCCTAAGGTATTTGAAGTAAACAAGTTATTTATAAAAATATTTATCATTTACATCACACATACAGAATAGCTTACCAGTTATAAGTATTTCCTGGGAAATCCCATGTTCTGGAAACTTATTACTCAACTAAAAAGAAAAATCTATTTATAATGAGTAATATTCATAAATAATAAAAACATGAAAAAAAGCTATTTAAAAAACCTTACAAATGGAATTCTGTGTTCCCTGTCACCATGAATAGCTTGCTCCCCAATGATAGCCAAGATTTTCCTATCTGTCTCTGAAAGGTCATCTTGACTACTTGGACCACCACCAGTACCCAAAGCGTCCCTTCGCCGCTTTGCTAATCTTGCTTTAGTCTTATGTTTTATGTCGGCCCAGTACTAAAACAATAGAAGTATAAAATAACTCCACTACCTCATTAATTGTAATTGACATGCAGGATTTTAATTTACTCATCGGTTATAAAGGAGCAAAAGTTACAGATGCATTTTTTACACAATAATAGAACTCACCTTTTTCCAACGGTCACCAGGTTTCGATGACCCAGAACCATAGGCGTTGAGCTTTGTAGCAAGACTGTCCCACTGCTTATCCACAGTTTCTTTAGACCTTGCTCCAAGCCCAACTCCTTTAGCCAAAGCGGGATGCTCAGCAAGGAAGTCCAAGAGTTCCTCCAGTTGGTCGTTTGACACTCTATTGGCCATATTATAAACAAACTTCTAGAAAATGATAACTTATGTAGGTTCACGAGAAGGGCGAACAGTTTCACGTTTGGGATAAGAATAAACACTAAACTGAGAGCTCGTCTCGAACAAAACGATGAAAGAATATGCAGGACCACTCAAAATATTTTTTTGGGATTGAATTGGTAGGTAACTTTTCTACTGCATAAAAAAGTAAAACCACTCCAGAGGCTTGTAAACGAGAGTATTTTAAGGGTCACATGTTTCATTCTTTGTAGTACGACCACAAGATTTAAATAGGAATACATTTAAAATGAAATTCCTGTAGTTTCACTTTAATTTTTGATAGAAACAAAACATAACCTATTAATCTGTGATCTGTTTACAAAACAAAACAACATTTCTTTAGTTCCAATTATCGCTACGAAATTGCTATTGGCGCTAGTTTCATCGCAAAAAGTGCATTTGACAACCAGCGAGCGATTAGCAAGCGATCGCATATGTAATACGATTATTTTTCATACCGCGCGATCGATTGCGCGTCTACTGCGCAATGACTGCGCGATTATCGCTGATCGCTAAATTTTACGTGATAAGCCTGCCGGTCGAAGGACCACAAGCACAACTGTTAATAATTGTTAAAATTAAAATCCCCAGATAATTAAGATCTCCTACAAGAGTCAAGAGCCTCTTCCTTTGATACTTTGACCTAGTTTCCTCTTGCAACATTTTCTTCATTAAGAAAATGTTTTTCCAATTGCAAGGCAGAACTTTGTTTCATTTTAGATCCTTTCCCCAGTCTAGTTACTCTTTGACCCATGAGCCACACAGTTTCACTCTGGTTGAGCTCAACTGAATTAGTTATAGGAATTCAAGGTATAGCTACGCTACGTCTCAGTTTTTTAAACTAAGAAAACCTATACTTTATCTCAAGCGCACCCAACAAAGAAAGGCCCTCAAGTTTCCCCTAATACCTTGAGAACCTTCAACATATCTGGCAGCGAATACTTAATTAGAAGGAGGATAAGGCACATGAATATATCCTGACACGTTTTATTATGTCACGTTTCGGCCATCTTGGATTTTCCTTCCCGCTTAAGGATTTTCCCTTAACCCACTTGTATGTGTAGCAATAACTAGTTGGGTATTTTGTATTGTCAGTACGGCTTACATAATAATAAAAGCCTTTGCGGGCCTTTTAGTTTTAAACTTGTTTCTTAAAGTTGAACTCCTAAAGGTCCCCATTTTTATACGTAGTATGTATGATATCCATACATACGAGTAATATTATAAATGCGAAAGTAACTGTTTGTCTGTGTGTTACGCAATCATGCCTAAACTATTGAACCGATTTAAATGAAATTTGGTACAGAGATAGTCCAAAACCTGAGAAAGGAACATTTTATCCCGGAAATTTCAAGAGTACCCGCGGGGAAAAAAAATGTCTCTTCAACCAATTTTGATGAAAATTGCTATAGGGATATTTTGTATCCAGGGGAATGACATAGACTACTTTTTATCCCGGAAAATTAAAGAGTTCCCGCGGGAATTAAAAACCTTAATCCACGCGGACGTGTATCTAGTCTAGTATTCTATATATACCTAATATAAGCAGTCTCACAAAGACATAATATTATAATGTATACCTTAGTATTTTCATAATATATACCTAATGAGTAAATAACTTATGTACTTAAGTACTTTAGTGGAAAGGTGATGAATTAAGCCCTTAATCACTACAGATCTGTATTCTGATGGAGTAATTTTGTTGGCTCGACACAGTCTCAACAACATACAGGATATAATAATTTTATGTTGGAGTTTGCGTTCCCTCGTAGCTTTTCGACACTTAAGAATTCTCCTTAATGTCAGTATTATAGTTTTCCGATTATAGATTAAATGCAAAGCTCTATGGCAAAACTTTAGGTTCCCATTTGTATTGTTCTGTCTAAGTTTTGTCTCGTTGGTCTTCAAAATACGCAATCTGCAGGAATAAAGCTATTTTACTGGCTGCTAATATGTTTTTGAATTACTATGCTGATGATTCCAGCCCTCTATGAATGCGCACAGCGCATAGATAATTATAATTCATGTATTGTTTAAATAGTGTGAAACTAAATAAGTAGTTAACTACTCATTTGGGTAAATGAGGTGTCATTTGATTCGTCACGACTGTCCCAGTGTAATAGCAAATTATACTCAATACTCAATATCATTTATTCAATATAGGTACACTTATTAACGTCAAAAATTATATTTTACTTATAAAACATGATGGTGATAATTGGTTACGGTATCTTAAAACTAAAGCTACGAGGGGTCTGAGAAGGGCCCACAACAAACTCAGCCGGGTTTTTTTTAAATTATCACCATCTCACAAATCATCTTAATTAAGGAACTATCAGAGCCATAGAGCAAATTATTGCCAAGCTTCCTTGTCGTTTAAGTAGTCCTTTACATGGTAATAGGATTATACAATGAGTTAACGTTTTACATTAACTTTGAACTTATTCAGAGACATCTTTAACATGTCTTCCGGGAGCTTATTGTAGAAGCGGACACTTATTATACTAAGTACTAATTATAATGATGTCATGTTTCAAATAACTAACAACCTAATAATAAACAGCTTCTCATGATAGTTACCAACGGAGTGCATTTCGAAGTAAATAGCATCATCGGAACGGTCAAATACATAAGACGCAAACTATTGTGTTGGAAACTTCACGCACTTTATTGAATCGCCTTTTGCGCAAATTTTACTTTTCTAATGAATGATGACAATTAATTAATCATCATCCTGCCACACTACAAATATTTGCAGGTGGCATCTCAGGTGGTTTTCTCACTTTAATAGCTGCCCTTCTTCAAACTTCTACCCTTGTCAGCTCGTTTATTCGTTGTCATAACTTAGTTCTTCTATACATTCCTTCCAATTTCGGCCTGCCTTTTGATCTTTTCTGCTTAGGTATTTACCTACCTGTTAATTTCAATGCCTCCGTATTCAGCTATCGCTCCAGGTGACCTGCCCATCTTAAACGTTGTTGTACATAGCAATAGTCTCACGGCTGCTGGAACGGGAAGATTGCGATTCATATTCTAATGGTTTTGTGCCATAGGATGCCAAATAACTAGATATAAGTATTTACTTGTGAGTTTTACGTTTTACTAAATATGAGCTATGATTTCAAAATGTGTACAGTGCTATTCACTTTAAAAATAATGTTTGACTTCACATTATGACTTAAGGTGAGTAGTTAAGTAATTGCTAGCCTAACTAACCTAGTTAGGTAGTAGTATTTTGATGCGAATGTGAGTTTGTTAGTGTCTTACGCTTTCACGGCCCATCTTTTCAACCGATTTTGATGAAACTTGGTACAGACATAGGTTGTGTCCCGAGGAAGGAAAATTGATAAGTTCCAGCGGGAGTTAAAACATATTTAGACCACGCGAACGAAGCCGTGGGCATCAGCTAGTAAATTGATAAGGCTCGGCTTCTATAATATCTTGTAGGAATGTATATATATGTTGTAGGTGCTAGGTAACTAATAAAGAATGCAAAGCTCAAGTCAAAACAGGATATCTGCGGGGCTTTACCCCGACGTAAACCATATTGAATCATTAATTATTCAATGAAACACACCTGTTGCCCGGTTTTTAGGGCGATGAGTAAAGGATAAGGGAGTTTTGACACGCAAGCCTGTTGTCCTATCGATTCCCATGCCTTGGAGTGACGAAACAACAGTCCACAATATGATAATGATTCTCGTTGACGGAAATAAAACAATATTATCATTACTTACTACTTAGGTACTTAACTTGGTTCCCATTTAAGTAGGTACGCATACGAATAATTACTAAAACTAGACAGCTTCCTATCTCAAGTAACTAACTACTTAGTTACTTAACTTATTAAGTACTTCCTATTATTGTTTTTACCGATTTCAGGTTAGGGTTTTGTAGTAGTACCTAGTTAGTAGTTACTGAACTAAGCTTGCCCTGAATTGCACGAAGCTTAAAAAAAATACTTAAGTAAGCAAGTATGTGGTGATTAAACTAATTTAATCACATCTCCTACTTTTTTTGAATTTGTTTTGTGCAACTTACCTAATTAGATAAGCAAGTAAGTAATGAATGTACTAGTATTGCCAAGTTATGCTTACTTAAATTAAAATATTTCAATAACTAGTTTTTATTCATAGTTTTGAAAGTAAAAACTTAATCTCAAAATAGTACAGTTGCTAAACAGAACGGAAAGATTGCAAAACATCACGAAGGCACGTCCACAGAGCTTTTAATGAATAAGGGCAAGACCACACTAACTACAAACATCGCTCCCATAGGAAAAGAAATTGGAAATGGAAGAAAAAAGGCGAAAGGCTGAGGGCGAAAGAATCAGGCCGGTCACGGCTCTTCAAGCTGGTTCTGCCTGGAGAGTCGAATTTGGTTGTTAAGACTCAAGATTCACATTCTACAAGATGGGCACGCGACGATGTTCCTTTCGAAGCTGGGATCTCGCCGCGCCCGGTCATCTATATAGATCAACCTAAGGTATTTCCCAATATCGATGCATGTTCGTGTATCAATTGTTTCTAGCAATAGGATAACGAATTTCGTATGGTTTCTTATGGTATCGTAGGTAGGTATTAGATCTTAGGTATTAGATCTGCGCGACAACACGGAGTCGCCTTTAATAACTTTTCTAAATTCTATGGCCAAAAATGATATCGACGAGGTCAAGACTAGCGATAACTTAGTTATCTTACCTTTAAAATTAAGTCCACATTAAAAACATGGATATGAAGGCACCTACACAAAGATTATACATTTCATGTAAATCAAGGTGTGACGTGATAATAAATTGCAAACATCTTACGAGAAACATTATAAACACAATGATGTCATAGCCTCACAGTGGCTTGAATAGCATTGAGTCATTGCTGGTAACGAATTACGATTGTATTAAAAATGTTTTTATGACTCTGGTCCCATTTTGCATTGAATCATGGCCGAATTCTGATACACAACTTGGCTAAAACGAAAAAAAAGTAGGTCCAAATCTTACCTATTTTAAATCAGAAGTGGGATAATTAGGTAACTAGGTAGTTGATAAGAATATAACTCAGGAGTAAGGATCTACTCGTTACTTCCTTGAAACAAGCGAGTTTGACTGAGTTTCTTGGTGGGTCTTCTCGGTAGAAATGGCATTCCAAACCAGTGGTTTTTCAACCAAATTCACTTGACGATTCAAAAGTACTTGTAAAAGCTTATTTGAATAAAAAACATTTGAATTTTGAATTTGAATTTACAACTTACAAGTAAACATCTACGCATAGAACTGTTTGCCTTCAAGCTTAGAGAAGGCTTCAAATGACTAGGCAGGTAACTAGGTACGTAATTGAGTGCAGACAGACAACCTACCCAGTAGTACCAGGCCTGTGTCACTCTTGGTACTTGCGCGACGAAAATACCGACGATCGCGCTCATTCCCGGAATGCTTACGCAGTCGGGGCTGGCGCGTTTTAAGCGAGCGACGTGCTAGTGAATTTAACGCTGTTTTCGTAAATAGTTTTTTGAAAATATTTGTTTAATAGTTTAAGTTAAGTGTTTAGCATATTAATTATTTGTAGGATAAATAGTTTAATTAAATAGTTTAATAGATAAATAGTTTAAAATTTTATGACTCCCTGTCCATGCTTCCCTTCCCAATACCTACTTAAATTATATGTAAGATTTAGAGTTTTTTCCACGCTTAAATTTAATAACCGATATTTTAAAGACTGTAAAAAAAATATGAGACATTATATTAAAGTCAAACAGCTATAAATATTAAAATAAATAATTAAAAGTTATACCTACTGTATTTTTTTACTCTTTGTTTAACGCGCGGCGATAATGTTTAATTTAGCTTGCTTGCGTGTTTTATCTATTTAATAATCATTATTTAGGCTATTAAAGCTAGCAAGCAAGTCAGCAAGTAGTCAATACAATAATAAGTAGTCAATAGTACTTCTATCACGGAACAGGTACAATTCATGTCAAACTTAAATGAGCCTCTTTTCAAGTAATTTTTTTGAATCGAGGCACGAGCTGTAGGAAGTACAAACGAGTCGCAGGGAATACGCTCGCCCTAGTTAGGCCCTTACTCCCGAATTCTTATTACACCTTGCCGATTTAGAGTAAGGGCACGGAATATATATTTATATATTTCCGTGATCGAAGTGTACCTACCTCTCCGAGCGAAATATTATGTTTCGCCGCACTGCTTCGCCGCGACGAATGACCTTGCAAGTTGCGTGCGTAGTGAAGAACTCACTGTGTAGCGACACACAGTAAACACAGTCGATCATAGTCAGAGTAGGTACCTTACTTACCAATTCGAAAAACCTACTGTATTGTTGTACTGTTTGCTGACAGCCCTAGACAAGCTCGCAATGTCGTCCGTGACGTAGGAAAGGGAAAAGATGCAAAGCAATACGGACACTCGCGCGCGGCGATAAAGTTTAATTTAACTTGCGTGCGTGATTTATCTTTTTAATAATAATTATGTAGGCTATTAAAACGTCGGCAAGTTGTCAACATCAAAGGAGTGAGACTTCTGTACGTCAGTACTATTATATTATTCTGTGGTAGTACCTATAGTCTATGTCTAGTCAGAAAAGGACGTGACCTTCTCATTTTCTCGAAGGAGCTTGTTGTTTAGTTACATTTTCCTACATACCTACCTAAGTTGACGTACTTACTTCAGTACTTAATGCTATAGAAAAACATATTATATTGTATTATTTCTAATGCATTAATTATTGTGCAGGCATAGATTGTGTACCTTTTCTATAGATTTTCAATTTTTTTTATCTTTTAATAATAAGTACCTACCTATTTATTTTATGCGTCCATGTCTGCCTACTTACTTACGAAAAGCTACCTTATGTATACCGTATGCTATAAAAAAAAAAAAAATAGGTATCAAGGTATCTAGTACCTACATGTACACTTAGTATTGTATTCTTATTCTTATCCGGCAAGAGACTCAAATTGAGTAAGCAATAAAGAATTTAAAACTGACGCAAGTTTGCTAACTGTCCAAAATTCAAAATATTAATTAGATTGCTTTGTTTAAATACAAAGCCAAATCAAACATAATGGAGGTTGTGAATTTAGCTACTAAAATATCGCGCAGCAAAGCTCCAAAGAGGTATAAAATAACATTCCGGTCACAACCTACCGGGCACCAGGCCACGTTGTAGATCAGAACGCCCTGTACGGGTTTCACTGTTGGCTGACCACCGCCAAAAGCGAAACCGGTTCTTCGGTCTCCCGCCCTTTACCCAACAAATAAAAGACTCACCGCAACCACCAGGTTGAAGAAAAACAGCACATATTTCACAAAACTCGTTCCACACCCCATTTTGAATTCACGAGCGGCGGAGTCACACACAAAACTGCACAAATACACACGGTTTATTTCTCGTTCACGGTTCACGGAGCGACAATAACCAACCTACTCGTAGTATCGAAAGCGACTGAAAGAAAATAAATGAGACAATCGTGATGGCGACGCTTCACCCCTCCCGCGACCCGAATCATCATGAATCGTGACCCCTCATTCACCTATTCCCCGTCTCATTCGCACTTTTACAAAAGTACGTGCATGAACTTGTTTCTATCTCGTTTTAACTCATCTCAACCACAGATCTCAAGTCTCAAGTGTCAGCAATACGATACAGAATTACTAGAAATACAAAATGATTTAATTAGATTATTTTCGTGAACAGTGATTAAACCGGTTGTTTAAATAGGTTTTTACATTGTTTGTATGGTGGGTAAATAGATTTGAAAACTGAATTAGATTCCCGCTCGTAGGCCCTCTTGTTTCAAAATCTACGCATTAACGTCCAGCTGTTTTAGGGCGCAACCTTTACTAGTCCAGGTACCTACTACTACCAACACTACTACCTACCTACTACTCCTTTATGGTAGAAAACTAAGTAATTGTTATAATACTATTCAATTAATATCTCTAATTACAAATTTTCATCTCTAAACATCTACCTAATCTGTGTTTAAATCTGAAGAATGAAACATACGAAATATAATTGATGATTAAACGAACTTACCTGTAAGTGAAGTTCTATCCCAATTATATGAGTACGTTTCATTCGAAGATATTTTAAGGTCCCTCCCATCTCATTGCCCATATCATTGTGTAAATTTGTTAATAGGTACCGACTCTAAAGAATGAGGAAGGCATTATAAGGGGACCGGAGCATCGGATGCTGGGGAATTTTTCAAACTACCCTAATACTAAAACGAGTGCGAAAGTTGCAGTTCAATGAAGCTACCTAATCTGTGTTTATATCTGAAGAATGAAACGTACGAAATATAATTGATCGAACAAAGCATCTATTTATAACCACAGTGTTTAGAGCTCAGATCAATGTAGGTTTCTAATCTGAGGTTTAAAGGAACGCCCTTTGACATTACATCTGTCTGCCATCTGTGGTCGAATATTTAAACTCTCTAGCCAAAACGTCTAGCGCCATCTAGTGTGGGATAGCAGCTGTACAATGTAAGGTGATTCATTAAAATAATTACATAATTCTTGCAAATATAGTATTATCCTCATCCCTGCCTAAATAATGCAAAGCTTAATTTTTTTCCTGAACAACGTGGTCGAATAGTTGGAAATAATTGTTTAGACTCGCTAACCACATCGTCTAGCGCCATCTAGCGTGGGAAAGCAACAGTTGTTTTGGTGAAACTTTTCTTTATTTTTTTTAATTTTTGTGAGCCTTCAGACTTCTGAAACGGTTTTATCTGAAAAGTATAAAATATAACTATTGCAATTATAAAAAAATCTTCGCTGCACATTGATTTTTGACACCGAGGCAAGCTCACATAGTTGTACCGGTCAAGTCATTTAACACTTAGATGTGCCAGGTGGAAAGCTAAGTTCAAAGTAAATAAAAAAGAACGGCTTATGTAGGTACCTAGGTATCTTATAGGTATCTCTATCTACTTACCTATCTAGAATTATCAAGTTTTATTTTAGTTCTTATACTTTCGTAGCATATCCGATTCACTTTCAAGCAAAGAAACTGGAAAAAGAAACTAGCTCATTAAGTATTACCGTAAACTGTAAAGGCTTAAATCAACTATGTAGTAGATATGTATAAGTATTTTGTATAGGTACCACGAGAGAAAGTCATTCGTGTATGGACTGTATGTTAAGGCTGCAATCCACGTTATTTGCCACTTGGCACTTTCTATGGTGTCCCGGCAGCTGATGTTTATAATATACATAAATGTTTCTTAAAATTATTGCTAAATCACTTTACGAGCAAATGTTTTGCACTTCAATTAAATCTAATTCTATTAAGTAATTTAATTTCAATAGAAAATCTATACCTAACTTATGGATGTTACTAATGCCTAAAGTAACGACTTTCAATTTAGGAGTTTGTAAACTTCTTTCTCTACTACAGTTCTTTTAGAAGACTCGACTCTCGTTTTACCGTTGTTTTCATGAGCAGATAAAAATGGGGGAAACGGGAAACCCCAAAATCAACAAAAATGAATGTAATTTTTCCTTGTATTTTGCGAGATGTAAAATCATTGTTGCTTAACTTCAATAATCACTAATCTGGATTCTGACTGACTCGATGGCAACGACCGTAGCACATTCTAATGGACGATTTTGTACGCTTTGCGAGAATTGCCATATCTCGCGAGTATGATAACACTTTGTATGGACTATTGTGTTTTTACTTTTTATTGTACCAGCCTGCATAACTAACCACTAATTACGTGACGTAAGTACGTGAACCATCAACTAATTACTTTGGTCTATACTTATTTATCTTACTAATATTATAAATGCGAAAGTTTGGATGGATGTATGGATGTATGGATGGATGGATGGATGTATGGATGTTTGTTACTCAATCACGCCCCAACGGCTGAACGGATCTGGCTGAAATTTGGCACAGAGATAGATTATACCTAGTCTGGAATAGCACTCATAGGCTTCATCATCATAGGCTTTTTATCCCGTAAAATTAAGGAGTTCCCACAGGAACTAAAAAAAACTCGATCCACGCAGACGGAGTCGCGGGCATTAGCTAGTAATATATAATTATTTATTATAATTTATTTGGTCTTATGGTATATACTTACTATCTTTCTATCAATAAGCTAGTAGGTAGATACGTATACTAGCTTTTATCATAATGGGTTTAGCGGATCGGCCGTAAAAATGTAACAGAAATACACACAGACGAACTTTCGCAACTAGCTGTTTGTCACCTAAGCTGATTGTGATAATATTTGGATTATGGACGATGTATGATGTCAGTGTACCTAGTGGGAGATTTACTTGCTACGATTTGTATGGAATTGTCAACCGCTTCAGCTGGCGGTCGATCAATTCCATGTATAATGATAGTAAACGTTGTCGCGATCGAATACGTAAAAAACTCCCAGTCAGCCTGCTGATATGTCAGAATTATTGTTACAAATCTTCTTCAAAGTCGGAGCCCAAAGGCACAGGCCACAGCGCTGTGTACAAAACCAAAAAGATTAAATACCTACCTAGGTAGAGTAGCAAGATTCTTAGACTTAGGATTACGATCAGCCAAGCGGAGAAAAACTTAAATCTATGAGTAGTTACCTATTATACTAATGGCCGACAGAGCTTTTTCATATAGGCTGTCTAGTCTTAAAATGCATTCCTCAGAAAAACGCAAGGAGCTCTTAGCTAAGCAATTATTGTATATGGTTTTATCCACTACAAGTTAGCCCTTGACTGCGATCTCATCTGATGGTAAGTGATGATACAGTCTAAGATGGTAGCCGGCTAACCTGTTAGGCAAGCGGTGAACAACTTAAATCTATGAGTAGTTACCTATTATACTAATGGCCGACAGAGCTTTTTCATATAGGCTGTCTCGTCTTATAATGCATTCCTCAGAAAAACGCAAGGAGCTCTTAGCTAAGCAATTATTGTATATGGTTTTATCCACTACAAGTTAGCCCTTGACTGCGATCTCATCTGATGGTAAGTGATGATACAGTCTAAGATGGTAGCCGGCTAACCTGTTAGGGGCATGGCAGTTAAATTAAACCCATACCCCTATTCGGTTTCTACACGGCATCGTACCGGAACGCTAAATCGCTTGGCGGCACGTCTTTGCCGGTAGGGTGGTAACTAGCCACGGCCGAAGCCTCCCACCAGGCCAGACCAGGGAAAATTCAGAAATTATAAACTCCCAAATTAACCCTGCCGGGGATTGAACCCGGGACCTCCGCACGTTAAGACAACAACGCTACACACTGCGCCACGGAGGTCGTAAAATTATTGTATATAATCGTTAATGCTAAAATTGACTGTCCTCAATTGTTGTGTAGCTTTAAGTTGAAGGTTCCTGTTCATTACTCACGTTAGTCCATTACACCTCTTTATCCACCGTTGCGTAGAACTGTCCTCGGCACCCATTCTCCAGCCTAAAGATTGTGTAAGACCCTAAGCCACAACAGCACTAATCTTGACATTCACTTTGACTCGTTACTTAAGTTTCGTGATAAAATCAGAACATGAACCTTACCATAACTGACTATTCTTTCTAGTAAGTATAAGTAATGTGAATGGGGGTAAGTCAGAATGGTTTTTTGATGAGATAGTTACGTAGTATAGTAGTAGTACGTATTGTAAATTATAGGGTTTTGTGTTAAATGCTTATAATCTAGTTTTTAGTGAAAATGTATAGTATACATATTTCCCTAGAGCTAACAGAAATCATTTTGAAACATTGTTTGATTAAAAAAAAGGTTAATAAGTTTGCACTTCAGAAAAAAAATGCAGGGGAAAGATCGAACTACAGTGGGGTAAGATTGATATAGTGACTAGAATCGTATTCATGGCCGTTATGCATCCGTGATGACTAATAAACTCTCGGCTTCTACGACCTAAATAGCTTTAAAGTGACTGAAATTCGAAAATCGCTTTGCTTAATGCAAAAAATAATAATTGATGAAAAATATATATCAATCTTACCCCGTAAAAAGGCAGGCAGCCTGAGGTTCTCAAATCTTTTGATAGGATATTTAAAAAATATAGGCTCACGTTTTTAACTAGATAGTTGGGTTGGTAAATAAAAATAAAAACGTTTACATTTTGAGTAGCATATTTTAGAAGAAAAAAAAATAACACACACTTTAAGGCCTCGAAGCATAAATCTCAGGTATCGAAAATCAGTCGAACTACCTTTATATTATCTTTTATTGCTGCGTGCATTGTCATTTCTTTGTTCTCCACTCTCCGTATGGCAGTTGCCAAGTCCTCCGCAGTAGATATATAACAAGTTTCCCGTAAGGATTTTCTGACATGGTAACGAGTCATTTTCTTCCTGAACCAAAAACTATTCCCGCGGGATCTCCCGGGATAAAAAGTAGCCTATGTGCTATTCCAGACAATAATATATCTCTGTGACAAATTTCAGCCAAATCCGTTCAGCCGTTGGGGCGTGATTGAGTAACAAACATCCATACATCCATCCAAAATTTCGCATTTATAATATTAGTAAGATTGAGTATAGGCTGATGTTAGTATTTTTACTATATTATGCAAAAAAAAAATAGGTGTTTCAACCCAATTTTACGATGAATTGAGTATTGATCTTGTACTACAGTTTGAGAACCGGTGACTTTTTCCTATGTATTTCGTTAGCGGAGTAAGACGGGACGATTTATATTACCATCTTAACCTTTTAAATTTTACCGGGGTTAGTATGAAAAGCACGATAAATCTTTAAATAGGAGAAATTTACTAATTACCTCTAAATAATGCGTATTATATTTCAAATATATTTGTCAATATCTAAAAAAAATCAATGTAAAAAGATACAACAAGCGGGGTAAGATTGAAAATCTATCAGCAGCTAAGTCTATTCCTTAATAAGCACTGTCTTCTCAGCCCTTTGCAATCTGGATTTCGTCCTGGTCATAGTACGGTTACAGCGCTAGTCAAGGTTACCGATGACATTCGTTGGGCAATGGACAATAAGCAGCTCACAATTTTAACGTTGCTTGATTTTAGTAATGCATTTAATACCGTGGATTACGATATTTTGCTGAGTATGTTGCGTTCTTCTTTTAACATGGCCCCGTCGGTGATTGATTGGTTTCGGAGTTACCTCAATGGTCGTCGTCAGCGCATTCGAATCGACGAGACCTTTTCGTCGTGGTGTGATGTGACGGCCGGGGTACCTCAGGGTGGCGTGTTGTCTCCTTTATTATTTGCTATTTTTATTAATTCTATTACTCCTTATATCTCTTCTCTCTATCACATGTATGCAGATGATATCCAAATTTATCGGTCTGCACCTCTGGAGGATCTTGGTTCTGCCATTTTCGCCATTAATAGTGACCTTGCTGCCATTTCTGGGTGGAGTAAACAATATGGGCTATGCGTGAATCCTGCCAAATCCCAGGCAATTATTATTGGCAGTCCAGGTTTCATTTCCAGAGTTGATTTGCACGGCCTCCCACCGATTGTTTTTAATGGTGTTTCTATACCTTACTGTGCTTCTGTTAAAGATCTCGGTATACATTTGGACTCTGAATTATCCTGGTCTGTGCAGGTTAAGGAAATTAGCAGGAAATCATTTGCTGTTTTGAGCTCGCTACGCCGATTGCGCAATGTTTTGCCAATTCCAACCAAAGTTATGTTAGCACAATCTCTCCTTCTCTCTATTCTCGATTATGGTGATGCAAGCTTTTTTAATTTGACCCAGGACCAACTTAACAAACTTGAGCGACTTCAAAATCTTGCTATTCGGTTCATATTTGGCTTACGCAAATATGACCACGTATCTGAATTTCGCCAAAAGCTCAAGTGGCTCCCTATTCGCCGTCGCCGGGATATGCACGTTCTCTCTCTTCTGTACTGTGTTTTATTTCACCTAAAAACTCCTTCTTATCTTAAAGAGAAGTTTCAATTTATTGGGGTGCAGTCAGACATGAGAACCTGTCGAACGCTTACTCTGAAAATGCCTTCACATAAAACCAAATTTTTCGGAAATTCATTTACTGTGCAGGCAATTGAACTGTGGAATGCACTCCCACTGAATATAAGACAGTCGAAATCGCTGGGCGTGTTCAAAAATGCTCTTAAGACGCACTTCCTTGCAAATTGAAGACAACTTTAGTTTATATTTAATTTTAATGTAAGTATGTGTATGTATAGTATGTAATTGTATATTTAAGTTTATATGGTATGTATGTATTATATATGTTATTTTATAATATATTTATGCATTGTATGTATTAAGATATTTGTGTATTTTTGTCTATGTATTGTTATGTAGTTTTTTGTATGTAGTATTAGTATAATTGTGCGCCACCTACAGCCTGGTTTCCTTGTGTTCTCCTAATAAGGTTGCCTGGAAGAAATTGCTACTTAGCAATAAGGCCGCCCTTTGTACTTCTTTGTGTTATTTTATGTTTTCTGTAATTTACTTTTGTTATGTGTGGTACAAATAAAGAGTTTAATAATAATAATAATAATAAAATCACAACTTTTTGCGGGAAATGTGTCGTTTCAAAAAACACCACGTAACTCATGCGCCTGTCACTTAGCTACTGACGCAGGCTGAAGGGCGGGACGAGATAAAGGGTGTATGTGTCACCGTAAGATTGTAAAAACCGTTAGATTATAATCTAACTCGCGAAATTCTAAACTGTCGAAAGATTGTAAACTGTTCAATGTTCTGAGTGTCAATTTTTGAAATATTCATTTTATTTACGTTTTCTTGTCTCTTTCTTGTAGGTTAGGTTAGGGTTCGATATAAATAATCAAGTAGTTTATCGGGTTTAAACACCTATCAGATTACAATCTACCGGAAAATAATGCGTTAAATTCTAATCTTTCGACAGTTTAGAATTTCGCGAGTTAGATTATAATCTAACGGTTTTTACAATCTTACGGTGACATATGCATGCAATGATGTTACCTGTATTAAAATAATTCCTCAATGTTCGGCGCTATTCTCCTTTTTTTATCATCCCCCATTTTTCATCTTACCCCTACTCACCTTGACTAGTATTAAGTATCTCTTATTTTTAGGTTTATTCCCGTATTTACGTTTACCGAAAGGGCAAGAAGATTTTCATTTTATGTAGGTTACTAATTTACGTATAATCTATCATTTTTTGAAGACAAGAAGTAAAGACGGGTACCTATAGAACAAAAAAATAAAAGAAAATTGTAGAAAAGTTTATTACCTAAATATTTTGTTCATTATTCTATTTAAAATGTATGATATTACTACCGTACAAATATATAGGTAGGTACTTAATGTTTTATTCGGTTTTTTGCTTACAATATTTTTCAAGAAGAAAAGCTTTTTTATGGTTTTACAAATACAGTAGGAAATGCAAAGCTTATGTAACTTAAACTTGAAGAAGTTTTTTTTGGGCGTCTTCCCTTGGTCCCACTATTTTATCCTATTAGTACGACCACGAGGGAATAGGGCATCCTCGTGGTCCAACATAAATTGCTATTGTCCATATTTGTAAAACTACCGTCGCGATAAAATTCACATAGGTAACTGGTGCAGAACACTATAGGCATGAGTCAGGGGTATGAGTTTATTATATAACTGCCATACTTACCTCTAACAAGTTAGCCCACTATCAGCAGATTAAATCGAATGACATGAAGCGCGTCAAATTGACAGATATTATGCTTCCTGTTTCATGAGATATAATGACAAACAGTAATAATGCTAACAATTGATTACTACATTGTACTCACATATTATCATCATTAGTGGCTCTTAGACCATAATATTCGCGCTAAACTCGATCATAACTCGAAATCACACATTATACTCTTTCATTTTTTATATCTCCCAACCTTGGCCGCTCTTAAAAAAGCTTAAATTCCGTGTACCTAGTAGGGCCATGAGGAAGAATTATGCCCCGTGCTCTTATTAATAGAACAAAATAGTAGGACTAGGACCACGACTCACAAGGAAACGCCCTTATTTTTGGTTCTAATAAAATACTGATGAAAAGGATATCTCACTCACTGGGTAGGTACATAAATGTTCAGCTTCTTAGACTAATAACGCCTGCGTAATATTTCGATGTTCAGCTTAGGTCTAATAACTTAATCCATGCGGACGAAGTCGCGGGTATAATCTAGTTTTTAATATTTTATATTTCTATAGACAACGTACTTATACCTACATCCATTCATAAATAATAATAATTGTCATCTCACAGTTGACTTTATTAGATAGGTACCTACTTACCTATATATAATTTCAATATCTAATAAATTATCTACTTACTTACCTATTCGATTTTTTTTGTAATTATTGTAGTCCCACAGATTTATCTGACCCGGTGGCCAACATTGGAACTAATTTTTATGACTGTTTAGTTTTTCAGTTACCTACTAGCGACGTTGTCAGATAAGTTTGTCGGGCTATAACATACTTAACACCTACAAGTTAATACATAAACCTAATTGGACAGTGGTTCTTTCATATAATACCTATGCTAACTTTTAAATCATTTTGTGTTAAACCGAGTAAGAACCTACTCATTATGTAAATCAAACTTCAGAGTTCACACCCAGAAAGTGGCCTATCAACTTTTGATTCAATATAGGTAAAACTGACATTAAATAATATTATATTATAGCCTCTTGGACTTGGATTCTTCCTACGCTAACGAACATAAACACGCGACTTCGCAGTAAGAAGAACTTTCGTTTAACCCCACAGACCACAGTACTCTAAAAAATATTCACTGCCGTCGTAGTAGGTAATATTATAATTATTAAGTCTATGGGGACCACCTGTCAATGATTTTGAGCAACTCGCCAACATAAAAATGTACCTACTGAAATAATTAAAATCAAAACGCTTGCAAATAAAAAGGCCAATTTTCAATAACGCGCTATGATGGGTTGGACTTGGCAAGTTGGCAGTTGACACTGCCATGGGCCCAGCACATGAAAATCTTACACTTTGACGCTCTACAAGTCTACAATAATAAAGTCTTATTTTAACTCTGTGCGTGACCTATAGCTATACCTAACATGCCAGCAGGAAGCAAGTATGAATAGTCAGTGTCGCGAAAAGAAGTCCCACGGTAATTTGTGGAAATAATACATTTTACATACAAAAATTGCGTAAACATGCGACTACTAGCGCCGCCTCTTGGGGACTTATTCCACAGTAAACAGATAGATACCTGTTTACTGTGCTTATTCCGTCCGGCGCGATGTGCATGAGCCAACCAAGTCTTTGACCAGTGGAAAACCGACAGTCAGTTCGATAGGTTCGTAATTTATCGTCACGCCACTCATTAAATAATGGTTAAACCTACTGCGATCACGCTGTGCGGCCGGGTCGTGATCCGTATCCTAGCAATAATCGTAGCAACTCGCAAATCTTCTTGGACTATAATGAATCATGTGATATCCCTGTAGAAAACAGGCGTTGCGCTATTGGCGTCGTTTATGTTTCACTTATCAGCTCGCAAGTGAGCGGCTACTCGGCTTAACACGCTTACAAACTAAAGGAATTCAATACTTTGGCAAGGTGGGGGCAGGGACAGTCGGCGGTGATAGCAGAGAGTCATCAGGCGCGGCGAAGGCCTCCCGGACTGATATCGAGTGCCGGAGGGACGCCCGCCGCCGCTCTTTGATGGCGTGGGCGAGGAAGAACGTGCAGAATATACCCGTACTCTGGAACAAAAGAGCTAATAAATACATAGATTGCTGCATTTCAGGGATAAAAAGTAGTTTATGTCCTTCCCCGGGATACAAACTATCCCTGTACAAAATGTAATAAGAATCGGTTAAACAGATAAGCCGTGAAAGCGTAGCAGACAGTCAGATAGACAGACACATTTTCGCATTTATAATATTAGTATGGATTTACTACAGAGGGGTAAAACAAATAGCGCAATAATTAACAATTAATGACGCCTTATACGCCATGTAGTTACCTACTAATTAATATGCGTAATAAAAAAATGCAAAAATGTGTTTGTGAGCCACGGATTGACGTAAATTTTTGAGGACCTGGAGAAACCCGTAGGCTACTTTTTATCCCGGAAAATTAAAGAGTTTCCGTGGGAATTAAAAAAACTTATTACACGCGGACACGTCGCGGGCATCAGTAAGTAATAAAAGGTACGTACTTAGGTTGACTAGCATAATTACTCATAATATCTAGTCCAGAATTAAGTCATTACAGGGATTTTACTAAAGACGACAAACGTAGTAAGGTATGGTGAAAACTTTTGAATGATGCATTACTATTGTCCGTATTGTCTTAATCACTGATGGCCCGAATAGCCAATGCAGCATGAAGTAGGCAGGTAATACACTACACACATAGTGCCAACGTGTCTTCAAAGTTCAAATCTCTTTTTAAGCGACTTCTTATGACTATCTTTTTAAACAGGGAATTTATGGCCATTTATGGTAAACTGTATCTGTTTACTGTGTTTATGGGCTGCTACTGAATGAAAATACTCCCAACGAACGTACGGGGTCAAAGTCATAAGAGGATATGGCATGAACGGGAAACTTTGAGAATAGGTATTGCCGTCGCGCTGCTCCTCGAATATAATTAATTCCTTAGCACCCGATAGGGACCTATAATGGACCTTGGACCGATAATATCGATAAATCTCGTATTTTTCTGTTTCTTCCTCCAAAATAGAACCGATTTTAATTTTTATTTCAAAAAAAATTTAAGAAGCACTCAGGCTATGTCGGCATGTTTTTTTCTTTTTTGATTATACATATTTGTCAAATTTATTTGCGGGATATCTGATGATGATTTTTTGCAATTTTTTAAGGTTCCATATTCTTAAAATTATTGATTTATCGAAAGAAGCAAAACATAGGGCCATGGCACGGACACATACATATACATTTTATGGTGCAAAAATATTTTCTTTATTGTAATTATGCACGGAGAAAACAGACTAATATGATTTTATGGAGAAACCACCCTGCCGTATCGTCAAGGATATGTGACGGCTGTTTTTTTTTAAATATTTCTTTCCATGAAAATATAAGCGACTAGGCTATCACTGCTCTAGGCAGTAAGGTAGTAGAGCTTATCATAATTTATCATCAAAGAAACCGTGTATGATGAACAAAATAAAAACACTTTATAATGTCGTTACTATGAACGCACTATGTTAATTACTCTACGAATCGAGGAAGCAATCACCGTCGAGATTAGTCACCTCTCATCTTGGAACAATGAGGTCTTTTGGTACAATTTACTGCCAACTGCTAACAGTTCGTCTTTATCGTCTCTTCTAACTAACGACTTACGAAACTGCTACTTGAGAGTGAGACTAAGGGCCAAAGTAGTATATTTTGTATTCTTTGATAAGGCTGAACCGAAACTTGTTCAAAGTTATTGAAAGCAAAACAAATAAGTAACTGTAGTTTCTACATAACTTGTTTGATTATCTACGTAAGGCTTTCTTGTATGGCCGTGGCCCATAACAGAGCAGTATTATTTTAAATTGACGTTTGAAATAAGATGACGTACCCTGACGTCAATAAAATAGGACGGACTGTAATTTAAAAAAAAAAAAATTTTTAATTCACCTTTTTACATTATCTTTACAGGGAATCCTAATACGATAAAGAAGTTACAATATTAATCTAGCTTAGTTATACAAATACCTTAAACCTAATATCCTATTAAAATATCACCTTCTTGGTGTAGATAATCCACATGGCTATCTTTGTATGTTCACTCAGAGAGCAAGCGCTCTAGCGGCGCCTTCTTGAGAAGGTTGCTTGGTAAACGTCTTCTTGAAAGGGTTGCTCTCCTGCTGGGGTTGCTGCTGCAAGGTTTGCTGGTATTCTCTTGGCCTCCTTCGTTAGGGGCTGGGAGTGGGACAGTGACAGAGCACCGTGACAGCCGCCAATCTGCCAGTTCGGGTTTGGTAATGAATAATGATCTTCCATCCCTCTATACGTTCGATGAGTCTAACTCGTAGATAGATGTGTATATGTCATCGTAAGATTGTAAAATGTGTGGACACTATTAGGTATACTATATTCTGTGATGCAGGGATTGTGGAGATCCGCGTCATTGTTTGGTTCAAGTTTTACGGACCTATTGGATCTAATTGAAGGTGCAACTGTAACCACATTAACATACTCGCTCTTTCTATTAGAACAAATTAATTATTTAAAACGCACAAGCTTCTCACCCTGCCATGTCTATATATATATGAAATAGCTGTTTTTGTACATCGGCACATGGAGTATTTCAAGACCTTCTCACAACTAAATAATTATAATATAACAAGAAACAAAAATCGACTATGCACTACAAGCTATAATTTACAACAAACGTGTAAATCTCCGCATGCTATGTGTGTTAAAATTTATAACAAACTAGATAACAACATAAAAAATCAAAATACAAGTAGCTTTAAAAGAAATCTCTTTCGTTGGTTGTGTGACAAGTCTTTTTATTCTTTACCTGATTTTTTTAACAATTAATTGACATATTATTTATTTAAATTGACATATTATGACTGTTTATGTGAATTTTATTTTAATATGGACATTCTTTTCCTTTCTTTTTCTGTAATCATGATCATGTGTTCAGATATCATAATCTCATTAGAATGATTTTAGATATAATACTATTCCTAATGAGTACTTACATTAAATATTTGCATGCTAATTTATAGTAGAATATGAAGAACGCCTTAAATTTGTACCATCTGTACATAACTACTCATATTCAGCAAATAAATTTCATTTCATTTAATTTCAAGAAGTCATCCTAATAATGGTGTCGGTCCAGAGGACAAAAGTTTTTTTTCATGCGGTCATGGTCAATGGGTAACACTTTCTAGATTTGTAAGTGGCGCTTGGGACTTAGGATCTAGAGTTCTAGAGTCTAACCGCAGATTATAAATGATAAATGATTTACTTATTTAGTGTAGGACAACTTGTGTCACTTATGAAACGTTAAGACTCTACCACCGGTTCGGAAAAATGATTCTACTGAGAAGAGCCGGCAAGAATCTCAGCAGATTAAGAAGGAATGTAACAGTTACTTGGTCTAAGCGCTAGTTGGGCCTTCGAGCCTCGGGGCCGGGCTGTCGTCGCTTAGGTAACTGACCACTTAAATATCTGGAGCTGTGTTCCCTAACCTAGGGAGCCCAAGTTTAGAAATTATGAGTACTACAAACTATAACAGGGTTATGTTCTCCAAATCAGTCTATTCCGCGTCGTGTAAATTGATGAAATTACAGAGCCCTATCCTTCTTCTTACGCAAAAGAAACTTGAAACTTCTCAGAAGGTTAGAAGTATTTTTTAATTATTATTTAAATAGGTCCTAGTAATGCAAGGAATTTATCCGTGAAAGTATTGGTGATGCTTATAGCTGTTATGAATATTATTGAAGTGTCTATGTAAATAACAACGTTAAGCATGTAGAAGTAGTATTCAAGTCCTTTTGTAGATATTATAAATGGCGAACGGAGGAAGATAAAAAAATAATTAAATTTACGTCAAGTAAAAAATCAAACATCGATGTAAAGGGTTCCGGACATGGAAATAAGAATAACCACGAAAATGGTAACATAAAAGTGCACAAGCATACAAAGAAAAAAACAAACGCACGACCTCTTAGGACAAACACATAGCAACAACTTAAAAAGCCGCTTCTAGTGTGGAAGTTTGTATGAAATAGTTAGGTACATATTTAGTTGTGCCGTCTTCAAATATCAACGCACTTTTATTACTTAATCTATAGTTTATGATGGCTATCAAACTTAAAACTAGCCAAGGATGTAAATTTTAGGTCATTTGGAAGAATCTCTATTTAATTATCAGTAAGAAATAATTAATTCTGACATACCTAGGCATCATCCGTATTGAGATTGTAACAAGAGAGAGGCACAATTGTTAAAGCAAATCATAATCATTTGACATCTTAAAACGTGTTACTAAGTTCATAATATATACGTTTTTACGAGCAGGCATCTATCTTAAACAGGTCGGATTATCCATTTAACAAACGATTACAACTACGATTTCCTTACACAATCGGGTGGCAGGGCTACTGGATATGGTGTAAGGATCTCTAATAAAGTTTCCACACTATTGACTGTACCTATTTAGATAAGAAACGGCACGCAACGTGAGTCACTTGCTCTGGCCGCTGGCGGCTGGCAATCATCTGATTACTGTCAATGACATCCTCTCGACTCCTGAGTAGAGGGCAAAGTTACCGGTCAATAACATATTATTCAATAGCCTAAGCCTAATCTACTCGTGTTGATACTGTGTGTTGATAGATGATACCAATTAGGTACCTACCTACCAACGCAAGGGCCGAGTTTGTAGCTGGCTCTTCTCGTTCCAACCAGTGGTACGACTTAATTGACGATTCAAAAGCACTTAAAAAAGTTTATTTGAATGAAAAACATTTGGATTTGAATTTAGGTTAATACCTAGACACGTCTTGTTCATCTTTCTCAAGATATTTTGTTTGTTGTAATTGTAATGTCCTCCCGAGTCATAGAATTTCAGCCAGGGCGCCTAATCTCCGTACTTTACACGGACATTAGCCATCTGCGCGGAATATATCATTATTACGATTATTACCTATAGTACACTTCATAGAACAAACATCCATACATAATGTTATAGTGAAAGTGTGTTTGTCTGTCTGTCTGTCTGTCTGTCCGTCTGTCTGTGTGTCTGTCTGCTACGCTTTCAAGGACCATCTGTTCAACCGATAGGTATTGACAAAAAGTACAGAGATAAGTGGCATCCCGAAATAGAACAAAGGTTAATTTTTATCACATAAAATAAAAGAGTTTCCGCGAAAATGAAACGTGTACAAATTCGTGGACACCAGCTTATTATATATTATGTATAACCCCCCCATATCAAATACGCGATCACTCGTCCTCCTAATCCCCCACGGAGATCTCTCTAAACTAACATCCTCACTTATCAGGACCTTGCCGCCGCAATCATTCGCCCATTTATCTATATTACTCTAATCAAGCGCTGTCTCTTTCCAACAATATTGAAGGGATAGAGCTGGCATGACAAATTGAGATAAACGCATTTGATCCCACGCAGAATGCCAGCTGATATTGTTTCTAGTATGTTATAGCTATGAGTTAATAACTTCCTTTGCTCTAGCTGTAGTAGGCACTCGTAATAT
Organism: Erebia palarica; assembly: GCA_964035005.1. Lineage (NCBI taxonomy): Eukaryota > Metazoa > Arthropoda > Insecta > Lepidoptera > Nymphalidae > Erebia > Erebia palarica. The sequence continues at coordinate 43,577,399 of OZ035983.1, forward strand.
TTCAAGCCTCTATTATAAATAGATAGAAGCAGGCGTTACTTTGCGGAAGTCCATCTTATAAGGGTACTAGAAGTTTAATTCGCTATTACTAATCCGCGACATTGACAATTTAGGTAAATCTATGTGTTACAGTGTGTATCTCGCACTTAAAGCCCGCGTAATTCACCACACCACGGAAATCTTCCAAACTACTCTGACACGTACGTTGAGAGTCGTTTGGAATATTCTGTGATGTGGACTGTGGACTGTGTTGAGTATCGCGGGCTCTAAGTACGGGATACACACTGTACCATATAGATTTATGTACCTATTGTCACGGATTATAACGAATTAACTTCTAGATAGCATACCATTATTTTATTTGTTTTAGTAATTAATTTATTCACTAGACAATCTTGCATTGTAAAGTCGACAACTCCTGAAGATGCTCCGGTGTCGGGGCGAAACATGCGTCGAGAATAGTATAAAAGTCTTGTGTGGTGGTGACATTGCTTGCTTGGGAACTAGGCTTTCTTGCTTGGTTGGGAAGGTAAACGGTGCTTCGCTTGTAACTACATGCTTGACCATACAGATTTTTTTCTGTTGGCATTATAGCAAAATAATTGTAATCTTTTCTTGCTAAATCATGAACTTCCGCAAAGTAACGCCTGATTCTATCCAATATTTAGTAATTAATACCAAATGCTTTACCGGTGAAGGAAAACTTCGTGAAAAAACCACTAACTACACACACGTCTGATTAGCTAATATTATTTTAGGTACCTACATATTGTCCAAAATCCAGAATAGGTAGCCAATCACCAACATTTTCATTGTAACAAGTTAAAAACGCAACGCAGCTAATTCGGAATAGGGATACGGATTGCGATTGCCAAGAAAATCAAGCAAATCGGTGCATCGAAGTGGTTTTCAAATTCAAAGGAAGATGGAAGATGTCATTGAGATTAGTCCTAATAAGGGGCAGAGGTTATAAGCCCACTGTGACCTCATTCGAGGAAGCGATGAGGTCACTCACTGCGCGCGCGCCGACATTAATCAGAGCAAGGTTTTGCCACTTAGTCATGAAAAAATAGATCCCACGAAAATCATAAACATCACAATCGAAAGTGGGTAATTTTTATCTTCATCATCATCATCATCATCTCATCCTATCGACGAACCTACTAGTTGAGCACAGAATATAATAAAAATCACAAATCTACCCTCATAATGAGAAGGAATACTACTTACTAGGTATATATGTCACCGTAAGATTGTAAAAACCGTTAGATTATAATCTAACTCGCGAAATCGTAAAGTGTCGAAAGATAACAATTTAACGCAATATTTGCCGGTAGATTGTAATCTGTTAGGTTTATTAACCCGATAGAACCTAAGTGCCTGATTATTTATGTCGAACCCTAACCTGACCTACAAGAAAACGTAAATAGGTACAATGAATATTTCAAAATGTACACTCAGAACATTGAACGGTTCAAAATCTTCCGGCAGTTTACAATTTCGCGAGTAAGATTACAATCTAACAGTTTTTACAATCTTACGGTGACATTTATACCAATATTGTAAATGCGAAAACGTGTTCTTTGATTGTTGGACTTCCTTCAATCACGACGCAAGTTTCAACTCTCAAAGGTGCTAAGGATCGACGTAATTTTTGGTACGCCTACTTTAGCATATTATAGAGATAAGGACCTTGAGAGTGACATAGCCTATCTTGAAAAATCAGGAAAAAGTTCCCACGAGTGTGGGTATCAAAAACCTTATTCCACTCGGACAAAGTCAAGGGTATCAACTAGTAGATAATAATTGAAGAAAGATGATCATCATAGCGAACAAAAACCCCAGTTAATGAATCAGCTTATTACAGAAAACCTTGAGTGATAAACATCGTTATCATCAAAGATAGGTTCCTATAGTTATTAAGTTAATTATTATATTGATGTCATGCTTTATCAGCCAGTCTCTTCTAAATAAACAGTTAAATAAGTCTACAAACAAATGTCTCATTCATAATCTGTACCTACCTATGTGTATCTAATGATACCAAGAACTCGCCCGGGAAATTATAATAGCTAAATCCATCAATTATCGAAATAAGTTAGGAAAATGTTCCTACTTCATGTATCCGATATTGAATAATGAGAAGTTCTTCCAATGATTGTCCAAACCATGATCCAGACGATCAAAATGGCCGACAATTCTTCCTTGCTGTCAAGACTAGGGCTTTAACTCAACGCAGTCGCCCTTTCCTTACGGAACCCAGATTTCTTACCACAGCATCGGGAGCGTACGAAAAAGTCAGAACCATCAACATATCCAATATCCATGCATCCCAAAGTCATTCTAAGTCTAGGTACGACCCTAAGAAAGTGTGACAGACATTCTGCGCTTGCTCTTACCCCCCTGGTGGCGATCAATTGAATCAAAATTTAGAAGTGATGATAATTTTGTTATCATGAACCACGGTTAAATAAACAAGGCTTAGCCTATGACGCCACATACTCGTAGGTCACGCCACTACGAGGTATTGGATTATTAATTATTTTTTCATCATACCTATTCGAAAAACGAATATTGGCTTCAGAGGATAGCGGGAGCAAAATGTAATTTTTAGGCCCATGGGACTTTTCATTTCTCTGTTCTGATTGGTCCGCGTTCGTGCTTCTGATTGGTGCTTAAACGTATAGGTAATGTCCATACATAGTACGTTGATACTCCTAGCTTTTTCTCATACTTAATGATGAAAAATAGTGTGTCACTCGGGGCCAAATTTTTTGTTCTCGGGCGGCGTATATTGAATTCCTCGCTACGCTCAGGATTCTACTTTAGAATCCTTCACTTCGCTCTGAATTCAAAATAGCGCCCTCGGGGAACAAAAATTTTCTTTGGCCCCATATAAAACAAATAACTAATCCATATAATATAATATATATAATAGCTTCTTTTTGATTCTATAGCCATTAATAGCCAACGCTTTTTAGCTTTTTTTGTTGTAACATAAGAAATAAAGAGGCATTAGCGTAGTACTTCTTCCTATCCATTCTGTGGTAGCCTAGAAGTCTCTTATTACAAGTTCTACATGAAACATCCGATTATAATAATGATCGTTCATTAAATCAGAGATCGTCTATTCGATGGCCTTGAACAACGCAGTCGCAAATAGCAGTGCCAACGACGAGCCATAATATCATACGATGGTACGAAATATAAAAGCGGAGGTCACTTCCCACTAAGTATTGACAATGAGCTCATGGATGACTTTGTGTCAATTTTCACGGCTCCTTAGCAATAGCATATTGTATTACCGATTTATCGTTTTGAGACGACCTCCCTGGCGCAGTTTAGAAGTTAGCACGCTGGTATCTGTCTTACAAGGTTGGGACTGGAGATCCTGGATTTGATTTTTGGCAGGGGCCATTCTGGATTTTATACTACAAATGGACTCGGGACGCTCGAAAAATGCTGGACCCTAAAGGGTCATATAATGTAGAAACGTATTTTTGGAATACCGGAGATATCAAGGTATTCGTAATCCTATTCAAAAACTATGTTGCTTATAAGGAAAAACTATTTGACTACAACACTATGTCCAAACGGTAATGTGTCAAGAAAAGTGAGATTTTGCATGTAAGGTCTCTCCCTGAACGCAGTCCACCACTAAGAAAGGTCTTTGAAATCTTTAATCCACTAGCAATTAGGACTGCGTCGTTTATAAAATTACCCCAGAATATAACAGGAAATAGTACTTATTATCAATAGGTACTCAATGTAGTCATTAATAAACAGCAAGTAGTTAGGTACTGCTTTAGCTTTCAAAACAACTTACCTACTGTAAAATCGATGACTAAATATGTATGTATTTCAAGTTATCGTTGTTGTTTTTTATTTAAAACGGAATCGCGTTTTGCAATATCGCCTTTTTTCCACTTCATTGGTTATTTCATCGGAAATGTACCTTTTCAACACACTTGCTCGTAAAGTTGCTATATTTTCTTTAGTCTTACGCCCGGTATGCGATTTATTACACACTAGTTCGTTTTACTTTTCATATCCGCACTAGTGTTTTTCTTATTCCACTTTTTTTTTAATATCCGTAGAGGTTGTTACCAAAAGATTTGTTATTTTGTAAATAAATATTTTTTTTTTTTTTTTTTTTTAATTTTACAATCTTGAACAAGGAGTGTAATATATAACCTTCTTGTTTACAATATATCAGTGAAAGAAATGCACATTTAAAACCTAATAGAGGAAAGTGTACCTTTTAAAAACCTAATAAAGTTTAATATATTGTGGCTGAATGGCGGTGTTCGGTGCCTCTGGACTTAACCTGCGCGCGCATAGTTATTCAACCAAAGATACGGCGCGCGAAAAAATAAACCTCCGCGCCATTTTGTGCAAACATTTGTTCGTTTAAAATTGCTGATTTGTGACTGAAAGATGTCGAGTACAAGTGACGAAGTACAGTTAGATTTGGATACGACGCCACCAGATATTATTATTGAGGCACAAAACGCTAGTGACAGTTTGTTGCCATCAAAATCAAGAGAAAAATACATACGGGCTTACGAAAATTTCATGAAATGGAAATGCGACAAAAAAGCCCAGTCGTTCTCGGAGAACGTGTTTTTGGCTTACTTTAATGAGTTAGCCAACAAATATAAGCCCAACACGCTGTGGTGTATTTATTCCATGTTAAGAAGTATGATTCGGACAAAAAATGGAATCGACATAAAAACTTATACGAATTTGATGGCATTCTTGAAAAGGCGGTCGGATGGCTATATTGGCAGAAAATCTAAAGTATTGTCACCTAATGATGTCGAAAAATTCTTAAATGAAGCCCCAGATAGCCAATATTTAGCAACGAAGGTCAGTAAACTAATACTATCTATTGTAGCTTAAGTTTGTATACGAAACATAGTACCCAAATAAGTATTAAGCATCCACCTATTACCGATATCTAATCAATAAATAGAGTGACAATCGAAAACTACTTATTAAACTAAAATTAACTATAAATTAAATTAAACCTAAAAATCTAAGGCTAAGATTTACTAAAAAATATAAATATAAGTATTTTTCAGGTTGCATTAATATTTGGAATCCAAGGCGCATGTCGGCGACAAGAGCTTAATAATATTACAACAAACGACATCAAGAATCACGGGGAAATGCTTCTTGTGAAAATCCCAAACACCAAGAACAAAATCCCACGATCGTTCACTATTGACGGTCAATTTTATGATATCGTAAAGAAATATCAAGCTTTGCGTACAAATAAAGCTAAAAGTGACCGTTTTTTTCAAAACTTCCAAAAAGGAAAATGTACATGTCAACCTATAGGTGTTAATAAATTTGGTTCCATGCCAAAAGAAATCGCAAAGTTTCTGGGATTACCGGATGCTGAATGTTACACCGGACACAGTTTTAGAAGAACCTCAGCTACATTGCTAGCTGATGCAGGGGCTGATATATTAACATTAAAGCGCCATGGCGGGTGGCGGTCTAATACAGTCGCAGAATCTTATGTTGAGGACTCAATTCAAATCAAAGTTAACATAAGTGCCAAGATAACACAAGCCATAAATTTGGAGCCTCCTTCTAAGAAGTTTTGTCCCGAACCGCAACCTTCTACCTCATATGCCAGTGATTTTTGTGTGCCGCCTACTCTGACTAAAGGAGAATTAGAACGCCCATCCACCTCCTATGGGAATGTTTCACTATCTCCAACATTTACAGTTACTCAAGAACACCACAGTAAAAGTTTTAATAATACTATAACACATACTGTGCAACATCCAACAAAAACTGCTGCGTATCATTTTAATAATTGTACTTTCAATAATTGCTTTAATAATTAAAATGTATTTTATACCTACCTAATTGTTTTTTTCCTCGCAAGTGTGTTGAAAAACGTCGTATGATACGCGTGTGCTTTGTTCATTACAGTCTTGGCTCTATTACAGCCCTCGCCTTGCGGCTCGGGCTGTGCAATACCGCCTCGACTGTAATGACCAACTTCGCGCACTTGTATCATAATGTACTATATTAAAATTGTAATTAAAACTGATTTAAAAGAGTTAATAGGCAAAAAAAACTAATTTAATTTTAGTAAATTTTTGCTATTCTAAATTCATACTTAAGGTGAGTGGGGGTCAGTCAGAATGGTTTTTGATGAGATACATAGTATTGATTTGAAACTTATTGTTATAGAATTTTTCATACACCTATTGCTGGGCCTCATTAATGACTTGACCGTATGTTTATACCTTACCCGATCTTGCGGTATTAGTAGGTAGACCTATCAACGGGCCTTTGTTTGAAGACTGGAGATGTTTATGTTAAATGTTATGAGATCGCGTTCACAGTACGGACCTTTTGTAATTCCTTTGACTATTTCGGCTTAGTGTAAGATAAGTTTTGTTTAGGTTAACTGAAATATGATTATTGTAACTTGGGGCCAATGATAGTGTATTTGGAGTGATTCAAGCCATACCTTTTGTGACACTCGTCCCGAGTACAGCTTTTGAGTAACATAAATTGTGCAAAGTTACTAAACAGATTAATTATTTACCATCCTGACCCACCTTCTATTACACTGTATACTTGTGTACTTGTATTTATAGGGTTTCATGTTAAATGCCTTATGCCTATAATTTTGTTTTGAGTGAAAAAGTATAGTACACATATTTCCCTAGAGCTGACAGAAATCATTTTGAAACATTTTTGGATTTAAAAAAAGGTTAATAAGTTTGCACTTCAGAAAAAAATGCAAGGACTAAAGTAGGGTAAGATTGATATAGTGACTAGAATCGTATTCATGGCCGTTATGTATTAGTGATGATTAATAAACTCTCGGCTTCTTCGACCTAAGTAGCTTGAAAGAATATAGGCTCACGTTTTTAAGTAGATAGTTGGGTTGATAAATTAAAATAAAAACGTTTAAATTTTAATTAAAAAAATTAACCATTTAACAAAGCACTTCAAGGCCTCAAAGCATAAATCTCAGGTAACAAAAATCAGTCGAACTAGCTTTATATTATCTAATTATTATTTTCCTTAGCTGCTGCGTCCATTGTCATTTATTTGTTCTCCACTCTCCGTATGGCAGTTGCCAAGTCCTCCGCACTAGATATATAACAAGTTGCCCGTAAGAATTTTCTGACACAGTAACGAGTCATTTTCTTCCTGAACCAAAAACTATTGGTTCACACCGTACTTAGCCTCTCATCTTATAATTTTGTACCTACTGGCAAATTGAAAATTCTGCAAAGAATAAGTGTGTTTATTTTATTTATAATTGGGTATATGCTGATATTAATATTTTGACTATATTATGCAAAAAAATTACAGGTGTTTCAACCCAATTTTAAGATAATTGAATATTGATCTTTTACTACAGTTTGAGAACCGGTGACTTTTTCTATGTATTTCGTTAGCGGGGTAAGGCAGAATGATTTATACTACCATCTTACCCCTTTAAATTTTGCCGGGGTTACTATGAAAAGCACGATAAATTTTTAAGTAGGAGAAATTTACTAATTACTTACCTCTAAATAGTGCATATTATATTTCAAATATTTAAGTCAATATCTAAATAAAATCAATGTAACTCACCTGCGTAAAAAGATACAACAAGCGGGGTAAGATTGAAAATCCCAACTTGGTACAAAGGTAGGTTGCATCCTGGGGAAGGACCCGCGGGAAGCAAAAGCCTTAATCTGCGCAAATGAAGTCGCGGGCATCGTCTATTTTTCGAATAAGAAAGATGTCAACTTAGGTATAAGTCCGTCAAACTCACGTCAAACTTATCTGAACCGGTGGCTAAAATTGGAACTGTTTTTTATGCATGTTAAGTTTTTTTTTCATATATTATATCTATGTCACCGTAAGATTGTAAAAACCGTTACATTATAATCTAACTCGCGAAATCGCGAAGTGTCGAAAGATTACAATTTAGCGCTTTATTTTCCAGTAGATTGTAAACTGTTAGGTTTATTAGCGCGATAGAACCTAACCTAACCTACATGAAACAGACAAGAAAACGTAAATACAATGAATATTTCAAAAATTGACACTCAGAACATTGAACGGTTCACAATCTTTCGATAGTTTACAATTTCGCGAGTCAGATTATAATCTAACAACGGTTTTTACAATCTTACGGTGACATCTACAAGTGACGCTGTCACCGGGTCAGTTATGTTTGTGGGACTATATATAACTTTCCATTCCATTACATTATATAACAGAATCCATATCCATACTAATATGTATGGCTCTGTCTGTCTGCTACGCTTATCCAGCTTATCTTTTCAACCGATTTTGATGAAATTTAATACAGTGATAGGTTGTATCCCGGGGAAGGACATAGGCTAAATTTTATCCCGGAAAATTAAAGTTCCCGCGGGAATCAAAAAATTTTAATCCACGCGGATGAAGTCGTGGGCATCATATAGTATAATATTATAATAGATAATATCCCATCAAAAACATAAATGTAAAATGAGAGCCAAGTTCAAAATTGTGATATATATGCCTTGGTTGTTGACTTCAGCGACAAAAGAAGTGAGATCTAAATGGGTGCCAAGTTCAATGGTCAGTCCTGCAATTTATTTATCCCATCAAAAACATAAATGTGAAATGAGAGCCAAGTTCAAAATTGTGATATATATGCCATGGTTGTTGACTTCAGCGACAAAAGAAGTGAGATCTAAATGGGTGCCAAGTTCAATGGTCAGTCCTGAAATTTATTTATCCCATCAAAAACATAAATGTGAAATGAGAGCCAAGTTCAAAATTGTGATATATTGTTGAGTTTTTAAACGTATAAAACTATAAGTCTATGATCATTATAATTTAGCTGTCAATTGTGACAGTTGACGTTTAACATTTTTGTCGTCTGACATTCTCTGTCTCTTGCTAGCTGGCCGCCATGTAACGTAATATAGGTTCTGTGAAATATACTGTGAGTGGTACCTAATCCAAGCAAACCAGTTCTTTTATTAAAGCATCCACGCCCTGTTACATCAGGTTATGACCCAGTCTCGCTGGATAAATACAATTTTGGGTATATTTCGTGGAAAAATTAAACGTGAAGATGACATCTATAGTAACCAACGTGGGAATTCCGATCGAGAAGCTAAAAGGATTAAGCGATTACAACAATTGGAAATTCATAATGAAAATGACTCTCATGCACGAAGACCTGTACGATTGCATTTTGTCCGAAGATGGATGCAAAGACGAGAAGAAAAACCAGAAAGCTCTGGCCAAAATTTGCTTGTCGGTGAGCCCATCTGCATTGGCCCATGTAAGAAACGCGCAGACGCCCTATGAAGCATGGACTCGATTACAAAATGCGTATGAAGACAAGGGATTATGTCGGAAGTTGGGTCTTCTGAGGTCATTGTTTGGCATGAAGTTAGGTGAAGACATGGCAAGCTACCTGAATAAAATTACAGAGCTAGGACAGCAGCTAGCAGATATAGGTTCGCCTCTAGATGATGAATTCATTGCTGTTATAATGCTAAGTGGACTGACGAGTGATTATGATCCGATGATAATGGCTCTAGAGAACTCGAGCGTCAAGCTTACCAGTGAAACTGTAAAATCAAAGCTTCTACAGGAACAGCAGAGGAGAGATGACAAATCAGAACCACCTGGAGTTAGTGCTCTAACAGTCAAGAAAACAATCCGTTGTTTCCGATGTAAGCAGACGGGCCATTTTAAAAAGAATTGCCCGGCGAGTTTCAGTAATAGTAAGAATAACTCAATGAAACCCAAGAAAACTACATCGAACCAAAAGGACAAATCTTTATTAGCTGCTTTGTCAGTGAGTGTGAAGAATGATGTTTGGAGAGTGGACTCGGGCGCTACAAACCATATGTCAAACAACAAGGAATTAATGTTTGATTTTCAGGTTACTAAGTCATTAGAGGTTAATATTGCTAATGGTGGAGTTATTAATACTGAGGGGCACGGTAGTATCAAAGTTCATTTGAAGAGTGGTTTAAAGACAATAAGCAATGTTTACTATATTCCTATGCTTTCTGCAAACTTATTATCAGTAAGTGAATTAAATAGGAAAGGTTATAGTGTAATATTTAGTCCAAAAGGGTGTAAAATACTAGATGGTAGTGAATTAATTGCTACTGCCTCTTATCATAATGGAGTATATATACTTGACATTATGAATAAGGAATTGAGTTATGAGTTAAGGTCAGAGACGGCCATGAACTTGGTGAGTAGGGTGTCTGAGGAGTGTGAGTCTAGCAATGAGTCGGCACATGGATCTGATGACTGCAAGGCTTCACAGGAAGTTTGGCACAGGAGGCTCGGACATCTCAACTTAAGAAGTATGCACCTAATGAAGAATGGATTAGTAACAGGTATGACTTTTGATACTTCCTCTTTTAATCCCTGTATTGCCTGTATAAAAGGAAAACAAACAAAATTACCATTTCCTCGGAATAGTCAGAGTAGAGCAAGTGAAATTTTAGGATTAATTCACACAGATGTATGTGGTCCCATGCAAACACCATCCTTAAATGGTGCTCTATATTTTGTAATTTTCATAGATGACTATACTAGAAAAACATTAATTTATTTTCTTAAGGCGAAGTATGAGGTTTTTGAAAAATTTAAACTATTCAAAACACTTGTAGAAAATGAAACTGGTAAGAAAATAAAAGTAATAAGGAGTGACAATGGCGGGGAGTATATGAGTAATGATTTTCAGAAGTACCTAAGCAGCCATGGGATAAAACACCAAACTACAGTCCCACATTGCAGCGAGCAGAATGGTGTGGCGGAGAGAGCTAACAGGACCATTATGGACAAGACTCGCTGTATGCTTGAAGATGCTGGTTTGAGCAAGCGCTATTGGGCTGAGGCAGCTAATACAGCTGTGTACCTGAAAAATCGTACGCCAACCAAAGCAGTTATGGGATCCACTCCAGAGGAAAAATGGTCTTCGAAAAAGGTAAATGTCAAACATTTGCGTACTTTTGGTTGTATAGCCTATGCTCTAGTTAATAATTGCAAAAAGTTGGAACCTAGAAGCAAACGTTACATTTTTGTAGGATACTGCGAAGAAACAAAGGGCTACAGGTTGATAGATCCTACATGTCCTAGTAAATGTATAAGAGCAAGACATGTTACCTTCTTGGAAAATAAATTCTTCAAAGACGATATGTCACATGATGATACTAAGAGGAAGGACACTGTGGTGTTCTTAGATAATTCATCTAGTTTGCCTAATGATAGTGGTAGTAGTGAACCATTGAGTTCCTCAGAGGAAATCACTGGGGTACAGCCATGTTTACAATCAGACTTCTCTATAGATGAAAACTCTCAATCTGATGACAAGGATCCACGCAGACAAACTATATTTTGTCTGGACGAGTCGGAGCATTCATTTGAAACAGATCTTGGCTTGGATTCCACTTACATTCCAGATAACTCCGAATTAGAGTCAACGAGCTCAAACTTCACCTTCGAGGATGCAGTAGACTTGACGGAGTATGCAGGGCTGGTAGAGGTCATGCCGGAGAGCGACATCCCAACATCTATAGAAGAGGCGAGGGATGGCAGTGAAGCCAAAGAATGGAAAAAAGCAATATTAGATGAGTATAATTATTTCTAACAAATAAATGCTGGACTTTAGTGGATTTGCCCAAAGATCAAAAAGCAGTAAAATGTAAATGGGTATTTAGCAAAAAGAGGGATCCAGATGGTAAATTAAAGAAATACAAGGCACGCCTTGTAGCTAAAGGCTATAGTCAACGATATGGCATTGATTACAGTGAAACATTTTCACCAGTTGTTCGATATTCAAGTATACGAATTTTGCTAGCCCTAGCTGCTATGAATGACTTAATAGTTGAACATCTTGATGTAAAAACTGCATTTTTAAATGGGGATCTAGCAGAAAATGTTTATATGGCACAGCCAGAAGGTTTTATTAAGAAAGGGGAGGAAAAGAAAGTTTATAAGCTAAATAAAGCAATTTATGGATTAAAACAGGCTGCAAAAGCATGGAATGAAAAAATAAATAATGTTTTAGTTAATAAATTAGGTTTCAAGAGGTTATCCTCAGAACCATGTGTTTATATTTATAATCAGGATAATGAATTACTGGTTATTGGATTGTATGTGGATGACATTATGTTATTTTCATCTAAAATGTCTCAGAAAAAACTCATTATTAAGGAAAAACTGATGCAAGAGTTTGAAATAACTGATTTAGCACAGCTGATTGTATTTTAGCAATGAAAATCTCGAGGTCAAGTGATGGATCATATACATTAAATCAGTCCAGTTATATTGAAAGAATAATTGATACATTCCAAATGTCAAACTGTAAACCAGCTGCTACTCCAATGGAAGTTGGACTTAAACTCCAGACCTTTCTGGAGTTTAAGTCAAAGAATTACTACAAAGAACTTCACAAGTTGTAAAGCTGTAAGTTCTTATTTTATTCTTCCGAAAATTTAGCTTGCTGGTAGAAACTGTAGTTTTAGGTACCTACTTAATAATAATTCGTATATGGAAACTAGCCAAGCCAAAGCCTTAGTCTTCAACATTTTATACTAAGTTATAAGAAGAAATGATATTTTAAGTTGCTATAAAATATTATATGTTGTTATAAATAAATTTCAGGACTGACCATTGAACTTGGCACCCATTTAGATCTCACTTCTTTTGTCGCAGAAGTCAACCACCAAGGCATATACATATATCACAATTTTGAACTTGGCTCTCATTTCACATTTATGTTTTTGATGGGATATCATTACTTTTTGTACAGAAATTATTGAACTCAATCTCAAACTCAAAACATATTTATTCAAAATATGTACCTACAAAGTACACCTTCTGAACGTCATGCTTACAGAGCATAAGACGTGATGGTGATAATTAACTACGGTATCTTTAAACTAAAGCTACGAGGGTTCCAAACGTGCCCTGGTCTGAGAACAGCCCGCAATAAACTTCGCTTTTTTTTTTTTATTATTACCATCTCACAAATATTTGAAATTATATATATGTACTTATAATATAACATTACATAATCAGCCGCTGTAACAATTTGCCTTGCCTTGCTATCATTCAAATAATCCTTTACACTGTAATACCTAGGAATTTTCTATTAGTTTAGTTTACGTTTTACATTAGTAGGTACTTATTATTCGGTGTAAGGTCAGTGTGTCACCCACTAGTAATTCTATTGTACGACTCATTGTACAAGATAAATAAAGACGAGAATTCTCAAGAAAAATATATAGTGTACCTAGAGTTACACTGACATTGACAGATAACATCTATGGTCAGACTACCTCTACAGCACATTTCTACATCTCATCAATTTTGATTGCAAAAGTTCAACATCAAAAGTTTTTAGTGAAACATTGAAAACAAGCACGGTAAACAGTCGATATCACTAAAACCACTATAAACAATGAATACAAATCACAATGACTGACAGCTTGAACTGACGGCTTCAAATACGTTTCTTCTTCTTTTCTGTCAATGACGTTTCGTTGCACAAAATGCATGAATACGAAGGTAAGGTTTTAATGCAACTAAATTATTATTCATTATTATTTACATTAAAATAATTATTATGTGTCATTTTCAATAGTTAACAACACAAAATAACGAATTTAAACAAAGACCTGCAGTATGATTTATGTAATCGGATTTTTTTTTTACTTAACAACTCTTGTTGTTTTTAGTTGTGCATGCACTATGCGTAGAATGTAATGCAAGTTGCCGCAGGAAGTGGACGACGGAGTTACTACCACCGCTTAAAGCAGTATTGTTTCTAAATAACGGTTGAATGTCACGTACTTTGACGTCCTTAAAATAATGATTATAACACTACAACATAAATGTCAACAATATTAAAATAATACGGCTTTAAGCAATGGTAGTATGCCAGAGTGCCAGATGGTGTCAGAGTTTTGATCTATACCTAGGTAGAGCATAAAAATGACGATTTTTGTACGTTTATATCTAAATAACCATTTGAGGTGTGCTTATGAAATTTGGAGCACATATGTATCTCACGGGTCTCAATATATGCGCCAAATTTGACATGTTTATGTGAAATAGTTTTTGAGTTATGAGGGGGTCAAAAGTGGCTCCAAATGGTTCGTGTAATATTACACACGGTGCTGCTCGCCAGTTTTTTTGACCTTGGCTGGACACGCTTCCGCGTGTCTTGATTAAGTAGAGTTCGTGTCACGAAAGAAAAACCCGCGGTAGTTTCTGGAACTAAAATATTTTACATACAAAAATTGCATAAACATGCGACTACTAGCGCCGACTCTAGGGGACGCGACACGCACTGTAGCCCGGAAACAATAAACACCCGACCTCCGACTGGGCGTCCACTACCTCGTGAGCTCCTACGATCGCCATCACCTGCGCGCAGGCAGGCGATCGTAGCGACGACGACGACGCGACACACACCGACTCCGCGCGCAGCGGCGACCCTATCGCCCGCAAAGCGGAGTCCACCGGATATGACACCATCTCGGCGCGCGAGAACGACCCCATTGCCCGCAGTGCCGAGGCACCCGGACAAGACACGGGTCCTGCACGCGGAGGTGATGACGTCACTCGCAGTGCGGACCCAACACCGGACACCAGACCTATGGGCCCGTAGCTTACAAGGCAGGCCGTAGCCATTTTCAGGCTTCAAGATAGGCACCGGGGCACAATGTTGCCCCGCGCCACATCCGGGTAAGGAGGCCTGCCTCATAGCCCGTACCCCCGCTTGGCTCTCACGGGCCTATCGGAGGAGACCCACACAGCATAAATATATTACACATAGGTACTTAAATATTCTTAGTCTAAATAATTGTAGTACGTATGGGTTTGAATATATTGAAGAATTTAGTATTGTTTCCGCTTTTCAATGTCGGTACCTACTATGCGCAGAATGCGTTACGGAAAAAATAAAACCATTAACTTATGGTCGCATTATGAAGCAAATATAAATACATAAACAATGGTTGTAGGTAGCATAGATTTATTTTGGTTTTCGCTTCGAGCTAAACCAAAATAAATCTGACGGCGCATCGCTAGCGCCCTCTTTTTTTAAATTACGTTGGAACGAGATTTGACAGTTGGTCAGTCTGGCGGAGCGTCGTGTCGATGGTCAGCGCAGCCATATTGGACGACACATTTTAAAACGCCAACGGCAAGCGCACCACGTTTCCGACGAATCGCTTTTGTTCCGCGTAATCTAGTGAATATTTTATGTTAGAAATAATTAAAAACGTTGTTATTAATGATTATCTACTTAGTGGTACCATAATTTCATTGATTTGTTAAGGAATTATTATACAGAAGATATCGTACCAATTTGTATGTGAAGCCTATCATTTCTTGTACTGTCCTTTGTTGTTAACTACCAGACGCTATGGCTGACGATCCTGATAGAGGCACGAAGCTGCCTTTAAATCTATGGGTTGTAGGTGGTTATGTGAAGTGTTGTTGTCACGCTATGCCCGTTTCAATTGTTTTGTTCACGATAGCTATTATAATCGTCATCAGCATCACGGTACCTACTTAATACGAATGATGGCTGACTCATCTCAGCTTCGCACGAGTGCACGAAAATATTATAATCAATCTACAGTCTTTAAATTACAGTGAAAATACCCAGAGAAAACCGCTGGGAAGTCTACTAAGGTCAGTTGCAGATAACTATTAGCTACCTATATACTCGTATATAATATAAACTTGCATACATCTACACTAATATTATAGATACGAAAGTTTGGATGGATGGATGTATGACCAGAATGGCTGAACGGATCTGGATGAAGCGGAGCTGATGCCCGCGACTAGTCCGCGTGGATTGAGGTTTTTGGTTCCCGCGAGAACTATTTAATTTTCCGGGATAAAATGTAGAGTGTAGACTATGTTTTATTTCAGACTTTAATAATACGACTGCCTGAAAAAAGGAGTATATTGTTTTCAGGGTTCATGTATGTATGTATGTATGTAGGTATGTATGTATGTATGTGAGTTTGTATATTCCACCATAACTTCTATACGCCTGAACCGATTTTGATAAATGAGGTATCGTTAGAATCCCTAGCTTATTCCGGGTGACTTATGCTAGTAAAATTTAAAAAAAAATTGATGGGGTGACCATGGTCCCGCATTAAAGACTAAAATTGAAAAAAAAATTCAAAAATAAGATTAAGTATATGATCATCATCTAGAAAATGATGAGTAGATTCCAAAAATATATAACACTATAGTTCAATATTTAGTGATTCACAAAAAAATATCATTTAATAAAAAATGTGAATAAGATTCCAAATGCAAATCGCTTCTTATGGAGGTAAACTCCAAAAATAATATGGCAGGGCAGTCGTATTTTTTAATTCGTTAAATTAATTTCACTTGTCTATCTCTGTGCCAATTTCATCCAGATCTGTGCAGCTGTTCTGGCGTGATTGAGTGACAAACATCCATCCATCCAAAGGACTTGACCGGTGGAACTATGGCAGCTTGCCTAGGTGTCAAAAATCAATGTTCAGCAATGATTTCTTTATTATTGTAATTGTAATATTTCACTGTTTTCAGATAAAAAAGTTTCAGGAGTCTGAAGGCTCGGAAAACTGCGAAAATGAACAAAAAAGTTTCACCAAAAGACTGCTTTCCCACACTAGATGGCGCTATTTATTGTGTTAAGCGAGTCTAAAAAAATATTTTCAAGTATTATTTCTTTATTATTGTAATTGTTATATTTTATAGTTTTCAAATAAAAAAGTTTCAGGAGTCTGAAGGCTCTGAAAACTGAGAAAATAGATAAAAAAAGTTTCACCAAAAACTGCTTTCCCACACTAGATGGCGCTAGTTATTGTGGTGAGTCTAGAAAATATTTATAAGTATTGCTCGCTACTTTTCGTTAACAAGTTCAACTATTCGACCACAGATGGCAGCATATGCAATGTGACAGGGCGTTCCTTTAAACGTAGTATTTCAAAATGCTTTGTTCGATCGATTAGTTTGAGACTTGTCAAAAAATAAAAATAATTATAAACAAAACATACATTTCCTTTTCATTACTATTTAATTGATCAAAAATAAATCATTCCTAATATAATAACTAAGGTACTTAAATGGTATTCATGTAGGGTTACAAGATTATTATTAGGCATGGATATAATGGAACGTCAAAATGGAGTAGTGCTTAAAGAGGAAAGCGGACGCTCAAGATTTAAACAATAAACGTACTGTTTTTTTTTGTCATTTGAACCCCGACCTTATTTGGAATAATAAATCCATAATAATTTCGTTTTGAATTTTTAAACCTTACTGTAAAAACGGAAATCCTGTGCATTGTCCCGAATCGGAGGGCAATTACTGGTCATGTCCTTTCGCATTTATAATATTAGTAGGTACTTACCTAGTTTCGTTCCGCGTGGTTTTGGTTCTCGCGGGAACTATTTAATTTTCCGGTATAAAATGTAGTGTGTGTGTTTTTGGATGAAGTCAGCGTGCCTACTATCAATAAGTACTACCGGAAATCATTATGTTGTATGAAACTTTATGCTGTCAAATTCCTTACTTTGCTTATTTGAGTAGGTAGGTACAATAACAAGCGAAAGCGTTTCCTCCTACATTTGTATTTTTGCCTATTCTGTGCTCCTACGTTTATTAGTTTAGCCACAGAATGTTATAGTAACAAAACTCCCACGAGACCTGAGAAAATATTTCTACACACGACATTAATACACTGCTTTAGATGATGCCCACAATATCGATCGTCTTAAAGTAGGTTTTATGAAATTCCTTTGGGATTTCTTGGATATTCTTGGATGAAAAGTAGCTTGTGTCCTTCCCCGGGATGCAACCTAATCTCGCCAAAATCTGTTGTGAAAACGTAGCAGACAGACAGATACACAGACAGGGAGACAGGCAGATACGATTACGCATATATAATATCCGTAAGGATTTACGGATTAAGGACAGTCCGGAAATAATTAGTTCGATCCGTCCCCCAAAGAAAACAGCAGGGCGACAGACTGGAAAGAATTTAAGTTCGATATGTCCCCTCGTTGGTAACAGAAGGACAGATATAACATATTACTAAGGGAGACCGTATTCAAAAATAAACTAGTGGTTCGCCCTGAACTGAGACATATGACTGAGATGTATATAAGATAGTTTAAACTATATATTGTAATAGTTAACTTTTAACATTAGACGCAAAAGAGCTAAAGAGTTATTGGAGAAACGAATAAACTTTTACAGAGCGTCATCTATTGAAAAATGAAACAATTTCGTTTCCATATAATATTTATCTAATTTTAGAATTTGTTGTTCAAGTACAGGATATAATTCAAATAATTGATCAAGTTTTAGGCAGCCTTTCAGAAAATTGAGAGTTCTGAGGTCAACTTTGGACGTTAGAAAATCTCCACTTTGAAAGCCCCCCATTTCGTCAATTTTAGGGGAAAAATTTAAAAAAAATATTTTGCAACCCTATGTAACACTATAAAAAATATTTTACTTCGTATTCACTTCTTTGAGAGCCTCCCTAAAATAAAGATTTTTATAACTTTTTAAGCCATATTTAGGTGGAGTCCATAGGTTTACATATTATATTTAAATTTGAAGTAATTACGTTCAGTAATTCAGAAGTTATCAGGCTCTAACAGACGGACGGACGGAAGGACAAGTGCAAATTCAATCAAGTAGACTCACAGACCTTAGCTTCGCTTGGTCAAAAATAAAGACACATCAGAATAACTCAACTCTTTAGAGATGGCACCATGGTCCAGCACCGAACAAAATTGCTGCAGACATCGTTGTGATGTATGAAGCAAAAGTGTAAACATTACAAAGATAATTAATTATATTAGTAGGTCAATAATCATCACGTCAGCCGAAACAATTAGAGCCCAAGGGACGCCGATGGGCGTAAGATGACGCAATCGTTATTATTAGCCGATAGCCACTCTACTTAATAGGTATTACTGACGAAATAATACGTAACTAGCAGATGCCCCCGACTTTGTCCGCGTGGAATAATTTTTTAATATTCTTTACTTTTCCGGGATGTGAAGTAGCCTAAGCTCAAGCCCAGGTCCTCAACTATATTCATGCAAAAAAAATTTGATTCGTTGCTCTGTTAATCAATACTAATATAATATTAGTATTGATACGTTACTGTTAATTTTTGGCTGAGCAAGATTTGCCAAAGCCGGTTTAAAACCTGATACCTACTTAGAAGATAATCGGAAATCTATGCTGGTAATAATAAATATTATTGTATCGCCCAAAAGAGTCAGATAGAGTTTTATATTCTTAACAAATGAAGCGTAGGTACTACACAAATACATTACTTTCTGAAGAAAAAAAAAAGAAAAGAAAAATAACGTTAGCGTGTTTAAATTCCGTACAAATCTGTGGATTCCACAGTGCTTCTTTACGTGTGAAATCGGTCTTTACGCGGTCAGACAACAGTCGAGCGCAAGAAAATCGGTGATTTTGTAAGTATCGACAACGAGTTCAATGACGTACAATCTTGTAACGTTCCGTGCTGTGCGGACTTAAGAAAAAAGGCAAGGAAATGCCCGAAACCTTACCTTTAGGATGCTGCCGAGTTGAGCGAAAGAGCATGACATTTGGGAACATGCGGCAAAATGTTGCTATAATTTATGAGAAGAGGAGAGAAGAGAAGCGAGGAAAAGAAGTAGACAGAGACAAATCTATAGGGACAGCAGTTGCTTACCCTATATATTTGTCTCGGTCTACTTCTCTTCCTAACATAAGCATAGCTAACTATTTAAATTATGTTGAATTGGAGGACAACTGGTCGATAGATAGTACACAAACTAATATACAGTTCGGTCTACTGAACGATTGTTGTATAAACTATTTCCTGCATGGCTGGCCAGTCTTCGTCGAGAGCGACAGTCGGTAGTAGCAGTGATTCGACCAGTAGAACATCAACCATCAATCATCAACAGCCATTAAGCATTCACTGTTGGACATAGGTCTCTTTTAAATAGCGCCACGTGCTCTATCCTCGGCCTTCCGCAACCAATACCAGCCACCCTCCGGATATCATCGCTCCACCTTGCTGGGGGGCGCCCTACGCTCCGTTTACCAAGACGCGGTCTCCACACGAGGACCTTTCGACTCGAACGTTTATCGGTCCTCCGACACACGTGACCAGCTCACTGACACCAGTAGAACATTATCCTAGAATTATGGATAATATACCTATAGTTACAAAACTGCAAGCGTGATACTGCGAAGGCAACCTATGCAACCAGCAGTAGTTTTGGCGTAGGTTGCAGCTTCGCTGGATTGTTAAGTTAGATGTAAAATTCTGGTATCTAGTTCTACTGACCTGCAGGATTGATGCTGCAAGGGCAACCATAACTACCAGCACCGGCTGTTGTTTGGCGCATAGTCATGTAGCAGGTTTCCGCAGCCTCGCTGATAAGGAAGTGCAATCAGAGGTGTATTCTCAATGTGTCTACTGACCTGCAAGAGTGATGCTGCAAGGGCAACCATTGCAACCAGCAGTAATTGCTGTTTGGCGTAGTCATGCAGCAGGTTGCCGCAGCCTCGCTAGTAGGGTAGTGCAATCGGAGGTGTATTCTGGATGTGTCCACTGACCTGCAAGAGTGATGCTGCAAGGGCAACCATCGCAACCAGCAATAGTTGCTGTTTGGCGTAGTCATGCAGCAGGTTGCCGCAACCACGCTGGTACAGTGTAGTGCAGTCGGAGGTGTACGGCTTCTGAATGGAGTCCAGCGGACCCTGGCCACAGCAGGAGAAGGGCACGTGACCGGACGAGCTGTAGTCATTTGGGCCGCTCACGCCACAACATTCGAACTGTAAAATGGGAAAGTCAAATTATGATATATTTTTATAAAATCTGGTACAGAGAACCAATTTTCTAAGTTAAATAAATATAACTTAATGGTACGGAGAAGAGACCAAAACTTTATCAAAGCTAAATGGTCTACGAACTCTTTTTTTTTCTTTCAGGAAGGTAAAGTACTACCTATAGGTATGTTATTCCAGCACGTTTATTTTTAGAAAAAAATTAAATTCGCATTCTGGCGACACCTATCAAGTACTTTTGAAGAGTTGGACTATTTCTCACATTAATTGTTTGATTCATATAGAATTCTTTCACAGGGTTGCTTTATACTGTTTTTCAATTACCTTGTAATTTACCGATTGACCTAAAGAACCAAAGACCATACCACAGAATAATAACTAAGCACCTACCTACTTATCCGTCAATATCGATTGCATCGTCATATTGAGCATTTAGTCAAGGCAATAAAGCTAGTTGACCCATAATTCCTTAGCCGACGAAATTTTACAGTATGATATAGTGTCTTGAGTTAAACGTATATTATAAATATCCAATAAAAAACCAGACAGGAAGTAAGGATTTTATATGTTAATTAAAGCATATATACCTACCCAAATGTTAAAGCAGGAAGGTACATTATCGCGTAAACGCAGTTTAGATTTGATAATATTAGGTCCTTACATATGAAATTGGCCTTTTGTAAGGAAGGAACATAAAGTCGATTTTTTTAAATATAATATATTATTTATTTAATAAAAGTGTGGTACATTGCTATCTATGCACTTTTGCCATCACATAGGTTCATTGATCTAAACAAACCATTCGGATGGGAATCAATAAAATCTTTGAAGGCGCTTTCGACTGCCCCAACGGAGTTGAATTTTTTCCCTTGCAAGAAGTTATCCAAATTTCGAAAAAAATGGTAATCTGTTGGAGCAAGGTCCAGGGAGTACGGTGGATGTCTTAGGCATTCCAATTGAAGCTCCTCTAATTTGGTAGCCTTCTGTTGTGCAGTGTGTGGTCTAGCGTTGTCCTGAAGCAGCAGTGGCCTAGAGCGATTGACCAGCCTCGGTTGTTTAGCACCTAGCTTTTCCATCATGGTTGGCAGTTGCTGACAATAGACATCCACCGTAATCGTCTGACCAGCTGATTTAAGAAAGCTGCAGTGAACGACACCGGCACTAGTCTACCAAACGCTCACAAGTAATTTTTGCTTGGGGCAGGATTTGGCTGGTTCGCCAGAGTTCAGCCATAGCGATGAGCATGTCCGATTATCGTACAGGATCCACTTTTCATCACAGGTAATAATTCGATTTAAAATCCCTTCATTATTGTGCGGGATGAGTAATGTAACGCACCAGTCGACGCGGGTTTGTCGGTTTGCTGCACTCAGTGCATGACGTACCTTTCAATCTTTTTCACCTTCCCAATTTGCTTCAAGTGCATTAAAACAGTTTTATCACTAACGCCGCAGCCTGCAGCTAGCTCGGACGTGGTTTGCGATGGATCGCTTCCACAATAGCCTTCAATTCTTCATTATCAACTTTGGTCTCCAGCCGTCCACGGGGCTTATTCTGCAAGTCGGAATTTCCAGAACGAAAACGTTGGAACCAAAAACGCACCGTGTTTTCTTTTGCGACACCGCCGCCACACACATCATTAATCCTTCGAGCCGTTTCTGCAGCACTGGTGCCACGATGGAGCTCGTACTTGTAAATAACGCAATATTTCAAGTTTTCCATTTTGTAAACTGAGTGACGCAAAGAAAAAACCAAAAGAGGAAAAAACGCAACACAAAAACAAAACAGGAGAGATATTTGAGATCAAAGTGGCCAGTACGCAAAACGCCAATTTCATATGTAGGTAAGGATTAATAATATTATAATATTATATAATATTATATAATCGGTTTAAATATCGATGTCCTGCATGATTATTTCGTTTGATATTTCGGTTTTGAGTGTAAATATACCTCTATACATAATCAAAGAAATATACTACCTACTAGGCTACTATTATTTAAAAAAAAACGATAAAATATTCAGTCATAAATATTAAGTGTTAGGTATAAATACCTAACTTCCAGATGTTTTTTTTTTATGGATATTTTTGTGCAAGTTTTGGATCATCCAATACTAAAACCCTGCCAACTTTCATCGACTGAGGATTTAATGCGGGGGTCTCCATACAACAGACCGCCCGTTACCTAGACTAATTATACATAGATTCACAATCATCGAATGAAAAAGCCATAAGGTGTCGTGGTACACCCGAAGTGTACTCTGTCTGCATTCATATATTATTATGGGTAGCTGTCATCGATTTACCAAACCTTATATGATTGATTGATGAAAGATTAATTTATCCATACCTACTTAATATTAAAAATGCGAAAGTGTGTCTGTCTGTCTGCTACGCTTTCACGGCCCATCTCTTAAACCGATTTTGATGAAATTTGGTATGGAGGTAGTTTTTACCGCGGGGAAGGACTTTGGACTGTTTATCCAGGAAAATGAAAGAGTTCCCGTGGGAATCAAAAAAATCTTAATCGACGCGTACGAAGTCGCGGGCATCATCTAGTTAATGGTAATTTGGTAAATCGATGGCAGGAATACTGTCTAGAAAATGAGGTGCGTTTCATCGCCGTACTATTCTTTCGTTCCATTCACTTTTTAAAAGTTAGATCACTGTCCTAAAAGTTCAACCCTGTTTCCAACTTATCTACTAGGTATGTACCTATCACCAAAAGTGATATGAAATCGTATACCTTAACATGTAACCTATCCCATCTGACAGAATCGGCGTTGGCATCTTTGTTTTCCTTGGTGAGCAGAAAGTAGGATGTCATTGTGGTCTTGATGTCGATCTCGATGTTGTCCCATACTACCATGGCCCACACGAAGCATGAGAACTCGATCACTACTATCAGCATTATAAGGAGGCCCGCCTGAAAGTTAATACAAAATAATAAATTAATCATCCATTGAATTATTTATTATGTTCTGAATAAACTTTAGGTACTTATTGAATAAATAATTCAGAAAAATCTCTACCTACTCATATTATAAATGCGATAGTTTGTATGTATGGATGTTTGTTACTCTTTCACGCCAGAACGGCTGAACGGATCTGGATGAAAGGCACAGGAATAAATTATAGTCTGGAATAATACATAGTCTACAGTCTACACTGTACATTTTATCCCGGAAAATTAAAGAGTTCCCCGGGAATCAAAAAAACCTCAATCCACGCGGACGAAGTCGCGGGCACCATCTATATTAAATAAATGAAAGTTTGGATGGACGGATTTTTGTTACTTAATCACACCAGAACGACGGGACAGATCTGGATACACATAATGATAGGTCTGGATTAGCACATAGGCTATTTTTTATCGCGGAAAAATAAGGAGTTCCCGCAGGAACCGAAAAACCTCAATTCACGCGTATGAAGTCACCGGCTAGTCATTTAGTAAGACTTATTGTGTCGCAAAACCGATGGCCGTTGGGGTAGTCGTATTCTGGAGTGGAGACCGCGTACCGGTTAACGCAGTATGCCTAGTATGAGACGCCTTCCAGCCCACTAGCCAGGCTGACTCAAAAAGTTGGCGAAAAATGAATGGATGAAGAAGACGGATGACCGTGTTTGGTCGCGCAGTCTTAAAAGGCCGAT
The DNA here is from genome assembly GCA_964035005.1 of Erebia palarica. Classification (NCBI taxonomy): domain Eukaryota; kingdom Metazoa; phylum Arthropoda; class Insecta; order Lepidoptera; family Nymphalidae; genus Erebia; species Erebia palarica. Next base: position 43,601,946 of record OZ035983.1, read on the forward strand.
GTCCAACATTAGATAAAATATACCAGCTTGATGGATGGATAAATGAACTAGCTAGATAACTCATGCAACTTTAGCAACACGAATTCACATTAAAAATCTTTTCTTTGTGCACCTGCTACTAAAATAATGTCCCTTGTTTCAAATCGTCAAACGTGACGTGTTGAGTTCGAATAGAATTCAACCACCATGAAGTGCAGCTAGGGCCTAGGCACTAGGACCCTCCTTTGCGTTTGAAACCCTACCAAGTTTTTTATACCTATTTCATAGCTGTTTGATAGATGGCATTAGTAGTAACAAACAAACAGTTCATAGAACTCTACTAAGTACCTATACAATTTTAGTCTGACACAAGATTCATTGTTATCCTACACAAGATTTATAGTCATTGTTAATATTATTATTATTAATCCTGAATTTACAAATATGTATCTTGTGATACTTAATACTATTCTGATACCAATCGTAGATATACTTACTATGATAACATGTAATTGATGCATAGACTTAGCCGTTCTCCATCCGATCCAGGCTATAGAACAAGTAATAATTGCCATCATCAATAGCAGTATAGCTGGGTATTCCACGCTGACTCCTATGAAGTGGCGATATATGAAGAGACGGTAGAGAAGATATCCACTTAAGCCGAAAAGTACCACTGCTGACATCTGTCGGAACAAGAAAACAACATAACTATACGGCAAAATGAAAAATAGACTTTCTATTTAACAAACTCGTTCGTTAATGTGGAGATACTAGCGCCAATGTAAAGGGAAATCGTTGCGGAAAACTTGAATATAAATTAGTAGGGTTATATATTGAAAGCTTTCAGAAAACTTAGTGAAAAGTTGAAAGTTGGCGTTTATTTGGCATACCTACTGAATTGTATTAAAATGTATGGAAAATTTCATCGTAATTCGCAGGTCACCTTACCTCACCAGTTTTTTTACATAAAAATAACGAAAATTTTATTTTAAAAATTTGTGAAATAGGTCAAATAAATCTTGCTTTATACGTGTGGGTACCCAATTCCTAGTAAGTAATGCGTATATAAGTAAATACCTACTCAATTTTGTGGAATCACATAACAATAATATTGTATTAAATCCTTGTTGTTATGACAACACAAAGAGCGAAGACGCTGATTCAGCGTGTTTCGTGTAACGGGACACATAAAAAGCCGGACATGATTTATTAAATAAAAATAGGCGAATCAAACTTACAGCGAACAAAATGTTGAAGGTCAGCACCAGGTATTTCCAGCAATTGGACGATAGAGCCATTGTTACGGTTTTGCGCTGTGTTCACATGTCAGAGATCGCATGCAAGCCAAAACATTAACAAAGCGCGTTCGCGGCCTTTCGTTCCACCTCAGGGAGTGTTTGCAAGTATGACTGCGTGCTTCGACCGCGTTACTCACGACTGACGATGCAACGACACAGCGATTCAGAATTAAACCGACATTTAAGCATTTAACTATAGCCAGTATCTTTTATCTTTGCCAATATATTTTTTAAGTCAACACAATGTAGGGCAGTCGTTCTTAGAAAATATGAGTGTTTTTATCCGTTTTGATATGTGCAGTTCCTTATCAGTTTATCGCGACGATAAAATATGTGTTCCGCATATACCAGGTACCTCTACGTGCCTAGTAGTATGAGCTAGTATCACAGAATAGGTAATAGTACGTTGTATTAGTATGTAGTAGGTACTTTGCATGGCGCAACGCTAATCTAACCTAGTTTTCACGACAGAAGCTGCGTTCTCTGAGCCCGAAGATGTATTAATAGCTGATGACATTTCTATTTTTGATAACCGCTAGTCGCTACTGAGGTGAGTAGAGCACTGAGCTTTATTTTTGAGATTCATCAAGTATAGTCAAATGTGTAAAGGGTTAGAAACCTAGAGTAGGTATTACTCTAGCGTAGGTACCTTATTTTACTCTATAGGTAGGGTCAAATGTCCAACAACGAAACACTAAAAATTCGAAGTCTCATAAACCTTTTGTTTTTACAGATAGAAGTCTATTTTTTTACAGGTAGATAGGCAATTTTATTAAGTATCGGATGTCATTTATAGTTTTTATGATTAATGTGTAATCAATCAGCAAAAAATTAAAAACCAAAAAAGGGGAAATGTTTCATTGTGTCTGCAGTGTGTACACAATGAAACAACACAAATTCAACAATGAAACATAATAATTCATTGACTGTATTCATAAATTCTGTCTCACATTTTGTGTACTTTACGGAGTAGGTACTAGGTAGGTAGTACAAAAAATGCTTGAGTTCAATCAAAAAAGTTTTATTCTTAATTTCACTTTATTTTGATTTGCGCTTTCCAGTCCGTGGATGACCCTTCAATGGAGTCATGACTTCCTTCTTCTTCGGTTGCCTCTCTGATTAACAAAGGTTGACAGTCAGCTTGGTATATCCCCATCTGTTCGGCGATCGGCGAATTCGGCGATAATTCATCGAAATAATTCGGCGGTGAAACAAGTTGTTTTCAATATTTTGAAACCACAGAATCAACTTTTTAATTTATGGCTACAAGAGACACGTTCATAAAATAACTTAAGAATAACTTACTTAGACTGCATTAGGTATCAGATACCACCAAGTATTAGTCAAAGGTTAACTGGTAGTGGAATAAAAAATATAGGTAGGTATGGTTGTTTTTTTTTTAAATTTAATTTATTTAGTACCAAAAAGTTATAAAATAAGAAGAAAAACATACGCAGTGGACAAGGAAGCACTTATCTCTATAGGAGATCTATACCAGTGACCCTTGGCAGTGAGAAAGGTTGTGTAGGAAGAATAGGTAGATACAACAAGATATGAGATAGAATGAAACAAGATATTACCTATATCATAAACTTACATAAACACACAAAATATACAAATAAATATATACTTAAATAAATACATACCAACATACATAGGATATATTGTATAATACATATTGATATAACAGATACTTAACACTATTTATAATTATGATACAGAAGGTCGATAGTGCTGTTTCAGTCGAAGTTTAAATGTGTGAATAGATGGGTTATTCATAAATAGTAGATTATTAACCAAGGGGATAAAGCAGTGTCTTCTGTCGCGGGTGACGATTTAAATCGCGAGTGTAGCAATTTAAGTTCACCCAAGACTAAGACAGCTTTATCACCGAGGAAAATACTCTACTTTTCGTACCATTTGCGAAAAAATTTACACAATAATAATATGAGTTAGGCATTTATTAAAAATAATGACAATTAAAAGTAAAAGTTAACATTCGAAACATTGGTCCAATTATTGATAGAGAGAGTTACATTTTTGTTTGGTACATTTATTGTTGATGAGTTGATTTGAGTATTTCTCAATAATTTTACTTGGATTTTGTTGGAAGCAAATTATTTATAATTGCGGCAGCATTTGCACTGATGGAATCCGACAATTCACTGTCACTGTCGCTTTGAGTTAACATCGTAACGTATTTTTAGAACATTAACTTATTTATAAAAATAAATTAAAATAAACTTAACGTTTATGTATTTGAAGAAAACAAAAACGCGGCAAATTCCTAGACTAATATTTATTTGTCGGAAAAGCAAAGGCATCAAGCTCATACGACCTCGTCGGTTTTCGTAATTTTATTTCATAATCTTAACTGCATAATAAATGCGTATTCCTTTTTCAAAAAGATGTATAATGCTTTATAAATGTCACCATAAGATTGTAAAAACCCTTAGATTATAATCTAACTCGCGAAATTCTAAACTGTCGAAAGATTAGAATTTAACGCATTATTTTCCGGTAGATTGTAATCTGATAGGTATTTAAACCCGATAAAACCTAACTACCTACTTGATTATTTATGTCGAACCCTAACCTAACCTACAAGAAAGAGACAAGAAAACGCAAATAAAATGAATATTTCAAAAATTAACACTCAGAACATTGAACAGTTTACAATCTTTCGACAGTTTAGAATTTCGCGAGTTAGATTATAATCTAACGGTTTTTACAATCTTACGGTGACATATACAAACTCAATGGTGTAAACACAGATGTAGTTCAGTTTATAGGACTTGTCCAAGATTGGGCCTTGAACATGAACCAAGATGATTATAATACACGTGAATAGAGAGCCTAAAATATGGCTTATAGAATAATTTACACATTTTTAGAGGACCCCAATTTGGAGAAAAATATTATTTTATTTTGTGGCTTTTTTAGATCTTGATCTGAATCCTAGCAACAGTAAAAAAAAAACTTGATTGTCTTCATCACGTGTCATAGGGTGATTGTCAAATGTCACTGTCAGTTTTGTTTAACATATTTTAATGTTGTAATATTAATTATTTTACGTGATTTTACGTTTGACTAAAATACTCAATTATTATTTAACATTTAATGTTGTATGCACTATGTAGTGGAAAATGGATAGTTTATCGAAATGGAATATCAATAGTCACAACTAATGCGCATAACCCAAGAACGAGAAAAAGGAAGAGGTCGCCCATGCCAGAGATGGTAGGATGACAGCAAAGGCACAGCTATCCTATATGTTACTTGTCTCTGGGCACAACGGGAAGCATATGGCAAAGGATAGATGGTTATGGAGAGCCCTGGAGGAGGCCTATGCCCATGGGCAAACTGAATAAATAAAACCGTGTATTTACTAGTGTCTTAATTTATTTAATCTATTTATAAGAAAGTATAAATTAACAACAATTTGTGTACATGTCACCGTAAGATTGTAAAAACCGTTAATTTATGATCTAACTCACGAAATTGCAAACTGTCGAAAGATTACAATTTAACGCATTATTTTTGGTAGATTGTAATCTGTTAGGTATAATAACCCGATAGAACCTAAGTGCCTGGCCTGTGGTCAGGCACTACCTGATTATATATGTCGAACCCTAACCTTACCTACAAGAAAGACACAAAAAAACGTAAATACAATTGATATTTCAAACATTGAACGGTTCACAATCTGTCTACAGTTTACAATTTTGTGAGCTGGATTATAATCTAATGGTTTTTACAATCTTACTGTGACATACCATGTACAAAGTAACAAAGGCTTATATTATTATAATAATACGCTATAATAATAAAAGCGCAACATGAATTTGTATCAGGCTGGTTTTCTGCTAACGCTAGGTAAAAATTGGTCAGTAATATTTTGTAGCACTAACAGGTTTAGTCATAGGGCCAGATCCCCTTTTAACATCTTGGATACTTGATCATGCCACTAGTTGCTGAACTTAGCGATAAGCGCTTTGCCAGCAAGCATTACATGCAGGCATTTGCAGGGCCCTGAAATGGAATTTATGTTTAATCTTGATATTAAAGTAAAGAAAAGAATACAATCATTATGAACAAAGTGATCACATTATAAAAATAAATAAAGCACTCTAGAACAAATCCATGAAAGTTAAACTGATCACACATTTACACAGAGGTTTGTTGTTTAATTCTATCAACGAAAGGTTTATGCATTCTTAGCAAATTCGATCTTCATCAGTTACCTAAAAACAAAATAATAATAAAAACAAGAAAGATTTTTTTATTAGGTCTTTAAGGTATTGCTTAAACTTAAATCAATACTTTATTAAGTCTGTTTCAACCCCTTTTTACGGTCCAACACTGAGCACAGCAGTGCGATTGCGTGACTTCTGCATCAAACATCGTTACAATATCAATTGTTGTGATTGGCTGAATTTATGGTATTCTTACTGCGTCAATGGATTTTGTTCAATAGTGGAAGAGTGTTAACCAATAAGAGGTAATTGCGATCTTTACACTGTAGCTGTCATTTTTAGCCGGTCGCCCTGCAGGTCTGCTCTCAGAATAAGATGGATTTAACCATAGCCCACTACACTGGCCAATTGTGGGTTGGCAGGCTTCACACACTTTTGATGTTTCCTCATGATGCTTTCCTTCACCACTAAGCAAGTGATAAGTATTTAGTTGCCACAAACACACATAAAGCATATCTGTACCACTGGGCTATCACTGTTTTTTAAAGTACATACTTTAAAAAAACTATTATAATGAGCACATCCTAAACACCACAGTAAACAGATACAACCAGTATGGAAACTAAGCCAAGTTGATAAATTATTTACCTACGCTCCATTGAAGCAATAGGTAGGGTCACTTTTAATGTTTTATGGTCTAATTTTGTTTTTGTTAATTAAAACATTCTATGTTCTGTAGTGATCAATTAATCGAGTCGAAAAAGCTAGTTTACGAATACAAATTAAATAAGTATCTAATGGCGTCGGTTAATCTTGATAGCATAAAATAGGGAAAACAGTTTAATATTGACACACAATAACTTGTAGATCTCTGTTTTTTTGTAGGTCACTAACTTATCATTATGGCGTAACCTTTTACATGTTTTGGCGGGAGTGTACGCGATCCGCGGCTGGGCGCACGGTAGGCGCCGCAGGTGGGGCGCGGGCAGAGCTCATGAGCTCTGTTATCGGATGTTTGTCATGCATTTTCGGGTTGAAGCGTACCGCGTTTCAACCCCAAAAATGCGTGTGATACCTAGTAATTAAAACAACATTGCATAAAAAATACCTTTATTCTTGACTAGCGGTCCGCCCCGGTTTCGTACGGGTGCAATTCAGATTTGTAATTTTATCGTGAAAAATACAAAGTGAACAAATTACAGGTTTTTTCATATTATGTACTATCTTTACTTAAATGTAAATTAATTAAAATTAATACTTGTAATGTAAGAAAGTATTTTTAGTAATCAATATAAATTTTCATTTCTATAACTGTTATTTCAGAATTGCGCATTTAAAACAGATAGAAAATTAACTAACCACTCGCGTAGATCTTGATCCCGTGAGGATATCGGGATAATAAATAGGTGGCTATGTTCTTGTGGATAATTAAGTATTCTAAAAGTGAAAGATTTATTAAAATCGGTCCAGCAGTTTTTGATAGCTGACCCGCCCCAATATATATCGGCTTCGCACGGGTAGATAGATAGACTGGTAGATAGATTTACAGTTGGAGCATTATGTCTACCTCGGTGTTCTGTTTGTGATGTACGGTCTGAGTGAATAATTAACTTGAAGTTATCTGAAGTTCTAAGTTTTGTTTAAAACTTCGTATGTAAACATTGTGACTATTTAAAGCGGTCTGTAATTCCCTAATTAAATCAATTTAAGAATTTCAAAATGGCGCCGATTTAATAAAATGTTTGTAACAGTTTCCTGTTTTGTGATCCTAGGGATCGTCAGATATCGATTTTGAACGAAATCAGTTCAAAAACAAAGAATTACAAAATAGCGCTGACTTTTTAAAATTTTGGTACCGGTTTCCTGTTTTGTGATCCTAGGGATCGTCAGATAACGATTTTGATTGAGATCGGTTCAAAAACAAAGAATTTCAAAATGGCGCTGACTTTTTTAAATTTTGGTACCGGTTTCCTGTTTTGTGATCCTAGGGATCGTCAGATATCGATTTTGAACGAAATCGGTTCAAATAAAAAGAATACCAAAATGGCGCTGACTTTTTAAAATTTTGGTACCGGTTTCCTGTTTTGTGATCCTAGGGATCGTCAGATATCGATTTTGAACAAAATCGGTTCAAAAACAAAGACTTTCAATATGGCGCTGACTTTTTTAAATTTTGGTACCGGTTTCCTGTTTTGTGATCCTAGGGATCGTCAGATATCGATTTTGATTGAGATCGGTTCAAAAACAAAGAATTTCAAAATGGCGCTGACTTTTTTAAATTTTGGTACCGGTTTCCTGTTTTGTGATCCTAGGGATCGTAGGATTTCGATTTTGAACGAAATCGGTTCAATAACGAAGAATTTCAAAATGGCGCTGACTTTTTTAAATTTTGGTACCGGTTTCCTGTTTTGTGATCCTAGGGATCGTCAGATATAGATTTTGAACGAAATCGGTTCAAAAACAAAGACTTTCAATATGGCGCTGACTTTTTTAAATTTTGGTACCGGTTTCCTGTTTTGTGATCCTAGGGATCGTCAGATATCGATTTTGAACGAAATCGGTTCAAATAAAAAGAATACCAAAATGGCGCTGACTTTTTAAAATTTTGGTACCGGTTTCCTGTTTTGTGATCCTAGGGATCGTCAGATATCGATTTTGAACAAAATCGGTTCAAAAACAAAGAATTTCAAAATGGCGCTGACTTTTTTAAATTTTGGTACCGGTTTCCTGTTTTGTGATCCTAGGGATCGTCAGATATCGATTTTGAACGAAATCAGTTCAATAACAAACAATTTCAAAATGGCGCTGACTTTTTTAAATTTTGGTACCGGTTTCCTGTTTTGTGATCCTAGGGATCGTCAGATATAGATTTTGAACGAAATCGGTTCAAAAACAAAGACTTTCAAAATGGCGCTGACTTTTTTAAATTTTGGTAACAGTTGCCTGTTTTGTGATCCTAGGGATCCTCAGATATCGATTTTGAACGAAATCGGTTCAATAACAAAGAATTTCAAAATGGCGCTGACTTTTTAAAATTGAGGTACCAGTTTCCTGTTTTGTGACCAGCGAGGCCCAAATATCGATTTTCAACGAATTTAAAAAACGATAGTTCAGCAGAGTTCAAACAGCCGTATACTACGCAATACACTCCTGGCATTTTTAAAAAGATCGCGGAAATAGACATAAACGTGACCACTCGTCATGACGCGGCACTCACTACTGACGGCCTCGCGACGACTGCTTAGAAGTCTCGTCGATGCGCATGTTTGTGTGAGTGAGCTGTTTCGAACGTTTCTAGGTAGTTTCACTACTGTTTGTATCTGTTTACTGTGTAAACACCTAATAATAAATAAATATCAAGTTTGTATTGTATTTGTATTGTCAAGCAAAGAAGCCTTATTTATAAATAAACTGATATAATGTTTTACACTACTATTTGCTTTCCACACAAAAACCAGTAGTTCGCATGACAGCAGTTAAGGCTTTCGTGTTTACTGTTGGTGGTGGCCCATTCCCAGTGTACCTACCAAGGATCATTTTCACACAATTAGAGTGTAATTGGGCAGCCCCATCAGAACCCTATAAGTTGTAAGAATTTTGCATAAAGTGATGCCACAGACTGCAAATATAAATAAACTCTAAATAGGGACTTCTTTATTCCCATGATTTAAGCGCAAAACTGCAAGCAATCATGTTAGCCTCTTTAAGTATCATTTTATATCAATCTACTTGACTCATTCGTCACTTTAGATTCATTTTGTGTGCATACGTTTCAATTCAAAGATAGGTGCTAAGTTATTCCACGTAAAAAATTATGAATGGTACTTACATTATAGGTTGTAAATGCGCAAGGTCTCAATTGGAGTGTAAAATAAACAACCCAATAAGATATACCAATTCACTGAAAAATAAAATCTTAGACAGCCAAATTAAACACGGCGCATTTCGAATTTTGAATTTGAACTTTGGCTGTTCAAAATGACATTAAAGTGACAGTAACAGAAGCCGATTTGATAGATCTCTAAAATAAAAAACAGTTTTAGTGTTGCCATCCATCGAAAAATATTTTCTACGAACGATATTTTTCAAAATTAATTTTTAAAAAAATGGGGTTTTCTAAAATTTTTATTTAAATGCCGTTTAATGTTATATTTTTTTCTCTTTCACGTGATGGCAGTTTGGTTCTGGTTCATTGACACTCAGAATAAAAAACCACCCTCCATACTGAACTGGGACATGTCATTTCGGTAAGTATTCCAAATTTAAATCACATTCTCCCCCTAGAGGTGAATGAAATTCAGTACAATTTTCTTTCCCTGTTTTTAACAGATTAAAAATGACTATTGTTTTGTTCGCTTTTTGTGGCATAGAATGTCACTTTTTTGAGCAAGTGGTACGAAAAATACTATATTTAGTGAGTTCCATAGGCGCGTCGCAGCTACCGTGGAAGATTTGCCATAATAAATAGTGTTGTAACCTGGCACTGCAAGTGATTTTAATTTGACACACGATCGCACTGGCATCACACGAGGAGGAGCCTCGTGAAAGCGGTCACGTAAGTATGAAGGCGAAGATGTGTTTAAAGTCCTAAAGAGTAACGTGAGAATATGAATATTCCGGCGATATGAATGATATTGTAGTAGCAAGTCTACGAATACATTACACATGTAAGGAATAAAACACTTTAAAGTGCGTTTATTTAATTACTTGATCCGGCAACTGGAGACGTTTAACCAGCCTTTAACCAATTAACATACCAACTGCTTGCTCCTGAACCGGTCCGATGCTACAATAGAAACTATGTAGGTACTTAATTCAGTAGGTAATTGTATACGTAATTAAAAAAAACATAATATTTTTTCCTTAATATCCTTTATTTACTCACAGCGAATCATACAAGAATAGAAAACTTTACATAATGTTAGTAAGTAATTATTTATTACTAGTAGGCCTGGCAGTCGTTGCCTTGGTTTGCCCTGAACCTAAAACCCGATTGAAGCGCCCCGTACCAGGGTCCAGTTGTGAATTTAAACCATCCTGGGACCCACACTGACACACAAAAAAATCGGTCCAACTGTTTCATTCAGCCGTTTTACAAACATTCGGTAATAAATTTTTATGTAGGTAAGTATATGTATAGTATATGGAAGATGGTATACCGTATATTATGGTAAAATTATAATATACTTTTTAATTTTCCGGGATAAGAAGTAGCTTGTGTATTATTCCAGACTATAATCTCAGTGCCAAGTTTTATCCAGATCCGTTAAGTTGTTCCGGCGTGATTGAGTAGCAAACATCCATTTGAGGATTTTTTATGTTCCCGTGGGAACTCTTTAATTTTCCGGGATAAAAAGTAGCCTATGTGTTATTCCAGACTATAATCTATCTCTGTGCCAAATTTTATCCAGATCCGTTCAGCTGTTCTGGCGTGAAGGATTAACAAACATCCATACATCCATCCATATTTACAAACTTTCGCGTGAATAAGTAAGGATTACATTAAGTAAGGATAAAGATTTGCTACATTTCATCGTGCGGGCATCATTTAGATTTAGCGTGTTGCTTTGGCGAAGTACAAAGCCGACGCTGCTAACATGACCTGGAAAGGAAGGAAAAGAACAAGATAAGTAAGAAACAAGCTAAGAAAAAGCCTATGTCCATTTGGATTTAGGATTTTGAAAAACCCGCGGGGAGTTTTTTGAATTTCCGGTATAAATGGAAGTCTTTGTACCTCCCCGGGAATGTGACCTAATTGTTTACCAAGTTTTGTCAAAATCGGTTGAAAAGATCAGTCATGAAAGCGTGGCAGACAGACAGGCAGACGGATTAGTACGAATACTAATTGTCGAACCCCTACTAGAGGTTATACCGCTACCATCTAATCACAGAATAAGTATTAATTAATAGATACAAGTAATACTGAGACATTCTTGTCAGAAAATCCCAAGAATACGTCCTCAAGTATCGGTCAGTCTATGGTTAAGACCAGTCTCAAGCATAGATTGAGCGATACTTGAAAAGTGAGAACCTGTTTTTAGCTGATGTCGGTTGATTAATATCTACCTTAGTAGGTATGTATCTTACTGTATCGTTGGTTCAGTCCATTGGCCAGCATGTCCGACTGCGGTTAACTGAGATCTCGGGTTCGATCTCCGGGTCGGTTCATTATCAAGTATTGGGTTTTTCTGACAACAAATTCTCAGTACAAGCCCGGAGTTCGGAAGTTGGCCTCAGAGAGCACGTAATTTTGCTCTTTATGCACTTATTTCAAAAAATCCACTTGTTTTTTAACGGAGATGCTAAAACCAACCTGCTAGTTATGCAGCGAAACATCAAAAGAGCGATACAATGCTGTGGAAGATCGTTAAATCAATATGTTTCCTATCAAATAATATGTATTATTGGTGGTTTGACTGCTCCAAATATAGAAAATGTGCGCAAAACCCAATTTATTGTTTAGATATGTCGCCGTAAGCCTACCTACCTACAAACGAACTACTACTATATTAAACTTGTGACCTGCATCGGAAATGTAGTAAAATCAATAGGTGGGACTGAGTTTTTATAATAATTATTAATAATCTTCAATAGATTTAAGTAACTAACAATTTTAAATTAGTAATTTTCTTTAATTTTTAAAGCTCACATAATTACATGTAACTAAGATGTACTAGTAACTCAATAAAACTCGCACAGACACAAATCTTTCACCAGTGCACCAGGAAGCGTCTCGATTGGAACAATCTTCATGATTTTCCTTAATTCTTCTTCTAAGTCTGAACTAATCGGACCAACTTGTTTCGCAGTTCGCAGCATCGTCCTTGCTTTATCAATATTCCGATCAGACATTGCCAGTATTGATAAAAAGGCCCATCCATCTGCTAGCAATGGTTCCGTCTTCACTGCCGCTGCCGCCCATCTTTCGGCTAACTTCTCTTCCCCAATTTTTGCATATACGCGACTGATGACTAAGGCCGTGTGAGGCGATGGAGCAACTTTATGAGCACGTGCGGCCCGTTGCAAAGCCTCTGATGGATCGCTTTTGAGCACGCCTAAGGCTCCTCGATAAAGTAACAGCGGACAGCTTTCAGCTCCTGCACGATCGGCTTCTAAAAGCGCACTGTTACATTTACCATCCCACCCTCGGAGGCAAGTCAGACAAATTGCTCTTATTTGAGACATTATTGCAGATGGACCACAAAGCTTTATCCCTTGCTCAGTAATTTCTAAAGCCTTTTCAAATTCACGTTGTAATATAAACGAAGCAGCTCTTATATAAAAAATATCAACGGTCAATTTATATTTGGAGCCATACCGCGATCCTCGGGTCATACAACCTTCCTCGACACATTGAAGAAGTCTTTCGCTGAATTTGTAACATCTCAAGCATAGAAAAAATGCTGAAGCGAGCAACATAGGATTTTCGATGTTTAGTGTGGCAGGCATCCAAAATGTTTCTTCTTCTCCACTCGTTTCCACCCATCGTTGCAGGAACTTTCTCCATTCTCTAGGTAGCTCGTTCGCTTTGCGCATCTTTCGAGCTGCTACGAAAGCTGCGCAAGTATTCAGATGGTAATGGTGTAACGCATGCATAGCTGCCCAGCCGACTGCTCCCATAGTACCATCTGAAGTATCACCCTTAACAGCAATGCGAAAAGCCGCAACTGCTATTTCATAAGATTCTTCTTTATCATACTGTATGCCTCCAAAGGTCCATAACAAGTATCGATTTCTAGTTTGCGCACTTAAAGCTTGCAGAAGATAGTAACGCGCTTCAGGATCTCTTTTTTCTTCCAAACAACGGAGAACCTTTGAAAATAACACCCTCGGATGTTGAGAGGCAGCTGCTAAATTCTTTTTAATATGCTGTTCTGCGATCCTCGTGTCTCCAGCTAAACGACTTCTCACGGCAGCAACGCGTGAAGAACAACGTAAGGGTGGCGGTTGCGGTGCAAATGAAGCCGTCACCGCACGTCGAATAGCCGCGTGCTGTGCAGCGACGGTATCTTGCCATTCAAGAAATGAACACTCTCCTGGCGGAAACTGTTTTACTAGAAACCGCATTCTGGAAAGAAGACGATTAGCTGCTGTTCGCTTAATGCTTTGATTCATTTGTACTTTTCCTCTACAGGCAAGACCACTTAACTCTTTATGTACAGTCAAAGCTCCACCTTCTTTCCTTATACGCCTCACGTCGAGCGGGGTTTCATCAGGCACGACATCTACATATAACTCATTCATAGGCGCAGCGTAACCTTCTGGAGGAGGAAAACCTAACACTTCAAAAAGCGTCGCCATTTTAGCTTTAGCAGTTAAGGGCTCAAACAAATCAAATCTCATTACGATATATGCAGCATGTCCAGAATCATCCATAACAAAGTCAGTATCTCGAGCACTAACAACTTTAGCACTAGTTGGAGGTAGTTCCAATAAAGCCCCGGTGCCTTCTGGCAGATTAGATTCGTTGTAGAAAAGAAGTCTCGCGCAGACAGTAACACCATATTGTCCAGGCTCCAACAATACTCCCGCATCGACAAATGCCATGTACCGACCTCTTACGTCAATTTTTCCAACTTTTGGTACGCCTGCAATTTCAATTAGAAACGGAGACGTTAGTCTTTCGCGTAGCTCCCCAGGATCAACTAGTACACGTGTCACAGAATTCCAATAAACCGAAGTACAAGTATCAGTTACCATCAGTTCCAAATCGTCTGGAACAAATTTATCTTCACGTGGAATATTAAATGCTGAATTAGCTAATAAACCACCATTACATGCAGCAGCCCATACAACCTTTATGGCGCTCGAAGTACTTAGTGACATGCCAAAATGTGCAGCTTGAGGACTACAGATATCATTTAATCCTATTGCACTTAAATACGCAGTTCCTTCTCTCGCTACTGGAAAACAATGCCCAGAAATCATAGTTAGCGTTAAAGGAATTTTATCGTTTTCCATTTCGCCCTCAGTTTTTGCAGATACTTCTACTGCACAACCTGTGGTTAGACCTGTAACGACATTAATCAACCGCACTTTTGTAAATAGTTCTTTCTCGCCCAAAACCAATGGGAACAAATCAACGGTGGCGCCTGCTCGATTGTCAGGACAGAAAAGAGGATCTGCATCTTTTGCTCCTTTACCACCAATAAGACGAACGAGAAAAATTAAAGGTCGTTCAGTCAATAAGCTCTGATAATACGGTTGTTTCAAATCCACTGGAAAACTATCACATTGTAGAGCAAGATTTTTCAGCCACTTGGTTTCAAGAATAATTTGTCCATTAAATATGACCAATAAATTCCAGTCTCCAGGACCAAATTCATCTCCTTTTAAAACGAAAGACAAGCTCACGGTACGTGGTGAACTGAATTCTTTATCGCTTCCAGCACTCAATTTATCTGTAACTGCTGATTTCTGCGCTTTTGGAGGCATTTTGTTTTTTTGTTTTTAACAGGTTTTTACACAGATTTTAAGCTGCTTATAATCTAAAGTGTAAAACCATAAAACTTTATTTTACCCACAGACATAATAAACACACCCACATAGACACGTGTATGGGAATCTGTGTCCTTTTCCCTCCAAACAAAGATGTCTATGTTCCTATCTTTTTTTTTATTTGTTGCAACACTGTGCAACACAAACGCACACATTGTCAAAATTTCAATGCGTGGAAGTCTGGTATGACATATAAAAGACATAACGCGTTTGTTTACATTGTGTTGTCATAATTTTTTGTGAAATTTGGAGGTTTAGTAGCCAATATTTATTGAAATAAAATGGTGAAGTGTTGTGTCCCCCAGTGTTACAACGCTTCGTACAGGAAAACCCCAGAAATAACGTTCCATCGGTAAGTTTTCATGCTATCACGTTGCTTTGAAATGTTTTCGTTTATCGCATCGTATCAAGGATAAGTTTTAACTAATATTTGTAGTTGTTATGACGAAATATGTAGCCATGCATGTATTAAAACTATAATATTATGGTTTTCGGTAGAAATACATGTTTTATGTCGTTGAATAATCTTTGTTGACATTTTGAGAACTTTAATAAATTACAGGGGCGGACTTGACGACCCTTTTATTTTAAGTATATAACTTCGACTTTTAATTTCAGGTTTCCAAAGGATGAATACCTGAGAGACCTATTGATAAAAATGGATGGATGGATGGATGGATTTATCAGTTAAATATACCAGCAATATTACCACAAGTCCGTGTAATACTTTTAACGTATGTAAAAATTTAAAGAGATTGCTATACTTATGGTGTCTTCACAATACATTTACAATAATATTCATATATTGTTTGTTAGGGAGAATATTAATTCTTATAAGCCAAGAATTGATACTCACAAATCACAATCACACACATAGTCTCACAGTTTGAGATTGTTAAAATTGTGCTGTAGGAAAGAAGTTTTGTTTGTTGTTTGCTTTTACTTTTTACTTTAATCCACTTCTGGTTCTTTATAGTACATATTGTAACACTAGCTTATGCCCGTGACTTTGTCCGCGTGGTTTAAGTTTGTTTGATTCCCGCGGGAACTCCTTAATTTTCCGGGATAAAAAGTAGCCTATGTCACTCTCTAGGTTCTCAACTATTACCCATGCCAAGAATCACGTCGATCCGTTGCTCCGTTGCGGCGTGATTGAAGGACAAAACAACAAACCAATAAACCAACAAACCAACAAACAAACACACTTTTGCATTTATAATATTAGTATGATTTCTCGCTAGAAATGATATTCCGAATCAATGGTAGATTCACTTGGCGATTCAAAAACACAAATTGTAAAGTTTATTTGAATAAATAACATGTGAGTTTAACCTGTTGTAATTTTTTTATTTAACCTTCTTACCTAATTTTTGGAATAACGATTGAATTCGACTTGATTGAATTTACCACATTTATTTGGCTTACTACTACAGCCTATCAACGTCCCACTGCTGGGCACAGACCTCCACTCTCATAGGAGAGAGGGAATTAGGAGCTTAGACCCACCACGCTGCTCCAATGCGGGTTGGCAGGTTTTAACGACTATTATCATGTTAGTGATAATAACCGGGACCGACGGCTTAACGTGCTCTCCGAGGCACGGGGGTGAAGCACCGCCAACTTCCAAATCCGGGCTGGCACTGAGAATTTCATAATTGAAAAAAACCCAATACCTAACAATTTTTATGCCCGACCGGGAATCGAACCCTGGATCTCGTGATCCGCAGTCGACTACGCTAACCGCTAGACCAACGAGTCAGACTGCCAAGAAATTATTGTTTATAGGAACTTTGAGTTAAAATCTGGCGGTATTTATACGATATCCGTTGGTACTGTGCTTCTAAATAATATCTCCAGCACCTGCGCATCGACGCAGAACGAGAACGACGCGAGAACCACTGGCCATGATACTGACGGAGTCCACAGTGACGTTATAACACGCAGCGCGGAGTTCTCATACATAATATAGTTATATCTCTGCCTATAACTATATTCATCACATTGACTAGGGTTCCGCACGTGGTGGTGATTATCATCGCGGACCCAAGCCCGAAATAGATATCTGGCACAGGCCTCTATCCTATCGAGGCAGGCCTTAGCCAACTACAAACCGGTTAAAAGGTATAGGTAAGGAGCGTATGCCGAGAAAATATTTTTGAAAATTCATCCCAAAGTAAAACAGGTATTTGAAATTTGTATGAAAATTGAATTTAACGTAAGCGAAGCTGCGGGCAAAAGCTAGATGAAATTACAATTTTCAATTTTGTTACTACATTGGAGTTGTGATCGCTTGTGATGAAAAAATCATAAAAGGACTATTATTATTTTTAAAACCCTTACAAATTATAGCTTCCAAATGATAGGTAACGTTTAGGTCGTTGTTTTTCCACACGACTTACGCTACATAATAATGTGTTATGCAGCAACAAGGTGCGGCCCCGTGTTTTGTCTATGTGTGCGTAATGTTTCCGTGTGTTTGAAATTGCCACGCTATTTTTTTCAATATATTGAATCTGCTTCCCTTTATAAATCTGTGATTTTACCTAGTAATCTAGAAAGCTGTCAAATGTCTGTGCTCTGTGTTCAACTGCACTAGAGCTGGCCTAAACTAATTTGATACTTGTGCTATGTTGGGCCTCTATACCTTTGATTTTATATGTAAGAGATCATCAATGAGTTTACTCTATGTTAATGAGTCAACCTCTGATCAAGTATATGTCACCGTAAGATTGCAAAAACCATTAGATTGTAATCTAACTAGCGAAATTGTAGAGCTGGCTCATTTTTTGCGCAATGGATCAGCCTGGCTGTCTAGCGCGGAAATGCAGCCAGCATTCTTGCCACCATTCCACGTGGGCATGATTTATTATAGTAATTAGGTTAGGCTAGCTAGCATTAAGTTCTATTGTATTATTTTCAATAAATTAAAATACCTTTCATAGAGTAAGAGCTTCTCTGTCTCTGTCTAAATTTTTAGGAATAATTTATGACAAAAACTGTAATTGGAAAGCGCACATTGAGTATATATGTACAAAGTTAGACAAATTTGTTTACGCCTTAAGACGTCTAGTTCAGACAGTATCAGTAAATGCTGCTTTAAGTGCATACCATGGTTATGTATCGTCCGTCTTGTCATATGGTTTGATACTTTGGGGTAACTCTGTTGATATTTTAAGAGCATTCAGACTGCAAAAGAAATGCATAAGGGCTATCTGCAACGTAGGACCATTAGAGAGCTGTAAACCACTTTTTAAAAAACTAGGTATCCTTCCACTACCATGTATGTACATAAGGGATATGTGTGTATTTGTTAAGCGATATCCAAAATACTTCAAAAAGAAATGCGAAATTAAAACAAATAGGTCTATTCGATATCCTAACAAATTATGTATTTCCAAATGTTGTAATAGTACATACATGAAAAGTACTTACGCTATGGCGGTCCAGATTTTTAATAGGCTACCAGCTGACTTTGAAAAGTTGACTTTAAATATGCTAAAGAGCAAACTCAATAAATTACTATTAGAAAAATGTTACTATGATGTGAAGGAATACTTAACGCAGTAAGCAATAACTGTTAATTACTGACATTGTTATTTTTGATCGCGTTGTATAATTTATTTGATTTTGATTTCCTGTAATTTCTCTGACATTCGTTTATTTTATATTGAATTTAATTAATTTAATTGATATTTTTAACTGAAATCCTAATAATTTATTAATTTACCTTCTAATTATATAATATTTGCACACTATTAATTTAGTTGAATGTTTATGAACAGATTATTATCTTACCAACATTATGTACCTACAAACATTCTTGCAAATAAATGATTATTTATTTATTTATTTATTTATTTATTTACGATATCACTTCCACCGACCAGCAGGGCGACCGCATATCTTCTGCATCAATCATTGATTCAGTATCGATTGTTGTGATTGGCTGAATTTATGGTATTCTTCCTGCGTCAATGGATTTTGTCCAATCAGAGGTGATTGCGATCGTTACACTGTAGCTGTGAGAGATACGCGGTCGCCCAGCTGAAAAAGGTCATTTTATATATCCTAGTTACTTGTCTCTGATTTTATTTTCTATCTTGTCTCTGTTTTCTATTCTATTCAATTCTATTCTCGTTTGACATTATCCTCTATCTAAGTTACTTGTCTCTGTTTGACATTTCCATCATCTCCCCTGTGAGTATACTTTGTTCTGTGTCCATCATTCATTTGCCATGTTTACAATTTAATTTATTCCGTAATTTCGGGACTATAAATTATTTTATTTTAAAAAGAATTCGCTGTTATAAATTAACTTATTTCAAGTTTGTAATACCTATTATTAAGTTGTATTAAAACTACAATGTTTAACGATGTATACGTTACTCCACGGCTTCTATAAATATGTTGTCCAAAAAGACGAATACTTTGTGTTGATATTAGGACTTGATAATGCGGGGAAAACGGTAAATATTACATTTTTTTCAATGACTAATATTCTGAGGATTGCTAAATACATATTTAGGTACGAATAAAAAAGAGACAGGATAACTGGCGTACTTATCAGTAAATAATCGTCACTGGCTGTAGAAAATTGAGATTTGGCATGAGAGTTCTTTCTATACCGTAATAAAACACCCATACTATAAAAAGATTCAGAAGTACCAACAGGATCTAGTTGTACATAAATCCACGTGAAGTCACGGTCATACGTCATAGAGACGTTATAGACATGTCCGGAGAATAGTACTGTATAGAGTAAATTGAAACTGTGGTAGTTCTAGAACTGTAGGCTCTAGCTATACTTCATTCTAATTGGAGAGGAATGTCAGAACTCTAGATATAGAAGTGTAGAACTAATTAACAAAATGAAGTTCTAAATCTCCACTACATCTTTATATCAAAATACTGCTAAGTACCTACAGATGGACAGTTCATATTTTACATTTGTAAACTAGCACCACATCCATGAATTTTGTTTTTCGAATATGTAGGAACTCATTGATTTTCCAAAATAAAAAAAACAACTTTTCTCTGTACCAAATTGCAACAAAATTTTTAAGCATATGGGTCGTGAAAAAGTAACAACATACAAAATCAAATACCATTTGATCTTGTTTGGATCATAGATTTGTGGAATCTCCACAATCATCATGTACTTGCTGAGTATTCTTTCTAGATTGGTGAGACCAAACCAACAAACACCAAACACAAATACTCTTCATAATCTGAAAAATCTGCATCTATCATTGTTACAATTTCAATGGTTGTCATTGACTGAATTTATAGTATTCTTGCTGCAATAATGGATTTTGGCCAATAACATAAGACTGCTAGACTACTGTTTTATTGTATTGTTATACTGTAGCCATAATTTTACAATAACAGGACCCCTGCTGCTGGATTACTTTGCTGAGATGATTACTTTTTCTTGCTTTACTTATTGATTAATGACAAATTATTATAATTATTTGTTTCAGACATATCTGGAAGCTACTAAAACAAAATACAACAAAAAGTATAAAGCGATGAACCCCGGTCGTATTACAACCACAGTAGGGTTAAATATAGGTAAAATAGATGTAGAAGGAGTTAGACTTAATTTCTGGGACCTTGGTGGACAACAGGAACTCCAATCATTGTGGGATAAAGTAAGTTTATATATTGAGAATCTAAACAAACAAATATATAAAAAACTATATGATGCCTATGATACCATACTTGCAGTGGCAAAACTTCTATAAATGTTAAAAAGCCTGGCTTGCCCAAAACAAACACCCAAAGATACAAACTCAATATTAACTCAGTAATTAATCGATCCGTTTAAATTACGTGTTTCGCGCGTTCTACAATCAGTCATTTCAATGACTGCTAAGCCGACCGATGGGCACCGAGCACTTGCGAACGTTTTACGAACAACCTAGTTGAGTGAGTGAGAGGGGCTGTGGCTTTGATTTTCTTATTTAATCCTTACATAATGTCTGTATAATTCGCTGTAGATTCCTATAAATAGTATAGCGCTGTCTATTGCTGT
Source organism: Erebia palarica (assembly GCA_964035005.1). Taxonomy (NCBI): domain Eukaryota; kingdom Metazoa; phylum Arthropoda; class Insecta; order Lepidoptera; family Nymphalidae; genus Erebia; species Erebia palarica. Next base: position 43,622,954 of record OZ035983.1, read on the forward strand.
AATATGCTTGGATTATATAATACGTCTGATTTAAGAAGTCCCACGCTGCCTATAGAGGAATCGTGATACGGACTAAACCTTCATAATTTAGTTGTTTGCTTTTTTTGACAGTGTTTAATGAAATAATATTATTCATGAATTAATAGTTAATTTTGTACCAAATGAGTTCAGATTTAATTAATATTGTTCCTTGTGACTATTTAAAGTGTGTGCAAATATTAATTGGCGAGAATAAGGTAAAATATATAACTTTTGAACAATAATTCTTGTAAAGTCACCAAAATCTACTCCAGACCTGTATATTTCGCAAACTTGTAAAAGTCGAAAAAGGCAATTTAATAGGTCCGCGTGTAAAACTAAATGGATTTTTGGTTGTTCTCGTACTAATAAGCTAATTGTTAGTGTTGCATACGTTTTTATTTGTACAGTAAGTCAATGTACAGTCGTATTCCAAGCTTCTTTTCGTTAGAAATTATGATATAAATAATTTAACTGGTGCTATAAAAATGCATCAAGTTTCCCAAAAATATATGATTTCCGTTATTTCTTTTTGTAATTTCGGAAAAGCACGCATAGAAACTTCCAATTATTGGCAAATGAAAATTCAAATCATATAATTGACCTAGATCACAATGGTAGTGTACCACTGCTGACTTAATTCTGTCTAGTAGTTAACTTATGCCTTCTGTGTGCTTTGTTGAGCTCGTCAAGACATGAGTAAAAAAGTAGACGGAAGATTACAATGGGCAGCGGCTGGCTTGCCTACGTTTGAACCCTACGGCACGCCACTGCATACTTGTGTATTTAGGTTTAAAAATCCTAGAACTCTTTGACTTCCCCGAATATAAAGCTTATGTCACTCCCCAGGTCCCCAACTATAACCATTAAAAAAATCACATTGATTGGTTGCTCTGTTGCAGACAAACCAACAATCAAACAGTTTCGCATTTACAATATTAGCAGTGATCTTGGACAAAGTCGTTAATTCGTCCAAGGTGACATATTCTGTCTTCCTACTTACTTTTATCAATAATATGACTTATTTCATCAAAACAAACTGAATTGAAGTTGAACCGATCAACTTCTTGTCAATATAAAGTGAAGTGAGATAACAGGGGTATCTAATCTGTTGCATGTTTGGTTTGTCTTCATTTCAAACTTTTGTTTCCCATGCAGTCATCAGAGCAGAGCTCTATTTACCTGGAACCAATTGTGATTTTCTTTTGTTTTCCAGTATTACGCTGAATGCCATGGTGTTATTTATATTGTTGACTCTTCAGATAGAGAAAGGGTGTCAGAGTCAAAAGAAACTTTTGGTAAGTATCTGTTCCATAGTATATAAGAGCTGTGAGAGCATAGCAGACAAACAGATACTTTCGTATTTATAATGTTAGTATGGATTACGCAATTAACAATTTTCTCTTTTCTAGACAGGATGATCGCGTCGGAGCATCTATCCGGGATCCCTTTATTGGTGCTAGCAAATAAGCAAGACATTCCAGACTGCATGGGCGTGCATACAGTCAAACCCATTTTCAACCAAAATGCACACTTGATAGGAGCTAGAGACATTATGCTGATGGCTACTTCTGCTTTGACTGGGTAAACCTTCTATCCTGGTTTCTTTTCGAAAATTATAGATAAATAAAATACATTATAATTTATTCATGAGAATGTAGGTGATATAAAGTCAACATGATTACAGTTTCAGAGCCTTATACATTCTACCAATTAATGGTGTATGAATATTTGGAATAAATCATCAAAATTGTATTTGTACAATTTAAAAAAGAAAATTATGTTATCAGTTTATTTGTTACTAGCTGATGCCTGCGACATCGTCCACGTGGATTGAGGTTTTTGGTTCCTGCGGGAATTTAATTTTCTGAGATAAGAAGTAGTTTATGTGTTATTCCAGACTATAATCTATCTCTGTGGCAAATTCCATTTAGATCCGTTCAGCCGCTCTAGGGTGATTTAGTAACAAACAATATAAACTCGCCGGCATATTTAGCGGAACATAAAAAAAAGGTCCATAATTAAAAAAATATGGTTTTATTTTAAAATCCACCACTCCACCACCACACAATTGACCACTTCTTTTGTTATTTAAAGTTTCATTTGTTTTACTTAAAATGAGATCACATTAAGAACAGATTTTGCGAGTAAAGGCTATTTGTGAAAAAAGGTACATTTTTGAACTTTTCATGTAACCGGGAAAAGTGAAATTTAATATTAACAATTAATTAAATTAGAATAATGGTGATTAATATCGCGTATTTCCTCCACGTGCTCTTATTAAAGTTTCTACCCGTCTAGGCATACTGAGAATGATGTTATCGATGGTCTCCTGGGATAGTCTCCGCCATTCCTCAACTACGGCGATTCGCAGTTCTCCCACGTTGGCAGGAGCTGGAATTCTGGACTTAACTTTTCTTTTCATCAAGTCCCAAACGTGCTCTATTGGGTTCATATCCGGTGATCTCGCCGGCCACTCCATATCAGTGATATTCATATCATTAAGATAAGCTTGAGTTACCCGAGCGGTATGCGGCCGAGCATTATCCTGCATAAAAACAAAATCTTCACCGATATATGGGGCAAACGGTAAGACATTTTCTTCTAAAACTTCTCTGATATAGCGGTCTGCAGTCAGACTAACTCTGTCAATCACTACCAAGTCTGTGCGAACTCCCAAACAAATGCCCGCCCAAACCATTGTTGATCCACCACCGTATGCAACTGTAGTTTCAAAATTTGTCTGAATGTATCGTTCTCCTTTGCGTCTGTATATTCTTTGCCTGCCGTCAATTTGATTTAAGAGAATTCTGCACTCATCACTAAACAATACCTTTCTCCATTGGTCCGCGTTCCAAAGTCGATGTTCCTGAGCAAAAGTTAACCTGTTTCTACGATGATTTACCTCGAGCCTTGGAGCCTTGGCGGGCACAAATGAACCCAAACCAGCTTCTTCGAGCCTTCTTCGTACCGTACGCTCACTTACGGTTACACCCCGCACTGCTAACTCATGTCGGGCTTGGACGGCCGTCAAACGGGGGTTCCTACTTACACGAAGCCGAATGAAACGATCATCCCTACTCGAAGTGCGTCTTTTTCTGCCTTGTCCTGCTCTTCTCACATACGTACCGGTCTCCCTGAACCGTTGGATATTGCAAAGGATCGTTGAAACTGGTCGACGAAGATCTCTGGATATCACTCTGTAGGTTTGACCATTTCTTCGCATTTCGAGTGCCGTGGCAATCTCCGTTGGGGCTAAGTCAGGCATAATTCAGTCATCAACTCCAGAAAGATACGCGATTAAAAAAAACTAACAAAAATCAGTATTTCAATGAAATTTTAAATCTAACTCAGAAGGAAGAAATACTCGAAGTTCGCTCCAGATAAGGTGTATTTGAATAAAATTAAAACAATTGCATAAAATGTGATGTTCAGTTGTTTTCTTAATTTGAAAATATTTCTTTTAAAATTAAATGACGTATAATCCAGCCAGCAACCTTATATATAATTAAACCTTTTTTTTATGTTCCGCTAAATATGCCGGCGAGTTTAGTTTCATATTAACAAAATATAATACAAGTTTTTTGTTGTAGCATGGTGACTAGAACGTAACATATTGCAATTATTAAGTTCACTAAGAGATTTTCTCAAAAAGAATAGTCTCAATCGATTTTAAAAATGTGAATTGGAACCTTATGTTTGCAATTTTATGGTACGAAATATAACATTCTATTGACCTGTCAACCGTACCATGCTGCAGGGTAAAAACGTACGAGATAAACATACTAAGGGTCAGGTCAGACGAGCGTAGCAGCAGAAATTTCTTCTGCATTCTGTTTCATATAAAACTGCCACACGACAATTAAAACTCACATTTCGGACTGTTCCTAAAATCCTACTCATACCAAAATCTCAAATTCTACAAATCTATTTTACTAATTAGTGATTTAGTGACATTAAGTGTAACGACACACCATTTAATTCACCTATACTTATTCACAACATTCATAAAGATCAAGGTGATTTAAACAGGTTTATACATTAAAAAACTGTATGCATTGTGTAATTTAGTGTGTATGCATTGTTAAAGCGTTTCCAAATATCGCGCGGCAATCGTGCGCGTCTGCCGCGCGCCGCATGCCGCGCTGTTATTGGACGTCTGCCGGGCATATTTTATTCGTGGTATAGTCCTCAACTGCTTACTAGCACGCGGCAGAATGGTGTCCTGCAAACATTACATGACGTAACATAAGAGGCACCTGTATGTCCTACATGTAATAGATAAATTGAATATTTGCTTAGTAGAATAGTTGCTGCCGCGCACTTGCCGAGCGTATGTTTGGACACACCTTAATATTGAAATGTTGCTTTAATTCTCATAGTCTCTACTAATATTATAAATGCGAAAGTTTGGATGGATGTTTTTTACTCCAACACGGCGAACGGCTGAACAGATCTGGATGAAATTTGGCACAGAGATAGATTGTAGTCTGGAATAATACAGACTACTTTTTATCCCAGAAAATTAAAAAGTTCTTGCGGAAGAAAAAACCTCAATCCATGTGGACGAATTCGCGGACATCAGCTAGTACTTGATATTATAAATGTCAAAGTATATTTGTTTGTTGGTTCCTAAACTAACCGCAACAGAGCATCGGATCGACGTGATTTTTTTATACGACTGCCTGAAAAAAGGAGTATATTGTTTTCAGTGTTCATGTATGTATGTATGTATGTATGTGAGTTTGTATATTCCACCATAACTTCTATACGCCTGAACCGATTTGGATAAAGGAGATATCGTTAGAATCCCTAGCTTATCCCGGGTGACATAGGATGGCAAAATTTAAAAAAAAATGATGGGGTGACCATGGCAGGACCATTAAAGACTAAAGTTGAAAAAACAAGTCGAAAATAAGATTAACTGTATAATCATCATCTAGAAAATGATGAGTAGATTCCAAAAATATATAACACTATAGTTCAATATCCAGTGATTCACAAAAAAAATCATTAATAAAAATGTGAATATGATTCTATTTAACTAGATAATTTATTTTTTGGCAGGTCAGTCGTGTTGTTTAATTTTGTTAATTATGACTTGTGTATGGTTTTAGTTGAGGAGCTAAGTCCTAAAGAGTGCATAGGGTCACTAGAAAATGAGATCCTTTAGGATTTATAAACCTAAATCCACGCGAACGAAGTCGCGGGTATCATGTAAGAGGAATATATTTTTGCAATTTTTTTCCAGAGATGGTGTGGACGAAGGCATCCGGTGGCTTGTGGACTGCATAAAGAGAAACAGTGTGGAGAGACCCCCGCGAAATCACGACGATAATTTGTAAATGCGAACGGCTGCGAGTTGCGACATACTTACGACCACAATATTTATTATAGCATTGCAGTACCAATGCAATGAATATTAATTAGCTTTCCTATTAAGATAATGTTGTGACTCGTCCCCATTGTTTTGTACATACAGTATTGACGCTTCAAAATTAAAACATATACGAACTGTGCTCTTGTGTGTACTTATTGCTGTCCTTTTTTAGTGATAAATACTTTTGATAAGAGATACGTTATTACTTGATATTTGAGGAGCACCTGTATCTGATAAAATACTGATAAGGACAGTTTGCACCGTCGCGTCGTAAACTAACGTGACATACTTGTGAAATGTTCTAGTGATTGTTTTGTTGTTGGTGCCAATACATAATTTATAACTATGGCTTATCCCATGTACGAGGTTGATTGGAGTGTTCTACCCCCTGAACAAAATAGACGGTAAGTGATAATCTGACCTAAGTTACGACTACATAAACGAAAAATGCGTATGCATTACTCTTGAGAGTCAAGATCATGGTCAACATAATATTTATGTAGGTATTTGAATTATCAAGTAGTTACGTTTTGAGGATAGACCGTATAATCCAAAAGAGATATTTGTATTCCACGTCGCGGTTTGAAAAAGGAGGAAGGATGCATGCATGAAGGAAAGAACCAAAGCAGTGTTGTCAAAGTTAAACAATAATGTTTTTACTTTTATTGATAAATCTTAGGGTTTTTATAAATATTAATAAATAAATAAACTATATATTATGCATAATTTTTTTTAAAGTACAATCTTCAAAATCTTTGATTAAAGCAAAGAGTACAATAGTAATTTATGTACACAACTTGACTATAGTCAAACGTCATCTGCGAATGAAGGAACGAGCGACTGCGTGAGTGAATTGTCATGATGTCTGTGATGTCAGCCATGTTGAATTTCTTGCAACGCAGGATATGTCAGCTGGTGGTTTGCCGTAAAAATCTCTAAACTCTATGTTAAAATATTAATTCGTTAAGTTCCCAGTGATTTACTTTAAATTTCGATGTTAAATCTCATAAATGAGATGATGGTTTAGTTTTGTTTTGAAGTGAAAATATGATATTATTGTATAAGAGGTGGCATACGATTTCTCTTGCATTTTTAAGGTTTGCGACAAGATAAAATGGTTTTAGGTCTGACTAAAGTATCTTAGCTTATTGTTTCATTTTCTTAAATTATCGTTTTATGTGATTGGAAGTGATAACCTTCCGGTAAAGTTGGTTTCGTGTCTTAAGTTAGTGCACCTGTCAGTCGAAGAACGATTACATAGGTCCTGTCCCACAATTTCCAAGGAATATCTGAATTTCTTTTGACCTCATTGAAGAATACAAGATGAACGGCTCTGACTCTGGGTAATTATTTTATTTCCTTTCAATAATTAAGTAAATAAGAAGTTTACTTGCTAAGCTTAACTAGAACTTAAGCCTCAATTGTTCATAGTGATTGAACCATTAATTTTAAAAAATATAGCGGCATCCTCATAAAAAATGTTTGCTAACAGAAAAACTGTACTGCTTATAATCAAAAAGGTCCTTTTTTTGAGCTGTGTGTTTTTATTCTCTAAGTTAAGATACCTACTCAAGGGACCAGGTATTTTTTTCACACTCAAAAGCAAGTCATGGGGAGATTGAAGAAGCAAAAGTAATAACAAAATTTCACTAATCACACAGTTCTGTGGTGGTCTTCACAGTCCGCACATATTTCAATAGATGGCATTACTAGTATGCTGCACGCGAACGCACGTTGTGCACGGGGAACACCCACTCAGAGGTTGATCATCCTATTGTTATGGTCAAGCCATATCACATGGTCCTGTACAGTTCTAAGATTGCTTTATAGTTTATGATACAATAGGACAAAACTTAGTATGATTAGTAACTAAAACCAAATTTCCTAAATATTGTGAAATCCAAGATATATGGCAACAACTAATAAAAGCAAGGCAGGATTTCGTTTTTTCAATTTTGGCACCTTAATGTTTCATTCTGAGCACTAGTATAATTATTATGATAATTCATATTTTGACATATTACTTATATGATGTTTAAGGTTTTAGAATTCCTGTGGGAAATCCTTACACTAGTAAAGAGTAGCAGATACAGGAGTTTACACTGAATTTTGTTCCTATTGATGAAGAATGGGCTTAATTATGTAAAAATGATGGCAATCATCTCTGATTGGATAACACTCATCACTATTGGCCAAAACTCATTGTCCCAGCAGGAAAACCATATGTTTAGCCAATCACAACAATTGCGACTGTATCAATGATTAATGCCGATTTTAAATGATAGTCCACTGATCTCACTATATTATGAAACATGATATCAGAGGCAGCTAGGATTTATGTGGTTTTGAACTAGCCTTGTTCTTAACTATGTAGTTGTTTTAGGAAGTTTATAAACTTAGTTATTACACAAGTTACTTTAGTGATCAAATCTGCAAATCATTTTAACTTTCCTGATATTCTCATTTCTCAACAACAATTATCTTCTATTAGCTGATACCTGGGTGGATTGAGTTTTTTTTTATCCACTACAAGCCCTTGACTGCGATCTCACCTGATGGTAAGTGATGATGCAATCTAAGATGGTAGCGGGCTAACCCGTTAGGGGCATGGCAGTTATATTAAACGCATAGCCCTATTCGGTTTATACACGGCATCGTACCGGAACGCTAAATTGCTTGGCGGCACGTCTTTGCCGGTAGAGTGGTAACTAGCCACGGCCGAAGCCTACTAGGCCAGACCAGAGAAAATTCAGAATTTATAAATTCCCAAATTGACCCTGCCGGGGATCGAAATCGGGACCTCCGCACGTTAAGACAACAGCGCTACACACTGCGCTACGGAGGTCGTCACAACGAGAACGTGATTCCCGCGGGAACTTTTTAATTTTGTGTTATTCCAAACTATAATCTACCTCTGTGCCAAATTTCATCCAGATCCATTCAGCCATTCTGGCGTGATTGAGTAACAAACATCCATTTGAGGTTTTTTAGTTCCCGTGGGAAGTCTTCAATTTTCTGGGATAAAAGCCTATGTGTTATTCCAGAGTATTATCTATCCCTGTGCCAAATTTCATCCAGATCCGTTCAGCGGTTCTGGGGTGAAAGAGTAACAAACCTCCATACATCCATACTTACAAACTTTTGCATTTATAATATTATTAAAAATATTAGTAACTTAATATTTATAAATGCACCTGTTTGGCAGGATGTTATTTACTCAATTAACGGATCTGGGTGAAATTTAGCACAGAGATAGATTCAAGTCTGCAATAACACCATAGGCTACATTTTATCCCTGAAATTTAAAGAGCTCCCCCAGAAATCAAAAAAAAACAATCCATGCGGACCGAGTCGCCGGCATCAGCTAGTTCTCAATAAAGATTGTCCAATTTGAGGACTTGAACTCACAAGCTTTTAGATAGTTAGCAATCCTTCAAAATTGTTCATTTTACTATGGAGGCTTACTAAGTTGTTTATTAGAGCTATTTAAGTAAAGTAAGTACTAGTTTTAAATCAAGTTGTGCCAATATAAAAAGAAAACAATGCAATAGATGGTAAGGTAAAGAAAGAAAACATATTAATTTTACTGTGTAGGTATATGTATAAAAAGTGTATGTGTATGAAAAACTGTGTAAATTGATACATTACAATAATAACTATTTATTTCTATATAATGTGTATAAGTTCCAACCAAAAAGTAACCATGTGTTCCTCATTGACCAATAGTTCCTTAAGTAGGTGAGGTTTTCCATAAGATAAAACTGCATTGGATAATCCCAGGACTTTTAGCTTTGATAAATCATTGTCAGATAGGTGCTAATAAACATTCTCTCCGCGTTATGGAGAAAACAAATAGGCCAAACATAGACATCCAAAGTTGTCAAGGCAAGTTATGTGCAGGAAGCAGCTCCCTACACAATTAACATCAAATTTTTCTAATCAACTGATAGTTATTGACAAATATGCTACAAAAATATGCTGCTCTATTATAACTTGATATTTTAATTCTGAGCCTTTTTTGTAGCACTCTAATTGAGATTAAGTAAAATGACACCCTCAATATAAAAATGTCCCAACCCTTGCTAATATTTTATTATTGTTACAGGTTTAACCCAGCGTTCAACATTGCTACCATAAAGCAAGTGGTAAATGAGGCCATAGAGAGAGGTGAGTGCACTTCCCATTCACTTACAGTAGTTACATAGGTTCTAATTGGTCAGGTAAACGGAAACTTGGTTTCTGAAGCAACAAAAAACTTACATTTCTGTTCATAAACTTTTAACTCCAAACTTGGTTTCAAACAAAGGTTTGGGTGTAATGTTTGGCATTAACTAATAAAAAGGCTTTGGCACATATAAAACTGTGTTTTGTCGATTATGCTAGTCAAATTAAGTTTTCTAAGTCTGTAACTGGGTGGGTGACATTGGGGCCAATTCTGTGTAGCACATTCTCGAAACTAAACTAAAATGACAGCTCTATTCATGTTGCTATCCCTTTCATAATACTCCCTATGGAAAGGGGCAGCACTATGTTTAGAGCTGTCATTTTAGTTTAGAGATTGTACCAAACCGCATTGGTCCTGTTGTTTGTTGGTTACATTAGTATGGGTGGATTAAGTTGACTCAACTCTTTGAGTTGAGTTTCCTCAATTAAATGTTTAGGATGCAAACTCTTTGTACTCTATCTTGTCAAAATTGGTTAATCGGATGGGCCATGAAATGGTAGTATGGTTTGAATGATTAGAAATGAGCAGCAGTTTAAAAATAAAGCTTAATAATTATTATTAAGTTGGAAGATATAATAAAATAAAATAAAAAACATATATATTTTCTTAAACTCATTGCTCTCTCTAGTAACTCAAGTGACCAACTTTCTTGCTAAAAGCACTCGAAGCACTTGATCCTAAGTCCTAAGCTTTTCGTAAGCATTGCAAGCTTTTACTACTAACAATTTTTTATTAAAAATTTGGCTACATGAAACTAATCTACGCTTTTATAGCTTGATGTTTTCTAACATTTTTTTATTTTTTATGAAAAATTTGGCTACAAGAAACTAATCTACGCTTTTATAGCTTGATATTTTCCATACTACAACTTAAAGGCTCGTCTTTGAATGACGTGACATTTTATGGCGAGATTAGGACTGGGGTTTAGGGTTAGGGATGACAGCTTCAGTACGACCATCGCAGTCCCCTCTGATTGGCTGACACTGGGGCTGATTCTGTAGTGCACAATCTCTAAACATAACTAAAATGACAGCATTAAAAATATTGCTAACCTTTTCATAATACTCCCTGCGGAAAGGGACAGAACTAGGTTTAAATCTGTCATTTTAGTTTAATTTAGAGATTGTGTTAAACATAATTGGCCACACTTTTGCTATTGGCTAAAACTAATTGGTGCTGTTAAGAATTACTTATGGACTTTTAAATAGACTTAAAAAGAAAAATTATAATTCGAAATGGGGTAGTTAGTCATGAGGGAAAAACGATCATGAGGTGTGACATAATAAATTATCGATGATTCTTATGAGTTGAAGCTTAAAATATATCCTATTTTCTAACTAAGGGTTATTAAGTGGAAACCATAGACCAAAGACAGTAGAAGTTTTTTTTAATATACTAGCCGAATCGCCCTATTTACACGGTTTGTTCTAAAGACTAACACTGATTGAAAGATTATTTATTGCCACACGTCATTCGTATTAATATGCGTTAACTTTTCACCCATGTCTTCGAGAAAGGTTCTTATCTAAGTGGCAAAACAGCAAAGAATATACCGAGAAGTAATGAGTGAATTTGTACTGAAACTGTTTATAACTCAAACATGATATTTTGCATGTAGGTTCTCTCTAATTACCAAGACAAAGAAAGAATGACCTTCCAATAAGGTGTTTAAACAAACCAAATTCACGCGAACGAAGCCGAGAAAAAAGGCTAGTATTCCATATAACTGTTAGCTATTTGTTTCTACCAAGCACCCACCCACGCTTTACAATATTAGTTGTATGTAATTTAACAAAATAAATGCACTGATCAACGCTTTTTTGTGTGTGTGTCGTCCGTAAACAGTCGCGCCGGTTTCAGTGCGGATGCAGACGCCGACGCGACTCCGGGATCTGATCCGACAAATCCGCGCGGCAAGAACCGCGGCTGAGGAGAGGAGCGTCGTGAATAAGGAGTGCGCGTACATTAGGTCCACTTTCAGAGAGGAGGACAGCGTTTGGAGGTAGTTACCTTCTCATATCTATCCGTATTATCCAAAAAATCTGCGTGATTAGAACCGCAGCAGGAAAGAAGCACTTTGAAGAAGGAGTGCGCGTCCATTATGTCAACTTTCAGAGAGGAGGATAGCCTTTGGTGGTATCTATAAACTCTATCTGTATAGCTCTCTTTCCTTGCTTTCAAAGAGCGCGTTTCAATATAAGCAGCGCTTAGAACTGCAATGGTGCATTTGAGTGTTGTGAATGATGAGTGCTTTTTACATCAGGTCCAATTTAGCGTAGAGGCATTTGGAGGCGAGTATTCCACTTAGTCGATAGCTCTTTCGCGTACAATTCGGTAGTTTTTTGAAAGATACGCTAGATCTGCGCGGCGAGAATTGCAGCCCTGGATAGTGAATGACAGATAGAGGGTAACAAATGCGTGAATACCGCCTTTATTGTTCTTCGAAAGTTATTCTTGGCTGATACAGAGGGCTGCCACTAATATCTGACTTTCCTACACAGCTCTTGCCATGTCTGTTGTCTTTACAAGCTACAAGGATTTCTATATTATATAATCTTAACTTCTAAATCCTCCCCCATTAAGTCCGCTATATTGTGGTCTGTCGTTTATCCACCATTTTTTTCTGGGGAAGAGGAAAATCCTCATTGGATAGATAGCTCAGGAGTTTTGGAGGCATGCCCGACTCCATTGGGGATAAAACGGACAAACCGTTGGCCGCTGGGCTTTAACCTCCTCCCCCTGTCTTCGCTCAATCTTTCAGGTAAAGCCTTTGCATTCCGTCGTGAAAGACGGCTTTTCCACCCTAAATTTCTAAAATGTTTCAGATGTCGGAACATCGCGAAGCTCCTATACATTCATATGCTAGGCTACCCGGCGCACTTCGGTCAGTTGGAATGCCTGAAGTTGATCGCAAGTCCGCGGTTCACGGACAAACGGGTGGGGTACCTGGGAGCCATGCTGCTGCTGGACGAACGTCAGGACGTACATCTCCTCATTACCAACTGTTTGAAGAAGTAAGCAACTTTTTTAAAAATTATAATGAATCACTTATGTATTTTCCTAGGGATTTAATTTTTGCAATGGCGCCCAACTTCAATTAAGGCTACCCAGGCGAAGCAGATATTGCACTCTCTATTCCCTACACATATAGCCTATATACCTATGATAGGAATGCATATCGACAAGACTGGAGAGAGTCGCAGGACCAACGTTAAAATTAAGTAGCAGGACCAACGGCTGTTTGAGGTATGGCAGTGTCTCCTACTTCCCAACGCTGGGCTGCTGCCTGCTACAGAGGATTTTAGTTGCTGCAGAGCTTAGAAAAATTCGCAAAACAATACAATGCACGTTATTTATGTGGGGGTCGTTTGAAGCGGAAAGAAGCCCTTCGTGTAGGATTACTGACGTTTAATTAGTATCTGTTTACAATATAGGTAGGTATAATTATTTATTTATTGATTAATTATGAAATATGGCATAGCAAACCTTGTTTTTATCGGTACTGATATTATGAATACCAAAGTGGTCTGTCTAAAAATGGTAACTGATGCGTAAAAATTGATACGTAGGTAGTTTGCATGGGCACGGATATAATATGCGGTATATCCCGGAAAATCAAACAGTTTCGGTGGGATTTTTGAAAAACCTAATAATAATTTATTTAATAAAATGTTTAATTTTACTGAAGAAAAAATTATAAGTTATTTATAATAAGACAAATCACCTCTCAGAATAATTACAACTGATTTTCTAAATAAATCCGCACAATCGCCCATAATGTTATATTACTTAAGTTACGAGGTGAGGTACATTCGTGATACCTAAGGACATTAACCTCCTCATAAATCCAACAACATTAAAGCAAGGTTATGGCGCGGTTGTTGACTGAGCGCTTTTAATTACGTGATCCGATCTCGATTTTATATTGCACTAGCTTTTGGCCTCGGCTTCGGCCACGTTAGGTTAGAATGTCATACAATTTTCAAACTCCCTTATGGACAAAATTTTTAAAAATTCTTTCTTAGTGGATGCCTACGTCATAATAGCTATCTGTGTGCCAAATTTCAACCAGTGGATTTGGATTAAAAAATACCGTGGGAACTTGATTTTCCGGGATGAAAAGCCACTTTTTGTCACTCTCCAAGTATGACTTGAGTACCTTTAAGGCAAGAATGAATGGGCATTTTCTAGGCAAGTGCGCTCCAACCTAGACCTCATCATTGCTTTTCATAAGCATGATTGTCGTTAAACGCAAACCTTTCTTGCAATTAAAATAAAATCACTCTCCAGGTCTTCTATATTTTTGCAAAACACGTCGTTCCGTTGCGAATTACGATATAATAGGAAGGAGGAACCCACAAACAAACAACCCAAGTCACATTTAATTTTTAAAATATGAGTAGTGATATCCTTCCTCATAATGCTGGTCTCATGATCTGGGTCTTAGCGTTTCATATACGGATATAAAGGTGGCACACGATCGTTAACCTCAAGGCCGAAATCCAATAGGGTCCTAAAACCGAACACTGCATAAAACAAACGTATACTTAATACTATAATAGGAAAGACGTCTTCTCTCGTTCGCTTTTATTATCTACTCGATGATGCCCGCGACTTCGTCCGCGTAGATTAAGGGTTTTTATTCCCGCGGGAACTATGTCCTTCCCCGGGATACAACCTATGATGGCCTATAGATGGGCCGTAAAAGCGTAGCAGACAGACAGACACACTTTCACATTTATAATATTAGTATGGAAGTTTCGACTAGATAGGTGATGTCCGAGACTTCGTCTTAGACTGCATCATCATACTAATAATATAAATAAGAAAGTGTGTTAGTTCATTGATTTGTCCTTCAATCACGCCGTAACGGAGTAACGGATCGACGTGGTTTTTGGCATGGGTACTATACCCAGGACAGTGGAGAGTGACATAGGCTGTTTTATCCCGAAAAATTAAGGAGTTCCCACGGGAATCTAAAAAAAAATTAAACTACGCCGACGAAGTCGCGAGCATTAGCTAGTAACTCAAAAAAATACAAGTTACAACCTGGTGGAATCGCAGTCAGGGGCATAACTTGTGGAATAAAACATAGATAGATCATTACAAAAGTATGATACGATCTTGAAAACGTCCTAAATATTTTCTAACTTATGACGTTCTTCCACAGTGACCTCAACAGTAACACACAGTTCGTTGTGGGCCTAGCGCTATGTACGCTCGGAGCTATCGCGTCACCAGAAATGGCGCGCGACCTCGCCTCAGAGGTGGAGAGACTGATCAAATCCCCGAACGCGTACATCAAGAAGAAAGCCGCGTTATGTGCCTTCAGGATCATCAGACGGGTTCCCGATCTGATGGAGATGTTCTTACCCGCGACTAGGAGTTTGCTGACAGAGAAGAATCATGGTGAGTCTTAGCGTTTCCAGGTTATCCTCATTTAAAAGCGGCGAAAGGCGTGTCGACCACTGATTTCGGAGTATTATGTGCCTTCAAGATGTGTACCCAGTCTGATGGATATGATCTTACCCGCGACCAGGAGTTTGCTGACGGAGAAGAATCATGGTGAGTCCTAGCGTTTCCATGATAATGAAGCGGCGAAAGTTTTACGGTATGTAAGCAGCGTGTCCATACCATATAGCTATCAGGATCATGAGATGCGTTCCCGATTCAGCTGACTAAGAAGAATCATGGTGAGCCTTATCCTATCATTCTGCTGATCGAAGATAAGCATCTGGGTTATTCTTCGCGCCTATTGGCCTAACAAACGAGTAATAGGGATGACGTCTATGTCAAAAATAAATTATTTTTTACTCATTATAAAATAGAAGATCTTCCAAGAGTCCTAAAATTCACATCCTCTGTTAGTTTTAAGTTGGATAACCATGTTGCTAATTTGATTGAGTTGTCATCATCCCTATTGTTAGGAAAGAAAACCATGACGGACGATTTTTTTTAATCGTGATAGATTCCAGGAAAGTTTTAGGGCCGCTTGCAGTAAATTTAAACTGATTTTGTTAAATTTTGTAATGCTGTCCCTTTTTGGCAAATGCATATTGTAGTTGTCAAAAAGGGACAGCGTTAAAATATTTAACTAAATCAATTTAAAATTCCTTGTGGAAGTGGGCCTTAGTCTTGTTAGTTTTTTGCTTAAATACATTTTCTTTTTGCATTCCTTTGTAAATTCCTATCCTTTCTATTACAACAAAGTTAACAACGGTCGTAAAGAACAAAGTTAAACGGTGATAAGCTAATGTAGTTTTAATTAGCATGTTTAAACCGAAACCTGTAGCAACGAATTAAACCTGTACTCTTTTATCTTGTCCACAGGCGTCCTTATCACCGGGGTGACGCTCATCACAGAGATGTGCGAAAACAGTCCTGACACACTTAACCACTTCAAAAAGGTATGTGAATTTTAATCTTATTACTTTAAAGAAGTGGTTCATTTTCTGTAGCTACTTGTGTGTCAGTAGATTAACGATGTTTGAATAAAATTGTGTTTGTTGATTGATTAGCTAATATTAATCATAGTTAATACGCTGAAGTAGAGGATCGTGTTTTAAACAATAATAATAAAAAAGTGAATAATAATAAAATCTATGTCCTATGTTAGTTTTAAGTTAGATATCACGTTCGTTGAAACATTGGCTGAGTGCATTGGGTTAATGTGTACATGGCTTGCAAGGCTCAGGTAACTATTTATATTCTGTGGCACAACGTATATTGCCCCAAGGTCCAGCGAGAGATACAAATACATCTGTCACCGTAAGATTACAAAAACCGTTAGATTGTAATCTAACTAGCGAAATTGTAAACTGTCGACAGATTGTGAACCGGTCAATGTACTGACTACTGAGTGTCAATTTTTGAAATATTCATTCTTGTCTCTTTCTTGTAGGTTAGGTTAGGGTTCGACATAAATAATCTGGTAGTTAATTAGGTTTTATCGGGTTCATATACCTAACAGATTACAATCTACCGAAAAATAATGCGTAAGATTGTAATCTGTCGACAGTTTACAATTTCGCTAGTTAGATTACAATCTAACGGTTTTTGCAATTTTACGGTGACATATCCATTACCGCATTACAATGTTGCATATCACGACAAATCGGTGTATCATGACGTGAATCTCATTCGTTCATTAATTTTGAATTCCAATCTATCAACATGTTTATTTGAATTGAAAATAATACATTTGTAAATTGAATTGAATTGTAGGATCGGAAAAATTACCCGATACTCAATGTTGTTATCAGTTATGTACATAAATAGTGTTTTTCCGGTCTATTTACATAAAACCTAGTTATTTGCGTTCCCTGTCGCGCAAATGAATAGTTGCGATAACGTTAACTGCTACAAAATTGCTATGATGTTACATAAGTCGTAACCTATACATTCACTTTATTAGATTGCAAACATATTACGGTTTCCCTAAACAATATCCATACTTCTTACTAATATTATAAATGCGAAAGTTTGGATGGATGTATGGATGTTTGTTACTCAGTCACGCCCCAACGGCTGAACGGATCTGGCTGAAATTTGGCACATAGTTATATTATTGTCTGGAATAGCACATAGGCTACTTTTATCTCGGAAAATTAAAGAGTAAAATAAAACCTCAAACCACGCAGACGAAGTCACGGGCATTATCTAGTGATATCATAAACTAGATAATGCCCGCGATCTCGTCCGCGTGGATTAATTTTTTTATCCCACCGAGAACTCCTTAATTTTCAGGATAAAAAGTAGCCCATATCCTTCCTGTCCGTATCAAATTTCGTCGAAATCGGCTGAAATGATGGACCGTTAAAGCGTAGCAGACAGACACGAACACTTTGGCATTAATAATAATAGAATGGAAATAATTATTATATTATAAATTCAAAAATGTGCCTACCTATGTGATTATTCTTCACGGCCCATCCCAAGGGATAAAAAAACAAAAACCACGCAGAAATTGTCAAGGGCATGTACTACCCAATAACTTAACTTAGCCAAGGGAAAAATCAATATGTAAACAATATTTTCCCCGCGACTTCATTTGTATTCATTCCCCCGGTTGCAACCTATCACTGTCAAAATTGGTTGAAAACGTAGCAAACAGACAGTCAAGCGGACGGACAGACAGACAGAAGGACGGATGGATGGATTTAGCATCCGTAAAATAAGTAATGGTTTCTTTACACAAGTACCCAACTGCTGCATCTTCGTATAAAAACAAATTAATGCGTCTCTCTTGAATATTGATCGTTCTGGTTAGACGGGCTTGAATCAAAAAGAAATTGCCAGTCAAGTTTTAAATGAAACCAGGCGTGCTTGGAATTTTCAAACACTTTCGCAGTAATAAATCCGCTTTGAATTAATGAATAGGACCCTTGGGATGGAACTCCAACCTTGGACGAGTAAATACCTACTTCTGACAAAGGTTTTCGTTGCTTATGAGAACAATGTTATCCTTAGCCCAAATTTTTTTTCCACAAATGAATTTCAGAAAAACTTTGGAGGCCCTACTAAGCAGGTCTGATACAGACAAAGACTTGCTTATAACTTAAAAAAGAGTAAATGAAAATGTATTCGGAGATAACTTATTTTTATCTTGGGAAAAACGTTCGAGTTTAAATATTTATCATACATAAAAACAACGTTACGGGACGTTAATAACAATAAATTATTAACATTAACACTTAACACTCTTTAAAACATTATTTTCCACTGAAGTCACGGAAAAAGATGTTATTTATGTTTATAATTTCTGTTTTCGTTGTATGATAAGAAAGGTAAAACTAAACCATATTATCTTATATATGTCACCGTAAGATTGTATAAACCGTTAGATTATAATCTAACTCGCGAAATTGTAAACTGAGAATCTGCTATTATCTATTTTTCATACCCCTAAAACACCTCAATCCACGCGGACGGAGTCGCGAGCATCAGCTAGTAATAAATATGAAATAGTATATCGCACGCTTTGTTAAATACGTTTACGTCACGCAGGTTACTGTTATCTTGCCTGAGCAAGCCTAGATCGCTTATCGATATACAGTAGACATTGTTTGATTTGATTTCTTTTATTGCGGAAAATGACTTTCCGTCTCAGGCGTTCCGGTACTTCAGTAATTGCTTTTGCTATATAATATTAGCCATATAATGCAGAAGTAAGTGAGAGACTAACAGGGATGGTATGAATAGCTTTACTGGACGTATTTCATATTTAATTAAAAAAGTTTTTTTTTGGAACGGCGAGTCAAATGTACGTATTAATTACACGCACTTTGTAATTTAGTATGAAATGTGTGAAATGGATATTATTTATAATCAAGATAAAATAAGAATCCCATAAAAAATTGCGTAATATTATATGAGTTAAGCGAGTAGGTAAAATATTAGCTCACGAATAAGGCAAACATTTGCTTGCAAATTACGTCTTATGAATGACAAATTGTACAGCGCTCATCAAACCCAATTTTTAAACTTGTTAATTTTTAGTGTATAAAATTTTGTCTGTAAGGAATAGTGTACACATATACTAATGCTATTTGTTTGTGTTGTCCCGTAGGAGAGCGGACAGCGCGAGGTAATCACAACCGCTGATCCCTTGCACTATGATTTAGCCTGTTGACTCAAACTACAACTCTATCTCCTATGCAGATCTCTTTTGGCTTAGCGTTTAATAGTAGATTTCTCTGAATACTATTAAAGAAAAAGAAACAATGATTCAAATATTTGTTTAAAATTAATTCTAGTTAAATCTAAAAGTGGCTGTTCACTACACAAGACCCAAATGATTGCAAGACACCCAACAACGTGGGATTTAAATAAGCACAACCAAAGTTATAGAGGGTCAATGAAACGGGAGATAAACGCGTAACTAACGGGTTGTTTTTCACCACTACTAGCGCAAACTAGGGGTGAAATGGATTGGTGTCTATAAAATATTGGGACATTTATTTTTCTTTTTGGGCCGACCAGGTATACCTACATCTGTTAAAAATAAAAGTTAGGCAATAGGTAAGTATTTCCAAATATTACAGGATACTTAAGGTCAAGTTCATTTTGAGCTTCTCCGATTGCCCTGGTATAAAACCCTCGTAGCTTTAGTTATAAGTTGTCATGAATGATTACTATTAATTTATCACTACTATACCTCACTTCTGCAAAATTGACATTCAAAAAGTGTACAATTTTGCCTTCGAACAATAAAGCGTTACCTACTTTGAATAGGTAGTGAATACAATGATTTTCCCCGTTTTAGTCGCCTGTCAGTCACTTAGTAACTATATGTATTAATCACATTGTTTCGTCCGCGTAAATATAGGTGTTTTTTATAAATCCCTTGTGACATTTTCCGGGATAAAAGCAGTAACCGTGGGCCGTAAAAGCGCCTAATTTGGCTTTTAATTACTTTGTTTAGTTATAGAAGGAATTAGCCGGAGAGGTTTTAGGCAATAAAAATGGCTCAGAATTTTATCCTACCTAGGTTCGACTAGTAATAAAAAGCCACAGGGCATTGACACAGTGTTTAGAACGAAATCAGAATAATAAGGTCATACTTGTGTAGTGGGCGGAACACTGTGCTAGATTCGTATTGTCAACAGGCTTAATCGAAAATCGCATGAATGTCTAACTATATTGTGATGGATATTTGATATGTACGGTAGGCAGTTGGGAAGTCTTACAGTCCATTTACTATGAACTTTGAGTCGTGACCTTTTATACTACCTACCTAGCTTGAGACATTGATATAAAACCAAAGATATGCTATACAGTTCATTCAAAACAGTTCATTTCAATTCGTGATTCCAGTACCTATGTGTACATTGCTTGTGGCTGAATTTAAATTTTAATACTTGTGGAGCGAATGTTCTGTCTTAGCACCAATTTTCTTTGGTGGATTTCAAGCAAAGACTGTAGGTCTACGTTTTATGTAACAATGACCTACGACCATCTTGATAGTGTAGCCTTCGCGTAACGTAATGGATAGCATAATGCGGACATTTCGAACGTGGGCTTTTACTGAAAAATATGAACTATGTATGATTTTATTTATTTTTTTGTTACAAAATTGAGGTTAGGTTAAGACCACGATCTACAGCAATGAAGGAACGACCGAAGAGAGAGAACCTGGTGGGAAAAATTTGTTATGGTGCATTCGAATAAAAATGCAAATCAAATTATGACCTTTCAAGCACCTACATTTTTTTTATCAAACTAGCAAAAAAAAAGTTCTTAACTAGAACAAGAAAATAAGAATCTAAAATGGACTGTAAGGCTTCCGGATATTAACTCTGGTGGAAGCATTTTAATATTAATTAATTAGTTTAATGGATTTTATCAAAGGATAATGTTACAGTAATAATGTTTACATTGATTTTTTATTAATTGACTCACATTTCACAAATAAATAGTATAGTATAGAATTTTCAAACTTAATTCTCCTACAGTATTTAGTATTTTATCTTCATAAATAAATATAGATAGTTCGAATTTAGTCTTATTTATTGAGTTAATAACGTTACTAACGCATTGTCACCTGAACATCAGGTAGTAACAAGATTTGAGATTAGTACCAAGTAGAATCCAAAAATATCACGAGTTGAATTCGCACCAAACGTTGTGACTAATATGCATTTGCGAAAGTAGGAGGGCATAGTACATTATAGATTATATAATGGCGTAATTTAGCTTTTTCCCTTCAGTATTTATTCAATGGACGAATGGCCTTTGTGTAAGGGCGCATCCATTAGATTACGTCCTACGTTTTTAGGAAGAAAGGGGAAAATAGGGTATTAACAACCTTTGTGACGTCACGGGATATATCACATGACACGTCCTCTAAAACAAAAGGTTGCAAGTCATTGTAGAAGATTAGTTAACATTGAACTGGAAGAGCATAAAATGCAAATTATTTTGTATAGCTTTAGTATTGTTTTTCGCTTAAAAGTTAGTCTGACGCGGGGACAAGCAGGGTAGAGAGAATACGCTGACAATAAGAAAGAATTCAAAGACCGTGATATTAGTATGACGTGATTAATGGATAGTCCCTAATTATTATTTTTTTTTATTCCTTTCGTATTTAGTATACGTATTTGCCTGAAATATTTGGTTGGTCCTGTGTAAATATACGATTATAATGAGCTTTTCATGTCTTGTGTGCATTTGGGATGAAATTTGCGAAGGTTTATGAGACAACTAAATTGTGATGTATATTTCTAGATTGTGCCGAATCTGGTGAGAATATTAAAGAACTTAATTTTGGCGGGTTACTCGCCCGAACATGATGTCAGCGGTGTGTCGGATCCATTCCTGCAGGTGATCTTTTTAATACAATGCATGGAATTAATCTTAAGCCTTTTGGACAGTGGCGTGCATAGGTTTTGAAGCTAGGGTAGGCATTAGTTAGTCAGAATCTCTATTTACTAGCTTTTTTTATGAAAAATGAGCCCATTTGGGTAAGCAGTGCTTTTACGCCTCTATGAAATGCACGCCACTGCTTTTAGACCTTGAGCACTCTCGCACCCTTTCCTTAGCGTTCTTAATGTAGCCGCTTCCCGCCATCTTTAGAATTTAGATAGACAAAGGGCGCCTCAACGCCATATTATCCTTTCGGCTCAAACGGTCTACAACAAGAATGTCTTATGCATTTCTACTTTAGTTGTTGTGGGCTATATCAGCGACCCTGGTTCTCTTGCAGATTTGTCCATTTTAGATCTTTTCCTTCAGGAAAATGCCCATACTATAGATAAATGAACTGCCATACCGGCAAAGGCGTAACGCCAATGCATCATTAGTGTAGAAACTGATTAGGGGGTAATGGTTTAAAATTTTACTTTCATATCCCTAACAGGTTAGCCCTCTACCTTACCACCAGTTGAGATCGCAATCTGGGCTAACTCATTGTAGAATTTAAAATAAAACTTAATTTTTCAGGTTAAAATCCTCCGCCTCCTTCGAATACTCGGCAAAAATGACGCCGAAGCGTCCGAAGCGATGAACGACATACTCGCCCAAGTCGCCACCAACACTGAAACCAGCAAGAATGTAGGCAACACCATCCTGTATGAAACTGTCCTATCCATCATGGACATCAAATCCGAGAG
Source organism: Erebia palarica (assembly GCA_964035005.1). NCBI lineage: Eukaryota > Metazoa > Arthropoda > Insecta > Lepidoptera > Nymphalidae > Erebia > Erebia palarica. The sequence goes on from OZ035983.1 coordinate 43,645,686, forward strand.
CAGTCTCAGAGTACTGGCGATCAATATCCTGGGGAGATTCCTCCTCAATAACGACAAGAATATACGATACGTGGCCTTGAATACGTTGCTGAGGACTGTGCATGTGGATACGTCGGCCGTGCAGAGACACCGGACCACCATATTGGAGTGTTTGAAGGTAAGCAACTCCAAACTATAATAATCCCTCATTTGTTTCATTCGTATGAATTCACGATACAAGATTCAGGGTTGATATACATCAACCCACACCCATAAAGAAATGGATAAGTTTCTTCGATAAAAATTATAAAGCTCAGCTTTATAATTTTATAAATAAGGTAGAAATTGGTTGGCGTGCAGATTTCTTCACGACGTATTTCTTTATCGATTAATCGATCGCTGGGTTAAACAATGTATTTATTGGAAAAACCTAAAAATCCATACCTTGGTCAATAAATGTAGCCATGATACGGACATACAAGCATTCTACCTCGTGTCTGGTATCATATGTCAATTTAATAATTGCCAATTGATGCCTTTCCTACTGTGACTCATGTGTGTGATAAAAGATTTCTTAGAATGTACTTGCATAAATCGATGACCGTATATATTATATGTATCTTTTTATAATAAGACGAATTGATGTTACATGAATGGAATAATTCTCTCATGGATCTCTCTATACTATGTGCTTTTTATCGTTAATCTCTATGAAATCTTTAATGCGTAAATATACAAATGTCATTAAACGAGACATACATAATTTTTATTAAACTTGCTCATTTCGAGCGAAAGCTCGAAGTTTTTTTGTGTATCCATGTTATAATTGACTAATAACTTTTTTTCTGTCTTATCATGCGATCAGTCGGTGGACTATGAGTTGTTGTAGGATGGGTTGGCTGTAGTAACTAATCATACCTTTCAGGACCCAGACGTGTCAATACGTCGTCGAGCCATGGAACTGTCGTTCGCGCTCATCAACGGGCAGAACATACGAGCAATGATGAAGGAACTGCTGGCCTTCCTGGAGAGATCTGACGCGGAGTTCAAGGCTCACTGTTCCAGCGCCATGGTGTTGGCTGCAGAGAGATACGCGCCTTCAAGCAAGTGGCATCTTGACACGCTATTCCAGGTTTTGCTGAAGGTAAGATACTATAGTTCACTGTTTAGGTCACGCCACTAGGCATAAGGCAAACGACACTCATTAACGAACAAGTCATGGCATCTCAATACGCTGCTCAATTTAAGTCAGTAGGCCCACATAAATTAAGATTAAAAAAAGGTCACGCAACTAGACCTGCAATAGGTCACGTAACTTGTACAACAAATAATGCTCATCGGTCTGAATGTTCGAGCAATGATGGAGGAACATTGTTTAAGAGCGGGTACAAAGTGAAAATGCCAGTTTGAGATTTGATTTTTACAATAGTAGATCAAGTTTCACCTACCCGAAAAAAAACATATAAATATTACACCATAATGTCAAGAGACTGGATACGTAAAACCATAAAAGAATAAAATTTTATCGATAAAAAAAAATCACGAAGTTAGGTCTAATTTTCGACTAATTTCAATTTATTTTCAATGTAATACATATTACAGAGCTAAAATTTTAATATGTAATTCCAATTAATATTACCAAGGGCTCACCTAAGCGATTTTAAAAAAAAAACTATATTTTAAGAGATAATAAATAAGAGATTTTTGGCGTTTACTACATTCCTATTCCGCGCAAAACGCGATCGTCTTTCTCACCTGACACGAGGCTTTGGGCATATTTTTTTTCATCAATTAGTCGCGATCACTCCATTGAGACGAGAAGACTGTATTTCTGTGCTCGAGCGCCGATTAATTATTTTGTTTTGTATTTTTTAGATATAGCGTTTACATGTAAAATAGAGATTGTGTGTTTTCATATATAGCGTGTATATTAGGTACTAGGTATTTTTTAAATTATTTTATATTATTTTTATACTTTAAATGTAAATATTTATTTACTTTTGATAGGTAAATAAATTGAGTTGAAGGGTACTATCTCTTTAAAATATCGACCTTTTACCCTTTGACTTTAGAGCGCAGAATTCAATGTGCTGAGTGCTAAAGCAATGACGGCACGGGTAGTATATGCAAAAAAGTACGATGGTTTTTAATAATTTTAAAAAATAGTTTTTCTTTATTTTTATATGACCAGTATTGCGTGCAGTTGTTGCAAGTCCACGCGGACGAAGTCGCGAGCATAAGCTAGTCTGAAATAAGCAGCGGGCGGATAGATGGATAGACTGACACAGTTAAACTATAAAGATTCCTTACCCTAAAAGTAAATTTAAAAAGTTTGAAATTCCTTATCATAGGACAAAGTTTTTTTCAGAATCGAAATCTGGGGTTCCTTTTGATCGTAATAGGATTTTGATTTTGACTTTGCTATTTGAACCGAATTCTCGCAAAACGACATCTGGGTTCCCGAGTTGTAATTAAAAAGGAAATTGTAGCCAAAATTTTAAACGCACAGCCTAAACCGCTGGTCCTAGAGACATGAAATTTGGAGGGTGTGTTATTTGTAAAGAGAGGATAAGAAAGAAAGGATCCAATAAGAAAGGATTTTTCGAAATTTTCCCTAACTGGGTTAAATGGGGCTTTGAAATTTATGTAGTCCACGCGAACGAAGTTGCGAGCATAAGTTAGTTTATTATAATTGACCAAGGCGTACTCGCAGTTCACACGTTCACTACAACAAACAAATATTAACGTGCGATTGCACCTTGATAACTTTTATTATTAAATAATTTACTAAACGAAAAATAGAAAAATAAAGTCCCTTTCTACCATTCAGAAATATTATTCGCCAGAACGCATAGATACAGATCAGCGCCCGCACTATTTGGCGGCATTGGCGCTCCGATTCCGGGTGAGCAGTCTTCTTACTCTAGCGAACTACAATATTGAATAACAGAGAGATAGAGCTACGAATAAATAGTGTAGTGGGCAGACATATGATAATAAAAAAGTTTCATACAAAAAACCGGCTAAGTGTGAGTCAGATTGTCGCACCATGGGTTCCGTACTACAGAAGAAGTAATAAAATCACTTTTATTAACGAAAAGCAAAACTAACTAAGATACCGTCACTGATTATCACCATTATATTTTATATTTTACAAATAACTGGACGTCAATAAGTGTAGTTTATCTACCTATATTGAATCAACATTCTTTCACTTTAACTTTAATTTGTAGAGATTTATTGTTGATATCAAAAAACTATGATAGCTAGAGCATAGATTTTATTTTTCATGTAAAATATGCATAAACCTCTATTGACCATAATTATTTCAGATTTTTCGATTAGTAAATTGTGGAGATAAAGAGAGAACGGTATTTTTAATGACATTTTGTACGATAAATCAAAAATTATTACGTATAAAAATAAATAAGAATCTGTTTTAGAATGTATAGGTAAAGCTCTTTCATATGATACCCCACTTGGCATAGTTATCTTACTTTGAAAATTACTAATTATTTGTTTTGGCCACATTTTAATTTTTTTTTGTGATGTAACCACAAATTTTTCCCTTCATTTGTGCTTTAAGACCTACCGACCTGCCAAATTTCATGATTCTAGGTCAACGGGAAGTACCCTATAGGTTTCTTGACAGACGTACAACGAAGCGATCCTATAAGGGTGCCTAAAAATACTGTTAGTATTAATGTGTGTTAAATAACCCTAAAAACCCCCATAAATAATGAAAGATATAACTACCTTTGTGTGTTTATCAGTATCGAAGAATATGTTTAGGGTTCCGAAATGAGGCTAGGTGATCCGATATGCAATATGCACTTGCTGGTTTTTATCTGATTATCTTACCTATACTGTGCACCAAAACACAAGAGCGCCTGAGACGGGGCAGCCATTGGGCGCTCGGGCACGCTCGGATTTACCCGGCACCGCGTAGGATTTGAGTCATGACGAGAGCGGGACGCGAGAGGCGCGCGGGGTTGAAATCTGATTTTTTGCTCGCTTTGTACCCGCTCTTAAGCGCCATGGTGTTGGCTGCAGAGATATGCGCCTTCAAGCAAGAGGCATCTTGACACGCTATTCCAGATCGTGCTGAAGGTAAGACAATGTAGGTCACGCATTAGGTCACGCCACCAGCACGCATGAGGCAAACAACACTCATCAACTGGCATTTCGCTGGACGCGCTGTTCCAAGTCTTGCATAATGTAGGTCACGCAATAAATATTAATAGGTCACGCTCCTTAACATGAGGCAAACAGAACTCATTCATTGATTTATTCCTCTATTGAATTGGCTAGGACCTGCCTTGAAGGCTACAGGCTGACAGTGGTATATCACACCAGTCAGTTTATAATATAATAGGGAGAACGAAAGTAGTGATGTCTCTGCTGTGCCATTTTAACTTTATTCTTGTTATCATATTTATCGCTATATTCCAGGCGGGCAACTATCTGCGCGACGACACAGTGTCAAACACTATACAAATAGTGTCGGCGGCGCCGGGGGAGAGACAGGCGTACGCGTCTATGCGGCTGTGGACGTCTCTAGAACGTTCCGCCGTGTCCGCTGATGCCACGGAGAAGCAGCCGCTCATACAGGTAAGACTTGTGTATTTAGAAATGTCCTAACACTATACAGATAGTGCAGGCGGCGCCGGGGGAGAGACAGGCGTACGCGTCTATGCGGCTGTGGACGTCTCTAGAACGTTCCGCCGTGTCCGCTGATGCCACGGAGAAGCAGCCGCTCATACAGGTAAGACCTGTGTATTTAGAAATGTCCTAACACAATACAGATAGTGTCGGCGGCGCCGGGGGAGAGACAGGCGTACGCGTCTATGCGGCTGTGGACGTCTCTAGAACGTTCCGCCGTGTCCGCTGATGCCACGGAGAAGCAGCCGCTCATACAGGTGAGGTCTGTGTATTTATAAAAGGCCTAATAGTCTAGGCAATAAAACTAGTTGATCCCAACAATAATTCCTCAGGCGACGAAACTTTACAGTATGATAAAGTATCAGGAGTTAAACGTATATTATAAATATCCAATGAAAAATCACACAGGAAGTAAGGTTTTTATATGCTATACCCAATTGTTAAAGCAGGAAGGTACATTATCGCGTAAACGCAGTTTAGATTTGATAATAAAATCGGTTTAAATATCGATGTTTTGCATGAGTATTTCGTTTGATATTTTGGTTTTGAGTGTAAATATACTGCTTACTATTATTTTAAAAAGAAATCCAGAAAATATTCAGTAATAAATATTAAGTTTTAGGTATGGGTATAGGTACTTCCAGATGTATTTTTTGTTGGATATTTTTGTGTAAGTTTCATCGACTGAGGATTTAATGCGGGGGTCTCCATACAACGAACCGCCCCGTAGCCTAGACCATAACACTATACAGATAGTATTCTGTTGTCGGCATGCAAGTTTCTACAAGTTGGCTATGAACGAGTATGGCTAAATTTGAACTATGCTTACTAATACTATCCCCTACTTTACATTAATTAATTAACTACTACACCACTAACTATACTTAATTAATAAACCGATTTTAAAATAAAAATATACCAATTAAAGACTTAAAAACTTGGCGCCACTATTGTGTGGTCTCGCATCTCTGTCAGACCATTTCGTCTGTGGCCTTATACTGGCAGTGTCAAATTGTTATTTTAGTATCAAAATGGTGGTAAAAATCAACTTACTAGAGTGTAACACTTCCAGGTGGCGGCGTGGACGATCGGCGAATATGGAGACATGTTGGTATCGGAAGCCAGCAACGCGATATCCATGGTCGACGACGATGGCGTTGGTGAGGCTGATATCCTCTTATAATCCATACTTCCATACTAATATTATAAACTACTAGCTAATGCCCGAGACTTCGTCTGTGTAGATCGAGGATTTTTCGGGATAAAAGTAGCCTATGTGCTATTCCAGACATATACCTATCTCTGCGCCAAATTTCAGCCAGACCCGTGCAGCCGTTGTGGCGTGATTGAGTGACAAACATCCATACATCCATCCAAACTTTCGCATTTATAATATTAGTAAGAATCCCGCTGGAATTTTATAATTTTCCAGGATGAAAAGTAACCTATGTGTTATTCAAGATTATCTCTGTGCCAAATTTCATCCAGTCGCAGACGAAGTCGCGGGCATCAGCTAGATATTAATTATAATTATTATTTTTTATTATTTAATTATTATTGGATGAATGTTTTCAAACAATTAGAGCTATAATTGTAAAAAAACCCTAATTTTGACTACTTTTTATGGATTATATTTATTATATTTTACACAGATTTTCACAGACCAAAGATATTAAAAATGCACATCCTAAAAAGCCTATTATAAATCATTATTTTGAACTAAGTTTTCGGTTTTCAGACGACTTCACCCGTCCAACGGAAGAGTATGTTATAGATGTTTACCAGAAGCTGCTATGGTCCACCCAGCTATCGATAACTACGAAGGAATACTTATTACTCTCCCTGGCCAAGCTGTCCACGCGGTTCACCACACGACCAAGCCAGGAGTGAGTAAAGACAACTTCTCTTTAACAGGGATGATGAAAACTCAATCAAATCAGCAACTCTGTATCAAATTTGGCGCAGTTTTTAGCGCTGTTGTAATAACGTGGAGGTCCCGGGTTCCATTGCCGGCAGGGTCAATTTCTGATTTTTCGATGTTTTACGATGTCGTGAAGAAACCGACTAGGGTTATGGGTTATATGTAACTGATAATAGAAGATTTTGATATCTGTATTGGTCGGCCAGATATGTTTTCAGGCGTGAATAAAATCAAAAAAAGAGTTTTCTCATTTGAAAGTTGAATAAATCCGTGAGAAATACTCTGACGTTATTTGGTTGTGCTGGGACTGTTATAATAATAGCCGAACAGACTGTAATTCTATTTTAGTATTTTAGTTTCCATAATGACAATGTAATATTTTTTTCAGCAAAATCCGTGTAATAATTGACACATTCGGTTCTCACATCCATATCGAGCTGCAGCAGAGAGGGGTTGAGCTGTCACAGCTTTATAAGTAAGTGTAATCAGAATCATCTGTGAAGTATTTTGAAGGAAAACTTCTTTAGACGCGATTGAGAGTAATATCCCCATAAGAGATGTCACTCCTGATCTCTACCCTCCATAAATTGGACGCTAAACAAAACGATTGTTTAACTACACCGTAAGCGTGATGTGTTACACTGCTAATGCCATCTATTTTAGACCATTCCCTTGTGATCAATACGATTTCTTTTATCAAAGCTTTGGGACAGACATAGCTTGATGAATAGAGGACAATTCAGTGCTTAAACTGAACTGTAGTCCGCGCGCCAGCTCTGAGGAATCGAGGGCTGAAGTAGCGGGCGGGTGCGCCCCGCGCCCGACCGTCGCTTCATACCCCGCACACTCCCATACTAGTGCCGACCGTGACGTGAGAGTCCGCTTTATCGAGTTCTGTTTTTAATTTTACAATAGCAGGGTTATATTGTAACAAAATTGTACTATCCTTAAAAGTTTCTTTGTCTGTGCAAATAGCTGTTTTCTTTTTAAATTCCTTATAGTGCACATTATTCTGATTGCGACAGATTAATTAGATTTTACGTTCATTTTGTACAGTTCGTTATAATTAAATTTTATGATACAATTTGTTTTTATTTCCTTAATGCACTTAATATCCTCATAGAGTTATTATTTCATAATTAATTCAATGCACGCGCACAGATACTAAAGATGTGTTAGTATCGATAACGTCATATCGACTAAATCACAACTCTATCTCATTACGTTGCATTACGTCAACATTCCTTAAGATTCCTCGGACATCGCCCGCGAACTGTAGTTTATTATTTATTTTTTATTCCACTACAAGTTAGCTCTTGACTGCGATCTCACCTGATGATGACGATGCAGTCTAAGATGGTAGCGGGCTAACCTGTTAGTTGTATGAATTTTGTTACGCCATGCCGCGATCCGTGAAATATACCTATGTTCGGGTTAGTGGTGCTCTCAAGGTCCATCCCTTATAATATTATATGCTGCTATTTTGTTCGAGCTAAAACAAAATTGCACTTTATTGTGTCTTAACAGAGTCCGCATTTATTTAAATACTAGCTAATACTACCGCGACTTCGTCCGCGTGGATTGAGGTTTTCTGGTTCCCGCGGGAACTCTTTAATTTTCCGGGATAAAAAGTAGCCTGTGCTTTTACAGACTATAATCTATCTATGTGCCAAATTTCCATACATCTATACATCCATCCATCCAAACTTTCGCATTTATAATATTAGTATAGACTAGATGATGCCCGCGACTTTGTCCTTGTAGATTAAGGTTTTTAATTTCCGCGGAAACTCTTTAATTTTCCGGGATAAAAAGTAGACTATGTCTTTCCCTAGGCTGTAACCTACCATTATTCTGAATTTCATCCAAATCAGTTGAACAGATGAAAGCGTAGCAGACAGACACACACACACTTTCGCATTTATAACATTAGTATGGATATTTGTGGAACGATCCTTCTGTACTGGGATGGCACTATTAAGTATGCTGTGTGGTTATAGACAATACGCGCACTTGCGACCGGCGCTGTTAGAGCGGATGCCGCCCATGGAAGCCGCGACCGCCACGGAGCGGGAACGCGACGACAGCGACACTGAGAGCGACCTGCCACAGACCAACATACAAACTGATCAGGTGGGTATTAGGAGCATTACGTAAACAGAATTTTAGTAAACATTGTTATTTTTGACGTCATGACGTCTTATAAATCGATGAACACCGGCAACACAAACGAAAAAGTGTCACGTTCCGCCTGAGCCTGAGCGTGCAAGTGAGAGCGCGGAACGAGTGATAGAGAGGCACGATCGCGTGACGTCAGAGCTAGCAGTTGGAATAGTTCTGCTACTGGAACGCCGCCACGCGGGCTTCTTCGAGAACTTCTAGTTATCACGTAAAACTATCGTCCGTTAACCGTCTTTACAGACAACCGTAATTTTTTTTCAATCTGTTCATTTTTCTTTATTCTTATTCGTGAGGAGCAGTTATCGAGTCTAGGAATTAGGTTATAGACAGGTGCCATATGTGTTCAAATCAGAATCTACCAAATAAAGGTATTTTTATGGTTTCATTTTATGAGGAGTTCTTGACTTTTGAAGTATTGCCAGGACTGGCCAACTTGGTCACGTGACGTAATAAATAAACTACGTTGGTGCGACCCGCCGACAGCACTCGAATCAGTCGAGTGTCGCGCTGAAAGATTTTTTGACTTTGCATTGAAACAAAGAAAGTAGATAAAATGTTATTGAATCGTCTTTTATTGTTTAATTTACAAAGTTATCCTGGACTTATTTCTCTAAGGACCCTATTCATTACAAGAAGTAAAAAGACGACCCTAACACGCGCCGCGTCGGAAGGGATAACAATATGCAATATCACATAATACTTAATAGTAACTGACTAACTGTACAGAAGAACCACTCCGCAAAGACGTTCAAATAAATACTCTCGATAGCTCGCACAGCGCTCCAGGCGAAATTTTTGTTCATCTACTTAGCTATGCCTCTCTTTCGTATAACTCTCATTATAGTATAATTTCTTTCATTCCAGAACCCTCTTCTAGACTTGATCAACGGCTCAGAGTTGCTTTCCAATGGCGACGTAGAGCACACGCCAGCTTCAACCACAAACAACAATTCCAATACCAATGTATGTATATCCATACTAGTATAAACTCACTCAAAGGAAATACTTCCTTTTCTATCAGTCATCCCATCAAATGGAGTATAAACAGAATAGCGTTGCGGGGGTGACTTACGAGACGGGGGAGGGCATCTCTGAGCTGGCAGAATTTTAAAAAATTCAGCACAAAATTAGTATACAGCTCGGAGGTGTATCATTCTTAGAGTTCATGGCTGAAACTGTAGTCAAAAGTCAAAAAAAGCATCCGAGCCCTAGAGTGACATCTAACAACAAATATCGACTGATCGCATGATAAGACCCAGAAAAAATCATTATTTATTTCTTTCATAATCGATATCAGGGTTCCTGGTATCAGTAAAATTGTTTTCAAAATTTAAAAAAATATGACCATTTTAATGTTATTCAACCGATTTCTTTCAAAATCGATATCTTGGAGTCATAAACAAGGAAATGGTTGCCAATAATTGTAAAAGTCTGCGATATGAAAACTTTTGTCAAACCAATGTCTGGTTCATGAAAGAGGGAACTTGGCAAATTTTTGGAAGTCTATGTCATGTAACAAAGCGGTAATCTAACTTGTGTGCAATGTGACAAGATGTTAACAGGTAGTACGTGATATTATAGCTATTCCGGTAATAAGTGATATTTTGCATTTGTAGGACATCCTGGACCTCCTAAGCGGGCTGGACCTCAGTTCGCCCACTATGCCCACGCCCAGCGCTGCGGTGAGCGTGGCCAACAATAACAACATCGCATCGCCCTCTTTGCTGCTCGACGGGCTGTTTGCGTCAGAGCCCGCCCTCACGCAGCCTCAAGGTAAGCTCTTTAGTGAAGCATTAAAAACTGTACGCTTAGTCCCTGTTTTAACATTGAAAATTCTATTGTATTGTGTCAAATCTTACGTGCATAGTATTAGAGGTCAATTTTGTGTATGCATTCACAGCCAGCGCTGCAAACGGAAACGTTTCAAACTCAAAGTACTTATATTAATTCAAAATGAGGGCTACCGTTTTTATGCTCACTAGTTGGCGCCACTGGCAGGTAAGGTCCTTAGTATAGCGGTAAATTCGGTAATAGGCCTATTAGCCCTTGACTGCGATCTCACCTGATGGTAAGTGAAGATGCAGTCTAAGATGGTAGCAGGCTAACGTGTTAGGTGCATGGCACCTATATTAAACCCATACCCCTATTCGGTTTCTACACGGTATCGTACCGGAACGCTAGATCGCTTGGCGGCACGTATGTGCCGGTAGGGTGGTAGCTAGCCGAGGCCGAAGCCTCCCACCGGGCCAGACCAGGGGAAATTCAGAAAGTATAAATTCCCAAATTGACCCTGCCGGGGATCGAACCCGGGACCTCCGCAAGTTAAGGTAACAGCGCTACACACTGAGTCACGAAGGTCGTCAAAAACGTTAACAGTGTGTGTGTGTGTGTGTGCAGAGTGTGTGGTGCGCGCGCTGGAGCGCAACGGTGTTCTGGTGGAGCTGTGCGCGCTGCGCGGCGGCGACACGGCCACGCTCACGATGCGCGCGCGCTCGCACGCCGCAGAAACCATCACCGACTTCCTGTTCCAGGCCGCCGTGCCCAGGGTGAGTGCTGTGCTAGTTACGTGAGATAGAGATACATTATTGCTGCAAGAACACCATCATCTCAAACAATTGGCTACTTGACAGCTGTAACGATAAAATATGGTAAACGAGTCATAATTAAAAAAAAAACGACTGCCCTGCCATAAAACGATCTAAAAAGTTAAAAATCTAAAGTAATCTAGTTTAATTAGAATCTTATTCACATTTTTATTAAATGATATTTTTTGTGAATCACTCGATATCGAACTATATTATATTATAGTGTTGTATATTTTTGGAATCTACTCATCATTTTCTAGATGATGATTATATAGTTAATCTTAATTTCGATTTTTTTTCAAATTTAGTCTTTAATGCGGGACCATGGGCACCCCATCAATTTTTTTTAATTTTACTAGCCTATGTCACCCTGAATAAGCTAGGGATTCTAACGATACCTCATTTATCAAAATCGGTTCAGGCGTATAGAAGTTATTGTGGAACATACAAACTCACATACATACATATATACATGAACCCTGAAAACAATATACTCCTTTTTTCAGGCTGTCGTATAAATATACATTAAACTAAATTGTTAATATTTTATTTTTGCAAAATAAATTTGTGTTTTTGCCAGACCCGTAACGCGGGCGCCATCCATTTAGCATCGTGTGACGTCACAGCTCACATCTCAAATCACAGAGTAGACCTACTTTTTATCTCAAACAAACGTCACTGAGGTCGTGTGTTTATATAAATCGTTTTCGTTTTATTGAGAACATTAACATAAAATATTTTGATATGGCATTGGGTATTTGACAAGTAGTCAAATCGGCAACTTTTTTTCAAACGTCAATGCTTAGTATGGGATTTTGTATGAAATATTGAATAGTGACGTCATCAAGTTCGATGCAACTTTTTAGCCACAGCACCACAGCGTTATTGATATATTAATAAAGTGTGTACATATTCCGAACCGGTGGTAGAGTCAAAACATGCCGAAGCATAAGGGACCCCTGTATGGTCATATATGGAATAAACAAATTGAGTATCAGGGTTGAAGCTGATACAAATCATAGATACGGCTACCAAGACACGTGTAGCACCTAGAGGTACGATGCTCTCGCCTATGTGGTCGAGAGAAGTAGGAAACTGCATACACATATTAGTGACAGAATTTGTATTGAATTCTGCCAATTTCCTCTGTTTCCAACGATAATTTATTGGCTCAAATCAGAGCCTTGGCTCTACTCCTCGAGGTTATTAATTCTTTTTCTGTTCCCTAAGTTACGCTGTAGCCTGTAGTTATTAAGTTTTTAGTTTTTAATTAGTACCCTAATAATATGCATGCCATGTCCACATCGAGAAGACTCAATTATAAATAAATCTGTGAATTTTGTCTATTTTTTAAGGTAATTTTGTGCACTCAGTTTTGTGGACTATCAAATTAAAAAAAATATATATTATTAAAATTATATGTTATTTTCTTTTTATAAAGACATTCCGACTAGACATGATGTCGCCATCGGGAACCGTGTTGACGCCGCAAGGAGAAATCACGCAAGTTCTCAAAATCACCAATCCATCCAAGGTAAGAATCATTTATTCATAACTAGACTAACTGATGCCCGCGACTCTGTCCGCGTAGATTGAGGTGTTTTAGGGGTATGAAAAATAGTAGCCGATTCTCAGACCTACTGAATATGCATATAAAATTTCATAAAAATCGGTCAAGCCGTTTCGGAGGAGTATGGTAACTAACATTGTGACACGAGAATTTTATATATAAGACTAGAGGATTCCTGCGACTTCGTCCGCGTGGATTACGATTTTTTGATTCCCGCGGGAACTCTTTAATTTTCCGGGATAAAAAGTAGCATATGTAATTCCCCAGGATACAATCTATCCCTGTACCAAATCTCATCAAAATCAACCGATTTTGATGCTCAACCGAGCATATGAGCCGTGAAAGCGTAGCAGGCAGACAGACAGACAGACACACTTTCGCATTTATAATATTAGTATGGATGAAGTGTGAGCCACCCACTTTGCTCGGTGCTTTAGACGTTCTAGAGCTAGGTTTTTCACTGCTATCGCGATTTTATAGCTAGTTCCTAGTTCCAATACGACATCCTATCTTTTGTGTATAGCGCGTCTCGCACCTGTTGTTGTAAGCGACAAACGCGACACCGCGACTCGATACGACGGTATCAAACAGTAGCTGACCCTTCAGGTGACCTACCTTGTCGCATAGACAAGTTTTCCATTTTCTATGACGTCGCGTCGTTATGTCGCTCACCTTGTAAAATGGGTAACGCGTTCCAGCGGGAAACTAATTGTTTACGTTTTTTCAAGCTAAAGAAAAACAGACTAGTATTTAGTGTCATATCTATAGTTGGGAAACACAGATCTCAAAGTGGTTCGGTTTTTCCAGACCCCTCTGCGGCTCCGGATAAGAGTGTCGTACAACATCGACGGCAACCCTATCCTAGAGCAAGCGGAGGTGAACAGTTTCCCGCCAGACCTGTTCAACTGACGCACGCCCCTTGGTTACACACTAACTAGTTATAATATAAGGTACGTACCGGCCCCGGATTCGCAGAAATTAACTATGGTAACATGTAAGCGCCACTCCAAGATTCAAAACGTTTGAAAGTATTTACATAGCGCCACCAAGACTCATAACGCATGTGTGTGTGTGAGTGCTGAGACGGTCGTCAAACAAAAATTATATCCTGTACTTGAACAACTAATACTAAAATTAGATAAATATTATAAGGAAACGAAATTATTTATTTTTTAATGAGCTTCATTATTTTTAACAGAACTTCACAAATGGGTATTTCACAACTAGTCAAATCAGCAATTTTTTTTACACACGTCAGAACGCGTGCTTAGGTTTTGTATGAAATTTTAAGTTGTGACGTCATCAAAGTTCGACGCACTTTTTTTACTTTATTCGATAGTTAAAAATGGTTATTCAAAATAAAACTAGCAGGGTACGTGGATATTACGACTTTTGGGAGATCCTTTATTTAATAATCACTAAAAAATTATTTATTTCACTAGTAGTCAAATACCCAATGATGTCAATAAATGGCGCTCTGTAAAAGTTTATTCGTTTGTGACCCGCTGTACTCGCACACCGAACGAGCTACATTTTAGTAAAATACTGTAGGTATACGTATTCCATCCACGCAAGCGGATGACGATTGACGTCATCAGATTCGGCGCGTTTTAATGCGTGTGGTGCAGTGAATGGATACCGCGAGGTCTCAGTTCGCGGCGAACCACTAGTTACTTTATTGACGAGTTAAGTGTATGTAGGACAATTTGTGACAACAAGTCAGTACCTGGTCTGAAAGCTGATTCTACTAAGTACTGTTGCCAAAAAACTCGGTAGTTGTTCTTTATTTTTAAGAAATTGTTATGCTATGTTTATACACAGCAATGTAACAAGTTATATATGCCTTGTGGGCTGCTGAATGTAAAGCCGATTGCTTCCATTCAACTTCTTTACTAAGAAATTCATCAATTGTACAATAACCTTGACTAATAAATTTTTGCAATGAAAAAACCTAAGAACTCTTTCAGAACCATGTTATAAAAACGACAATATAATATTATTCATTCTTTTATTGAAACTTATTCGTATATATATAGGCGCATTTACATTTTCGCACCAGAATGGCGAGCCGGGATGTGACCTGCCTGCCAACGAGACAGATATACATTGTAGGCGAATGATGAGACGAGCCGCGACGCGAATACATGTAGATGCACGGTTTTACACCAGAGGTGTTAACATATCGCTAAATGGTTAAACGGTTAAAGGTTGAAAATATTAGTAAACAATCTTAACTCCTCTAAACGGTTAAACGGTTAACGGCTAATGGTAGAAAATATTAGTAAACATACTTTACTCCTGTGCACTAGCGAGTGAAAAAAACAACGTTTTTTTTACTACCGTTTGTTAAACGGTTAGCGGTTAACGGTAGTAAACGATCTTTACTCCTGTGAAAAAAAACATTGTTTTTTTTTACTACCGTTTACAGCCGTTAACCGTTTAACCGCTAAGCGATATGTTAATTTTACATTTAATTATATACCTCTATATTACACGCAACCATCAAAATCGGCAAAGTACAGCGAAAAATATAACGCGTTCAAACTATGATTAGGACGACCAATGATTTCTGTTTGACACTTGAAAATTACTGATTTGAAAGTAACTATTACGGTGAAATAATGCTAGTGTGACCATTGCATCACATCTGATGGTTGCAATGGTCTCTTTCGCTATTGTCCAATATCCATAGTCGGTGCTGCAGCAAAAATGGCATTCAACCATTTGCAACCATTGCGATTGTTACATTGATTGATTCAGATTTTTCGGAATAGGGTTCTTGTATCCTTACCACAAGATTTCAAATCATAACGATGTTTATCATATTCGAGCTTCTAAAAACTTTGGCGTTGAAGTAAACTGGATCTTAACTGCCTTGTTTTAGAGCTCTAGTTAGCATACATCCACAGCAAACTTTCCTAACGGAAATGTTTTTGTTTAACGGAATTTGTGACTTTAAATCAATGACGTTTTGGTCGACTTTACATGATACCAAAATGATTCGACTCGAATACGCTTAACGTCGTTGGTGTGACTTAAAAGCTTGCAGTAAGGTTATATTATGGGTATTTCTATGTATTATTTAACTAGTAATTCAAAACTATAAAATCAAAGTAATATTTTTTCTTCTAAGACGGCACAATATGGCGGTCAGTCCGTCCTATTTCTTAGTTTGAATGCATTTTATCTATATGTGTGAACTGAAAATAACTTTTAATGGTTTTAATAAAAATAAAATGTATTTATCGACGAAGGCAGCTATTATTATAATATTTGCAAAATAAAAAGTGCAATGGCGTCAGTCCCATTTTTTAAACTTTATAGTGTAAAATCTTGATAGAAAATTTAAGTGATTAAATGCAGAACTCTCCAGAGTTCTACCGGTCAATGTCCTATCTTTGGCGGTGGGACCGGCGCCTTCATCATATTGTATGTTTTTAATAAAACACAGCCACCTACTTGTTCAAAATTATGATTACTATTTATTTATATTCATTTACTAACTGACCAGTACCAAAACAGACAATGTTTGTCTCACAAGTATTAGTTAAATATGTATAAAAAAAAACTTGTAAAAGTATAAATTGTGTAAATTCTGTGTTTTACTAGAAATGCATATTAGGGTATTTCCACACAGCGAGATTTTCAGGCGCCGTCAACGCACGTCTATGCAAAGTTCATCGCAAGTGTATTTAAATTTAATCAGTAGTAGACTAATAAGATATTTTATTTACGTCACCGTAAAATGGACCAACACTTCCACGAGTTATAGTCGAAAATTCAGTGCCACCGAAGTTCTAATAATAGCATTTTACGGGCTTTAATTACACGTGAAAATGTCGCCGTGTGCGAATGAATACACATAAAAAGTCGCGTTTATCGGAGGCAACACTTAAAAGTACTGAATTTCCTATTAGCGTGCGTTAAATATAGGTATTAGCTGTCACTTTCAACATTCCACTTTTTAGATAACTAGTTAATCTTCCTTTTGGAAATTAGAATGATAAGGGCCCAAACGAGTGCATGAAAGGATTATGTATTTGAAATTATAATATTTATCGCGATATCTTTTATTTTTTTCTTAAGGCAAATACTTGAATAGCGAGATCGTATTTAAAAAATTGGCTGTATTATTTTTATAATATTTTGCACATGATAATATATAAAAAAATTATAATATTTCAGTATTATTATAATCTCTGTAATCATTACATAAAATAATTATTATTTACAAGATATATGGTTGAAGTTCCATTGAAACTTAGTAAGAAAACTTAATACATTGATGCATGATAAAAATAAATAAGTTTACCCATAATTTTTCGGTCCAAATATTTCAAACCAAATTAGTATTTCCATCACATTGCCGCTAACTCTTGTAAACATTCACTAGAATTAAATTGACAGATTTAACAGATAATAAGTAAGATTAAACGTTTTTTGCTGAAATGAAAGGCCTTCACAGTCGATGCTGCTGATTTAACCATCCTTTAATCAGTTTTTCTCCGAATTTAGATATCTCAATTTTACAAACACAGGTATACAAAATACATGTGTTAATTCTTTTTTAAATCATTTTCACATTAGCCAAACTATAATTAGCCCAACCCATAAGTTTTTACGATGTTACCTTCAAAAAAGATAGCGTTGATTTCATTCTTATTTTAGTTAAGAAATGAAAGTATCAGCCAATGCCAGTCGGGTTTATCGTTTTTTTATCACATTAATTGTATCAAAATTTTAAAAAAGTCCGTCAAGGCAATAAGGAGGTAAAACAAAACTCGAAAATGGCGGCGGTAATTATTCTTACTCACTTACACACTATACCTGTAAATAGGGTGCGAGTGAGAGGGGATTATTACTAGTTATATCGATCGGTTTAGTACATAGACATACTTAGAGGAGTACGTCACACTAGTTTCGTGATTTCTTGACCCCTCCCCCGTCCTTGTCACAGTTGGTCACATTTGTGAGACTCCCTCTCCCTAAGTAGTGTGACGTCACATATCTTGCAATTTTACGTCTAGAAATTAATCGCATAGGTGACCTGCGCGTGACACTAGTAGAGCGAGTATGAGCTCGCCAACAAAACAAATAAAATAAACCTTACAGATACAGATAGAGTTGGAAATATTTTTGAGTGTTAAAAGTTCAAATTTGGCATTTTAACACTTATATCTATAGAGCGTGACGTCACGAACGAAACTTAGGACCCCTGCCACCCCTTGTCACACTTCGGCGACCCCTCCCTCCCCCCGTCCCCCTTCCTTAAAGTGTGACATATTTTATAGATGATCCCCTATGTGAAAACGTAGTAAATCTCGTGTTTTGCGCTGTACATAAAACTGAACTGTTAAATTGTAATATACTTATGTATAGTGAGGCGGGTTGTTTGGGTATGTACTTAATAGATTATTTTATTATTAACAATAATGTAAAGGTTGTTGCACACGTAACGGGATAGGATTAAGTTTTTATCCTCTGTTTTATGATGACGATATCTAATAAATACATTCTACATTTTGCTGATAATCTTTTAACAGTAAGAGTCCAAAGTGGCTGAGTTCTTTTAGTCCAAAGTTAAAAGACATTTCTATTTTGCTTTTATTGACGGTCAACCTTAACGTAACATTAACCTTCTCTTATGTTGTTTACTAAGATTGGTCGAAAAATATGATTAAAGTTCCCTTTACGTTTACAACGACTTTGAAACTATAATATTATATAACGCGTTTGTATAGATATACACTAAATAGGCATATTATATTCGTGAATCCTTTGGTTCGTGGAAAGTAATACTTGATTTGATGTTTGTTAACGGTTACATTATACTTTATTTATTAACGATAAGTGGATTTTTTCCCATGAATACTAAACAAATAAAGGTTATTTTAGCTCTAGGGCGGGATAATTTGTTTTGAATAATTATTTCCAACGACCTCAATTTTACTAACGCCCCAGCTAGTCTGAAAAGCGGTACAGCACTTTGGCGGGGACAAGAACAGGCTTATACAGGTGTGGAGCGCGCTCTACAGGTCGGACGCCCAATTTTTTTCTATGAAAGGGCCCATCTCATATGAAATACAAACTTCCATACTAAAATCGCGCGTTTTTAAGTTCGATAAAGAGTTGCTGATTTGATTGAGTTGTCATCATCCGTATTCAAACGCAGTAGCGAAACATTAACGATTTTATGTCATAAGCACAACTGCGTTTATGCTGATACGACGCAGAAAAGGTGTGGCGAGGACGTGGCTTGTGTATTGGGACATACTAGTGTTTGATTGTGATACGACAGCACTTCTTTTCGCCAGCGCCGGTGCCTCTTTTGTGTGCCCCGGGCTTTATACTAGTATGAACCTCTTGTTAGAGAGGATTTTTATTAAATGGGGATTGCCTAATAGAGCTAAATTAACCTAAATAATAATCCAGGTATATTGTTAAGTGCTAGTTTCTTTTCGAGATTCACTGCATCAAATGCTAGGTAATTTTAGGTTAGTCTGTTCCTTTAAGATAATAAGAATTTTTTATTCAGTGACAATTTGTAAATAGATACACTATGAAACGAGAAATAACATAATTGTAGCATATAATGAAAGCATAGTCTATAATTATTATCGGTTCTTCATATTATAACAACTTTTTTAAAGACTTCAGCGGAGTGTAAACAGACTACTGTGTCGTTGGGTGTCGCAATACAACACACTTTGGCGTGACGATGGATCAATAAGAGCGTGCCTCGAGCGTCAGTGCTCCACCACAACATATTGTGCACGTCTCCTTATACAATGTGATTTCTGTTATATTACGACACAGTAAAATCTACTTTTTCTTACTTGGTAAACAATAAGTCTCTGCTCGAAGAAACTGCTAAGAGATGCGCGATGCACGGCGTATAGGGCGTTTTACCAGAACGAATGAAACCTGTTAAACCGTAATACAAATGAAAAATCAATCTGTAGAAAGTCTCAAACGCGAGTCGCTTACGCATTTCTTCAAAAAGCGGGTTTATCTTTGTCGACTTGGGATCTATCGAGCGTTCTTACATTCTGCCCGTTGTGAGGCTGAGAATAATCATTGACTTGAGACTTGTGACCTTTTAAATCAGTTGAAACGACATAAAACACATTTTGTAAGGAGACGTATACGCTACTCTATTGAAGCTCTGGTGCCTGAGACGCGCTCTGATTGGATTATCGTGCGTTACGTCACCTAACGACACCGTAGTTTGCTTACACCGTTATACTCCATTAAAGTTTTGGAGACAATCACATTCCTTATAACCGTGATATCTGATGAGTCTAGGCAAGCATATCCTGGCTTTAGTACTCCATACACGAATGTTTCATAAGAAATTCTTAAGGCTTGCGCAGACGAGGACAAAAGTCTGACGCCATTTAATAAGGATATTACCGTACGACTAGTCCACCGTGTGCTTTACGCGATGCAGTTTTGAATGATCTATTTTTAACGAGCAGCAATGTACGCCGAAGACACCATGTCTGTGCAGGCCTTTAGTGTGTAAGAGCCCTTATTTTATATTATCCCCAAGTTAATATTGTTTATGACGTTTTTAACAATAATAATTATTATGCTGTTAATTTTCATTACTTTTTAAAACTTATTTATGTTAGTGATTAACCAGCACAGGTTTATAAAATATAATCTTATACTTATTGTAAATTACACGTTATACTTATTGAAATAAGTTAAATCCATGAAGGCGTGATTGGTTCTTTTTTTATTAAATTAAATTTTAAAGCTATTTAAGCATCTTAAAATGAGTAAGGTTGTATGAAACTAAAAATTATTTTAGATTTTTATAATAGTATCTTTGTTTTAGAGTGTTCAAATCAAGAGTGACTAGGCATCTTCTAGGCAAGCGCGCTCCACCTTAGGCTGCATCACCACTTGCAAGCATGTCTGATTGCAGCCAAGTGCTAGCCTATATATAAAAAAAAGTAGCATCTTCTTGGCAAACGCGTACTTTTTTAGACTAATTATCACTTTCTGAGAGGTGATCTGTGGTCGAGAATGAAAAAAGTTTTTTCCACGTTATTCTAATTCCTAAAAATTTTTATAACTGAAATGAGCGGGAAAAACTCGGTAGTAAAATTTAAAAAAGATTGATAATGCTTTATATAATTGTACACTAATATGTTTTTAAAGGTCTAACATATTTTTTCTTACAGAAGTGCAAGCAATAATGTAGTCATACAAAGCTCAGAATTAATTTTCACAAATCATGGACTTGACCTTTCGTAATGTAATAATGAGCTTGGCAAAATGTTTATATCGCAATTTGGTGCTTGTTTTACCTTAGTATGTACAATAGCAAACATACAGTTCGGAAACGACACCTGACAACTGCCAGCGCCTAGGCTATATTCGTTTAGGTACCTACTTAAAAACACGATCACGAACACGATTTTTAATACTAGGAACAAATCTAACTGAACTCTGCTCTAGTAAAATATAATATTGAAATATTAAAACCATCATTGTGGACATAAAAGCTGAAAATTTAAGCAAATTTATACCTAGCTTTATTTACTGTTAGATTCAAACGCTGGCTTACCAAATTAATATTCTTGCTCTTATATGAACTATGAAGTGAAGGAATAAAGATGATGGTTTCTGAACTGTATGCTCGCTACGCTATGGTATCTGGTTGAATAGAAGGCCCTCCAGGATGTGAGATGTTATGGTTTTATGTATAACTTAATAATGCTATGAAGATGTACATAATGATTAATGATTTTATGTAAATTGGTTAATAAATATTTGAGAATGTTTATATAATCAAGAGTTGTTTTTTTTCTTATTTTTACATTTAATGAGGCTTCGGCCGTGGCTAGTTTCCACCCTACCGGCAAAGTCGTGCCGCCAAGCGATTCAACGTTCCGGTACGATGCCATGTAGAAACCGAATAGGGGTACGGGTTTAATATAACTTCCATGTCCCTAACCCTACCTAACCCCTAAGGTTAGCCCGTTACCATCTTAGACTGCATCGTCACTTACCATCTGGTGAGATAGCAGTCACGGGCGAACTTGTAGTGGATTTAAAAAAATATATATCCTCCAATCCTTTAAATATGTGATTTTACAATGATTTTATGATTTATCAAAATCGGTTAGGTGACCTCGGCTTTCCAACATTTTTATTTTATTTGTTCCGCATTTTAGGTCCAGTTAAGGATATTTTAGAATTCAAATAAAAACTTGTTGAAATTTCTTGTTTAATTTATTTAAAGTCTTTATACACTTTACATAGTAGCGATTTTTAATCAAGAAATTTTCACTGGCTGTAAAATATGGAGCCGTGGAGTCGATATCAAGTTTCGTTTTCGTAAACTCATAGGGATTACACGACTAGTTTCACTCGATCATAGGTGCAGGGGGCGCGGGCCGACCGCTCACGCTGTTAAAGAGGCGGTCTTTGATCATCTGCGCCATGAGGCCGTGGATAACTTCAATGGTAGTCTTGCACGCGTCTTTGGTCGCCTTGCCGAGCTTGTCCTCTGTACGTTTCTCGTGGTGGTCTGTACCCGCCACTATGAAACCGCCGCGCCCTACAAAAAAATTAACATGCTCAAATTTTAACAAAGCTGTGATAGTCTAATGGTTAAGACCTCTTTTTCAGGGAGGATCAAGTCCTGGGCTGGGCTACTTGGTTGTTTTAAGCAATTAAATATCACTTGTTATAACAGTAACAGGGAAAGTATCATGAGGAAACCTGCATGTCTCAGAGTTCTCCATAATGTTCTCAAAGATATGTGAATTCTGACAAAGCGCACTTGGTCACTTGGACTATGGCCAAGTTATTCATTCCAAGGGGAGACTCATGCTCAGGGCTCGTGGGCCAGAAATGGGTTGAAAATTATAATATTAGTTTACATAAAAATTCAAAAATCCAAAATTACTTAACCGTGCAGAATATTTCTGATATCCTTAATAAACATCCTTTGCTCACCTAAGCACACCTCACTTTGCTCCAACTTGTCTGACAGATCGAATATCTGGCCAGTCGTGTATTCAGCGTTGGTGATAAGACTAGAGCTGGAAAGTGTATTGACCCAGTATTTGTTCCACAGGGAGTCTAGAAGCCTTCGGTCGAGGGAGGATTTGAAGTAGGACACTTCTAGAGAGTAGTATTGTTTGCAGTGCACTCCAAAATCTTCTATTTTGTTCAACGGTATGGTTTGGTATTCTGATGGCTCTTCGTTTGCAGGTTTATAGCCCTGAAAGAGATACAATTTAATAGTTATGTAGAAACAAGGAACCAGTTTGTGTCAAATTCTCACAGCCATTTTAAAATTTATCAAAATTATACCATAAATGCCAAAGTGTGGCTGTCCCTGGTATGTTTGCTAAGTTAGTATGGCCCATCATGCTTCAACCCAATTGACAAAATTGGTACAGAGAGACAGGTAGGTTACATCCATACTAATATTATAAATGCGAAAGAATATCTTTCTGACTGTTATGCTTTTACAGCCCATCTGTTCAATGGAATTTAATGAATGAAACCCGGATAGATTTCATCCTGGGGAAAGAAATAGGCTACTTCTTATCCTGGGAAGTCACACTGGATTTTTCAAAAACCTAAATCCAAATCAATGAAGTAATTATCGTCATCTAATCTAATGTATTATAACCTCATTTTGAAATTAAAAAAAGAAAGGCCAAAAACAAACAATAACATCAAGTATACAACATACCTTAGGATAAGTCCTAAAAGCGCCTAAGCACACCTTTCCAGCAGAGATAGTTCTGACAGGGTCAATGACAATAGCTACAAAAGGCTCCTGGAAGTTCTGGTTGAGCATCTGAGTGGAGACGTCTATGCCTGACAGCCAGCAGCCATAGCCCGGGTGGCTGTGATACCAGCCAATTGCGTTCTCGTGCCTTCCAACCTGGGAGTAATTGAGATATATATAGATAAAACTCTTTATTACACACACTTAAACAAAAATGTTAAAAGATAAAACAGAAGATTGTCTAATCCTAAACTGAACACTCACTAAGCTTTCATGTCATTTATGTACTAGTAGTCCAACAAAGGATTGTCCAAAGGTGGAATTCATGTCTAAATATCCGCTGACCGAATGACCAATGATAATGTCCAATTTTTGTGTATACTTACACACAAATTGCTTAATAATCTACTTTTGATAATAAAATTATAAAGATGATCCATCTAAAAACAAATTTGTTGCTGTTTATTTGAATTTGTTACAACTTTTATGAATAACATAACAAAGTTTTCTAAGAAAACTGCAAATGGATTTGATAGAAAGGTGAAGATACAGAAGACCTAGCATCCATGCCTATCTATCCATAGTTCTCCCTCCTTTATTAAATTGAAAACGGTCACTTTTAAATTATTATTACTGCTAAGTTTGGCTAAATCAACAAAACACTAATGAAAACCGATTTTTGAAATATATATGGTACCTGTTTAGCAGCCTCAATGTATGCAGTCATGTACTCATAGGCCTGCGCCTGAGCATTCACTCTGGTCTCCGTGCCTTCCACGGGCAGCGCAAATGAGTCCATCACTAGCATAGTGTTTGCATCCACCTTACCTGTCAATGATTGTTATTTATGTCACCGTAAGATTGTAAAAACCGTTAGATTATAATCTAACTTGCGAAATTGCAAACTGTCGAAAGATTACAATTTAATGCATTATTTTTCGGTAGATTGTAATCTGTTAGGTATATTAACCTGATAAGAACCTAAGTAACCTTATTTATGTCGAACCCTAACCTAACCTACAAGAAACAGACGAGAAAATGTAAATGCAAAGAATATTTCAAAAATTGACACTCCGAACATTGAACAGTTCACAATCTTTCAACAGTTTACAATTTCACGAGTTAGATTATAATCTAACGGTTTATACAATCTTACGGTCACATACATTGCATACATATATTACATTACATATATTAAACATGTGCAAAGATATGGATCTCTTCTACTTTTTCACAGATCATGGACATACTGCATCAATATTGTCATTAACCTTATAGACTAAATCTTTTTATGCCATAAACCAAAGTAGGTATTCCCACAGGATTTAAAACTTCACGCAGTTGTAGGTAAAAGTCAGTATTAAAATAGAAACTTTTAAGTTGTGTAAAAAATAGTTGTGTGCGTTTAGTAAGTCTAAATTATTGTAAAGCAGAGAGGTATACCTAACAAAAGTCCCATAACTTCTAAGGTGCCTCCAGACCTTGCATGCATCACCATTTTTAACAAAGCAAGAGCTGAAATCTTGATGTCTTTGAAGAAATGTGGACTGAAACAAAACAAAGACCGTATAATACCATGGAAATTCGAGGTCAAGAATTTAATACAGCAATAATTAATAATACATACTCTTTTTCCCATGGTTTCGCTGCTAAGATGTCTTGTTGTTGTTTTTTGTCATAGCGGTAAATATCGTCCACGCTCGACACGGCTTCTATATTGTTTGCCATCACCCATGTTTTCTGAGCTATAGTGGACTGAGAATCTGAACTTGTGGATGCCATAATTCAACTTATATTCAAAATATTCTTGGATTTCGTTTCGGATCGAGTTTAGAAATCTATTGAGTTTTTGTAGATTTTCTGACAAGTCAATATTTTTTTCTCAACCAGCTCAACTTCAGTTTCACATTTGAGTTTGACCAGAAACATTTGACAGAGACAAGATAAATGAAATTAGAATGAAATTACTGCCTGACACTTCAACAGATTATGTTGGAACCATAGAGGAACGAAATACGTT
The DNA here is from genome assembly GCA_964035005.1 of Erebia palarica. Classification (NCBI taxonomy): domain Eukaryota; kingdom Metazoa; phylum Arthropoda; class Insecta; order Lepidoptera; family Nymphalidae; genus Erebia; species Erebia palarica. The sequence goes on from OZ035983.1 coordinate 43,671,366, forward strand.
CAAAATAAAACCTTGTTCAACCCTCTGCCTACGCCTTTGCTACTTAATCCCCAACCAACCTCCCAACTATTTATTATGTTGCACACTTCGGCATGTTTGATTATTTCTAATAGATTATTACGTCATCATATACAGTCGACTTCACGAAGCGAAGGAAATAATGTAAATAAAACATACCAGTCACGACATTTCAACTTTACTAACAATATTTTCACTGTTGTGTATTGCAAATCACTCACAAATGTCTTATTTCCTGAAGTAAAACATTTATAGTTCTTAGTATACTCAAAAGTAATTCAATTTATGCACTATGAAGCTATTAATCTAACAAATAACTTGCAATAATCCCAAAATAGAAACACAGACTAATGACTTAATGGGTGTTTGACATATAGAAATTGAATGATTCCATAGAGATGTGACATGAAAAGTAAACCATAGACTGAATGATATGAGCGGGTTTAGTCGATTGTAAAAATCGAATATCGTTATATTAGGTTCGCAGATCTTTAATCTCTTTATTACGGCAAGCAGTCAGCGGCCGCGCCGGCACAAAAAAATCCGGTCATTCGTTTCGCTGCTTCTATTGATGTTGTACGTTTCGGGTGTTCTCTGATGCTTTTTAGTTTTTATTTTCAACGACTTAGCTTTATTAACTGATTTTTATTTGCTCTACGATTGGACTGTGTTAAACTTTGGACTGACGACCATTTTCTATTCTTCAAGGACATCGTTTTTGCATAAGAATTGGATTATTCGGAATTTATTTTGTTTAGACAAGGTATGTAACTTATTTTATATTAAGTACCTATTAGTAATCAATGAAATTTTCAATATTTCATAATTTATTTAACTTTTAGCTTGGATATATTTCGGATACAACGTTTTTAATATAGGTGCTGTTTCCGTGAAGTGAAATTTTCTATTTACAACCTCACACTAATCGTCGCTGCATACAAATTATTTTATTTATTGTATTACCTTTTTATTACTAGGTTAGCTAGGTTATCTGCTTTACCAATTTGAACCAAAGGAATTTTTGGTGTTTTTTTTAATTTTGTGTTTTAGTTTTGCCGGCCAAATAAAAATAACTTTTATTTTTATGGTAAAAATATATATTCTGAGTCACTTGTTATTACAATATATTGAATGAAAAATGTTAAGGTTGTGAGTTTTGCCCGGAACAAATTTTGTCAGGTTTTTCTTTGATTCACTGAAATTAATAAGCCCCAATTTAAGCGATATCCTTTGATGCGTGGCTAGGAAAGGACCACGGCATTATGTAATAACTTATGCAATTGACAAAATAATACGGGCCCTAATATCATGCCAAAGTTCGTGCAGAACTTTTGGTAGTCTTTTTGAGTTTACTACAATGCAATAAACTTAGCTTACCACGCTATTATCGACGAAACAGCAGTGTTGCTGACACGGAAGTAATTATATTTATTTATATATGTATAAATATATTTATTTATGATGTAGGGCCTTAATCGCTACAGCCCATTAACGTCCCACTGCTGGAACAGGCCTCCACTCTCATAGGAGAGAGGGAATGAGAGCTCGATGTGAGTTGGCGGGCTTTAACGACTATTATCATAATATTAGTGATAATAACTGGGTCGACGGCTTAACGTGCTCTTCGAGGAACGGGGGTGAAACACCATCAACTTCCTAACTCCAAGCTAGTACTGGGAATTTCTAGTCAGAAAACCCCAATACTTAATTATGGCCCGACTAGATAAGAAAACGCTAAGAAACCAGGTGCTCAAAATTTCTACTCAATCAAATAATACAGTACACACAGCATACTACATAATATAACACATAAAAACATGTTACTGAAACTAAAATATATTTATAATACTAAATTATACGATAAAATAAATAAAATAAAAATAAATAATAATTTATTTCTCAAAATTTAACAAAAGTAAGACTTAGGTCTATAATAACAATGTATGGTCGGTCTCTGCAGCCGAATGTAGGATACCCTGTGGTTTAGGCTGCAGTGACTCGCCTTGCAGTGAATTACTTATTACGTATTATATACATACACATACATATTATAGAATTATATAGAATAAACAGCTAGTCGTCTTCAATTTGAAAGAAAATATGTCTATAGACCATTTTTGGACAAGCCCAGCAATTTCGACTGTCTAATAGTAGGTGGGTTGGCGGGCTTTGACGACTATTATCAAGTAAGTAATAAGATGTTAGTGAAAGGTTTAATTATAATATCTTCTTCAACATCACAAGGTTATTTCGTAATCATAGTGTGTGGTAATCGATTTCAGAATGTATTCATTCAATCGTTCATTCTCAACTAGTCTGTCAATGTTCGCATCACTATATGTCCAATGACAATTTTAATCACGTGACCTGAAGCCATATTTGATTACATTAATTCCTTCGCTTCGTGAAATCGACTGTAGCATGGTCATTAAAGTAGGCTTCACTTCAACTAGTGAACTTCAGTGATTAGTAAAGCCAACTTTAACTCGACGCTTATTGTATTGTTGAATGCTGAGGTTGCATGTGTTATTATAATCACATGTTTAAAGATTATTATTAGTATTTTGTGTGTAAAGCGAACTCGCAATAGGAGGTTGTTGTCCAAATTGCATAATAATCAAAGTTGTGAATTATTAACTTACAAAGCCAAAAATCAATATTTCATCACTTTGAGGGAAAACTATACAGGAAAATTCAATGACGTCATCAACTCCTGCCATGAAGTTGTGTCGCATATAGTCATATCTCTCACTCTCCAACGTGAGTGTATATGGTTGTCTCTATCTAAATGCAGCATTAACTAATCGGATACGCCCACTTGATAGCAAGCACCAATCGCAAAACGGCACGTACGATTTTTCGAGAGTCCAAAAGCCGCATTGTTTCACAAGAAGTGCTCGAGTATGTACGACGCAAGTCTTTACAGTTTACGGACAAAACGTTATCATAGAAGTTTTTTCTAGCAAATGTATGGGATTAAACTATAAAGATTATGCGATCGTCAAGTTAAAATTTTAATGTGAGAATTTGGAGTGTTAGTGTTAAATATTATGGTTATGGTATCAATGGAAAAGATGAGTACGCCGATAATTATCACCGTGCCCAATAATTATCTGGCGGTGGACGAGGATTCGCAGGTCGTTGTCGACGTGGCTCCAACTCCACCGTCCAGAAAGCGAAGGCTGGATCATTTAACATGGGAGGAGAAGATGCAAAGAAAGTGAGTCATTTTTTACTTTTTTTAAACGATTAGCAAGTACTACATTACTATATGTGCCAGCGTGTCATCATGTGATTGATAATATCCAGTAGTTATATAAAACGCGAAACAAAGAAGCAAATTAATTCAAAATTAGCTCGATAGTCGATATGAAGTAGGTTGGTAGGTACAAAATTAAATGTTAGATTTTGGTTAGATTTCATCGTCCACCCATCGCCGACCTTCTCGATGTTTTCCTTCACTGCTAAAGCTAGTGATATTAAAATAATATATATTAATTTAACACTCACTTATCTTAGTACACACATACAAATGTTAATAGGATAATCAAGATTTCAAAAAATCAAACTCAAATATTATTTATTCAAGTAGACTTTTTACAAGTGCTTTTGAATAGATAGAATGAATCTACGAATTAGTTTAGTAATTAAGTAATTTTAATTTAAGAAATTATTTGTATAGGGAATAGATAGAAGCAAGTAGTTAGATGCCTACTATTGTTATTATTATTACTCACTTAATACCTGTTAGTGGAACACCAAGTCGAGTATTTTCAAATTATTATTGTTAAATCCATTTTTTTTCTTGTTAAAACAAGACTTGTGCTATACAAATCAGAATTAAAGCATTCATTATTGTGTTTGGAATTAAAGAATTTAAATGCAGATGATAACAAAAAATCAAAGAATAAAAGATTTTGAATTTGAGTTTAACATACATGCCCGTATTTACCTCATTCTATAGCATCCATCTTTGCTGCAGAAAGCTGAAGAACCGTGTGGCCGCACAGACCTCACGGGACAGGAAGAAGGCCAAAATGGATGAGATGGAGAGCAGACTCCAGCATTTCATGGAGACCAATGAGCGGCTAATAGCAGAAGTGGAGAACTTGAAGGCGATGAACGAGAGGTTGCTCAGCGAGAATGCATCGCTGCGCAGCGAGGCCGCGGCGCGGACCGTCGCGGAGGCCCCGAGACCGGCAGAGTCTCAACCTCAGCAGAAGGTCAGTAACATCATTAAAGTATATTTATATAAAATTGGTGCCTGTAACACTTTTTGATTTTACATAGTATAAGAAGTGATGGTTATATAATTATCAACAAATATCTTATAACTAAAGCTATGAGGGTTCCCCCTGAGATGAGCCTACAACAAACTCAGCCGGGGTTTTTTTATTATTGCAAAATATCTTAAATTAACTAGTTTTATTTAAAGTTAGTTTTATTTAATTAAATTAATGTGCCACTGAAACAACTCATTCTGATGCTTTTTTACCATTTAAAATTTAATTCCTTTGCATTGTAATAGGATTTTGCAATATGTTTCTGTATTATCATTAATTCAACTCATAGCATTTTCAACTCATAGTATTTTTCTTACTAACAAATTTTTATGATCTTTATGGTCGAATTAAAGGTTTTTTTTATAGCATTCAAGACATATATAGGTATGTCACTGTAAGAATCATGCATTAAAGAATCATACTAATATCATAAATGCGAAAGTGTGTTGCTTTGTTGGATTGTATTTCTATATATTATATATGTAACCGTAAGATTGTAAAAACCGTTAGATTATAATCTAACTCGCGAAATTGTAAACTGCCCAAAGATTGTGAACCGTTCAATGTTCTGAGTGTTTCATTGTATTTACGTTTTCTTGTCTCTTTCTTGAAGGTTAGGGTTCGACATAAATAACCACTTAGGTTTTATCGGGTTAATATATCTAACAGATTACAATCTACCGAAAAACAATGCGTTAAATTGTAATCTTCAATCTAACGGTTTTTACAATCTTACGGTTACATATATAATATATAGAAATACAATCCAACAAACCAACACACTTTCGCATTTATGATATTAGTATGATTCTTTAATGCACTTATTGATACAATGCACAAAGGCGACTTTAAGGTATTTTCTTCCAATTTCTTCTAGATTTTTTTCGTAATGCGTTAATGTGTGTGTGCTTGTACCAGGAGGGGCCCCCGCCGGCGATCCGCGCGGCGCGCCTGCTGCTGACGATGTGTCTCCTCTCGCAGACCTGCTCGCCAGCCTCGACTCCGATGAATACCTCGATCAGCTGCACCAGCTCGCAGACTCCCTCCTCCAGGAGATTAGTGCAGCTGCTCCGAGAGAGACTGCAGATGTAAGTAGACCTTACCCTGACAACTGAACTAAGATCTATAAGTAACCCCCAAACAACACAAACTGAGAAATTATTCCTCTTGAAGTCAATGCATTATATTATTTCCTAGTGATCGTAATCGTAATCATTCGACAGCTTAAAACGTATTACTGATTAAGTAGTTCATACATGAATCATGATTTGTTACGTGAAGTAGGTATAATACTAACTGATTATTACAGAGCTCAACAAATTAAAAAAAAAATTAAAAAAAACTGTAAATTTGAAAGCGAATATTGATAAAAAAGCACATTGTTACAAAGCATCATTTGGCTGATGAAATAGCTAAGCCATATTACTTAGGTATTGCATCAGCCAAGTAAAGTAGGTATATGAAGGTACCTTCCACGATGTATGAGTCACCTTCAACTTGTCTGTGCTTATTTTCTAAATTGAATCATAATCCATAATATATTGCATCAATACTAAAGTTAAACCAGTTATGTAAATATAGCTGTTATAAAAGCTAGTGAGAGAGATTTTGCATATCAATTACATACTATTATTGACTGTGTGATTAAGTACTTAATAATTTACACCTACCCTATTTGCACATATTAGTTGCAGTTATAATAAAACCTCGAATTTTACTTAAAATTTATTTATCAAATGAACTTGACCTTGGTTCGTCAGTCTTGTAGCCACTTAGTAAAGCAGTAAAACCAGTTGTTTCATAAGTTTGTGAATAAAGTCGTGTATTAAAAATAAGATTAAGCGTTTGCATTGAAAGACTTCTTGAATATACTTTAAGTTTAAACAATAAACGGGCTTGTCTTACGATAAATTAATTTTATTAATTTTTCTGTTTAAAAATAAGGTGATAAAACAAATAGAAGAATCTTGCCCATTATTGATCATCATTAACAACTTTTATATTAATATTGCAATAGGTATGATGACAACTCAATCAAATCAGCAACTCATTATTAAACTTAAAAATGCACTTCTAGTATGGAAGTTGTATGAAATTCACAATTGTTACGTCATCTTTCAACGCACTTTTTTCTTTAATCGATATTTTAAAATTGTTATAAAACTTCAAACTCACCGAGGATGTGAATCAGTTAGATATAATTTATTTTTCATAATATAGGCATCTACACTATTATTAAAGAGCAACCGCTGAGTAACTTGCTTGTCCCTTCTGGATTCATTTTGCAATTTGAAAGTACATGTTTATAACAACAATTTTTTTTGGTTGACATGTATTTTCAAGCCAATTTTTGTTGCCTACAGGTCAAAACCGGGGACACTGGAGAGTGCCCTCAAGGAACTGAAGTGGTGGGGGCCCCAGCAAAGCAATTGGAACCCGCTCAAAGTGGAGTCATAGACAACAGACATGACATCAACCGGATATTGGCGCAGCACTCATACGCACATCCCTACCCTACAGATACTGTACAATTAAAAGAAGAAAATGGTGACAAAGGCGACATATTCTACGCGAGCTATGAAGCAAACGATTGCGTCACTATTGAAGTACCGAGTGAAGATCAAGTTATTGAAGAAACACCAATACCTTCAATAAAAATTGATTCATCTCTACCTTCATTGGACGTTGATACTCAGTTTGATGCTGATTTTAAAGAATTAACAAACAATTGTTCAGAAGTCACGCTTGAATGTGACATGAAGTTGTTATCACCTATGACTCTATCACCCAAGTCAATGGAAGAAAATCTGTTTGGACTTTCACCGTCTCATACAAACTTCAGTTCCGACTTAGGATATGAATCACTATCGTCGCCGCTCAGTGAATCAGAATCTATGGACTTGTCAGATTTTTGGTGCGAATCATTCTCAGAATTGTTTCCGGGCTTAGCCTAAAGAAAAATGTAGAACATCTAATATGTACTACATTTTTTTTCACCAAAGACTGACTAGTTTGTAAGATTATGTATGCGTCACGAGAGTTGAAAAAAAGAGATGAGATTTTCTTTTTTTTAATTATGCACTACAAGTTAGCCCTTGACTGTGATCTCACCTGATGGTAAGTGAAGATGAAGTATAAGGTGGTAGCGGGCTAATCTAAAAATCTAAATCGCTTGGCGGCACGTCTTGTACCGGTAGGGTGGTAACTAGCCACGGCCGAAGTCTCCCACCAGGCCAGACCAGGGAAAATTCATAAATTATAAATTTCCAAACCCTGCCGGGGATCGAACCCGGGACCTCCGCAATTTAAGGCAACAGCGCTACACACTGCGCCACGGAGGTCGTCAAAACTTGCTCCATACCTCAGATAATTTCACTGTTTTCACCTTATGCACAGAATGTTACACCTAAAAGTCGTAATTTATATTTTAAGTTAATATATATGTAAATGACAAATTAGTTAATTTATTTAAAAGTTTATTAAAATAGGTGTTTAAGTTTAATGTTATATGTCGTATTTGTACAATGTTAGTGTAGGGATGTTTAATTTAAGTGCTGTAAATAAAAGGTTTTTTTTCAAAAAAAAATAGTTTTTTCATTTTATGTACATGAAAGTTTAGATATTGGTTAATTTAAAAATACTAATAACCTCTCCAACAGTCTACATAATACTGAAAAATATTAGTGTAAGAAAATTTGAAGTTTTCACTGTACTCTAGACTAGGCTTCAAACTCCGTGTCTTCGGTAGGTTACTTATCAGAATCGGACCCAAGTATTCGACTAGACGAGCAATAACCTGCTGCGCGCCGACGGCATGCGGCGTGGAGTTATGCCGTCTTTAGAGCAACCATTATAAATAATAAAAAACAATTGCGCTGAATTTAAACCGTTTTGGAAGTCTGTTTTAAAAATAAAACGGTTAAGAGCCTATACCAAACTTTATATTGGCCGATATTGCATCAGTTCTATTGCGTAGAAATGTATAGTAGGTATCTGATTAAGTGGAGCCCATAGTGAAATGATGCCGCAACGAATTAAATGATTGCAAACGCATTTTACATGATTGAAAATGAGAATGACGGCACTACCTTCCTCTTTAAAGTCGAGTAGGTAAATTAAGTTTTTTTTAAAATTCTACTAGATACAAGTAGTTATGCCATTTACTGCGATCTCACCGGATGCTTTGCTTGGATGGTATTGAAACAAAAACAGATGGTAGACCCCTGAGCCCTGGATGGAATCATGGAGAATGCCAAAGTAAGAATAAAGCGTCGTTTGAATTATGATTGTAGGTATGGTATACGAATACCTACGGGAGCGAGCCACGGGCGTTCGCTAGGTAGTTTGAATTTCCTTTCCTTTCCTTCCTTCCTTTCGAACCTTTCGAAGTATGAGTCGTTTTTATCAACCCACACATACTATGGACACATATCTACTATAAACGCTGCGTACGTAAATACCTAGTTGGAAACATACTCGTAAATGCAACACTGTCGCTAGTCGTTAAGGAATAATTAATGAACTTTATCGATTGGCGCAGAATATTTTAGTTTGGAGGCTATTTATTGGTTTTCATTTTTGTGATGTTCATAACTGAATAATTCTGCATACTCCTACTCATTACTTATGAGGAAATTGATATATAATTTTTAGCCATTGCTTTTAGAAGAAAATAATTGGTAGGTACATAAGTAAATATTATAACATCATTTCAGCTGTTTTCCCTATTTACACATAAAAGGTAATTTAAAGTTACTTATTTTTATAGATAGAATTCTATCTTGAATAGAATTTCGATGTACCTACCTACTTCAGCGGAGCAGGAAAAGTTCTCCTTATGTAATGTTCTCAAAAATGTGTGTAGTCTGCCAAACCGCACAAAGTAGTCCAGCAAAGTGGAGAGTGGAGACTATATTCTGTTATCCCTACAGCCTAATTTCTACCTAATAGCTATTAGCATTCCTGACATAAATAAATTTGTATTGCATTTGCATTTGTATGAATAAATTCTGAAAGGAGAATTCCGTGTACAGCAGAGGGCCGGTCGGTACAAGTTAGCCCTTGCGATCTCATCTGTATAGTGATGATGCAGTCTAAGATGGTGTTTGCGCACATTAGGCCGTGCGGCATCGCAGCAAAATAGTACATTATGATACAAGTGCGCGAAGTTGGTCATTACAGTCGAGGCGGTATTGCACAGCCCGAGCCGCAAGGCGAGGGCTGTAATAGAGCCAAGACTGTAATGAACAAAGCACACGCGTATCATACGACGTTTTTCAACACACTTGCGAGGAAAAAAACAATTAGGTAGGTATAAAATACATTTTAATTATTAAAGCAATTATTGAAAGTACAATTATTAAAATGATACGCAACAGTTTTTGTTGGATGTTGCACAGTATGTGTTATAGTATTATTAAAACTTTTACTGTGGTGTTCTTGAGTAACTGTAAATGTTGGAGATAGTGAAACATTCCCATAGGAGGTGGATGGGCGTTCTAATTCTCCTTTAGTCAGAGTAGGCGGCACACAAAAATCACTGGCATATGAGGTAGAAGGTTGCGGTTCGGGACAAACTTCTTAGAAGGTGGCTCCAAATTGATGGCTTGTGTTATCTTGGCACTTATGTTAACTTTGTTTTGAATTGAGTCCTCAACATAAGATTCTGCGACTGTATTAGACCGCCACCCGCCATGGCGCTTTAATGTTAATATATCAGCCCCTGCATCAGCTAGCAATGTAGCTGAGGTTCTTCTAAAACTGTGTCCGGTGTAACATTCAGCATCCGGTAATCCCAGAAACTTTGCGATTTCTTTTGGCATGGAACCAAATTTATTAACACCTATAGGTTGACATGTACATTTTCCTTTTTGGAAGTTTTGAAAAAAACGGTCACTTTTAGCTTTATTTGTACGCAAAGCTTGATATTTCTTTACGATATCATAAAATTGACCGTCAATAGTGAACGATCGTGGGATTTTGTTCTTGGTGTTTGGGATTTTCACAAGCATTTCCCCGTGATTCTTGATGTCGTTTGTTGTAATATTATTAAGCTCTTGTCGCCGACATGCGCCTTGGATTCCAAATATTAATGCAACCTGAAAAATACTTATATTTATATTTTTTAATAAATCTTAGCCTTAGATTTTTAGGTTTAATTTAATTTATAGTTAATTTTAGTTTAATAAGTAGTTTTCGATTGTCACTCTATTTATTGATTAGATATCGGTAATAGGTGGATGCTTAATACTTATTTGGGTACTATGTTTCGTATACAAACTTAAGCTACAATAGATAGTATTAGTTTACTGACCTTCGTTGCTAAATATTGGCTATCTGGGGCTTCATTTAAGAATTTTTCGACATCATTAGGTGACAATACTTTAGATTTTCTGCCAATATAGCCATCCGACCGCCTTTTCAAGAATGCCATCAAATTCGTATAAGTTTTTATGTCGATTCCATTTTTTGTCCGAATCATACTTCTTAACATGGAATAAATACACCACAGCGTGTTGGGCTTATATTTGTTGGCTAACTCATTAAAGTAAGCCAAAAACACGTTCTCCGAGAACGACTGGGCTTTTTTGTCGCATTTCCATTTCATGAAATTTTCGTAAGCCCGTATGTATTTTTCTCTTGATTTTGATGGCAACAAACTGTCACTAGCGTTTTGTGCCTCAATAATAATATCTGGTGGCGTCGTATCCAAATCTAACTGTACTTCGTCACTTGTACTCGACATTTTTCAGTCACAAATCAGCAATTTTAAACGAACAAATGTTTGCACAAAATGGCGCGGAGGTTTATTTTTTCGCGCGCCGTATCTTTGATATAATGTACTCTGTGTATCTTTGGTTGAATAACTATGCGCGCGCAGGTTAAGTCCAGAGGCACCGAACACCGCCATTCAGCCACAATATATTAAACTTTATTAGGTTTTTAAAAGGTACACTTTCCTCTATTAGGTTTTTTAAATGTGCATTTCTTTCACTGATATATTGTAAACAAGAAGGTTATATATTACACTCCTTGTTCAAGATTGTAAAATTAAAAAAAAAAATTAATTAAATATTTATTTACAAAATAACAAATCTTTTGGTAACAACCTCTTTACGGATATTAAAAAAAAAGTGGAATAAGAAAAACACTAGTGCGGATATGAAAAGTAAAACGAACTAGTGTGTAATAAATTGCATACCGGGCGTAAGACTAAAGAAAATATAGCAACTTTACGAGCAAGTGTGTTGAAAATGTATTCTTCGTACCTACAGCCTGCGATATAATGGAGCCCGCTCCGCCCCGTCACAATGTGCGATAATCTATAGTAATCTACACTAATATTATAAAGAGGAAAGATTTGTATTTTTGTATGTAACGAATAAACTCAAAAAGTACTGGACCGATTTTAATAATTCTTTTTTCATTAGAAAGCTACATTATCACTGAGTAACATAGGCTATATTTAGTACTAATATTATAAAGAGGAAAGATTTGTATTTTTGTATGTAACGAATAAACTCAAAAAGTACTGGACCGATTTTAATAATTCTTTTTTCATTGGAAGCTAAGTACATTATCACTGAGTAACATAGGCTATATTTAGTACTAGATTACTATAGAAATCTTTAGAAATTCCTATTAAAACCAACCGAAGGTGTAAAAAAATTAGCCATAAAATGTCTTTCATCACATACGCTGCGAAGAGTATTAACACAGTAAACAGATACAAACAGTAGTGAAACTACCTAGAAACGTTCGAAACAGCTCACTCACACAAACATGCGCATCGACGAGACCCCTAAGCGTTCGTCGCGGTGCCGTCAGTAGTGAGTGCCGCGTCATGACGAGTATCTATTTCCGCGATCTTTTAAAAATGCCAGGCGTGTATTGCGTAGCATACGGCTGTTTGAAGTCTGCTTCAACAAAACCGGAACTATAGTTTTTAAATTCGTTCAAAATCGATATTTGGGGCTCCCTGGGATCACAAAACAGGATACTGGTACCAAAATTTAAAAAAATCAGCGCCATTTTTAAATTCTTTATTATTGAACCGATTTCGTTCAAAATCGATATCTAAGGATCCCTAGGATCACAAGACAGGAAACTGTTACCAAAATTAAAAAAAATCAGCGCCATTTTGAAATTCTTTGTTAATGAACCGATTTCGTTCCAAATCGATATATGAGGATCCCTAGGATCACAAAACAGGAAACTGGTACCAAAATTTTAAAAAGTCAGCGCCATTTTGAAATTCTTTGTTATTGACCCGATTTCGTTCAAAATCGATATTTGAGGATCCCTAGGATCACAAAACAGGAAACTGTTACCAAAATTTTAACAAATCAGCGCCATTTTGAAATTCTAAAATTGATTTAATTAGGGAATTACAGACCGCTTTAAACAGTCACAATGTACTAATTTGAATTAATTTACATTTAAGTAAAGATAGTATGGAAAATCAGTAAATTGTTTACTTTGTTTTTTTCACGATAAAATTACATATCTAAATTGCATCCGTGCGAAGCCGGGGCGGACCGCTAGTCAAGAATAAAGGTATTTTTTATGTAATGTTTTTTTAATTACTAGGTATCAGACGCATTTTTGGGGTTGAAACGCGGTACGGTTCGACCTGAAAATGCGTGACAAACACCTGAAAACAGAGCTCATGAGCCCTGCCCGCGCGCCACCTGCAGCGCCTTCCGCGCGCCCAGCCGCGGCTCGCGTACGCTAAAATATGTAAAAATTACGCCATAATGATAAGTTAGTGACCTACAAAAAAACAAAGATCTACAAGTTGTTGTGTGTCAATATTAAACTGTTTTCCGTATTTTAAACTATCGAGATTAACCGACGCCATGAGACACTTATTAAAATTTTATTCGTAAACTAGCTATTTCAATTAGATTAATTGATCACTACAGAACATAGAATGTTTTAATTAACAAAAACAAAATTAAACCATGAAACATTAAAAGTGACAACCCTATTGCTTCAATGGAGCGTAGGTAATTATTTTATCAACTAGACTTAGTTTCCATACTGGTTGTTTCTGTTTACTGTGGTATTAATGATAGGACAAAAAAATTTTCGACAATATTATAGAATATATCAATATCTACAAAAAACTTCGCGAGACCATGTGTCTAACTATTGTAGTTACGTCACTATAACTACTTTTTTACATTTAACAAATTGATAGAAATGCCGATCAAAATCAGACCGTGTTATCCATACCATTTATAAATTTTTATCCAAATAAATAATTTAATATTCAAGACTCTCTCAATACCTGATGATTACTTTTTGAATTATTGAAATCGGACATTCCATTCAAAAGATATCATGAAATTAAAATAAAAATACATGCCGGCGGCGGCCGCCACGCAGCGCAACGAGTAACTAACTCTTCGTGAGAGGGGCAGTGCGGGAGAAGGGGGTGCACCATTATGAAGTTCCGCGGATCCCGATGATACCAACTGATTTGCCCATATCTTTTAAAAGGTTACAGTTCACTTTAAAAATATCCTTTGCCCTAACAATAAATAAATCCCAGGGACAAACTTTTTCCATAGTTGGTATCGACTGAAGGAAAGAGTGCTTTTCCCACGGGCAATTGTATGTGGCACTTTCTCGAGTAGGATCTCCTGAAAATCAATACGTTTTGTTGCCACCTACAAATACCACAGCCAACGTTGTGTACAGGGAGGCTTTAAAATAAGCATACAATTTTTTTCTAATTTAGTGATTCATGGTCGTTTTAATTAGCATGCTTATAACTTAAATATCTGTACCTATTTATGTCTACCCGTGCGAAGCCGGGACGGGCCGCTAGTATTTAATAAAAAGAGGTAAAGTTTGTGAGTTTGTAGGGGGTAAACTATGGATCTACAGAACCGATTTTGAAAATTCTGGTACCAATAGAAAGCCACATTATTTGTGAGTGTCATAGACTATATATTAACCTGAAAAATTAGGGAGTCCCCGTGGTAATTTAGAAAACTTATTTCACGCGGACAAAATCGCGGGCATCTGATAAGTTAGTTCATAATATAAATCGTTTAAAGGGATTCAGACGCTTTTTGTGCCGCGATCCGATGCATTGCGGCCCGTCATAATATGCGCTTACTTTTAGGGGTAGGTATAGCAGTTATATTAAGCCCATACCCTTAATCGGTTTGTACATGGCATTGTCCGAAATGCTAAATGGCTTGGCGGCACGTCCTTGCTGGCGGGGTGGTAATTAGCCGCGGCAAAGGCCTCCCATCCAGATTATAAAAGAGTTGGAAATTAATAATTAATAAGACAAAGTTCATCAAAAAACATTTAATATATTTGTTAAAATATTACCAGATTCAATAAAATCGTTCCTTACACGACTACAGTAAATTACCTAACCATCAGTTAGACTCTTGGTTAACGTAACCCGACACGCGTTCTCGAGCCGACCGCCGAATAAGGACGTGTGCTCACAGTGTAACGTCATCCATTTTAATTAATAATTTTAGCTGACAAACATAAATACGATTAAATAAATTAAATAAATCCTATCATTTCAGTAGTCTATATCACTTTATTGATGTCGGTAAACATTATTTATAGAGTAACGAACGTCAAAAACTACCTACTAAGGCCCGCTTGCAGAAACGCCGGGTTATCCTTTTAACTCGAGAGAAAAGTTTTATACGAATTCGGTAAAAGTAGCAGCTATGCGACTTTGACCGAATTCGTATAAAACTTTTGTCATTTCAGATTTATATCTGGGTTAAACATGATCCGGCGTCTCTGCAAGCGGGCCTTTTACAACTATATCAATAGTTAGTTTTGAATAGTTGGTTTTGAATTATTCAAGAAAACCATAAAATAAATCGATCATTAAGTAGGTAGTTAGTGCGGTGTATTAGATATCTCTATTTTATTCATATTTGAGTTTTTTTATATAACCTTAAAGAGCTGTTCTGAAAAAAACAGTGTAAGTGTGTATATTTTTATATACTGTTCTATTTTATTTAACCTTGTAGTAAACAGCCGATAAGAATCTCAACAGATAACAATATTACACAATTCAAATCGAAAATAGGTTACAGTTACACCGTGGGCATTAGGGCGTTGTTTCACGGACCACCGCACGACCCGATTTCTATCACGATACGCATCCACACGACACCGGACACACTATCTTTTGTGTGTTTTTCGACGAGTGACAACACAAGGACACGAAAGTCGTGGCTTGTTGTTACATTTATTATTTATGCTGTGCATTACTTTGATTTTGATTACTTACATTACAGTATCAAAGTAATGCACCGGGCAGCCACATATGAAACCGTTCGCGACTGTTTCTTGTGTCGTTCTATGTGGACGATCAAACAGTCCGTAAAAATAATTAGCGCTCGGAATCGTTACCGTAGTTTGTCATGTCTATTTAATTATTGATTTTATATAGGTATGTCACCGTAAGATTGTAAAAACCGTTAGATTATAATCTAACTCGCGAAATTCTAAACTGTCGAAAGATTGTAAACTGTTCAATGTTCTGAGTGACAATTTTTGAAATATTCATTTTATTTACGTTTTCTTGTCTCTTTCTTGTAGGTTAGGTTAGGGGTCGACATAAATTACCAAGTAGTGCCCGGCCACAGGCCGGGCACTTAGGTTTTGTCGGGTTTAAAAACCTATCATATTACAATCTACCGGAAAATAATGCGTTAAATTGTAATCTTTCGACAGTTTAGAAATTCGCGAGTTAGATTATAATCTAACGGTTTTTACAATCTTACAGTGACATATACATACAATTTACTTTGCCAATGGAGTGAGGCAGGGTTTAAACTTTAGAGATTGACTTTTATCATGTGTACGGTGGTTCATGGAGATACGTTCTTATAATATAGTCCGACGTTACACGTTTGGCACTCAATCCTAAACTATTAACCTACAAGCGATAACGTTATCTGGGTAATAAAAAATAACTAGTAAAGTAATGTAGCAAATAACTGTACAGCTTATTTGTTTAACAGCTAATGGAAGATTAAACTAACTTAAACAACGTATCGAATTGTATAAATGAAAATGAAATTATGTCAATATTTAGCACGTTTATATACATAAAGTGGAATAGAAAATATAATATTCGGAAGGCAGAAGTATCAAAATCGACAGCAGCATAATATGGAGATTTGTTTATTTATCCCTTTCTTTATTTATTAACTAAACTTTTTATAATATTTATATATATATATATATTTATATAGTATTCTACTAGAGAATATTTGAATTACGTAAAGTATCACGTAAAGCCGTTTTATTTTATTATTGTAGACCGAAGATCGAATAATTTTAGTCTTTATTTTAAATGATTTTTCAATCGTCTTCATGACAGAATCTGATTTAAGTCTGACTAAATCAACAAATATAAAATAATAATTATAAATAAAGCACATATGTACTTAACTTTTATTTAACTTGTGCTAGAATATAAATCATACTGTAATTAGTGAGCTGATATCTCAAATGCTGGTGTGCACTTGTCCTTAGTGTAAATAAATAATCAAATCATTATTTTTATCTTCAATCGTAATTATACAGGGGTTTTAACCATAACAAATATAATATTATGATTAGCTTATAAGTATTATCGGTCTAGATAACTCATGGATTTCCAACACTTATCGCAAATGACGAACAAAATAATACAGGCCAATAATATATAGACGGACATTCCGCTCAATGGATTTCCCTGCAATGTATCATATTGAAATATGATAGGGTCGCGTGGGCACGCCTTATCTACGCGGACAAAACTTTGTATAAAAATTGAACTGAAATGCTATGAAAATACGGCAGTTTCATCAAAAACCCGCACTGATGTTTCACTACACATCTAAGCGGCCATAATCTAGTATTATTTTTGCAACTCTATTATTAATTCTGCGGTATTTTTCCTTTACACATCTGAAATTTGACTCAGAATCCACTTTAATAATTAATAAGAGTGGCATTTAGTATAATTTTAAAAAACAAAAGTAAGTTATTAAATACTTACGTAAGTATATTATAATTTAATTTATTTTAAGAATTTATTAATCCAATAATAACTATATCCTATAATAGTATTTTAATTTTAAGTTTTTACTTAATTTTCAACGTCTATGACATTTTAGAATTTAGACCGAAACTACCGAAACAATCTATTCTCGAGATAAAATTTTGAATTATTAGTACCTTTTTCACGAACACTTTTAATTTCATCTTATAATTTATATGTACCATAATAATTATAGGTAAGTATATTTACTGAATATATAATATTTACTTTAGAATAATAATTATTTAATCCACTTAGACCACATTTTAATGATCACAAAACTATAACCTCTTTTTAACTAAAGCACATAGTTCACTCTTCATAATGAGTGCCTATAACAAAAAGGACAACAGTTCTACATCATCTTACAAAACAATTGGGTACCATTATCTGTATGTCTATGGATCCCCACATAATAACTTCATTTACTTACAGAAAGAAAAAAAATTATAAAGAACATATTTTGAGATAAAAAGGGACAACTGAGGGTCCATAACCCTATATTTTAAGTTATAACAAGTGAGCATTAATAATAAAAATTAAATATTTATTTATATTTACATTTTTATAAGTTTGAGACATTCACGGCCTTACCACATAGTCAAGCGACCGAAGCGTGTTTGTTTTAAACCTGACAGATTTCCTATAATATGCAGATTTCCCAGCAAACTTATCTGACCCGGTGACAGCGTCGCTGGTCATATAATATGAAATATAAAATAAAAACTTAACTGGCATAAAAATTCGTTCCTATTTTGGCCACCGGGTTAGAAAGTTTGTGGGACTATACATAGATATATTACGTCAGTTTTGGCATCAGTTGAACTTGTTTTATAAAGTACCGGCTGTCAAACTTATCTGACCCGGTGGCCAAAATTGGAACTAATTTTTATGCCTGTTTGGTTTTGTTTTTATACTAGCGGGATGCTATTTTATTCAACGGGAAGTACCCTCTATGTTTTAATTTATTGGCGAGTGTCAAATATGCAAAATATGCGGTATAAACGACCGTATCTTTTGATTGCGTTGACTTAGAAGCTTGATTTTTCTGCAGCTCCAAGGGACCGTAGACCTAAGTATTTGATATTAATTTCAACTTGACACCTCCATGAATTCTCGAGAAAAAGATGGTTGACAGACAGACGGATAATGAAGTGATCTAAGGGTGCCTTTTTTCCTCTTGAGGTATGGAACCCTAAAAACTAAGCGGCGGTGATTTCAAATGTTGTATAAAATGCCACTTTAAAAAGTAAATGAGTCTAATAATTCTAATATGTAACAGATGAATATCGAGAGATATTGCCTGAAGAGTTAGTCGAATCATATCTGGCAAAAAGGCCATACAGCCCTTAGAAATTCTTTTATTCAGGCATCGCTTTATAACAATAGGTTTAATGTTTCTTAGACGGAAAATAGCTTATTAATTATATTTATAACGTACATTATAGGCTATATTTGAATTGAAAGTAAACGTTCGCAAATACAGCTGTTCTAGACCACAGTCGATTAACAATGTACCAGCGCCATCTATTGGCGCTTATCCGAAAAGCTTGTCAAAGCACGCGTGGCAATATGGCTTGTCGTTTTGTTCCTTGAAAGTTCCTTTATTGAGTTGTCTAAGGCAGAACGCGCATACGAAATGTTCGGGGTGGAATTTTCTGAACATGGCGGTTATGCAGCGGCCCGCGATGGGTTTGTGGCAGCCGGCGCATAGGGAACCCCTTTTGCCGTGGTAGTGGGTCTCGCAGTATGGCTGACCTTCGTGCTCGAAGAACGAACCGCCGTGGAAAGGTTCGCGACATTCCTGTAATGAAACAAATGGGACAGTTATGAAACGTCTCTCTGCGTCGTATTCCTCATTACTGAGGGTTTCCGCGTCCTCCGCATATGACTCCACTAAGAGTTTTTAAACTTTTAGTTTTTTGTAACGATTATTAACAAATGTTAGTGAACAAACGGCGTTAATTATGTAAGTTAAGTAACGTAGGACTGAAGGATCTTGAAAATGATTTTAGAGTCTTGATTGACCGATATCAATTTAATAATATCCAGTTCAGTAAATGCCCCTCAGTTTTTTTAGTTCGAGCTGTTTTATATAATCCATCTCCAAAAATACATCAAATGTTTATGACGTCAAATAATCCTATTTCACACTAAATAGTTTTCACACTTAGCGCGCGTTTTGACGTTTGATAAAGAGATACCAGTTTCAATCAGATTCTTTCAATGAAATTAAAAAAGGAATACAATATTAAATTCTAAATGGGCTTCGTATATATATTGTAATAGTGTGGGTATAATATTATAGTAGTATTTTTATAATTTGCCTGTCTGTAAAACACAATTATTCACTCGATTCCAGAATAAAAATCATCTGTCTGTAGCGTTAATGTATTTGTTTTATTGCGAAACGTTACGACGTTGTTAAATTACACCATTTGATATAAATGATTCAACATAGCGTTGGCACGAACCCACTGGATTATCTAAGTTTGATAAGTTTCAGATTTTCGAGTTACATTTAATTCAGGGTGAAGTTAATATCTTTGTTTTTTTGCATTTTTTTTTGGACTTTTTTTGCACTACCACTTCAACAAGGAAAATTTAAAAAAAAAGTGTGTCTGTGCAATTTACACACGGAAGAAGTGAAACTTCAGAAAAGTAGCCTAAGAGAGAATGAGATAAATATAACTTCTATTCCTTGTTACCTTATAAAAAATTTTTTGGAAACAAAGCATTTTATCTCATTTTCTCGCAGGCTAAATAGAAAAACAATCACACATCAGAAGAAGGTACAAAAGGTAGCCTTCTCTGTGACTAACAATATCTATTAGGCATTCTTAATAAACCTAATGAATATCTATGGTTTTGCTTATACGTCTCTTCCCAGTGGGGAATCGCTATGTTGAGCGATGTAGATTCGTTCCACGTCATCCTAATGAGGGACTTGCGACCTCGCCTTTGTTTAAAATGGCCACGTTTTCTGCTGCTCTTAGGGATGAATTTGAGAAGATCGTGTGAAAAATCCTTATTAAAAACGTTTGCCTTCTATTTTACTTTTTTCTTAAATTGTGTGTGCTCCTGAGGTTGCGTAAGATCTAAATTAATAAACACTAGTCTGGGAATGAGTATATTAAAGAGTCAGTTGGCCGATTTTGAAGATTTTTTAAAAAATATATCTAGTTTCCTTAGTATGTGATGTGTATTGTTGTTATTATTCTTAATTGTGTATGAGCTAAAGAAAATAAAGAAAGTAAGTATTGCCATATTTTATAGTTCGGCGTTTCCTAATAGGGCAATACCCAACTGTTGGTCAATAAAGATTTATTTAATTATGTACAACTTAGTACAATTTTTTTTTTACATCTTAGTACAACCATAGAGAAAATGTACAACTTTTTAATTCAATCAGGTAGAGAAGAGATAATCTTGACACAATGTTTACCGCGTGGCGACGGCGCATTAATAGACTGCACCCAATAGCTTCATTGGGTGGCCCATAAACAAAGCGATCTGCCCCATATAGCCGGAGTAGCTGCTATGACGTCACGGCTTATTTTAACCCGCCTTCGCGCGGGAAACCCTACACGCGTAGATCTTGACCCCCTTTACCGATTCTTTGCGTTTTTCGACGTCCTTCCTTGTAACAATACATTGATCAGAGTTCATTGCCATACGTATTACGTACGTGCGTATGCGTACGCATGTGACCTTGAAGGTCACTTGCGGACAAGGCGTGAACGACGTCCGTCGTCATTATCTATTTATATTTATATTGTTTTGTTTTTATATCTTTTTTTGTATATTTTCTTTTTTCATTTATTTATATAAAACTTAACATTACATTACAGTAGCATTATATAAAAATATATTACATAAATTATATTTCCCTATCGAGTACACTGTTTTGCGAGTGTTATTTGTATAGCATTTGTTTTGTGTGATTGTTGTCATACTTTGCGGTACATCATGGCTTGTGGCGAGCATAGCTGAAAAAAAAATTGGGGGAGGGCATCCGATTTGAGAGGGGGAAGATGATCATCATTTATTCTTCTTCATCGACGCCGACGCATTCGGGGCATACCGGCTTTCCTTCCATGGCATAGAATGTTTTTCCTTTTACGGGATTTTGGCAATCCTGCGAGACCAAAACATTGTCTTTACAACTCCATAACAATTCAAATGGTTTTTGAACTGCTAAGGAGTGTTATACTTAACCTGGCGTAGGAGAAATTTCTCCAAAATTAAGGACATACATTACCAGTTATGCTCCGATCTTGGACCTGATTGTAGGAGATAAGAAGTTTTAGTAAAGGGATGCTGACCTTGCATACAAAGCAGTCTGGATGCCACTGCGTGTTGAGGGCGGAAATGTAATTCTCCATGATGGGTTTGTTGCAACCGCCGCATTTTGGCGCGAACATGTCGAAATAGTCCGCGCGGCAATATGGCTTGCCGTCCCTTTCATGGAAGCCATCTTCACCAAACTGCTGGCCGCATTGGGCGCAGAAGAAATGCTCCGTGTGCCAAGTTTTTTCGAGCGCCGTTACGCATTTCTGTAAAGGAAATAAAACTTTAGGATATTAGCCGCAGCGTCCAAGTTCACGTAGCAGACTTGGATGACTAACATCAAGGATGGGTCCATTGCAGTATGCACATCTCGGCGAGAAGAGATTGTGGTAGTCCGGCTCACAGTACGGCCGGCCATCGCGCTCGAAGAAATTCCTCGTTCCCAACTCCTGGTTGCAATGCGCGCATGTGAAGTGCTCAGGGTGCCACGTGCGGCCCAGAGCTGTGATGACCTGCACAGAAGGTTTTGTGTCTTCACTGTTTGAAATTCCACATGTACACTAAATTCACAAAGGTTCTTGAAGGATATTCCACCTGTCCAACGATGGGCTTCTCGCAGGCGTTGCAGCATCCCTTTTGGGGGGTTTGTACTCCTTGGCGGCTCATGTCTGCTCGGAGGGAACCGAGCATGTGTTCTAGGGAAGCGGATTCGGGCTGTCGCGGGTTGCTGCGGTAGTGTTCCTGCCAAGCGCGTTTTTCCCGATGGACGTGGATCCCGCTTTCGCCTCCTGGTGCTGCTCCTGCGCCACTCACCTAAGAAAATTCAATCAATCAATTTCCCCCCTGCTTCTTCGATCAAGAAGAAATCAGAAAGCAGCGGATAAATCAACGAAACTTCAATTTGGACAGAGTTTAAATTGTCCAAATCAAAGTTTACATCTCGCGTGGCAACGTACAGAAGGTAACCAGCCGGACGAAGCGGACTGGAGTGAATGCGATCCGAGTGAAATCTTTGTCTATGTACTCTAATATTATAAGCTCGCGGCCCCACTACGCCTGTGATGTAATGCCGGGGCTATCTTTAGCTGTGAGCTTTTGGGCGAGCGCGAGGGAGACGACGGGAGTTCTGAAGAGCGGCCGCTCGCACGGCTGGAAATAGCGGTGGACCAAGAAAGGCGACTAGTATATATTATAAAAAACGGAAAAGCGTAGTGCAGTGTGCCGAGGTGGCCATGACAGCTGCCGCCCTATATTAAACCTTACTCGGATGAATCACGTCATTGTTTATCCTATCGAACGTATCAAGGCTAGGATAAAAACAAATCATTATTTAATCCGTGTTTACTTATCCACTGATGCCGTGAATGAAATTTGGGTTAGCATAGAGCGGGGCGCAAATTTATTGCTTTCTCTGACATCTGCGCGCTCTTGATTTCAAGTCAAGTGTTTATCTGGCAGCAGGCACTGTCCTCAAATCTCAAGATTTTCTTGTAATTGCTTATAATATAATTAGTTACCACCGATTTAGATACACGATTAAGTTTATACATTCAGTACAAATTAACGTATTAGTTTTAGGAAATTAATTGCTGCCAATCGTTTAGATTTTTTATAAGGGTTCCCTTTTGGATCCCATATTTTTGCCTTGAAGGTAAATAATAGCGACGCCATGAGCACGCCAATTTCTTTAGTGTAGTCATAGGCTGTTGCGAGAACTCCACCACTGTTTCTTTTACTGTAACCAGTATTTCCATTTTTGTGACTTTATTTTGGAGTCACACTAACCTTGAAGTTAGATAGAGACGCCGAAAGAAAGTCGTCCAGCTCTTTAGTGGCACTGGACGCTTGGTATTGTTACACTGTCGTGACCACAGGGGCCGGCGGCGGAGGTATAGGCTGTTGCAAGGGTTCTACCACTATTCCTTGTACTGCAACTGTGATTTGCTTTTATCTTGGCTTCAGTACGAGTCAAACTAACTTTGAAGTCAGATATGGACGCCATAAGATTAATCAGCACTTTAGTGGACTGGACGCGAGGTATTGATCCGGGACCAGCGGTGGAGGTAGAGGCTGATACAAGGGTTCTACCAATATTCCTTAAACTGCAACCGTGATATGCTTTTATCTTGGCTTCAATAGGAGTCACACTAACCTTGAAGTCAGATAGGGACGCCATAAGATCGTCCAGCTCTTTAGTGGCACTGGACGCGTGGTGTTGTCTCACGGTGGTGACCACAGGCGCCGGCGGCGGTAGTAGGGGCTGTTGCGCCGGTTCTACCACCGTTTCTTGTACCGTGACTGTGACTTGCTTCGTTCCGGGCCGTGGTAGGGTGCCGGCTGTAGACGCGGGCGGTACTGGCGATAATGATGCTGCCCGACTGGTGAGAATAAAATAAATTAAATAATATTATAAAATGTAGCCTACTAAAATAATGATAAATAATTCCTTAATATTGCATCTTCGCCCAGTAAAGTAAAATAAATCAATAAAGAAGATTCGTTGTATGGACCCATTATTTAAGAGCAACAATGGGGCCTAAAATATTTAGTTAGTAAGATTTTTCATACTCTTGAGTGTGCTAATGGAGAAAAACAAAACTAGAGTGCGACTCGAGGATATTATTTATATATCTGTGTGAAATCTTTAAAACCTGTTTTTAGTGACTTACAAGCCATTGGCAAAGTTTTGTAATCTCCTTTATTGTAGAGATGAATTACTGTTTGAGTTATACATAATTTATTATTATAAATCAGTCAAATCGGCAGACGATTTTGATTTGTAGACTGAGATCGTTATAACAATTTCAGTCTGCATATATGCAGCGAGCATAATAAAGCAGTTCAAAACAAGCCAAATTGGAACATGTACCTATTGGCAACCTCCGTATACAAATTTATGAGACACTCCCAAGTCTAGATTTATTACCTTTCATGAAGTCCCATATAGAGGCTAAACATGGATACAGTCCGTCAAACTTATCTGACCCGACGGCCAAAATTGGAACAAATTTGCCTGTTAAGTTTTTTTTCATATTAGCGACGCTGTCACTGGGTCAGATAAGTTTGTATTGAAGGACTTTACACACGTTTTATTGTGGTCTATTATAATAGTGTCTAAAATTGCAACACATTAAATTGATATAGTATTAGATGTACCTACATTAGATTTGTATCTCCGAATTAAGCAAAATTCACAGTCTTAAGAAATTAATTTATTTGTAACATGGACCATTGATCCGAAATCCGTAATTTGATTGTGACGAAAAGTTAAATTGTTAAGTTGTGATGTGATGTATGTGCATATTATTGTTTATCTGTACGACATCATTTAATCGGTGTAGCCGTCTGACTATGAGCAGATGTGTTAGAATTAAGTTTATTTCAATTTTTTTATTTTATTTTTATACCTAGTGAGACCTCGCGTTATTCAAAAGATAGTTTTAACTATATATTGTAATATATATAGTATATAATAATAGTTAACCTTAAACATTAATATATTTTTGTACTCTTTTCCGAATTATCTTTAAAATGATATACCGCAACTCTATGTAACGCTATAAAAAATATTTTACTTCGCATTCGCTTCTATGAGAGCCCCCCTGAAATAAAGATTTTTATAACTTTTTAAGCCATATCGGCTGGAGGCTATCGGTTTACATATTATATTTAATTTTTATTTTAATTACGTTCAGTAATTCAGAAGTTATAAAACTCTGTCAGACGGACGGACGGACGGACGGACAAGTGCAAATTCACTCAAGTAGACTCAGAGACCTTCGCTTCGCTCGGTCAATCATATTAAATATTTTCGCAGTACTGTAGTGCTATCTTCAGATCTTCTGTGATAGATAAATAGTAAAAGGTTCAGATATAACAAAATGTTCTTCATTCATTCAGTCAACAATGCTAGGTGCAAAATAGACGTGTAATAAACTTTCTACTATCCCATTAATCTGTAAGTCAGATTATACTTTACTCGGGTATTAGTATAACAGATGAACAACAAATAATTCAAAACGTAGGGCCAGGTGTAACCGTAATCACTAATTACACAGAGTGGTGCGCAGGAGTTGGAGGTGCCAAAAACAATTACTGTAATATTATAACAATGCTAATGTAGCGTGGAGCGTATGATTATTGTTGACGTCCGCTCTCTTACATAGGATAAGGTTCCTATTATACTGTCTTAATAATGTTTATAATTAAAGTGTAAAAGTCTCAGCGGATTAGGATTTAGGAATGGATAGAACAAAATCTGGTCAAGTGCGAGTTAGAGTACGCATAAGCCTAAGTGCTAAAAAAGTTATTTCTTAAATAGTAGGTATACTGAAAGCTCGTACTGACTTTTGATCAAAAAGAACTAAGCAATTCAATGAGGCGGAAAATCATAATTTGTTTCTCCATTTTCATGGTATGGAGACCATGAGAAAGAAGAAGAAAAAATAAATATATTTCAGTCTTTAAAAAGTGTCGAATCTCCTATGAACGTTAAAGCCAGATCCTTGAATGCCCCGTGTCACGGCAAGCTGTCTGCAGCATAGACTAGACACGATAAAAGTTTGTGCTACCTTAAATAATAAACAACATCATGCTTTGTTGAACAATGGAGGCATAGAAGCTGATGATGATACAACAGCGATAACGAAAGAAACAAGGTCACACCAGGACGAAGAAAAGATAGGAATTGTAGTTTCACTGCTTGGATACACAAAGTCAGTAGCGGACTAAACTGATGTTGTGACGTATAAGATCTATTTGTAGCCGCCACGAAAATACGTTTTCACACGGCCCCCTGCATGCGCCAAAATATATTCTCTAACCATAAGACTTGGACGCCATAGAACAAAATGGTAACGTGTTCCAATAAAGGTAATGCTGCGCAAACCAATTCGATTCCCGACTGATGAATTATATAAAACAGCTGATGTACTCTCTGTTAGGAACATGTACATCCTTAAAGTGATTATAAGAAAGCATAAAGAACTATATTATAACCCGAGTATTTACGAAGAAAAAAGGAGGTCTGATCGGGTATGTCCGATAATTCCATCTCGCATTTTACTTACGAGGCGACAATTTTACTATTCTAGTTCGTCACTATACAACAAAGTTAATAAGATCCTGAATATCTATCCCTTAACTGTTAAAAAATGCAAAAATGTTGTTTCAATGTGGCTATGTCGTACGATGATGTTGAAGTTTTTATCAAATGATTAAACACACCAAATGACTTAGCACTAAATCGTAACAGACACAACCAATCCTCACATAATCTCTCTCTCTCTCTCTCTCTCTCTCTCACACACACACACACACACGCACGCGCACACACACACACGCACCACGCACACACACGCACACACACACACAAACACACGCACGCACGCACACACACACACGCACGCACACACACGTACCACGCGCGCGCGCGCGCGCACACACACACACACACACACACACACACACACACACACACACACACACACACCCCTTTGTTATTGTTATTTTTGTTACCGTGATAATATGTTCCTACTTATATTCTCTCATGTATACTTATCCGAGGTAGGCGTTGATGGTTGCGCATCAGTTTATACTATTGCAACCATTATTATTATTATTATCTATAAGAATAAGAAATTATTATATATCCATCCGAGCAAAGCAAGTTAGGGAGGGTCAGCTGGCTACTTAGAAAAGTTCACTTAATGTAGGTAGTAGGTAGGTAGATAATATTATTGTCTTTACAAATATTTGATTTATTTATTTTTCTTAAGATTCCTTTACAGATTTTTTTTTTCATACAATATATCATTACATTCATTAACTAAATCTGAATACCTTAAGTATATTGAAAATTAATAAATGTTGAAAAATTTAGATTTTAACATTTTTGTTATGAGAATCAAATAACGCGATTAAATGAAACGTTTTAGACATCACAAGGACGGATTTAATGATAAATATAAATAATGAATGACCCGACAGCTGCAGTTCTTCAATGCTACAATTTTATATACTATGTATAATAATTTATAATGTAAGAGTGGGTGCTCAAATGAAGAAAGAGAAAAAAGGAGAGGATCTAAAGAATAGTTAATTTAGAGTTAACTTGGAAAAAGGATTGAAGCAATGCGAGAAAATTAGATCTAGATGGAAATTGTTACAAAAATAAAGTAAAAAAGAAGTAAAAATGATATCAGGTATCTTGTTGGCAATGCATAACACCGCGTGTTTAAAATATTGATTTATCCAACTCCTGACAATTGTAATGATTTATGCGCAGCGCACCAAATTGTTTCTAAAATCTAGATGATTTATAGTCTTTTTAGAGGTTGGCTTGCTCTACAGATCCACCTATACCCTGCAGTAATACACTTATTAACTATGATTTAAAATATATTTTGAAAACGTTTCCATAAAACTGACTGCCTAAACCTATTACTGTACAACTACATATTATCATGCACGCGTGAAATGGTGGCAATTCTGGGTGCATGACTGAGCCCAAAAGCCAGACTGATCATATTTTGCGCGATATAAGCCCTCTGTCACTGAAGGATGCAATTAACGTCGGTAAAAATAATGTCGCGTAACAATCTTTTTGTACTAAGACTCTATGGCATACTGTAATACAATTTACTATTTCTACTACTATTTTAATAAATCACAAAACTATCATTCATCATACGTACCAAACGTACATTGCAGACAACGCCGACAGGCTGAACTTGAAACTAAATTCAGCGCTCCAGTATAGATATTCATAATATTCCTGTCCCCAATACATGTAACGGAAAATGGGAACATCGCATGTAAATTAATTCTCATGCAAAATGTTTGGCATTCGTTGGGTGTTTGCAGTCAAAACAGTTATTGAACTATTAAAATTAGCTTAGTTCATTACTGCGCAACACTGCAGTGTCAAACGCTTCATGGTAATCATAAATATTTTGTTTGTAATTATATTACTCTAATTTTATTGCGTTTAATGGATTTATCGTGAAGTCTGAAGATACTTTTCGGTCACTGCTATGCATGTTTAGTTATGTTGTCAATTTTGATAAGATTATCGTCCAAGTTAGCAAGTTTGTGAACAGGCCTACGGCGTTAATGAACCTTTATCCTTTGTGTCCTAAGTTCCTAAGCCCTGTGCCTTTGTTGTAATTTAAGACGAACCATTTTGGGTGACGAATCACTATTCGTTTGGTGACGACAATATGGTGACGATAATTGTGACCAATTCTGTATAACACAATCTTTAAACTAAACTAAAATAACAGCTCTAAATCTACTTCTGTCCTGTCTGTTCCGTCCTATTCGCTGGGATATTAGCGGAATATTTAATGCTGTCATTTTAGGTTATTTTAAAGATTGTGTGCAACAGAATTGACCTCATTGTCAATCGCAATTCGCAACGCAAGTTGATTACAATATTGGTTTCAAATAACTCACTTACCCATTTGGTATATCGGTGCTAAGCTGGTCGAGTAAGGAGTCCACTGTAGGCCTCGTGGAAGCTGGACTGGTGGCGCCGTTTGTCCGTGAATATCCATCTGAGACAATAATTACAATAATCGTAATGACAGTTTGATTAAATCCTATTATTAGAATTAAGGAAAGGATTTTTTTTTAATGGAGAATTAAACATGGCAAATTGGAACATTTATGCAGGAATATAGATATAAATAATCATTGACGATTTCAGATATTTTTTACCTAATACTTAGGACTACAGTAGGCGGTGATAGCCTAGTGGTTGATGTCTCTCGGACTTCTATTCGGTTGGTCGGCGGTTCGATACACGTTTTTAAACATTTGTAAACCTGTGATCTTATTGTGGGTTTCGATTCCGGCAGGGTCAATTTGGAAATTTCAAATTTCTGAATTTTCCCTGGTCTGGTCTGGTGGGAGGCTTCGGCCTTGGCTAGTTACCACCCTACCGGCAAAGACGTATTGCCAAGCGATTTAGCGTTCCGGTACAACGCCGTGTAGAAACCGATAGGGGTATGGGTTTAATATTAACTGCCGTACTCCTTACGGTAAGCCCGCTAGCATCTTAGACTGTATCACCATTTACCATTAGATGAGATCGCAGTCAAGGGCTAACTTGTAGTGTAGAATAAAAATTTGTAAACCTACACTCTGTAAATATTAAGAATCCAACATTGTTTCTTTTCAACAAAAAACTGAAAAAAAATTACACGTTAAAAGCTGCCTGAGCGCTGCGCGATCATATTGAATTATTGACCGAAATACTAAAATATTTTCGCGCTAAACATTTCCACTGCTATTGCAACATTATTCACAATGTTATGAGTATTTTAGCTTTAAGTCGTTATAAAATTCGCATCAAATTCGAAAGTGCTTCGCATCAATAAACCAAACAATCGATATCCTTCGTTATTTCAATGTTACTATATACCTACTTGAGAACTTAAACAGCTGTTTTATTATTCGTTTTATTATTAATGTTCAATTTACGAGTAGCTTCATACTGTTTGATTTAATAAAATCTTCAGGAATGAAGAGTATTCATAGTACTAGCTGATGTCTGCAATTTCGTCCACGTGGATTTAGGATTATAAGGAGCTCTTTTTGCGGGAAAAGATTAACCTATGCGAAAAATCAATCAGTTTCTCCGCTGTGCGCCGGCGGCGTGAATGGCAGACAAATTTACAAACATAGTTTCGTATGTGCTTATAAATATTAATAGGAATAACCCATTTAAAAGAATTCAATCATAAAGATTTAAAAAAATCCTGAGACATACTTAAGTCATTTTTTATCGAAAGCTAATATAATTATGGGCAGTGATATCTACACGTCCCAAAAAGGAGTTATTAATCGTCAGTAACATCACAGCCTTTTTTTGAGCTCAATCTTCATTTGGAGTCGCATGCGTGCGTACGGCCTGCACTTTATGACGTAAACTTTGATTGTTAATGTATGAATAGCTGTCACATATTATGACGCCAAGGCATGCGCTTCTAGTAGTTAGGTTTTCATTGCTGCACCGGATATAAACTTAGGCCAGAAGCAAATGATTTCTGTCATTCATCCTGGTTATCCCATGAACTGCGAATGAGTGCATTTCGAATTGGAATGGGCAGGACATGTACAACGCATGGACAGAGATATTCTTGAGCAGCGTAAGTACTGGGAAAGAAGCGTAGTTGTAGAGGCCGATGAATTGAAGGAGTGGGGGCTGAGGACGGCACTCCTTACTCAAAATACTCTCATTGAAGGAATGGGGTGAGACATGAGGTCTTTGGGAGAAAGGACCAAGAAATAAGTTACTTCGGATCACCTCCGATAGACTTTGCGCAGTTTGCTTGACTTAGCCATCCATGGCTGTAGAATTTTAAAAAGACACACCTATTCTTACTTTGGTAGACCTCGAAGATCTACAGATTTTCACTTTTTTTAACTCATTTCTTTTCTTGCTTTCAATAGTTAATTCAGAAGACCGTGAGTTGTGCTGTCGTCATAGTCACTTTTTCCTTAAAAGAAAAGGTAAACAAGGAGCTTCTTGCTGAAACGCGTAATGATGAAATTGTGGTACGACTTTCGAGAGAACAACCTAACTCGAAATCATCTAAAGCGCCACTCACGCGATTCGCTAATGAAAATTTTGCGGTTTGTTTACCTATACTTATACTTACTATAAGAAAAACTAAACATGGTCGCTAAATCACATCCATCTATGCCTACATTCCTTATATGGGGTAGAGGTTGGGTATTATCTATTTATAAACTGTCTGCAGATAGCTGACATCATCGCTTCGTTGTTGATCAGACACGCTTGCTAGTTGCTACCATATTAATTAGATTTTTCACACGAAAAATATGGAAGTAACGTTATTATTGACGGACAGACAGACGGGAGTGGTGCCAGAGCTTTTTGCAGGATTTTATTGGCAAAATCTGCATTTCATTCAGTCATATAGTTTTAGTTAGGTACTATAGACAGATGTATAATTAAATAATAAAGAGAGATAAATCTACATGGAAGACGACCCTATTAGTAGACACCAAATTGAACTGATTAAACCTGAATTAAACTTGAACGGATCGATTGATTCTGATAGATTTACAGTCGAAGTCCTCAGTAATATGATTCTCTAATGACCTCAAATAAGAATGGATACTGTAAGAAATTCTTTGCCCATTCTCAGATCTGACTAATGATAACTTTTCTCGTGTGGTAAGACGATGCAAAATTCAAATTAAAACAAATGCAATACGTATAGAGTTCATGTGCAGTCAAACCTCGGTGTGCCTGCCGTTTTTCTATGAAGTGGCGAACTTGAGCCAAAAACAATAATCGTAGGTAAAGTATCTACCTACCTAGTTCTTCAATGGTAATTAGTACAAGCGAAAAATACGTTTTGAAGTCATTGCCAAAATCAAGAACGTCAAGACAATAGACACGTTCTTCATTTTCATTGTACATTATGATGATGAACTGGTTAATTTTCAGTTCAAAGGGATAATAGTAGAAACAGTAGAATAACGAAATCCGACTGTTCATGAAATTACGTTATAAGAGCGCCGTATGGATCTGAACCATTAAGTCAATGATCTGAACATTACGAGGAAAAATTTTACGAGTTCAAGGATTAAAATTTGCGATTTTAGGGACTGATAAACTTATATTCAGTTGGACTCAACTTCTGTCCATACAAAAAAAAATGGTGTTTTCTATGGAGCTTTCGCTTAGCTTTACGTCATAGTAGCTGGTATTTTTATGGTTCAGTTTTTATTTCGTCTTCATCGCTAAATCTTCAAATTCGAAATGCTCAATTGCATTGGAATTTACACAGATTTATCTAGACTTGCTTGCACCTGGAAGCTTGGGGAAGCACCAGATAGTCTTCTGTTGGATTCTATGCAAGAGATCTTCGTCCAGAAGTGGACTTCTATCATTGAAGATGACGACGACACCGAAACCTGGAGAGTAATCGAGCGTGTAGAGTTTATCAGTTCCAAAATTGAATT
The DNA here is from genome assembly GCA_964035005.1 of Erebia palarica. NCBI lineage: Eukaryota > Metazoa > Arthropoda > Insecta > Lepidoptera > Nymphalidae > Erebia > Erebia palarica. The sequence goes on from OZ035983.1 coordinate 43,704,045, forward strand.
CTAATGGGAAAACCCGGTTTCTTTTACTATAGCAACATTTAAAAATTAAATGAGTTATAGCAGTTTCCGAAATATGATGTTATAAAATACAGACATAACGGAAAATATGATGTTATAAAATACATGGACATATCCTGTCGATTATCTCTTGTGTTGAGATGTAGATTTCCACAATTCATGTCGTCGGAAACACTACGGCTTTTCAGTGTCATGTGTCGAAATTCACTGTCAACTCCGTGCCAAGAATCGTTACGGTTTCCACATTGTAATATTTGTAGCGGAAAGGTTAATAATAATATGTTGTATCGAATTAATGGATGACCTCATAAAAACTTCACGTGCTCAGTCGGTTTTATCTGGTTTGGTGGATTTTAGCAAAATATCTGATATGCTAAGAATTCTTTGTACTTAAGCAAAGTACCTAACGTCTAGCTCTATAAATAAATTTTTTAGGCTTTTAAAAATCCCGTGGGAACTTACTCTCTAATTTTCTGGGACACTTCTATCGGAAATTTCGTTTCTTTTAGTTCCAAGTATGTGCGTTCCAAGTATTTATTCAAAATGTAAAGCGAAAGTTAGGTTAGAAAAGGATGGTTCTGAGTTTGCCATAAGTAGAGGCGACCCGACAAGGTGACCCGGCATCACCTATTTTCACGGCAGTTCTCGAAACCATTTTTAGAAACCTCCAATGGGAGAATAAGGGCCTGAAGATTGACGGTGAATGCTTAAGGGGCCTTATACAATCAGGCCGCAGCCAACTTTAGGTATATAACTCGCCACACTACAGCATATATCTGTACGCATATATAGCACTACGCTTTACGCTCGATTTTATAGCCAACTAATCAATTTTGTAACTTGAAATATTTGATTATTTATTTACTACATATTATCTATGCCTCCGTGCCACATTATTATAGTAAATACTAGCAGACGCACCCCTGCTTCGCTCGGGTGAAATTTTTAAAAATTCCTTGGAGGTCGAATTTCCAAAAATCCTGAAACACGTGTTTCTTAAATCCCTATAGTAAAAATCTGTAGGTATTTAACTCGCCACAATACAAAATATTTCTGCAAGCACGTATACTCTACGCTCTACCACAGTAAACGGATGAAACTACCTAGAAACGTTCGAAACAGCTCACTCACACAAACATGCGCATCGACATTGCCGTCAGTAGTGATTGCCGCGTCATGACGAGTGGTCACGTATAAATCTATTTCCGCGATCTTTTTAAAAATGCAAGGAGTGTATTGCGTAGTATACGGCTGTTTGAACTCTGCTTCAACAAAACCGGAACTATCGTTTTTTAAATTCATTCTAAATCGATATTTGGGGCTCCCTGGGAACAAAAAACAGGAAACTGGTAACAAATTTTAAAAAATCTCTGTTATCGTACCGATTTCGTACAAAATCGATATATGAGGATCCCTAAGATCACAAGACAGGAAACTGTTACCAAAATTAAAAAAAATCAGCGCCATTTTGAAATGTTTGTTATTGGACCGATTTCAGTCAGCGCCATTTTGAAATTCTCTGTTATTGTACCGATTTCGTTCAAAATCGATATCTGTGGATCGCTAAGATCACAAAACAGGAAACTGTTACGAAAATTTAAAAAAATCAGCGCCATTTTGAAATTCTTTGTTATTGTACCGATTTTGTTCAAAATCGATATCTGACGATCCCTGAGATCACAAAACAGGAAACCGGTACCAAAATTTTAAAAAATTAGCGCCATTTTGAAATTCTTTGTTATTGTACTAAAAAAGTTATAAAAGTTTTATATTTTGTGATCCCAGGGAACCCCAGATATCGATTTTGAATGAAATCGGTACGATAACAAATAATTTCAAAATGACGCTGACTCTTTTTAAATTTTGGTACCAGTTTCCTGCTTTGTGATCCCAGGGACCGTCAGATATCGCTTTTGAACGAAATCGGTACAATAACAAAGAATTTCAAAATGGCGCTGATTTTTTAAAATTTTGGTAATAGTTTCCTGTTTTGTGGTCTAAGGGATCCTCAGATATCGATTTTGAACGAAATCGGTACAATAACAGAGAATTTCAAAATGGCGCTGACTTTTTTTTTATTCTGGTAAAAGTTTCATAATTTGTGATCCTAGGAACCCCAGATATCGATTTTGAATGAAATCGGTACAATAACAGAGAATTTCAAAATGGCGCTCACTTTTTTAAAAGTCTGGTAAAAGTTTCCTGTTTTGTGATCCCAGAGAACCCCAGATATCGATTTTGAACGAAATCGGTACGATAACAAAGAATTTCAAAATGGCGCTGACTTTTTTTAAATTTTGGTACCAGTTTCCTGCTTTGTGATCCCAGGGATCGTCAGATATCGCTTTTGAACGAAATCGGTACAATAACAAAGAATTTCAAAATGGCGCTGACTTTTTTTAAATTTTGGTACCAATTTCCTGTTTTGTGATCCCAGAGAACTCCAGATATCGATTTTGAACGAAATCGGTACGATAACAAAGAATTTCAAAATGGCGCTGACTTTTTTAAAGTTTGGTACCAGTTTCCTGTTTTGTGATCCCAGAGAACCCCAGATATCGATTTTGAACGAAATCGGTACGATAACAAAGAATTTCAAAATGGCGCTGACTTTTTTTAAATTTTGGTACCAATTTCATGCTTTGTGATCCCAGGGACCGTCAGATATCGCTTTTGAGCGAAATCGGTACAATAACAAAGAATTTCAAAATGGCGCTGATTTTTTAAAATTTTGGTAACAGTTTCCTGTTTTGTGGTCTAAGGGATCCTCAGATATCGATTTTGAACGAAATCCGTACAATAACAGAGAATTTCAAAATGGCGCTCACTTTTTTAAAAGTCTGGTAAAAGTTTCCTGTTTTGTGATCCCAGAGAACCCCAGATATCGATTTTGAACGAAATCGGTACGATAACAAAGAATTTCAAAATGGCGCTGACTTTTTTTAAATTTTGGTACCAGTTTCCTGCTTTGTGATCCCAGGGATCGTCAGATATCGATTTTGAACGAAATCGGTACAATAACAGAGAATTTCAAAATGGCGCTGATTTTTTAAAATTTTGGTAACAGTTTCCTGTTTTGTGATCGGATCCTCAGATATCGATTTTGAACGAAATCGGTACAATAACAGAGAATTTCAAAATGGCGCTGACTTTTTTTGAATTTTGGTAAGTTTCCTATTTTGTGATCCCAGGGAACACCAGATATCGATTTCGAACGAAATCAGGACGATAAAAAAGAATTTCAAAATGGCGCTTACCGTACTAAAATTATTGGGAAAAAGTTTGTTAGTAGGATTGTTCTTCGATCACGCCGTAACAGACTAACGTATTGACCTAATTTTTTGCATAGGTATAGTTGGCTATAATAATAATTGAGTGTAGTTATGGGCTCTGGAGTGTCATAGACTTCAATTAATACATTCATACATACATCCAACATACACACTCACACACACACGCATAATTATGCATACATAGACTCCTAATCTCGTACCCTTTCCTTTTGGCTTTGCTGTAATCGGGTAAAAAAAGGGTAATTGAGAACTTTCTTCTTTGTGTCGGATAACAATATCAAGTTTTATCAAGCGCAGTATACAACACGGTGTTAATTTTGTCGTAATAAATTTCATGCAAAAAAGCGATACACCCACCCGTTCACGAGCGCATCTCAGCGCGTACTGAGCGCCAAACGCCTAGCGGCCGGCTTCTTTCCATAGAAAATGTATGAAGAATTTTTTGTGTTGACACATAAATGACAAAGTATTTATTTGTATGCATAATGTTCCAGCATTTGGGTAGAGGACTATATAAGCCCCATTCTTTTGTTATTTTCAAGTTAAAATATGTAGCTGATCTAGCTTTATGGGTTCCTATCCAGACCCCATTTTTCGTCATTTTCAGCAGTTCTTGCGTTCGTAGAAACGTATTTATTCCGAAAATTTGTATGGGAGTGTGCATTTTTTATGGGGTCTAACTAGAGATGAATACATTACCTTTAATTTAATACCATAATATCCCAACAGCTGTTATTCCATTTATCTATAAATGGTACTTGAAAAAGTATGATATCTGTATAAGGGGCCTTAAGTCACCTTCGTTTCGCAGATGATATAGTGGTGTTTGCAGAAAATGCATTGGATCTCGGCAATATGGTAGAAGAGCTGGCACGAGAGAGTGCAAAAGCTGGCTTATCTTTGAACACCTCGAAAACCAAAATCCTAACAAACGCCGAAACAATAGATATAAAAATAGGATTTGAAAAAATAGAGTACGTGAACGACTACGTGCAGCTTGGTCAGTCAGTCTCTTTTGAAAACTGTACTGAGATAGAAATCAATAGAAGAATTGCCATGGCATGGAAAAAGTTTTGGAGTTTTAAAGAGATAATCAAGAGCAAGGAGATTGACGTAAAAATAAAAAAGAAATACTACGAAGTCGCAATAATGCCATGCCTAACGTATGGATGCCAAACGTGGTCCCTCCGAAAGGAAGAAGAAGAAAAATTTGCTATATGCCAAAGGAAGATGAAGAGAAGCATGCTTGGCTTGAGATTAAGGGACAGAATAATTAATAAAAACATTCGAATGAGGACTAAACTAGTAGATATAATTAAAAGGATAAGAACATTAAAATGGAATTGGGCTGGACATTTATGCAGACTAAAAACACGAGGGGGAAACACACTGAATGGGTTCCAAGAGATAGAAAAAGGAAAAGGCCGTCAAAGAAAGAGGTGGCGAGACATTTTTTTCAAAATATGTGGGCCGAACTGGATAAGTCAGGCCAGGGACAGAAAGCGTTGGAAATATTTGGGGGAGGCCTACGCCGTAGAGGCGACTTATACGTTAAAATAAATAAATTGACAGATTCCATATCTTGTATATTTTTATTGACTAAATTGAATTTGTAATATGTTTAATAATATAATTTAATAATGTGAGAGTAATTTGTTTTTAGGTAGTTTTTTAATTTGTATTAATGTTATTAATTGTAATTATGTTAATTTAATTTTAACTCTTAATTTTAATATATATTTCAATCAAATCAGTCACTGACAATATTTGCATTAGTAAAAATGGTAACTTTAAATGTATCTTATTATCTATGTGTATTTTTTTATAACGTTTTAGAAATAAAACCTATTTTATTTATTCATTTATGAGCGTTCCCATGGTACTTAGGCTGTATGATTTTACCTGATAGTGAAGTCATAATTAGATGCCCAAATCGATATTCCAATTTGGTCTTGAAAACTAAAAACTCTTTTTTCTTTTTTTATTGCAAGATAGGCTTACGCTTGACGACAATCATGCTTATGAAAAACAATACTGAGATCTAAGATTTTCAAGAAAATACTCAAAAATCTCAAAAGGGTAAGGGTAAAATTAACTGAAAAGTTTTAACCGTAAGAAGACGTTCTTCGTTGCGTTCATTCAATAATCAATACCCATATTGTCAAGCAAGTTATTATTTTTACGGAACATGGTAGGTAATTACTAATTAGTAACAGTAACATATCGTCACCTCCATGGCATTCGTCGAAATATTGATTTCACTAAAATTGCAGATTCGTAAGTTTACCATGGAAGTGACGATATTATGAAGTGGAATAAACATACATATACTTGAAAGTAGTTCAACGCGAAGACAAACATTGCCTGCACATTAATCCGTTAATCTAAACAATCTGTAACATTCACTCTATTTCAGTACCGTTTGGAAACGGCGGCCTTGCCAAAGACAACGTCTTACTATACTTAGCGTGGAATAGTAAATAGATTGTCTGCAGGATAACTAAAACTACACTAGTGGTTCGCCCCGAACTGAGACCTCGCGGTATCCATGAGATAGTTTTAACTATATATTGTAAAAAAAAAAAAAACTTAAGTTAACTTTTTTTTATCCCACGTAAGATGGTGCTAACGTCTATTATCTGTAAGCACAAACGAATAAAAATTTACATAGCGCCATCTATTGACATCATTGTGAAGCTCTATTCAAAATACTGAAGCTCATTAAAAATTAAACAATTTCGTTTCCTTGTAATATTTATCTAATTTTAGTATATGTTGTTCATGTACAGGATATAATTCAAATAATTGATCAAGTTTCAGGCTCAACCGTTCAGAAAATTGAGAGTTCTGAGGTCAACTTCGGACGTTAGAAAATCTCCACTTTGAAAGCCCATTTCGTGAATAAAAGGAGAAAAATTAAAAAAAAATCTTAGACTCTATTCCTAATTATCTTTAAAATTATATACCGCAACCCTATGTAACGCTATAAAAAATGTTTTACTTCGCATTCGCTTCTATGAGAGTCTCTTCGTAAAACTTACCACTTTGATCCGTGTACGTATTCTTTTCGACATAGTTTCCGTACCTCGCGTTGCTTAGGTCATCAAGTAGCGTGTCTAATTCTGACAGGTTCCCTCGACCAGTGGTCCTGCCGTACCCAGGGGACTGACTGGTATACCCAGGGGACTGGCTTGTGTACTCCGTCCGAGTAGTGTAGCCAGACTGGTTGTTGAAGCCAGGGGACTGGTTGTTGAAGCCAGGAGACTGGCTGTTATAGCCTGGTGACTGAGTAGTGTAACTGGGCGAATGGCCATAGCTCGTAGTGTATTTTGCTGGTGCAATTTTTTCGTGGACTGTTGTTGTGTTTTGGTAGGTGGGCTGTGGGCAAAGAAAACAATAGTGTTATAAAATATCTCGAAATGTTTTCCAAATGTACTTACTTATAGTCCCACAAAATCATCTGACCCGGTGGCCAAAATAGGAACTAATTTTTATGCCTGTTTAGTTTCTGTTTTTATTTTATTTTTCACAGGTACCAGCGACGCTGTCACCGGGTCAGATAAGCTTGTCGGACTGTAGCTACATTCTAAACATACGAGTATAATATATTATATGAGGTAAAGATTCTTAAATCATTACCTACATTAAAGTTTTTAATAAAACCTATTTCGAGTTTCAAACTTTAAATGATTTCTGAGTAAAAATCCAAAATACAGCAGTTGCACCGTATATTATCAGTCTCCAGATTGTCAAGCGTTTGATGATAGAAGATAGCCGGCGCTTGATCAATTCCATACAAATGGTACCACCATTTCTATGGAACGCTTTAACGCGAATGCATTCGAACAGGGAAAAATCGAAAAGGGATTAAAGAACTTTGAACTTGAACTTTATAGATACATAAGCATGTCTATCAATATAAGTTTCGAGAGTTCCGTTATAAGATTTCAAGAAGCAACCTCTTATTTATTAGTATGTAAACACTGCATATTTACTGGATGCTATCCAAGACGATTTTCCTAGCGCTCACCAGAATTATTTCTAGCTAGGTTAATAAAGCCATATATATGATGTAGATGGCGCTATGTAAGAAGAACTAGTTACAGAGGGCGCCTGTCCCGAAGCGAGATGGTGGAACGATGAAGTGGAAAAACTGGTGGTTCTTAGCACCGAAGTATAAGGATAAGCTGAAAGTGAATGAACTAGAAGTTTAATTCGCTATAGTCCGCTACAGTAGACAAATCTGTGTGGTACAGTGCGTGTCTTTCACCTGCAGCATGCGACACCCACCACCCAGCAATTCGCACAGGCACAACACCGCACCACACAAATCACTCTCAACGTACGTTTCACTCCGACACCGGAGCATCTTCAGGAGATGTTGACTCGGCAATGCAAGTATAACTTCTTTAGAATCGTTGTGATTTGAAAATTCGATGAAACGAAAAAGCTACACTAAAAAGAGACAAACTAGGATTTAGCCTGCGAGAGAATGAGATAGAATACAAGTTATATTTATCTCATTCTCTGGAAGGCTACTTTTCTGAAGTTTCACTTCCACCGTGTGTGAGTAGGGATGATGACAACTCAACCAAATATGCAACTATTTATCAAACTTAATAACGCACTTTTAGTATGGAAGTCTTATGAAATTCACATTTGTGACGTCATGAAATTTCAACGCACTTTTTTTCTTTAAACTATATCTTCAAATGGTTATCAAACTTAAAAATAATCGAGGATGTGTTTTTTAGGTCTTTTGGAAGACCCTCTATTTAACAATAGTTAGAAATAATTTATTTTTGATATAGGCATCATCCCTATTGCACACACACACACACACACACTTTTTTTTCTTGTTCGAACTGTCGTGACTGATTTTCATTATAAACATGTATATGAACAGCTCTTCTCAAGGGGTTTTTATGTCGGAGTGTATCAGACTAGTTGCGAAACCGTCCTTTGCGGGGTTCGTATTCTCATAACGAACAAAAAGAATGTTCATTGACTTATGAAAGAAAAAGCACATGTGCATATGTCACCGTAAGATTGTAAAAACCGTTAGATTATAATCAAACTCGCGAAATTCTAAACTGTCGAAAAATTACAATTTAACGCATTATTTTCCGGTAGATTGTAATCTGATAGGTATCTAAACCCGATAAAACCTAAGTGCCCTACTTGCTTATTTATGTCGAACCCTTCTTCTTCTCTTGGTTTATGGCTTTGAGTAGTGCCAAGCATGTCGAACCCTAACCTAACCTACAAGAAAGAGACAAGAAAACGTAAATAAAATGACTATTTCAAAAATTGAAACTCAGAACATTGAACAGTTTACAATCTTTCGACAGTTTAGAATTTCGCGAGTTAGATTATAATCTAACGGTTTTTACAATCTTACGGTGACACATATATATTAACTTCCAAAACCTTAGACAAATAGAATTACAAAGTCATGCGTACTCCGATAGAAAATAACTCGAGTTGAGCCGTTTTAATAATTGTACACTATTTCTTTTATATATTTTTCTTTTATATATTTTCTATGCCTTATGAGAAAGAGCGCATGCGCATATTATTTAATTCCAAGACTTTACATTGTGTTGGCAAACGGCGTTAACAACGACATTACAATTTGTAACAAATAGGTCCCAACTGGGGCCATTCTGCCAATGCTTAAAACCATTGTTTCATTATTGTTGACTTTCGTGTTTTAGAATTATAATCATTTTGAGTAATATTGCGCATTATACGAAGGCAGTATGGCCCCAGATTGGATACGAGTTACTATTCTTTACGTATGTAGTCACGGAAATAAATAGAAAAGTAATTAATATTATCACCGAATTATTTACACCGGTGACTAATACAATTGAACCACAAAATGTTTTAATCAAGAAAGATGTTTACAATAATTTTATTAGTCACGTTCTTGGGTGTATCATAATAATTATAAGTGCTTTGTTTTAACTATCCTTTTATCGCTCGACACATTTTTTGGAGATTAAACTATCATTTAATAACCAGAGTCCATGGTTTTATTGTAATTAAATAAAGTAGTTTAATCTCGACACACATAGAAATGTTTTCCGAACAACTCATAGGTTTACTCATTTGAATTGAATGGATCGTAGAGTAGTAGTAGTTGCAGTAGTAACATTTTTACAATAGGCTATAATCAAACCTCGAATCTCTCTCTCTCTCTCCGCGTCGTATTCCTCATTACTGAGGGTCGTGACCCCTTTCCATGAATCAAACGATGGTAGTAGTTTTCTTGGGATAATAATGCGCCTCCCTAATCCTTCGGCAAACGACTCGACTAATAGTATTTAAACTCTTAGGTTTTTGTAACGGTTATTATCAGATGTTAGTGATAATAACTGGGACCGACAGCTTAATGTGCTCTCCGAGGCACGGAGGACTCGAAAAGGCCAAATTCGGTCACCCATCCAGTTACCGATTTGGGACAACGTTTCTTAACATTAGTAATCGACTGATATGCATTGTCACAAAACTCGAGTAGATGTGCGTTTACATATAGTCAATCAGAGAGTTCATAATGTAAGCATAGGTAAGTGATGCAATTTGATTTGTGATGTAAATATAATAACAACTTATTATTATGTAGTTCATGGTTCAAAGCAATAGGATAAACAACTGATGACTACATAGGTACTTAGTCTATACGCGGAGGAAAAGTTAAAGATTAAGACTCTGTTCGTGACACACATTTTGTGACACGATGACGGTCATATCAGTCACAACTTACAGCATTTGCTAATATATCGTGATAGTAGTTTATGAAACTGGAGCGTACCTAGTTATGTGCAGTTTCATTTAACTGATATTGATTTAATAAAATCATGGCAGCATATTTTGTCTTCCGTAGGTTTTAAGCTTCTCTTAACCCAAGCTTCGTATCCACTAGGGGACAAATGTCCCGCGACACGTGTTGCTCGACTTCGTTCGGCATCACACGACAAATCTGGCAACAGGCAACAATGGGCAAAAGGTTGCAAGGCAAGGTGTCTGGCGAAATCAGTAGTCATTGCCCAACGTCGCCCGACATTTCTAGCGTGTTACGGGACATTTGTCCCCTCGTGAATACGAGGCTTTAACCTTGGATCGCCCAGAGTCCTGCAGGATTTCGAGTCCTTCCGGAAGGACGCAACTTTTTTCGATCACATTACCGTAATGGTATGTCGTAAAAAGTTCAAATTTAGATGAAAAAATAGCCTACTTTTGCTTCTTTTACATAGTGCAAAAATGGGCTACTTATTACAACTTACCTTCAGTGGGCGAGCCATGGCGCTTGACGCAGCGCGTTCGCGACCGCGTGATCTGTTACGAGGCGCCCGCGCCGGGTACGAAAAACGCAGTCGTCAACATTTTCGTGAAAATAACTTTTAAGTTAAATATTTGGAGTTGTGTTGTATTTGGAGTCAGAGTTTTGGACAAAAGTAAATTGCGCGTGCAATGGGATATTGATGGGCCAGATAATACCATTAATATAATTTATATTATTAAATCCTGCAAATCCCGAATATGATAAGTTTGGTTTTACATTTTGTTTATTATAAGCAACTTTTAAAGCATAATTGTTATCAATATTTATTTGCACACAAAATCTAATTAAACACATAATCTTATTCTTTTACCTATTTTTATAAAATGCTCCAATATTGCTAATAGTTATCGTATCATTGAGATTGATACCTTGTAATATAAGTTACATTAAAATTACTATGTTTTTCAGGACGCGAAGATAATATGATTCGGATATATGGTGAATGCTTGCTGATGCCGAGCGGGAAGTCTTCGTCGTTGTTCGAATCAGAGTTAGAAGACGAAAATCATAGTATAAAAACTATTAAAAAATCTTAGTCATTTTTTTATCATAAATAAAATCATGAAAATTCTTTAACCACTCAGTTTTATTTTCAGCAAGTACCTCACTGAGCAGATGTTTCTTACTTCTGGCTAGCGTGAGTTCAAGGTCAAGGTCACGGTACTGCCGGAAGGACTAGATAAAATTTCATACAAACCGCGTCCTTCAAGCAGGACGCGCGGCAGTCTTCCGGCAGGACAAAAACCAGTCCTTCCGGCAGCGCTTCCAGCAGGATACACCATTTTATGGTTAAGCTTTTCTCTATTCTATTTTTTCGCCGTTTTTATTCCTTGACCAACATGAAGAAATTTTACCTTGGTATCATGATACAAAGCCAAAATTTGTTCAAACTTCGCCAACTAAATTCAAAAGTTACTTTTACTAGCGGTGCTCAATTAAAATGACGATTTACCATGACTCAATCTTTTATTAATTTGGGTATCAGAATTAACACTACGAACTACTACTATTGAGCTCGAGAGTCGAAATCAAGATTGTTCAAGAAGAATAAGAACAGAATTAAACTAGTTTTGCTATTTTCAACTTACAGATGAAGGTTTAGCGTAATCCGAGCTGATGTTCCTGGAGCCATTGATTGAGCCGTATCCAGTCGAGGTTGGTGAGCTGAGGCTTCCTCCTGGTGAACTCAGCCGGCCTGGAGAACTGCCCCGGCCAAGCGGAGATACGGTCCGGCCCGGAGAACTCGTCCGGCCGCCAGGTGAACCGGTCCTTCCAACCGGACTGCTTACTCGTCCCGGATTTATTGAGTTCTGAAGGTCCGCTAGCAGGGCATCTGGAATTCATAAAAGAAAGTCGTGAGTTAAGTATGTTGAAGGCAATATATCACATAGGAGGAGTAAGGGCAGATGAATCACAGACCAAGATATTAGTCACTTATTTTTAACATCGCGACGCCATAAAGACCATTTTGAAAAAGGTTCGTGTAAAGGTCTTCGTTTATAGAGCCACATCGATATTGGATGATGATGTGCTATACGCTGAACTCCAGTATTTTATTTTAATATCCTCACTCACTCCTCTAGCAGAGATTGTTCCATTGGTTGCAGGCAAAATGTAGGAAACCGATATATATATCATGTACTGCATTTGCATTGAGACTACTATTATTTCATTTGGCTTATTTATTATGGTTGGGCGTAAAAGCATATATTAAATTCATTGTACAAAAGCTAGTGATTCTGCACAATTCTGATTTCTAAATGCTCAAAAGCCTCAAAATCTCAACCTTCTGTTATCTTTAGACGGCCCACCATTATAACTGATTGAACCAAATTTGGTACATAGAGTCACTGAGTAGAGATTACGGGTTTACTCCGGAAAATTGTTAAATTCGCACGAGATGTTAAAGTAACTTAAACCCATGCGGACGCAGTCACGGGCGTTATCTAGTAGCACATATTTTTACAATGGTAGCAAATGTAGGTACTGCAATAGCTATAGTTTATCCGTTGCTTACATATTTACACAGACGTTAAATAAACGAGTGGAATAGGTCATTTGGATGTGATGTCATGTTGGTTAAAATAAATCGAGGGTCTTCTAATTGGTTCCAATGAACACGCGACGCGTTCACAAATTAACTTGGTCGCTGATGGCAAAATTTATAGTGCTATAAGCAGTTCCTTGGTTATTTTTTATCCTCAACTTTAAATCTTACCTTGGTATGTGTTAATATGGATCGCAATATCAACCAAGGTGAATAGTAATATATGAATATATAATAATATGAAACGAAATATTTTGTGCCAATATCAATAATTATAAAGCTGACGGCCTTCCCGGAGCAGTAACAACGGCTGTACTGTTTTTTTAAAAATTCTGGCTGTTACTACTTGCCAGCCAATTACTAGCCAAACAGTAAAGTCGTCAAGCAATAAAGCGTTCGATGCCCGGGACGATGCCGCGTAGAAACCAATTAGGCTTATGCGTGTCATTAACCATTTTAAGTAGTGAAGAAGTTCCAAGTTTAATTCAAGTAAGCCCGCTTACACCTTAGACTGCAATGCAACGATTCACCACTAAGAGGTCAAAAGGAAAACTCATTAGTTATCGATTTCTTTTTAATCTGGACAGAATATCAACAGAATACCAATGTTAATATTCCAAAAACCTTTCGTATCGATAATCGGCGCTTATACAGCTCTAGGTAAGAGTATCAATGTCTACTGCAAAGAATTATCTGGTGATAGCATTTCGTCATAAGTTTCAGGTGCTCATAAGTTTTAGGTCGTAACCTTCAGCGCGAAGCGCGTTTTTGGGGAAGAACGCTGTAGAAGAAAAATGTCACGCCGATTTGTGCAGCTCTATATGAAGGTACCGGCATTACAGTTTTGCGTGGACGTTTTGTCCTGTCGGTTTTGTAGTATGTTTTCGCCCTTATCCTTGATATGGTTCTGTAGTGGAACCATTCTATTGCATCTCTCAGTAATGACTAATAAGGATTCGCGATTCAAGATCTTTGACCCTATCAAAAATGTAGATAGCCTAAAGCCATAAATCCGAAGTCTCCGATATGGAATTAAAACCTATCTAGTATCTACCGATAAAATATTGTTTTTCACGGCACGTACTTCTTTAAGTTACTTCTCGTACGTGTAATACAAAATCTAAGGCATTTGCGAATACGCATTTTTTCGCATTGAAAAAAAAGCAACTCCAGGCTTCAAGTAATGGTGATCAAAAACGAGTTTTAATTCGGGACAGTTCAACGGTCCCATAATATCTTTACAATACAGTTAGTAACACAAAATCTTACTAAACAAAGACACCAGAACAGTCACGTTTATATCGATTGATAAAAGTAGAAAGTTAATGGTGAGATACCTAGAGATAATACAAACATTTGAAGTGCTATATCTGATTTTTTTTATATCAAGTTTAGATCGAATAAAATTTATCGTCATGCATGCGTCGTATTTCTACTAGGGACTCAGAATTTTATGTGACACAGTGCGTCGAAAGCCTTATAGATTAATTAAATTGGCAATCTGGGTTTAAGGTTAAAGTTTGAGTTATTATTGCAAAATTGAGTAACCAGTAGTTGAGATTTGCATAAGTATCGACCTAGAACAGTCTCCGACCACGATGCCGGAGGAAAGAAGAAATGAACAAGTATAAAAAGTGTGTTAAATTTTGACTGCTACACATTGATGTATAACATATGACTTCAATGCTGCTATATTGATTCATATGCGTTGATTGTATTGTCAGGCCAAATAGGCCTGACAAGCAAGTTCTGAGAAATCTTTTCGGAATAATTCTAAAGTCACGACCAATTATAATATGTGAAGTTGTAAGTAGCATCGGCTAATAAAAATAAATCGTTATCTGTTTGATCGTGTAAGTACCCACATAATGTACGTTATCTTATCGGTCAAACTGCTTAAAGAAGTATTGTTTCTGAGATACTACATAGAGCTCAACAGTTCGGAGATGAGATACTTAAAATGTTATGGTTTTCGTCACTTAAAACACCGCCATCTCTTTACGCAATGTTAATTTAGTTTTATCACTAAAACGTGGTAATAAAAAAACTATTTTTGAATCAAACACAGTCTTTATATTGTTGTAGGGTCGAGCGAGAATGTTGTTAAGCAATATTCAACAAATGTCTTGATAAATGAGATATAATTAAAATATCCATTAAGTTCAGTTTAAAGGATCTATTTATAGGAATATGAAAACAATAAGTTACAGATATTGTTATAGGATTCCAAATAAAAATTTGTAGCTCAGTTGCTCTACTGACTATCAGAATCTATGTTCTTCATTAATGTTTAAGCAGCTATATTTGTTTAATTTCAATTTTCAGCTAGATACATTAAACTATACAAAGTATATACATGATATATCAAACGCTATAGCGTAGCGTAGCTTATGTTCCACATAATACATAATTTTATTAGAGAAGGTAAAATAACATATTCAATACCTAGTCCTTCAACTGCCTCGAAAACATCTGCGTAATCAGTTTGGGGCTCAAGATTTGTATGGGTTTTCAATATTTTCCCATAAACATCGTCATTTACATTATAATGTGCTTTCGACATTATGGCAGCACTTAAGTCAAAACTTCTTGATTATTCTTTAGTTTCTGAACGTTCACCAACACCACCCAACATTCAAACTACTTTTCAGAATTCAAAATTGGAATTTCTTGTTAAACTTCTTGTCCAGTTAGTTTTAAACGATAACGATTAAACGAACTGGTTGCACAGAATTCGCGAACTTTTATAAAATAAAAAAAGACAAAAAGCTACACGAAAAGGGCAGCGGAAGGATTCTAAATTTAAATATCTTTGCCCTCTAGACGGTTTAAGGCGCGGGCGGCTGTCTTATGGACTAATGCAGTACTGATTCACCTCAAGCGCAGACCGCAAAAATCGCGCACGGCCTAACACATTGTTCACATAAATATTTGGGATTCCGCGGCTTTTTTATAGACGAACAGCTACTGTAACGTTTTACGCCTATTTCGCCACTGTTGATATGTGTTTTCAGTTATAAACTAGCGCGAGTAAAAGAGGTATTTTTATTTTTCCTCAGCCAAAATCCACCAGTCAGAAATCGATCGATGTAACTACCAAACCGTCCATAACTTACTACTTAATGAACAATTGCTGAGTTTCCTGTCAGTTCTCCGCAATAAATTCTCCTTTCCAAATCGGCGGTAGAGGCAAAATAAGACGTATTATTAGGCCCACCAGCATGTCCTATTATGAAAACAACTTGAGTATTGAAACTAAGATGAACTCTTGAATAGACAATTAGCCGCCATGCTGAACCAAGTATCACAATTGACAATGAATCTGAATGTTGTCTTCACAATATTATTTAACACTCAAATTTTGTACCTGTCTGATTATATCCACGCTTGTAATACTTTCAGTGACACCCTTTTCGCAATCGAGTCCATGTTTCTAATCAAGCTATATACTAATAACTTAAAAGCAAGCTTTCTCTTCAGTAATTAGTAGCTTGCAAAGCAAGAATGTATCGGCATTTTCTAAGCAAACATATTTCACATCTATAGTGTGTTTCATCAGGCGACATAAAGTCAGGCGGAAGGCTTGAAACTTTGAAGAAAATAATTCAGCGCTTCATACGCTTAAAGGTGTAAGTCGATCAATGGACACGCTGACGCAATATCGCGTTGGGTGATAATGAGGAGGCGTCATACTATGACGCGCTTTTTACGGAATTTGTCTCGACTGCTCTCACAGGCTTCGCTTTAAGACAATATTTGTATGTTTGTCGAGTATCGATTGGGAAAACTAGACTAAAAACCTAAATGTTTCGACACCGAAAGGATATTACAATATAGGTACTACTTGTGGTATTCTGCTCCATCAAACAAACCTAATGCAAGAGAACGCCTATGACTCGCTATCGCTATGACTAAAGTTTTAAGTCAAAGGCTTATTTACTATTCAAAGTATCATTCTAAAATCCGAACCCATGTTCTTGTTCGTGTGAAAAAAGTTTTCAGAAATTGTATTAACTTCAAGAATCCCCACCCAGTTTCTTAAATACCAGGACATTTCGCGATATTAATATGATAATGGAGCTTGATTGGTTGGAACCCATAAAAGGTGGCTAAAAGATTTTGTTTACGAGCAGAGATTTCTGAAACGAGTATAACAAATAACAATAGTGATGATTTGGCTTTACATAATATTGTCTGGACTGAATTAAATTGTTAGGTCTAAAATGAAGGCTATACTTTTCTTTGAAAAGTATTGAGAATAAAGCCATTAATTTTATATACCTAGATTTAGACATTATGAACAATCTCATGAAAGCGTTATAATAAAATCTAAACTCTAGGTACTTGAGTGTAAGAGAGACAAGTTTGTATCCGTGAGAGCGAACAAAAGATTCCTAATGAAGATTCATTTACATAAATGAATGAATACGATCTTTATGCTGAGTACAGTAATAAGAAACCGTATTCGCATGACGTAGAGACAACTGATACAGCTCACTTGGCTCGTCTATAAAATGTTATTAATATAAATTATCTACTTGTAAGCGTAACATGACTGGCGCCTGACTTTTTACCGAGAGCAAGATCGTGACATTGAATAATTGCTTTGATAATGTTTAAGGCTACATTTACTAGGAAAGAAATTTGTTAATGAACTTCTTCAGGCGTCCGAATGACTATAATCTGTGTATTGGGTACACTAAATTGTTTTTGTATCTAGAATTGAAAAAAGATAAATAAAATGTAGGCTAGATATTATTTACTAGCTGATATCCGCGGTTTCGACAGCGTGGAATAAGTTTTATAAATCCCACGGGAACTCCTTAATTTTCCGGAACAAAAAGCCTATGTTACACTCAAGGTCCTCAACTATACCCTTGCAAAAAATCACGACGATCGGTTGCTTTGTTGCGGCGTGATTGAAAGATAAACCAATAAACAAACACATTTCGCATTATAATATTAGTAAGTATGATTTCACCAATCTCAGGGTAAACTAACCTAACGCACAGTCTTTTTGATAGATTTTACGTTTGACGGATGTTTACAGTTGTGGTTGAGTCCCAATCACTCCAGTCTTATCATGTGTCACAATTTCATTTCATTTGTATCAAAAAAGCAATTTCATGAAAATGGAAAGTTCGCCAGACAGGAGCTTGGGCTAGAAGATTTAACATTTAAGAGGTATAATTAGTTCCATTTTTAGATCGATAGATAAAAAACGCACAAATAAAATAAGGTGGACTTTAAAAAATGGTTCAAAAAAACGACGTTGGAGTCTAAGGTTGTGTTGTGGCAACCTTGTAATTGTACCGGAAAGCGTAGCCTTGGCAGATCCCCCTTTAGTTGGATAACCGATATTGATAAGTCCAGCAGTGGATGTCTATGGGTTGACGACAAGTTTCAAAGTAGTCGAAAAGAGGAAATCGTTAATACTGTAATTATGATATTATTGATAGTCAACAGTGCGTTAGTGCAGTAAACCCGAACCGTTTCGCAGCATGATATCAAACCGCAAGGTTATCTGCAAGTTGACACTACCTCCTTGATATGGCGTCTTGCATTGTTTCACTTAGAAATTCACCAAAATAGTAAGAAATTACAAGAAATTTGAACTTAAATGATAATAATTTTTCGATTTTCTCTACTTTAAGTACAAAAAAAACTTTTTCTAGGAAGTTATTTCTTGTAGACTTTCACGTGCTTCCTATCCCTTCTGATTTCAAGAAAACTTGAGACTTCAAGTCTCCATCAAATTTTAAAAACAAACTAATAAAAGAGCACGTGGGTTACTTCAAAGTGTCACAATGCCGTCTCTTGTGCCACTAGTCGTTGGTGCATTGTATCAACACAGATGTCAACCTACATTTTCAATTACCAAGCGTCCTAAGTTACATAAAGTGTATTGAACAAATGTCCAGTCCAGATGCCATTAACGGGATGTAATGTGCAACTTGTAGATAATGTAAGCGGCGCAAATATGCCTCTTTTATCGAGAGTTACATATTTTGAAGTTGGTTCCGTTTACCGTGTTGACCCTGGATAAATTTCACCTTGGCTAATTGCGTATGTGTCGTTTACTGCCTAATCCGGTGACAGAAGAGCTTGCTCATTTTATGCCAAGGAACCAGCCTGCCTGTTCAAATTAGACTTGTTATAGCAACATCTCCAGCACTGAGAATTCATTTAATGGTTTAAAAATTGGAGTTCCTTTTGAAAATTAAATTTTGTTTGGGTCTAGACTCTAGAGCAAGCTATTTTCTGGGTGTAATAATTAAGTAAATCAGTTGAAATGAAAGTGCGAAAACTTTAATTTTTTCATTAATTTAGAAAGCCATGGAAGGGTTTACTTATAAAATTAGGAAATGGCAATTCTTAGTTTTATATTAGGCGCCGCACTTATTTATGCCTTCGGGCTTGATAAAAGTATTACGTCATTCAACTATACTACGATTATGATCGTAATATAACATCCTTGCTATATTATCACAATTAAAGAATTGAATGATACATTAATAAGACCGATTGCAAGATGCGGCAATTAAATAATTACTACGAACCGGTAGTAAATATCTATACTAATATTATAGAGGTAGTTTGTGAGTTTGTCAGTTTATGACGTTGTAGGGGGTAATCTCTGGATCTACAGAACAGATTTTGAAAATTCTGCTACCAATAGAAAGCCACATTATTTGTGAGTGTCATAGGCTATATATTATCCCGAAAAATTAGGGAGTTCCCGTGGGAATTTAAAAAACTTATTTCACGCGGACGAAATCGCGGGCAAGTCTGCTAGTATATAGTAAACCTATGCCACATACCATAACGACAGCAGTTAGTATACAAAATATGCTAGCAGTAAGCAAGCATATTTTGTATACTAACTGCTAATGAGATGCGACTGATGGTTGTAACACTTTCTCGTCTCAAAATTTTTAAAGTTTTGTAGAAATATGACTATTGATTTCACCTACCCATGATACAAAGCATTTGCAATAATCATATAATTTGCGATTACGCAGTTTGTTTACCGCATGGCCTCCCAAAACGCTCCAGTAACACGCTACCGATATAGAACAAGGCCGTACAATAAAAGCGACTTGACTCATACCAGGTTCCGACTGCTCTGCACTTACCTAGGTATGAACTGAAATCGCTGAAATATCTTCGCCAATCCGTTGCACTTAGCTCTTCGTTTTCCTTGGGTGCGTTTGGTGCACGCTCCACACTGTATTTCCTCTCCAACACGGGGGAAAACGAGACGGATTTAGGGGATGCAGAGCGCGTGCGCACAGACGCCATCCCTTTCGTGTGGGGTATAAAAGGCGGAGTAGAACAGTTTTTCTGCAGTCGTGTTGCGACTGCTGCTTGAAGTAGACTGGTTATTTTGGTGTGTGAGACGCAGGGTTATCGGAGGCGCGGGCGATGCCGGATGATAGCACGGTCACACTACTCAGCTGGCAACGGCGTTACGCGACGTTCTATTCCCGTCAGATTGATGCTTTCGACGCTATATTTCATAATCATAAGGGACCGTCGTCCGTCTTCATGTTTCTAGACAACTTAATCAGCCACTCGTTCATATTAATGATATCGCGTGGAGGACAGAGTAAATGCTAATTGGTAGGCAAGATTCCTATGCTCTAGTACCTTAATGAGCGCAACTTAAATAGTTACCTCAACAAGATTTTACCAGAACTGGTATAAAGAAATTTTCTGCAAAATATAAATATTGCGAACCAAAGAAGACTTCGAACTTCGATCCAAGTTTATAAATAAAAAAACGAGGATAACTTTTCGTCTATTTCAAAGCAGGGCAAGTATAGAAAATAATAAAATGCGTGAGACAGAGATTTAGGAAGTCGTAATATAAATTATTGTATGTAATTATCAACATACGGGACCACTGTAAAATGTGAAGGGCTCACGCTCAGTCCCACACCTGTAATTTACGTTCGCTGATTATATAAGAGAGGAGACTATTCCGACGAGTGGTGGGCGGACGAACGGCGGCGCCCTAAAAACCCAGCGGAAATTATCTTTATTATTATTATTACTCTTTATTTTGTACACCACAACACACATAAAAAGTACACAAAAAATACATAGAAAACAAAGAACTAAGTAGTATACAAAAAGGCGGCCTTATCGCTTAGTAGCGATCTCTGCCAGGCAACCTTAGGAATAGGAGAAGTAAGGAGATTAACTCGCGGGTGGTGTATCAATATAAACATACAAACAAATACCTACATACTAATACATAAACTGTTACACAAATAATATAATACTTATAATAAATATATGAAAATAAACTAATATATATTATGTATTTTTAGTTTAAGTAATATCATACTAAATAAAAGTTAAAACTAGTCGTCTGTATTATGGTGATAAATAGAAACTCTTAACAGATTTTTTAAATATTTCCAGTGACTTTGATTGTCGTATGTTTAATGGGAGAGCATTCCATAATAAAACAGCTTGCACTGTGAAAGACTGCGCATAAAACTTTGTCTTATGCGATGGTATGCATAAAGTTAATTTACGGGTTGTTCGTATTTCGGACTGATCTCCCAGAAATCTAAACTTCTCCTTCAGGTAAGAGGGAGTTTTTGGATCAAATAGCACACGGTACAGAAGTGACAGAACATGAAGATCCCGGCGACGGCGAATAGGAAGCCACTCGAGCATTTGACGAAATTCAGATACGTGGTCATATTTACGTAGACCGAATATGAACCGAATAGCAAGATTTTGGAGTCGCTCAAGTTTGTTAAGTTGGTCCTCTGTCAAATTAAGATAGCTTGCGTCTGCATAATCGAGAATAGAAAGTAAGAGAGAATGTGCTAACATAACTTTGGTTGGAATTGGCAAAACAGAACGAAGACGACGCAATGAGCTCATTGCAAAAAATGTTTTCCTACTCAGCTCTTTAATTTGTGTGGACCACGATAAATCCCGATCCAAATATATGCCAAGGTCTTTAGTACAAGTACAGTAAGGTATAGTAACCCCATTGTATATGATTGGAGGGAGATTTTGCCAATCAACTCGAACAATCATCCTAGGACTGCCAATAATGATAGCTTGAGATTTAGTCGGGTTAACCTTAAGTCCATACCGTCTGCTCCACTCGGAAATTGTAGCTAAAAGTCTATCTTTAGTCGAAGAATACACTTTTTTTTTAAAGAATTTTGTTTTTAAAATGCTTTAGTAGGTGGTCTTAAGAAAAAACAAGTTGTACAGGCTCCTACAATACAGTTGAGCTGAGGTTGTAATGGACCTGGAGTAAAAGCTATAGGTTACTCCAATTCCTTAAAAGCCCTAGTCTAGATGCTTTTTGTAGCACGTGTTAATACCTAAATGTCAGAAACAGCTTTTTAAGGAGCTGATTTTGCATAATTTAATTACGAGCACATAACTAAAGCATTGAAGAATATTAATTAGTAGTACTTATTTATAATTTGCCTATTTATTATAAAACATATTATGTAGGCGTTGTATTACGAGTGGGTTGCACTATGGCATATTACATATGTACCTACTTCTAAGGCCGACTACAGAAAAATCATTAAAATCATAAGTGACTACGACTTTGTTCGCATAATTATCTATTTTTTCTGGACAATAAATGATTTATTTATTTATTATTATTCTTTAATATGTATTTATATATTTATATCACCGTAAAATTGTAAAACCGTTACATTCTATTACATTCTATCTCGCGAGATTTTAATCTGTAGAAAGACTGTTCTGAGTGTCAATTTTTGAAAAATTTATTGTATTTACGTTTTCTTGTCTCTTTCTTGTAGGTTAGATTAGGGTAACACATAAATATTCAGGTAGGGCACTTAGGGTCTGTCGGGTTAATATATTAGGTATATTATATTTATAGATAGTATAGATTACAATCTACCGAAAAATAATGCGTTAAATTGTAAGCAGTATATTACGGTTCACAATCTAGTTATAATCTCGCGAGAAAGATTATAATCTATCGGTATTTACAATTATACAATGGCATATACATAGTTTCGAAGTTCGAATGCACAGCAATCTGGTGTACGCTGATATTTTAACTCTAGTTTTTTGCCTCCAGCAAGCACCAGAATAGAAGGAATGAAGAAATATCTGTACAATATAATAAAAAAAAAGACTTGTCTTGATTGACTAACTGATCTATAAACCACAGCCTACGTACGACATTGGGGCTGCCTGAAAAAAGGAGTATATTGTTTTCAAGGTTCATGTATGTATGTATGTATGTATGTATGTATGTATGTATGTATGTATGTATGTATGTATGTATGTATGTATGTATGTATGTATGTATGTATGTATGTATGTATGTATGTATGTATGTATGTATGTATGTATGTATGTATGTATGTATGTATGTATGTATGTATGTATGTATGTATGTATGTATGTATGTATGTATGTATGTATGTATGTATGTGAGTTTGTATAACTTCTAGGTATATGCCTGAACCACTTTAGATAAATGAGGTATCGTTAGAAAAAAAATTATGGGGTGATCATGGTCCCGCATTAAAGACTAAAGTTCTTATTTAAGATTTTCTTTTTCAACTTTATAATATAATCATCAATAGAATATAAAATAATTATTAATTAATTAATTAATTCATTCATTCATTATTATTGATTAACTAATTAATTAATTAATTAGTAATTTTTATATAATCATCAATAGAATATAAAATAATAGAAAATGATGAGTAGATTCCAAAAATATATAACACTATAATATGTAGTTCAATATCCAGTGATTCACAAAAAAATATCATCTAATAAAAATGTGAATAAGATTCTATTAAACTAGATTAATTTAGAAAGTTCGTTTTTTGGCAGGACAGTCAGATTTTTTAATTTTTTTAATTACGACTTGTGACGTAGACACTCACAAGGAAAAGATATAATGGAAATTCTACCCCTAAGAGGGTTAAATAGCGGATGAAAGTTACAGTTAATGAAAATTGGTGTTTGAGCTTTCAGTAGAAAAAAATACATGTTTGTGAGATTTTTGGAAATTACTCTCGCGGACAGCTTTTTAAATCATCCCCTCGAGTGAAGCCAGATAAAATAATAGTGACTTAATAAGCGTCAGCTAGACTCTTCAGAGATCAAAGAAACCTTTTCCAACTCAGTGGCTATAGTATTATATCATATTATTAATATTATAAATGCGAAAGTGTGTTTGTTTTGTTGATTTGTCCTTCAATCACGGAGCAACGGCGCAACGGATCGACGTAATTTTTTGCATGGTTATAGTTGAGGACCTGGAGAGTGACATAGGCTACTTTTTATCCCGGAAAATTTAGGATTTCCCGTGGGAAAAAAATACTTAAAACACGCGGACGAAGTCGTGGGCATCAGCTAGTTCTTTATATTTCAACATAAAGAGGCGTCCCTTATGCATTTATGCATTGCGAGGTGCCAGTTGGGATCTACGTCAAGTTTCACACCGTATCGAGAAGGTTACGGCGGTAAATAAACAAACGCACGGGTGAGCCTATTAATAAATGATAACCATTGAAATAGACAACTGGCACGATCTCTGTGTATAAGTAAACAAGCACTAGCGTAGGGTTGCTACAAACTGAAACGTTTTGTGAAATATTCTATCACTAGCTTATTCGCGTGGTTTAAGTTTTTTTGACTCCCGCGGGAACTCTTGAATTTTCCGGGATAAAACTATGGCACTCTCCAGGTCCTCAACTATACCCATGGCAAAAATCATGTCGATCCGTTGCGGCGTGATTGAAGGAAAAACCAACAAACAAACACACTTTCGCATTTATAATCTTATGATAATTACCAGGTACCACCACCACCACCACCAGGTGAAATCGCAGTCAAGGAGTAAAAAAAATTGCATGGATTTTTTTTCTTTTTTATCCACTACAAGTTAGCCCTTAACTGCGATCTCACGTGATGGTAAATGATGATGCAGTCTAAGATGGTAGCGGGCTAACTTGTTAGGGGCGTGGCAGTTATATTAAAAAATTCTAATTATTATAAGAATGACCATGGAAAATTAAGAAACGTACGGGGCGATATCTATGTACACTTGAATTGCAACAACGAGAAGTAATGATAATAATAAGGGGGCCGAAAGTGGCTGGACTAGGAAGGAAATGATAAAAAATTTGAATGGTCAACAAAAGAAAATTAAAGAAACTCCTTTATCTACTTATTATAAATTAGGCACCCAAGTAAAAGTGACATCAGAGAATACAACCCTAGATATTCAACGTACTAACACAGGATATTAATTAATACGTACCTACTAAGTGTAGGTTCGGTCAAATAATATATCTAACATCTAATGTAACTGAGGAGTTTGGTAGCATATTATGATTAATGCACTGATAGTATTAGAGTATTTCACACATTAAGTACGATATAAATAGAAAATAAATTATGATATTTTATAATACCTAATGTTCTATGCCTCGTGGCCTACTCTTTAGGCTAACGGCGCAATATTTTTGGGTGCCAAAGCTATACAATTGCATAGATTTTTGATAGGGTTGAACGACTGTTGGAAAAAATCGTACCAAAAGATTTAATTCTTCTAAACAAATAAAATTAATTTATTTATTTGATTAGACACGAAGAATTGGGTATTTAACTACTATTCAAATAAATTATTTATTAGTGATTATTAAATAGAGGATCTCCGAAAAGTTGTAATATCCACGTGCCCTGATAGTTTTATGTTGAATAACCATTTTAAAAAATCGATTAAAGTAAAAAAAGTGCTTCGAACTTGAATGACGTCATATTTCAGAATTTCATATAAATTCCATACGATACTTAGGACGCGTTTTGATGTTTGAAAAAAGTTGCTGATTTGACTATTTGTCAAATATCCAACTGTAGCCAAAAAAGCTTTTTCTGGGTGTTTGTCGGATCTGCAACGAATATATAACGTAAATTCAATGACGTCATGCATACCCGAACATGGCTCTGCGAGAAATAAATCTGAAATAAATATTTGTCACATGTTGAGATCAGGAATTTTGAGTGAATTGTCGCCGTTGAAGATTGTGTCCTATTGTGGTGTGGTAGTCTTAGTCGGATTTTCCAGGCTGTGATCTTTAATTCATAACAATTTTATTCTCAATTGTCAACCATCAACAAGGCTCAAGTAACACGTTACGTTAAAGATCACCTTGGTAACGTTTGTTCAGCTCCAAGCGGTGGTTGCTATGGTAGCAGTCATTTTGCAGGCTTTGGATTGGCCCTTACCGA
The DNA here is from genome assembly GCA_964035005.1 of Erebia palarica. Taxonomy (NCBI): domain Eukaryota; kingdom Metazoa; phylum Arthropoda; class Insecta; order Lepidoptera; family Nymphalidae; genus Erebia; species Erebia palarica. The sequence goes on from OZ035983.1 coordinate 43,730,032, forward strand.
GCCTTTATCGTGACTGCGTCTGCTGATCCAATTACGGCACTTTTTCGTCGTCAAGTCAAGATGTCTGTCATGTCTGATGACAATGACACTTTTTTTATTTACTTTTATTATTTTGTGTATATAATATGATTTTTATTTTACTTTAATAGTTAATGTTTCTATTTTTCTGTTTATAAATAGTAGGTGTTAAGTTTTTTTAATGTCGCCAACTGGTGGCATCAGCAGTGTTGTCGGAATCAGCGCCAGTCAACCTTCAGCTACGCAGATAACTTGCTCCCACTGTTCTCGTGTTTTTAATAGTGAAAGAGGTTTAAGGGTACATTGTGGTAAAATCCATAAAATTAGCAATGTGTCTTTACCTATCAAAACCCGGTTTATTCCAACAACACAAGCTAGTATACCTAATAATAAACCTTTTTGGCAATACCTCTCTAATTTAAAGAGTAACACTCCCATTCTAAAGAGAGTCCCCCGTGGTGCGAGGCCGACGGTTGCTCAATGCCTAACCAGATATGTCCGTTGTGCTGCCAGAGAGAACACAAAGAGTGCTTGGGAACAGTTGTTAACTTTCTCTTACAAAGTTCTACACGTGGAAAATAATTTTGCCGTCAAAAAAAGTCTTACAGCTCAAATTAAAGAAAACTGTACAATTTTGAACACTTTTGATCCCAAAATATTAAACCCTAATTCCAAAAAACACAAAGTATAATTCCAACATGTAGAGTCGAAAATAGGCGATGGTGACATTAGTGGGGCAGCCAGAATTCTGTTTAGTAGTGATGTGGTCGCGCCTTACTCTCCAGAGACTCTTGCAGCTCTGGAGAGTAAGCACCCGGCCCCATCGGATAGCCTCTCTTTCCCGGACTCACCGGATATCAATTGTCTAAGTCTATCAATTACCTCACGTGAAGTGATCGCAGCCCTGAGCTCCTTCAGATGCGGCTCCGCCGGTGGGCTCGACGGCTTGACACCACAACATCTCAAAGATTTGACATGTCAAGGCGCTGGGGAAGCTGGTGAGTCGCTTTTGAGGGAGCTCACGGCCCTGATAAATTTAATGCTCTCTGGCAGTGTAGACGAAGGCATCACCGACATTTTGTACGGGGCCAATCTCTGCGCCCTGCGCAAAAAAGATGGGGGTATTCGTCCCATTGCCGTGGGGTGCACTTATAGACGAACGGCAGCCAAGATTTGTTGTGCCCACTACCGCGAGTTTCTTACCAATAAGCTACAGCCCATACAAGTGGGATTTGGCTCTAAGGGGGGCTATGAGGCGGCCGTTCATGCTTTATCGACTTTTGCACATAGCAGGGAAGGAGAGGTTGTTCAGAAGGTTGACATTAAAAATGCCTTCAATTCCGTGAACAGGGATACCTTGCTGGCAGAAGTTCAAAAAGAATTACCAGAATTTTTTTGTTTTCTTTGGCAATGTTACAGACAACCATCAAAATTAATCTACAAGAACAATCTTTTGGTTTCTGCTGTCGGATGTCAGCAAGGTGACCCTCTTGGACCAGCCATTTTCAGCCTTGCGATAAATCCAATAATTCGGCAACTAAATTCCAAATTTAATGTATGGTACCTAGATGACGGTACCCTCGGAGGTGATGTCGAAACAGTCCTAAATGACTCCATTTTCTTAAGAGAGAAATTACAATCTATTGGATTGGACCTCAATATCTCAAAATGCGAACTGTTTGTACAGGACACCCCCAATAGTCAAGCTATTAAGTCAAAATTTGATACACTAGCTCCAGGCATTAAAATTGTTGATAAAAGTTCTCTTCACCTCCTTGGGTCCCCGATATTCGATGAATCCTTCCAAGAATTCATCGATGTAAAAATTCAAAATTTTAATAATATTTCGGATAGATTATTTAAAATTAATGTGCATGCGGCTTTTACCATAATTAGATACTGTTGTTTTGGCCCAAAATTTACTTACTTTCTCCGTTCTTCCCATTTATGGGAGCATCCGCATCTCTTAGAAAAAATTGATTCAATAACGCGAAATACACTCAACGTTATTTTAAATGTGACTTTAGACGACCGAGCTTGGACTCAAGCTACCCTTCCTATTCGGTTCGGGGGTCTCGGCGTCCGCAAAATTTCAAGTATTAGTTTACCAGCGTTTTTATCCTCAGTCCGCAGTACTGAGAAATTAACTAGGGATATCTTATCGGGTTCTCTTTTTGTTTTCGAGGTGCCGCGTTTGGCACATGCAGTAGACGCTTGGAAAATGGCCTGTCCAAACACGGAATTACCCGCCTACCCGGCCTCCGACATTGGGACGAGCCGCTTTGCAGATTGATACGGAAGAATTTAGTAGATACGTCACTCAATCCTGCGGAGCGTGCTCGCCTGCTGGCTGTGGGGGAATGGGAGTCGGGCCTTTGGCTCCAGGCACTGCCATCGCCCGGTATAGGCACTATGCTGGATGATCTCACGTTCCGGCTCATTGCTTGTTTACGCCTCGGTGCGTCTTGTGTTGCCTCGCACCGTTGTCATTGCGGAGTAGCTGTCGACAGCCTCGGGCACCATGGCCTATCGTGCTGTAAAAGCGCGGGCCGCATAGCAAGGCACGCCTCTATCAATGACATCATCCGCCGTGCTCTTTCCACCGCCGGCTTACCAGCCATATTGGAACCCAATGGTTTGTTACGTGACGATGGGAAGAGACCTGACGGTATGTCTTTGCTGCCCTGGTAGTTGGGTAGGCCTTTGGTGTGGGACGCAACCTGCGTCGATACTCTTGCGCCATCCCACCTTCCAGCCACGGCAGTTTGTGCCGGCGCAGCCGCTGCAGCAGCGGAGACCCTCAAGCGGCGTAAATATACCAGCCTCATAGGTAACTATGGGTTTGCGCCGTTTGGGGTCGAAACGCTTGGGCCATGGGGTCCGAATGCACATTTCCTTTTCAGAGAACTTTCTCAAAAACTAGTCGACGCTACACGTGACCAGAGGGCTGGCCTATTCCTTGGCCAGAGGTTAAGCATTGCCATCCAGCGTGGCAATGCTGCCAGTCTTCTGGGCACTTTGCCCGATGACGGCGATGGGGAGGAATTCTTTGATGCATTTTAGCAAAATTTTTTTTTAATATATAATAATAATTTTATATTAGACTAAAATGATGAAAATGTTTTTACCTATAAAAATAAAATTAAATAATGTGATATATAACGTTTATTCTATGACTTATAAAGTTATGACTGAGTATAAACTTATGATTGACTGCTGACATTCACAACTAATCCTGTAGTACATTGCACTCTGAATGGCGAAGAAACCCGCTCGAAGTGGTTAAATAGGTAATAAAGGAAACATTTTGATAATGTTGATAAACAATATTCCATCAGCTAGTGTAGCCGGATAATAAGCTAGTTTGGGATGTCAATAAATAATAAATTACTATTTAGCAATTATTAAACGGAGAAACTATCAAAAGACGGAATATCCATCCCTTCACGCACTTTTTTACTTTAATCGATTAAAGTAAAAAGTGCTTTGGTATTTCATACAAAATCCCTGAGCGCGCGTTTTGACGAAGTAATTTAAAAAAAAACGAAAAACCCGACTGCTTCGATACCAAAATATATAAAACAAGATATAATTTCATTATTATCAACTTACATAGTGAAATACTTTTAGTGAAATAATGAACAAAATAATATAACGATTAATAATATTCTCACAGCTCACGTTTTATAATAATATTTTTCCCTTATAAATAATTTTGCAATTATTACAAGTTATAAAGACGCAGTCGCACGTTAATGTTAGCTATTGGACGGTCCTGCAAGGAACACACAAACATATATATGGACTGATGAACACATAACCCTGTGCGTTCCGCAGTCGGGTAAAAAGTCACTGATTCGACTAGTTGTCAAACACCTAATTCTTATGTAACTTGAAAGTTTTGTAAACATTGGTCCAATTGTGGTTGCCTTCAAATCCCAAAGTTAACTAAATTGAGTGGACAAGATACATTGTGTGACAGGTACTATCTCAATATTCCCTACGGGATGGGTAGGGTCATCCCTTACTGTCCCACACATCCCGTGGTTACTGATTATAAATGGATTTAGTTACTTATTTCTATGACAGGTTTACACACAGCACTAGAGCCTCAGAATTATTAGCAAATTTGTTGTAGGTATTTTTTCAATATAAAACAAAAAGCTAAAATAAAACGAATTACTCAATAAATAATCCTACTAAACTTATGTCTTTTATCTTCTTAGACGAATGCACCGAAAAGTTCTTTGAGGATTACATTGAAAAAGGGGTCTATTTTCAAACACGCGTTAACAAAACATGAGGCACATAATTACGATCGTATACGCTCTAATTAACTGTTTTAGTAGGTTTCAGAGGAATTTCGTCAGCCAGCTTCGTAGTTGTTCGACGTTGAGTTTATTTCACGTTGATCCTACTGCCAACGGTCCAGAGTTTCCAAGTAAAGTTTTTTTTTAATATTCCACTACAAGTTAGCCCTCGACTGCGATCTCACCTGATGGTAAGTGATGATGCAGTCTAAGATGGTAGCGGCTAACCTGTTAAGGGTATGGCAAATATATTAAACCCATACCCCTAGTCGGTCTCTACACGGCATCGTACCGGAACGCTTGGCGATACGTCTTTGCCGGTAGGGTGGTAACTATCCACTGCCGAAGCCTCCCACCAGATCAAACCAGAGAAAATTCATAAATTATATATTCCCAAATTGACCCTGCCGGGAATCGAACCCGGGACCTCCCACGTTAAAACAGCGCTCAACACTGCGCCAGGGAGGTCGTTTTGCGTACAGTTTTGTGCTTCCACAGCTTACAATTCAAAGACAAATTAGCTTTTAACTTCGCGGTTTCTCCACATGAAATCAAAAGAACCTTTCTTTAGTGTTCATGTAGAGATCCAAGCCAAACACCGAAAATCGAATGCAGAACTCTAAAACAATAGATCATTGACTGTGGATTCAACGTAACGCCACTTTGACACGGATTACCGAATTCGTCTCACACATCCATTTAGTATCACCAATTACACGGCACTAAAACGGACTAGGTATGATACGTCTACTGTCAAAATATTCCCATATACTTCATGAAATATTAAGGAATGTCTCCCGTCCATAAGTATACGCCACTGAGAAAAACTACTATCTTTTGTTTCAAATTATACAGCTCAGAATTCACTACTAAAAGTATCGCCAACTGTCCAAAATCTTTAATAACACAGCACAAATGTCACTTAAATTTTTACAGACGATAATACGTCAGCTGTCAAAACGTACGGAAATGTTAGCACGCGCGTACAGCGAGCGCTAACAGATTGATGGGTACGGTGCGACTGGCGAGGCTTGGACGTTGCGTTTAGACGCAGCATGCTGCGATGACAGCCTCAAGGGGGTTTCGGATCGGATTTACGGTACGGAAATGCGTTTAATTGGGACCTGTGGGCGATTATACTCCGACCATTGTACTATTTTTTATTTGACATAATGACTAACGCTTAAGTCATGGAAGGGAAAACTTGCATCCGATACAGATAAATCCAGACTCTTATCCTACTACTATTAAACGTGAAAGATGGGATTTTTGGATCTTTGTTTATCATTCACGTCACGATGACTGAAGTTCTAAACCAATTAACTGGGAATTGAGATAGCTGAATTTAATACATAGGCTTTTAATCCGAGTTTTCTCGGTAATCAAAAATCCTAATCCACGTGGGCGAAGTCGCAGGCATAATCTAGTTATATGTATTGCATTTTTAACTGCCTCGTTGGTCTAGTGGTTAGCACGTTTGACTGCGGCCGACGAGGTCCCGGGTTCGAGTCCCGGGTCGGGCCATAATTAAGTATCGGGTTTTTCTGATTAGAAATCCCAGTACTAGGAGTTAGGAAGTTGGCGGTGTTTCACCCCCGTGCCACGGAGGCGTCGGTCCCGGTTATTATCAGTAACATGATAATAGTCGTTAAACCCCGCCAATCCGCATTGGAGCAGCGTGGTGGGTCTAAGCTCTAATTCCCTCTCTCCTATGAGAGTGGAGGCCTGTACCCAGCAGTGGGACGTTAATGGGCTGTAGTGGTGGAATTATTGCATTTATGCGAACGTGTCTCTGTCTGTAACTTTTTCACGCGTCGACAGGAAAGGATCTTGACGATAGGCACAGATAGGCTCACATCTTAGAGATGGACATCGAATTGGAATTTTTAATTCGGAAAATTAAAAAATTCCCACGAGAATTAGATAATCCTTAAATTCATATCAACTAGTGTACAATAAATCCCATGGGTAATCGAATCAGCGCGATTCAGACCAATCAATGTCAAATAAGAACAACTGATGAAGTAGATAATAAGACATAACGTTGTCTACAGAGTACCAATGCTCGTGGAAGGTCATAGCCTAGTGTATAGCGGATCCAGAGCCAGTATTCTCGGAAACATCGGGAAAGGGAATGCAGGACGCGGTGTGCGGTTCGAGGAATGCTTGGCTTCGTATATAGGTGGAAAAGTTCATGTGTACAAGTTTCTCTTAAAACAAAAATCTGTTATAGTTTGACGACTATCACCATTATACAATGTCCAATGCAGAACAGACTACAGATGAATACGACGCGCGTAAAGATTTTCTGCTTTACTTGCTTTTTCCTAATCTAGGTTGCCTGGAGATATCGCTACTAGCGATAAAGTCGACTGTTGCATAATTTTTTTGGTTTAATATTATGTTTTGACATTAGAGTCTACCTATCCGCACTTCGCTGGCGTGCTGACTGCTGAATGAGAGGGGTTAGACCATACAAAACCCTTCTCATTCTGTGAGGAGTCTCGTGCGCAGTAGTGCTCAGTAGTGGATGATGAGAACTAGGTAGAAATAACGGCTTAAAAGGTTCTTAAAACAATTTCCAACATCTGTTCCCACAAAGGTGTTTCCACAATAGGCATTTAACGCGTAACCATAACGACAAACAAAACAAAGCACACTAATGAACATAGTCGCAATGACGGCGGCTGAGAACAGACCGTAACGAATCATGGTCATTGCCGCTCCCATACCCAGTAGAGCGTGGAGAAACCTTTGGATAATGCGTCTAATCTAAGAAGCAAATAAATACCAAATAATAGGAATACTAATAATAGTAGATACCCGCTACTTCCTATACAAGAAATAAGAACATATACTTGTATGATGGCAGATTACTGCGTGTACTCTAATCTTAACTAAAGAAAGCGTGACAGTTTCAAATTCAATAGACCCATTTAATGCCCCCTTAGTCTTCGTGGAAAGTGATTGTATGAGGAATGCTGAGGATTGGGTGGGGTGGCTCTTTTTGGGCAAGGCATATGTTCAGTAATCAGAAGGCTCAGGCTCACGGTATTATGGCCCACTAAGATAACTTTTACAGACTTTACATACAAGTTCGTCATGCCACCAAGATTATGACATTAGAATGCGAACGGAATAATCCGATGATACATGGTCTTACCTAATTTCACCTAGTTCAGGGATATCGATACAGCGATTCTTGTTGCGAGGTCGCCAATCGCTATTTAATAATCTTGGGAGCCCAATAATTTCAATTGCGCAAATTTTCGAGCTGTAACAGTTAATCTGGTTATGGATTTCCCTATAACCTAGAGAAGCAGCGACTTTATTTATCTGTTTGGTCATGTGTGGAAGTTTTCTTAAAGCACATTCTCTAATTCGTTTTCAAGCGACATGAAAACAATATTTACAGTAGCTTTGCTTGTCCATGGTAACTAGCTAAGGCAGCCTCCTACTAGACCAAATCCTACCAAATACAGGAAATATGATTACGTGAACTGAACTAACATTCAGCTTAGTAAGCTAGGCTCACCACTGCGCTAGAGGATTAATCAAAATAACCAATTAGCTATGGCTTATAAGTATTACATCTATCTAATCCATCATCCCTCTGGCGCGACACATTTGGGCCTTTCTGATAGATACGAGTACTACAAGATCAGTCTAAGTTATTGCCTGCCTTATTTAGTTATTTTTGTTGTAAAATGAGTACTAGTGTCACTCAGCCATTTTCTATTTGGACAGTGGACTGTATAAATAATTTTGTAAAAGTTTAAACGATGTTACCTTTTATTTATATTGTAAAATAATAAAGTTTTATAACATACAGGTTAAACTACATTACAAGTGTAAGAAAAATAAAAGATTAAACACAAAATATTGGATAGAAGCAGGCGTTACTTTGCGGAAGTCCATGACAATGGACACAAAATTCAGATTCAAACATCATCGGAGATGGAGAAATCGGCCCTAATGTACCGAGGTACATTGTAGGAGGATGTACTTCGATTTAAGACAAAAAGGGAAGTGATACGTATCAAGTTATAATAGATATTTGAAATAATCATTATGTCGATGTAGTTGAGTACACCGTATACTCACACGTTGCGTTGGTATTTAATCAATTCTATCCGGGTCATAAAAGGCTAGTGGGCGAGCACCATTTATGGAATCTTGACTATTAGCCAATGCCTTTAGCTAGTGCCTCTAGCGTCGAAATGATTGACGAGTTGATTAGAACAATTATTGAGTATTAATAAAAGTAATTTAAAAGCTTAAAAATTTGCTTCAAATGACAGTTACTAGGTTATATACTACGGAGGTAATGTATCTTATTAATAATCTCTTAAAATTACATTGAAATTTCTTTCCATCTTCCCTGTGAGCATAATTTTGTCTTTGCCGCTCTTGTTGCTATGCTGGTCTTTCCTAGCTATTTAACCAACACATGACTGTTTTCCACAGACAGATGGTCGGTAGCTGATAGATCCAAACTAATATTATAAATACGAAAGTCAGTTTGTTTGTCCTTCAATCACGCCGCAACGGATCGACGTGATTTTTTGCATGGGTATAGTCGAGAGCCTGGAGAGTGACATAGTCTACTTTTTATCCCGGAAAATTGAGGAGTTCCCGCGGGAATAACAAAAAACAAACCACGCGGACGAAGTCGCGGGCATCACCTATTATTTTGATAAAGATTCTGGCCCCATTGCCAAATAATTAAAAAAAGCCATTAGCCTATGTCAAGCCTGTCTCCAGGTCCTCAACTATACCCATGCCAAAAATCACGTCAATCCGTTGCTCCGTTGCGGTGTGAAGGACCAACCAACAAACAAACACTTTCGCATTTATAATATTAAGTATGATTGGAACTGCCCTTTAGTCTATGTAATTAGATCTAATCAAATCAAGCATTTAATTTGCTTGACTGTAGGATCCAACATCAACATTATCTTTGACAGCTCCTATGTCATAAGTATTCCCAAGTTTTCCTCTCTGACTTTAATTGACCGAGCGAAGCGAAGGTCTCTGAGTCTACTTGAGTGAATTTGCACTTTTCCGTTCGTCCGTCCGTCCGTCTGTCAGAGCCTTATAACTTCTGTATTACTGAACGTAATTACTTCAGAATTGCACAATGATGTCAATAGATGGCGCTCTGTAAAAGTTTATTCGTTTGTGCTTACAAATAAGAGACGTTAGCACCATCTTACGTGGAATAACAAAATACCGCGAGGTCTCAATTCGGGGCGAACCACTAGTGTAGTTTGCTCTAGTAACGGACTAAAGAGCAATTTTAAATTGTATGACTAGATTTCTCTACCTACACTACGAAAATTACAGGCAACCTTAAGAGTAGGTACACCGATGATGCTAATTGGACCTAAATTCATTTCCAGTTAACGGGAATACAACATTAAGGTCACATTAATGTTAGCCGATGAATTAGGCTGATAAGTGGTAAGGATTTCAATTTAACGCAGGCCGGGCACTACTTATTTATTTATGTCGAACCTTAACCTAACTTACCAGAAAGACACAAGAAAACGTAAATAAAATGAATATTTCAAAAATTGACACTCAGAAAGTTGAACAGTTTACAATCTTTCGACAGTTTAGAATTTCGCGAGTTAGCTTATAATCTTACGGAGACATATACAATACTAGCGAATGCCCGCGACTTCGTCCGCGTGGATGTAGGTTTTTCAGTTCCCGTGGGAACTCTTTAATTTTCCGGGATAAAAAGTAGCCTGTGTTATTCCAGACTATAATCTATCTCTGTGCCAAATGACATGTCCCTGTTCAGTATGGAGGGTGGTTTTTTATTCTGAGTGACAATGAACCAGAACCAAACTGCCATCACGTGAAAGAGAAAAAAATATAACATTAAAGGGCATTTAAATAATAATTTTAGAAAACCCCGTTTTTTAAAAAATTCATTTTGAAAAATTTTTCGATGGATGGCAACACTAAAACTTTTTCATCTGGCATCTTGGCATCTGTTACTGTCACTTTAATGTCATTTTGAACTGCCAAATGTCAAATTCAAAATGCGCCGTTACCCGTGTTTATTTTGGATGTTTATGATTTGATTTTTTCAGTGAATTGGCTTATCGCAACGGATTGTTTATTTTACACTCCAATTGGTCTACTTTGCGCATTTACAACCTCTAATGTATAATAATTACCATTCATAATTTTTTACGCGGAATAACTTAGCACCTATCTTCGAATTGAAACTTCTGCACTCAAAATGAATCAAAAGTGACGAATGAGTCTAGTAGATTGATATAGAATGATACTAGTAGAGGCTGTCTACTAGTTTTTGTGTGTTTTAGATGGTGTGGAAAGCAAATAGTAAGTAGTGTTTAACATTATATCAGTTTATTTAAAAATATGGCTTCTTTGCTTGACAACTTCTATTTATAGTAGCTCACGACTGTCAGCCTGCATTCATGAAGATTCATTTCCTTTTCAGATTTCTCAGATTTGGTTCACTGTATTAACTGTAACATAATTAAACCCGCAAATCAGCAGTATATTTATAATGCTGTAAGTATGAGTCCTGACATAATTACAATAATTGAAGAATGGATTGCACATGGGGTGATATATTTATTTATTATTAGGTGTTTAGGATGTGCTCACTAGTTTTGTTTTTAAAGTATGTACTTTAAAAAGCAGTGATAGCCCAGTGGTACAGTGCTACAGACATGCTTTATGTGTGTTTTTGGCAACTAAATATCACTTGCTTAGCGGTGAAGGAAAGCATCATGAGGAAACATTAAAGGTGTGCGAAGCCTGCCAACCCACAATTGGCCAGTGTAGTGGGCTATGGTTAAATCCATCTTATTCTGAGAGCAGACCTGTGCTCTGTGTTGGACCTTAAAAAGGGGTTGAAACAGACTTTAAAAATAATTTATTTAAGATTTACTTTTTTGATTTAAGTTGAAGAAAGATTATTTAAACAATAAATTATGTTTCTCGTTTTTATTATTTTGTTTTTAGGTAACTGCTGAAGATGGAATTTGCCAAGAATGCATAACCCTTTTGTTGATAGAATTAAACAATAGGAATAAGAGTAACATTGGTGCGCAACAATTTGGTCATGAAGCAGTTTGCATTTCTTGTGGGATGTCCATCCATAGACGATCAGGCAGACGCTCACGCCCTTACTAGAGGGACATCCTGAAAGAGCTCAAATTATGGCCAACATCAACTCCCGTCAGGTATATATATATGTCACCGTAAGATTGTAAAAACCGTTAGATTATAATCTAACTCGCGAAATTCTAAACTGTCGAAAGATTACAATTTAACGCATTATTTTCCGGTAGATTGTAATCTGATAGGTATTTAAACTACTTAATTATTTATGTCGAACCCTAACCTAACCTACAAGAAAAAGACAAGAAAACGTAAATAAAATGACGATTTCAAAAATTTACACTCAGAACATTGAACAGTTTACAATCTTTCGACAGTTTAGAATTTCGCGAGTTAGATTATAATCTAACGGCTTTTACAATCTTACGGTGACATAAATATACTATGCTAAGCATGTACTCTATATTTTCTCCTTTGGGTGATCAGTTTAACTTTCGTGGATTTGTTTTAGAGTGCTTTATTTATTTTTATAATGTGATCACTTTGTTCATAATGATTGTTTTATTTTCTTTACTGTAATATCAAGATATCAAGATTAAACATAAATTCCATTTCAGGTCCCTGCAAATGCTCGAGCATGCCTGCTGGCAAAGCGCTCATAGCCAAGTTCAGCAACTAGTGGCACGACCAAGTACCCAAGATGTTGAAAGGGAATCTAGCCCTATGACTGAAACTGTCAGTGGTACAAGATATTACCAACCAATTACCTAGCGTTAGCAGAAAACCAGCCTGATACAAATTAATGTTGTGCTTATATTATTATAGCGCATTATAATAATAATATAAGCTTTTATTACTGAATTTGTACATGATATATGTACACAAATTGTTGTTAATTTATATTTTCTTATAAATAGATTAATTAAATAAATTAAGACACTAGTAAATACACTGTTTTATTTATTCAGTTTGCCCATGGGCATAGGCCTCCTTCAGGGCTCTCCATAATCATCTATCCTTTGCCATATTATGTTACCCGCGATGCCTTTGATGTCATCCTTCCATCTCTGGCATGGGCGACCTCTTTTCCTTTTTCCTGTTCTTGGGTTATGCGCATTAGTTGTGATTATTAATATTCCATTTCAATAAACTACCCATTTTCCACTACATAGTGCATACCAGGCATACAAATAATTACAAAAATAAATCACCAATATATATAAGATAAACAAAACTGACAGTGACATTTGACAATCACCCCCCTACCCCTAGGACATACATGACAAAGACAATCAAGATTTTTTACTGTTGATAAGATTCAGATCAAGATCTAAAAAAGCCACAAAATAAAATAATATTTTTCTCCAAATTGGGGTCCTCCAAAAATGTGTAAATTATTCTGTAAGCCATATTTTAGGATCTCTATTCACGTGTATTAAAATCATCTTGGTTCATGTTCAAGGCCCAATCTTGGACAAGTCCTTTTATCCAGATCCGTACAGCTGATCGGGCGTGATCGAGTAACAAACATCCATCCACACATCCATACATCCATCCAAACTTTCGCATTCATAATATTAGTATTGAAGTACAGATGGATCGTACAGTTTGGTTTTTGTAAAACTACTACACATATTACATTTTTGTAAGAGATTCTGTCCAAGAGAAAGAATAGATTACAGATAGAGTATAGAACGAAGTAGAAACCGGCAGAAATCACCCTTAGGCCCCTATCAGGTCCGAGTTACACCGGCAGACCTGATGCGGCGCATTTATTACTCAATTCTCAATATCATTTATTCAATATAGGTACACACACTGTAGGTACACTTATTGACGTTAAAAATTACTTACTTATAAAACATTTTACAATGTCATTTTACAATACAATATTGATAACAATTCAACTAACCTGTTGTCCTAGATGAGCGACGAAAGCGACGCGATGGAATACAATGCGATACGACTCCATATTATAAATGACAAACTTGATAATGTAGGCTACATCAAGGGTCAGCTACTTAATGATACTGTCGCGTTGTGTCGGTTCGGTACGTGTCGCGTTGCGGCGTTTGTCGCTCACGAAGGACAATGCTTGAGCTTTTTTACTTTGGCATAACGGAAAAGCAATCCCAGGCGCGCCCAAGTGTTGTGAATGTTTTCCGTTTAATTTTTAGTATACCAATTTTAACAATATATCTAGATGTATAAAGCTGAGTTTAGATAGTTTTTTTTACTACAAGTTAGTACAAGTTAGCCCTTGACTGAGAACTCATATAGATAGTAAGTGATGATGCAGTCTAAGGAGTTAGCGGGCTAACCTGTTAGGGGCATGGCAGTTATATTAAACCCATACCCCTATTCGGTTTCTACACGGCATCGTACAGGAACGCGAAATCGCTTGGCGGCACGTCTTTGCCGGTAGGGTAGTAACTAGCCACGGCCGAAGCCTCCCACCTGGCCAGACCAGGGAAAATTCAGAAATTATAAATTCCCAAATTGACCCTGCTGGGAATCGAACCCGGGACCTCCGCACGTTAAGACAACAGCGCTATACACTGCGGCACGGAGGTCGTCAAATAGCCTCGACTCTGCGGCAACACTCCGCTTGTTTGCGCTGACCTTTATGGATGAAATGAATTGCGAGGTACAGAACCTCCTATTAGAATAAGCGGAATAACAAGTGGCACACACTCCGAGCAGCTTTTTCTAAAGCACCGCAATTTTTTTTTATAGTAGTATTCCTTTATAGTAGTCGCATTGGAATGTATGCCGCGCCTGTTTACTAACAAGAGTGCGTCAAGTAACGAGTGGGCTACTTATTAGTAGGTAAATGTAATCTTCTTGGAGAAGAACAAAATATATAACTAGATATGATATCTAGAGATATGTATTTAAAAATGTTTATACAACATCGTATGTTGAATCTTTTTTATGTGAATAGAATATTTACATAAAAAATTGAGACTGTAAGTATTGCCATATCCATACTATTATTATAAATGCAAAATTGTGCCTACATGTCTGTTTATGAATCAGTGTGTCTGTCAGTCGCGTGCACAGGAATTGAAGCCAGGTTTTTCACGTGTGCACTCTATGACTGAACAAGTGAATATAATTTAAGATTGAAAAACACGACTGCCCTGCCAATTAGAATTTTTGTGACTCGGGAAGATGTAAGGTTTCTAACAATACTCCAACATCATATACATCCAAATCTGTCTAGGAATTTAGAAGTATTAATGCTGGAATAAAGAAACTCATATACATACCTACATGAACCATGAAAATATATACACTTTTTTTGGCCAGTTGCTAAAGCTCCTTACCATTTCCCGCCATTTTCGAACACACTTTGAATATAGAACACGAGTCACCAGTCTCTACTCTCTATTAAAAGGTTTACAGCACTGAATGAGTTTCCAGAACACTCGGACTGGAATGCGTAGGTAGTAGATATTCCCGCCATATGCTTTGAATACCACTGTCGGATTAACGCAAGCTGATTGGAAAATCTATATCTCGTTTTTAGTTTACACCGCACTTCGCATTGAGTTCCTTAAGTAATTAATTACGTGTTTCTGTAATTTTGTTTCTCATACTGAAAATACAATCAAAACATTTTAAGGTACCCTCAAGTGTTAAGTGGCATTTTCAGTTTTCAGTACCATTGAAAATTATTATTGTTGACGCAATCCTTTGAGCATTACATCTAAGACTTATAGGCCTATTACACCGCACTTTTCACCGGGCCCTGTGGTAAGGGTTGGCGTGGGCGTTAAGTTTTGTCGTCGCTATTACACTGCACTGACTACCGGGCCCTAACTCAGTATGAACGAGAACGTCAAGAGAGTTGGACTTGTATCTTAGTATGTTAATTAACGTTTACTGATTATGGCACCTATGCTATCAAGGCAAAAAAAGTAGTATCCATACTAATATTATATCTAGATGATTCCCGCGACTTTGTCCGCGTTAATAATATTAGTATATGCTACGATTTCAAGGCCCATCTATTCAAACAATTTTGATGAAATTTGGTACAGCAGTAGGTTACGTCCCAGAGAAAGACATAGGCTACTTTTTATTCCGGAAAATTAAAGAGTTCCCGCGGGAACCAAAAAAACCTCAATACACGCGGGCGAAGTCACGGGCAGTAGCTAGTAATTCATATAGTATAGTAAATTACTGTACTATTCTATAGTATAGTTATATATATACTATTCTATATTATAGTTTAGCACACGATAAATTGACAAAATGCACGCGCGAGCCATAGAGACAACTACTCTCTAAGCTGGTCGTGCGACAACTGAGGTCCCTAACCGCCCAGAATGTTATTACACTACCCGGTCTGCAGAGCGCTCAGGCAGTTAGGCAGACCGGGACCACCCGTTCTCCCTAAACAGGGACCCTTGCTCCCTGAACCTTATTACACTATACTGAATCTGCCAAAGGGTCCCTGTGAAAAGTGCGGTGTAATAGCCCTATCTATCACTGCACCTCCAGACACTGTTGAATTAATGTTAGTTTTTTTGCTGACAAATTGGCAGCACTGCCCTGGACGGACGGTGTTTGGCTGAATATGAGGGTGCGCAGTGGAAAACCCGCAGTTTTTCCAAAGTAACTAAAAAGGGACGCAGGGTAGAGGCTAATAACCCTGTGACGTCACAGTCTGAGATAGGTCAGTGATATCTGGGTTTGGATAGTACGCATTACAGTATAAAAACCTTGAGTCATTAAAACAATATGCCTACTACTATTTTCTTGATGATTTTTTTATAATGTAAATATTTGCAAAATTATATTCAAGTAAATTATATTTTAAAACTATTGTAGCGACATCTAGAGTAAATGCCATGAACTTGTTACAGCTGAGTGCTGACATTGAAACTACGCTGCCCACATAAAACGCTCGTAAGTCGTACCTAACTGGGTTTAATAAACACCACCTGAGTTAATGTACAGATGGCGCTATCCTTATATTTCCCTTCTCAGAGGGGCTGTTGTATTATTGCAAACAAATAAACCTATTCCATTTTCAAATTGAGGAAAAAATCGTAAGCAAAATCATAATGCAATAGAAATTAAGGGAAATATGTACGAGAACCAGAGTATCCGCATAAAAAGTGGCAATAGAAAAAAGCACGCTAGCTCGAAGAATCAAAATACGTTGTCTCCCGAAATGCTTGTATAGCGATCGCCATCGGAAAGCGCAGGGTTGGGACTTGGAAGAAACCGCGCCCTATTGGTAGCTACGGGGAACAGGAGTGCGTTCTGTAGGCTTGCTTGCAATTAGCCAGTTCTGCAGTCTTCACTGAACGATGACGATGACGATGATGATAACAAATGTTTAGAATACAGCAAGCATATTAAAACGTTAATATGCCATCATTATAATGCAAAACTTTAGTCTCATGTTTGGCTAACATTTCTAAATATTAGTAAATCTTTAGCGTATAATCCCAGACTAAAATGACGAGACAAGTCTTCAGAAGACCCGATTAACGTAAAAAGACGCAGAATGTGAAACACTCTTTCCTAGAGTGCATGTAGCTTCCATTGTCGGTGGCCAAGATCCTTTTTGGGTCACTGCGCCAGTGCAGTAAGTTTAGCCAGGATATAGTTAGCTTCAACACATCCATACACAAACAAAATCCATCGTTTGTGATCATCTAAATTTTCACTATTTAAAGTTTGCCGACCAATTCTCAAGAAAACATCATTTGGCACCTACCACTGCAGGAAGTGCGAGCTGACGAGCTATCTTCTTAAAACACAGCTTTGTAGATAAGATCGGAGTAGGGAACAGGGACTATCTTGACTAACGACTTTTGGCCTTGTTGCTAATCTACAAAAAATTTGTCGCAGCGACATATTATTAGGTTATGTCTGGATCGGTCATTTTAAAATCGAGAAACTCCAGGCGGACAATTTACCAATTTGACTTTTCTAGTATTTTAGTAGCGCACAACTACACTGATTGAAATTACGCCTGAAAGATACCATTAAAAGCCTTTAGGCGAAAACGAATCAAATAGCAAGAAGCATAGCAATATCATGGAAACCTCAATCTCTCTCTCTAATATCTTTGTCTGCGACCTAAATTCGTTGTTGTGTGTGGCATACATGTGGCAATTCAGTCTATAAGCGAGCACGAAGTATGGCAAATATTAAATCGATATCGTTTACCGGTTGAAATTTTACCAGATTAGTCACGCACGAAGACTCTCACTATACAAAAATATCCACACAATAATATATATAATAAGCTCAGATTTGACTCTGGTGACCACTCATGTCTACCAACGGCTCGGAGAAAAGAAGATTCTACCGACAAGAATAAAAAATAAAAACAAATAAAAAAGTTTTTGTCGTGCGTCAAATCTGAGGTGCGACTTTACCCTTACTCCCAAATACAACGGTGAACGGCCTCATTAGAGTGGCCCTCACGCCAAACAGTTTTCTACTTCCACCAATTTTTCGACCTTTATATTTCTGTCGCAGTTTATTATTAGTTTTTATAAAGTGGTCTCTTTGTCATATTCTCCTACATTTCCATTGCGTAGTGGTTGGGGAGTTTCTCGGATCAGCCTGGCTACTTTCAAACATCACGCCGAAATCACGAGCAAACTGCAACTTTAATAGCAAAATATAGTTGTAATTAGGCTTAAAGACAACTTTTTAAGTGTTAGTTTGACCTGAAAAAGAATTCTTCCTAAATTTTAAGGAATGATTCCATTCCTATTCCGTGAACGCACTAACGTCGCTGAAAAAAGTTTCATTTTCACCAGTCACTCTCACTTTACTTCGATCTCAGGCCACATATCAATTTTGATGCGAGGCGGAGTAAGGACAAGAAATCGTTCAAATAAAAGTAAGAATGGGCGATCCAATGGAAAAAACGGTAATTGGCTTTGCCAACACCCTTCTTAGATCTGATAATACAGTAAATACATATGCTGATGCCTGTAGGATGATGAAAAGCATAAAAGACAATGTCGTTACAAAAAAAAACATTTTGTAACGACATTCGCTTCCTATTTTCACTCTCATTTCCGCCAATTTCTAATGGGAAATAAAAGATACTAACAATGATATACCATTAATTACATCATTGTCTTTGTAGTTCATAATGGTTTATACTAAGTTTCCGTATCACTCTCATATTTCAAACTTTATTATTTTTCTATTTTCAAAAAAAGGTATTTAATTTATCAATCTTTAAATTGTAAGTCCAAAGTCTTAGCCTAAGGCTTTTTGTTTTTCAAAACAGATTTGAGAGCCATATTGATATGATATGAGAACCAATATTTTCAGATCCATTTAATTTTGTCTACCGACTGTAGGAACCCTATAATTGAAATGTCATGTTTTCATTTTTACATCCGATATCATTACGTAATATTAATATCGTATGAATCAGGGTAATGTTTTTAAATATAATATTATGTGTATGTTATAAAGCGGTCACTGGCATTGAGTCACATGGACAGACCATCTAGTTTTTTTGTAGGTATTGGATGTTCGCCAAAAACCACAAACGTTTAATTAATTACAAACGGGTATTTCGTACTCAAGTTTTATAGATTTTTATTAAGAAAAGTAAGAAAATGCTGGGATGGTTAATGGAAAACATGGTGAGGAATCCGGCATTGCATGCCTGACTATATATAACGTTCTTAAAAGTCTGTGAAGTCTCCAAAGTCCAAATTCGCACTTGGACAGCAAGGTCGATCAAAAACCCTCCTCATTCTGAAAGGAGACTCACCCTCAGTGGTGGACGGACGATAGATTGAGATGAGCAGTCTATGGAATCATAAGTCATAAGAGAGAAGAGAGAAAATCTAGTCGAAATGGTTATTGTCAATCCGCGATATAAATAGACACACAAATCCCTACCCTTGCTTGCTTCCAAATCTATTGCGATTGCACAGGGATTACGCTACCGTGTGCAAAATTAAATCGTAAAGAAGCGCCATAATTTCATTCGCGGAAAAGCCGTAGCAAGATCCCGCGCGCGTTATTCCGCTACATTTGTCCTTACCCTAGTCTAGATTGGCAATATCACCAAGTTGAACTTGTATCTTTAGGTGTGTTTTATAGCCAATTAATTTCTTATCTGGCGACGTTGATTAGTACCAATAGCTGGTATTTAGGCGCCCGGTTACGTATACGATCATGTGATTCAAACTAGACTATGAGAACTTCACGCCATATGGGCATTATTGAAATTTAGTCCTTACGTCTTGTACTTAATAACTTAAACCATTAAAAAAAATCGAAGTCTTAGCTCAGTTCTCAGGTCAGTACCAACTACCAGGCTGCCAGAAGAAGATGGAAGTATGACATATTATAACATCTGCAAACTTGCAGGCAACAGCCACAATTGTAAAAGTATAATATAAAACAGCTGATCATCATAATTTGGAAGTAATAGGCCTATTACACTGCATTTTTCACAGGGACACTTGAATCAGTGTAGTGTAATAAGATTTAGAGAGTAAGGGTCCCTAAATTGGTCCTTATTGCCGTGTAATAAGCGACGCTCTGACTAGCGGCCACGCCCACCCTTACGAAAGGCAATTATCTAACAGTAAACCTTATGAACTTATGAATACTGTACTTATTCAGATTGAAGGAATCCTCAATAGCCGTCCATTGTGTCCAGTGAATGATGAACATAATGACTTAGCCTGCCTAACACCAGGGCATTTCATCATAGGGGCGCCTATTGTGGACTTACCTGAACCTAATGTTTGTGAAATCTCAGTAAATAGATTAACTTCCTTTCAAAAAATCACTAGACATAAACAAACCTTTTGGAAACAGTTTTATAAACAAAATTTATCTGAATTACAGGGTAGAAATAAGTGGCTTTGTAAATTCAATAATTTAGACATAGGCAATATAGTTATAATCATGGATGAAAATACTCCACCAGCTTGCTGGCCTCTAGGCAAAGTTATTCAAGTTTATAAAAATTCAAGTGACAACCTTGTTAGATCTGTACTTCTCAAGACTGCATCTGGAGAGTATCATCGTCCTATTAATAAATTAGTATTACTGCAATAGTAGAAATTAATCTTAGTTTCTTATGTTATGAATGGTCCTTTTGAGTCTTATTGAAATTAATTATTCTGTGTTATGAAACAAATACCCATTTTGCAACAATTAATTTACTCAATTTATTAAATTGTAATTTATAAACGCTAGTTTTTATAATTTGAGTATAAAACACTAGCTGTGAAAATATCCTGTACTTTATACCCTAAGATGTTATTTTAATTATTTTAATATACCTTTGGTTCTTAGTTTTAACTACACCTTTATTATGTAATTTTGTAACATTTACTACTCACTTCGGTGTAACTAACTTTAGCATTTATTTACCTGTAACTTAACTTGATATTATTTTGTTCAACTTAACCAGATATTATTGTTTTTGTTTAATTTAACTTTAATTAATTTAATATTGTTTGTAATAGCATATTAATGCATAGCATTCTTCACCCGCTGGGGAGTATGTATGCGATCAAACGCATATTTAATTAATCGGAGTTAGGGACACGGCTCCGGATTCTTAATAACCTTATACCATAGATTCTATCCATAGATGTTGCCCATTTTAATTTGACAGCTTGTAACAAATAATAAGTAATATCTACTGTCTATACTCCATGGAGCTCTGTCACCATCTGTCATTCACTTTCCCTTTTTTGTTCGTGTACGCCAACCTATTAACATCCAAGCCCAAGCGTTCTCTTGAAATTTGTAAGTAATTTAAGTACATACCAAGTGCAGAAATATAAAGGAATTCAGGAAGTCAAAATTGTTTTATTGGCCATATCCAACACACAGGGCCTTGTAATAAGTACAATGTGATAGGCCTATAAGTCCTTAGCTCAATTCACAGGTCTCCTATTGATACCAGGATACCAGAAGAAGGAAGTATTTAAAAAATATAAACATCTACATAGCAAAGCTGAAGGCATCAGAAGCTGTAGCAAATTAGTAGGTAAGTAGTAAGTAAGTTAGGTAGTAAGACAGCTAAGCATCATTATAGGCTAGGCTTGCGCTTGACGACAAGCATGCCTATACAAACAATCATCATCACTAGGTTGGAGCGCGCTTGCCTAGAAAATGCCTATTCACTCTTGCCTTGAAGGTACTCAAATTGAATGTAATTGCAAGAATAGAGTATGAACTCATGGATATAGTCACTACTGGAGATAACTTGGGTTGTAGCGCCAAGGATAACCTGTGGTGTAATTGCATACCTCTTTATATAACTATATTAAAGGCAACTTCAAACGAAGTAGGTAAATAAGGTCAGATGAACGCAGTAAAACACGATTCCCTTGGGATGAAGCTGAAGGTGACATCAACCGCAATTAAGGCAACAAACCACACAACGCGAAACAAAAGTTATCAGCTAGTCAATACAAACTAAGGGAGATAAATAACCAAATAAAAGTCTTGCCAAGCAGTTATGCATAAAGGTTCAAAAATGTGTTGGGCCTGGCAAATGGAAATTGAGGTTAAATTAAAGCCGACTGTCCCTTACCTATCCCGCATGCTTAGTACATAGAGGGATTGGTTATAACAAAATCCGTACTAACATATTAATGCGAAAATTTGTTTGTTTGTCTTTCAATCACGCCGCAACATATCAACGGATTGCCGTGACTCTTCGCATGGGTATAGTTCAAAACCTGGAGAGTGACATAGCCTAATTTTTCTCCCAAAAATCAAAAAATTCCCCGAATCGACGATCCACGCGGACACTTCGTCCACGGGCGATATCTTGTATCTATGGTAGACCCATTGCGCAAGTTCAAGGGCAGACTTATTATACGACTGCCTGAAAAAAGGAGTATATGGTTTTCAGGGTTCATGTATGTATGTATGTATGTATGTATGTATGTGAGTTTGTATATTCCACCATATAACTTCTATATGCCTGAACCGATTTTAATAAATGAGGTATCGTTAGAATCCCTAGCTTATTCCGGGTGACATAGGCTAGTAAAATTTTTAAAAAATTGTCGGGGTGACCATGGTCCCGCATTTAAGACTTAAGTTGAAAAAGAAAATGTGAAAATAAGATTAACTATATAGTCATCATCTAGAAAATGATGAGTAGATTCCAAAAATATATAACACTGTAGTTCAATATCCAGTGATTCACAAAAAAATATAATTTATTGTTTTCAACTTTTTAGGTTTTTGGCAGGGCAGTCGTGTTTTTTAATTTTTTTAATTATTGCTTGTTTTTGATTAAAAGCATATTTTTAGAAGATACCTATAGGACACGGCTCCTTAAAAGCTTGTTTACCAGCGATGAGGCTGTCGAGCACCGTATTAGGGAAACTTTCAACTGGCCTGACCTTCCGCTCTGGCGTGAGTCACGTGGCCTTTTCCGTTGATATAACTTAATACGGCATATTGTCATTCGCTTATGGACCTCAAGTGTAAGACTATGCTACCTAGAGTTCGCAGCAGACCAAAACGTACGTTTGCGCCTTGTGATATAACGTAATGTCCAAAGGATTTCAAGAGATGAGAAAATTAGCAAGCATTAGCTATAATACCTACACTAATAATACTGAACAGTAATTTTTTATAGGGCTACCTGGCTAGTTTTGGCATTTTTTGTATGGACAATAAAAGCAAGATAATATATTTTTTTTTATTAAATATACTTTATTATTTATCCATTTATAATTAATTAGTGTGACGTTATTTTATGGTTCGTATTTTTTTAAGAACTCTTTAAAGTGGGCTTTCTGAGAAATGTTATTTTGAAAAGGAAAGAGTTAAGTAATAGAGAGCCGAAGATACATATTTGTTAGGAGTCGATTTTTCTTATTTCCGGCGTCCATTATTATAATCGGAAATCATGTTCTACTTTCAGTAACTATTCATGGATGTCCTACTTTAACAATAATAATATGCCACCGTTATATTACAGGTACTTCAGCATTTAATCATAATATCACTAAATACCCGGCCCGCCCCTTTTTCGCTCGAGTGAAAATTTTGGAAGAGATGATGCGGTGGAGTATTAAAAAAATCCTGCGAATTCCTTCATTCCTTCCTACACGGGGGATATGCAAGCTGATAAATTTAAGGGTTTTGGGTGGTAAAGGGAGAGGGGGAGATAAGAGTAAAGTCCGTCCACATAGAAGTTTTAATGAAATAAACATCACCTGGCTTATCTATTATTATAATGAACTTATCCCAAAGGACTAACCAACTCTGCTCATGGCAGCGTGGTGTTCTATGAATTTTTAATTAATATAGAATATTAATGGGACTGTCAACGTTATATATGGCCTGCAAGTCTGTACATCAAATATTCAACTGTGGTAACTTGATAAGCCCACGGCCAACTCTATAATAAGATAAATGTAATATTACTAACCATACTCAGTCATACTTTCAGAATATAATATAAATTATATAACTACTAGATATTATACGAAATTAAATATTATTTATGTAAATTTCGAAGAGGTTTACAATTATGTATTTAAAATCATCGATAGTGCATCCCATTTGCATTCCAGGCAGTGGCGTGCACGACGTATAGGCATAAAAGCATTGCTTACCCAAGTTAAAAAAAAGCTCAATGCTTATTTCGGTATCATATTCAGGTTGCATACCTACCAGTTTTACCAAGACCTCATACCCCATTCAATATTAAAATACATACAATAATAATTCAGTGCCTGTTAGATAATGTATCAATTAGCGAAGATTGAATTTCAATAGCATGAAATATTTCAAAATAATAGTACATTATTGCAAAGGCTGGGAAATAGGCAATTGCAGGTCGAGTATGAGTGTGAAGGCCGAGCCGTAGGCGAGGACTTCACTAATACGAGACAGGCAATTGCCATTTCCGCCGAGGCATATATAGTGCTTTTCTCAAAAGAATGCAGGGAAATAAAACATACTTTTTATGTTATACATTAAATTTAATTTACCTTTGTCGCTAAATATATATCATCTGGGGCTTTAATTAAAAATTGCTTTATGTTTTCGCCAGTTTTTTTTCGATTTCTTGCTTTTGAATCCGGTCGATTGTCGCTTAAGAAAAGTAGTCAAGTTCCCATACTTTTTCAAGTTAATGCCGTTTTTAACATGAACTGTATATTTCAGCATGGAATAAATTGCCCATAATGTAAATGGATTTTTAGTTTTAGCAATCTCATTAAAATACGCCAAAAATACTGTTTCGGAGAAAATGTTCACCTGTTTCTCGTTTTTCCAACTCATAAAATTTTCATAAACTTTCATGTATTTTTCTTTGGACTCCGATGGAAGCAGGTTTTCCATTGCCAATTTGGCTTCTGATCTTAAATCTGGTGGAGTACAATCAATCTCCAATTCACTCTTTGAACCGTTGGAACTCATTTTACTTATTATTAAATTTAAATTTATGTATGTAAATAACAAATCAAGACGAATTTTCAGCTTTGCCGCCAATTTTTTTTTATCATCTGTGCCGACAGGCAAACGCATTTATAGCTATACAGCCACCAATTTGTACTAAGCAAAGAGACTATGGTATGCCAAGAATGACAAAAGAGATCCGATCAAAGAGTATTTAATAACCCCAGCACGCCGTTTCATACAACATTGCACGAGCGTTGTAATGTTCCAAATTCAAAAAACGCTTCTTCAATGGATTTGATTTTCTTTGTCCGAAAATTCGATACTTCGCGTGTTCTTTTTTCGAAAATAATGACAAAATTTCCATGCATGTTTGAGAAAAATAATATATTAGATTATATTTAATGAACTCAACACCAATACAATATTATTTTTACAAATGATAATGATTCCATTTGGTAATTGAAAATATTAATATGTAATTAACGGCTGCTGAAAACGTGACTATATTATGTATAATATCTACATCTGAATTCTGATCTGTTCATTAAACTTACTTTATATCATACTTGCTCAGTAACTAGGGATTACTATGGTGGAAAGTCTCCTTGTAAGTTGGTGTTTACAATTCAAGGCAACATTACGTCGCACTATGCTTGAATTGTAATGTTCACATTACAGTTCAAGCTATGCAAAACTCCTTGGTAAACAATCTCTTTTCTTATAAAATGGTAAGAAAACTTTTTACTGAAAAAAAAACACTGAACATGGCGGCATTTAATTTCCATACATTTCAAACTATGCAAAACTCCTTGGAACTCAGAGCCGTAAAAAAAAAAGGAAAACTATTTACGAAAAAAAATGGAAAGGGCGGCATTTCATTTGATCTGAAAGTTTGTTCGTAAAGTGATTTTCTATTTTTTCTCTAAATTTGCTAATTATTCTAATTAAAATTTCATTTTGCATCACCAATGTTTTATTTACCTCGCAAGAATGATATAAAGTAGAATGCTTACCTCGGTTGCAAGTAGCTATTACACCCTCGAACTATATTCACCCTCGCTCGCTGCGCTCGCTCGTGTGACTAAATATCTCGGGTGCACGCGATCCATTAGCGCCCTATGCGAGCTGCGCTCGCACTGGCGCCAAATTGGATCTTGTTCTGTAATAGCTTACTTACGTCCCTTGTGTAACAATCTACTATTAATTTTTGTTTAGATATTATTTTATTGTTTAGATATTGTTTACCGATGTAAACCTGACTATATTATGTTTAATATGAAATATCTATGTCTGTTCATTAAAATTGCTAATTTTTGTTTTTTAAGTTATATTTAGCCTTACCGAAGTAAGGCTTTTCAAAAATATTAAAGACTCATTTGAGTGTTCCCCTCCACGGAAATCTTTAGTAAAAGGCGAAAGATTTATACGTTTTGAAGGGAAACCAGAGTGACTACTAACAATTTTCCGGCCGTAGTCATGTGGCTAGGAACCAATCTCCCCAGCGCAACATAAAATGTTCGAGATTCGGTACAACGCCATCTAGCGGTGAGTTCAATTATTAAATCCTGACATTTAACAAAAGACTTCCCTGCAAAGGGCCCCTCCAAATCGCACCCCAACTAGCAAAGCCACATTGAAAATAATCCTAATTAAATCTTAATAATTAAGCAATGTCATTCAGTAGTAAACTAAACACAAGAGCATGTTTTTAAGCTAAGGTAGACAAATACTTTAACGTGGTAATATAAATCTCATTACAATATTTCTTGTAACACTGTATTAAAATTTAAAAGCAGAACGGTAAAAAGTTTGTTCTACATTTTTTCACAAAATTTCTTTGGGGAAAAGGAGGAGCTCACACAAATACTATAACATTTCTGTACAGAAGCTACTTTTTCTGTAAGAAAAGTTAAAAGTAGAAGGGCTTTTATACAGGTAACCCAAAAAAAGCATGTATCCTTAGATCTTGTAACATAATCCTAATAGCACAGGACAATTAACAAGTATACCTACAAAAGGCTATAAAAAGCCTATAGTGGTGTTTAACGTGTTGGACTGTATACCGGCTCAATACAAACTGGTTCCTCTTAAATTATGTGAATTACCTACCTAATAATAAATAAATTCTTGAGGAGATTATTATGTCAAGGAGGCGCTTCGTTTTTTACTGCGAGGTCGCTTTTTTGCAAGTCTTCCGTTTATCGAGGGGCCTTATCGCGGTGCCATGATTGCTGTCATGTTACGATCGCAATCACCTCTGTTTCTTTTGCAGGTACAGGTATCATTGAGTTTAAAACCTTGCATTAAGAAACGCTAAACAAAGTACAAATCTTCTTGTCTTTTAATTACTCGATTGCAATTACTGAATGCATATAATGTTCATTTATAATTAAGAAGATATAATAGAATCTATAATAATCAACATCAATCAAAACATATCAACGTCCAACTTAACCGGTAGGTCTAGATAATTAATATTTTGCATGTTGTTACGCTGGACGACTGCGCTTCGTCAGCACGTATGCCGCGCGTCTCAACTTCCATAGAAGATCCAATTCCGACTACAATCGCAGCCTTCGTATACCTAACATCGGAACGAACGGACGTACCTATCTTACATTTCGGTACAATATTATTATGTAAACTACTTTATTATATCCATATACACCAAAAAGGACTTCATTATTCCTGAATCTGCTTCGGGACAGCCGCCCTCTATAACTGGCGCAGTCTTATAGGATCGTTTTGCTGCTTCAAGATCTTCGTGCATCACCTATAAATCAGGTCGACGCCTTCGAATTCCTTGACAGGACGACAGAACCTACAAGGAGCTGCTGTCATAGAAGCGGCCGCTGAAGACTTCAAGTCATACCAAAAATCGATGAATTGGAGCTCACCAGTGACTTTGGTTTTGTGAGTACTTGAAATCCTTTTAATTGGTTGTTGTAGTAACTTTTGCGCAGGGTACTATACGTATTACGATTTACGACATTTTTCTAGCCCGCGAAGTTTTATATACTTTTAATAGTAATTCGATACCTACCTAGTTTAAGGAATTTAGTTAGATATTATAATATGACCTCGTTCGAGAAAATTAAGTGTCAAGTAGATTTATTAGACAAAATTAACACATCACTCAAGTTTCTACCAGATTTCAATGGAAATTCCCATGTTCTAACGAGATTTATAAAACTCAGCGATCAGTTAGTCCGTACATTTTTAAACCCAGATCCACATTATGAATTTTCTAACCTTTCCTTGATTAGTGGAATTCTTAACAAAATTACAGGATCTGTCGCAAGATCTTTATCCACCAACGGCAATTTCAACGATTGGAGTAACATTAGAACGACTTTAATAAATTCATTTTCCGATTACCCCGATGAAACGGCTCTCTTCACAGATTTATATCTTTGAGTCCAAGGTTCAGACACTCTACCTGTTTTTTACGAAAAAGTACAGAATTTACTTTGCACAATTATGACCTATGTAGAATTGCATGATACTGTAAAAACTACCATAGAAGCTAAAAGAACACTTTATCAAAAATTTGCCCTTAAAACTTTTTTGAGAGGCCTAAGAGAACCTTTAGGATCAAGAATAAGATGTATGCAACCCCCTACTCTTGAAAAAGCTCTAGAATACGCGAAAGAAGAATTAAATATAATATATATACAGAATAATGACCGATTTTCTCATAATACATTTTTTCGAAATTATCACAGGCATAGATCTTGTTCTCATGGTTCGCGACGGAACTATTACAGTAACATACAACCAAGAAAATATAGACAAAGGTATAAAAAGTACTTTCCTTCTGAATGTATTGACCCATCATTCACATACCAATCCCAACCTGACCTTGATTCTCAGAATTATTCTCAGTATTCATATTTACCTAGCCATATAGGAAACTGCACACAGACGAAGTTACATCATTTCATTTCATCAGTACACGACTTTAAAAGTTCCAAAACCTCATAATATTCCCCATAATCTTGTAATCCTACCTGCTCGAACCATAAAGTTAATAAAAATGCCCACTACCTTTTTCCATGGCGACATTTTTATAGCAAATCAGTACATGTCCGAATGCTATATAAATGAATGCATATCATCTACCGAAAATGGTAAAACTTTTGTTCAAATTTGTAATCCCACAGATACCGATATTACAATTTCTTTAGGGAACCCTATAATTGCACATGTTTACGACGAACAATGCATGCCGGCAAGGTGTGAAATTGACACCGTCGGTGATAAGTGGAATCATGAGGTAATATCACGTTTGCCCATAGAACAATTAAATACAGAGGAGACAACTAATTTAATTAACCTTTCTAAGGAATTTTCAGACGTATTTTATTCAAATGAGAAAGTTAATTCAATTTTAGATATTCGACCACTTAGTAAAATAGT
Organism: Erebia palarica; assembly: GCA_964035005.1. Classification (NCBI taxonomy): domain Eukaryota; kingdom Metazoa; phylum Arthropoda; class Insecta; order Lepidoptera; family Nymphalidae; genus Erebia; species Erebia palarica. The sequence continues at coordinate 43,759,293 of OZ035983.1, forward strand.
TAAAAAGCATCCGACTGACTCTACCGACTTTTTAGATAAAATTGGAAGGTGCTTGTACTTTACAACTTTAGATTTACAAAATTCATATGCGATCTCTGAAAGTCTTTTGAACTGTGTCCTTCAAGATCTGGCGAACTGCACAATCTTTTCAGGCAAAATTTTAACTTTCTCAACATCCTTACAGGAACACGTGATTACAATAGTTTACGCATATTGTTCGAACGCCTGAGTAACTTTAATTTGAAAATCTAAGTAGATAAATCGAAATTTTTTAAACGCGAAACGCCGTTCTGTCACATCCGTTCTCCAGATGGTATAAAACCCAATCCAAATTATATTTCTCATATTTTAAATTACCCGTTACCTCAAAATCGCCAACAGATTAAAGAATTTTTAGGCATCCTTGGTTTTTATAGACGTTTTATACCAGACTTTGCCAAAATGACCAAGCCTCTAACATCTTACTTGAAAAAAGGCGCAAAACTTGAAGTTAATTCGGATTTCATCACTGCTTTCGAAAATTGTTAGATGCTTATTACAAGTGTTACAGTATTAGCTCATCCCAATTTTAATCGAGAATTTAACTTAACTCCCTTCGCCACTGACATGACTTTAAATGCAGTACTGACACAAGGCCCTATTGGCGCCGACAAACCAATAGCATACGCCTCGCGTACTTTGAACGACAGTGAAATTAGATATTCCAAGACAGAAAAAAACCTTCTCGCAGTAGTCTGGGCCACCAAGTACTTTAGGCCCTATCTTTTTGACCGAAAGTTTAAATTAATTTCTGAATTTTCACATTTATCTGACTTAAAAGATCGAAGTCCTCGCATAACGCGTTGGAATTTAAAATTAGCCGAGTATGAATTTACTATTGTAGAGAAAACTAGTTCAGAAACTACTACAGATGGCCCACTAAAAGAAACTACACCAGTACGCGCTAATTGCTCCAAGAAATCCAAATCTGTTACACGTTCCGAACTTTTAGACAAAAATCCAACTCTTACTAAAACCGCATGCTTTGAGTTACCCATACCCGAAATTCCTTTCCAAAACCCTATTACTCACAATCAAATTATACATATATACACTACTAAGAAAGTCCGTGGTCCCTTTTCAAAATCCCGATTTAAAAAACCAATAACTTAAAGCTTATTATGCTTTCAAATCATTAGATTTCATTTAAGCCATTTATCTAACTTACCTAGACTGTACAAACATATTCCAATGAAACCCTCGCGACATTCCCACGCTCTTATTTCAGCTTACTGATATAATATGACTACGTTTTGAGTCGGTACATATTTTATTGTACTGGTTACTATAAGATATTTCACACAGAATTGTATACATAATTATACTTTAGTACCTATACACTATATACTTTAATTAAAATTTATTTCTTTCAAAATTTACTTTTAAATAGATATCTTTATTTCTCAAAGATAAATTTTATATAAGTTTTCCTTTTATATACTTTTAGGCATACTATTCCTCTAATCAGAAAAAAATCCAGAAAAGCTCTTACTTCTGTCACATTGTAACTAAAGAATAATGAGCTGTTCTTGCTATATGGTTATTACTCGCATTTTCGTAAATTTTTTGGATGAAATATGCAAGAATTTTCGAGTAGTACAGTTATAGCTTTCTTCAACTATTACTAATTTAATTGAATATAAATTAATTAAAAATTGTAAAAGTATTTTTCATAGATATAGGGACCCTACCTATTTTAGTTATTAGAGCTTAGCATTGATTTCAGCTTTCTAGAACTTAATCGTAGTCCAATTACAATTAGCATATTTTATCAGTTCAACTTATTTCATGTAACATAATACCAGTACCACCTGCACTTTTATAGCAACCAATTCCAGGGTTTTCATTTCATAGAGGCTGAATGCCCGAAGTTCAATTCTCCAAAATTAAGCGAGCAGAAGACATCGGCAACTGAACAACCATCTTATCACTTAAGAAGCTTAGTTTTCACAAGACCACACAGAAAGACTGCCTACCGATTTAACGAAGACCTATATTCCGCAATATTCGGTCTTTCATCCCCGAATAATTGCTGCTCTGATGATGGAGGTGTTACGCTGGACGACTGCGCTTCGTCAGCACGTATGCCGCGCGTCTCAACTTCCATAGAAGATCCAATTCCGACTATAATCGCAGCCTTCGTATACCTAACATCGGAACGAACGGACGTACCTATCTTACATTTCGGTACAATACTATTATGTAAACTACTTTATTATATCCATATACACCAAAAAGGACTTCATTATTCCTGAATCTGCTTCGGGACAGCCGCTCTCTATAACTATGTTGCAAGTCACAGAAATTTTGTGAAATTAACAACCAAAAACACACGCTAATGAAGTCGCGGGGAATAATAACTCTACATATTATATAAATCTCAGAATCTATCTATAGTTCAAGACCTACCGAAATAGACTTTAAATATCACGTTCACGTCTAAGCCCCAACATTTTGAAAGGACACTTCCCACCAAAAAGCTTATAAAATACAAAGTCCTGATCCTGACCCTTGCATATTCTTCGAAGTGATGATCAATGAACTGAGTAATAATTTTCTTAAAAAACTCGTAACCGCACAACCTTGAGAGAACATTGTATTTCCAACACACTTTGAATTGAATCCATAAAGCCTCTACAAATTATCCAATATCTGAGTACACACGATCTAGTTATAACTTTATGAGCAATGGAGAAGTTTCATGATGTTATGAATATCATATTTAACACAACGGAAGTAGAATATAGATTAAAACTTATAAATCAGTGGTTTTTTTTTTTTAAATCCATCAATAAATGACTGAGAAATGACGATTTAAAAGTTTAATATTTAATGTACACCGATTGATGTATCTTACCCAAGTGATTATTAAATTCATAATTTAATATTTCAAAATTATCTTCACTCACAAATTAATTGCTTTTAATTCAATTAAGTCACGTTAAGTCCATTTTTTTATTTTATTCGGCTTTATATAATCGGTTGATAGGTTGGTGTGACGTCATGCCACCCGTCTTGCAAGCGCAACTTTAAAGTTTCATAACTTTTTCATTTGTTGAGATATTTTAATGATTCTTTCATATTTTTGTTTCTTATCTTAATTTCATAATAAATTAGAAAAAAAATGGTAAACTTCTCCATTAACCATGGCAATTAATAAATAAAAATGGCGGGGCTAGTATTAGTCAACCAATTGGCGTACGATAAATTCACCAGCCAATTTTGCAGTTGGTACGTCTGTAAAAGTTAAAATAAGCGAAAAACATGAATAAATACGGTTCCTAGAATTTAACATTGCGTACAAAAGTGCGTAAGACGCATATGGCAAGTGTCCTTTAAATAGTAATTACTCATACAACCGAAAAACCTTGTGTTAAGGTCAATAACAACATAAATGATAACATTGGAATAAAAAAAAAAAGAATAATGATAATATATGATAAAAGAAATCTGATATGATATACATTTATTTTAAACCAGCTTTTGCTTGACTTCGTCCGCGTGAACTACAAATACTTCAACAAACTCCTATTTTAGCCTCTTAGGGGTAATTTTTTCAAAAATCCTTTCGTAGCGCATGGCTTCTACTAAGAAGAACTATGAAACTGCGATGGGTCCAGTTAAGCAAAAGTAAGCATTTAAACAAAATAAACAAAACTACTGTGTAATGACACACATCAGAACTGTTTATTATTGATTAAACTAACATTATGATGCAAAATCCAGTTGTCTCATGACATACAGTATTTTGCCATTTAAATTAAATTAAATAAGTACAAAAAGAAAAGCATAAATTTTTAACACCTCAATGCGGAAAATCGTTAAAAAACATTTTGTAAGTAAGTAATAGTACTGTCCATATACTATCCGTTACCATCAAACATATATTCGAGATAATGTGAATAGTAATAGAAAATAACCTCACCCATATCAGTTTTGGTCCAGTCGCACAAACAAAACCAACACTCGAAATAAAATTGCGATCACTAACTAATGCTAATGAAACCATAATTAACCTGCCTCATGAAACAATTGCGATGACTTCACTTCTTTGCCTTATTATTAAAACCTTGAGCAAACAAATCATACTCAATATCATTAAAAGTATTTGCAACGTAGATCAAGAACCTCATCATCATCTCAACCTAGAGTTGGTCCAGTACAAAGATCATTATAGAATAGTCTCAGGCATGCAGTTTTCCTCACATTTTTCACTTCACCAAGTCATCAGGCAGTCAGTCAAGTTTCATTGTTGCAAGTGATATTTAATTTCATAAAACGCACATAGCTCCCAAAAGTTAGAAGTGGCCAGGTCAAGCATAAGACGATAAACAGAACCACGTTCTATAGTCTATCTAATGAATGCTAATAAACCAAATTAACCTAGCCTACAAACATGGTGATGACTCTACATAGTTAGCTCTCGATTCTCGTTTCGAAACAAGTGCAAAATGCACCTATAATAGACGAATAAGTAGAAACTAGCTGTGCTGTGAGTTGTGACTCGCGACTTGGGCCGCGATATCTTCCGATTGTATGAGCTATGCTCGAAGTATCCCTACGTGATTAAATCAGAAATGTGGAGATCTGTAGAACCTGAGTTACCTGAAAGATCTGCACAGAACCTGAGTAGCAATTTGTGGGGCACATAGTTAGAAGAAGCCATAAATAATATGGTGAGCACATTGGAAAACTCAGATCCCACGCAAGTATCTGGGAGCAGCTGTAAGCAAGTGGCAAAAGACCGTGTTCTGTGGAGATCCTAGCAACTTCTAGAGAACTTCGTCCAAAATAGGCTGTCTATCAGTTGAAATGTCATGCAGAAAATTGTTCAGTAGAACCATCCATTCCATATGTAACACATACGGACTTAATTATTGGTTCAATTAAAGTTATTGTAATTTTTTCACATTCCTAACAACTGACAAAATCAACTGTGTCTCAGAAGTCAGAACACAATTACATCACAGCTCGCAGAAAACATAGTATCAGTCTATAAATAAGCTGGCAACCATCACTATGTATACAAAACAGTATATAAACGTGAAGGATTTCTTCGCAGTCCACTCCATTACGGAGTAAATAAATATTGCGATGCACTATATTCTGAAGTAATATAAATATTATTATGGTTCAAAGCATAAAGCCCCAGGAAAATTCACGCCTTTTTGAGTAATTTTCCTTTAGGTGTGCCTATGGTGTGGAAGTAAAATTTACCAAAATATCTACGAGACCACTGTATACCACAAATTATTATTCTATATTAGTTTGAGTTTTTCTATAATATAATTATTATTCTATATTATATTATAGGAAAACTCCACTTTCATGTGATTAATAAAAAGGGGTTCCGAAGTACGATCCTCAGCACTGAAGAATATAGTGCAGAGAGATAATTGGGAATTGCTAAAAAAGCCTTAATCGAAGCCACGTTCCTTGCCAAAAGCCTGATGACAGACCTGAGGATTGATGAGACGTAGGAGGAGTAGAGATTGGGAGAAAAATACAAAAGTTAAGTATATCTCCACAGGTTTTCTTGATTATAATGTAAATAAATACAACGTTGCACTATTACTCTATAAATTGCTAGCGATACATGCTCTCATCCACAAATAAAAATAAACGAACCGGTACGATACCGGATGGATAGATGAGATCGTAAGTGAATGGGAGTGATTTGTAACTAAAACACGCGCGCATGCGCTGCTGCACTACCGTTTGATAGTAAATAAACAAACCAAGAATACATACATACAGAAAACCACAGAGCTACATTTTGTTTTCGAATTGATTAAACATATTATGGAGATTTAGAACGTTTAAGATGTTTTATGACCAAATTTGTTTGTTATTGTTGCCATTTTTCCTGCAGCAAAATCATGGCATTCTTTGATGTAGATTAGACCGCATAAAGAGAATGGTGATAAACCGTGAACTAACTTGTGGTTCAAGTCTGGTAACTAGTGGCGCCCATTTTGGAACGCATTATGAACACCGCTCAAAAATGTATGGAAATTTCATATTTTGCCGTAATTAGCATAATCTGAGCGTTTTATCCAAGGTATCATAACGCTAAAGCAATGTACACAAACATAGAATAATCCTTGGGCCACTTTTATACACCCACTTTCTTTATAACAAGTGACTTAACTTAATTAAATAGTATTAAAATATTAGTACTCACAGCCCGGCGATATTCCGTTCTCCTTCATAGCACAGCGGAACGGGTAATAAGTGCCTGGCAGCACCTTGCCGTACATTGTCCGATCCATGTTGGGCCAATCGCGAGGCGGACTACTGAATTAATCCACCCACAAGAACAACACTACGTTTAGCGCACCATAATCACAGCCCACACCAAATCCGAGTAAATAAAAACAAATCTACCAGTACTAACACCTGCTACTTCCTAACTTCCTATCAATTGGTACTGATAAGCTCGATCTATTTTGTGGAGCTCAAGGACGCTTGAATAGAGCAAGCATGTCCAACGCAATTATCAGTGATAACGTTATTTATACCGTAACTTATATCGATATTTATCGATAAGCGGTGCGTGATAAGCCAGGACGCAATGTCAGGAGGGCGAGGTCGCGAGGTGTGCAACGAGAAGAGTATTCGTCAACGCGTCCCAGTCACAACTAAAGTTGTTATGCTAAAGTCGCAGAGTGCGCGTAGCCGGCGCCGGCGCATGTCATGATGCCACTCCAGCCGGCATGGCTGGTTTAAACCCAGTATTTATATAAAATTACTAGTTCTGTATACCTGTATATAATAATCAAGGGTCTGTATATAATAATCAAGGGTCAGTTTATCGCATGAAACTTTCTTTAAACTCATAGCACATCTCTATTTTATTTCTTACCTAACTAATGACGTTTTTACCCGACTGCGGAACGCACAGGGTTATGTGTTCATCAGTCTATATATGTTTGTTTGTTCCTTGCAGGACAGCTACAGCCTAAACGAGTGGACCGATTTTGATGATTCTTGCACCAGATTATGCCGAGTATATCATTAGAGTGTCACTGTGGAAGCCGAATTTGAGAAAAAACAAAGTGGCGCCCTCTAGAAGCCATAATGTAACAAATTAAAAAAATAAAAGTTGATAGAATATGGCAAGTGGGGTATCGATGAATAGGTCTTGCAAAATCATATTTAGGTTTCCTTGATCATTTTCTCATTTTAACGATCATTTACGATTTACGAGATTTCAAAGGTTCATTTTTAGTGTATTCCTTTGTGTCGCACTACAAACAAAACGGCTGAACCGATTTTGATAATGCTTATAGCACTAGCTTTATCTTAATCTTCCGAGTGTCATATCGGAAGCCGAATTGGAGAAAAAGCAAAATGGCGGCCTCTAGAAGCCACAATGTAACAATTTAAAAAATAAAAGTCGATAGAATATGGCAAGTGGGGTATCGATGAATAGGTCTTGCAAAATCATAGTTAGGTTCCCTTGATCATTTTCTCATTTTAATGATCATTTAGGATTTACGAGGTTTCAAAAGTTCATTTTTAGCGTATTCCTTTGTGTCGCACTACAGACAAAACGACTGAACCGATTTTGATAATACTTGCACCACTAGATTTATCTTAATCTTCCGAGTGTCACTACGGAGCCCAAATTTGAGAAAAACAAAATGGCGTCCACTAGAAGCCAATTAATAAATGAAAGTCGATACTCGATAGGTTATAGGCAAGTGGGGTATCGTAAGATAGGTCTTTTAAAATCACACCTAGGTTTCATAAACCATTTATCCGTTTAAATGATAATTTAGGATTTACGAGGTTTCAAAGGAAAAGTTAAAAGTACCTACACATATCATCTTTATCTATCAAACTAGGTGGATTATCTCAACAACCGATTTTAACAATTATATCACCTCTAGAAAGCTACATTATTAACAACTTAAATAGGCTATATTTTATTTCCACAAAAATTGGAGATCCTTACGAAAATTGCAATAATATGAATTAAGTCGGAAAAAAACATCTCATCTGAGAGCTTACGTGGCTTGCGCTGCCTAAATCGTTAAAGTTACACGACAACAATGTATGGTGGAAACGTTCCTCTCAAAAAGTGCTAAAAAGAAGTCCGCGATGGCATATAACTATCTTTTAAGGCTGACTCACAATAATGGACGTGCGACGCGCCTTGATAATTCGTAATAATTACAAAATTATTTATGAGAGAAAAATATTGTTATAAAACGTGAGCTGTGAGAATACTGAATTGGCTATATTATTTTGTTCATTATTTCATTAAAAGTATTATATCCCACCAAAAACATAAATGTAAAATGAGAGCCAAGTTCAAAATTGTGATATATATGCCTTGGTTGTTGACTTCAGCGACAAAAGAAGTGAGATCTAAATGGGTGCCAAGTTCAATGGTCAGTCCTGCAATTTATTTATCCCATCAAAAACATAAATGTGAAATGAGAGCCAAATTCAAAATTGTGATATATATGCCTTGGTTGTTGACTTCAGCGACAAAAGAAGTGAGATCTAAATGGGTGCCAAGTTCAATGGTCAGTCCTGAAATTTATTTATAACAACATATAATATTTTATAACAACTTAAAATATCATTTCTTCTTATAACTTAGTATAAAATGTTGAAGACTAAGGCTTTGGCTTGGCTAGTTTTCATATACGAATTATAGCGTTCACAAGTTGTAAAGCTGTAAGTTCTTATTTTATTCTTCCGAAAATTTGGCTTGCTGGTAGAAACTGTACTTTTAGGTACCTACTTAATAATAATTCGTATATGGAAACTAGCCAAGCCAAAGCCTTAGTCTTCAACATTTTATACTAAGTTATAAGAAGAAATGATATTTTAAGTTGTTATAAAATATTATATGTTGTTATAAATAAATTTCAGGACTGACCATTGAACTTGGCACCCATTTAGATCTCACTTCTTTTGTCACTGAAGTCAACAACCAAGGCATATATATCACAATTTTGAACTTGGCTCTCATTTTACATTTATGTTTTTGGTGGGATATCATTACTTTTTGTACAGAAATTATTGAACTCAATCTCAAACTCAAAACATATTTATTCAAAATATGTACCTACAAAGTACACCTTCTGAACGTCATGCTTACAGAGCATAAGACGTGATGGTGATAATTAACTACGATATCTTAAAACTAAAGCTACGAGGGTTCCAAACGTGCCCTGGTCTGAGAAGAGCCCGCAATAAACTCCGCTTTTTTTTTATTATCACCATCTCACAAATATTTGAAATTATATATATGTACTGTACGCTGACGACCTTCAAATTTATATACCTGTCCACGATCAGGATGTAAGTAATTCAGTTAACCAGATGAACAAAGTCCTTAACAACATTTCACAGTGGTGTCAACAAAATGCTCTCATTCTGAATCCCCTTAAGTCTAAATTTATGGTTATGGGCACAAAGAAGCGAGTAAGCAAGATTCTTTCGCAGCAGCCAAAACTATCCATTGAGGGTGTCGAAATTGAACTCGTCAAGGAAACTCGTAATCTTGGCCTGCGTATGGATGAAAATCTACGCTTCGAGAACCATATAGTTGAGCTTGCCCGGTATTGCTTTTACCGATTAAAAGTACTATATAAGATTCGGCCTTACATTCATATTAACCTAAGAATTAAGCTCTGTGACACATTAATACTTTCTAAATTAAATTACTGTATTACAGTGTATGGTCCATGCCTACTAGGTAAATCATGGCGATTACTTCAAAGGATACAAAATGCATGCGCACGTTTTTGTTTTACAATTCCACCAAGATCACATGTTACACCATATTTAAATCAAAATAACTTGCTAAGAATGAAAAATAGGTATAATCTACTTTTGGGCACTTTATTGTTCGGCGTTATCAAATCTAAACAACCGGAGTGTCTGTACAAAAAGCTAGTTTGGCGGAAGCCAAGACTTGGAGCTAGGACGATGATGCCCCCGCTTTTGATGCCACGCCATAGGTCTGCAGCATTTCGTGGTAGTTTTAAATATCTTGCCACGAAATGCTGGAACGACATACCGCCACCTTTTCACGACGTTAGCTCTAAATTTACTTTTAAAAAATTATATCGTGCCTATTTACTTGACACTCAAAAGTCTGAAAACTAGCTTGTGGCATTAAACTCTATGACCTATATTAATCTCAATAATTTGTATTGTTCACGGGTAGGTTGATTTTATAATTTGGTAAATTTTAAGCAGATTTATAATTTAGATTTTACAAGTGCTTTTTTTCTGTTATTTTTAATTGTGTTATTATTATTTTTTATTTTTTTTGTATAACTTTAATATTGCAGTCACATATTCTTTTGTGTAACTTCCCTCATTTTGGCCCTAACAGAATAACAGCGTTGTGGTTACATTTTGTTCCCACAACATCAAGCTGAGTTAGGACCCTTTTGTTGGCACGACACATTCTAGACGTTGAGTGATTAAGTTAAGTTAGATTTTAAGTACTTTTTGTATTTTATGTTTAGTATGTGTTGTATCAGCAAATAAAACATATTCTATTCTATTCTATTCTATTCTATTTACTTATAATATAACATTACATAATCAGCCGCTATAACAATTCATACCCATGCCTTGCTATCATTCAAATAATCCTTTACACTGTAATAGGACTTTTCTATTAGTTTAGTTTACGTTTTACATTAGTAGGTACTTATTATTCGGTGTAAGGTCAGTGCGCCACCCACCAGTAATTCTATTGTACGACTCATTGTACAAGATAATTAAAGACGAGAATTCTCAAGAAAAATATATAGTATACCTAGTTACACTGACATTGACAGATTACATCTATGGTCAGACTACCTCTACAGCACATTTCTACATCTCATCAATTTTGATTGCAAAAGTTCAAAATCAAAAGTTTTTTGTGAAACATTGAAAACAAGCACGGTAAACAGTCGACATCACTAAAACCACTATAAACAATGAATACAAATCACAATGACTGACAGCTTGAACTGACGACTTCAAATACGTTTCTTCTTCTTTTCTGTCAATGACGTTTCGTTGCACAAAATGTATGAATACGAAGGTAAGGTTTTAATGCAACTATATTATTATTCATTATTATTTACATTAAAATAATAATTATGTGTCATTTTCAATAGTTAAGGAGTTACTACCACCGCTCAAAGCAGTATAGTTTCAAAATAACGGTTGAATGTCACGTACTTTGACGTCCTTAAAATAATGATTATAACACTACAACATAAACGTCAACAATATTAAAATAATACGGCTTTAAGCAATGGTAGTATGCCCCGTGTCAGAGTTTTGATCTATACCTAGGTAGATCATAAAAATGACGATTTTTGTACGTTTATATCTTAATAACCATTTGAGGTGTGCTTATGAAATTTGGAGCACATATGTATCTCACGGGTCTCAATATATGCGCCAAATTTGACATGTTTATGTGAAATAGTTTTTGAGTTATGAGGGGGTCAAAAGTGGCTCCAAATGGTTCGTGTAATATTACACACGGTGCTGCTCGCCAGTTTTTTTGAACTTTGGCTGGACACGCTTCCGCGTGTCTTGACTATGTAAATTGATAATAATTAAATTCACATTTTGTTTTATACTTTTTGGTATCCAAGCAGTCGGGTTTTTTGTTTTTATAATCCGTACCTACACGTGGTATTTTCATTTTGTAGATGTTAATTAAATCGCGACAATCTTGTTATATTTGTAAGTTTTTAATATTTCTGGCAACATCTTTTCAGGGTTTATCCCATGCGATCATGGGTTCAGCCATAATCGAAGAAGGGCTGCCAAACGTGAAATGCTTAGGTCTGCTGCATACAAAACACAAATTACTTTAGTTCTGACTAATCAGTAACTACTCGATTACATAAGGAATACGGCGCGTGTCGATATCTAGATGTGCAATCAGCTTTAATAAATAAGAAAAGTGCATAACTTTTATTAACGGTTAATCATTTTATATCCAAACATCTCACTAATGAATACCTTTAACGCCACATTTTATATGAAAACGTTATGGTCGTGATTAATTAAGTTACAGTTCCAGTGACAACGGTAAGGATTTCTGCAAACTTCAGATTTCTGATCGACCAGGGCTTGAATAAATCCGTGCCTAGTCGTGCGAGCAAAGGTGACTAAACACCAATTTTCAAAGGGATTTTCTGTCACGGACCTTCAAATTATGGAACCAACTTCCGCCTGCTCTGTTCCCTCATAACTGCAATACTGGTGCTGCAAATGTTCATAGGCGGTGGTTATCACTTTACTCGCTAGGTCAATTGCTCGCTAATTAATATTGCAAAATGGAACGCAACGCATTATCCGGAACCATCCCGTGGTGTTGTTGACTTCTGCTCACGCAATTTGGGTCGACTCTACTTTCGCAATTGGTCAAAATGCAGTGTCGCAGCTAGAATACAAAAAAAATCCACCAATTACAACATTCGATATTTCAGCCAATGTGATAAAAATTTGCAACCAAGTGAGAAACGATCTAGATCAAAGTGTGAACTTTTGAATAAATGGCGACAGCTACATCCATAAGCCAAATGAATCGTTAATAACATATTTTTCAGTAATGAAACATGCGTTTCATTACTGAAAAATATGTTACTAACGATTACGCGTCTTGCGGCTCGAATCTAGTATGCGATCAGCCTAAAGGAGTAATTAACAACGTTTATGAGAAGTCGCGCGATAGATCAAAGTGTGGTCCTTCTAATGAGCATAGCGAGATCGCGAAGGAATGCATGGCGTCAGCGACATGCGGAAGCTTTATGACTGGTGCGCATCACATTACCGGACGCGTTCGACGCGGCTACATTCGGAAACAACCGTGAAATTAAAAACCTTATTGAACGATGGTTTTCAACAGGACACAAATAAATAGGATGTTACATAATTGCAACCACTAGCCGACTAGACGATAGAAGAATATTTCTGCTAATAAGCAGGTTTCTATCTAAGTGATGCATACCATGGCATTAAATCCTGTGCACGCCAGTACTGAGTCAGGCTGTCATCAGCGTTTCAGGTCAGTGAAAGGGACCATAAATTTTTCAGTTTTCGCCAGTTACCTACTCGAAATGCCCCAACATTTAACAATGAATGAATGACGAAATGATTCAGTCCAATTATGAAAATAGATTATACTAGCGGTCCGCCCCGGCTTCGCATGGGTAGCACATTTCATCACTAATAGTCCATACCCAAAAATAGCCAGTCGGCACTGGAAAAGCACAACCCCGCCTGCTGCAATTTTCGTAGGGATCTCTAATTTGTTTCAAAATAAAATATAGCCTATGTTGCTCGCTGATAATGTAGCTTTCTACAAGTGAAAGAATTTATAAAATCGGTTGAGTAGTTTTCGGGTTTATCCATTACAAACAAACAAACAAATCTTTCCCCTTTAGAATATTAGTTTAGAAAACTAAAAAGTCTGATGACCACTATCAGTACAGCAAATCGAGTTTTATATAATTATATATAGTAAAGAAACTAGATGACGCCCGTAACTTTGTCCGCGTGGAGACAGGATTTTTGATTCCTGCGGGAACTCTTTAAATTAAGGGATAAAACTTTAAAAGTAGCCTATGTCTTTCCCCGGAATGAGCTACCAGGATGGTACCAAATTTCATCAAAATCGTGAAAACGTAGCTGACAATATAATATGCGAAAGTGTCTATACACTTTCGCATTTATATTATATTATTATACTAAGTATGGATTAAAAACTGAACACGTGGTAGTGGAGTGAGGATGTACAAAAAGTTCTGAAAGAAAAGAAGGATGCTTTTAAAGATTGGAAAAGTGTGAGTGATAGTGACACCGTGATAAAACAGAATAAAAGGGAAGTATATGTGGAGAGTAAAAGGAAAGCTAAGAAAGCTGTTGTTTTCAAGGGGAAATATCCAGGAAAAGTTGTATGAGTCCCTGGAAAGCCCCCAAGGACAAAAAGATTTGTACCGGCTAGCGATCATTCTTTTGTTCACATCTCGTTCAATATTGCCGTCGTTTTGAAAGAGCGAACCGAGGTACCGGAAATCGGAACAGACTGGTAGGGATACACCATCTAAGGCAATTTCATAGAAACGAGAGGGGCCACCGAAATCACAGAACAGATGCTCTGTCTTCGTTCGGCTGATCCTCAGGCCAACACTCTCCAATTTCTCTTGCCATTTTCCCAGTCTGCTCTGGACCTCAGAAGCCTCTTCCCCGACAAGTACAATGTCGTTGGCGAATATCATGCACCAGGGTGCCTGCTCCTGTATGTCTGATGTTAGAACATCCATTACCAGGAGAAACAGATAAGGACTTAAACGATCCCTGGTGCAAGCCCACTTCCACATTGAACCTATCTGTAACGCCAGCTTCTGACCGAACCCTTGTGCTCGCTTCTGCATACATCGCTTTCACAAGCCTCACATAAGTCTCAGGTATTCTCTTCACTCTCATAGCCCACCACAGAACTTCTCGGGGAACTCTGTCGTATGCTTTCTCAAGATCGACAAACACCATAATATGCAAGTTTCTATGTGCACTCCTGTATTTCTCGCACAGTTGTCGAAGTGCAAATATTGCATCAGTCGTTCCTCGTCCCGGCATAAACCCAAATTGATTTTCTGTGATGTCACTCTTCTCTCTCATTCTTCTTTCTATCACTTTTTCCCAAATTTTCATGCTATGTGACATGAGCTTTATATTCCTCGGTAGTTATTACAGTCCTGTACATCACCCTTGTTTTTGTACTGTTGCACCATTCTTCTGGGATCGCCTCCTCGAGTAACAACTTATTGAAGAATAAAGTCAGCCAACTCCATCCATCCGCTTTTAGAAACTTCCATACTTCAGCTGGTATACTATCTGGCCCTGTCGCTCTACCATTTTTCATACTCTGCACTGCCATTTTTACTTCATCTACACTCACCTCTTTCACGACACCCAAGTTGGGTGGTACATCGTCTAGCCCTCTGCTCCAGTCATTTTCTTCATTCATCAACCTTCTGAAATATTCCTTCCAA
This sequence comes from Erebia palarica, assembly GCA_964035005.1. Taxonomy (NCBI): domain Eukaryota; kingdom Metazoa; phylum Arthropoda; class Insecta; order Lepidoptera; family Nymphalidae; genus Erebia; species Erebia palarica. The sequence continues at coordinate 43,774,373 of OZ035983.1, forward strand.
CGTACTTTTATTTCATCATCATTCACTGTATTTGATTTAAAACGAAGGCAATATTGAACGAGATGTGAACAAAAGAATGAATGCGGGATGGATAAAATGGCGACAGGTCTCAGGAGTTATATGCGACCCACGAATGCCCCTGAAACTAAAAGGGAAAATATACAAGACAGTCGTTAGACCTGTCGCATTATATGGTTCAGAATGTTGGGCGGTGAAAGGGATGGATGAAAGAAAAGTACATGCGACCGAAATGCGAATGTTGAGATGGATGTGTGGTGTGACTAGAATGGATAAGATTAAGAATGAATATATAAGGGGAAGTTTGAAAGTAGCGCCAGTGATAGAAAAGATGAGGAGTAATAGGTTAGCATGGTATGGGCATGTAATGCGGAGGGAAGAAAGGCATATTACAAGAAGAATGATAGATATGCATGTGGAAGGAAAAAAGAGTAGAGGGAGACCAAAGAAAAGATGGATGGATTGTGTGAAAGAGGATATGCGTATAAAAGGGGTGAATAAGAGGTTGACGGATAACAGAAGTGAGTGGAAGAAGAAAACATGTTGTGCCGACCCCACATAACGTGGGAAAAGGGCAAGAAGAAGAAGAAGATGGATTAAAAACTGTGTTCTGAATTTGATTAATAGAGTTCCGGAGACGAGGAATCAAACTTGAGGTAATATTGGTGATGAAATATTAATCACCAAGTGAACTTCCTTACCGCTTTGCCAAATAGATGTTCGATCACGACAAAGTTACAACATCAACCGGATTTCAAAGCATAAAAAACATAAAGGAGCATCTAAATTAGAATTTACGGTGATCGAGTGGCTTACCTTCTGTCGGTAAAGACGTACCTATCTGTAGTCTTTAGAATACCTTTCGAGATCGATTACTTTATTTACCGGTTGGCTGGAACCAGATGCCTTTAATAGTATAAGTTTGGCTTCAAAGCTTTTTTTAATGCTTTATTGATACTTTTAAGTATCCATACCTACTAATGTTATAGTTGTAAAAGTGTTTCGACTGTCCGTCTGTATGTCTGTCTGCTACGTTTCCATAGCCCATCTGTTCAAACGATTTCGAAGTAATTAGGTACAACTGTACAAGACAGGTTAAATCCCAGATATTACTTTTTTTACGGAAAATCTGAGTTCAGGCAGGATTTTCAAATGAAAACTAACGCTAATTAAAAAAAAAGGATTTTTACGCTCGCGCTTATTTTGTGTTTAAACAATGATAAATCAAAAGTCAAAAATTCAAAATGTTTATGTTGTTTTGTTACGTCTTATTTCACAAGCTAGGTATTTATCTATCACTGTAAGTTTGTAAAAACCGCTTGTAACCGCATCAGTTTACAATTTCGCGAGTTAGATTATAATCTAACGGTTTTTACAATCTTACGGTGACATATCGATTTAATAGTAAACATCAACCGTTTAAAATCGATTGTGGTACAAACGAACACAAAATTTAGGCTGTCCATGGGCGGGGGTGGAGGTGCGCCCTAATAATTTAGGGTGGTTTTAGAGTGCCAATTTGAGTAGAAGTCGCCCCTAAATTATCGCTAATTTGATCATAATATGGAGTAGATACTAGTTGAAACTTGAACTTGAAAGTATGAATTGCGGTACCAATGATCCGTAAAATTGCGTACCAAATACCTATACACGTCTGTAATTTTCACGTAGCAATTTTGCCGATTCGCCACATAAGTAAGTGGGTTGTGGGTTGTGTTAGTCTAGAGCTAATATTGACTTCCTTATTAGAAGAGCCCGCGTGCCGTGAACAATGGCCATCGTAAAGTGGCCTCGTCGTAAATTTTCTATCTGTTATTTTACTTGTTTTTCACCAGAGTTATACGTTCTCTGAATTTTGTTGCGTGAAAGTGGTCTTTATGGGTTTAAACTTTTGGTCAGTTAACCCGCGACGTGATATGTCTGGTATGAAATGAAGTACGTCATGACTACTAAACTGCAACGGCAGCAGTGTAAGTACCTTCTACGTGTTGTTGTGCAGAAGCCTTCATATAGTTCATATTTTTATGTGTTACGGCTGCAATAGGTACATGCGTTTTACTTGCACTTTAACTCTTCGATTGCATGCACTTTAACTACGATTTATACGGACTAGATGATGCCAGCGATATCGTCCACGTGGATTGAGATTTTTTATTCCTGTGGGAATTTTTCTAATTTTTCGGTTGATTGGTTTAACAAGTGGGTCATGAAGGTGTAGCAGACAGTCAGGCACACTTTCACATTAATTATAATAGTAAATATGGATTGAACTTGCGTCATAGTCATAAATGATAAATCCATACATATCGTAGCGACCGAATAGGTGACAAATTTCCCACTGAGCTAAAAGAGTATCAAACTGGTTTGCGTAAAAGTAGGAAGTGTATTTCGTCGACATGACATACCAGAATATGCACTCATGCTTATTTTTACTTTACAATTTATCTATTATTTGTAAACACTAATTCTAAGATCCACTTTGGAACCGCTGCCGACACGCGAAGCGTTGACCAGAGCTTTAACAGGTAAATACTTTATGTTGCCACGGAATGACGGAAATTATTTGTCTTAACTTTTATTATATTTAGTATCGTTAATAAAACCATTTAAAAGGAATTTATCACCCAAGTAAACTGATCCAAATTTCACTTCGAGCACAATTAAAAAAAATTACTTTCGAAGCGAACAGTTTTGATGCAACTCTAGAAAGGTAAATTACCGAGAAAACCGAGTTTATTTTTAACGATTCCAAAAACTGGAGGAAGTTCACCACTCGGCTTCATACTTTTGATTCATACTTGATCGGGGCTTAGAAATACCTATTACCCTACTTAGTAGGGTTTTAGGAATACCTATTATTATTATTATTTTTTATCCGCTACAAGTTAGCCCTTGACTGCGATCTCACCTGATGGTAAAGTGATGATGCAGTCTAAGATGGTAGCGGGCTAGCCTGTTAGAGGCATGGCAGTTATATTAAACCCATACCCATATTCGGTTTCTACACGGCAACGTACCGCAACCCTTAATCGCTTGGCGGCACGTCTTTGCCGGTAGGGTAGTAACTAGCTACGACCGAAGCCTCCCACCAGACTAGACCAGGGAAAATTCAGAAATTATAAATTCCCAAATTGAATCTGCCGGGAATCGAACCCGGGACCTCCGCACATTAAGACAACAGCGCTACACACTGCGCCACGGAGGTCGTCAAAACCTATACCTATAAAACTACTTACCGTTTAGTACCTACCTATTGGTACCCTAATTAGGTACCTACCTACTACTACTACTACCCACCTATTGGTTAACTTACAAGGGTAAAACGACACCGCAATCGCTATCTTCAGGCCGAGTGGGAGTTTCTTTACGCATTCGATCGCGTTAATTACTGCCATCTAAATGGAATTGATCCAGCGCCATCTGTCAAGCGCTTGACAATTATTCCATACAAATCGTAATACGTTGTCGCGGTCTAATGGGAAGAAAATCTCGTAGGCACTCAGATAATAGAGCTGTCAACGATCGGCGAATGTTACAAATTTAAGCACATTTTATTCCTATTTTAGTACCTACTTTACTTACCTACATAATGTAGGAAAATAAGCCTTGCTGAAAATTATACCTAATATTTGGTCACCTCTCATTGATCACCTTATTAAAACAAACCTATCCGAAAACTTCCTGAAAATTAGACCTCAATATTAAAGTAAATTATAATAGCCACGAAAGACTACCAACCAGCGAATTTCAATCAAATTGCTAGAGTAATTAAGTAATCCCATCAAAAACATAAATGTAAAATGAGAGCCAAGTTCAAAATTGTGATATATATGCCTTGGTTGTTGACTTCAGCGACAAAAGAAGTGAGATCTAAATGGGTGCCAAGTTCAATGGTCAGTCCTGCAATTTATATATCCCATCAAAAACATAAATGTGAAATGAGAGCCAAATTCAAAATTGTGATATATATGCCTTGGTTGTTGACTTCAGCGACAAAAGAAGTGAGATCTAAATGGGTGCCAAGTTCAATGGTCAGTCCTGAAATTTATTTATAACAACATATAATATTTTATAACAACTTAAAATATCATTTCTTCTTATAACTTAGTATAAAATGTTGAAGACTAAGGCTTTGGCTTGGCTAGTTTTCATATACGAATTATAGCGTTCACAAGTTGTAAAGCTGTAAGTTCTTATTTTATTCTTCCGAAAATTTGGCTTGCTGGTAGAAACTGTACTTTTAGGTACCTACTTAATAATAATTCTTATATGGAAACTAGCCAAGCCAAAGCCTTAGTCTTCAACATTTTATACTAAGTTATAAGAAGAAATGATATTTTAAGTTGTTATAAAATATTATATGTTGTTATAAATAAATTTCAGGACTGACCATTGAACTTGGCACCCATTTAGATCTCACTTCTTTTGTCGCTGAAGTCAACAACCAAGGCATATATATCACAATTTTGAATTTGGCTCTCATTTCACATTTATGTTTTTGATGGGATATATAAATTGCAGGACTGACCATTGAACTTGGCTCCCATTTAGATCTCACTTCTTTTGTCGCTGAAGTCAACAACCAAGGCATATATATCACAATTTTGAACTTGGCTCTCATTTTACATTTATGTTTTTGATGGGATATCATTACTTTTTGTACAGAAATTATTGAACTCAATCTCAAACTCAAAACATATTTATTCAAAATATGTACCTACAAAGTACACCTTCTGAACGTCATGCTTACAGAGCATAAGACGTGATGGTGATAATTAACTACGATATCTTAAAACTAAAGCTACGAGGGTTCCAAACGTGCCCTGGTCTGAGAAGAGCCCGCAATAAACTCCGCTTTTTTTTTATTATCACCATCTCACAAATATTTGAAATTATATATATGTACTTATAATATAACATTACATAATCAGCCGTTGTAACAATTCATACCCATGCCTTGCTATCATTCAAATAATCCTTTACACTGTAATAGGACTTTTCTATTAGTTTAGTTTACGTTTTACATTAGTAGGTACTTATTATTTGGTGTAAGGTCAGTGTGTCACCCACCAGTAATTCTATTGTACGACTCATTGTACAAGATAATTAAAGATGAGAATTCTCAAGAAAAATATATAGTGTACCTAGAGTTACACTGACATTGACAGATTACATCTATGGTCAGACTACCTCTACAGCACATTTCTACATCTCATCAATTTTGATTGCAAAAGTTCAAAATCAAAAGTTTTTAGTGAAACATTGAAAACAAGCACGGTAAACAGTCGATATCACTAAAACCACTATAAACAATGAATACAAATCACAATGACTGACAGCTTGAACTGACGACTTCAAATACGTTTCTTCTTCTTTTCTGTCAATGACGTTTCGTTGCACAAAATGTATGAATACGAGGGTAAGGTTTTAATGCAACTATATTATTATTCATTATTATTTACATTAAAATAATAATTATGTGTCATTTTCAATAGTTAAGGAGTTACTACCACCGCTTAAAGCAGTATTGTTTCAAACTAACGGTTGAATGTCACGTACTTTGACGTCCTTAAAATAATGATTATAACACTACAACAGAAACGTCAACAATATTAAAATAATACGGCTTTAAGCAATGGTAGCATGCCTCGTGTCAGAGTTTTGATCTATACCTTTGATCATAAAAATGACGATTTTTGTACGTTTATATCTAAATAACCATTTGAGGTGTGCTTATGAAATTTTGAGCACATATGTATCTCACGGGTCTCAATATATGCGCCAAATTTGACATGTTTATGTGAAATAGTTTTTGAGTTATGAGGGGGTCAAAAGTGGCTCCAAATGGTTCGTGTAATATTACACACGGTGCTGCTCGCCAGTTTTTTTGAACTTTGGCTGGACACGCTTCCGCGTGTCTTGATTAGTTTAGTTTACGTTTTACATTAGTAGGTACTTATTATTTGGTGTAAGGTCAGTGTGTCACCCACCAGTAATTCTATTGTACGACTCATTGTACAAGATAATTAAAGACGAGAATTCTCAAGAAAAATATATAGTGTATCCTAGAGTTACACTGACATTGACAGATTACATCTATGGTCAGACTACCTCTACAGCACATTTCTACATCTCATCAATTTTGATTGCAAAAGTTCAAAATCAAAAGTTTTTTGTGAAACATTGAAAACAAGCACGGTAAACAGTCGATATCACTAAAACCACTATAAACAATAAATACAAATCACAATGACTGACAGCTTGAACTGACGACTTCAAATACGTTTCTTCTTCTTTTCGGTCAATGACGTTTCGTTGCACAAAATGTATGAATACGAAGGTAAGGTTTTAATGCAACTATATTATTATTCATTATTATTTACATTAAAATAATAATTATGTGTCATTTTCAATAGTTAAGGAGTTACTACCACCGCTTAAAGCAGTATTGTTTCAAACTAACGGTTGAATGTCACGTACTTTGACGTCCTTAAAATAATGATTATAACACTACAACAGAAACGTCAACAATATTAAAATAATACGGCTTTAAGCAATGGTAGCATGCCTCGTGTCAGAGTTTTGATCTATACCTAGGTAGATCATAAAAATGACGATTTTTGTACGTTTATATCTAAATAACCATTTGAGGTGTGCTTATGAAATTTGGAGCACATATGTATCTCACGGGTCTCAATATATGCGCCAAATTTGACATGTTTATGTGAAATAGTTTTTGAGTTATGAGGGGGTCAAAAGTGGCTCCAAATGGTTCGTGTAATATTACACACGGTGCTGCTCGCCAGTTTTTTTGAACTTTGGCTGGACACGCTTCCGCGTGTCTTGATATGTAAATTAATTGGAAATTAATTTGGTATCTCTAATAATTAGGTGTATAACTTTAAACTTATACCTAATAGAATACATTAGCGATAATATAAGCCGTTTCACCGAAAATCTTAACAAGAAAGCGATTTATTTGGATTCCCGTTGAGACTCGATGGACTATAACATAACATACACCACCACACCACATCCACGATACAGAAACAAACAAACAAACTTTAAGAGTAACTTGAGTTGGTACAGACTGTGATCACAGATAGTTACAAAATTTCAAGATATTCCTAGTGTTGCCCAAAAACCGAACAGCCCGTTCTTTGATACGCGTCGTACTGAACCACTGATGGACGTCGGGGACCTAACGGGCAATGGCTAACACGCAAGACGCTATTCATCGAAAAATTGTCCGTGACGTGATATGACGTAACTGGTGGTGTAAAGCATGTTGGCCATCGCAAGCTGAGAGTAATTTTACCCCTATTCAAATAAAACGCAAACATGATCTACAAAGTACAAGTAGAGTTTTATCTGTCGCGTAAATAGCTTTAGCTGCAGAGTGCAGATCCAGTAGTCTTTGGTCACTGACTCATTTAACACGTAAATAAAAGAAAAGTATAGGAACTAGCAACATAGCACCTAGCAATATAATATGGCTTGAATTAGTTTGAGTTATGACATAGGTAGAGTCTTCCCGAACGAATTTCGGCCACGGCGGCCAAACTCCACATAGATTAGTACCCAATAAGAATTACTTGACAGAAAACTCATTATCGGCTCAATACAAAATGTAAGTTAGTACACGGAAAAGCGAATCGGCTTACGGATATATCGGTATAGGGCCAAACGAACTCGAGGACATTTAAGTAAGATTAATAGATTAAGTTTTAAAGAACTCAATCTAACATGAGAAAGGAGTGTCCCTATATTTCAACACCGTGCCTAACGAACCACGACTGCGGATAATCAAGCTAATTGTCAGGGAAGGGGGACAAGCAAATTAGCCACTACCATGCTACGTCACCGGCTTATTAACAGATTGTGGAATGTAGGATAGTTAGTAATTAGATTACAGTAATGGTAATTTCATGGGTTTTATTTAATAATCTGAACACGCCTAAAATAGGGTTCTGTGGCCAGGCTAGTCGGTAAAAGTATTGACCGTTTTAAGTCTAAACGGTAGATAAAGTATCTTTTATTTAAATAGCGAGCAAACGAGCAGGCCTGATAGTAAGTGATTACCGCCGCCCATGAACATTTGTAGCACCAGAGTAGCCGCCAACGCGTTGCTGGCTTTTGAAATATTTGTTTATGCGCCACTTGAAGAGCCCCATATTATAATCACTCCCCATATTGTAGAGACGGTAGAACAAACAAAGAGAACTAACGTCTCTTTAGAGCTAGGGACTCCAGCGTGCAAGTAATTTTGGGATTGTCGACTAGTCGAACTGTCCGATTTTGTATCCGGTTAAATGGAAGGAGCTGGTACTGGGGTGCTCCGGCCCAGAGGTGAGAGTAGTCCTGCATGTGGGGCCGAACTTGCGCTTTATACAGCAGAAGCCTGTGCTTAGGCGCAAAGTATTTTTTCGCTCTGTTGAGCACACCAAGTTTTTTAGAGGTTAGTTTGGCTTTACTTTCCATATGCTCGCGGAACTGGGCTTCGTTCGATATACTAACACCGAGGATCCCAATGCTGTTAGATGGAATTAGGGAAGTGTTCTGGAAGAGAATAGAGGTTGTAAAGGCGGTCTTTTTTGCAGAAAACGCGCATACTTGTGTCTTTGGAGGGGTTTGAAGTGCACAATATTTTGTGACTCCCATCTACAGTAGGTACATATATGTCACCGTAAGATTGTGAAAACCGTTAGATTATAATCTAACTCGCGAAATTGTAAACTGTCGAAAGATTACAATTTAACGCATTATTTTCCGGTAGATTGTAATCTGATAGGTATTTAAACCCGATAAAACCTAACTACTTGACTATTTATGTCGAACCCTAACCTAACCTACAAGAAAGAGACAAGAAAACGTAAATAAAATCCCATCAAAAACATAAATGTAAAATGAGAGCCAAGTTCAAAATTGTGATATATATGCCTTGGTTGTTGACTGCAGCGACAAAAGAAGTGAGATCTAAATGGGTGCCAAGTTCAATGGTCAGTCCTGCAATTTATTTATCCCATCAAAAACATAAATGTGAAATGAGAGCCAAATTCAAAATTGTGATATATATGCCTTGGTTGTTGACTTCAGCGACAAAAGAAGTGAGATCTAAATGGGTGCCAAGTTCAATGGTCAGTCCTGAAATTTATTTATAACAACATATAATATTTTATTACAACTTAAAATATCATTTCTTCTTATAACTTAGTATAAAATGTTGAAGACTAAGGCTTTGGCTTGGCTAGTTTTCATATACGAATTATAGCCTTCACAAGTTGTAAAGCTGTAAGTTCTTATTTTATTCTTCCGAAAATTTGGCTAGCTGGTAGAAACTGTACTTTTAGGTACCTACTTAATAATAATTCGTATATGGAAACTAGCCAAGCCAAAGCCTTAGTCTTCAACATTTTATACTAAGTTATAAGAAGAAATGATATTTTAAGTTGTTATAAAATATTATATGTTGTTATAAATAAATTTCAGGACTGACCATTGAACTTGGCACCCATTTAGATCTCACTTCTTTTGTCGCTGAAGTCAACAACCAAGGCATATATATCACAATTTTGAATTTGGCTCTCATTTCACATTTATGTTTTTGATGGGATAAATAAATTGCAGGACTGACCATTGAACTTGGCACCCATTTAGATCTCACTTCTTTTGTCGCTGCAGTCAACAACCAAGGCATATATATCACAATTTTGAACTTGGCTCTCATTTTACATTTATGTTTTTGATGGGATATCATTACTTTTTGTATAGAAATAATTGAACTCAATCTCAAACTCAAAACATATTTATTCAAAATATGTACCTACAAAGTACACCTTCTGAACGTCATGCTCACAGAGCATAAGAGGTGATGGTGATAATTAACTACGGTATCTTAAAACTAAAGCTACGAGGGTTCCAAACGTACCCTGGTCTGAGAAGAGCCCGCAATAAACTCAGCTGTGTTTTTTTTATTATCACCATCTCACAAATATTTGAAATTATATATATGTACTTATAATATAGCATTACATAATCAGCCGCTGTAACAATTCATACCAATGCCTTGCTATCATTCAAATTATCCTCTACACTGTAATAGGACTTTTCTATTAGTTTAGTTTACGTTTTACATTAGTAGGTACTTATTATTCGGTTTAAGGTCAGTGTGTCACCCACCAGTAATTCTATTGTACGACTCATTGTACAAGATAATTATAGACGAGAATTCTCAAGAAAAATATATAGTGTACCTAGAGTTACACTGACATTGACAGATTATATCTATGGTCAGACTACCTCTACAGCACATTTCTACATCTCATCAATTATGATTGCAAAAGTTCAAAATCAAAAGTTTTTAGTGAAACATTGAAAACAAGCACGGTAAACAGTCGATATCACTAAAACCACTCTATACAATGAATACAAATCACAATGACTGACAGCTTGAACTGACGACTTCAAATACGTTTCTTCTTTTCTGTCAATGATGTTTCGTTGCACAAAATGCATGAATACGAAGGTAAGGTTTTAATGCAACTATATTATTATTCATTATTATTTACATTAAAATAATAATTATGTGTCATTTTCAATAGTTAAGGAGTTACTACCACCGCTTAAAGCAGTATTATTTCAAAATAACGGTTGAATGTCACGTACTTTGACGTCCTTAAAATAATGATTATAATACTACAACATAAACGTCAACAGTATTAAAATAATACGGCTTTAAGCAATGGTAGTATGCCCCGTGTCAGAGTTTTGATCTATACCTAGGTAGATCATAAAAATGACGATTTTTGTACGTTTATATCTAAATAACCATTTGAGGTGTGCTTATGAAATTTGGAGAACATATGTATCTCACGGGTCTCAATATATGCGCCAAATTTGACATGTTTATGTGAAATAGTTTTTGAGTTATGAGGGGGTCAAAAGTGGCTCCAAATGGTTCGTGTAATATTACACACGGTGCTGCTCGCCAGTATTTTTGAACTTTGGCTGGACACGCTTCCGCGTGTCTTGATGAATATTTCAAAAATTGACACTCAGAACTTTGAACAGTTTACAATCTTTCGACAGTTTAGAATTTCGCGAGTTAGATTATAATCTAACGGTTTTTACAATCTTACGGTGACATATATAAACTATATCTATGTGTATTGTGTATGTATACTAATACTGTCTTACAAATTATAATATGATAATTTCAAAGTCTATTCAATGAGGCTTCATTACTCGAGGATACCTTCTCTCTACAAAAATAAACTGAGGGCCCATTTTCACAGCTCATCTGTTGTGTAGATTTTTACGAAAATCGGTAGACGGATAGATTGCATCCCGTGGAAGGACGTAGGCTACTATTTATCCCAGAAAATTTAACAGTTCCCGTAGGTAGTCAATAAATTAATCCAAGCGGACAAGATCGCTAAGACCGCTCTACTTGCCTCCAGGTGCTCTATAGAAAAGGTCAAGGTAAGTATGTCCAGTGGTGAAAGTTATAGCCTTACAAGTTGGAGAGAACTATTACTTTTAGTACATTTTAAGTAGGTAAAATTTGTCCTTGGAGTTAGTTGGGCCCTAGTTGGCCCTAATGGGCTTTTTGTGAGATTGTTAGGTGGGCCGAGCGACCTCGACTGTGGTCATCAATCATGCCAACACCGCTGACACCATCAGGTGATGGCGATCAGAAATCAGAAAATGCGCAACACCAGCACTGACGCCGGGCATAAAGATAACATCGTAAATATTTTAACTAACGTCGTGAAAATAACAAAACAGGCGATTTGTGGGCAGAGTTAAAGACAATAAAAAAATAAAGTGACGTAATTCAAAAGTAGGCCCACAATTGTGGTGATGCAACACAATACAACCATTTTTAAGTCGCTGTTATCACATTTAAAGATGCCAATTATTAAAAAGTAAATAAAAACCACAACTAAACAGTCATAAAAATTAGTTCCACTTTTGGCCACTGGACCAGATATGTTTGTGGAACTGTAAGTAGCTAACTCCCTGGTGCAGTGGTCTCATGTTAGGCTCTGAATGAGGTGGGGCTAATCAGGAAATCGTTATTTCTAAATTGACATTAGTCTTCTCTGGTTGGAGGCTTGGAGAGGGAGATGGCGCATATAGACCGATTAGGGGTATGGATTTGATGGAACTGCCATAGCCCTTCTAAGTTAGCTTGTTTTATCCTTTGATTGCATTACTTACCTGCAGATGAGATTACATTGAAAGGGCTAATTTGAGAACGATATAAAACTAGATTTGTTCTCACATAACTGGATCATATTTAGAGAATCTGTGCTTGTCAATTGGGTTGTTTCAATGAAAATTGAAAAGCAAATTTTACATCATACTATCATACTAATATTATTCATGCGAAAGTGGTTTGTCTGTCCTTCATTTTTTACTTAGATAAGGTTAGTCCTTTGATTTTTTATGGGTATATTTTTTTAACCAAGAGAGTGACATAGTCTACTTTTTATCCAGGAAAACTAAGGAGTTTATGTGGGAATTTAAAAAAAACTTATTCCACACGGACAAAGTCACCGGCAAGGGGACTGGGAAACCTGCACACCCAAGAATTCTACATAATGTTCTCGAAGGTGTGTGAAGACTGCCAATCCACACTTGTCCGGCATTCAAGCGAAGGCACAATTTGTATTTTGGTTGAAGGCATCTAGTAACAGACGTCTTAGTTTGGAGGCAAATTACTTACTTTACTACATTGTTCTTTGAAACCATAGAACTACTACTACAGTCAGAGCAAAATGCATGCACTGAGTAGTTACTTAATTTTCCCCAGTAGCTTATAAGCACTTCAAAAAAAAAATGAAAAATGAAACTGGATTTTGTTAAATTTTTGTACATGCTTAGAGCAAAATGTGATCACCCATTTTTAACCCAATATACTATCTAGGAATAAGTTCTGCAGTTGGTCGGTTTTGGAAGTTATTGATTTATTTCATCTATATGGGCTTACACTTAAATTGAATAACACTAGATGGTAAGTGATCTTGACCTGTAGATGCCTACTAGCACTTTTATATAAAGATTTGGTCTGTATACATATTATTATACTTAATTGTATGGGTCATATTAATAATTATTATGTAGTTACCACCTTTACCATGTTGAATAAAATAATCTGGTATATATAAGAGAAATATATTACATATGCATTAACGTTATACAGGTGAGCACCCACAAGAACATTTTTATCACTAAGTAAGCAAACATTGGCCGATTTGTTTACCTATGGCTAAAACCAATTGAAAGGAACAAAATTATAGCTTACATAAATCAGAAAATATTGAACTGGTTCCAAATAGCTATAAATACAATAATAGCTAAGGAAAATTGCTAAGATTATTACTTAAGAGTACGAGTCATATAATTTCATTTATAGTTGAATGAAATCACGCAGGTTGTATAGTTACGTAAGTGCAGGAAGCAATTGCTGCCTTCACAGTTCTTTTATTTTAAGAGATGACTGAATTTCTTAATAAAACACGTCATTATGTTTCAGAACAAAACAGGTTATGATAACACCAATAACAGTTTCACTTACCTAAGTCGTCCATAGTGATAAACTGCTTCAACACCAAGTATTGAAGTTTAAGGTACTTTTTCGACTAATCTCACATCAACACAACAAAAAAATGGAAGCGAACTCCAAACACCAAAATAATATGTAAACACGAAAATATTATCTATCCTATAAGTTACTTGTCTCTGATATCACTTGTCTCTGATATTATCCAAATAAAGGTTTAGTGCAAATTTTCCAAGTTGGCACTACTTATTTTATGTCATATGCCGATGTGTGCCGTCAAAGAATCAAATTATTTTTTTGGTGTTTATCGCGATCGAAAATGGTATGGCTGGGCTATTTATAATTATTATTAGTAGACATAAATTGCACATGTTTAGATTTCGAATTCGATCAATACACATGAACTTTATTGATAGTAAAAAATAAACAAAGAGAATACGCAACGTTGTGAACGCAGTTTTAAATCAAAACCTCTGATTTAAACTTTCAAGCATTCAAGCAGATTCAAGTTTGTTGCACAGAGCAGCAGCCAGCACAGAGTATGTTTGTTGTCACCTCTGGTTGTCACTTGACAGTTGACAGCAGCTTCGCTTTTGAACCAGTTTTGAACCAGAGACAAGTAACATCTTTGAACTTGTCTCCAAAGTCTAATGTTACTTGTCTCTGGTAAAAAAAAAATCCGTTTCGCTTGCGTATCGCATTATTTATCGATTTACTTCAATAGTTTTGCATTTTAAGGTAGAATTTCACTTACAAAATGAGTACAAATACGGGCGAGCAGCTTACATTAGCGAGAGACATAAAAAGAGCTATTGAACTCCTCGAAAAGTTGCAGCAAAGTGGTGAAGTTCCTGCTACTAAACTAGCTGCTTTACAGAAGGTATTGCAAAGTGACTTCCTAAACGCTGTTAGGGAGGTCTACGAGCATGTTTACGAGACTGTAGACATCCAGGGTTCAGCTGATATCCGTGCTTCGGCGACTGCTAAAGCAACTGTGGCCGCGTTTGCTGCAGCAGAAGGACACGCTCATCCTCGAGTGGTAGAGCTACCTAAAACGGAAGAAGGACTCGGATTCAACGTAATGGGCGGTAAAGAACAAAATTCTCCCATCTACATTTCTAGGATAATCCCCGGTGGAGTCGCCGATCGTCATGGCGGGTTAAAGCGTGGTGATCAGCTACTTTCCGTTAATGGAGTGTCCGTAGAAGGTGAGAACCACGAAAAGGCTGTGGAGTTGTTGAAACAGGCCGTTGGGTCTGTCAAGCTTGTGGTCCGATACACACCTAAGGTGTTGGAGGAAATGGAAATGAGGTTTGACAAGCAAAGGACTGCGAGACGGCGACCAAATTATAATTAAATTCAAAATTTATATGCACATGTTACTACATGGCCCACATGTACTGGAGAAGCAGTAAAAGTCCTAAGATTTTTTGTCCCTCATTCCGATGAGAGTAGAAGCCTGCTGGGAGATTACTAACCAGGCAATTATATGATCCTGTATTTTAACCTTCAACAGGCTGTTGCAGAAGCCAGATGGCAATTTGTTCCATACAAAGTAGACTATTATATTGTTATCTAAAATATTAGATTTCCTTTAAGAACTTATTGCTTATTTTGGAGGAGCCAAATATCTATTGACAGATAAAGGGGAAGTAGGATTGCCTTTGCCCCGACAAATAATCGTTTAGTTATTATGAAGGAGCTAACTCACTGTAAGTTCCATTTATTATTATTATTATTATACACTTTATTTGTACCACCACAAGTGAAATTACAAATACAAAAATTGGAAAATAAATAAAGACAGACAGAAGTAGGATACAAAAGGCGGCCTTATCGCTTAGCGATCTCTACCAGGCAACCCCAGGAAAAGGAGAAAACAAGGGAAAATAGACAGCAGGTGGATCCACAATATACTTAAATTCAAATAACTACATACTAATACATAAAGCAATAATAAACATATAAATTATTATATTATAAATAATATTATAACTAATTATAAAATATACTAATATATATGAATATTTATTAATATTTATTTATTTATTATTATTTATATTTATGGGAACCAATCATGAACATCTATTAATTTTATTATACCTAGTATACTTTTGTGTAATTTATTTTTATCTTAGGACTTATATTTTATTTATAGCTTCAAGTTGTAATAATTATTTAGTCTTTTTACTTGATAGATGTGATAGAATTGTGTAATAAATAGTACTTATTAATTTTATTGTTAAGAGTAAGGCAGTTATGAATTGTATTATTTACTAATGCAGGGCTTCCCAAACTTATTTTAACTGTGACGCCCTTGGGAAGTTGCTATATTTTTGCGACGCCCTGGCCTTCTTGCCATACATTTACCTACTAGTTAACTAGTAACTAGTTGTAGTTCTAGCCTACTAACAATTTGTCAGAAAAACTCCAAATAGCATCTAAATATTTATTAGAAAATAAAGAACAAAACATAAAAACAAAAATGAAAGCAAACAAAAAAGACGAAAAGCAAGCACACCCTTTTTTATCTCTTTTTGTTTGGTATTAATGAGAAGGATGTGCTTGCTCTTCTGAGCATAGTTTCTCAAAACGAGGCTCAAGTTTCGAAATTGCCACTCGTCTCGGTCTCTAAATTTATTTTCGATCTGTACTTGTTCTTAATTACTGCCACTGCAGAGAAACCTGTCTCGCACATGTATGATGTTGCAAATGGTAATAAAACCCTCAATGCTGCAGTGCTGATGGAACGATATTCTTGATAAACCGAGCTCCAAAATTCAAGTAGCTTATCCTTGTTGTATTGGAGCTTAAGGCGGGAGTCACAGGACAATTCTATTAATTGTTCTTCTTCTGCTGTCGAAAGTGTTGATGGTGGAGTGTACTGGAAAGGGTTTCTAACCCAGTCATATTGCTCCAGATTTTCGGGAAAATATTTTTCAAAATGGTCGCTCAAAGATGACAAGTGCTGTGTAAATATAATTTTTAAAGAGGGATCGAGGATTTCTGTCGATTTTTCTTGTAGAATGCCTTGTAAAGCAGGGAAACAGTCAGAACTAACTTGATCTTCTTCTAATTTTCTTTTCCATAAGAGCAACTTCTTTTGAAACCCAGTGATTTTATCTGCCAGTTGTAATATGTGAGTATTATTTCCCTGCAAGGACTTATTGAGATCATTTAATTTTTGAAATATGTCGCAGAGATATGACAATTTTATTAAAAACTCTGTTTCTATAAAGTTTTGCGCATCATTGTGTGATTCTGTATGTAGGTAAGTGTAAAACTCATTTCGTAATTCGTAAACACGTGCGAGTACATTGCCTCTGGACAACCAACGAGAGTTGCAGTAATAAATTAAAGAAGTATGTTCAGCACCCAATTGTTCACAAAGCTTCTGGAAAAATCTTGCTTTTACTGGTCTTGTTTTCACATAGTTTACTACTTTAATAATTATATCCATCACAACATTTAATTCAGGCGTAATGTTTTTTGCAGCTAAGGCCTCTCTATGTATGATACAATGTGTCCATTTAACATTTGGAGCCTTGGTTTTGGTAAGAGCTTGTAGTCCTCCATATTGTCCAGACATCGCGCGAGCACCATCCGTACACACACCCACACAATTCTCCCAGTTTATATTATTTTCAATCATATATGAATCTAGGACCTTAAATAAATCAGCAGCCTTGCCACTTTCACATATTTTTCTACAAAATAACAAATCCTCACACACATTTGTTTCTTGTATGTAGGTACCGCACGTAACATATCAATTGAGCATCGTCATGACTATCGGTGGCCTCATCAAGTTGAATGGCAAATAGACCTGAAAGTTTCTCCACAATTTGCTCATTAATATCTTCTGCCATGTCATGAATACGGCGGCTAATTGTATTATTTGAAAGAGGTACGTTTTTTATTTCATTAGCAGCCGATCCTCCAATCATCAATGAGACAATATCAACTGCTGCTGGTAAAATAAGCTCCTCAGCAATCGTGTGCGGCTTCTTACATTTGGCAATACGGTGAGCTACCTTGTAGGAAGCGAGCAATGCTTTGGCAGGAACAGATGCTCTTGAAAACAAAGCCGTGGACTGATGTTTTAGCTCTCGCAATTTTCTAACAAAAAAGTCTCTCGGCTTACCTTGAAGATGACAGTGAGTTGTTTCCAAGTGACGTTTATGTTTATTAGGAAGCATACTTTCAGCTGCCAACACTTTATGACAAACAACACATTGAGGAAGTTCTAAATTTCCTTTAGTAATGTAGGTAAATCCGAAATCCAAATATTGATCGTCATATTTTCTATACTTCTTCCGTTTTTCTAAAGTTTCGTTACTGCTCCCTCCTTCGTTCGTTTTCTATTTTTTTGAATAGATTTATCCGCCATAGTGAATATTAAAACGAAAATTAAAAGCGTGCGTAATTTATCAAAACAAAAGCTTGACTAAACGCAGTACGAACGATGCCATTGTATGCATTCCCCGCGTGCGGGGGGCGGTCAATGGCAGTGGACGGCCCGCGACCCGCGCCCCGCACTGGCCGCCCGCTTCCGCCACATGTGACGCACCCCAAATCACAATGCGGCGCCGGGCGCGGCAGGCGGTCGCATCGACACAGACGGCCAACCTAAGTATTTAGATCGCCTCACGACGCCCCTGGGATAGTACCGCGGCGCCCTAGGGCGTCGCGACGCACAGTCAGGGAAGCCCTGTACTAATGCATGCTTATGTAAATAAGAATCAATTGATATAATAATTCCAGCATACATATTTGTTACATATTAAACCATGTTTAGTAGTATTGTAGAAAACTAGATTTTATTGCGAGATTTTGTTAGGTTGCTAGGAAAAAAATAGGCAGGCAGAAAAATAGAGCTCTGCACACAGTCACTGGGCGTGTCCCAGTGTGGGATTCACCTTAGGCTAAGAAACTAGTGTAAATTTCTTGTTCATTATTGGTAAGGGTATGAAATAAAAGCTGTAATCTAATGATGACTTCATTATTATATTTATTTACAATCTTGTAATCATTGCCAGATTTACTTGACAATTTAAAATCCCTTGTGTAATGTTGTGTAGTCCCACAAACCTATCTTACTCGGTGACCAAAATTGGAACTAATTTCTATGCCTGTTTAGTATTTATTTTTCATAGATACTAGCAACTGGGTCAGATAAGTTTGTCCGACTTTAAGTTTATTCAAATAGTTTTATTTTCAATTCTACTACTTATTTCTCATCTACTCTATATCTACTCAGATCTTAGAATAATTATGTTTGTGTTCACACTGCACATTGTACAAGAAGCAGTTTATTGGCATCTTTCTTTTAATTTATTCCATGCCTCTTGACTCTGGTGCTTCTTTACCATACATATCATTCTTGGTAACAGACTAACTTTTAACAAGAACTTATTCCATTATAATATTATAGTACATTACATCGAGAGACCGGGAAGTACGCGTTTTCTGGTCGAGTGTTAGTTAGATGAGGCTATATACGAGACCAGAAATGCTCTCCCGGTCGAGGTGTGTATAGTGCTTTTCTAAAAAATGAAACAAGTGACTTTTTTTTTTAAATATATTATGTAATTAAAAGAAAGTAAATAAAAAAGCAACCTACTTAAGAAATATTAAAAGTTAAATTAGTTATATTTGAATTACTAATTGAAATTGTAATTGGTTTTCCGGGTACATTTATGTTTGTTTGTACGTCGGAATGTACGAATTAGTCTTGGGAATTAACTATAAGAAAAAAAAACACTGAATTTTTTTTTAGCGCTGTGAGTGCTGAACGCGTAATACGGTAGAGTTCCAAATTTAAACTATTTAGGCCAAAGAACATTATAACAAGTTACAAGATATTCAGGAAGAAAGATTCCAAATTCAAACTAATTCAAATAAATTCAAATCTGACTTTGCTTCAAACGAACCCTACTCACTACTTTCCAAACTGTACTCCTTCACAACTTGATCTCATGATCGTCTCTAATAAGGATT
Organism: Erebia palarica; assembly: GCA_964035005.1. Taxonomy (NCBI): domain Eukaryota; kingdom Metazoa; phylum Arthropoda; class Insecta; order Lepidoptera; family Nymphalidae; genus Erebia; species Erebia palarica. The sequence goes on from OZ035983.1 coordinate 43,793,958, forward strand.
ACGTAGATGTGCATGGGCAATTATCTGCTGAAGCATTTTCGTACCATGATTTAGTCTATTTATCATACAAAGTGCGCCCACCTAAGATCAAACCAACAGTTGTTATGCGATGCAGCTTTAAAAACTTCAATAATGACAGCTTCTTGCGTGATTTAAACAACATAGACTGGAACTCCGTTTTTAATGCTCCAACCTTAGATGACAAAATTACTATCTTCAATTCTCTCTTATCCGATTTGTTTGACATCCATGCTCCTTTTCGTCCAATTAAATTAAAACATTTACCTGCACCGTGGCTTACTCGTGACATAAAGTTGCTAATGAATAAACGGAACGCTGCCAAATCAAAATATAAGTTAAAACCTACTGAACCGAATTTATTGAAGTATAAACAGCTACGTAATCGCTGTAATAAAATCTGCAGGGATGCTCAACGTAATTACATACACTCCTCTGTTGATGGCAAAAGTACATTAAAGGTGTGGAAATTCTTGGAGTCTATGGGTATTGGAAGGAACCAAATGGGTGTATCTCACGATGTAGACATTGATGCCCTCAACTGCCATTTCTCTAACGTCACAACTGATATACTGAAGAAGTCCGAAACGCTTACTTCCATTAACCTGCGTCCAAAACCTAGCTACGACTTCTTCAACTTTAGCACAATTAGTTCGAATGAAATAAAAAAACAAATTGTTGCCGTAAAATCAGATGCTATGGGTAGTGATGGCATTAGCCGTAAGATGATTCTATTAAGTCTAGACTGTATCCTACATGTCTTGTGTCATCTTTTTAACTACTCCCTCTCTTCTAATACCTTTCCCAGTAGCTGGCGCATTGCTCAGGTTATCCCTGTACCTAAAATTTCAAATCCATTATTGTTTTCCCAATACCGTCCGATTTCCATTCTCCCTTTTTTATCTAAGGTCCTTGAACGCATTATCCATACCCAACTCACGCTTTTCCTGAATAGAAATAATATACTTAGTTCTTTTCAGTCTGGGTTCCGCCGTGGACACAGTACGGTTACGGCACTGACCAAGGTGTGTGATGACATACGGTTTGGAATCGATAACAAGCAGGTAACCATTTTAGCATTGCTCGATTTCTCTAACGCGTTTAATACCGTCGACCTGGATATTCTCTTAGCAATTCTTGAATTAATTAAGTTTTCCTCTGCTTCTATCAGCTGGTTCAAGTCTTACCTATTTGACCGGTCGCAATGCATACGTGTTAGAGATAAACTGTCGTCCTACTGCCGTCTCAGTGCTGGTGTTCCACAGGGTGGTGTCCTTTCTCCTTTGCTCTTTTCCATATTCATAAATACGGTCACTAATCTTCTTTCCCTGCCATATCATCTTTATGCTGATGATTTCCAATTGTACGTATCCACTCCTGTTGAACAGATATCTGAAGCTATTAAACGCTTAAGCGACGAACTTAATATCGTCTGCAGCTGGAGTGAGTCCTTTGGTCTACTAGTGAATGCTAGTAAATCACAGGTCATTATCATAGGAAACTCCAGACAATTGTCTAGACTTGATTACTCTGCTTTACCACCTGTGGTCTTTGATGGTACTGCGCTAGCTTATAGTCCTGTCGTTAAAAATCTGGGAGTGATTATAGACAGCAATCTATCATGGAAACCGCAAGTTTCAGAGGTAAGTAGGAAAATCTTTGGCGCTTATGGTTCTATTAAAAGGTGGAAAAACTTCTTGCCAATTAAAACCAAGATCTTGTTAGCTAATACACTTCTCCTCCCCATCCTTGATTACGCCGATGTCTGTTATCTCGACCTGACTGAAGATCTTTTAAATAAGTTAGAACGCTTGCAAAACTTATGCATTCGATTTATTTTTGGCCTAAGGAAGTACGATCATGTTTCGGAATATAGGAGGAGACTTAACTGGCTCCCTATCAGGCTAAGGCGTAATCTCCATGTCCTCTCTGTTCTCTATGCTACCCTTTACCACCCATGGTCGCCCCCTTACCTAAAGGAACGATTCAGGTTCCTTAGCTCCTTCCCAATCCAGCATACCTTGCGATCTGCCAGTGACAACAAACTTAAAATCGCCAAACGTAACGCCGAGGGATATGCAGACTCGTTTACCATAAAGGCGGTCTTATTGTGGAACGCACTCCCAGCTGATATCAGACGAGCAAAATCTCTAGCGGCCTTTAAAAGTCGTGTCAAGAAGCATTACCTATCGCTGTAAACTTGTTCTTATTATTATTTGTGTTTAGGTATTGTAAATTAGTCATATGTAATTTAATATTTATGTATATAATATGTGTTATATTTAAATATATATTTATTATATGTATAATTTTTTATCTGTTATAGTATGTAACTATTAGAATGTACGTTTATGTATTTATGTTTTATTTCATGCGATTTCCCGTCTCACAGCAAGTACGGTCCATTCATGTGGGTTGCCTGGCAGAGATCACTTTAGTGATAAGGTCGCCTTTTGTTTATAATGTTGTAATAATGTCCTTTGTGTATAATAATAATAAGTGTGATATGTAATGAAAATACTTAATACATACGTTCTTTACTGGCCTAGGCCGGGAAGTTTAACTTTCGAATTCATTTACAGGGTATGAAATGTGCACATTTCATATCATTTTTTATACGACTGCCTGAAAAAAGGAGTATATTGTGTTTAGGGTTCATGTATGTATGTATGTATGTGTGTATGTATGTGAGTTTGTATATTCCACCATAACTTCTATACGCCTGAACCGATTTTGATAAATCGTTAGAATCCCTAGCTTATTCCGGTTGACATAAGGCTAGTAAAACTTTAAAAAAAATTAATGGGGTGACCATGGTCCCGCATTAAAGACTAAAGTTAAAAATTTTTTTTCGAAAATAAGATTAACTATTTAATCATCATCTAGAAAATGATGAGTAGATTCCAAAAATATATAACACTATAGTTCAATATCCAGTGATTCACAAACAAATATCATTTAATAAAAATGTGAATAAGATTCCAAAGGCTATATTATATGCAAATCGCTTCATATGGAGGTAAACTCCGAAAATAATATAGCAGGGCAGTCGTATTTTTTAATTCGTTAAAATAATTTCACTTGTTAGAAAAAGTGTTTACCATGAATCAAAACTACCAAATTTATAGTTGCTATTATTTTTAGGTTTCTTAGCAGGTCCTTCCTGGTTCTTAGTTGTTTTGTTAGTGGAAGCCAACTCTTGTAAGTTGAGATATTTTCCCACTCCATCTCTGAACACTTTGAGCGGTTGTATGGAAGCTTTCTTAGGTTTGACGCCTGGCCCTTCCGCTTCAGCTTTTTTTTTTAACTCTTCCGCTCTCTCTGCAGCAAGCTGGAATGAAGAAATTGATGATATTACAATTATAGGATTAATATCAACTGTAAAGAAAAGAGTAGTAAGATCCATTTATAAGTTTATTGCAGTAAATCTATACTTGAATTCTAGTTTTTAACATTACTTCCGAATTTAAAATGAGAATAAAGATCTGTGTTTAAGATGACCCCCTAAATAGAACAGCTCTTTTGAGGCAGCTCACTTTTTGTGTAATGTTATTATCATCATTGAGTGAGAAATGCATTGAATTGGGAGATTGAATTGAGAAATCGGGGGTAGTCCTTTACAGGTTAACTTTTATTTAAATTCACTCACTTGTTCTTTCGCCTCAGCAAAAGGATCAACGAACACCTGAGCGACCTCTATAAACGATGTCGTGTATCGGCCTGTCCTTGTTATCGACCTCGATTTGCTCCATGGCGCCCAACGTGTCTATTCCGCTAACCAGTTTGCCAAATATCAAGTACTTACTTAAAGTTATTTCACTATAAGTTCACTCACTTGTTCTTCCGCCTCAGCAAACGGATCAACGAACACCTGAGCGACCTCTATAACGATGTCTTGTATCGGCCTGTCCTTGTTATCGACCTCGATTTGCTCCATGACGCCCAACGTGTCCAGTCCGCCAACCAGTTTGCCAAATATTGTGTGCTTGCCGTCCAGTTGCTTGCATGAACGGAACGTGATGAAACTGGAAATTAAGGCCACACTACTTACTCAGTTGTCCATGCGAATATAGTACACTGAATGTTCCATTTTTTGTATATCAACAAAGATTTCAAACTAAACGATCTATTTCTCTTCTATACCTATATGCCCCACAACAATAGTTTATGTAAAATAATAACTGTGATACTTTTTTTTATTTTGAAAGTTTTGACTCCCTGATATATCTCTATGGGGGCAGCCATGCTTTACTTTTTAATAATAAAATATTATTTATAAAGAGAAACGATTTGTTTGTTTGTAATGGATAAACTCAAAAATTAATCAACCGATTTTAAAAATCCTTTCACTAATAAAAAGCCACTTTATCAGCGAGTAACATAGGCTATATTTGAATTAAAAAAAAAAAAGAGTCGAATTGGTTGAGCCGTTCTCGAGTTTTGCGCTAAGCAACATTCATTTTTTATTTATTTAATAATTACTTACAACTGTGAGCCATTGGTGTTGGGCCCTGAGTTGGCCATAGACAAAACTCCCCGTCCAGTGTGGTGTAGGTTTGGCCGAATCTCGTCCTCAAATGGCTTCTTCCATATTGATTCACCCCCCAAGCCCGTGCCTGTTGGGTCGCCGCCTTGGATCTACAAAATTAACGTTGGCAATGATAAATGACGGTGATAACGAAAGTATGCAGTTAACGGAACATAAGGTTTTAATTGGATATTTATAGAGAAAGTATAATTGCTTGATTTTCAGTTTCAAATTTTAAAAAATCAGAAATAAGAACTAAAGTAACCAAGTCAGCTTGATTAGGGTTGCGAAGCTGAAGTTACAAAATTACAAGTTAGCCCTTGACTGAGATCTCACCTGGTAATACGAGGCATGCCTTGTAAGTTCTGTCGTTTCCATATTTCCCGGCAATTTTGAATTTGGAACTGTTCTATACTTGAATGTGTTTAAATTTTGAATCTCAAAACAGTTGTAAGTATTAGGCTAATGCTATTGTTAAATCACAGCGTCGATTGGAATCTGTCAGGTTACGTACGAAAATGAATGTTTCTAAGGAAAATGTTCGTGCAATAATTTTATACAACTTTAGAAGAGGCCTGACACGACTTCAGTGTTTTGAAGAGCGAACATCTGTGTTCAGTGATGAAGCCCCATGTCTGCGGACTGTCGAAGCTGGTATTTAGAACTCCAGCGTGGACATACTAGTGTTAGTGACAAATCTCGTGAAGGACGCCCAAAATCCGCCTTCACTGAAGATAACATCATTGCTGTGAGAAAACTAATTCTCGAAGATCGTCATGTGACGTATCGAGAGATAGAGGCTCTATTAGGCAACTTAGGGACAACCATTCAGAAGATCTTGTATGAAGCGCTCGGTTTGAGAAAGCTAGTTTGCCGTTGGATACCGCATCTGCTTTCCGACGAACACAAGGCGGCCCGCGTCAGATGGTGTAAGAAAACTCTGAGGTTCAACCGAGGAGAGTCAAATCACGTCTACGACATCATCAGCGGTGACGAATCTTGGATCTATGCCTACGATCCTGGTTCCAAACGACAATCTACAATCTGCCACAAGCCATCGCCGCACTTCTTCACAACTTAAAGCGACGCATCATCCTGCACCACGACAACGCAAGCTCACACAGCGCTCGTCAAGCGATTGAGTATTTGAAGCAGGAAAAAGTAGAAATTCTTGACCATCCTCCATACAGTCCTGACATAAGCTCTAACGATTTCTTTACATTTCCAAAAATTAAGAAGTCTTCGTGGTCAAAGGTTCCAGTCCGGTGAGAAGCAGTCAACGCTTTCAAGTCAGCCATTTTGAACACCCCCACTTTAGAGTGGAATAAATGTTATAATAACTGGTTTGAGCGAATGGAAAAGTGTATTAAGCTAGTTACGTGGTGAATACTTTGAAAAACAATAAAAAGTACTAACGTAACGTAAGTAAAGTTATAAGGTTCTGGTTGTTTTTTTCTTCAAACGACAAAACTTAAAAGGCATGCCTCGTAGTGATGATGCAGTCTAAGATGGTAGCAGCAGGGCGACCGCGTATCTTCTGCATCAATCATTGTTACAGTATCAATTGTTGTGATTGGCTGAATTTATGGTATTCTTGCTGCGTCAATGGAATTTGTCCAATAGTCGAAGAGTGTTATCCAATCAGAGATGATTGCGATCGTTACACTGAGGCTGTCAGAGATACGGGGTCGCCTCGTACTGGCATAACTTAAATGTGAAATTAAAATACTTAATATGACAAGCCTGCAATGTTGCAAGCTTGCAAAATATGCACATTTTGCAATTTGTGTTTCCTAATAAAGATGATAATCGTAATAATAGTTAGTAATTATAAGGTAAGTAGGTATATTTTTAGAAGGTATATTTTTCAAAAATATCCTAAAGAAAATATAATTTAGCCCACAATTGTTTATTGTATAACAAAGAGGCATACAAAAAATATCTCATTTTATAATTAATAAATAAATATTTTTTATGGCTAACAATAATTATTAAGGGTATGACAATTATATTAGACCCATACCTCTAAGCGGTTTCTACAAGGTGTAAGGTAAATGGTATAACATACCGCCGGCTACCTATGTTAGATGGTGTATAGATATACTGGAAAAATATCATGAGACGTGTAGCTCATATCCTGGAGGAGTTATGAGGACTTCAAAATTTTTGCATAAATGTTCAGGTGGCATCCCTTAAAACAGCTGATTCAATATCAATGAACTGCGAATAATACCGTATCTTAAGCCTCGTTGCCAGCGCGAGCGTTGCGATAAAATCCAATAGCGATGCTAAGTAATCATTATTCGGCATGAAATAAAATTCTCAAAGTAAAAGCCCGGCTAGAACTCACGTATTTTTGTAAAAAAATGCCCGACTAGTTTCGGACTTCGTAAGTCAAATTCAGTTCCTTATCCTTATTTTATGAGCCGCCTTTCTCTGTGATTAATATCTCGACTTACTTCGTTGAAGTTTTGATCAATAATTAATTATTCTGAGTAGTTTGTTTTTTGAATGATTTGTAAATTGTAATGAATTGCCAAATTGCCTAACGATACAATAATAATAATTAATATTATCGCTTGTAGTACAGTTCCGACTTTAGGTACAAAAGACACCGCCACTGGTGCATTTACGTAAGTAAACTTAATCGAGATACCAGGAAATTATGACTATTAAAGAGATTCAAGTAACCTATTAAATCATTTTAATTCACGAGGTGGGTCCCGTATTTTTCAATTTTAACTAGTTGTTAATGTTTCTAATGGTCTTTGGTAGTACTTTGATCGGCTGCGGGTCTTGGGGTTCCAGATTCGATCGTCAGCCATCAAATCATTAGAATTTGAGTTTTTCTGCCAAGAAATTTTTATTACCAACGAGAAAAGAAACCCGTTCTTCGGTCGATTGAAGAATTCTTCTCCACGATGCTACGGTGGTCCCAGTTATTATCACTTATCAGTACTTAACCTGAAGTCCAAATAATCGTTAGAACCCACCAACCCGCATTGGAGCAGCGTGGAAGGTTAGTTTCTACATCTCTCATGAAAGATTAGGCCTGCAGTGCACAGTGATGGATTAATTGGTGAACAAAAATCCCTTCAACTCCTACGCAAATTACAATATTTTTTTGATAGCTAGTAAGTACTTAGTTTCTTCGTGACTAAAGATATTTTCATAATTGCAATTATCTTGCAATGGAACCCTAATAATTCGGCCATATTGTCGTAGGGCGGAGTTTAGACGTATTCCTGTGTACGTACATGTAGGTATTGTCGGTAAATTAAAAAAGCTGACGGGCGACGTCCGACGGTACTAGGAACGCATGGAACAAAGTAGATTTTTAGAAAATAAATTTTTGATAGTGTTTTCTTTTCGGAATTTTACCCTAACTTGGGGGAAAAACATAACAGAAATTAAACAAGAATTTTACAGAACGACTTTGGGTAAAATTGTGAATGCTCTGTTTAAATTGTTAGGTACTTAACTAAAATAATGAAAATGAAAATATTTATTTCAGCTTGACTGTAAAGTGAAGTTATTACAAAGAAAAAGTAAAGTAAAGTTACAAAGAAAATTGTAAAATAAAGTTTACCGACTTTTACATCGTACGTAAAAAAATCCGTTTAAAAAGTCCAACTTACAACAAATAGTAAACTTGCCAAATTTAGAAATTTAGAATTTTTTTAGGGTTTATAAAGGATATTTTTTAGTAGGGTAAAATCAAAATCGTGACTGGAAACCCTGTTTTTGAAACGTATTATTTTCTTCTTCTTCTTCTCTTGGTTTATGGCTTTGAGTAGTGCCAAGCCAGCACAATGCACTTCGCCAATTTATTAGTTTTTCGAGATTTCAACAGTTGCGCGTAAACTGTCACGGTGGCAAGTACCTAAGTGACAATGAGTTATTCAAATTCAGACTATTTTATGATACGCAGTGGAGTGCAATAGTAGTGAAGAAATGCGCCAAAGAATCCTGGATGCATTTCAGACAGTAACACCCCAAATTGCTTACTCGTGTGATGTGCTCAGTGCTGCGCAGATTGGAATTGTGCCCAGAAAAAGCGGGTTCACACATTGAACCCTTTCTGTGAGCAAGCTTACATTTTTTGCTGTATGACCTGTGTCGTACGTGTGTGTGTGTGTATGTGTGTGTGTGTGTGCATGATCTACGAGGTGTGAGCTGTGCTACTGTCATCTTTCATCAGGATGCTGGTATCTGGATCCCTTTTACGAGTAAGTAGGTAGTACTAGTAGTTAGAAGTACATGCTAAGAAAGTAGGTAGTAGGTTCGCGGTGGCTACAGTGGTAACCACTGTAGCCACCGCCACCACTACACACCACGCCGCCAGGACTCTGCGCAGCACACTCTTAAAGAATGCCCTGTTTGGGAACCTGAACGTCGTGTCCTAGTCAGCCACGTGGGAAGTGACCTCTCTCCAACGGCTGCGATAGCGGCAATGGGGTCGGAGGTCGGAGCAAGGAGGGCAGTGGTCTCCTTCTGTGAAACCGTAATGGTTAAGAAGGAGGCCGCTGAGCGAGCCCGTCAGCGAACTGATCCCGCTCGGAGACGAGGACATTGTTGTGGCGCTGGCCACCACACCGATCCAACAATTCATCCAAATAGTCCCAGTCTAAGGGACATCAGGGTCAGGAGCGGCCTGGAGTGGGGGCTCCAGTCGTTTCACCCTTGGACGACCCTTGCCCTTGGTAGTCGGCACCTCGGTTGTGGCCAACACAGCGCTAAGGGTGACCACCAAGGGGATTTAAGTGAGTAAAAATCTCACATAACCTGATTTCTCCCCCAAGATACAAAAGAAAACGTAGTACTAACTAGTAACTGTTTATTAAGTAGTTAGGTATCTAGTGGTCAGTACCTAGGTAGAAGTATTCAAGTATTCGTAATTAGGTGTAAATACAACTTACCAAAAAATATCATTCATTTTGCAAAGTCGGGCCGCGGCGCGAGCGGCGGCATTTATCTACCTATCAAAGGCGCGGTGTTTGCAAAGAGAATACCGCGTGTTAGTAGGTAGCGTCCATCCGTTCTAGCATGTACCAGGTTTACATAAAATTTTAAGAGATTGCCTGTAGTGAGAAGTTGATTTGGAGTGCATTTTGTATTTTTATTAATATGATGAACTAGCGTACCTACATGTAATGCGACTGAGTGACCAGTGGTATACAGGTTTGGTTGCGAATCTCGTAGTCTGGGTTCGAGACATATTTCGGTCATAGCATTTTTAGGTTTGAATTTTATGTAAAAAAATTCTCATAAGTACCCGGCTAGGAAATAGGGGTCGATCTCGTTTCACCTTGAGTTTTCGGCAAGTGGGTAGGTAATTTACGTTAAGCCGTCGATCCTAGTTATTACTTATTATCGATAACATGAAAAGATAGGTAATAACTAATGTTAATAATCGTTATAACCCACTACATACCGCATTGTCAAAAAACGTGTGGAGGGTTAGGCTCAAAATCTCTCCCGTCCACTGTTCGATGTCTCTCATAGGCGACAGTTATTAAGAGCTAAAATTAGACCTTCTAAGCTCAGAAGTAGGTACTAGGTACATCCATTCTTCCATGCTGCTCCATTTTACAGCGCGTTTGGTACATAGGATAGGATCTCGTTACTAGTGATAGACACCAATCAAAGCCAATTTCGTTACTACCTACTGAGTATTCCTAGTCAATAGTCAAGATTTGAACCGACCCGGGAATCGAACACTCACTAACTCGAACACTATCATCAATGACAACTCTACTAGACAGTAGATACTACCGTCTTCGTCAGGTCAGGACGTCAAAGTCGCGCAGCGGCATTCGGTCAAAGGACTCGCAAAAGTTCGTCAACTTTGTTGTTTGTACGAGGGTATTAGAAATTGATGTTGCGTAAGTTATGTATTACGTAATAATAATAGGTATGAGGTTGTTAATCGCTACAGGGTTGCCAAAATTTATTTTCCTTAATTAACTAATTAATTTTGTATGAAAGTTTTTTATAATTAATTTTGACTTTTTAACACCGCCATAGTGTTTATAACGTCAAAATTGCATGGGTAGCCGCCGGTATGTTATACCATTTACCTTACACCTTGTATACACGTCATCATACCGAAACGCTAAATCGCTTGGCGTCACGAACTATAACGTGGTCTCCTCGCACACCCCTGTAGGGCGTGGGGAAATCTGTTCGACGCAATTGCCCCCTGCAGATGGGATCTTCCGCGTGCCGTAGAGACTGCACGGTCGATGGGTCGACGCCTACCGTCGTCTACGGACTATTTCCCCGCTGGGAGACGGGGAAAGAGGGCGGGGGAGCGGTCCGTCCGTGCGCGGTCCAGCCCTGCCGGGTGGGTCCCGCTTGTGAAAGGCCCAGCAAGGCGACCTGCGCTGTTGGAGGACGTGCTATCCAGGCTGCAAGGGGCTGTTAGTTCCTTCTGATGGTTGGTGTCCTCTGCGAGGGGTTTCTTGTCCACAATAGTGGCGAGAATCCGCAATCCTGCCGTTAGACACTCCGAGGACTCTTCTCCACATGCCAATTTTGTGACGAGTGCCGGAAGGTATGGCACTGCACGGGTTCCTTCCCACGCCACGCCTCGATGCGGACCCCCGGCATGCACAGCTGCTCATACATAAGAGATCGACGGTGTCAGTCCAGGAGTGCTTCGGAGGAAGGCTAAGAAAAGACAGCCTGGTCTGCCATTTTCGTCGTCCCCGGATTCGCCGCATGTATTCGTACACCACCGAGCCGGCGGGGCTCCTCTTCTATTTCATCCGGAGGCGTATTGTGTGGAAGACCGCGGATGGCGATCTTCAGGGATCTCTGGGCGGGCACGGAGTATGAGATCCACGAGATACCTACCTCGTTCTCCAGGGTGTGGCGTCACGACTTTGCTGGTAAGGTTATTAATAGCCACAGCCCACCATCCCCTCCCTCCCCTCCATCCCATCACCTCCCATCGGACCACACCAGAGAAAATTCAAAAATTGAAAATTAAACCTGCCAGGGATGTCCCACTTATATGACCGAAGAAGAAAGAAGACAAATTATACTACGGTATATTACACTTTGTCCAGTATACAACCTACCATAAAATTCCTGATAGACCTATGGAACTTGGTGCCGTTATAATATCCGCTGAGACAGTGCTTGATGAAGTTGTCGCAGGCCTTTGGAGTCACATCGCAGTACAACTCTAAATTCAGCTGGCCCAAATTTGTGACCAGCCGCACATAGCCTGTATACAATACAAAAGTTTATTACCACAAGGATTATTCTTACGAGATTACTTTCTTCCTTTCTTATCAAACAACACTACTGAGCACGAGTGTCTCTCGAAATGAGAAGCGTTTGTCCATAGTCCACCACGATGGCCAAGTGTGAATCGGCGGACGTGAGACACCTTCAAGAAATATTGTTTCCTCATAATATTTTCCTTCACTGTTTGAAGCAAGTGATATATATTTAACAAGATTAATATTACACAAATAGTTATTTTCCCATGAATCTAACAAAAATAAACTAGATAATTATCTGAGATAAAAAGTAGCCTATTACCTATTCTCAGGACCTAATTATCTAACACCTTTTGACAAAATTTAGTAACAATAGGCTTTTTCATCCAGATAATCAAAGAATACAAACGGAATTTTTTAAAATACCTGAATTCATAATTATACATACGAAAGTTTGGATGGATGGATAGATGTTTGTTACTCAATCACGCCAGAACGACTGAATGTATCAGGTTGAAATTTAGCACAAAACTAGATTGTTTTCTGGAATAACACGTAGGCTACTTTTAATCCCGGAAAATTAAAGAGTTTCCGCGGGAACCAACAACCTCAATCCACACGGACGAAGTCGCGGGCATCAGCTAGTAATAATATAATAACTAATATAAATTCATACCTTTCTTCTTAACCCTTTCATATTTGACCTCATCCTCGCATATGATGGCAGCCTCATGTATGGTCTCAGGCACCATGGCAGTTGAAGTAAAACTGGCCGCCACCATGCCCGTTGAGTAATGTGCTGCATTGAACTTATCTGCAACCTGTATGAATTAATGAATATACTCTTATTGTATAACTGCCTCGTTGGTCTAGCAGTTAGCATGGCGACTGTGGATTACGAGGTCCTGGGTTCTGGGTGGCAGTGGGCAGGTCATGTCTGTCGCAGAACCGATGGCCGTTGGGCCAGACGCGTTCTGGAGTGGAGATCGCGTACCGGTAAACGCAGTGTGGGACGACCTCCAGCCCGCTGGACCGACGACCTTAAGAATGTAGCGGGAAGTGGGTGGATGAGGAAAGCGAAGGTCCGTGTGTGGTGGCACGCTCTCCAAAAGACCTATGTCCAGCAATGGAAGAATGCAGGCTGATGGATGGATGGATTCTGGGTCCTGGTTAGAGTTGTTCAAGACGCTGTAAATCAATAGCACGCTACAGACTAAACTAAATTTTGTACAATTGAGAAAAAGAATCATGACAAGTATAACAAAAAACCTTGAAAAAATATATGTATATTTTTTGGTGGACTACTAACCTACCACCTAGCAATCTCCCAGTTAACCAATGGTGGTCTGATTGCTTAACAGAAATGCGCGATTTTTCTTTACATTGATTTATCCGTGATATTCTATGCTAAAATAATATGACCAAATCTATTGTTTACCTCTTTCTTAACTTCCTTAGCTTCAGGAGCCTTATATTCTTTTTCGAGCTCTTTAAGAATGTCTCTGGTTTCAGCTGACACAGTTTTTAGTCTTGCATGAGGATCTTTTCGTAGGGCTATTTCCTCTGCAAAATTAATTGAAAATATTGAGAAAATCTTCATTTTACTCACAATTTATTTTTCCAACATATTATTATGCAGTTTGACTCACATATAAAAAAATTATTGTGTGAGTCAAACTGCAAACCATGCAGAAAGGTTTTTATTTCAAAACTATACATAAAATACTATGAAACACATTAAAATCTAAATTAAAAATATCATCTAAGCCGCTGTAATGAGGCAATGGGCCCAGAACGCTGTCTGCATTACCCCCATTTGCGCCATGACTCCAGGGTTTCAACACTTTGGCACAAAAAAGAAATTATTTTCTATAATTTGATACAATATGATTTAGACTTGATTAAGATGCTATCCAAGAATTTGGTAGGTATTTACGTAAAGCAAATCCCACACCGCCTGTAGCAGATCACAGAGCTGCATACTAATTCCACATGGAGAGACTTTGTTAATGTGTGGTACTATGCGTAATTTGTATATGTCACCGTAAGATTGTAAAAACCGTTAGATTATAATCTAACTGGCGAAATTCTAAAGTGTCGAAAGATTGTAAACTGTTCAATTTTCTGAGTGTCAATTTTTGAAATATTCATTTTATTGACGTTTTCTTGTCTCTTTCTTGTATTAGGGTTAGGGTTTTTTTTCTTTCTTGTTAGGGTTCGACATAAATAATCAAGCCGGGCACTTAGGTTTTATCGGGTTTAAATACCTATCAGATTACAATCTACCGGGAAATAATGCATTAAATCTTTCGACAGTTTAGAATTTCGCGAGTTAGATTATAATCTAATGGTTTTTCAATCTTACGGTGACATATACAAACTAATATCATAGTAATAATAATAATAAAATAACTTCTGATAAAGAGGTTGCCAAAACTTTCGAAAAGTTTTTCAGGATGTTCCTATTTTGCTGACCGACTCACTAAACTCCTCCACCCACTGCAGCTCAGAGTATTGCCCCTTACTTAGCTGTAATTTTTAACGATTGTGTAGACTTAGACACCTTCCAGAGTTTAATGAAACATGGTAAAGTCTAACAAACAAAATCGGATCACGCATATCACTTCGTGAAAAATTTAAAGAGAATGGTGTTCTTACAGTGCCTTCGCAATCTTGTCAATACTTGTCAGTGCAATACATATACAATAATATAGTCTATGTTAGACATAACATTAATCTTTATAAGCAAATAGGTGATACTCACTATAGATATACTAGAAACCGCCATAAGCTAGTAACAGCATTGTATAGTGTGCGCAAAGTGCAGAAATCCTTTGTGGTGTCGAGTGTACGCTTTTATAATATGGTTCCCAAAGAGTTTCTAGATTTGTCATTACATAGATTTTAAGACTGTGTTGAACAGCATTTGTTAAGTCGAGGTTATTACACTGTTGATGATTTTCTGAATGACAAAGTTGCATGGAAGCAACCTGCCTCGCATCCAGTGACCCACAAGTCAGTGTAATACTTGTAACGTATGTGTTGTGTTGTCTAAATATTGTAACCTTTTCTTTTCTATGAAAAGAGCAACTGCTGAGTTTCTTGCCAGCTCTTCTCAGTAAAATCAGCTTTACAAACAGGTGGTAGAGTCTTAACGTTTCATACGTGACACAAGTTTTTCTACATAAAATAAATAAATCATTTATCATTTATCATAAAACTAGTAACCTGTTACTTGTGGCATTAGTTTATCAGGAAGAAAAAATAATTATTTTAGTTTGACAACTACTACTTAATTAATTAAATGAAAATATTTAACATCTTTGCTACATACCCTCAGTTTCCACTCTTAAATTATTCTTTATATGATGGAATGTGGAAATATTAAATTTCCCCAAGTTATTTGGATCTTGTATTGTAATGATATCACTTCGCACAAATGGTGTATCATTGATAAGATCCTTCCAGTTCTTTCCTTTAATATTGAGTTGTTCAATAGCTTCATAGCAGTAGACATTGCCACTTGTGCGTACTGCCACAATATGAGAGTTTTTCGTGAATGGTTTAAATAAGACAGGGCAGTGATAGTCTTCAGAAGCATTTTTGAAGAAGTTGAGTTTTATTATACTTTTGATATCAATTTTCTGTAAGCATATAAAATTTAAAATATTAGTATAACACAGCTAAAATGATACCTGTCTTTTTGGATTTAGACTTAAACCCTCTTTATACTGAGACAAGACCCGTACTCAGTAGGGAAGGGGTTGAAATTATAATGATTATGAATTATTATTTACACTTACTTTTCCTGTAACAGGATTAATTTTAAACTTCTTCACAAAATCAATCAAAGCTTGTAATTCAAACACATTTCCGTCAGCGTCACAGTAAGGGTCGTCAAATGGTTGTAAACATAAGCAACAATGATCGTAGGGGAGTCTCTTAAACGATGTATCTTCCTCAACTGCTGTTCCTGATCTTTTCCCACCATATAAAGTAGTCCATTCGGTGTAAGTAAGGTACCTGTTGATAGAAATTTAAGGCAAATCAATCCAATATAGGCTGGTAAAAGACACACCTAAGACCACCTTGAGGTAAAGTTGGTCAATCATAATATTATTTACATTTTATCTTTTTGGTGCTGACGTTTCCCCATTTTTTAATAATAAAAATCTCAGACAATAATAGTGTTTTAGTGATGATTTTTATGCCTTTTTTCCTGGTCAATGATTTATTATTCTCGAGTCGTATTTAATTACAGATTTCTAAAATGTCAAACCTGATGTCAAACTGCAAAGTCAATTTTTTTTAAAAGTCAAAATGACCACAGAGATACAGTCCAGTTTTTTTACTAGTTCGGCTCAGTGCACCACATGCACGCAGACCAAAGCTATTATTAAATAAAAGAAAGAATGATTGGGTCTATGGGGAAACGTTAGGATTGAAGTTAAACAAACCCCATGTAATTTATGATTATTATATATTGAAAGTTGTTATTTAATTTAGGTTACAAAAGTCTATTGATACATTATGATAATCGATTTAAAACACTATATACGGACTATGGACGTTACAATAAGTATAATAATTAATTGTTTGGTACGAGTGAATTAGCCGGACAAGTTGCGTATACGCGGCCTCCCGTCGTCGGGGTTCAGAATTCACTGACTGGAACGCCCGGGAGAATCCCGACCGAAAGCGAGTCGGAACGGACATTCCCGAGGGTTCAGTAGGTCTCGTGGGACTTCGCCACAGGTCTGCTAAATTATACTCTCGGAAAACGTGTTCTAATGGGCCTATTACACTGCACTTACCTAAGGGTCCTGTGTTAAGGGTGGGCGTGGCCGCAAGATAGAGCGTCGCTTATTACACAGCGTAGTGGATCAAATTAGGAACTCTTAATTCTTAAATCTTAATACACAAAACTGATCATGATGTAAGGTGTAGTTTTACAAGCCTCTAAAGTCGTGATAAAAGAATACGTAAAATTGGATCCAATTTCTAAATCATCATGATGTTTGTGCCCAGCCTATCTGATTTTGTATTTTTTTAGTATGGCAATTTACCGGTTTTTTAAAAACATGTCGGAGAGTGGTTGTGGGTTGTGAATTTCCGAAAAAACTGTATATTTACTAGCAATATTACCTTATTATAAGCATATTAATTGGTAAAGAATAATTATAACTAAGCTTTGTCTAGTCTCCGTAATTAAACGTAAAGATTGAACTTATAAATCATATTTTTTTAATCGTGTGTGTTTGTGACTTTCAGTAAATTTTGCTAATGATGAAATGTGGTAGAGGAGGATCGAAGTTTTGAGATACTTTACGAAAACAACAAATATCAAGTTTTGATTTTAATAAGGTATAAAACAGTTATGTAATATCTCTCCTGACGATCGAAATACTTGTCTTCATCTATGAGAAAGTAACAGGCTGCCTATTTGCGCTTTACAGTTCTTCGAAGCATCTAACACGGAGTTCCATTTAATTTATTCCTACAAATTGTACATAATCTGGATGTCTTCCTTAGCCTTCTGTTGATTATAAATTGGGATATTTTTTGTAATAAAATCGAAACTTGGTGAACCAAAAAAAAATTGTTTAGAATCGGATAACGCCAGCCCACAAGATGGCCGACTGTTATTCGTAAGGTATATTACATTTTTTCCATTCAATATCTGTTTATGTGATTATTTGATTATGTTAACGAGTTTGTGTAAAGCTGTGTTGTCTATTTTAATTTAAATGCTGCTACAAAGTGTTTCTTACGTAAAGAGTTACGAAGTCTTTGTTCTAAAGGTATCGTGATCAATTTCACGAAAAAGAGAGTATTTTTTTGCTGAATAGTCTTTCTATAGAGTGTATTCCAATCCAAACAATGAGTTTTTTAGTCTGTTAAGGTTTCCATGAATTGCTGTTGTTTATTTCACGCTAATCATTGTTTGCTGAGCAATATGACCTATCAGCTACCTATTTATTTTAATTGTGTTTTCAAGAGGTGCATAACCTTTACCTATTGATTTTATTTTTTTATTGAGTTGTATTCTGAGTTGCAAGGTTAATGCTTTGTTGTAAGTATAAAATATAGCAAGATCAGTATATGTAAAGCATCTTTTCCCCTAAACTATAATTTGGCTTGTCATTTTATTTTTTTGAGTGCTCATCATGAGCTTACATAAATTATAACCTTTTTACACTTTTGTAAAGGATATTAACCTTATTTACTTACACCTTACACCAATAATGTAATGATAAAGCAGACAGTAAGCTCTTTATAATGCTGTTCAAAATTTTACTCTGCTTTTGAGTCTCAGAAGTATCTTGTCCACAACAATGGTGATTTTAATGTGTACAGTGAATTATACTGATCATAACCCCTCAATGAATTTTGATCACACAAGCTACTGATTGGTGGAATAATATTTCACACTTAAATAATTATCCATTGTAGTTTGTTTATTCTTAGTCAGAAAGATGGGCAATAC
This sequence comes from Erebia palarica, assembly GCA_964035005.1. NCBI lineage: Eukaryota > Metazoa > Arthropoda > Insecta > Lepidoptera > Nymphalidae > Erebia > Erebia palarica. The sequence continues at coordinate 43,812,223 of OZ035983.1, forward strand.
ATATAAATGCATATTTGAAATTTCATTAACAAATGACTGGTAAATGATAATATGCATCTACTATTGCTCAACCAACTTAAATAACAAGTTTGCACACTAAATTCCTAAACAAATTTAATATTAGGGTGGTAGTGTTTTATGAGACTACCAAAAAGCTGTCTTAAGACAGTGAGACTCGCTCATAACATAGTGTTTTGTCAACCAGCCCAGAGGAAGAAACTTATTCAGCTTTAAGAAGCATTACATCAGAAAATATTTATAATTTATGTAATATCACTTAACAATCACCTGTTCATGAGCTTCTTGCAGCTTATTAACAATTATTAGCTGTTAGTTTTAGTGCCTGCATGTGTTTATATGATTCATTTTAGATAATGTCCGGTGCGTCTAGTTCAGGGAGCGGCACAGGACGAGGCAGGGGCGGAAACATAGAGAATAAACCAGATACAAAAGAAAACAAACCTAATCCAAAAATGTCTAAAGCACTTGGCACGTCAGCTAAACGCATACAGAAGGAGCTTGCGGAGATCACATTGGACCCTCCCCCAAATTGCAGTGCAGGACCTAAGGGCGATAATCTGTATGAGTGGGTGTCAACAATACTTGGTCCACCTGGTTCGGTGTATGAGGGTGGAGTATTCTTCTTAGATATACACTTTTCACCAGAATACCCCTTCAAACCTCCTAAGGTAATTCAATTTACTTATAAATTACATATTCTAACAAAGGTTAGCTCTTGTGACTCATTGTGAGCTGGCCTTTTTAACCTATAACTAAATATTTTTAACTCAAACTCAACTCAATTTTTTTTTTGTATATCTGTCTAGTTTTAATGGCTAAATCAAGTGGTTTGTTTGAGAATATATTTTCCTATTTTTATGTATTTATCTACTAGATAATGCCCATGACTACATTAGTGTGGATTTGGGTTTTGCAAATCCAATTCCTTTAATTTTCTTTGAGCCCATGTCCCACTCAGGGTTGCAAACTATCTCTGTACCAAATTTTTACAAAATTGGTTGAACAGGTGGGCTATGATAACTCACAGACAGACACACTTTCGCAGTTATAATTTTAGCATGGATATTACAGACATCAGACATGTTTTCACAAATTCAGATTTTTTTTTGTTTGTCTGTTTTCTAAGCAACTTTAAAACATGAGACCCTTTTGTCACATATTATATAAGAATTTATCATCAACCATAATCTAACTTGACGTGAGGGACAAATGGCTACTTTACAGGAGAGCCAAAAATCTATTTTTTTTTTTGGAAATGTAGCCATAACTTTTTACTTCTTCAGATTATATTGAAGTGAGTTATATGTTTCTGTTCAACTTTTAGTCGTCTAATACTTAATATAATCTATTTATATGTAAAACCTTTGTCCCTTACGTCCGAAAATATATATAATATGTCCTTTAAGCCTTACCTTTTTGATTGCATGTGTGTTTAAAATGGCGTTAAGTTATCAACATTCTGTTAAATAGAGTTAAATTAGTGTTAGTGTTATTAACGGTTTAAAGTATTACTAGTAAAAGGTACCTAATAAAGAAAAGAAATAAAAAATATGTTGTTTATAATATTTTTAAATCACAGAATCAACTTTTTAAATTTTTGACTATAAATTAACTTAACTATAAATTAAATAAATTTTTATTTTATAACTACTTTTTCATTATCACAACGAATATTTAAAACTGCCACATTCAATTAGAAATAAGTAATTTTATAATTATTCAGTATATCTTTTTCTAAGAATCAAATCTCATAGAAGATTTAAAGTCTAATCTAAAAGATTGAAAGTTATACTGACTTCACCACACACTTAACAGTCAATATCTTGAAAACTACTGTACCGATTTTGATCAATTTGCACTGTTCCCTAAGTTGAAGTAAATGTTAGCCAATGAAAAAGAATGGACACAATCCGATTAATAGTTTTAGAGATCCGTATATTTATTTGAAAGCCCTTTTATGTAAATGTTTTGCAGTTCTACTAATATTATATATGTCACTGTAAGATTGTAAAAACCGTTAGATTATAATCTAACTCGAGTAATTGCAAACTGTCGAAAGATTACAATTTAACGCATTATTTTCCGGTAGATTGTAATCTGATAGGTATTTAAACCCGATAAAACCTAAGTGCCTGGCCTGTTATGTCGAACCCTAACCTAACCTACAAGAAAGAGACAAGAAAACGTAAATACAATGAATATTTTAAAATTTGGCACTCGAAAGATTGTGAAGTGTTCAATGTTCGGAGTGCCAATTTTTGAAATATTCATTGTATTTAGGGTTCTTTGTAGGTTAGTTTAGGGTTCGACATAAATAATCAAGTAGTGCCCGGCCACACTTTGGTTTTATCGGGTTTAAATACCTATCAGATTACAATCTACCGGAAAATAATGCGTTAAATTGTAATCTTTCGACAGTTTATAATTTCGCGAGTTAGATTATAATCTAACGGTTTTTACAATCTTACGGTGACATACATACGTGTCGAAAGATAACCTTCTTTTTGAAGTCTGTTATATAATTATCACAGATAATTATTCCTTTTCATTATTTGTGCTTTCGTCCTTGTCACTTTGTTATGATCTGAGACCTATTGCTTTGGAATGTGGCAATTTTAAATATTCTTTTTGATAGCATTTTAGAATAGTTCCATCAACATATATTTTTTTTAAATGTTGTATTTTTGGAGTTTGTGTTCATGAAGCTTTGAGCATCTAACATGAGCTTTTGTTAGATGATGAAAGTGAAATCTAGCCTTACAATCCGCTTAAATGTTCAATTAGCTACCTACTAAAAGTTTTACTCTGAAGCATTATTTTGTTCCCTTTCTTTTAGCTGTCCGCTAAAGTGAGACGGGCGTTACTATTTAGTAACTTCTTCATAATACAGCAATATTTAAATGTTTAATTTTAATTGATATATTGGACAATTTTTACAATTTCATTTAAGTTCATAAGATGTAAAAGCCATTCATGAACAAACAAATAAGTTTCATATTGATGTAAGGGTCGGGGCATTTTTACTTTCGTCCTATACATCATATTTCTCATTGAAATTGTTTTAAAATCATAAATTTTCTGTGGCGTGTCGGCCATTTTTTGAAAGCTATTAAAATGTTACATAAACTATTCGATAGAGCTCAAAAAACTGTATCGGCATTCAAAGTTCATTTTGAGCAAAATGTCCCTTACGTCAAGTTAGATTACGATCGACGTTATATTTACATGATAAATATGATGTTCCAGGTAACATTCCGAACTAGGATATACCACTGTAACATCAACAGTCAGGGTGTGATATGTCTGGATATACTCAAAGACAACTGGTCGCCCGCGCTGACCATCTCAAAGGTCTTACTGTCTATATGCTCACTCTTAACTGATTGTAATCCAGGTAAATATCATATTCTATATATTGACAAGATTTAATCCTGGTTTCAGAAATTATTACAGAATAATAAAAAAATACAGGCTCTACATGAACAGATTCGTTTAATATAATTAACTTATATATAAAATTCTCGTGTCACAATGTTAGTTACCATGCTCCTCTGAAGCGGCTTGACCGATTTTTATGAAATTTTATAAGCATATTCAGTAGGTCTGAGAATCTGCTACTATCTATTTTTCATACCCCTAAAGGACCTCAATCTACCCGGACGGAGTCGCGGGCATCAGCTAGTATTATTTAAATTACACACTTTTGAAAACTCAATGAAGAATTCTCAGGCATGTAGGTTTCCTCCAGATGTTTCTTGCACTGTTGAAGCAAGTTATATTTAAAGAGTTGCCCAGGGATTGTACTCCTGACCACACATATAGGAAGTCGGGCCTCTAAACCACTAGGTCTAATTAATAATTAATAATAAAATGTACCTACATTCACTGGATGATGCCCACAACTTCGTTTGCGTGGACTAAGTTTTTTTCTCTCAGTAACTTCAAATTTTGGGGATAAAAAGTAGCCTTTTCCAGGATACACATTTTGATGAATCGATGTTGATGAAATTTTTACAGGGATTACAGGGTCCCTGTACCAAATTTTATCAAAATTGGTTGATAAGATGGGCCGGGAAAGCGTAGCAGACAGACAGACACACTTTTGCATTTATAATATTAGTATGGATTTACTTATTTTCATATTTGTCCTTCCAGCTGACCCTCTAGTGGGTAGCATCGCAACACAGTATCTCCAAAACAGGGAAGAACATGACCGCATCGCCCGCCTCTGGACCAAACGCTATGCAACATGATTGCTCTGCGCAAAGCCAATGTCACACTCAACACCGTTCTGTTTCCAATCCATCCCGTTCATGTTAATGTAAGCTAACACTTGTAAACTGTGGTTGAACTTATGCACTTTCGACTATGTTTATATTAGATGCGGAAAAAGCTTATTTCAAGGAATTCAAATTTTAAAGTTGTTTTGTTCAAATAAACCTATAGAAGTGCTTTTATAAAGTGATTCTGCCACTGTTTTAGAATGCTTGATTCTAGTTATCCAAGAATTCTAATACATAATAAACTTCTATCTGTGAAAACTTGTAATTGGTGTTATACTTATTCTTTATTTATGTATCCATTTCTGTTGTAGCTGTAAGTTTTCTGTACTAAATTAAAAATAATAATAATAATTTGGGGATAATATGGGATGAGGGAATTTATCCCATTATATTACATAATGGGATAAATTCCTTTATTGAGTGAATGAATGAAAAAAACTAAACCATGCAAATATGCTTTCTTTTCATTGCTGGAAAACGAGACAGCTGCAGTTAAAATGGCCCATAGGGAACAACAACTTAACAAAATATGAGACAACCAATAATTAGTACTATTTTTATTATTGATAAATAATTAGAATTAAAAATAAAACTGTAACAGGTATATCATTATGAGTTCCTAAAAAAATTTTATGTGACAAGAATTCTCAAACAACAAAATATTTTTTCTGATTAAACAGATGTATAATATTTTTGGATTAATAATGAGGACAGATCATTTTTCGTCATGGGTGGATTAAAAAAAAATATCATGAAACTATTATATCTCATAATATTATTCCGCACTAGTAAAAGAAGCAACCGTTTAAAGCATCAAGAGTGCATATTTTTAACTGGGCTTGTCAATATTTAGTTGCAATTAATGTGAATTTCTTTAATGCTTGAAGAACAACTATTATAATAATTTAGGCGTTTTTTTAGTTATAAAATATTTCTGTTAATGTTTCTCGCCGGATTATAGAAACGCGGCGATAGGTTATTGTAAGGTGGGTCCAAACCTAGGACAGAACATGTTATAATGTTATATAACATTTTTGTGCTCACAGTGTGAACTTAACTCGTTTATGGCATGTTATATTACATGTTATATTGCCGAATTTGAGCAGACTTGTATTATCTCAATGTTATATAACTGTCAAATAGTGGACGTGTTATATAACAAGATGTTTAACATGTTACTTAATCCGGACTCACCCTAATATTAAACATATAATTTCATCAATGTAGAGTAAAAGTGATTGAGTCAATTTTCTGCCACAATAATAAATAATTGTTGTGTTGATCTCAAACACTTGCTGGTACTAACTTTTAGGTGTTCAAAAATAAACAAAATTTAATTTTACAGCACCTTTTATCTTTCTAATTTAGTAAGAAAGTTTGGTCCTACAATCCCAATAGAGTTAGTTTAGTAAAGTTCACAAAGGATTATTGCACAGTAATCTCATCTCATGGAAAATATCTCTTAGAATCTGTAGATACTTTACATAACTTTAAAGATGATTTTTTATGTTACCATTTTTCAAATATTAATTACAATTTCTTTGTTACAAAATAAGTACAAATAGGTAGTACGATATTTAAGTTGCAGGGCATTACCAATATAATGCCCAACTTAGGCTGTATTCATACTAAATGCCAGCTTACTAACTACACAGTGCAATGTGTTAAATCCGTCATTTCCTCCACTACCGGATTTTTATTCTAATAAAAGCTTAGTCATCCTTGATTGCAATGGTAGTGCCCTAACCTGAAAGTGGTATGGCAGTTTTATTAAACTCATACCATACTTGGTTTCTAGTTTCTACATGGGTAAACAGCTAATTGGAAATATCTAAATATTATATCTCATTCTTACTAGATTGGAAGTAAAGAGGTGTAAGTAACTTGGTTTTAGTTTATATTTGTAATGCATAAAACTGTCACTACTTAGGTATCATTCGTATATCGGAAATAGTAGTATGGCCAATGGTTAATTTGTTTTTTGACAGTTATTTACATGAATGATCTCTAAATGCTTAAAACAATAAGTGCTTAAGCCGATTTCAATAGACGCTTCTACATATTCTTTATAAATGAACATATGTGTATCTATTTATCTATAGGGTGTTTTTCTGAGAGGTCAGTGAATCGATAATTTATCGAATACACGAATGTGATACTACAGTACAGATACATATAACTGTTCAAACATGTCAAATCAAGATTATCAATTGGTCTTACTGTTACCCCCAGTTTTGTAAGCATTGTTATGAAGTCTTACAATAAACGAAACTAACGATATATAATAATTTGTGGATAATTAAGTTGAGTTTACCTTGTCTATGTTTTTGAGGTGAACACATGACAATGAATTTGAAGAACACTATGAAAGCAAAGTGTGTACTGTAGGTTTCAATAACATGTGCTATTTTGACAGAAAATCGTAATCAGTTATGTTTTGACAAACGGTAAAGAAACTATAATATAAGGACTTCATACATGTTTGCATATCGAAAAGCCCTTATGTTTGAAGTTCTCAAATAATTACGATTTTCTGAAACAATCAGATACTCTACACCTGGGGGCAGAAGCATCTATAGCAGGGTGTACTAATTGCTTGTGATTGGTTTGTATAGATATGTGATCTTGATGGTTAGTTATATAAGATATTGAATAAACTCGACTGCCAATGAAATGTCGCTTATATGTTACTCCATAGACGATTAATTCATTGCACTCTTAATAAAATAACGATTGAAGCAAATTAATTCTAGACAACCAACTGATAAGGACAAACTTTACACTCTAGTGTACACCTTTTTACCTTTAGTAATAAGGGCTAAGTTAAAATAGTTTTTCTTAGATCCCCGAAAGTGATTTTCGAGCCGCCCCCCGATTGTGTAAGGATTTGTCAAAAAGATAATTCGACCTGTTTATGTAGTTCATAGATGCTTGCACGTCAAAAAGCATGTATGACTAAACAGTTACATTTTAAGCTGTCAAATGATTACGATTTGCTGCGACATTTGGGCCTCCAGTCTTTGTTTTATTAAAAGTGTGTTCAAGATAACTATTCCTTTTTTTGTTTGTCGGTACAAAATGATTTTTAGAATCTAAATTTCGACCATTAGTTTAATAATATTAATCTATTATTAGAATTGCACTATAATCGAAATAAATATTATTGCAGTTAAAATTGTTATTAAAAATTACAAGTTGGGTCTTTATATTTATGTAAATCATTTTTTTTACTAAATCAATTTTTTTATGTATCACTAAAGCTCATGATATGCGGTTGTTAATACATACTACGCTCAAGGCATAGACGCAGAATCGAAGCCAAGAACGCGTCTTTTTAAAAAAATACTTAACTTTATCTCCAATACGCAATGCAAGGAGTATAATAAAAAAGAAACACAAATAAGAATGGATTTTATTCCATACAAAATAAGTATATTATGTTCGAATATAATCTTGACTTATTTCGAATATAAATATAATTTCGAATATATTTCGAATATAATCTTGACTTAGGCCTGAACCATATCGATTCGCATTTTGTCTATAGAATATTGTCTACATATTTCGTATGAAGATTCAATAGACAAATGTGTGAATTGACAAATCGTAGCAAAGACGTATCTCTGAATTTCGACTGCGCCCATATGTTTTGTACTTTATTATGCCTTGGTGTCTGTTTTTGTTGTATTCATTAGAAACATGTTTCTTACATTATTTAATGTATACTTATAAATCAAACAATAGTTCAATAGATGGTTTTTCTATTCTTGATGCAAAGCATTGAAATTTGAATAAACTATTTTCCATATGCTTATAGGTTCTAGTCGTTTATGGAATGTCTTGTTCCTACATGAATATATTAAACCCAGGCAACCAAAAGTGAATTCAACTCAATATTTGGTACTTATAACCTTCAACCATTTAAACCAGAGGTTTTATTTTAATAAACTGTCGAATTTGTGATTTAGTTAATGTTTTGGTCAATATTTAGATAGTGTAATTAATTATTCAAATTTCTAAAAATAACTACTGTATATTTCGATTATAAAACTACTGTAAAATGAATTAGTTTTCTTATTTGTATATTTTAAGGCACATTTTTATTGGTCAATATGAAATGAGGAAGATTTTTATAACGTTAATCTTTACTGTTTAATTTCATTAATACATATTGATTCATTGATCCGAAATACAGCTACAAGACAGCTATAAAATCACAGCTAATATTATAAGACTGTCTGTCTGTTACCTATTCATGACCCATCTGCTTAACCGATTTTGATGAAATTGGTTAAGCAGATGGGTCGTGAGACTATTTATTCCAGAAAATCGAAGTGGTCCTACAGGATTTAAAAAAAACGGATGAAGTAGCGAGCATCATTTATTTCTGTTATACTAACTGATGCCCGCGACTCCGTTTGAGGTGTTTTAGGGGTATGAAAAATAGATAGTAGCCGATTCTCAGATCTACTGAATATGCATATAAAATTTCATAAAAATCGGTCAAGCCGTTTCGGAGGAGTTTGGTAACTAACATTGTGACACGAGAATTTTATATATAAGATGTAAAGATTTATCGACTAATGAAAATGTGTCTTTTGGAGTGCAATTGCTATACAATATATCACACGATAACAGACCAGTGGCAATTATTTCGTAATGTAAAATGTCTTCGCCAAGTATAGTATTTTATATTATAAAACTTATTTATTTTTATAGTGCTTATGAAATGTGAACCGACTAGTAGTGTCGAATTTAATGACAGTGATTTGATTTAGTGTCAAGTGACTTGACAATATTCATGAAATCGAAATAGCAGTGATGTGGGTATTAAATGAAACATGATTTGTGAAATTTGACATATCAAAGTGCATCGGTTCATACTAATTGTCATTCTGGTGGTGATACGGAGTTTGTTTGCGCGACTGGGTGTGCCAAACCTCACTCGGCACTAGTGGCTTCCGCTCCGACTTAAGCTTGTTGCACACACAACGCGCTACGGAACACGTCTTAGGTGGCTCCATGTTTATCAAGGAATTGCGTGTCGCTTGTATTACAAATCGTGCCAATAAAGGTACGAATTCAGTATTACTACAATAACTGGTCGATTACGGAAGAGCTGCATCAATGATTACTCCAATCTCAATTGTTGTGATTAACTGAATTCATGGTTTTGCTGCGATGTTCCATTGTAGCGATCATTTTACCGAAATAACAATCCTGGTTTACTGCTGTCGTTTGACGTTTAAAACGTCCTCTGATTGGCTGGCTATCTCACACTATTAGCCTAACAGTTGTAGGAAGAATACCATGAATTTTAGCATTGTGACTAGCATTGATTAATACAGCTTAGCTGCAATCAACTAATTTGTTAGTGATAGGGAATTATCAATGCTACCATTTTATTAGTTTCTCATTGGCACGAGTTAACACCGTTCCGCCCGCGTTGTGTGTTCCAGCCTTTACTCAACGTCTTTCTAAAATTCCGTTTAGGGTGTAAACAGTTATTAGAGCGTAAGTTATTTTATTGTATAATGTATGTCTTAACCCTAGTTATTAAAGTATAAAAAAAATACTTAGCTGTGTAATACTAGTGTATGTCGCGCGTATATTGATGTATTTGGTGATGCCAATGTGAGAAATTAGAAATAAAATAATTTCATCATTGAAAATGGTGCTGTGAGATTCAAATGCTTGCGACATACAAAATGATTTATGAAAGAGTGAATACCGCACCTCGGTCCTGTTTCTCTGTGACATTCAAATCTGATCTTGATTGCCTGATTTTGTGGCCAATTCTGTTTACACAATCTATATACTGAAATGACAGCTCTAAATCTAGTGCTTACTGCTCCCTCTTTCCGCAGGGAGTATTCTGAGACTTCTGAGAGGAAAGGCAATATAAATAGAGCTTTTATTTTAGTTAATGATTCATAAACTTAAGTTCTGACTTCAATCGCTAAACCAGTAAGGAAGTTTGGTTTTTTTTTTTTCAGAGAAATCTGCCCTTTAACGTCAAACTGCTGCTATGGGTGCATTCAGATAGATCGCACTACGGCGGAAAAATGTGGCCAATCCAAATGGGTGTCGAACGTTTAGCTGCAGTTTTGCCAAGACTGGAAACAATTGTCGCAAATACCTACGAAAATATCCAAATATCATCCAATTTCATGCCTGGCAACATTTTTCTCGCTGATAAGTGCCATTGAATGTCACAGTGTATAGAGGGCCCCGCATTCGTGACTGGGATATATTTTGTGGATGTGATTTTTTAAATTATTTTATACTGTGACTCAAAATATGTTGCTTGCGAGACAACAGCTGTATTGTGACTGCTCGACGCGACTGATGTTCCTCAAAACTCGACGTTCATAATGTGAACCCTTGTAATCATCCTTTGTTAAAATTTATATCATGGTATAAAATAGGAAAATAAAAATGTGTGTATCTAGAACACTAACTGCTGTTTTATTGTTCTGCGCCGTTATGTATTTACTAGCTAATAATGCCTGCGACTTCGTCCGCGTGGATTGAGGTTTTTCCCGCGGGAATTCTTACACATAACATCCATCAAAACTTTCGCAATTATGATATTAGTAGGATATATTTATTTGTTTACTACTAGTTCCCGAATAATTTATGTCCACGTGGATTTAGTTTTTTTTAAATGCCATGGGAACTAGCGGTTTTTTATCAACTACAAGTTAAATAAGGGTTGTGAAGCTGAAGTTACAACATTACAAATTAGCCCTTGACTGCAATCTCACCTGATGGTAAGTGATGAGTCCAAGATGGCAGCGGCCTAACTTGTTAGGGGTATCCGGGGTATGACAGCTATATTAAAACCATACCCCTAATCTGTTTCTACACGGCATCGTACTGGAACGCTAAATCGCCTGGCGGCACGTCTGCCGGTTGAGTGGTAACTAGCCACGGTCGAAGCCTCCAGGCCACACCAGAGAAAATTCAGAAATTATAAATTCCCAAATTGACTCTACCGGGGATCGAACCCGGGACCTCCTACGTTAAGACAACAACACTGAAAAATCAAAAAGACTGTCACTCCGTCGACGGGGCAGAAAATGAATGAAAATGACACCATTTTCGGTAGGGACAAAATATATTCGTACCTTTAGATATGGGTATTGGGTAGGTCAAAATTGCTGCGACACATGGAATGGCTGGACGAAACTATGCGTAGAGGATGCTTTTTCGAAATGAAGTCTTATGGTATTCAGCAAGACTGGATTCTATTTTACTGTGTAATAAGACAAAATGTTCTGCATTGACGATAAGTCATTTGACTAGTAGTAAAACTACTGGGCCGATTTTGATGCGGTTTGTATTACACGGCTAATATCTTAGAGCAGAATAGATATGTTTTAACATTATTACTAGCCACTCTGGGAACAATTATTCTCTAAGAAGTAGATAATCTGTAAAGAAAAACACGGTTTCACCATAATATACAGATTTATTGGAAATGTAAATATAAATACTACAAGAAACACTTCGTAAAATACTAATACCATAGAACCGTAGATTGACAGGTTGCCGCTTACATACCGGGCTAAAGGTTGTCACCTATTGACTTGTACCGCACAAGAACAGCACAGTAAGTTTAATGTAGTGTGTAAAGAGAGACGTGTTAAGAATTATTGGGTCTTATCAAAGTTCAAGGTAAGGTCACTTTACGATTCAAAATTGCTTACATGTAAAAGTGTTTTCTAAAAAATGATATGAAATGTGCACATTTCATACCCTGTGAGTTCGAAAGTTAAACTTCCCGGCCTAGGCCAGTAAAGAATTTATGTATTTTCATTACATATCATAAGTTTGAATTTGGAATCTTTCTTCCTGAATATCTTGTAACTAATTATAATGTTCTTTGGCCTAAATAATTTAAATTTGGAACTCTACCGTATTACGCGTTCAGCACTCACAGCGCAAAAACTAATTTAATTTTTAATATTTCATACGTAGGTTGCTTTTTTATTTACTTTCTTTTAATTACATAATATATTTAAAAAAAGTAACTTGTTTAATTTTTTAGAAAAGCACTATACACACCTCGACCGGAAGAGCATTTCTGGTCTCGTATATAGCCGGCCGAGCTACGTCGACCAGAAAACACGTACTTCCCGGTCTCACGATGTAATGTACTATTTTTGAATTAAAAACATTTTGACGTTTTCTTAAAAGGGACTCTTGATTTAACGATTGCTTAATTTTGTTTTGGTAAGACTGATTTCAGTTTAAAAAAAGAATTGGTGTGGCCTGGTTTGTATGCGGCGTTGAAGCAAAAATACAGTTGACAAAAATCTCATCTCTATAAATAATTTAATGACAATTATTACGCTTACATAGCACTTTGCACCGTATCAAAATAATAATACGAAGGCAAATGTGCACCGTTCTACACAAATAGACGATTATAAATAGGGTATAATAATCGACAAAATATCCTAAATTCTATAAAGATTTCAATAAGAAAAGTGCACGTGATAAATGATTTTGGCATTTTTGTAACCATTCTATTCGAAAAATCAGTCTTCTAGGCTGAGCACACCTTCATTTATGTGATCTGTGAATAATTGTGCCTTCACGCTTCTACAAGTGCTACCAACTTTCCGAACTCAGTTATTATTAATCTATGTACCTTCGCTATAAATCATCACTCACTCGCCAAATAGTTTTCCGTATACTTAATATTTATCAATGTCAAAATACATGCGGATAAAAGAGCTTGCAGTTCACAATTTTCTTTCCCTTTACTTACTGACTCAAACCGGTATTTTGTATAGGTTGACTATATTCAGCACATGTAAAAGTATTTTTCAATGTTTGGTGCGAAAGTTGTAAGTCAGTGACGACCTTTATACTTGGACAGTTTGAGGTGCATTCACACTGAAGTTACTTTTTTGGCGCAATATTAGCAAGTGTTACTAGGTATAATTATCAAAAAGTTATTAAATGTTACGATGTTAATTAATGTTGCCCAACTCTTAAAAACAATCATCATTTCATAACTTGCAGTTCTTTACGTTATTGTTGGTGTGGACGCGATGAACAAGATAAAACAAATAGCAACATATGCAGAAGATATAGAGTTAATGTTATCATGTTGAATGTTGCTCCACAAAAAATAATCTTGGGTGTGGATGGTGCGTTCGGAAATTATCCTTGTCCATTAGAAATCATACTGTTAGCAATAATAACTCACGCTGGATGTACTATGAATTAAATTTATATAATTAACTATATGAGAGAATCTTTAATATAGTAAATATGACAATTAATTTTTAATGTGAGAAACATATTTCTATATTATGACTATATTATTATAATTATTACAAAATAAAAACTATCATTATACTGGACGAAACGAAAGAAAATTCGAATATGGATGAGGATCTATAGTAAAAGAAAATTAACAAAATATAGTAATTATCGACTTTCGCTTACAAATATAATAAACTAACGAGCAAAAATATCGACAGCTCATTTTATGTAGCACTAAAGTAAAACTTTAATGAAATTTTTGTTCTCATTAAAAAAAATACTAAGCTTGGCTCAGCTATAGTTTACTGCCCGCGGAGTTGGACGTTCATATTTTTTTTACAGAAAGACATTGATGTGGTAAGCCTGGCACTAAAATATTTTACTCCGAATTCTAATACTTTTCGAGAAAGAATTTTTTGAAAATAGCAAATTTTCACCACTTTTCACTATTTCTTTCGACATTTGCCATAGATAACAGACTCATTGACGTTAAGTTGGCGTACTAAAGTTTCGTTTTACGTATTATAATCCGTTCCAAATATATAAAGTATTATAAAATGTTACAAAAGTAATAATCATATTCAAACCATAAGAAATGTCTATCATTGCATTTAATAGGCATATTAGTATATATTTTCTGTACATGGACGTTTTTTATAATCATTCGAATAAAACATCGAGTTTTACGTGAACCGATTATTGGAAAAAAGGAACTCGTGCGTTGGCGCCAAAGTGTCCAAATGATATTATTGAATACAATATATCCCCTCCCCCTCGCCTTCCCCCGGTCGCGGACAGTACTATAGTCCAACCTTAAGTTTTAGCTGTATGTTAACAGTATAATATGTTGTTCTGTTATGAACAGTTCGGAATATGTGTCGATATTTTGGCTCGCGAGTGTACAACATGAAAATAAATCATATGCTAACTTAAACACATGCAATTTGTGATGGTTGGGAGAGTTTACACGGTCTCGTATTGGCTGCGGATGGAGCGAGCGAGACAGCACGCGAATATGACGCCGAGCAGCTGAAACAAAAATAAATATTGAAAATATAATTCTATATATTGGATAGAATCAGGCGTTACATTGCGGAAGTTCATGATTTAGCAAGAAAAGATTACAATTATTTTGCTATAATCCGCCAACAGAAAAAATTCTGTATGGTCAAGCATGCAGTTACAAGCGAAGCACCGTTTACCTTCCCAACCAAGCAAGAAAGCCAAGTTCCCAAGCAAGCAATGCCACCACCACTCACATGCACCACCACACAAGACTTTTATACTAATCTCGACGCACGTTTCGCCCCGACACCGGAGCATCTTCAGGAGATGTAGACTTTACAATGCAAGATTGTCTAGTGACGTTCGTGTCAAATGCGTGCCACTATTGCCCCGCCCATTACCCCCCGGACTCCTACCCCCTTCAAATAAACGAAGCAGTGGTGAATTTGAAACGTTAACTTGTTCGTTAAGTAATTTAAATTGATTATTATTATTATTATGTTTTATTATTTCTAATTGTTCCAACATGCTCAGTCTTATGCCTTTATTGCAAGTGTGTAAGATTTTATATGAATGATCGGAAGATAATTTGTGCCCACTATCTAGAAGATGTTTAGCAAAATGTGACTTTTGGGGTTGGTTGTTCCTAACTGCGGCCACATGTTCTTTATAGCGTGTATCAAATTTACGACCTGTTTGACCAATATATGTGGCATTGCATTCTGAACATTCGAGTTTATAAATGCCCGATTTTTGTTTGTTGTTTAATTTATCTTTACCGTTGCAAATACTTTTAAGTGTATTATTTGTCCTAAATGCAACATGTATATCATGTGCTTTAAGTGCCTTAGCAATACGCTCCGACGCTGGTCCGAAATAAGTTAGACTGGATTTGTATTTATTTATTTTATCAGGTGGTACTGAATATAGGTCGTTTTTGATCCGCATTAAATGTTGTTTTTTAATTATATTATCAACAATATTGGTGTTGTATCCATTTGCCTATGCCATGTGGTAAATAACTTTTAATTCTTTTAAATAATTTTCTTTTGTGAGTGGAATAGACAGCAACCTTTCGTTTATTTGAAGGGGGTAGGAGTCCGGGGGGTAATGGGCGGGGCAATAGTGGCACGCATTTGACACGAACGTCACTAGACAATCTTGCATTGTAAAGGCTACATCTCCTGAAGATGCTCCGGTGTCGGGGCGAAACCTGCGTCGAGATTAGTATAAGTCTTGTGTGGTGGTGCATGTGAGTGGTGGTGGCATTGCTTGCTTGGGAACTTGGCTTTCTTGCTTGGTTGGGAAGGTAACCGGTGCTTCGCTTGTAACTGTATGCTTGACCATACAGAATTTTTTCTGTTGGCGGATTATAGCAAAATAATTGTAATCTTTTCTTGCTAAATATAATTCTACACAATTGTGCATTATTAGCTAATTTGCCCAAGCCAACTCCGCCGAGCAGCAGCGATATGGACTTCAGGTTGGCAAGGATCTCACTCAGCCAGTCCAACCCAACTCCGCCGAGCAGCAGCGATATGGACTTCAGGTTGGCAAGGATCTCGCTCAGCCAGTCCTTCTGGTGCAGAGTGGGCGAGGTGGCGGTGTAGGCGGCAACGGTCTTATCGCCGGTCACTTCCCGACCAGCGCAGCTAATATTCGGGGTCCATCCCCCCCATCACTTTTCGAGCTTAATTAGCTAGTTACCTGAACAAAGGCGATGCCCAAGCCAACTCCGCCGAGCAGCAGCGATATGGACTTCAGGTTGGCAAGGATCTCGCTCGGGCAGCCCTTCTGGTAAAGAGTGGGCGAGGTGGCGGTATAGGCGGCGACGATCTTGTCGCCGGCCACTTCCCGACCAGCGCAGCTAATATTCGGGGTCCATCCCCCCCATCACTTTTCGAGCTTAATTAGCTAGTTACCTGAACAAAGGCGATGCCCAAGCCAACTCCGCCGAGCAGCAGCGATATGGACTTCAGGTTGGCAAGGATCTCGCTCAGGCAGCCCTTCTGGTGCAGAGTGGGCGAGGTGGCGGTGCAGGCGGCGACAGTCTTGTCGGCGGTCACTTCGCGCGCGGCGCAGCACGAGGCCGGTATGGGGAGGGAGTTGTTCTTCCAGTCGCCGGGGCCGGTGATGCCGCAGCATTGCAACTGGTTGGGTGAATAATAGATCTTTTTAAACTAGACTGGACTGGATGACCTCCGTGGCGCTGTGTTGAGCGCTGCTGTCTTAACATGCGGAAGTCCAGGGTTCGATCCGCGGGACTTCCGCATGTTTTGTCAAAACAATTGGGTCAATTTGGGAAATTATAAATTTGGGAATTTATTTATGAATCTATTAATTTCTGAGTTTTCCTTGGTAGCGAGCAATGTCAGCTACTTTAGCTGTCTTAAGGATATCTACATACTGAAGGTCTAGTAGAAAAACTCCGAGCATAGCTCTCTCTCCACTACCCACTGAGAACATTAACTACTGGAAAAGTAACTGTTTGATATATCTTTCACTCAGACCTCATTCCGTTTAATTTTTTCAAATCGAGAAAATCCCAGGGGCTGTCTAAGATATTTAACACAGTAGCAAAAAGTGGCCAGACTTGCACGCTACGAGATTGCAGCCAGAAGCCTAAATGTGTGATTCGGAGACACTACATCCAGATCCGTTCAGCCGTTCTGGCGTCATTGAGCAACAAAAATCCATCCACACTTTCGCATTTATAAAATTTGTATAGATAGTATAGATACTCACGTCAGTCTGTATGATGTCGAAGTTCTTCTGAATGGTGGGGTCGTCGTAGTGCTTGAGCGACTCGTTGAGCGAGCGCATCATGGACGTCTCCAAGTCCTGGTGCTTCATGTAGCCCGCGATGCCGACAGCCAGCTCCGCGATGAAGATCAGCAGCAGGAACACCGAGAACTGGAAAAAGAAACGTGTTTATTTATTTCATTAGGGGTCATCCATAAAGTACGCCACACGTGATCGGGGCGGGGGCGGGAAGGGGTCGACTAAGTGTGACATTTTGTGACAAGGGGTGAGAGGGGTCCTCAGTTTCGTGACGTTACAAAATATTTCAAAGATGCTGCAATCTCACCTAATTGGCCTATTTCACTGCACTTTTCACAGGGACCCTTACAGTTGAATCAGTGTAGTGTAATAAGATTTAGGGAGTAAGGGTCCCCAATTTGATCCTTATTGCTATGTAAATAAGCGACGCTCCACGCCCACCCTTACCACAGGGCCCTGTAAAAAGTGCAGTGTAATAGGCCTATAAAACATGCGTGTTATTGATATATAATTTCCAAGATTAATATCATAGATGTAGGTTTCAACTTATAGATAGGTAGTTTATTACGATACATTAACTAAATCACAATATAATTACAAATACGAGTGCAGTGTAGGCCTATAAACCCTAGTCGCAGGTTTAACTAGCTTTAAGGGGGCAGTTATATTAAACGTTTGGCGACACGTTTTTGCCGGTAAGGTGGTAACGAGCCACGGCTGAAGCCTACCTACCACCAGACCAGAGAAAATTCAGAAATCATAAATTTCCAAACTCACCCTGCCGGGGATATTATAAAAAGGCGCTGTTTTTCAAATACGGCGGTTTCATGTCCAGCCAGATTGTAATACGGCTGAACGAGCGTGCTCCGCATTAAATCAATGCGGCTAGCCGTATTGTAATAAAGCGGATTTTACGATTTGGCAGTGACATGGCCGCAGCCTAGTTCAAAATACTGCGATACGAGATGCGCAGCACCGCACAAGGAGACCGCGACGCGCAACTGCGACAATTTATATAATTGGGTCAACATTGTACACCAAATATATCTTTATTAAGGCTAACGTGGACTTAACACGGAATTTATAGTTCAGGTAAGGCAAAAAAACGAAGAGAAAATGTAAATACAATTAATATTTCAAAAATTGACACTCAGAACATTGAACGAATCGAACGGTTTACAATCTGTCGACAGTTTACAATTTTACGAGTTAGATTATAATCTAACGGTTTTTACAATCTTACGGTGACATATATCGCTGGTTTGCGAGAATAGCGACGGAACTAAAAATGATTGATTTTAGAGAATGGCATTTTTAAATTTCTTTGTAAATATTTTAGTGCATACCGCAAAATGTAAATGATTTATTGAGGGATTGACTTTTCTCATTAAAGGAAAATTTATCGTAGTATCAAAAAACATAAAAATATTTTATAACTTTTATTAAAATTATTTAAAAAATCGTCATACAAAGGGGGGTTTCAGACATCAGTCTTTATTCATGAGACTTCAAATTATAAAAATCAACTTTATGTCATTTATTTAGCTTTAAAGCCTCCTAAAAATACAAATTAAAACTTACAATAGTGTTTAAAACTTTTGTACTTAGCGATAAGACCGCCTTATTGTACCTACGTTTTAAGTTTTCATATTTGTTTTCTGTTTCGTTTATGTTTTTGTGGTGTACAATAAAGCCTCTTACGTATAATATTTTGGTTTGATTCACGTGAAATATTCTCTTCTTCATTCTTTTCTACTGTTTCATCCGAATCTGACGATAAATCATTATTTTCAATGTGATAATTAGGATCTGCGATACTAGCATCCGATGAAAAATCCCTTTCTTTCTTTCTTTCTTCACTTTCAGCATTCATATTGGTCAATTCAATAGCTTTTGGTTCACTTTCTATTTGCAGTCTCATCTTTCATATTATTATCATTTACTGACTCTATACTTACGTTATTTTCTTTGGTTTTATTTTCTAGGCTATGACCGTGGAGTCCTTTTTCATTTAAATTTATCATGTTATTGGATTCTTTATTACATTCTTCTGTTTCTCTATTGCTGGAGGAAGATGAGCTAGAAGTAGAAGAAGATGATGATGACGATATGGATGGTGATCTTTGTCGCAAAATCAATTTGTTATCTTTTGAATTAGTAGGTACCTGAAATTCAATAAACATTTATTTATTTACAGAATAAATACCAAAAGCAACAGTTATCGTAATCGCATGCATTTCACGGGTTTCTTCCAGAGGAACAAGCCATTATGTAATAGAAACACTCACATTTTTGTAATTCCCGGGAATCGAACCCAGGAGGTAACGATCAGCCACTAGCGTGAGTGAAAACTATTTGCAACAGGACGAACTACACATCGCAATAAAAATAATATCGGAAAATCTTTCGACTGCTTGAATACAAATATTTTATTTTGCTTACCTGATATGTTATTATAATTTATATCATTTTCGATATTTTCATCGCAACTTGTTGCATTTAACGGCAAACTGCTTTTATGTTTATTGGAACCTTAAATATTTTAAATAGTTAAATAGTTGAAAGAATAAATAAAATTGAGATAAACTGCAAATATACGAAAATTGTAGGCTAACCTTCTTGTACACTATTCGTTAAATCATGTTGATCCTCGTTTCCATTATTTTTACTGGCCGCTTCTTTCAAATTTCTCAAGAATAACATTCTTTCTGCCATCTTGAATAACTCTGATAGAGATAATTATCTAAAACAAATAATTAACTATAATGACATACATGTAAAAAATTAACTCAATATTTCTATCCCAAAATTCCTTGACAGACGCATTTCGTAATAAGAAGCAAAACCATGCCCATTTTTTTCAAAAATAACGACGTTTATTATTTACAACAAAATAAAATCTGTTTATTTTTCGTGAATATAGACTCAAGTTACATAAAGTCGGTATAAAATACAATATCATAAGAAATCACCCATATTTATTCAAGAATATAGGCGTAAATAGAAATAAGACATAAAAAGATACTTACTTTTATCAGGAACAACGACGGATCACTAAATATGTCACTATTCTTGAAAAAAAAACAACAATTGTTGCAACCTAATTGTAAATACGTCGGTATTTTCGAGAATCGACCGTGCATACACTCTGTTGTCATTGGCTCAACTGAGATGAGTCTTTATTTGTGATTACGCTTCGAGTGTTTTGTCTCAAATGAATAATGACGCTGTCTCTTTCTAACGAAAGCTGGCGCGAAATTGGCGTTGCGTCTCTGTTCACGATAAAATATCAAAGATTTATGATTGTTTGGCATACAGAATTCAATTTAACAGAATTTTGACTTACGTCGATATTCTAGCAAACCAGCGATATGTATATATATATAATCTGAATATCGAAAACGACTCGAACGATTTATATGAGATTTAGTATGCAGGGGGTTTCGGGGGCAATAAATCGATCTAGCTAGGACTCATTTTTAGAAAATGTCGTTTGTCAGGCATTTCAGACAAGGCAAAACTGCTACGAATAAATATGAAGATAAATTTCACCACCATCTACAAGGGTATAATAGCTCAGGCGGGAAACAGGTCGATCCCGAAACTAGAAGACCCCGGTTCGAGTCCAGAGTCTCCTATACGAATATGTTATTCCCTTTTTAAAATATAATTTATTATTTAAATATAATTTCCAAAAAACACGATTTACCAAAAAAAATAATATTATATCGAGCAAAGCTTGGTCATCCAGATATTATTTTTTAATTTAATACAATCTATGTATTAGTATTAAAATATATCTACCTAGTCCGATTATTTTTTCCCCTTTTTTTAGATATAATATAATATGTTATTTAAAAAATAAAATAAAATTGATTACCAAAAATCACGATTTACAAAAAAAAATATACCGAGCAAAGCTTGGTCACCTAGATATTATTCGTATTTAAATTTTCAATAAAAATAAATAATTAAAATCTTGGTCTATAGCTTATTCCGTCTACGAGCTAGACACGTGACATACGGACGGCCATACAGCCTCCGTTTTGCCCTTTGGCTTACACCAAGTTTATACATTCTTACACGTTTGGACATTCCGCTGAATCATGAAAATGTAGAGACGTTATGGTGTTTGCAAAGTTGCAAGTTGGATTGTTAGACGTCAGTGTATGAGGTATCGCTCGTTTGAGTTTTGACAAAATAAGCAAAGATTGGCGTGAACTTAGGACAAAACAGGGGGCTTACTATGCATTATCATTTTAATATTTTTGACGCTTACTGTAGGCACGTCAAGGTATTTCATATAAAATTGCATTTTTTATATAATACTGCTTTAAGCGATGGTAGAAAGGGCCAAGGCCCAAAATGCTCTTTGGATCACAGAGTCAGCCCTATTTTTTTTTGTTTGATCTGCCATGCCAGTTCAAACTAAGAACAGGGCTGAATTTCCGCCATAAGTCATAAGTCATTAGCTGGCTAATGTGACTTGAAAATTAAGTTAAGAAAAATACTCATCAATCTCTCTTGTAAATATACTTTTGAATTTTTTATAGCACAACTATTTGGAACTATAAAATACCTAGACAGAGATGGCCGCATTGAAACAGCTGTTCTTTGTATAGCGGTCATTGCTCCTTTGACTTCTTTCAGGTCCATGCTCCTGTGTAGGTTAAAAGGTGTGTGGTATATTATTGCCCTATGGGTGGGTAAAGTCTACTTTAAATAGTAATTTTAATAGCGGTAACGTAATAGCAACTTTACGAGCAAATATTATATTATTGTAATTTATACTTCCATCAATTATGACATCATAGTCCGAAAGTCCGTCCTATTCAATTGTCCGGAAAGTATTATACTTATTAAGTATTTCCTGACCTCCCTAAACTGTTACTTTTGTAAGATAGTTGACTTTTAATTGGCAAAAAAAAATTACATCGCTTGGATTGGTCGCGGCTGCGGCCGATATTGCCTTAACAAGTCGTCGGTTGCAGCTTATTATCATAATACGAGCACGTTGCTTTGGGTGTTACGTAATTATTTATGCGTTGTGCATGTCTCACTACTTGCAAGTAATTAAATTACGTTAATATTTTTGCCAATTGACAACATACCGTATTTACGCTTAAGATTAGAGCTCAGTTGCAGTAAATTATTGCAGTAAAACTCCTTTAAGCTTGAGACTTGAGGTTAAGAGCAGCTCCTATCTTTTACGGATAGAAGAAAAGTCCACGTTTAAAAAATATATTAAGTACTATAATTATTTATTATACATATAATAGGCCCAAAGGTTAACTACCACTGGCGGAATGAAGGCTGTGGATAGGTACTTGTGTATGTCGGTGTTTACGAATAACGTTCACTGATTGAATAATTAATAATCAATCGATTTATATTTATGAAAGTCAAGTTATAAAGCGTTGAGTTTGATTGCCAATCAAGCTCAATGAAAATCGTAGACACGCTCTAGAAAGTAGAAACGGATATTTGTTTTCTGTGGTCTAGAAATGCGTGTAAAATTACACGGACTCAAAGGTTTACATGTCCTAAACCTTATTAATAGATCACTTTTAGCGATATAGACCCTTTTGGGAACTCTGGGACGTTTGTCAGTAGAAATAATAAATCTATCTATCTAATAACTTGGTCTTTTTTCTTGAAGGTATAGTATATTTTCAAATAACCATAAAGAGCTAAAATGTACCGTTTCAAAACACTTCGGGATTTAACATTGCGTCAATGACATGAATCATTGAATCATATCGGACAGCATAATATGAGTCAGGCGGTAGGTACGCCACAATTTGCATATAGGTACCTACTTTTTATTAACAAAGCATTATTTTCCTTGTGCAATCCATATTTCTTTCAAGTTAACAGATCTTGACGAAATTTTGCTCAGATATACTCGTAGCTTGCATGATGCATCCCAGGGAGAACAAAGGAATTTTCTTATCTCGGAAAATTAAAGAATGCCCACGGGCTTTTTGAAAAACTTAAATCCTAACAGCCGAAGCCATGGGCGTTGGTATTAATACTTGTGCAGTTAGGCTTTAATAATTATTTATTTAATAGTAACTTTTATTTTAAGTGTGTAATTGTATTTATGCATGGTGTAGTATTTTTTTTAATTTTTCGAGGCCTTATCGCTAGGAGGAATCTCATTATCTCTTCCAGGCGACCTAGAAAGTCTAAAAAGCCAGCCTAGAAAGCCTTGTTTGTCAGGAAAAATATGCACCTATATAGAACCTACGAAAGCACAAAATTACAGAGAGTTACACGCAGGCAAAAAAAACTGGTTGTACCCCACTACAACCTCATAACGTTAGCGCAAATTAGTCCACATTTTAGGTCCGTAACCATTTATAATAAACTCCCAAATTTTATAACTGACGAGATCAAAATGACAATATTTAAAAGAAAATTAAAAGAATGGCTTTTACTAAAATGTTTCTACAGTGTTAAAGATTTTTTAAATGAATAGACTCCTATAACATGATATATTAAATTAAATTAAACTAGCGGCACGCTATGATGACCGGTTTGACGTTTGTCCGCTCATGAAGTTCCGTATTAATTGATAACGACTTTGAAGGAAATAATTGTATTACTTTATTGACGATAGTGATGTGCAGAGATTCATAAATTTTATCGAATGTAGTTTCTCATGAAGTTCCGTATTAATTGATAACGACTTTGAAGGAAATAATTGTATTACTTTATTGACGATAGTGATGTGCAGAGATTCATAAATTTTATCGAATGTAGTTTTAGGTTTAGGACTCAAAATTTATTTATTAAATTGATTTCTTAAATGTATACAAGTGTAGAAAAATCAGTTTGCACCATTTAAGGGGTGAATGTACTTGTGAATATGAACAATTTTCACTATGTGGACAAACCTCTGAAATCGCAAAAAAATATCAATAAATTTTTAAAAATGGAATCTAATACGATCGTCACATAGGATCGCTGGCTAGCACAACTACTACCTCCGGCAAACTCGCGTCAATGCTCAATGCAAAACAAAGCAGTTTCGAATTGACGTTGCTTCGAAAAGTATAAACTGTCAGTGCAATGCGATTGTGATATAGTTTTGACCTGGCTTTGGATTTCAAATATTGATACTGCATTACTGTTGACCCTTGCTCGTTAATTTGGACTCTGTTCAAGCCCTTTGTTGTGGATTTCGTCGATATGACCGAACGTACGCAGAGAACTGTTCTAAATAGTCAGACACGTGAGTTCGTAATACGCCTTCGTAACTATTTCGATCGTGAAGCTCAAAATGGAGGGCCAATTTTACCTATAACGTCAGTGGTTGAACGCGTAGCTGATGCGCTTAATATTGGACAACGAACTGTTAGACGGATAACTAAAAAAAAATATGGCGAGACTGGCACAGAAGAAAATAAACTTCACACACCAAAAAAGAGAAAACGAGCAAAACCAGTCGTAGGCATCGATAGCTTTGATGCCGATGCTATCCGAAGACATGTTTACGGCTACTATTTACAGAAGGAGTATCCAACAAGAAAAAAGTTGGTGCATTCACTGAAGGAAGCTGGATTATTCTTCGGTGGGGAAAGTTCTTTAACGAAGATTTTGAAGACCATTGGATTTAGATACAAAAAATGTAACAAACGCAAAATATTGATGGAAAGATTTGATATAGCGATGGCAAGGTATACTTTTTTACGGCAAGTGAAAGAAATCAAAAATTGGCAAAATGTTGTGTTCTTGGATGAAACATGGCTTAATGCTAACCATACTGTAGGCCGTTCTTGGAACGATGACACAGCAGCATCTACTTCCAAAGTTCCTGTAGGAAAAGGATCGCGACTTATAATTTGTCACGCCGGAACCATCAACGGGTTTGTCGAAGGTTCTCTCATGGCTTTTGCGTCAAAAACCACTGGAGACTATCATGAAGACATGAATGGAGAAAAGTTTACTGAATGGTTTACCTCAATGTTGTGTAGCCTCCCTGAACCATCTATTATAATTATGGACAACGCCCCATACCACTCGATGCAAATTGACAAGCCACCTGCCCAATCCCAAAAGAAAGCTGATATCGTCGCATGGCTTCGTAAAAATGGCGTAGATGCAAACATGAATATGTTAAAAGCGGAATTAGTACGTCTTTTAAAAGAAAACAAACCAACCAAGATCCGATACGTCATTGACGAAATAGCATTAGAACATGGGCACAGAGTTATACGGTTACCGCCTTACCATTGTGAGTATAATGCGATTGAGTTGGTGTGGGCTCAAATTAAGGGATATGCTGCAAGACACAATACAGAACCCCCATTTACCACAAAAAAATGCTAAAATTATTAGAAGAAGCTTGTGAACATGTGACTAAAGGAGACTGGGAAAAGGTTGTGAATAGAACTGTTAAATTAATAAGGGAAGATTATGAAAGAGATGTGAAAATAGATAATATTATGGAAAACGAACATATAATTATTAATGTATGTGATGATAGCAGTGACGACAGTGAAAATAGTAGTATGGACGAATCTGATTAATTATGGCCTTTTGTGGCACCTTTTTTGGTATCTTTTGTATTCATATGTTTCTTGTGTGCATATAAAGTATGTATATTCATTTTCGTTCAAATATTCAGTTCGTTCAAATAAATTAAATAAACATATACATTTTTGTTTTATTAAACCTATTTAATCAGGTACAAAAACAAAACTTAATTGTTTTTTGTTCGAGAATAAATTGACATTCCACATCACTATTGTAATGTGTCAAACCGGCCATCATAGCGTGCCGCTAGTTGTAAATATAAAAATATGTATTATCACATAATACACTCGTAAGAAGATAATTATAATTATATTGTATATTACATGTATTATGTACTGAATAAATTAATAATAATAATTAATTATATATAATTAGGTAATAATAATGTTAACATTTAGCAACGCCCTGACAGGGCGTCATGTCCATGCATGCTAACTGCTAATTATATTAAGAACATTGTATTAGTATGTAAGACATGACAGCTATAAATAAATAAATAAATAAATAAATAGATCTTAGTCTTACTAATAGGTACATCTATACTAATATTATAAATGCGAAATTTTGGATGGATGGATGGATGTTTGTTACTCAATCACGCCATAACGGCTGAACGGCTCTGAATGGAATTTGGCACAGAGATAGAGATAGGTGGAAGCCGCGGGCATCGGCTTATATTATAAATGTGAAAGTTTGTATGCTTATTAATGTGGATGTACGTCAGTTTGACAGGAACTGAATAAGAGTCGATTGCACTTGAACCATTAGTTCTTATAATAAAAAAAATGTACCTATATACTTACATATGAATGGATGGACACATAACATATAAGACAAATTAGTAATTACACATCCAACGTTAAAGTTATTCTATACCAATAATTAGATATGTTTGCAATACGTAGACCGTAGTACGTTTTGACAACCTCCGTGGCGCAGTGTTGAGCGCTGTTGCCTCAACGTGCGGAGGTCCCGGGTTCGATCACCGGCAGGGTTTGGAAATTTATAATTTCTGAATGTTCTCTGTTCTGGCCTGGATGGAGGCTTCGGCCGTGAATAGTTACCACCCTACCGGTAAAAGACGTGCCGCCAAGCGATTTAACGTTCCGATACGATGCCGTGTAGAAACCGAATAGGGGTATGGGTGTAATATAACTACCATGCCCCTCAAAGTTGTAACGTTCTTATAATGTGGACATAGTGTGCACTAGTGTGGAATTTCGGTCTGTAAGTAGTAATTAAGATGATAATTATACAGTTAGCGTCATGTAATAAGACTGGGCTTCTCGAGTCTGCCCCCCAATTGTGTAAGAATTGTCGATCAAATCGTCTAAGTTCGGTGTCAAAGTAAAATAAACCATATTATCATTATTGAGTTAGAGCTCAATTTCGTGTATCCATTCTTATACGTTTAGGTACGTACGATACCATAAAAGTAGAATGGATACACGAAATTGAGGTCTATTTCAATGCCATTATGGTTTACTTTACTTTGACGCGGACCTTTGACGATTGGATCGGCAATTCTTACATAATCACACCTCTGGACCGACCAAATTACTTCGCTATTAGATAGGTGCTAGGAACAAAAATAAAAAATCCTGCATCGTTAAAGTTTGAATTTCATATCGTTATCAAGGCAGATTGACGTCTCCCTTATTTACCAACATAACAGGACGTACTAGTCACTTATTCGATATCTGTTTGTTGATACATACAATTTTTTTCAAACTTTGAGAGTATAATATTATACTTAATAGTTATGTCACCGTAAGATTGCAAAAACAGATCTAACTAGCGAAATTGTAAACTGTCGACAGATTGTGAACCGTTCAATGTTCTGAGTGTCAATTATTGAAATATTCATTGTAGATATTTACGTTTTCTTGTAGGTTAGGTTAGGGTTCGACATAAATAATCAATCAGGATTAGGTTTTATCGGGTTAATATACCTACCTACCTAACAGATTACATCTACCGAAAAATAATGCGTTAAATTGTAATCTGTCGACAGTTTACAATTTCGCTAGTTAGATTACAATCTCACGGTTTTTGCAATTTTACGGTGATATTTAGATATTTTTATTAATATTATAAATGCGTCTATCGTTTGTTACCATTTCACCTGTCTCCTTATTTCTATATATTTTAGTAGGCATTAACTTTACAACACACAACATAATAATTACCTACCACGTTAACAAGTAATAATTTCATAAAAACTAAATTATTCCTAATCTATAGGTACTAATATTATACCTAAATACGAAAGTTTGGATTGATGGATGGACGTTTGTTACTCAACCACGACAGAACGGCTGAACAGATCTGCACGAAATTTGGCACAGAGATAGAAGGATGGAATAGCAGATAGGTCTCTTTTTATCCCGGAAAGAGTTCCCGCGGGAACCAAAAAACCCCAATCCACGCGGATGAAGTCGCGGGCATCAGCTAGTCTTATTATTAAACAAATCATGTCGCAGTGGAATGGTGCCAAGCATGCTACCACTAGCGTTTCCCCAACGAATTGTTAATGCTGATTCCTATAATATATTTTTAACATAAATAAATCCGCCGTTTCACCGCGATGTTGCTAAGCCGATTCTTTGCGAGGAAACAATTTATTGGATCCATTGACTTTTATTTTAAGATTTGTTTGTTGACTTTGAGAACGATGTATAAAAATTACGAGTGTACAATCACGAATTGGCGAATTCCATAATATTGACAAAACTCATCAACATCGTTTGAACCCATTACATCGCAAAATTAAGTTGACTAGATGATTATTAGATAAATCGTTCATGGAATCAGATAAAGCTAAATACACAGGAGTATAATTCGCTAGAGTCAATTGACCGCGTCCAGTGTGACCAGACCCCCGTGACCTTTGACACGCTTCTGTCGTCTCATCGTATAAACGGTCACTTCCTTTCCCTTTCATTTGACGTTAATAGGCCCATTCTATGTGTATGTATCGGTGATAACTTAGGCACCTGATACACAGTCCACCGATCAATAATCGTGATCCAGACTGATTGTGTATGGATTGACATTGGATTGATAGGTAGGCAATGCACTCTGTACACGATCAATCAGATTGACTGTGCACCGGACGCCTTAGACGTCCGGCTTCCTATTTAGGTGGTCGGGGGGCATGCTCTTATAACTTTTGTGAAATATTTGCGTCATAAAAGCAGCAATCATTTCAAAATTAAAAACAACATAGCTTTATGCAATGGTAGTATGTCCCCTGTGAAGGAAAATATCATGACTCGTGAGTGAACTTGCATGCCCAAGAGCTCATAACTTACTCAACGTGTGTATGTGTATGTGAAGTCCAATCCGCAGTTGGCCATCGTGAATGGTGATGGATAAAACCAGCCAAACACTTCTTAGTGTGAGAAGAAACTCTAGCGTCTAGTTCAATACCTACTTAGCGAGCCGACAATGGGTTAAAGTGATGCTGACGATGACGTGGCGTGGATGATAAGAACACTTTTTCGTATTAGAACGTGGTTTGTTTCGAGAAGTCGGGCAGCCCTAGTAGTTTAGTATCACACTTTTATAGGGTTTGGAAGTTACCAGTTACCACCATAACTAGTGTGCTTTGATATCCCGTGGTTAGAAAGACGGAAACCTTAATAATTATGCTTGACTAATCGGATATCCTCAATGCATGGTGGTTTCAGTGAGACCTATCACATAGTTATAATTTGAATTATGCTTGACGAAGTTTTTTCATTGAAATACTTATTTGCATATGCATTGATTTTATGGTTATTGCTAGTGTATACCTACTTTACAAGTACCAGATGTTACCTCAGCCTCATCCTCCAACCTAGATCAAGCTTATCATTTTAGTAAACTTAACTAGGTATTAGGAAGACACTAAGTTAGTACCTAACTAGTTGTTACAATCTTTGGAATTAAAATCGCGGCGCGGCATGAGGAAAAAATTAATTAAACTTTGTGTCAAGCAAATTGGTGATATTATAATAAAGGTGGACCACCTATTCGGGAACAATAATGTGTACCATGCTTAAAAGCAATATACTTAATCTGTGTTATCTATGGATCATCCCTTGTATATAAAAAAAATTGGCTCGCGAGTATAACGCTGTTCGCGAGCATGTCGGGCACGCTTTTTCACTTCAAAAACGAATTTAAAATAAGACTGTTACTCCACTGCAAGATTTGACTTTAGTTCAACCTTCTCCACTTACCTGCTAAATTTCAAGGACCTTTAATTCAACCTTCTCCACTTACCTGCTAAATTTCAAGGACCTGCCAATCGGGCCCTCGCGTGGCTATTTAAATAATAGCTATATATTATCCCTAAAATATTTGTAAGCCTAACGATTAAGTAATTCGAAATAATTATATACTTACCTCTAAATCTCTCATCTAGTATCTACCTACTATTTTGTACCTAAACCTATCCATATGTATCCGTCTGTCTGGAATGGAATACAATGAACATAGCATTTATATCTGTTTTCCGTTGTGATAACTGATATAGTCAACTGATAACACTAGAAAATAAAAACGCATTGCCTCCGTATGTTCCACTTCCATATCACAAATAGATTTGAAACTTTGCAAATCTATGTAATAATACAATAATTTGGTTCCATCGAGCTGATCTGATGGTGGAACCAATCGAACTCTTGAATGATTACTGGTAAGCCCCTCATGTAGCCCAGAGTTTGGGCTCATTTGGTTGGTTATAACGAATCGAATTCATCACACATAGTGACGAGTCCCCGAGGTACTAATGATGGAACTGGGAAGTAGATGCACTCCCCAATGGTGACTAGCAAGTAAACTCGTCGAGTTTGGGATCATTTGGTTTGTTTTGACGTTACTAGCACAACAACTACGCACGAAGAAGATTAAGTAAGTTAATAGTTATAAAACGAGATGTTTTGGGTCCGATACCGCTGCTTTGGTAGGTGTAGACTAGTTCAAGATAGCGGGGGGAAAAACGACTTTATACGGAAAAACACGAAAGTACTACTGAGTAAACTGAGTACCTATAAACAATAACATTTTGTTAATTACGTTGGTTAGCTAATCACCATAAATTAACGTTAAATTGCAATCGAAGGCCAACATTAATGAAATACATTAAGACTATTGAAATTTATTTTAAAACCTAATTATGGATTTTTTCACTAATAGTTTTTAATGGATAGGCCACATATATTATGAATTATACAGAGGAAGTAAGTTAGTACCTACAAAATAAGAGAAATTCCAATAATAACTAAACCAATTATTATGAATTAATTACTTTGATAATTAAGTTATAGGTAGGTAGTTAATACGTTGATAAATAAATGACTTCTTATAACTATGAAGATTTACAGCTTTCAGAAAAAGGCGTTCTCAATCACCTATATAAAATATAAATAATAGGTTCACCCTTGACATTACAAAGTAAAACGGCTAACATTGGCGCATATTACTTGGTTTCATCAAAATTAGTCTAATGAAAGCATTATGATCGTGCCAATTCCACACCCACACACTTGTGTCTAGAGTAGGAATAGAACTATAGACAGAATAGAGTGATTTTTATTTCAAATAAATCAAATAATAGGTCTGACTCCTAACTAGTTTCCTGTATTTAGGATATAATTGAATTGGTATGCCTTTCCAAGTTCCTACCGTGTCTTAGCCACTAAAAAAAATAATAGATGATGCCAACCATTATTTTAGTTCGCGTTGATTTATGATATTTATTGATTTTCCGAGAGAAAAAGTACCTATGCTTGATGCCCAATGATGACTATCTTTACCCTATTACGTCAAAATCGGTTTCACGGATGGGTTGTTTAAAGGTAATAAACAACCAAATAAATCGAACCCAGGATTTCCCAAAGGCTCACACTGCACCAGCGAGGTCGCAGGAGTCATAGTAATTGTTATTGCTACTATCGGAAAATAAAGTAAACAAGTATTGGAATGTCATGCAGTATGCTATTATCATTTGTTTACTCAACCAACATTTATAAACACAATGAGATAAAATCAGTCCTATTTGAAGGGTTTTTATTAAAAAGTGAAAGCTGACCTACAATTTTTTTTTTCTTTTATCTATCTTCAATTTTATTAAGTATATATATACATATTAATATAAATAACCAGTTTTCTTGGAGACAACCTTCATGCCCACTAATTTGTCAAAGTCAAAGTATACTTATTCAACATTGGTACCTACAGACCTACACCTTTTGAATGTTTTATTTTACAAAGTAGGGCACACTGGTAGGTAGGATGTGTTGGTGATAATTAACAACAATATCTTTAAACTAAAACTATGAGTGTTTCAAACGCGCCCTTGTCTGAGAACAAAACCACACATATTGTGAGGATATGTTAAAAAATCTCCTCTTTTTCTTGATTTTGAGGAATAAAAAGCTATCTATTATGCCCATGACTTTCGTTTTTAAAAGTCTTCAAACTACTCTTTCAGCCACTGTTAAAAGATAATATATATAATGAGTAAAAGTAAGGATTTTAGCATGAATATGGCTAAAACTTACAGTGACAATCATGCAGTGGTTCTCTTTGACAGCACCGCAGCACCCAAAGAAGGCCACCACAAACACAATCAAACCAACAATGATCAGGATCACAGGCGCCGATGTGTAAAAGCTCTCGTCAGTAAGGTCTACATAGGGATGTGCATTTATCTCAGATTTGGCGCCTACTACCAGGATTATCAGACCAGTTATCTGCAACAAATGAATATAAGTATATTGACCAACAGAGATCATAATATTTTTAACAAACAAGTTTTGACTAGTTGTTAAATATGCAATTAGTGATTTCTTCTCCTTGTAGAGGCAGCTATGCGGGTCTCCTGGAGACCCAGAGTAGTACTTTAACCAATGGGGATATATCTATTGACGTCTTGCCTTGCAGGTCTTGGACTGGGAGATAGCACTGGGCCACTAGACCAAAGGCAAATTAGATCTTATACTTACTATGTAGTGTATTTGGTAATTTTTTCAACTGTTTTAAATTAACTTATTGTGCAAATAAACAATTACTTATTGCATTTTATACTTGAGGATAACATAATGTATATTGATAAAAGTAATTGATAGGCAAAATATTACAACAATTTAAACCTGAATTTGTACAATGACTTAAAAGTTTGCAACAATAGGTATTTATTTCGATTTTAGCAATGTTGTGCAATTTTAATAACAAGTTTTTTAATATGAAAGGACAACTTAGGGTAATTCGTGTACCTATATATTTAATACCTATTTCCCGACAGACCAGCTTCAAGAAAAATTAGCCTTGTAGATAGGTATAATAAAAATACTCACCGCAAACAAAAGATTGAAGGAAAATAGAAGGTATTTCACACACGACATCCCTGCACCGATAGCCATTTTTTTATGTTTCTTCTATTTCTCTTATGAATATTTACCTGGAACAACAATGTAAAATGCTAATAGGTAATAAAGTTTAAATAACCAACTGAATTATTCCATTCGCTGCGCACTTAGCAAGCCAAAGGAAAAACATCGATTTGTGTTGTTGGAAAACTTTTCGCACGAATATCACCACTAAAATTATTTTAAATCACCTGTAAAGCTACGAAAATACTTTAAATATCAAACCGAACTATCAAATGCATATGAAAAATAAGAGCTTACCGCCAAATTTAATCTTTCTTGATAAAAAAATCAACCAACAGCTGCCGATCAGAGCACTTGCTGCGATCCGAAAAAGCAGCTACAGAAATACAGACAAAAAGCATAGAGCAGTTACGAGATGTAGAAAATTCGGTAGGGTTTCCACAAAAAAACGGTACATTTCGGTAAATCTTATTTCAGGCTGAATTCATGAAGTAAAACTCACAATTATACCATTTTTGCTAGGACATTTTATCATACATGGTTTTTGCAATCCTAAAATCAATGACCATCGTCTTATAACTAGATCAATGTACATATATCTTTTTGTGGCCTTCGTGGAAATGCGGTTTTGAGATTTTGTTGCACATTTGCGGATGAGAGTAAACATATTATATTAATATGAAATACAATGAATGAACTAACCATTCCAAACCACCACTTTTCATTGGGGCACATTCGCCCAGAATTATTTGGGTTTATCTTAAAAGTGATCTTTTGCCTTGGTTTCCTAAGAAAATGCCACTTAGTGTCTATAATATATAATACTCGAGAAGTTGAAATCAATTATTTTGAGTGAATTCCTTGTTTATCGATTTCGGGAGTCAAAATATTTAAGTCTTTTAGAGGAAACCCCCGCTCAAACCACCAAAGTAAATATTAAATTAATTAATTAAAATCCATCCATCCATCCATCCATCCATGATTGTTTCTTTGAAAAAGCGTTGCATAAAATATAGAAACTTTAGGAAAAATCGGAAGATATTGGTTCGAAATCGGTATTTCGGTAGATGAGGTCCGATTTCGGTACATCTACCGAAAGGTAGGGTTTGCATCACAAGTCACAACACTGGAAACGTAAAAGTCATAAACATTTATACTCTATGGAAAAAGTAAATTTGATTGTATTGCCAGAATCAAGAAATGTTGAAAATTATTTCAGTGTTGCCTTAAACATAAAAATGGTCACACATAGACAAAACACAGGGCCGCACCTTGTTACCTTGTTATAACACATTATTATGTAGGGTTAAGTCGTGTGGGAAAACAACGACCTAAACGTTACCTATCATTTGGAAGCTATAATTTGTAAGGGTTTTAAAAATAATAATAGGTCCTTTTATGACTTTTTCATCACAAGCGATCACAACTGCAATGTAGTAACAAAATTGAAAATTGTAATTTCATCTAGCTTTTGCCCGCAGCTTCGCTTACGTTAAATTCAATTTTCATACAAATTTCAAATACCAGTTTTACGATGGGATGAATTTTCAAAAATATTTTCTCGGCATACGCTCCTACCTTTTAACCGGTTTGTAGTTGGCTAAGGCCTGTCTCGATAGGATAGTGGCCTGTGCCAAATGTCTATTTCGGGCTTGGGTCCGCGATGATAATCACCACCACGTGCGGGACCCTAGTCAATGTGATGAATACAATTATAGGCAGAGATAACACGAATGTGAACTCCGCGCTCCGTGTTATAACGTAACTGTGGACTCCGTCAGTATCATGGCCAGTGGTTCTCGCGTCGTTCTCGCTCTGCGTCGATGCGCAGGTGCTGGAGATATTATTTAGAAGCACAGTACCAACGGATATCATATAAATACCGCCAGTTTTTAACTCAAAGTTCCTATTGACAATAATTTCTTGGCAGTAAGCCGAATAAATGTTGTAAAACAATCGAATCGAATCGTTATTCCAAAAATTAGGTTAGAAGGTTAAATAAAAAAATTACAACAGGTTAAACTCAAATGTTATTTATTCAAATAAACTTTACAATTAGTGTTTTTGAATCGCCAAGTGAATCTAACATTAATTCGCAATATTCTAGCGAGAAACCATACTAATAAATGCAAAAGTGTGTTTGTTTGTTGGTTTATTGGTTTGTTGGTTTGTCTTTCAATCACGCCGCAACGGAGCAACGGATCGACGTGATTTTTGGCATGGGTAATAGTTGAGAACCTGGAGAGTGACATAGGCTACTTTTTATCCCGGAAAATTAAGGAGTTCCCGCGGGAATCAAATAAACTTAAACCACGCGGACAAAGTCGCGGGCATAAGCTAGTGTTACAATATGTACTATAAAGAACCAGAAGTGGATTAAAGTAAAAAGTAAAAGCAAACAACAAATAAAACTTTATCCTGCAGCACAATTTTAACAATCTCAAACTGTGAGACTGTGTGTGTGATTGTGACTTGTGAGTGTAAATTTTTGGCTTCAAAAAATTAATGTTCTGCCTAACAAACAATATATGAATATTATTGTAAATGTATTGTGAAGACACCATAAGTATAGCAATCTCTTAAAATTTT
Organism: Erebia palarica; assembly: GCA_964035005.1. Classification (NCBI taxonomy): domain Eukaryota; kingdom Metazoa; phylum Arthropoda; class Insecta; order Lepidoptera; family Nymphalidae; genus Erebia; species Erebia palarica. The sequence continues at coordinate 43,848,107 of OZ035983.1, forward strand.
TACATACGTTACAAGTATTACACGGACTTGTGGTAATATTGCTGGTATATTTTACTGATAAATCCATCCATCCATCCATCCATTTTTATCCGTAGGTCTCTCAGGTATTCATCCTTTGGAAACCTGAAATTAAAAGTCGAAGTTATATACTTAAAATAAAAGGGTCGTCAAGTCCGGCCCTATACGAAGCGTTGTAACACTGGGGGACGCAACACTTCACCATTTTATTTCAATAAATATTGGCTACTAAACCTCCAAATTTCGCAAAAAATTTATGACAACACAATTTAAACAAACGCCATATGTCTTAAAAATGTCTTCTATCCTTTCAACAGACTTCAACGCATTGAAATTTTGTCAATGTGTGCGTTTGTGTTGCACAGTGTTGCAACAAATAAAAAAAAAGATAGGAACATAGACATTTTTGCTTGGAGGGAAAAGGACACAGATTCCCATACACGTGTCTATGTGGGTGTGAAATTTATGATAAGTCTGCTTTTCTCATGCTTTTCTTTATTATGTCTGTAGGCCACGTAGTGATTATATACTCTTTGGTCTGTGGATTGGTGCAATAACAGCGCGGTGTAATGTAAAGCGCGCGCCGGCCACTGTTACTTGTCTCTGCCGGCCACTCAGGCGTCTTGTTGGAACACACCTTAACACCTATAATAAACTTGAAACTAACTAGTCGTGGTTCACCCCGAACTGAAACCTCGCGGTATCCATAATATAGTTTTAACTATATATTGTAATAATAGTTATCTTTTAACATTAGACGCAAAAGAGCTAAAGAGTTATTGGAGAAACGAAAAAATTTTTACAGAGCGCCATCAATTGACATCAAAAATACTGAAGCTCATTAAAAATTTAATAATTTCGTTTACTTTTAACATTTATCTTATTTTAGTATTTGTTGTTCAAGTACAGGATATAATTTAAATAAGTAATTTATCAAGTTTCAGACTCAGCCTTTCAAAAAATTGAGAGTTCTGAGGTCAACTTTGGACGTTAGAAAAACTAAACTTTGAAAGCCCCTCATTTCGTCAATTTTAGGGGAAAAATAAAAAAAATATATATTTTTGTACTCTATTCCTAATTATCTTTAAAATGATATACCGCAACCCTATGTAACGCTATAAAAAATATTTTACTTCGCATTCACTTTAAAAAAGATTTAGAAGATAGAAATAAAGATTTAGAAGATAAATAAAAAATAAAAATAAAGATTTTTATAACTTTATAAGCCATATTCGGCTGGAGGCCATCGGTTTACATATTATTATATTATATTTAAATTTTAAGTAATTACGTTCAGTACCTAATTCAGAAGTCTGTCAGGCTTTGACAGACGGACGGACGGACGGACCAGTGCAAATTCACTCAAGTAGACTCAGAGACCTTAGCTTCGTTCGGTGATCATTTAAAAAAAGCTGTTTGATGTGGGCTTTAGTTTTGAGTTCACATAGTTGAAGAATCCATAGACGTTGGTGCTTTGATGACGTCTGATTGGCGGCTTCGCATCGGAAATAGGGATGATGACAGTAACCAAGAATCAATTAAATTATGAATTTATCTAATGAAATAGGATTCATGGATTATAAAAAACGTATTTATTTATCTATTTCGAATGAGATTGCTATTTATTTTAATAAAATAAAACTATAAAATACAGCAATCCGCCATATTGGATTAAACACCAAAAAGCGAATGACGTCACAATTGTTTGTTTTCGAGCTTTGACAATCACACTATTGTTTACTGCACACTGCGCAGAGTACATTGGTAAAAACAATAGTGACGTCTCAAACGGCGCCATGACACCGGCGGGCGTTTTGGCGCGAAATAATATATTTTTTTGAAATAGTAGATACTTCCGAACATAATCTGACCATTTCTCAAAATCAGTCATCTTGCCTATTGCAGCGTTCTATGGCCCTCCACTAGATGGACGATCTCAAGCAAATGGCTGGGAGTCACTGGAAGCAGTCGGTACAAGACCCTGTCCTGTGGAGATCCATGCAGGAGACTTTCGTCCAGCGATATAGACGCTTTAAATCGGTTGAGAGTCTCAACTTGAGACGTTAAACACACTGCATAGAAAGCCAAGTAGGTACTCCTAAGTTGACCTCCCTGCATACATAAAATAGATAAATATTTTTCAATTTGAATAAATAATTAATTACATGTTACAATATTAATTAAGGTATGTAGGTAGGTACTTATTTGAATTTAGAACAAAAAATTCCCAAAATCCGAAGCTGTATATGTGCGTAGGTGTATTAAAAGAGTATAGATAAAGATTAGATGAAAACGTTGAGATAACCGAGATATTGGCTGGCTCGAGAATCGAGACTGATAAACCATCACCTTTACAAGTTTCAGTTATCTGAAACACTTTTCTTGAACCACTGTTTGGCTATTTGATTTTGTCACTACAAAGTTTTATGATAGTAACAATGAAAGTACCTAAAGTGTTGAAATCGGTTAAGTACTCGTTAGCTGCAGTCAATAGTTTATTTTTGGTAAGAAAAGTGAGATTGATTCGTGCGATTTGACGCTTTTTGTTGTTCTGCTAAATAGTTTAATCCGCGAATTACGCAAATAATTGAAGTTAAAACGTCGAGTGTGGCTAGATGTTGCTTCTCACCCTCAGAGTAAGCACAGTTTATACTGTCTGAGCTGTCACCTGCTGTTAGTGTAAGACTGAAGGCACATGAGTAAAGAAACGGAACAGAGACAAAGCTTCTATGGAGCGAGCAAAATGTATACCTATTTTGGTAGGGTTGGCACAGGAGGATACAATTTAATAAACAATAGTTATTTGTTCAACTAGATGCAAGGTTTGTTTTTGTTGTAATTGCCTAGTTTGAATCCCGAGCTAGTGAAGAATTCGAGCTAGGAAGGATTAGGTAAATTAGAATCCTGAGTCTAGTGAGGAATTCCTAGGCACAAGAAACAAAAAACTTTGCTATCGCGACAACTTTTCACTTCAAGAGCGAGAAAATAAAAAATGTAAGAGAAATATTTATTGAAACATTAAGGTATTTTTACATTTATTAATTTAAATTTAGAGTGTTTTTATACACTATATTAATAAATATATACAGTTGATTAAATAATGTCTAAATAAAGTGCAGATCTTTGTTAAAAAATTCAAGTAAGTAATAAAAATCCAGCGCCATTTTGAAATTCTTTGTTAATTGACCGATTTCGTTCAAAATCGATATTTGGGGTTCCCTGGGATCACAAAACAGGAAAACGTTACCGAAATTTAAAAAAGTCAGCGCCATTTTGAAATTCTTTGGAAAGGATCCCTAAGATCACAAGACATAAAACATTTACCCTCATTTACTAATCTATACTCCATTCGTGCTGAGATACACACTTTTTTCTATCATATTAGAAAATCATACTAAGCATTGTGTTTTTTTGAAATATTTTCATAAGTAACTTTATAATTTTTCAAGGTATTAAAAAAATCTTCTATCAAATTTGATCTTTTTTTTATGATCTTGCGACTCAAAAAAAGAAAAAAATTATTCTAATGTTTAGGAAACTTCTCCATTGATATTTTTAATTTTGATTGAAAAAAATAATAACTTTTATTACTAAAGTGAGATGTCACATGCCAAATCATATGCGACTACCTTCTGTAAGGCTCGCTCGTTTTTTTTACAAATTACTTATTCTAAATGTTTTGTTTTCCACAATAAAATTTTGACAAGTCCTGGCAGCTGGGCAAGGTACGTTGCGCACGAACCGTAACGGAGAAACATTGATTTAAATATAATCCACGCGTACAGAAAACACAAACTAAATAGATTGAGCGAGCTTCGACGCGAGTTTGGCGACGTTACGGCTGGCCGGCGAACCGCGCGCGTATCAGTTTAGTCAAATTAGATGGATGCGTTTACAGAATATCACAATAACATCTAATATGTATGGTCTATCTACTCTACACATTAAAAATAATAAATTATAACCAAGTTAGTACTACTTATTAGAGTCTTTGGGATAGGTAAAAAATGATGTGTTTTTATTCATTCTATTATTGTTCATACACACTGTACAGTAAACCATATTTACACTTATAAGTAAAATTACATTAAAACACTATTTAAATTACTAAATTATTGACATTAACATTAAATTAAATGAAAACACGACGCGCGACGTGTACTGCAGCCCCTGAGCTTGAGCACTGACCGAGCCGGTTCAAACCGGTTTCTCTCCGTACGTGACGTAGCCCGAGTGCTCACGCACACACGCGCCTCAAGCTTGTAGTAGTGTACCTATCGTAGTGCGCTTGTATGAAGCTTTGCCTCTGTTCCGTTTCTTTACTCATGTGCTGAAGGTCGATTTCTGGCCGAAGCCGAAACAGAAGCTGATTAGGCGGCTATCGGCCACAACCTTGGGCTAATGTCGAAGCTAAAGGTTTAATTAGGTACTCTAAAAAATTATCAGTCATAGGGACTGCCGATAGAAGTGAAAACGATTATTTAAAATAATTTAAAATAACAACACAGCACTTGTAAAATAATTAAAATATAAACCTTAAGACAAAGGCATTAAAGTTTAATTACGAATGTACTATATTATTAAGAAGAATGGTGTCGCGAGGTGTCACGTCACGGTTACACATCACTTTTAAATATAAACCTTAAAACAAAGGAATTAAAGTTTAATTACGAATGTACTACTTAAGACCTTTTGTCTTAAGAAGAATGGTGTCGGTCTCGCGTTTCCTCATTTTTACCCCCTACCAAAAAGTGCTCAACGCGCCTAAAGAAGTTTTCACTTCAAAAAAACCGGCCAAGTGCGAGTCGGATTCGCGCAACGAGGGTTCCGTACAAACCTGTAGTAAGTTTAAAATTATTAAAAATAGTTTTATTAGGTATATTATGATGTAACTAAAAATTTATGCTTTCGCGATTTAATTATTAAATGTTTTACACGGCTGTATCTTTTGATTGCGTTGGCTTAGAAGTTTGATTTTTTCACAGTTCTAAGGGACAGTAGACCTAAGTATTTTATATGAATTTCAGCTTGATACCTCCATGCATTCCTGAGAAAAAGGGCCTTGACAGACAGACTTACGGGCAACAAAGTGGTCCTATAAGGGTTTCGTTTTTTCCTCTTGAGGTACGGAACCCTAAAACTGAGTAAAAGTGAATATAATTGTATAAGTTATTAAGTTTATGTTGACAGACAATCAAACGGTACGAACTTGTTTTGTTTTGATTGACCCATAGACCCTGCGTCGCGATCCTTTCCATTACGCTCTTGCGCATTCGTAACGTTCACTCGTTCAATTTTGACGCCTGCTAGATTCATTGGCTTTGGCAAAAACATCGGCATATTTTGGCCGAAGCTGATGATTTGGCCGAAGCCGATACCGAAGGTGCGGTTGGACATTACGTGTTACAAAACTCGTGGGAGACTTCGTGGCTATAGACCACGCTAAAGGCAAAGACGTGCCGCCAAGCGATTTAGCGTTCCCATATCATCCCGTGCAGAAAAGTAGAAATCGATTACTTAGGAGTGATATAGGTTTAATTTAGCATCTTGACTGGGCTAAAGTGAATTCAGAATTCTTTATTTGCAGAATCAAAAAAAAAGAAATGGAAAAAAAACAACGTTACGTAGCCTATTAAATTACTTAGTTTTGTTTTGACTAGCTGTTATGGTTGCAACATTAGCCCAGCGTCTTGCGGTCAACTTCAGACGTGACTAAATAATTAGCGCCACCTTTAATAAAAAATGTATTGATAATTACAGGTCACGGGATTAATTCTTCTCACAGCGGGCATTATTGTTCTCACTAAGTTCAGCAGCTACGATTTATTCGTGACGAGCACATTTTACACGGTGCCCAACTTTGCGATAGCTACCGCAGTTATAATCTTCTTCACTGCTATACTCGGATTTTACGGAGCGATATCAGAACAATTTTATTTTATAGCTGGGGTAAGTTATATGTATGTCACTGTAAGATTGCAAAAACCGATAAATTGTAACTATGTAATTGTCTAGCGAAATTGTAAACTGTCGACAGATTATAATTTAAAGCATTATTTTTTGGTAGATTGTAATCTGTGTATATGTCACCGTAAGATTGTAAAAACCGTTAGATTATAATCTAACTCGCGAAATTCTAAACTATCGACAGATTAGAATTTAACGCATTATTTTCCGGCAGATTGTAATCTGATAGGTATTGAAACCCGATGAAACCTAAGTGCCTACCACCATTTGATTGTTTATGTCGAACCCTAACCTAACCTACAAGAAAGAGACAAGTCGAAAACGTAAATAAAATGAATATTTCAAAAATTGACACTCAGTACATTAAACAGTTTACAATCTTTCGACAGTTTAAAATTTCGCGAGTTAGATTATAATCTAACGGTTTTTACAATCTTACGGTGACATATATAAACCCGATAAAACCTAACGGTAACGGCACGGCCGGGCACTACCTGATTATCTAAGTCGGGTCACAATCTGTGAGGTACTAATAATAGTACGTCAGCAATTCTCTTTCAAGTTTAATTTTTTTTCTGAGTCGCAATTTTTTTTTTTTTTGTTTACAGTATGTCGCGTTACTCGTGACGGTTTTAATATTTGAAATAGCAATAACCGTTTTGGGACTTGAGTTGCAAAACAAAACTAACAGCGAAATAAGAAGGCCAATGTCCGACAGTATGCGGCGATATGGAACGATGAATGTCAATATTGCTTGGGACAGTCTGCAAATGGGGGTGAGTTATTATAGCCCCTTTTAAGGTTCCGCAGGAAACCAAGGCGCCCTTATAGATATAGTTTCGGCCAATCACAGGCATATTAATACCTAACCAACTTTGCTGTACAACAAGTTACAGCGCTGTTGTCTTTAACGTGGGAGGTCACGGGTTCGATTCCCGGCAGGGTCAATTTCCGGTCAGGTCCGGGTCTGGTCTGGTGGGAGGCTTCGGCTGTGGCTATTTACCACCCTACCGGCAAAGACGTACCGCCAAGCGACTTAGCGTTTCGGTACGATGCTGTGTAGAAACCGACTAGGAGTATGGGTTTAATATAACTGCTATAACAAGTTAGCCCGCAACCATCTTAGACTGCATCGTCACTTACCATCAGGTGAGATCGCAGTCATGGGCTAACTCGTAGTGGAATAAAAATAAGAAACGCGAGCTTATACCCGCGATTTCTTCTGGATAACAATCGTTACATTACACAAATTTAAACCCCTATTTTACCCCTTTTTCAAATAGTAGCTATCTGCATACCAATTTTTAGCCCGATTCGTTCAGTGGTTTGAGCTGTGCGTTGATAGATGAGTCACACAGTCGGTCACCGTTTCCTTTTATATATTTAGACTAGCCGATGCCCGCGACTTCGGCCGCGTGGATTGAGGTTTATTGGTTCCCGCGGGAACTCTTTAATTTTCCGGGATAAAAAGTAGCCTATTCCAGACTATAATCTATCTCTGTGCCAAATTTCATCCATAAGATAAGAGCATTCATAATATAAATATAAGTTTGGCCATTCTGCCGTGATTGCGTAACAAACATCCATCCATACATACATCCATCTATCCATCCAAACTTTTGCATTTATAATACATCTTAAATATAAAATTCTCGTGTCACAATGTTAGTTGCCATACTCCTCCGAAACGGCTTGACCGATTTTTATGAAATTTTATATGCATATTCAGTAGGTCTGAGAAGTAGGGATTTCATACCCCTAAAACATTTCAATCCACGCGGACGGAGTAGCGGGCATCAGCTAGTATTAGTATAGATTTGTCTGTTTTTCTACTCAAATTGTTTTCGTTCCCAGTTCCAATGCTGTGGACTCGTCGGAGTGACTGACTGGATTGTCAGCAGATCCTGGGTGCCCGTGAGTTGCTGCTACATGGAGCCCGGGACTATATCGCCCTTCGAGTGCACGACTAGTGCGGCATACACAGACGGCTGTCAGTCTGTCCTGAGCGGGTGGCTCGGATCCAACGCGTATGCTCTCGGAGTTACCGCTGCTTTTGTCACATGTTTACAGGTGTGTACTACAGGTACTTACTACGTTTAGGCTACTGCGAACTGCGACAAACAGGCATTATTGTGAGAAATCGGACTTCAAATGTGGTAAGGTGGAAATTTTTGAATTTACAATTTGATTTTTAAAATTCATTTTTGCCTATTTTATGGCTAATTGCAGTAGGCCGTATTTATGTATTTACTTACTACAAAATAATAATCGATATTTTTTGATTAGGTAAGTGACGTCAAGGTTACGTGAAAGTCATTTGGCATTTTTTGGTTTTTAACATGGTCTAAGATCCGGTATAAATAACAGATGAGGGTAAAATAAATAAATTTCTTAAACGGGATCTCCTACTAACAGTCATGAGGCAAAAAAACACAATAATTGCACTCAGTTACTAAAATAGCTTTATACTATTAACTTTCTGGCAATCAAGTACTTATAGGTACCTATGTATAACTTTTCCGCTCCTAATTTTTTTTAACTGTTTTTGCCAGAAATACCTACTTTACAATGCTGCCGACAGAGACATATTTAGAATTTGAATGTTTTATTGTTTCAGGTTCTAATAGTAGCCGCGGCTGCTTGGCTGGCATATAGATCCAAATTCGAGGAAGTTGAACTTGAGCGATAAATCATAATTCTTATCGACCTACTCTTATGGTTTATATTAATTAAGTCTTTGTTTAGAAGCCAAATTATTAAAAAGGATTATATTTTCTCTTTTTAGTATAAAACGTAAATCAGGAGTTTTCTAAACTTGAGCCCCTTTTTTTCAGGCTATCAAATGCCTTTCTCTTTGTTCCAGTGGCAGGGGGATGCATCATATTTTACTAAAATCGCTTATTTAAAAGGCGTATTGTTATAATATTGTTGACATTCGTGCTGGAGAATAATTATTACCCTTACTTTATATCATAACCCTTATTAGGGTTATAATTATATAGGTATAATTAAATATAATTATACCTATAGGTTAGCTTGATGTCCCTAAATGTACTTATTTACGTGGCGTAAAACTGACATTTGGAAATAATACTACTTTAAGTGATGGTAGTACGTAACCCCCTGCGACATCGATGGTACAGACAGAAATAAATACTGTTTAGTGTTCTTTTATTTTAATAAAACTGTGACTAGACAATTTATGTACCATGATTACGATTTGTGTACGTGTTTTAATTTATTTTAAATATAATATTTCTACATAGAATTTCGGACTCCTTTTTTTATCAGCCGTAAGATGGTACTCACAACAAGACCTAAAGCCAAATTTTAAGATTGCTTTGTAGTTGGATTGAGGTGTTTTGTTTTGGTACCCGCGGGAACTCTTACATTTTCCGGGATAAAAAGTAGCCCATGTGTTATTCCAGACTATAATCTCTGTGCCAAATTTCATCCAAATCCGTTCAGCCGTTCTGGCGTGATTCCACTCAGAATGAGAAGGGTTTCGAGATGAATCTATAATCGTATAGACAACTTTCGGGCATGCTGGTTTCCTCACAACGTTTTCTTCCCCAGTTATATCAACTCAGAAAAGTTGGAACAGCGTGCCCGAGGATCGAACCGCCGCCGACCAGGAAGTGCAGTATCAGGAATAAGGAGTAAAAAGTCAAAAAAGTTATGGTACCACCTCGCGAGCTTCCTCTTACCACTGAAAAAAATCGGTTCAGAAACCTCGGAGAAATCGGTGTACATACATAAAAAAATAGGTTCCTCCTCCTTTTTTGGACGTGTGTTAAAAATTTCCGCATAAGTTTTGTGACGGGTACACGTCTCCTGCGGTAGGTAGGTACGGAACCCTACTATGCGTATGGCCCGACACGCACTTGGCCGGTTTATATATATTTTAGGTACATGCTCAATGTAGGAATATTGAAGTCTACAATCATCGAACGATCTCAAACGACTAGAAGTCAAGCCGTATGCAAGAGCGTCTAGAGATAAATCCGCTTGTTTTCCTTATCAAGATTACAAGAGTGATAAAAATATCGCGGCGAAAACTACATAGCTGGTTAATCGTCACGTGGAAGCCGCGATAGCGCCGCGAACAGCAAAGATGCTGGCTAAAATATTCACCACGGTCAAATACACCTTAGTGTCTGTCAATTTTCTGTTCTTGGTAAGTGTAGTGTGTTTTAAAACAGTTATAATGTGCGTTTGTGAAAATATCTTTGAAAAGCGTTGCATCGATCTAAGCAAAGCAAGATAAGTATATGTTATTATATTTCTGTATCTGTCTAGTCTGTCAATAGAACATTTATTTTGTTACCTACAATGGTAGTTATTTTTAAAGCAAATGTGGTAAAAGTTAGTCTTACTCCTAAGTGGGTAGGTCCTACGGTCTACCTATACGGTTTTTATACAGACAAACCAACGCGACATATTATGAAACTAGTTAAGTACCTAATTTTCAGTTGTAAAGTATTTATTGCAAATTCAATGCTTATTCACTTACTACTAGAAAATATAATATCTACATATACATATACTTGTACACCTATACTTTGCCTGGGATTTAAAATTTCATCAAAATCGGTTGAAAATATGGACCGTGAAAGCGTAGCAGACACACAGACAGAAACTTTTGTATTTATGGATTTAGTACAGATGCTTAATGTAGTAGGTATTTATACTAAGTACCTATTATTGAAGTAAGACTGATGATGATCGATATACTACTATTGACGTTTCAGATAACAGGTATCATTATACTGTCCGTGGGCAGTTCAGTGCAGTCCGCATACAATGGCTACCACGAGTTCCTGTCTGACAGGTTCTTCTCCCTCCCCGCCTTCTGCATCGCCACCGGTGTCATCATATTCCTGATCTCCTTCGCCGGCTTCTATGGTGCCTTTATGGAGAACTACTACGTTATCATGGCGGTAAGACATCTTCTAGGTCTAGGAAGGGCTGATAGCCTACTGGTTTTTAGACATCCTCCGACTTCCGATCCGAACCTACACGGGGTCGCGAGTTCGCCTTTTACTTCTCGGAGTAAAGAAATGAAATATCACTTGCTTCATAGTTAAAACGGTGAAGGAAAACGTCGTGTCGTAAGGAAACCTACATGTCTGAGAGTTGTGTCTTCATAATGTTCTCGTAGGTGTGTGAAGTGTGCCAAGTAGTCCCTTCTCCTTCCGAGAGGAGACTCGTGCTCAGTAGTGAGCCGGCGTTGGGTTCAAACCAAGATTTATTACATTTACTGAAATGATGAAGTCATCTTCTAATGTATCCCCTCCTCTCATTTCCAATTCCATCAGCCTGTATGCGTCATAAGAAAAAAGAAATACCTACCTGTAATTTTTTTCCAAATTGAGTCGTTTGACGTTGGACGACCTCCGTGGCGCAGTGTGTAGCGCTGTTGTCTTAACGTGCGGAGGTCCCGGGTTCGATCCCCGGCAGGGTCAATTTGGGAATTTATAATTTCTGAATTTTCCCTGGTCTGGCCTGGTGGGAGGTTTCGGCCGTGGCTAGTTACCACCCTACCGGCAAAGACGTGCCGCCAAGCGATTTAGCGTTCCGGTACGATGCCGTGTAGAAACCAAATAGGGGCATGGGTTTAACATAACTGCCATGTCCCTAACAGGTTAGCCCGTTAGCCCGCTACCATCTTAGACTGCATCGTCACTTACCATCAGGTGAGATCGCAGTCAAGGGGCAACTTGTAGAGATTAAAAAAAAAAAGTCGATAGCAGTAAAAGAAGACTCATCTACCATTTAGGGGCTTTGTCAATACTGACTATGTAATTGTTCGCTCGCTGACAATTACATAGTCCGGACGCGGCCGCTCCGATTCGTTCCGTACACATTCCATCAAAAGATGGAATACAATCTACACAATTCTGTGTTGGCGACAAACAACGCAGATCCCTTAATATAGCTGGACATAAAGAGCGCTTCATCAGGAGGTATTCCTCATCCACCCGCTCCAGCGCCATCGGCCTCATCAGCTATTGGTTCTGCGACATATATGTCAGCGTAAGATTGTAAAAACCGTTAGATTATAATCTAACTCGCGAAATTGTAAACTGTCGAAAGATTGTGAACCGTTCAATGTTCTGAGTGTCAATTTTTGAAATATTCATCAAGACACGCGGAAGCGTGTCCAGCCAAAGTTCAAAAAAACTGGCGAGCAGCACCGTGTGTAATATTACACGAACCATTTGGAGCCACTTTTGACCCCCTCATAACTCAAAAACTATTTCACATAAACATGTCAAATTTGGCGCATATATTGAGACCCGTGAGATACATATGTGCTCCAAATTTCATAAGCACACCTCAAATGGTTATTTAGCCGTATTATTTTAATACTGTTGACGTTTATGTTGTAGTGTTATAAAATGTAAATAAGTCGTCAGTTCAAGCTGTCAGTCATTGTGATTTGTATTCATTGTATAGAGTGGTTTTAGTGATATCGACTGTTTACCGTGCTTGTTTTCAATGTTTCACTAAAAACTTTTGATTTTGAACTTTTGCAATCATAATTGATGAGATGTAGAAATGTGCTGTAGAGGTAGTCTGACCATAGATGTAATCTGTCAATGTCAGTGTAACTCTAGGTACACTATCGGCCGGTTTCTGAATTAGCCATTCAAGCAAAAATCAGCTAAGCTTTGCTCTAGACTTAAGTTAAGACTTAAGTTTTTTATGTTTCACAAGAAATTGGGATTTCCCAAATTGTAATTAGCTAAGTATTTCTTCAATGGTCCCTGAGTATTCTCCAACATTACGTATGCGTTTCGTTACACGTACGAAAACCGGTATTAACCGAAAATAAAATTATTTTCTAATTTTGTTAAATTTTATTGTTAAATATAACTCAAAAAAATAGATTTTGTTCAATTTTATTTAAAGAATAATCCATTTTAAATTTTTCAAGCTTTTATATCATAAAAATCGTTGTTTTTGTCGTCGATTTTAAATCATCGCTTTATAGAATGAAGCGTATCAAATTATGCCAGTTTGACAAACGTCGGTTTTGTTTAATAAGTCGAAATGTTTTCTTTTGGCTAATAATCTCGTTAAAATGTATAAAATGGAAAGAAACAAGAAAAAAAGATCTCCCTATTTCAGTTACGAGGAGAAAGCAAATCTCGCATTCGTATAAAAGTAAGTAGTACCTAATATTTTTTAATATATCAACTAGCTTATGCCCGTGACTTTGTCTGCGTGGATTAAGGTTTTCTGGTATAAAGTAACCTAGATGTGATATTCCAGACCATCTATCCCTGTGCCAAATTTCATCCAGATCCGTTTAGCCGTGCTGGCGTGAAAGAATAACAAACGTCCATACATCCATACATACAAACTTCCCCGTTTATAATATTAGTAAGGATTCCCTTGTATTGCTCGTAGGCCAGCTTTACTCCGTTTTGGTTCAGTATAATATCTTGTGGATTTCTTTGGCCATAATTCGTAGTTAGTAGGTACGTACTCGTACATGTAACTCTAAAAATAGAGAGTGCATAAAAATTCGTCGAGTATTCTATTCACCTAGTCACAAGACATACTTACCTGACTACTTACAAATTCCATAAAATCCAACCATCAAACTTAGAATAATGTCAATGTTTTCTTTGAATAACAGGCATATTTATGTGTTTTATATTATACTAGCTGATGCCCGCGGCTTTGTCCGCGTGGATTGAGGTATTTCGTGATTTTGATAAAATTTTGTACAGGGATAGGTTATATCCCGGGGAAGGTCATAGGCTACTTTTTATCCCGGAAAATTTAAGAATTTCCGCGGGAATCAAAGAACCTTATCCACGCGGACGGAGTCGCGGGCATCATCTTGTATCTAGTATTATACTATATTATATTCTGTGTACAATAGTATTAAGTAAAAAAAATCTTTTCAGGCATTTATTTTTGATGAAAATTCGATTAAAGATTTCCTGATGAGAATCCTTTCGATGAAGCAGCTGAATAATTTAGTAAGCACTTCTTACTTGTAGGTACTGTTTAGCATATATTCTGACTTGAAAACCACCTACCTAAATTTATATTGTGTGATGAAAAATAAGCCACATTATTAGTTTTTTTAGGACTCTGTACCCAAAGGTTGCCAACAAGACCCAATTGCTCAGCCTCAGTAGTTTACCTGTCACTTACTTGGAATTAGCTCTGGCCATTTAATTTACATTTAAACCCTAATTTTAAATTTGGTATTTATTGTGTAATGTAACATTTTTTTATAGAAGACATAAGAAAGAATCGTGGAAGATCCAGTGCATTCACAAACGAATACAGTGCCAGAACCAAAAAGTTACAAAAACAAAAAATCTCTTTACCAAATTTCGTCCACCACTTCAGCCTATTAACGTCCCACTGCTGGGCACAGGTCTCCACTCTCATAGGAGAGAGGGAATTAGGAGCTTAGACCCACCACGCTGCTCCAATGCGGGTTGGAGGCTTTAACGACTATTATCATGTTGACTCTCCGAGGCACGGGGGTGAAACACCGCCAACTTCCAACTCCGGGCTGGCACTGAGAATTTCATAATTGAAAACCCAATACCTAACAATTTTTATGCCCGACCGGGAAGCGAACCCAGGACCTCGTGATCTGCAGTCGCAGTACGCAAACCGCTAGACCAACGAGGCAGTTTCATCCAGAAAATTTCATCCAGATCCATTCAACTTTTTTGGCGTGATAGAGTAACAAACAAGCATCCTTCCATCCATACATCCATCTTTCGTATTTATAAACCATATATACAAATACTAATATCCAAACTTAATATTATAAATGCGAAAGTGTGTCTGTCTGTCCGTCTGCTATGCTTTCACGGCCCATATGTTCAACCGATTTTGATGAAATTTGGTACAGGCATAGGTTGTATCCGGGGTAAGGACATAGGTTACTTTTTATCCTGGAAAATTTAAGAGTTCCCGCGGGAATCAAGGAACTTTAATCCACGCAGACGAAGTCACGGGCATCATCAGTATTAGTATAAAATCAATCACGGTATCTTAAAACTAAAGAGGGTTCCAAACGCACCCTGATCTGAAAGAGCCGAAAACACACTCAGCCGGGTTTTTTTATTCTCACAAATAAATTACTAATTTTATTATATTTTCCACTACAAAATATAATTACCTGAAGGGTATTAACTGTATGCATTAGTAAAATAAGTTTCTACTAATGCTGATCTTACAGCTAAATTTTGTGCTTGTTGAGCTTGGGACAAAAGTAGAACATCATTTTGCTCTTCAACAAGTACATCTTTACAACAAAATCATCAAGATCTGGGGCCATGTTATGTAAAACTACACATGCTACAATAACCTTGTACACCTTGCCTAATTTAAGCTGCATCCCGGAATGAAGACAGGGGAAACGCCTCTTCAGAACTCCAAAGCATCTCTCAATTGTATTTCTAGTAGTAATCTGTGCTCTGTTATATGCTTCTTGTGCTGAAGTGGTAGGATTTAAAAATGGCGTCATGAGGTACCTTAGACATGGGTATCCACTGTCTCCTAAAATTAGATATGACCCAAATCTTCCATCTTCAAACTGAGCAGCAAGTGGAGAATCATTCCAAATTGTTGTATCATGGACAAAACATGGCCAACGGGCGATGATTTATTTTCAAATTAGCATCATATATGGCTTGGACATTTATTGAAAAGTTATCTTTTCTATTTCTAAACAATTC
Source organism: Erebia palarica (assembly GCA_964035005.1). Classification (NCBI taxonomy): domain Eukaryota; kingdom Metazoa; phylum Arthropoda; class Insecta; order Lepidoptera; family Nymphalidae; genus Erebia; species Erebia palarica. Next base: position 43,863,814 of record OZ035983.1, read on the forward strand.
TGCCCTGTTGCCACCGAGACCACCACCAATTACTCTAGGGAATCCTGCTATCGCATAAAATCCTGCAGCCACTGTTGATCGTTCTTGAGCAGAAGGCATTTGCACGTATTGTGCCCTTAGCATCGCTATAGCACTGGATACTCTATCGGTTACCCGACACACAGTTGCTTTGCTTACGTTCGCCGTGTCTCCTACGACGGCCTGGAAACTGCCAGTTGCGTAATACCGCAATGCTATTAGAAGTTGTAACATTGGCGGAATGCAGTCGCACCTTTGGATTCTTGCGGGTAATTTGGTCTTTATTTTGCCAAAAACAAATGTTACAGATTCCTTCGAAAAGCGGAATCGGTCGTTAAATTGTTTGTTGTTGAAAGAAACAATGGGCGATTTCTAATAACTTGTCTCCTGTGTGGTTGTCTTTGTACAGGCAAGAATCTTCACTGGACATTGTGCAAAAAATGGATTTTTTTACAAAGGTTCAAACGAGAGTAAAGTTTAAGTAGCTGAAATCCGTCACTCATCTATTACGTTGTCAACTCTGAGAAAGGAGAGCTTTGAGCACTGTCAAATGCGCTCTGAAACGCAATTTTGCTGTTATGCAGAGATTTAAGTTTCGAAACTGTCAAATTTGAAAATTTGCAAGCTCCAATTCTCAAACCTTACGCAATATCAATTCAGAAACAATAATTTGCCTAAGTCGTTCTTAAGACACTTAAGAAGTCTTTGAGACCGACTCAACATGAAATTCTCAATTCAGAAACCGGCTGTATATATTTTTCTTGAGAATTCTCGTCTTTAATTATCTTGTACAATGAGTCGTACAATAGAATTACTGGTGGGTGACACACTGACCTTACACCAAATAATAAGTACCTACTAATGTAAAACGTAAACTAAACTAATAGAAAAGTCCTATTACAGTGTAAAGGATTATTTGAATGATAGCAAGGCATTGGTATGAATTGTTACAGCGGCTGATTATGTAATGTTATATTATAAGTACATATATATAATTTCAAATATTTGTGAGATGGTGATAATAAAAAAAAGCGGAGTTTATTGCGGGCTCTTCTCAGACCAGGGCACGTTTGGAACCCTCGTAGCTTTAGGTTTAAGATACCGTAGTTAATTATCACCATCACCTCTTATGCTCTGTAAGCATGACGTTCAGAAGGTGTACTTTGTAGGTACATATTTTGAATAAATATGTTTTGAGTTTGAGATTGAGTTCAATAATTTCTGTACAAAAAGTAATGATATCCCATCAAAAACATAAATGTAAAATGAGAGCCAAGTTCAAAATTATGATAAATATGCCTTGGTTGTTGACTGCAGCGAAATGAGAGGCAAATTCAAAATTGTGATATATATGCCTTGGTTGTTGACTTCAGCGACAAAAGAAGTGAGATCTAAATGGGTGCCAAGTTCAATGGTCAGTCCTGAAATTTATTTATAACAACATATAATATTTTATAACAACTTAAAATATCATTTCTTCTTATAACTTAGTATAAAATGTTGAAGACTAAGGCTTTGGCTTGGCTAGTTTCCATATACGAATTATTATTAAGTAGGTACCTAAAAGTACAGTTTCTACCAGCTAGCCAAATTTTCGGAAGAATAAAATAAGAACTTACAGCTTTACAACTTGTGAAGGCTATAATTCGTATATGAAAACTAGCCAAGCCAAAGCCTTAGTCTTCAACATTTTATACTAAGTTATAAGAAGAAATTATATTTTAAGTTGTTATAAAATATTATATGTTGTTATAAATAAATTTCAGGACTGACCATTGAGCTTGGCACCCATTTAGATCTCACTTCTTTTGTCGCTGAAGTCAACAACCAAGGCATATATATCACAATTTTGAATTTGCCTCTCATTTCACATTTATGTTTTTGATGGGATAAATAAATTGCAGGACTGACCATTGAACTTGGCACCCATTTAGATCTCACTTCTTTTGTCGCTGCAGTCAACAACCAAGGCATATTTATCATAATTTTGAACTTGGCTCTCATTTTACATTTATGTTTTTGATGGGATTGTATTTACGTTTTCTTGGCTGTTTCTTGTAGGTTAGGTTAGGGTTCGACAGCGGCCGGGCACTTAGGTTTTATCGGGTTTACATATCTATCAGATTACAATCTACCGAAAAAAAAATGCGTTATATTGTAATCATTCGACAGTTTGCAATTTCGCGAGTTAGATTATAATCTAACGGTTTTTACAATCTTACGGTGACATATATAACATGATCACTTCAGCTTCATTTGAGCTATGTCCGACCGCCTTGTTCTTCGCATCATCGTTGCTCATGAGGCAGTACTGAAAGTTAAATATAAAGTGGCTGACTTTATGATCGACTTTAAAGATTAAAACAGAACTACTATAACGACTACTAGGGACAACTTATTTAAAATAACTTTTAGCTGCAGCTTTGTAGTAGCTAAAAGCATCGACGTACAAATGCTAAACTGTGGCATATACGAAATTAGACTATACTAATAACCCTTTTATTGTTCCGACGTCGACTGCGGCCTATTTTCGCAATAGAATGTTAGATGCAGTAACCTAAACTATTTTAAATCTCATATTTGTATATATTTCACCGTAAGATTGTAATAACCGTTATATTATAATCTAACTTGCGAAATTGCAAACTGTCTGTCAACTGTCGAAATTGTAAAGGTCCTTACATATGAAATTGCCGTTTTGTCGTACTGGCCACTTTGATCTCAAATATCTCCTCTTTGGTTAGGAATTTTAATTTCAAATTTATACAGCTATTTACTCATGCTTTTGTGTTTTGAAAACCCCTATTCATTTGTTTTTTCCTCTTTTGGTTTTTTCTTTGCGTCACTCAGTTTACAAAATGGAAAAGTTGAAATATCGCGTTATTTACGAGTACGAGTTCCATCGTGGTACCAGTGCTGCAGAAACGGCTCGAAGGATTAATGATGTGTATGGCGGCGGTGTCGCAAAAGAAAACACAGTGTGTTTTTGATTCCAACGTTTTCGTTCTGGAAATTTCGACCTGCAGAACAAGCCCCGTGGACGGCCGGAGACCAAAGTTGATAATGAAGAATTGAAGGCTATTGTATAAGCGGATCCATCGCAAACCACGCCCGAGCTAGCTGCAGGTTGCGGTGTTAGTGATAAAACTGTTTTAATCCACTTGAAGCAAATTGGGAAGGTGAAAAAGCTTGAAAGGTGGGTACCTCATGAATTGAGTGCAGGAAACCGACAAACGCGCGTCGACTGCTGCGTTACATTACTCAACCGGCACAATAATAAAGGGATTTTAAATCGAATTATTACCTGTGATAAAAAGTGGATCCTGTACGATAATCGGAAACGCTAATCGCAATGACTGAACCTTGGCGAACCAGCCAAATCCTGCCCCAAGCGAAAATTGACTCAAAAAAAAATACTTGTGAGCGTTTGGTGAACTAGTGCCGGTGTTGTTCACTACAGCTTTCTTAAATCTGGCCAGACGATTACGGCGCATGTCTATTGTCAGCAACTGCAAACCATGATGGAAAAGCTAGCTGCTAAACAACCGAGGCTGCTCAATCGCTCTAGGCCACTGCTGCTTCAGGACAACGCTAGACCACACACTGCACAACAGACGGCTACCAAATTAGAGGAGCTTCAATTGGAATGTCTAAGACATCCACCGTACTCCCCGGAATTGGCTCCAACAGATTTCCATTTTTTTCGAAATTTGGATAACTTCTTGCAAGGGAAAAAATTCAACTCCGATGGGGCAGTCCAAAGCGCCTTCAAAGATTTTATTGATTCCCGTCCGAATGGATTTTTTAGTAAAGGGATCAATGAACTACCTATGAGATGGCAAAAGTACATAGATATCAATGGTACATACTTTGATTAAATAAATATATTATATTTAAAAACAATCGTCTTTATGTCCCTCCCTTACAAAATGGCAATTTCATAGGTAAAGACCTATTATATAGTTTATCATAGCCTCAACCCATCGTCGACCGGGCTGGGTCTCCTCTCAGAATGAACAAGGTTAAGGCGATAGTCCACAATGCTGGTCAATGCAGATTGGCAGACATGCACATATTATTTAAAAAAATAAGGGAGAACTAAGCATACAATAACGAGTGTATAGCGCGGCGGGACGATTAACCCTCGCGGGTCAGGTATTAGATGTTTCAAATGTAATTTTCTTATACATAGTATATAAAGTTTATGATGCGGGCCTTTTAAGAATAATGGCATTTATGATCGAAACAACAATAATAAGTGTTTGGTATGGCAGCCATACTATTAATACACTAGTGCGAAAACTAATATTAAGTACCGCACGGCTTTGTAGACTAATAATATTTATGCGGTAATATTTTTATCGACCTAGGGCTAAGTAAAAGTTTACTTTGTACCTAGTTTTAATAGCAGTGAAGGAAGTCACTTTACGAGTAAATCTAAATATATAAAAGGAAAAAGGTGACTGACTGACTGATCTATCAACCACCGCAACGACCACTACAGCCCATTAACGTTCCACCGCTGGGCACAGACCTCCACTCTCATAGGAGAGAGGGAATTAGAGCTTAGACTCACCACGCTCCTCCAATGCGGGTGGGCGAGCTATCCTTCTACCAATGCACAGTTCATAGCAGTGGACGGAGCAGGCTGAAATTTAGGCGGGTAGCTAAGAAAGGATTTTTGAAAATTCATCCCTTATGGGACTAAAATAAGGGTTTGAAATTTGTGTACTTTACGCGGACGAAGTCGCCGACAAGAGCTAGTACTTAAATGTTATAATAGTATCAAGTAGCTCATATTATTTTATGGTTTTCCAGTTCGTGGGTTCCATGGTGCTGATGTTCATATTCCAACTGGCGGCGTGCATCGGCGGGTACGTGCTGCGTGGAAATACAGTGGCGCTGGTGCAGCAACAACTGCAGAGCTCTATGCAATTGTACGACCCGCAGAAGAACTTCGCCGTCACTGTACTGTGGGACGAGGTGCAAAGAGACGTGAGTTCAATAGCTAACGTTTTTTATAAGGTTGAGAGCGCGGCATGCGACAGCGCGTATCGTTAGCGCAAATCGATGGATGGGAAATCATATCTGGATTCTGGACGTCCGATTTGGACCTGCTCATTTCCACCGGCGCGTTTGATGTACTTACTCTCCGAGACATGGAGGGTATGGAAAGGCCAAAATTCCCAAAATGCAGTCACCAATTCAGTTAAGGCTGTTTGCCGCTGGAGCACCAAGGGCAATATGCTTGCCACATGCGACAATGTGGCGTGTTACAAATTTAATGTACATACATGTGTGTTAAATTTGTATTCTTATTCTATTACAACGACCAGATCGTGTGGGATTTACGCACGGTAAAATTGACTGACAAATTAATATTCTTGCTAGGTACATTTTTGTTGCGTTTCGATGCGCAGAATACAATATTAGATATCAGCAGGACGGTTTCAGTTGACTACCTGCGCGAACCTAAACTCGCGGCTGGCTTCCGAGATATCATAAAGTTTGCATCTGACTGCAGTATGCTTCAAGTTCAACGTCGCACTTCGTTGCTCTGGCGCTAAACTGCCTCGAATGCGCTCAAACCATAAAGTACTTACCTACATATCTGTTATTTCATTTCTAGTTCAACTGCTGTGGGGTGATCGATTCACGCGACTGGTTGACACCCCTTGGCACCAACGACTCGCAGGGCGTGCCGGTCAGCTGCTGCCGGCACGTTTGGGGTGCAGTCAACACTTTCACCTGCAACACCACAGTCGCCTTCGATATCGGCTGCGCGGAAGCTTTCGGCAGCTGGGTGCAACAACACGTCGCCGCTATCGGGATTTCTGGAGTCGTCTTAGTGTTAATGCAGGTAACTATGGTTCACCGGCTCACCGGCTTCTACTAACGAGTCTCTTATCATAAGGCGTACTGTTCATCTGCTGCCGGCACGTATGGGGTGCAATCAACACTTTCACCTGCAACACCACAGTCGCCTTAAATATCGGCTGCGCGGAAGCTTCGGAATATCGGAAGTCGTCTTAGTGTTAATGGAGGTAACTTAATAACTATGATGCCTCAGCGTCTCCTACTGACGAGTCTCATGACACAAGGCGTACTAGTCAGCTGCTGCCGGTACATGTGAGGTGCAGAAGTTTACAGACCTGTTGAAAGAAAAGAAAGGCTTAGTAGATACATAAATAACCGTATGCCTTTATTGCTGGAGCGAATCAAATCCAAACTCTTTATAAATCATTTTACATAATATTCAACAGAAATTGTGTTTCGATACATTTGAAGTATCTGCAAAACACCCGAATTCGGTCCCCGGCAAGGTCAATTTGGGAATTTATAATTTCTGAAACTTTACGTCGTCGTCGTCGTCGACTCAACGTATAGACGTCCACTGCTGGACGAAGGTCTCCTTCATGGATCACCACAGAGCAGAGTATCCCTGCGTGATCAAATCAGAAATGAGGAGATCCGTAGGCGAACCAGAGTAACCGAAATAGCTCGAAGTGTCGCCATGCACAAGTGGCAATGGGCGGGGTACATAGTTCGTGGAACCGATAGGCGTTGGTGTTGCAAAGTCCTCGAATGACGGGTTCGCACCAAGTACGTACCAAGTTTCATAAAAAAAGGTTAAGAGAGGATGGGCTCTGAAAAGGGGACGGACACACTTTCTATGGATTCGTATGAATTTGTTCTTTTGTTTCAGACTTTGGCGGTAGCAGGCGCGGTGTGGTTAGCGAATATAACGAGGCAAGAGCGGGAGTTTCCATAATCAAATATGTTTACCGTTAGTTGTAATTAAAATAACTTATTTCTGTTAATCAACATAAAATAAAAATGTACCTATGTTATATATATAATTAAATACCTTGCCGTTTTATTGTAGTAATGATAATCCCATTAATTAAATAAAATCATCTTAAAAAGGTTAAAAAAGGAAACTTGACCACATTGACCACATACTAAGTAGGTACCTACTTGTATGTTAAATTTTTATTTTTATTTTATTATCTTACAACGACTGCTAACTTAGGTAATGCCGATAAATTCACATATCATATTGATAAACGGTAGTTGCAGGTCGAAACTATGAAACCGCAGGCTTTTTGTATGGAAAACTTTAAACGTACATAAAGATTTTATAATTTTGCATTAAAATATAGTTAAGTTTTTATATATGGGTACCGATTATTTCTCAAGCGAATAAACCTAGCTCAGAGCCGCTCGAAGCTAGCGAGATCGTATTGTTATAGCGTTGCCAATAATTAATTTGTATTTTAATCTTATTAAATTCAATATTTAATTAATTGTATCGAAATAGCTTACTTTTCAAATAGCCTATTTATATGAACGAGTATTGTAAACAAATATATTGTAAATAAAATAGCTAATAGGCCTATTACACTGCACTTTTCACAGGGACTCTTACACTTGAATCAGTGTTGTGTAATAATATTTAGGGAGTAAGGGTCCCTAGAATGGTCCTTATTGCGGTGTAATAAGCGACGCTCTAACTGGCGGCCACGCCCACCCTTAACTCAGGGCCCTGTAAAAAGTGCAGTGTAATAGGCCTATAAGGCAGAGATCTTTCGAGTATAGTCGCCCGAACGGGTTGGAAGTCCTCGATTAGGTATATATAAACTGTGATCAATTGTGGAATTAGTAAAGTAAATATATAATATAATCTAAAATCCAATGGATACAATAATAAATATAATGAGATAAGCATAGTGTTATTTTTAATTATATAAATTTACTGATTAGTCAATTAAATAGATTGATATAGAAATATCCTGTGCTTTAATCTATTATAACCACCTATATTAGATTCTTAAATGTATAATATTATAATAGTAGGTATTATATAGAGATCCATATGGACCTTCGTCCAGCAGTGGATCAATCTAGTCTTGCGATAGGATAGTCTATCGGTTCCTCCATAGACCAATTGGTATTTGTGCGGACGGATGGGTGGGCACTGGGTGCAGCGGCACGTGTTCACACTGCAGTGAGCGTGGGGCGCAGGGTGCTTCCCGCTGGTGCACGGCGCGCCGTCCGTCGCCCATCACGGCGTCACGGCACGCCACGCGCCGCGCCCTCGTGCCGATCGGCCTCACGAAATTATGAATTTATCTAATGAAATAGGATTCATGGATTATAAAAACGTATTTATTTTTCTATTTCGAATGAGATTGCTATTTATTTTGATAAAATAAAACTATAAAAAAGTGCAATCCACCATATTGGATTACACACCAAGAAGCGAATGACGTCAAAATTGTTTTCGAGTTTTGACAATCGCACTAATGTTTACTGTACACTGCAGAGAGTAAGTACATTGGTAAAAACAATAGTGACGTCTCAAACGGCGCCAAGACACCAGCGGGCGTTTTTAAAATTTAAATTTCAAATGCGAATTTTATCTACCAAACCTTATTTTTCTGCAGAAATAATATATTTTTTCGAAATAGTAGAATACTTCCGAACATAATCAGACCATTTCTCAAAATCAGTCATCATGCCTATTGTGATCTTTTCGACGATCTTTTTAACTAATAGGGATGATGACAACTCTTTATCATACTTACTTAAAAACGCTCTTCGGAAGTTGTATGAAACTTGCAATTGTGACGTCACCAAATTTTAACGCACTTTTTTTCTTTAATCTATATTTTAAAATGGATAGCCAACTTAAAACTAACCGAGGATGTGAATTTTAGGGTTTTTTGAAGACACTATTTAATAATCAGATAGAAATAATTTATTTTTGATATAAGCATCATCCCTATCCCTATTCTCAATACTACGAGGCTTAATAAAAGCTAAACACCTCAAAGTAAGAATATTATACCTAATATCTAGTAAAATATATTAAACATTAAAAAAATATATATCTAGAATATATAATACCTATCTTACTTTGAGCTAAACTCCTACCCTCCCTTATACTGTTTATAACTGAAAGGGGCCATGTTTGGTATTTCAAAGAATTGTGAATTATACGTATGCTTACGATAATCATTAAATTACATTTAAGTACCTTAAATGAGGCGAGAGAAGTCACGAACTCAAAGCACGCAAGGGGGGTTACTACCATCGCATACAGCAGTAAGTAATAATAATTCGTCCCTGTTATAAATGAAAATGATTAAATGATTTGTTTATTTCACGTAGGACAAATTGTGTCACCTAAGATACCTACGTTAAGAGTTTAAGACTCTACCACCGGTTCAGAAAATTGATTCTATTGGGAAGAGCCGGCAAGAAACTCAGCGCAGTCATTATGTCAACCTTTGATCTGATATATAGGAGAGGATATGAAACATCATATTTAAATTGAAGCTTCCGGAAAGTAAAAATGGCGTATGGGTGGAGCTTAAGCTGGGGGTTAGGGCTGGTATTATCGATAAAAAATTATCACAAATAAAATTAATATATAATTAAACATTATATTTAGAAAAAACACTAGTATACATAAATTACGAATACTAGATTCGTATTTTTTAATGAACTTGCTGATGCCCGCGTGAATTGAGGCTTTTTTGGTTCCCGCGGTAACTCTTGAATTTTCCGAAATAAAAACTAGCCGGCATGTTATTCCAGACTATAATCTATCTTTGTCCCGAATTTCATACAGATCAGTTTAGGCATGATTAACAACATCATCCATACATCCCAACATCGCGTTTATAATATGTGTTACCACTACAGCCTATTAACGTCCCACTGCTGGGCACAGGCCTCCACTCTCATAGGAGAGAGGGAATTAGAGCTTAGACCCACTACGCTGCTCCAATGCGGGTTGGCGGGCTTTAACGAGTATTATCATGTTAGTGATAATAACCGGGACCGACGGCTTAACGTGCTCTCCGAGGCACGGGGGTGAAACACCGCCAACTTCCTAACTCCGGGCTAGTACGGAGAATTTCTAATCAGAAAAACCCAACACTTAATTATGGCCCGACCTGGGATTCGAACCCAGGACCTCGTCAGCCGCAGTCGAACATGATAACCACTAGACCAACGAGGCAGTCAATATAGTCAATATGTCAATATATCAGTCAATATTTATATTATTAGTTCATGTGAACCTTACAAACAATACTGTTTCATAATATAAGTTTATGTATATTATATTATGGAAAAATAGTTACTGAATGTGATGATATGAATAATAAAAGTAGACTGATTTTAAAATTGGTTTATTTCAAAAATTTATTAAAATGCATACAACAGCGCAGCGTTGTGGACTTTGACCATAAAATATATCTAAGAACTTTCTCACAAGCTATACATATCCAATGCAAAAAACCGCATCTCAACCGGCCCAGTACTTTTTAAGAAAAATGGTAACATTGAAGAATAAAAATCACGATTGCAGCTCAACTTGATGGACTATGGTCCTACATATCTAAGAACCTTCTCAGAAGTTATGCATATCTAATGCAAAAAACCGCATAATTATCGGTCCAGTAGTTTTCCAGGAAAATGGTAACAACAAAGTGCACAAACTAACGCACACCTCTTAGGGCAAACACATATACCGTCTCCGTTCCGTCTCTGAATACAAAAATGATTACACAGAAATTAAAAAATGGTGTGATAGAGCCGATTAAATGCGAAAATCAAGAAAGAATGTCTAAAAAGACAGTAGTCGCATTTGTAAAAAAACCTGTGCATATCCGCGGGCCACTTTAGTGGTCCGCGCAGCCAAGGAATATACTAGTACTATATAGTAGTAAATCAGTCGATGATTTTTAATATTGACGTATCGGGGATTGGAGATCGGGTGTCTTAATCACTAGATTATCATCGCTACAGTCTAAAATGAGTTTGGCAATATTATAAGTAGAATCTGACTGTTCAATTTCATCTCTCTATCCCTCAGAGTGAGAAACAGTAAGAGTTATATGAAATTTTAATTTTATCGATATTCAATTTATTTGTAAACAATACAATCCCCGCACTATATATACACTCTATACAAAAACTAATGAAATAATCCAAATTTTTGGGGACAGCGCAAAAATTTACGTGTTACGGAATACGGATTCAGTTCAAGAAGAAACTAAGCTATAATTAGTGGAAATAACTTAAAATAGTAGTCACAAAAAGAAAAACTAGACGACTTTGTTACTCACCTATGAAATGAAATTCCTGGGCGTTTTACAATATTATTATTACGACACCCTACAACTAAGCACTTCACCATAGTTGATTACATAAAACTAAGCAAAACCACATGAAAATATTCAAAAAACAGGTAATTATTCACAACTGACACACCGGAAGCACAACAGACGCCATTTATAGTTGACAAAAAATTGGTTTCAATAGCTAAATTTGATGACGTCATATGACAATTGCGCGACACATTCACGCAATAACATAATACACCTGTCTCGTTCTAATAATGTAGCTTTTAGTAAGTAAGAAAAGTCAAATCTAGTTTTACATGTTTGATTAACAAAATGCATCGTATAGCTATAATTGAGTAAAATGCAACATATCCTCTCCTATATATAAAATCAAAGATGTAAACAATACCACACATACGTGTACATTACGTTACATCTATTACACTGACTTGTGGGTCATTGGATCCGAGGGTGCACCGTGCTTCCATGCAACTTTGTCATTCAGAAAATCATCGATAGTGTAATAACCTCGACTTATCAAATGCTGTTTTACACAGTCTTTAAATTGATATTTAAGGCAAATTTAGAAACACATTGGGAACCATGTTATAAAAGCGTACACTCTACCCCACAAAGGATTTGAATTTAAGGAAAGTAAGGATAATATTTTATAATTATGAAACTCGAACTTCAACAATATTTAAACAATACGTCTATAAGCGATGGTAGTATGCCCCAAGGTCAAGCCATGAAAAATAAACTAATACAACGTGACGCTATGTTTACCATCGTACTTCCATACGATGCTAATTGGCTAAAGAAAAATCGAGTTAGGTATTTTTCATGCTAGTCGTACAATACCGTCGACCCGCGCCATACCTATCAGGCTTATCACTTGTTGATAACCACCTGAAAACCTCTGTGAAGTTTCAGTGTATTGTTAACTGTCATAGTGCGAAGGTGTTTATCTAGTTTTAATATAGTTTAACTTTCCTGTTGTGCTTTAAAATGGCGCAGAACAATCTGGAAGTTGGCATGCGATGCATAAAATACATGTTACTGTGTGTTACAGCCATATTTGTGGTGAGTTGAATTTGAATTGCGACGTATTTTTTTATATCTTCTTATCTACTGTGATGCGGCATATCTATGCATGTATCTAGGTACCTGAGTGGATTACAATATAGCCTACATTGTTTAAATATACTTACGTATAAGTTACAACGGTATTTTAATAAGCGTAAGATAATATGACAGATTTTATTTGTCAGTACACGTTATAATGCTTTGTAGTAACTACCTACAGTAGGTACCTACTTTTATAGGCCTATTACACTGCGCTTTTCAAAGGGCCCTAAGGAAGGGTGGGCATGGCCGTTTTGGCGTCGCTTATTACACAGTAATAAGAACCAATTTAGGGACCGTTTCTGCTAAATAATATTACACTAGCTACATTGAATCAAGTGTAAGGGTCTGTTGAACATGTGTAGTGTAATAGGCCTCTAAAGTTAGGTTCTGTAGGTAGTTACTACCACGGTGCTTTCACTACGAGCAAATTGACTGGAAAACGTATTTGGTATAGTTTAGGAATCTATCGATAGATGGCGGTGATAAATTTTGAAATATCAACACTTAAAATTATTTACACTGGCATCCCCTTTTTCTTGTGTCGTTGAATGTTTCATTTCACGCAGTAGTTTCAATAAATAAAATCAAAATATCGTGTAATATCAAACAATTTTGACCATAAAAAATATTTAAATAAATTCACGGCTAATTTAGTTGTACAGCCATATTTTAATATTAATTTTAGCGTTCTATAGTTGTAAATTTTTAAATAGTCACATTAAAATGTCACCTGTCAGTTGCCAATCACGAAGTTTTTGTCATTGATTGTCTTGTCAGTTGTCACTCGTGTTATTTTATTCATTGAAATTGAAGAATTGTCTAAATTCATTATAGATGCCTCCTGTAATTAATTTTTGTACAGCTGGTGCAAAAACACAAATAAAATATTAAATGGTGCGACAAAAGATGTAGATGTACAAGATTTTATCCAAAAGTGCTGTATTGAATATTATAATAAAAGAAAAAAATGAATTATGTTTTTCTTTTCATTTTGACACACGCTTTTTGCTCTTTTTGTTTAATTTATTTTAAAGCTACCAGAAAGAGCTAAAGCGTGTGTCTGTAATGTCCTCAGAATTTACTTAAAAATTTTTAATATTGGGCAAGCTACCTATATAGTAAAGTTCATTATCTATAGCTATATACACAAGAAAATTAGTTCAGGAACCAACCACCAGGAGCGCTGGTTTCCATAGCTCGTATATTAAGTGGGAGTGATAACTCTATACCCTTTTATACATCCTACTCTATGGTTACTACAAAACATTATGACGTGTACTGACTGCCCATTGCATTGCCCATTGCATAGATGAAGCCCGCGATTTCGTGTCCGCTTGGATTAAGTTATTTTTATTCCCGCGGGAACTCCTTAAATTACCTATTTTCCAAGATAAAATGTAGCCCCTTTCCTATGCTACATTTCATCAAAATCGGCGGAAAAGATAGATCTAAATACCTTCAATCAATTATGATGTAGGTAGATTGCATCAATTAGTAGACTTTAGGTACTTAGGTACTTATCATAAAGATGCAATTAGGGTATATATTTATCTAATACGTATATATAGGTTACAGTACCTACTTTTGATAATTCGAGCACAAACATACAAAAAGAAGACGTTTAAAATATGTATTTTAGCTGTTAAAGGTACCTAGTTATGTTGATTATATTATGGTGGAGTGGAAAATAGACGGACGACATTTTACTGCGAAATTTGTCGTGTCGTTGTTAGTATTATACCTTCATGACTTGGATCAGCAAATTCCTCGGACTGTGCTCCGTCTATAGCACAGCCTGACTTGTCCATGTTATAGTGAAAATCATAGTATTCATGGTTCCTAGGATTTTGCAACTTTTTATCGTACGACACGTCGGTTGTCTATCCCATCGCCAACGGGAAAATTGAATTCAAATAAGTATTAATGCCCTTTTCGCTACAGTTGTGTTTGGTTTTATTGTCTGAAGGTCTTCACGTAGGAATCTACCTAGATTATATACAAGACAACCTCTACTGTCAAGCCATACCTAATTAGTCTATTTATGTTAATTTTTATCACGATACGGGCTGTGGCATAGCTGCAGTGCGAATTTTCCGGGTTTAAAGCGCTTTATCACATGGTTAGTAGTCTTTATTGGACAATTGCGCAAAAAAAAAGAGTGTAAGTATTGTTTTCAGGGTTCACGTATATATGTGTGTAAGTTTCTTTATTCAACAATAACTTTTAAATGCCAGAAAAGATTTGGATGTAGGAATGCATCAATAATTGCCATAATCTCAATTTGTTGTATTTGGTTGAAGTTAAGGTATATATATGTCACCGTAATACTTACGTTAATTACTTACTTTAATTACAAAACCGTTAGATTGTAATCTAAATAGCGAAATTGTAAATTGTGGACAGATTACAATTCAACGCATTATTTTTTGGTAGATTGTAATCTGTTAGGCCTAGGCCTATTTAAGTTATAGTTAACTTTTTTTTATTCCACGTAAGATGGTGCTAACTTTTATTAATTGTAAGCACAAACGAATAAACTTTTATAGAGCGCTATCTATTGACATCTTTGTGAAGTTCTGTTAAAATACTGAAGCTCATTAAAAATTAAATAATTTCGTTTCCTTATAATATTATCTAATTTTAGTATTTGTTGTTCAAGTACAGGATATATTCAAATACATAATTGATCAAGTTTCAGGCTCAGCCTTTCAGAAAATTGGGAGTTCTGAGGTCAACTTTGGACGTTACAAAAACTCCATTTTGAAAGCCCCTCATTTCGTAAATTTTGGGGGGAAAATTAAAAAAATATGTATTTTTAGACTGTATTCCTAATTATCTCTAAAATGATACACCGCAACCTTATATATGTAACGCTATAAAAAATATTTTACTCCGCATTCGCTTCTATGAGAGCCCCCCTGATATAAAGATTTTTATAACTTTTTAAGCCATATTCGGCTGGAGGCCATCGGTCATAGGCTACTTTTTATCCCGGAAAATTAAAGAGTTGCCGCTTAAACCAAAAAACGTCAAACCACGCAGACGAAGTCGCGGGCATTCGCTAGTTAACCATAATCAATGGTGTACTTTCTTTAGTTGGTTTCGCAAGGTTCAGACGATCATAATCGACGTCTGCAAGAAGAATGTTCATGTATCTCAGACTTTGAAATTGAATTTCAACATAGAGATAAAAATGAAATTGCCAAAAACTGAGATTTAAAAATATTCTACTCCTACACTTTTTCGTTCACGTTCACACGTTCTTACTGCCACAAAGGCAATTCATATTATTAGGTACCTATACTTTTATATCTCGCCGTAATCAGTAATCGCTGTATTCCCGGTCTAAAATGTTATAACTAACATATCAAAGACATGATGATAAAGACTTAACAAAAGTGACTCATAATGAAAACAAATGCCTTTATTCATTAAATCCTGACATCATTGATATGATAAGTACCTTTAGGTCGCGCTCACTTTGCATGCTTTTTCGTACGAATGTTGGTCGTGCGAACACGTACGAAAAGGCACGAAGATCGCAACCGTTCGAGTACTATGGAAGCGATCACACTGGACGCGAGAGTCGTACTTATACACACGTATATTTCCGACTTACGACATCCGAAATCAATACGAACTTGTTGGGATTTTTAATACGATTTCGTACGCTGAACATTAAAAAAATTGGACGCAGAAAAATTTATTACATTGGTTTACTGATTCATGGGTAAGTATTGCGTACAAAAATATTTAAAAGCAGTATGGGGTCATTATTAAAATATGCTATTATTTGATGGAAATAATATGATGGAATTCACCGAATTCGTCTCTATATATATACATGTCGCGCACGCAGTCTCCGAGTTAGAAGAGAATTGAAGATAGATAGATCTTGAAGATACAGATTGGGTATTCATCACGAACCAAAGAGGACTTCACGAAAGCGATAACACTGGGGCACTGCTTATTTGACGGAGAAAAACGTATTCAGTGTGCTTACTCAATTCGTATACGACCAGTATTCGTACGAGCAATTTCGTATCCAAAGTGAAAGCGGCCTTATAAGTTATTTTTCCTTTTTATATCAGTATTCCATAGTCGAACTTAAATACATATAAGATAATAGAGCTAACAAGTTTATTGATCGAAAATATGTGTTCGATTCAATTCTTGAATATATATAAAGACTAGCTGATACCCGCTACTTCGCGTGGAATAAGTTTATTTGTATTCCATTCCACGGAAACTCCTTAATTTTAACGCCTAGGTCACTCTCCAGGTCCTCAACTATACCCTCGCAAAAAATCGCGTCGATCCGTTGCACCCCTGCGACGTGATTGGAGGACAAATGTCAGTATTAACTATAGTAGATGATAGGCAGATTCATAGATAGCTGCAAAGGTCTGACAGACTGGAAAAAAAATCCACCGCCGCCGAAAATAGACGAGTTCCCCCAAGATTTTCAATTACCTTAAACCGCGTGGAACTATCATTGTGGAAAAAAATTCCCGCATTGAACCTGCAACAGGGAATCGAGCCCGGGACCTCCGCACGGACTGGTAACAGCTGTCCACACTGAGCCAGGAAGGTCGTTAACGTGTGTTAAACGTAACTCATGCTACACGTTTCTAGGCGAGCAAAATCAATAACGATACGACGTACGACACTACAGTGGCATTATAACCACAGGTCGCCTGCCCTTGTAGCCTCCGCCAAGGTCGTGGTTAACCCCGGCTACTACTCAAATGACGTAGCGTGCTATTTGATTATGATATAGATCGTCAGTAAAATAAAAAAGAACTGTGCAATTGCAAGATTTTTAGGGTCTTTTTTATGAACTTCTAAATGTGCCCTCAAGGGCACTTCTCATTTATGAGGAAGAGATAAGATATACAAAAAAAGATTTTAAATAATTGTAGGCAGCAAAAATGCTATAGCGAGCTGAATTGGGAAGCGTCGTGTATGTCGAAAATAAATTCGTTTTCAGTTATTATAAGTACATCACTAGCTGATCAGCCTGCGACTTCGTCCGCGTGGTTTAAGTTTTTTTGATTCCCGCGGACATTCCTTAATTTTCTGGGATAAAAAGAAGCTGACACTCTCCAGGTCCTCAGCTATACCCATGCCAAAAATCACGTCGATCCGTTGCTCCGTTGCGGCGCGATTGAAGGACAAACCAACAAACACACTTTCGCATTTATAATATTAGAATGATAGAGAATCTCCCAGAAGAAGTTAAATATCCACTGTTAGTTTCAAGTTCGATTTTCCATTTAAACTATAGATTAAAAAGCAAAAAAGTGATGACGTCTCAATATGCATATGCTAGGTACTTATCCCTTTACGAATATTTTTTGTTAAAAAAAAATTAAATGTTAGTTTTGATTTATATTTATTATTGATTCCAGCTAACATCGGCGCTAATTATCTCAGTGGGAACAACGATATACGCGATCTACTATGACGTCTCGTTCTTCATCGACACGCAACTGTTCTCGCCGGCCACCTTCGTCATCGCCATCGGGGTCATCATGCTGTTCGTGTCGCTCTTCGGCTGCATTGGCGCGTTGAAGGAGAGCACCTGTTTGGTCAACATTGTAAGTGTCCTATGCCTTCTTGGATGAAATAAAGATTCTTGGATGAAATTAAGATTCGTTCAAGCCTGCCTTGTAACCTCATTTGGCAGTCTAAGATAGAGTCGATACAAGTTTGGATTTTGAAAGCGCAAAGTTTTGACAACCCGCCACACGGTGGACGGACGATCTCAAGTATCTGGGATCCTCTAATTCCTATAACGTTGAGACTACGTATCGGTGCGGAAGTTATTTGATAAAATATTGGAATGGGGGATTTTCTATCGTTTATGTACATACCTAATCTTTCGAGTAGAATCCGATTTCCGAGTTAGAAATTTTCTGATAAAAAATACATACGATACCTACCTTATCGTTTATATTAGATAAGACAGATAAATATTTCGAAAAGTTGAATCACAATTCCTTCCTTTCCTTGGAAACCAGAGCTATATATAATTCTAGGGAGTACATACATATACTTGTTATCATTCATACCTTATGTAAATACAAGTTTAAGTCCATGAATCATGGTCTACATACATACTACAAAGCACTTACGCTTATGATTTTAAACACAAAGTTACAACTCAAGATGGAACCTTACCAACTGGTTTTACTCCATGATCTGGATAAACTAAATTTGCTAAAGAAGCGTAACTATAATAATAACGTAATTATAGAAAACGAGACAACCCAATCATATAATTTAATATGAATTTTATTATTTCAGTTCGCAGTGATCTTAAGTCTGGTGCTAGTCTTGGAAATTTCGGCTGCCATTGCTGCGTACGTGTTGCGCGCGCAAGTAGCTGGCATGCTGGACGAGAACCTGCGCGAGACCCTACCCTCATACTATATGAACCCTGAGGTCGAAGACGCCTTTGACTTCATCCAGTCCAGGGTAGGTATATCTTCTTTTGTCTATCATTAAATTCGTTATTCAAGGGCAAGACATTATGTACATACATCAGAGGTAAAGATGTTGGACCCCAACCTATGCGAGTCTTCACCCTCATACTACATGAATCCCGAGGTCGAAGTCGGCTTTGACTTCATCCAGTCCAAGGTATATCTATTGTTCATCACTTTGCTTGTATTTCGAGGGCAAGGCGGCTTACTAGACGCTTATGTCCAAGCAAACCATGCAATGCTACTTACTTGTGGTTCATTTTAGTCCAATGTCAAAGCGTTAGGTGTTTAAAATGTCCGCGCGGGCTACGCTGCAGGAGTCTGCACCGGAACGTTCGCGAGATCCCTCCTTCATACTACATATAAAAACCGCAATCTTTTGATGATTCACCAGCGAGCTCTACCGGTGAGCTGCCAAAAGAGAAAGGCAAACTGAAAAGCGATAAAATGAAGTTAAGATTTGGACGTCAAAATGAAAAAAATACTAATTTTCCCCTAGTTGTAATAAGTAGAAATTATAAAAGCATATTTTATTTGACTAATTACCATTTAAATTCCAGCTCAACTGTTGCGGCGTAGACAACTACCTGGACTGGGGAGACGTATCGTCCAACGGACACTCTGGCATCACAGTCAACAACATCACAGTCCCGTACTCTTGCTGTGCGCAGACCCACTATGAGGTAGTCGGAGACACAGAAGTCCAGGAGTGCGTGAAGCTGTACGCTAATGGATGCCTTCCTAGGATTACATACTTGATCTACCAGAGCGCGGGACTCATTGGTGCTGGCGCTATGACTATTGCTTTCATACAGGTAAGCTTGAAAACCTGAACAGTTTGAACCGTGACATGAGTCCTGTTAACCTGGAAGGGTTATGGCAGTTGTACGTTGTAGGATTGTAAGCGACAACTAACTAGTAAAGTAATGAGTAACTACAATACTTTTGTTGTATTATAGTTACCCTTGTAGTTTGTGTACTTTTGTTGTTCTATGCGACATACTCAGTGGCACGGCTCCTCGTGTAGGGTGGAATTAAACCTGGGACGTCTCGGCTAAAAGACTACACCGCTTAGCCCTCTGCCAGGGAGGATATCGACGATCTCGTATTTATTTATTTCCGAGGATTATTGCTTTGACGTTATTATGCCTAGCGATGCTAATTAAGTAGATCAATTTATGTTAATTTTGAGGTATGGTAGTATCCATCAGAGTTAGCTATCAATCTTCAGCGCTAGGTATATTCGTATATAATAGGCATGATGACAGTAACCATTAATCAATGAAAGTATGAATTTATCTAATGAAATAGGATTCATGGATTATAAAAAACGTATTTATTTTTCTATTTCGAGTGAGATTGCTACCTATTTATTTTGATAAAATAAAACTATTAAATACATCAATCCGCCATAATTATTGGATAAAACGCCAAGAAGCGAATGACGTCACAATTGTTTGTTTCGAGCTTTGACAATCACACTATTGGTTACTGCACACTGCACAGAGTACATTGGTAATAACAATAGTGACGTCACAAACGACGCCATGACACCGGCGAGCGTTTTGGCGTGAATTTTAAAATTTAAAGTTCAAATGCCAATTTTATCTACCAAACCTTATTTTTCTGCTGAAATAAGATATTTTTTCGAAATAGTGGATACTTCCGAACATAATCTGACCATTTTTCAAAATCAGTCATCATGCCTATTACTATTGAGCTACGTATGTTTTTTGTATAATTCCAGATAATCGGCATAGTGTTCTCATTCTCGCTGGCTAGTGCAATTCGCAAGACGAAGAATGAGCGCGAGCGCAGGCGGTGGGAGATCCAGGAGCGTATGGTCAACGCCTACACCTCTCTCAACCCTGAGAAAGAGCAGAAGCCAGTGGTCTACGTCCCCTTTAATGGACAAACTACGGCTTAAAAGTCTGAACAAATTCTTTTAAAAAATTCGACGGGTGGTTGACCATTTAACCAAGAAGTACATTGTTATGTCCTACAATCCCTATGAATTATCAATTTTTTTTTAGTATCAATTATTTAATTTTTCATAATAAATTGACTATACATGTACGTTGATATGATTTATTAACATTGAACAATTATTAGTATTATAAATTTACTCTCAAAGATGTGAAGCGCGACCTATGTTATTAACGCATTTATTTTACACCTGTCCGTTGTGTTTGAGGCGCTGATATTTTAAGCGATTATAAACGTTGCCAATTTGCTAAAAAATAAACTTCAGTGATTCAACTTAGGCAGGATTTGTATTCTCTTATTAATTCCGTCAGACAATGGTATGTTTACCAATAAAAAACTTTCGCACTTGTCAAATAATTTGGACTTATTTATTTCGTTATTATCTCTTTATTGTACGAGGTGTGATTGTTTGACAGGTTTTCCAGAATGTGTTAACCTGTTTTATTGATTTTACATTTGCAGTGCAGATAATCGGGTTTCTCTTTAGACTTCTTGATGGCTGTGTTCACACTTCACATCGACATAAAGCAAACAAATAGACCTATATTCAATTTGGCAGTCGCAGTTTCCGTAGCTTCCGTCCCACAAACTTATTTGAGCCGGTGACAGCGTCGCTAGTAGATATGAAAAATAAAATGTTAAACAAACTAAACAGGCATAAAAACTACTTCCAATTTTGGCCACCGGGCCAGATAAGTTTGACGGACTATAAAAATTCTTGTTTTAAGGTTCCAGCGGAGGACGAATTGCCCATACAAACGTAATACCAGAATAATTCGTAATTCGAGAATATTTTCAGCATATTATGCGATTATTAAGATTGAACTTGTATTTATCTAGAGCCCTGGATAATTATGTTTTCAAAATACTTTCCCAAAATTAAATGTAAGCGCATAGCGTTTTGCATGTTTTTACGACATAAATGACATGTTTTCTCCTTATTTGTATCATATTAAAACCAACGATATCTTACGTACTAATTGATCAGGAGCATAGCCTATATTGTCAAGTTCTCGAATAACAACACGAAGTGAAAAACACAAGTTATCATTCATCATTTTTGGTATTTACGGAACAAGACTAAACGTATAACAAATTCTGTACGCTCATATTGCTATCGCGTTTGCACGCGATCATGTGTCATCAGCTGAATAGAGATAGCAATATACCGGCAAATTTATATTTGCGGGTTGAATAGAAATTGCGAGCGGCGATCACCGGCCTCTTAAGCG
Source organism: Erebia palarica (assembly GCA_964035005.1). NCBI lineage: Eukaryota > Metazoa > Arthropoda > Insecta > Lepidoptera > Nymphalidae > Erebia > Erebia palarica. Next base: position 43,885,804 of record OZ035983.1, read on the forward strand.
TTTTCTATCTAGGTTTATATTGATAATCATGGAGTAGCAGCAGGCTGATGTCTTGTAGTTCATCAAGCTTTGGCAAGGATTTCCATCTTTGTTTTATACTTCTGACCGAATTTCAGCTACAGTGCCTAATCACAACGGTGAGTGAACGGTGAAGTAACCATCTCTAGACATAAAAATATCATTTTGCACTTTTTAAGGTTTTTTATGAGGAACGTGTCCTCTACTTTATTTTAACGTGCTTAGCGTGTGCGTTTTAATAAAAACCATTTTCCAAAAATTTAATGTTTCCATATGCGTAAGAACCATAGATAAAAACAAGATTAGGTACTTATTTGAATTCAAAAATAGATTAATAAATAATAATGCGAACAATAATAGTAGGCCACATAACCAAGTTACCGAATGGTACCATATAATATTAAATATTGATAGGTAGGTATCTAGTTAATTTTTCAGTTTACTTCTGTGTTGTGAATAAAACTTCAGTTAGTATTTATAAATTATAAATAGAAATGGAACCAAATTATAATTTTAGGTACAGTACTAAATGTTACATACGTCACAAATTGATTAATGAGATAAATAAAGTTAAGTAATTATAATTTAACCTAATCGTTGTTTTATTTGACTAGCATTTGGTAGTTTTGTGTGACAATACATGAGTCGTCGAAACATCTTAATGGTGGCAAGCAGGGCAGCTGCCCCGTGCAGGGATCTCGCGCCCTCGCGCTATAGCCCAAGTAGAAAAGTCTACCTGTACCTGTATTTGTATATAGTAGTACCTAATGTTTGATGTAAAATCCTGCCTATTTACTACCTACCTAAGATGTAAGATCTTTATTGCTAAACCTTTCCTATGTTAGTTTTTCATCAATAATAAATAATATGCCGTATTTGGGCTTGTTAACTTTTGTTTATTTCCAATATACAATATTAAAACTATTTTTATTTATAACTTTTACATTTCTCGTCTAGCCACATGAATAAAAATACCTTCACATAAATTCCACAAAGCATTACGGCCTCGCAAATATCTACCGCTCAGAGCCGCGCAATGGCTAAGACCGCCTCTATCTATATGCGACGAATAAAACGCAAATTTTATCTGGAGAATACGTAAAAATGCATTTGCAAAATTGCTGATTTCTGCATTTATAGTGCAAGTACGATCGTAGTACTTCTGGTTGGTTTACACTCTTCTACTAGTGGCCTTCATTATTCTTCCGCTATATCTATGTCACAGCAAGAATACCATAACTTCAGCGAATCGGTGACAAAGATTGAAAGAGCTACTTGTAATGTAAGCAGGTCAACTTTTACGCTTTAGCGCTCATATAACAATCATCGCTTTGGACATAGTCCACCTCGTTGGCCAAGGGCGGATTGGGCAGACTTCCGGATCTAAAATGGAGAACTCTTAGACATTTCTTTTCATTTATTTTATTAGAGTCTAGATACAACATGAATTTAAGCATAATGAATAACAATAATTAACAAAAAATAAAGTTCTTAGATATACAGGTTTCCTCACAATGTTTTCCTACACCGTGATAGCAAGTGATATTTTATAAGCAAGAGTTGCGTGTTTGGGAATCTCTGAGGCCATACTGCTAACGCAAAAAGCAATACTTAGGCAATATTACTCACGATGACAGTTTGATGTCACGTACCTTGAAGTTCTAAAATAAGGAATATAATTCTAAAACACGAAGGTCAATAATAATGCAATAATATGGCTTGAAGCGTTGGCAGTATGGCCCCTGATCTCCCGCATGTCAAACAACTGGGCTATCACCACGTCTGCCATAGGAAGGGTCTATCTGCTCAGCGAATGAAGTCTGAGCAGATAGACAGCCCCCAACGTGACGTTACGTAAGCACATCGCAATAGGCGGGCGACCAGAGAAGGCAGGATGTTTTAGTCCGTGGTAGATTCACTTGACGATTCAAAAGTACTTCTAAAAGTTTATTTCAATAAAAAACATTTGATTTGGATTTTGTATTTCGCTGGGAGCATCCCAGTGATGTCGGGCATGTCTTTTGACATCCAGGATTTCCTATTGCCTAGAAAAAAACGTACTGCTTCACAATCATTAGTCGAACGTGTTTCTACGGATGTACGTACCTACATCAGTTGTTATCTACTATCAAAACATTATCAGCGACATTTGTTTATCGACTGACGTAGTTAGTCAGTTTCAGAGCCTAGTTCGACGTTGTTATAACTACGTAAAATGAAGTTCAACAAGTCGGAAGCAGAATACAGCATGAAATCCATAAGATTTCTGCTGTTGACCATCACAACAATGTTTATAGTAAGTATACATTTCACCATAATATCTAGGTATTACTGTTTACGTTGTTACGGTAATTACACAATGTACCTACCTACTATCACCTGTATAAAGTAGGACTTAGTATCTATATAGAATTTTACTCAAAGTGCCTCTTTAGATCTTTGAATTTTTATGGATATCAAATACGAGGCTCAGTAGTACTCTGATTTATAGATAAATTTTACAGGTTAGGCTGTTGCTTTGGGCTAATGTCAAATAGGCGTTTTAAATCTATCTATATTTTTATATTATAAATATATCTTAATTAAACCGCTGGATCTACCCCGATGATGTATCGATGTCATAGCCGATGAACCCCGCTGGTAGATTCCACTCTACCACTAAGAAAAGCGAAGTCGGGTTATCTACCAGTGGCGGATATACCAGCAGGATGTAGACTTCAGCCAGGGCGGCAGATTTTCGGAGTGACGAAGGGACCTTATATTTTTTTTACCATTGAAAATGGTTATCACATGCAAATCGCCTGAGACGTCTTTTTGGCCATAGCTCCGAGGATTTTGGGAGGATCGACGTGGGAGTAGTACCAAGAGTTGAGAAAAGGAGTCGAAAAACGTGTGAGCGTTTGCATTTTGAAAATCGGCTGGTAACTATTTTTGAAATTTAAAAAATGTAAAAGAAGTGAGGTTTTTTTGGGGTGTGTTTGTTTACTAAATAAACTCGCCGGCATATTTAGCGGAACATAAAAAAAAGGTTTGATATCAGTATCATATAAGGTTGCTGGCTGGTTTATACGTCATTTAATTTAAAAAGAAATTATTTTCAAATTAAGAAAACAACTGAACATCACATTTTATGCAATTGTTTTAATTTTATTCAAATACACCATATCTGGAGCGAACTTCGAGTATTTCTTCCTTCTGAGTTTGATTTAAAATTTCATTGAAATACTGTTTTTTGTTAGTTTTTTTAAATCGCATATCTTTCTGTAGTTGATGACTGAATTATGCCTGATTTAGCCCCAACGGAGATTGCCAGGGCACTCGAAATGCCAAGAAATGGTCAAACCTACAGACTGATATCCAGAGATCTTCGTCGACCAGTTTCAACGATCCATCGCAGTATCCAACGGTTCAGGGAGACCGGTACTTATGTGAGAAGAGCAGGACAAGGCAGAAAAAGACGCACTTCTGAGAGTCTGACTGCAGACCGCTATATCAGAGAAGTTTTAGAAGAAAATGTCGTACCGTTTGCCCCATATATCGGTGAAGATTTTGTTTTTATGCAGGATAATGCTCGGCCACATACCGCTCGGGTAACTCAAGCTTATCTTAATGATATGAATATCACTGTTATGGAGTGGCCGGCGAGATCACCGGATATGAACCCAATAGAGCACGTTTGGGACTTGCTGAAAAGAAAAGTTAAGTCCAGAATTCCAGCTCCTGCCAACATGGGAGAACTGCGAATCGCCGTAGTTGAAGAATGGCGGAGACTATCCCAGGAGACCATCGATAACATCATTCTCAGTATGCCTAGACGGGTAGAAACTTTAATAAGAGCACGTGGAGGAAATACGCGATATTAATCACCATTTTTCTAATTTAATTAATTGTTATTTTAATATTAAATTTCACTTTTCCCGGTCACATGAAAAGTTCAAAAATATACCATTTTTCACAAATAGCCTTTACTCGCAAAATCTGTTCTTAATGTGATCTCATTTTAAGTAAAACAAATGAAACTTTAAATAACAAAAGAAGTAAGTAGATTTTAAAATAAAACCATATTTTTTTAATTATGGACCTTTTTTTATGTTCCGCTAAATATGCCGGCGAGTTTATTTCTGAAAAAAACCGACTAAGAAAAAATTTAAAAAAAGCATCCTAGTATATTAGTTTAGCTACAAAATGGCGAAAAAGTTTTGAAAATCAGTTAATGATTGTGATCTGTAGGTGGTCTTTTTAGATTTGCAATTGTAGGAAAACCGGTATTTCCGTATATAAAAAGTGATTATTCTATGATTATTGACCGCTCGTCATGTTATTGATGTTAAAAGATGCGGATGCAGGCGAGAAGTGCATCCGAGTCGGAATTTTGAAAATCGGTGAATCAATTTTGAAGAAGAGATTTCTTCATAATAAGTAATAAGATAAGATAAGATAACATACTTCAGATTTTTATTTCGTAAATTTTTGTATTCATTTTCATTGCTCAGATTCTTGCGAGGACTGTGAATTTTTAATTACATATTTTGTAAGAGCTAAAACACTAGGTACGGTCTATGAATCGAACAGGACAAAGCGTATGCGTATGCATTTTTCAACTGCACAGATCGGCGCAGCAGGACAAAACGTTCCTCTCCAGCGCTGATGTTTCGCTCTGAAATTTTGTCCTATTCGGTCCTATCCACTTCTTGGGTAAAATTATAGCTTTAGTCTTAGGTACTTGAAAACAATAAGTACAGTAGTAAAACTTTTAAATCTAGCAAGTCTTACCTAATTAATATCCTATATTACCGTATCGTATATTATCGTATCCTAATCGTAATCGTTTATATTATCGTAACCTAATTAATATACGAAAAATGCCCGCGTGTTCCGGTTACAAGAATGCTGGCTGCATATCCGCGCTGGGCAGCCAGGCTGATTGATCCCTTGCGCAATAAATGTAGTTTTTATCAGTTACTAATAAAACTCCTTTTCAGATAATCGCCAGCCTCATGATCGCGCTGGGTTTCTCGGTGTATTCCCATTACCACAGCTTCTCGTTCTTCTACGAGAGCGCCAAGGCCGGGAGGATGTTTTCGCCCTCCCTCCTCAGTATTATGCTGGGCATGTTCCTTCTCATTGTCACACTGCTCGGGTTTTTCGGCAGCCTGAAACAGAGCACTTGCATGGTCAATTTGGTAGGTATTATGAATTATAATTTGATGTTATAAATTTTGCATACCTAATTCCCTGGCGCAGTGGAGAGCGCAGCTTGTCTTATATTATGTGTAAGAGGTCCCGGACTCCAATCCTAGCACGGCAGCACGGGCCATCTAGAATACTTACTTAAATTTTCGATGGGCTCTGGTCTAGACCGTGACTGAGGGCTATGTGAGAATATTCTCTCCATATATTATAAATGCGATAGTGTGTCTGTCTGTACTGTTTGTCTATCTGCTACGCTTTAACAGCCCACCTTTTCAACCGATTTGATGAAATTGGATGCAGAGGTAGGTTGTATCCCGGGGAAGAACGTAGGCTACATTGCATCCCGGAAAACTAAGGAGTTCCCGCGGTAAAAAGAAAACTTAATCCACGCGGACGAAGTCGAGGGCATGATCTACTTCTAAATAGTTTCTGTCTGGTTTGATGGTTTGGCTGTGGCTGATTAACACCCTACCGGGAAAGATATTTGCTGCCGCTAAGCATCGGTAATGGGTATCTATGTGCTAATATTACTGCAACAGCCTAGGTACTACTATCATAGCATCACTTATCACCATGCGAAATTAATCATGGCCTAGTTTTATGCTACATAAAAGATTTACCTTAGACTTAGACTGTTTTCTGCCACTCGTAACTTAACTAATTGATCTTTTTATTTCAGTATGCACTGATTCTGACAATTATGCTCATACTGAAGTTGGTTGTGATCGTACTGGCATTCACATTGGATCCAGGGACTATACGGGCCATTTTGTACATACCTATTTCACAATATGCAACGGATCCAGAAATTGAAATGGAAATTGACCGCCTTCAAGTGTCTGTGAGTGTGATATTTTCTGAGAATTGCAAATTTCCATCAATCCGCTCGAGGAATCAGTCGGGAGTTAGCTAGAGTAAAACGTTAGGGGCACAGGCAGGGCAGGTACAGAACAGGGTGCAAGGTTTTGGAACGGCATATTTGCATCGGAAATCGCAGAACTGGCCGGCTCCTCACTGTCGGCGGGTGACATCAAGCAAATCGCAGAAAGATGATGCGGATCTATCGCCGCAAGGCCGCGATGTGTGGAAGTCCTTACAAGAGACCTATGTTTAGTGTCCAGCCGATGGATACATGCGTATCCTTTGCTATCATCCATACTAACATTATAAATGCAAAAGTGTGTCTTCCTGTCTGCTACGCTTTTACAGCCCTTCTTTATTGGCACAGTGATAGTAACATCGCGGCGAAGGACTATTTATACCGAAAAATTACAGAGTTTTCGCGGGAATCAAAAAATCTTAATCCACGCGGTCGATCGCGGGCATCATCTAGTATGCATATCTATAAGATTTATTCAAAAACCCTTGAAGAAAATTCTTTTAACTTTAAATATATTAAATAGCTCCCTTAATAGCTTCTTATTCCCAGCTTAACTGCTGCGGCAGCGACTCTGTCTTAGACTACCTTTGGGTGGATTTCACTAGCAACCACTCGACAACTGTTGTCTCTACTAACAATGGCGTGGAAAATCTGATGATTGTTGTACCTGAGACCTGCTGCGCCGTCCCAGGCGAGGACGTCTGCTGGAGGATGAGAGAACGGAGCTGTAAGACTGCATTGGTGAACCTGTTCACGCAAAACAGCAGCATTATTGGCGTACTAGGAATTTCTGTTATGTTTATCCAGGTAAAATTAATCATTTAAACTATTGTGGTGGCAATTTTGACAACCTCCAGTGGCTGTGTAAGCCAAGCGACAAAAACATACCTATTTATAGAAACACAATTAAAATCTATGGTTTAAAAAAACTTATGGGCTGGGGCCATAAACTGGATAGCAGTGGTGGTAGAGCAAGTGGTAACTGGTAGAGTTAAAAAAGGACTTAGTGACACAATATTATGTCTTAGAAATAAGCAAATTTAATACCTACCTACTAACCATTTTTGCGTTCCATGTGGCATGTACAAGTTTTGGCTGAGGACAGGGTGGCGCTTATAAGAGAAGGACTATGTTAAAAAGTGGAAATCCGCTGGCTTTTCCTTAGCAAACTTCAACTAGTTGAAATGAATTGTTGCAAATTCATACTTTAATCCATACCTACTAATATTTTAAATGCGAATGTGTCTGTCTGTCTGCTAGGTACGCTTTCACTTATGTTATGTCCCGGGGATAGATAAAGGCTACTTTTATCCCGGAAGGAATTAAGGATTATATTCCCGCGGTAATGTAAAAAAACTTAAACCAAGTCACGGGCATCAGCTAGTCAAAAAAAATAATATATTTTTTATTTGCAGTTACTGGGTATAATCTTTTCACTGCTGCTAGCCAGATGCATCCGCAAAGTGAAAAGCGAAAGGGGTCTGCTGTCGTGGAATATCAAGGAGCAAATGATATTGGCGCGCCAGAGCAAAGAACAGAAAACACAGAAAGAAACCTTTGATGACAGCGTCTACATACCACCTCATGAGTCCAGCACTGCTTAACAAAAATAATATTAGATAGAAGCAGTTTTGCGAAAGTCCATGTTAAGCAAGGAACAATAAGCTTAAATGTCACGTGCTATAATCCGCTAAAACAGACACTACACTACAGCCCATTAACGTCCCACTGCTGGGCTCAGGCCGCCTCTCTCATCGGAGAGAGGAATTAGAGCTTAGGCCCACCGCGCTGCTCCAAATCGTGTCAAGGGACCGACGGCTCAACGTGCTCTTCGAGGCACGGGGGTGATTCACCGCAAGCTTCCAACTTCGGGCTAGCACTGAGAATTTCATAACTAAAAAACCCTAAAAGTATTTACTTTTAAAAAATATGTCTGTTTTTCCCGCATGTTTAGGAGCGAGAGCTAGCGGGACATATCGACATGTTTTACCACTGATATTTTTGTCAGTTTTAGTGGATTATATTGAATTAACCTTCTTGTTCCTAGGTTTAATATACTTAATATTTATATATTTTTTCTGCAACTTTAGAATTATATCTTTGTATATACAGATTATTATCTTTTTAGCCTATTATATCTATATCTACTGCAGGTAGTATCATGAATAATATCTTATTAAAATAAGTCCTTTTGAATCGTCAAGTGAATCTAGCACTGGTTCGGTATATAAGTACCTATGTCATTCCTACCGAGAAGAAGTACTAAGAAACTCGACGGCTGTTTTTTTCACGGCGTTTGACGGCCATAGAAACAGAAACTTGACTCACGAGACGATCATGGATGGCTAAGTAAGTAGGTACTTTTTATTCCGGAAATATAATATCTTCAATGTCGCTCGAAGTTTCCTGCCTAAATTTTTTTTTAATATTCCACGTGGACTGATTTGTTGCCACCATTCACCAGATAGTAAATGAATAAAATCATTAGAACCATGAGCTATTTATTTTATTGACCCTTCTCCTCGCCTCTTCTCCTTTCTCCTCTTTTACTTTTCGACGAATAGTTGGCATTTTGTGTCCTAGACGATCTGAAGGTTAGCTACGTAAGTGTAAGTGTACCTAATCTGCAGAAAATAAATATTACATTTTATTTTACAAGTTTGACTGCGATTTCAGCTGATGGTAAGTGATGATGCAGTCTAAGATGGAAACGGGCTATCCTGTTAAGGATATAGCAGTTATATTAAACCCATACCCCTAATCGGTTTCTACACGGCATCGTACCGGAACGCTAAATCGCTTGGTCTTTGCCAGCATGGTGGTAAATAGCCACGGCTGAAGCCTGCCACCAGGTCAGACCAGAGAAAATTCAGAAATTATAAATTCCCAAATTGATTCTGCCGGGGATCGAACCCGGGACCTCTCACGTTAAGACAATAGCGCCCAACGCTGCGCTAAGGAGGTCGTCAACATTATTATATCCTGTACTCTAAAGCAAACTCACGAGTCACGGATTACTATCTTCATCTGGGGCCCACTATACCCACTATACTGAGCAATTGTATGTACCTATCACAGTATCGATTTCCTTGCAATACATGCAAAGAAATCCTGACTACAAAACTCAGAAAAGTTTGAGTTATGCCTAGGATTCAAACCCCGGACCACTCGAATAGGAGGTCAAAGTTATAACCACTAGGTTCTAGGTATGTAGAATAGAAGAGCGTGTGGCGTGAAAAGATCTATATCATCGCGGTGACGCAGACGTAGTCGTAAGGAATCATCTAGTAAAAACATTAATTTTATTTATTAGTAGGTACACACTACACATATCTACACGTATCCGATTGGGATTAACCTATTGAAAAGAAAAAATTAAAAAACTAAAAAATTGTTCAGTATAGCATTTAATTAATTTATGCGAATTAAAATATCGAGGACCAACATATCAAAGCAATAAAGAAAACGGCATCAATATCATCGTTATCTCTTATCTAAAATTATTTATCGGCGAATTTTCGTGTATTGGAAAAAATATTCAGTAGAGATTTCTTGTTTAAAGTGTAGGTACGTAAAGTGCTAAAAATGAAAGTAAAAAAGTTTGGACCGGAATTGAAATTGAAAACAGCGAGATACCTGATGTTGATGATTACGACCAAGTTTATGGTAAGTATTTTGACACTTTGAGCACCTTAGTATAGAAAAGTAAATGATGCCATTCAAAGCATCTTCTTTTCCTTTCTTTCTAAAAGGAAGATGCTACGACTAGGATTAGTTCGTTTCACTGTGACCTTATGGAACAACATTAATGTTGTTAAATAAAATATAGAATATTGGATAGAAGCAGGCGTCACTTTGCGTAAGTCCATGACAATGAAGAAACTAGAAGTTACATCGCTATAATCCGCCACTGAAGGCAAATCTATGTGGTACAGTGCGTAGGTATCTTGAACTTGATGCCCTCATCATGAGTCAATATGTAGTGTCAACATCTCCTCAAGATGCTCCGGTATCGGAGTGAAACGTACGTTGAGGGTATGAGGTTTGGTGAATATCGAGGGCATCAAGTTCGAGATATGCACTGTACCACATAGATTTGCCTTCGGTGGCGGATTATAGCGAATTAAACTTCTAATTTCTTGATTAAGATATAGAAATCTTAACCCTGGGTTAAGCGTATAGTATGATAAAAATAGTCTTTAACTCTCATAGTAAAGTGTAAATATCTCGAAGAGATATATACATCTCTTCCTTAGTTACGTCATTATTTAAGTACATAAAGTCCTTCTGGTACTTATAGTCCCACCAACTTATCTGGCCCGGTGGCCAAAATTGGAACTATTTTTTTATAGTTTTTGTTTTAATTTTATTTTAAATATATAATACTAGCCACCGGGTCAGATAAGTTTGTGGGAGTTGTGGGACTATACTATGGAAGTCGCGCTTTGTATTTGCTTCCCTTCAATTCAAACCAACGTACCGCCATGCCTAATGTGTTTTTTATCTGTATCAGTATTTTAAAAATATTCTGCCGTGGGTATAGTTTTGTTTAGGTACTTACCTACTATCTAATTAGATAATGTCGAAACTATTAAGTCCTTACATATGAAATTGGCGTATTGTCACTTTTTCTCAAATATCTCCTCTTTGGTTAGGAATTTCAATTTCAAATTTATACAGCTCATGCTTTTGTGTTTTGAAACCCATAATTCATTTGTTTTTTTCTCTTTTGGTTTTTTCTTTGCGTCACTCAGTTCACAAAATGGAAAACTTGAAATTAATATCGTTATTTACGAGTACGAGTTCTATCGTGGCACCAGTGCTGCAGAAACGGCTCGAAGGATTAATGATGTGTATGGCGGCGGTGTCGCAAAAGAAAACACAGTGTGTTTTTGATTCCAACGTTTTCGTTCTGGAAATTTCGACCTGCAGAACAAGCCCCGTGGACGGCCGGAGACCAAAGTTGATAATGAAGAATTGAAGGCTATTGTGGAAGCGGATCCATCGCACACCACGTCCGAGCTAGCTACAGGCTGCGGTGTTAGTGATAAAACTGTTTTAATCCACTCCCCATTCCATTTGCTTTCTCCATTTGCTTCAAATTGGGAAGGTGAAAAAGCTTGAACCAGGTACCTCATGAATTGAGTGTAGCAAACCGACAAACGCACGTCGACTGCTCCGTTACATTACTCAACCGGCACAATAATGAAGGGATTTTAAATCGAATGTGGTGAAAAGTGGATCATGTATGATAATCGGAAACGCTCATAGCAATGGCTGAACCCTGGCGAACCAGCCAAATCCTGCCCAAGCGAAAATTGACTCAAAAAAAATTACTTGTGAGCGTTTGGTGGACTAGTGCCGGTGTCGGCCACTGCTGCTTCAGGACAACGCTAGACCACACACAGCACAACAGACGGCTCCAAATTAGAGGAGCTTCAATTGGAATGTCTAAGACATCCACCGTACTCCCCGGACCTTGCTCCAACAGATTACCATTTTTTTCGAAATTTGGATAACTTCTTGCAGGGGAAAAAATTCAACACCGATGGGGCAGCCCAAAGCGCCTTCAAAGATTTTATTGATTCCCGTCCGAATGGTTTTATTAGTAGAAAGGGATCAATGAACCTCAAGGAACCTATGAGATGGCAAAAGTGCATAGATAGCAATGGTACACACTTTGATTATATAAATATATTATATTTTAAAAAAATCGACTTTATGTTCCTCCCTTACAAAACGCCAATTTCATATGTAAGGACCTAATATATATATAGATTATATTATATGCATAGATTTTATCAACACCAAAATGTTCGATGTAGATAGCATTTTTCTTGCAAACAGAATAATGAGGTATTTCCCGTCCTATTCTTAGATTAAACGCGTTATTAATTAATCAATAGATATTTTATCGTTTTCATACATAGCTTGTAGTATAATGGTTGATATCTGCGATTTAAAAAAATGGTATTGATAAAGAGACAAAGGCAATACAAAATAAATTGTTTTATTTCTATTATTGTCTTTGTCTCTTTTCCTTAATCTAAACCTACCTACTTAATCAGTCAACAAACGATTATAGAGGGCAAATGCATGGAGCCTCTCTCCATGCACTTTAAAATCGTTTACTAGAATCACAGTAACTATGCAAGAATATTTGACTTCAGGGATGCGATTGTCCTACTTACAATTTAAATGCGAAAGTTTGGGATCGGTGGATGTTTGTTACTCAATCACGCCGGAATGGCAGAACGGATGGATGTAATTTGGCAACAGAGATACATTATTGTCTGAAATAACACATATACTACTTTTATCCCGGAAAATTAAGGAGTCCAGCGGGAATAAAAAAAACTTAAACCTTTGTATGATCGTGTTAAAATTATTCTTGCGGAATTGGTGAACCTCAAAGTAACGTCTGCACTCTGCCGCTAGGTACTTTTGCTATTTTAAAATAAGTAGGTACCATAGATTTAAATCTTTAATCTATGGTAGATATGTACCTAATAAATTTTAAAATAATTAACAAATAATTATTTGTTTTATTCTATTGCTTGGTTTCAGATACTGGCCTGTTTCATGATGGTCCTAGGTCTTGCGGTGTATTCTTATTACCATTCGTTCGCGTTCTTCGAAGAGAGCGTCAAGACGGGAAGGTTTTTCACACCTTCTCTAATAACATTCCTGCTGGGCATATTCCTACTCGTCGTCACACTGTTTGGATTTTTTGGTACTTTAAAGCAGAGTACGTGCCTGGTGAATTTGGTACGTGATATTTTCCATCAGTTCAAAATAAAATACTTTGTAAGAATTCTATACTACATCATACCTGTAAAATTATGTCGCAGTGCATCTGCGTGACGCGTCGCTTAAGAGGGCTCTTACAAAGAATGCCGGTACGCGCCGCGCCGCGCCGTGCAACTGTAGTGGGAATAGACCTTTAGGATCATTACTAATTCCTAAATATGTGAAAGGGTGTGTCTGTCTGTCTGTCTGCACTACGCTTTCACGGCCCATCTTTTTAACTGATCATCATGTGATTTAGTACCTACAGAGGGTTTGCCCCGGGGAAAGACTATGCCATCCTTTAACCCGGAAAATTGTGAGGTACCCGCGGGACTTTAAAAAGCGTATCCACGCGAACTAAGTCGCGGGCATCATCGAGTAATAATATACCTTCCTAGTTCCTACTAAAGGACATTCCGTCCCCATACAAAGTTCGCCTAAGAACCAACCGTCATAAAACATTGATTACTGGGTTCAAATTAATACCTTTTTATACTTGAGAGCAGATTAAAACTACGGACACTTGCAAAAAAATTACTTATTACCCAAAATATTTTCAATTTTGAGGTTATTTCAGGTTTCAAGATCAATCTGCTTGAACAAATAAATAACATCTTTATCAATTTGTAACAGAGCTGTGAACAGTATGTATATGTCACCGTAAGATTGTAAAAACTGTTAGATTATAATCTAACTCGCGAAATTGTAAACTGTCGGAAGATTGTGAACCTAAAGGAACCTAGATTGTGAAAGGTTAACTGGAAGAGAATACCTCTAGGTATTAAGTTCGCCTTTGTGCATTGTTATTTTATTATGTGCAATAAAGAATTTAAAACAAACAAACAAAACCTTTCAATGTTCTGAATATCAATTTTTGATATATTCATTGTATTTACCTTTTTTTTTCTGTTTCTTGTAGGTTAGGTTAGGGTTCGACATAAATAATTAGGTTTTATCGGGTCAATATACAGATTACAATCTACCGAAACATAATGCGTTAAATTGTAATCTTTCGACAGTTTACAATTTTGCGAGTTAGATTATAATCTAACGGGTTTACAATCTTACGGTGACATGGATAAGACAAGATTCGCCGTAGTTCATCAAAAACATTACAGATGGCTTTATGAATAAGGATGCAGGTATTGTCATAGTTCATCGAGAACTTCACAGATGGCGTTAAAAATATTAAGTTATTGTACTTTCAATAGATGGCGTTGTGAGTTTCAGAATACTAGCGCAGATCACAGATTGTATCTGTTTACTGTGGTGGTATTGTATATTATTTTAACCTGTAAGTTATAGATTTGTGGTTAATAATCCAGAGGCGGAAACGTATAGTAATCAATTTTATACACATTTATTTATTTTTAATTATTTTGAAATGTCCGATAAATTCTAAAATTTGGAATAAAGGCTATAAAATAAGCTAAAAGTTACTGTATATTTCAAACGTATGTTGATTCTTAAGCGAATTTGGTCAATGTCCTTTCGAGGTAAAGTATCACAAACCTATCTTATCCGGTAACAGAGTCGTTATTATGTAAGTAGAAACGAAAAAAAAAAAATTAACAGGCATAAGAATCAGTTCCGATTTTGGCCACTGGGTCAGATAAGATTGACGGACTCGGGACTAGCCTGCCTAGGCCTAGCGGTTAATTCTATGTACAAGTTATAACGGTAGCGGGCTAACCTAGTAGGTATAAGTATAAAAGATTAGGGGTTTGCCACATACCCCTAATCGTTTTCTACACGGTATGCCGGAACTATTAGGTAATCGTTTCGTATTTTCCGCTAGAGTGATAATTAGCCACGACTGAACCCTCCCAACAGACCAAATCAGAGACAGTTCAGAAAGTTGGAAATCGGGAATGGGTATCAAGTCCCGGGCCTTCCACTTCTAAAACAGCACAGCGCTCACCACTGCGCCAGGGAGGTGGTAAAAATTTTAGAGTTCTGTATCTCACTATGGGAAAACGGCAAAATACATCGGTGACAAGTGCCGGCGCGCATTATCCATGAATGTCTTAAGTGAAATAAACCATTTTAATTTGAGCTACGGGCTCCGTGCCATATACACTGAAGGTTTTCTTTTTCAGTACGCCCTACTTTTAGGTCTTATGCTAGTACTGAAAGTGGTTGTGGTCATACTGGCATCAACTTTAGACCCCTATAGATTAAGGGAAGCACTGTACATACCGATCTCACGATATGTTTCGGACCTAGAGATTGAGATGGAAATCAACCGAATTCAAGAGTCCGTAAGTATTTCTCGTAGAATTGTTACCTATTAATGTTAGGGATCGTTGTATTGAGAATTAATTTAATATCATTAGAATCAGAGTTAAGTACCTTCTAAGAGTGCTCATGCAAATAAATCGCGAGCCGTCGTACTGCGCTATTCCTAACAAGAACTAGCAAGAAATCCATACTAATATTATAATTGCTAGACTGTCTGTCTTTTTGTTCAACTGATTTTGATGAAATTTGGTACAGGGTGGTGGTATTAGGTGGTATCCCGGGGGAGGACAAATGCTGATTTTTCTGCCGCGAATCAAAAAACTAATCCGCGCGGACAAACTTTAAATGTCAAAGTTTATTTATGCATAGGTATGTTTGTTTATTGTCTGGACGTTTTTTACTCCTGCACGCTACGAGTGTTTTTTAATAATAGAGATATTTATATTTTATGTTCAGTGTTATTAATAAATAATATACATAAAATATTAATAACTTCCCAGCTTAACTGCTGCGGCAGTGAATCGTTCTTAGACTACGTCGGTATGGAGTTCAGAAGCAACCACGCTACTGCAGTAGTCCCTGCAATCTACCAAAGCGTGGAAGTGGTGGTACCATCGACTTGCTGCATTGCACAGTACGACGGAATATGCTCCAATTTGAGGGCTGGAGGGTGCAAGACGGCGCTGATTGACATGTTTATGAATCATTCCGCCGTGATTTCTTCGTTGGGGATTTGTGCTACGATTATGAAGGTAATGTAATATGACCTTACCTACTGAGGTACATACAACCCGGTCATATTATCTATGCATCTCGCTGGAATGCGTTACCCGCCTTTTTTGTCCTTCGGCTCCCCTCACTCACCCTTTTGATTATTTGGTCGCATTTTCGTGTTTTTTTCATTATTGTTTTGTTCTTGTTAAGTTTGAGGTGCATAGATATTTTGATCGGGTCGTAGACCGTAAATTCTTCAAGAGAAATCGAATCGGAGTAAAATAATACGGGATTCAATAACGGGAGTCAAAAGCACCCTGCTTTTTAAGGCTGCAGTCTGAGAAGTTCGAGTTTCCAAACATTTGATCAAAGAGACACTAAAAGACGGGGGTGTTGCTGTTGCACTTATAATGTGACTGTATCCAAACATATGTTTTTTGTTCTAAAAATGAGTTTTCTTGAAGGTGCTGGGTATAATATTCGCGTTACTGCTAGCGCGGTGCATACGCAAAGCGAAGAGTGAAAGGGGCCTTATGTCATGGACGATCACCGAGCAGTCGATATTGGCAAGACAGAACGAGGCGAATCAATCGGAAGACCAATCGGCCAACCAACCAGACAAATCGGCCAACCAACCAGACCAATCGGCCAACCAACCAGACCAATCGGCCAACGAACCAGACCAATCGGCCAACCAACTAGACCAATCCAGGGACCAATCAGAAAACCACCAGGCGACTAAAAATCGCGGTGCCGGTGATGAAGTACCTACAGCTACGCTTGTGCTGCTGCGATTCTGATTTTAGCAAAAAAAAAACCCAGGGGTTCATTCTTAGTTTTTTGTAACAATCTACATCATCAACCATCAAACATCTTCCTTTCGCATACAGGTTGTTGAAATTTTCTCAACATTTCTTAATACTTAGTATGATCGATGCGATTAGGTACGTTTACCTCTGTTTTAGACCTAAGTAGGTAGATACCTTCTGCTGCTACACCGCAGTTATATTCTTTTAAGTTTAAGCTTCTATATATACCTATTTAGATTTCTGCTATTCCGTACGGCTTTATCTCTCTCTCCTATGCTCTCTCCGTTTTCTCGATCACTTCCTTTCTTAAAGGTAAACTGAAACGATATATTTATTTAAGTAAGTACTTATAAATTTACATGTCTTGCTCTTGACTGGCTGACTAACCTGCCAACTTACAGCCTAAACTGGTGAGGTTAGAGCTTGACTCCGAGTAGGTTTTCTAATCCATCAGCCTGCAAGCGTCCAGTGCTGGACATAACTAGGCCTCGAATGCGCGCCACCAAACACGGTCCTCCACCATCCTGGTGTGCACCACCCCGCGTAACTTCACCTTTTTTAGGTCATCGGTCCAGCAGGCTGGAGGTCGTTCTACACTGCGCTTACCGGTACGCGGTCTCTACTCCAGAACACGTCTTCCTCTGCCCAATCGGCCATCGGTTCTGCGACAGCTGTGACCCGTCCATTGTCATTTCAGTTTGCTAATCCTTATAGGTATGATGGTCACTTTTGTTTTTCTACGAATTTCCTCGTACCGGATTGTATCCCTGAGAGAAATTCCCAACAGAGCACGCTCCATAGATTAGTACATAACTTGAAATTTTGCCAGCAGCTTATAAGCAAAGGTTTTAATGAAGGATTTTTGGAAATTCCTCCGAAAGTTTGTTTGAAAGTCTGTCATTTCTCATTTCAGCTTTCATCTTTTCCTCAGTTTGCGATTCCGTATTTTTTTAATATATCTATTTCTGTATATAATTGTGATTGTACTTATTTATTTTCCCTCACTTAGTTACTTAGCACGCCTTTCGCATACATTTTTCTGCCTTAAGCTTGTCTGTTTGTTCTACTTTCCCTTTGATTGTCTGTAGTCTCTATGGTATAGAAATACAGAATAGTGAGCAGAACAGAAATAAATAATTTAAGACCTACGTTCTGCTCCAGCACGTGCTTTCGAATAGTACTCTACATGTAGGTACGCATTACAGCTGTTCTGTCTCGCTGCTCTGCACCTGCGCTAGCCTTTGTGCAAGGAACGTAATACTGTCAACCAAGAGATCGTGTGAAACAGCTAAGATTACTGTAGATAGACGGAGCCACGCTGCTTTATGTAGCCATAGCTGATACCTAGTCTGTATAGTGAAAGTTGATTGCAAAATAGCAGAAAATTTAAAAAAATGGTAGTAGTAGAATAAGCGAAGAGCGCTTCCACAACTGCTTGCTATTTCCAAAATTGCATGCAGATTTTTTGTAAAAAAAATGTTGTATGGATTTATTTAATATTTTTTATTTAGGTTACACAAAAGGTAATAACAACAATAGACAATACAGTTTATTGAATGAGTTTATTATCTTTCTTGTATAATTTTAAGTTATGACTTTATTTACTTATACCTAAACTCAATTAAAGAGAAAAAGAAGTTTAATACAATTTTGATTTCATAAAAATATAACATCTGCTCAGCTTTTCATGTCTTCACAATTTAAATCCTTAGTAAATATGCTATACATTAATGGTATACTGTTCTAGTATATACACATTAGATTAGTACAGTAAATTACCCAGTACCCAGGTGTTCATACAATAACATTTTGAATTTCACAAGCATCTTTATATCTCTGCCTATGGTCCCAAAACTGTTTTCCCTTGCCTCTGATTTCATGTCCGATGGACGATTGAGCACCATTGCTCATGAAAGGCGGTGTAAACTCTCTGTATGCTATACATACTCTCCTAGATGTTATATCTTCCCGCAGAACGCTATGCTCCCAGTGATATCTGCATTCGCCATAAATCACTGTTAGGGATCTCCTGTAAAGAAAACATTAATAAATAAACTTGAATAAATTAACTAATTGTTTACCTTAAAATCATTGCAGTGGGAGGCTTCGGCCGTGGCTAGTTACCACCCTATTGGCAAAGATGTGCCACCAAAAGATTTAGTGTACGGATCGTTCCATATAGAAACCGATTAGGGATATGACTTTTATAAAACTGCCCTAGTTACCCCAAACATGTTAGACTGCATCATCACTTACCATCAGGAGTGATTGACAACAGTCAAGGGCTAACTTGTAGTGGAAAAAAAAACTTTACTTAGATCACAAAATTCCATTACCTATATTATTTCACATTATTGCACAACTTATTTATAAAAACAAAATAATGGACGGACTTAGCATTTCATCCTGTCAAATTTCAGTAAGTTGCAATAAAGGTGGTTCAAGTTAAGTTGCAGTAAGTATTAAACTTTGATGATCAATAAAATGGTAAGTGGGTTGCGCGAGTTAGTATTCATATCTCCATGATTTAGGTCAAAGGTAAAGTTTTGCTCCAATGTTAACAAATCTTATGCAACATTTACTAAACAGCAACATCTCAAAATTCAACCAGTAATTATAACTGTGGTTAATTAAAGGGACACATTAATACAAGGACAATGTTTAAAATACAAAATATCATACCTTATTAACGGTATCCTAATTATAACATCCATATCTAGTAAAGGTTTACAGTATTCCAACATGCTTTTATCTTTGTCTTTATACTCCAAATTTAAACTGCCATCTTCTTCAACCAGGGGTGGGTATTGCTCAGCACAATATAAGTTATATTTCTTCTTATCCCCTCTATATGGTGTCATAGTAAGAGCTGAGTCAGATAAACAGTTGATGGTTAGTATTCTCTCGCCCCAAACCCAGCAGTCATCTATATGAGGGTCAATAGATGCACCTTTGCTCGGATCATACTCCAAAGAACACTGTTCTATCACTTCATAGCCTTCCAACAAGTCTATACTACGAAATCTTTCTTGCAAATACTTTGAAAATTTAGGAAATCCTTCGAATTTACCTGGGACGATTTTCTGCTTTTTAAAATTAGTTTTAGGTCCATAGTTCTGTTTACGACGTCCACTCTGCGAGTTATCCCATGGGACTTCGTCTAAGTTCTTCATAAGCTCCTTTTCTTCATCCAAAGATATAAAGTCCAGCTTTATTAACACCCCAGGATAATCTATCGAAGTGCCTTCGTGGTTTGGATGTTGTTTGTACAAGTCAATGTCCCAGCCGCTCCAGGCTTTGTTACAAAAGGGACAGTAAACGTAACCCTTTTCCTTATCAAGAGGTTTGATATCTTTTAAAATATTCGCACCGTAACAAGTTTCGCATACCAGACACGTTCGGCAGCCCTTACAACCACACGGCCGGGGTTTCATTTTGGTTTGCTATTATTGCACAATGTTTCGCCTTATTAACTTGAACTAAACAATAAGTTCATCAACTAGAAAATATTTTAATACAAACTAAAAAGACTACTTGAGGCTAGATTACGACTCATTTTGCGAAGCCTCGCAGCCTCGCAGGCCGGAGGCCCGAATAAGCCAAAACAGAGACAACTGACAAGTAACTTAAAGGATATAGACAGGCAACTCCATAGACACAATTTGAAGTAGATAACGGATTGTAGTGGGAGTGACCTTGAACGTAAATTACATCTATTTAATTCATTCATAAAAAAATCACGTCTCACACTCTAGCCTGTTACGTCTTCCGACGGGTTTCATTCATGACCAGAACGACTCGCTCTAACTTGATATACATAATTAAATTTCGATGACGCAATTAGCGGAACCGGAAGTAGTTAGGGATGGGCAACCTACGCGAAAAACCGGTAATAGTGATGTGATTTGAACGTATCGGTTTTAGATTTATTTAGCAAATACCGGTTTTTCTAATTACCGCTTTGCTAGTAATTCAGGATATTATTGAATTTTTCAAAAACAAAATTAAAATAAATTTCAGAGATCTAATTTATTTATTATAAACAAAAATCTTACATCGAAATCATATAAATAAACTATAATATATAATAACTATATAATATTTAACTTTGTGTTTGATCCAGCAAAACATACATTTAAAAAATATAAATGAAAGTTTGGATAATAATATCTAAATGTTTTCCATAAGATACTACTGATTTAAATGCTCTCGATTTTAGTAATAAAGTCATTGATAAAGTATCTTGAAGCATTACTTCCTTTTTAGTCAGTCGGTACGCGGTAGCATCAAAATATTGTTTTTAAGTTGTTTCAAAACTTTGTTTCAATATAAATTACCACTTGCATAACAAGAGCAATTTTTTCTAACTAGTCAAATCAAACCAATGTAACAGAAGGAACCTACGGAACAGAATAATACTGTGCCCATCAATAATTACCATATACCGTGATTTTTATTGATTGATTGATTTGTAACGATCAATGTCTAACTCAAAGTGTATTCCGTAAACGTCATACGTGAATACTATGATCAATCAGGATCACAGTATTCACAGGCTTCGAGAGACCTGCGCCGGCTACAGTTTTTATAAATGACACATATTATATAATAAATATATGTATTCATCTGTTTTTCCAATGTCTTCGATACTTCCATACTGAACAACTGCACAGGAATACAGCATACCTGTAAAATAATGAAATAGTATTTATTTTCGTCATAAATAAACTAATAAACTAAATAATAATATTATACTGCCACTGTACACAATATTTGATATGATTCTTTAAATAAAATATGTATATGAAATCATAGGATAGACATGTGCACTATATATAGTATTATTATCTTTTGCATCGTTAGCTAGTTAGGAGTGGTTAAACTTTAGCAACTATAATGTTAATATTATTATACTTACAATACACTAGTGCCAAACTACACTGCAATGTCAAGAATTTGGTTAGTATCTCGGTCCAGAAGCTCTTTCATCTCGCATCTTGTATATTTCTATCGCATGCATGTGTGCTGTGGCATTCATGAAGCACGTTCTTCTGAAAATAATTGTTACAAATGTTATAATTACATGTTTTCAAAAGCATGTTGCAAAACTACCATTCGGGGTACTGTTTTACATTATTTTCTTCAATGGATAGATCAATTTCACAAGGATCACCAGATAATGCCAACTACTCGTGAATTTAGACTTTCGTAAAATCGAAATATTTCTTTCGGGGAACTCATCACTTAAATTTTCCGAGATCATCAACTCTCAGATCATCAACCATTCCCATGTAAAATCACTTCAATTCTTTGCTCTATTGCAGCTTGATTGAAACAAGAATACAATTGAGACAAACCAACCAACAAAAATACATACCTACCTACTTTCACATTTTAAATTTAAGTGTTCATTATACTTAGTTGCTCAAATGAGTCAAATGAAGATACCTTATTAATATCTTTGATAATTTACCTTTATATATTCAAAGATTAACCTTACTTACCAATTTTCAAGGGAAAAACGGTCAAACTAACCTCACTAGTCACTTCCAAGAAGTTTGTGTAGGCTTTACACTTTAGACTACGCCTAATCACTTACCAGTTAAATAACAAAATAAGTAACACAAATCACCGCAATTCATAGTACAAAACATTAAACTTTGATAAAACAATTTTAATTCATTTTAAGGTTAGGACCATGTTAGAACATAAGATTTTCATTGTCATTCTCGGCTTGCGTCGGTTTTTCAGCGAAAATGGCGTCGACCAATAAAAGTGAAGTGAAAATCCCGCGAAATTTAAAAATATTTTGTGTGCGTAATTAGAGCGAGAGACCAACGGGGGATACAATGCCAGATGAAAGAGATGGACAACCCGATAACTCTTGGTACCTTGCACTTCGGGACTCGATAGGGCTGAGCCAAAACTATGGACTGTCATAGTTACGTTGACAATTGACATTGACATTAGTATTCAGTTTTAGGGAAGCCACATACGGACGTAGTAACCGGTACGTAACTATTATTTCATTCGTACCGGTACGAACTTAAAACCGTATCTTTACCCGTTACCGATATACTAAGTATGTCGATAACAGTGAGTGCTTATCAAATGTTTAAAAAAATTGTTTGGTAACCCAAAATTTTGCAAAATAAATGATTTATGATTATTCAATGAAATAAATTTGCCTAGTGGGAGGCTTCGGCCGTCCTAGTTACATCCATACCGGCAAAGACGTGCTGCTAAGCGGTTTAGCGTGCCGGTACGATGCCGTGTAGAAATCGAATAGGTTTAATATAACTGCCAAGTCCCTAACAGGCTAGCCCGCTATCATCATAATAATTTTTCAATAAATAAATTTTTACGTTTATTTTCTATCATTTAGGGGTTTATGGTTATTAATCTTGAATTATTTACAATTAGACTGCATCATCACTTACCATCAGTTGAGATGGCAGTCAAGGGCTAACTTGTGGTAAATAAAAAACAGCTACTTTTAGTTAATCATTTAATTATGCGAATGTGTACTTAATTATCTCAAAATAATTGTATGAAAAGAAGCGAATTACAGTATTCAATTCATATTTTACTTAAATAACTAATAGGTACATTTAAAATAAGATCCATTACACAACATACAAAATCATAAGCACTGCCCACGCGTCAAGTTTTTACAGTTCCGGAAAAGACAATGAAATTAATCTATAACAATAATACATATAAACTTTAAAATAATCTGTATAAGTAAAAATAATATAAGTAGAACTATGTGTGGTAACAGTACAAAACTCTTACTGTATTGTGTATATTAGTATTTTATTTAACCTATGATTTTAGCGTAGATAAATCCGCTTAATAAATGACTTTAGTGGCCCGCCACTTATTGCTGTATAAAATATCAGTGCATTAGTGTACACTTTATTGAGACCCGGATTGGATCGTTTACTTCCGTGCATCTAATCTTTACATAATATGATAAGCTACAGGTACATATTAATTTTCATTAAAAGTCAATTTCATTAATTGGAAACTATATAAGTAATTATAGTATAAATATGTAATATTGATATATTCTAATATATAATAATATAAATAATTCTCTAATTCTAGTCAAAATTAGAATTAAAGATTAATCTAATGTATTTTCCCTTTTAAAATATCACAAAAATAAATCTTACCCACTATTACTTTAAAAAGTGCATATTTATTTTTATAATGCAAGTTACAATGGCAGTGAGTGAAATGACGCTTGATATTCTTCAATATACTTCTTAAGATAACAATTTAATATATAAATCTTTCTCTGATACTTCTTAGCATCATAATATTTTCTCCATATGCATTTTCTGCATTTGCTCGAGTGGAGTAGATGAATCTTTCCAAATCTACTCTTTATTGCAACAGAGTTACAAAAATTCTCATAGAATTCTTTCTAAAGTCGTATTATTATTAGTCAGTATCCTCCTGACCTACAGTTCCTTTCAATCAAGTTCATCGAATTCTAGCACTCGGAACGTAGGATAATAAGCGAGCGCGGGGGGCGGTGGAGAAGGAGTTGGAGGTGCCAATACGACAGCTGGTGGTCGTAGCCCCTGCGCTGCTTGATGCTAATCATCCACTAACTCCCAAAGCATGAGAGCAGCATCTGAACCACCTGATGTTACAAGGCATCGGTCGTTAAATAGAAAACGTGCCGAATAAATAGAACCTGTATAGACTTTCACTTCGTTGTATTCTGCTTTGGGACTAGCACATGGATACCTGTAAAATAAAGAATCATATTAATAATGATCTTACTAGGTAAATTATAAATGTATTCGATAATTATGATTATGATAATATAAGTGATAAACGACTACCTAAATAATCGCAAATATCCATCAGAATCACCGCTAATTAGAAGGTCGTGGGCAGCTGAACGACTAGCTGCCGTAATTAGGGATGTCATGGGATAAAACCGATTGTTCCACATGCCTGAAAATAAAAGGATAAGGTAAAAAAAATATTTTGTAAATATACTGGTAGAATAGTTATAGATAAGTTAAATAAAAATTATTTACCGGAGACAAGGAAACCAACAGTTGAATTATAGGTAAACCATTTGACATCTTTCATTGCTATTGGACTTTTTTCAGGTGATAGCGCCTTTATATCCCCTAAAAATAATTACGTATAAAATAACATGAATGAATTGCATACACATATTTTGTAGCGTTATACATAGATGCAGACTTACAGAATGACAAATCGTAGTCAGCTGTTACGGTCTGTAAGTAAACTCCGTCAAGACTCCAGTCTAATTGAACGAGGGGTTGAGCACCTCGAATTTTGTTTGATTTTTTATACGAAAATCCATCACGGGACACTCGGAATAGATATATGCTGCCATTCTGAGATCCAATTGCAAGAATGTCTCCCGCTAAAAAAAAAACTTTTTTAGTAAGAACTGAAATTATTAAAAGAATAATCTCTATTGCAACTTATATCAACTTATATAAGATCTTTTGCAACTTATACCTGAGTTATATTGTAAGCAGTTAAGAGGTGATCCACACACCCTAAGTGTAGCGACATGTGCTCCAGCTTCAGCATTTAAAATCACTAAATGACCTTCTGTACTTCCTGCAGCCAGAGCCCCACCCGCAGGATGCCATGCTAAGGAAACACATTCGTAGCCAACCTGAAGATACACATAAAAATATAATCAATTAAGAAAGTAGTTTCAACTTTACTATGGTATCCTGTTGTCTTTTTGTGTGGTATCCATATAACGAATGTATGTATTAATGTACGACGTATGTAGTAGTAGTATAGCATCCGTACCTGTGTAGCAAAAATTAATTTGTGACCTTTCCAAAGTGCAATATTTTTATCGTGACCAGCTGTTGCAAACATTTCGTCATCTGGATGGACAGCTATGCCCATTAAGTGCTTATGATGGCCGAATATTACCTAAAACGAATAAAAAATAGTAAACAAATATTGTGAATTTCTATTTGACTAGCTGATGTCCGACCTTCTTCGTCCGCGTGGAATAAGAATTTTTTGATTCTTACGGGATCTCCTTAATTATCCGGGTTATTAAGTAGCTTATCTCACTCTCCAGCTCCCCAGCTACGCCCACACAAAAATCACGTCAATCCGTTGCTCTGTTACAGCGTGATTGAAGGACAAATTAACAAATAAACACTTTGGTATTTATAATATTAGTGTGACGTATTAAACTGATATGGCCATACTTAATGGCAAGTAAAGCTTACTTGGTTGAATCGTCGTTGAAGAGATCCTTCCATAATATTGTTTTTTGTCGTACCAATATACAAATTCCCATCATTTCTTCCTGGCCTTTGAGGGTAAACACTACGCACCCCACCAGCAATTTCAGGTAACTGTTTAAATAAAAGTTTATTTAGTAAAATAGTAAGTATTTTTTTAAAACTATACTTTACACAACATATTTTAATTTTCATCTCACTTTAGTTTCTGTTATCCTTTTATAGTTTTGTAAAGAATCCCAAGCTGCAATTTTTCTGTCTTTCTCACCACCCGATATTAAAGTACCTTCCGAAAGCATCACTAGAGAACTAATCCCTTTTATATGAGCCTGGAACATAATTTTACAGATAAGAGTTCCAGATTTCCAGAAAATATTATTTTATTATAGTTTTATAAAAATCAATAATTTATGTTGTAATTACAATAAAGTAATAATAATCCACCAAACCTCAAATTCCATTCGCACAAAGTACGCCCCATCGCTATCAACACTGTAAATGGTGATAAATCCATCACTATCGGCAGTCACCACGTCACCATCTTGTTCAAACTGTAAAGCAGTTACTTGAGTCCGTGCAGGCTGAAAGCAAATAATTAGAAAGAAATAACGCTTATAAGAAATATATCGGTACATAATAACATGTTACAACCCTGTAACTGTGTTTGTAGACATAGCTACTTGCGCACGTCACTATGGCTTCGCGTCAGAGCTTTACTTATATAAGTATCACATCCAGAAAAGCTAGAACCCAGAGCCATAGAGTCAGAAACAATAATTAAAGACGGGAAAGAACTGGCGGGATTTTTGAAATATCAAAAAAGGAAATCGTTTTTTAAATTAAACCTTCATACAAGCCTTTTAAATAAAAATGTGTAGTAGTAGTTTCAAGTTTCAAAAACCGCCAGCCCTACAGAATACAATGGCAGGCCTATTTAAAAAAAATTGGACTTGCGATTTTTGAAATTCGTTTATTTATTTATTATATTCTTCAATATAATAATTATTTATTCACTATCCGAAGGTTCTTAATTCAGCGCGTACTTATGTATATTGTATTCTGAGATAAGCACCATATTTATGGGATCTACGATCTAATATTACTACATACATACATAGGATACAATAATTTTGCGTACCGGTTTTATAATATCAGTTCGTTCGAAAAATCCGTCTTTTCTCCGGTTCCAGAAAGCGAGATGTCCCTTCCCATGCGTGATCAGGAGATTGTCGTCGAGGGGGTGGAATGCGGCGCCAGTGAGCTCTTCTTGTAAAGTCTACAAAAAGTTTTTGTACTTAAAAATTTTAAAACTTTATCTAATATCATTATTAAATAAATTTATATAAATAAAGAGTTTATTTATTTATTATAATATGGATAGCTGAATACACTGTGTTCACAAAAATAAATAAATCCAAAGCTTATTCAAATCGTCGTCGGTATTGTCTGGTGGGAGGTTTCGGCTTGTTACTAGTTACCACCCTACCGGCAAGGACGTACTGCCAGGCGATTCAGCGTTCCGGTACGATGCCATGCAGAAATCGATAGATAGGGTATGTGTTTACTGCCGTACCCGTAACATGTTAGCCCGCTGACTAACTTGTAGGGGAATAAAATAATCCCATTGCAGCTCTTTGATATTCCAGGATAAAATTACTAATTAGCTATCTCTATACAAAATTAACTACTTATCAGTAATTCAGTACCACGCTGTTGGACCGTGAAAAAGTAGACAGACAGACAGACTTTCGAATTTTTAATATGTATTAGTATACGTAGATTATGAGCCGTGACCATGAGAAAGAAAATAAATAGGTTTAAGTATAACCTTTTATAAGGTTGATTACCTCTGTTACCAATTTCGATTGACTTAGCAACTAGAAATATAGCTACAAGCTTACACACAATTTTTAGCTGTAATTCAATATGAATAAAGATCAAATTAAGTGGCAACTCAGTATTAGCATTACTTAGCGGCTAGGGGCCGTGTAGCGCCCACATGCTACGTAGCTATAGCTTTAAAGCTGTAATAACTGCGGCGTAGCAGTGGGCGTGGTGTTTTCAGTGCATTGAACTTTTGTAAATAATTTATTAGGTGACGAGAGATAGGTAGGCGTTTCTTTTAAACATCTATAGGTATATAATAAACTCAAAACTCAAACTCAAAGTATATTTAGTCATAATTGGTACCTACAAAGTGCACCTTCTGAACGTCACGTTTAAAAAAATATAATGGTGATGGTGGTGGTGAACGTGATGGTGATAATTAGGCATGGTATCTTAAAACTTAAGCTACGAGGGTTCCAAACGCGCCCTAAGAAGATCATTAATTATTATTTTTAGGTATTTTAAACGTTTATGCGGTTTTAATTAAGGAGTTCCCACAGGAATAAAAAAACTTCGTTAAATCCATGCGGACGCAGTCTTGTATTAATCAATCAATCAGTCAATCAACAATCATCTAGTATTTAATAATTGTATGTTACTTACTGCAACTTTGCCAAGTAGATGTCCCCATTGCCACTGCCAGACCGATAAAATGCTTTCACGGCCGGCGTCGACGGCTAACACGTAACTTCCGCCGTTCTGGATTAAACCGAAAGTAAATTTTAGACACAATAATTATTGAAAGCCCGCGGCTTCGCTCACGTTAGTTTCAATTTGCATACAAATTTCAAAGCCCTTTTTCACCCCCTTTGGGGTTGAATTTCCGAAAATCCTTTCATAGTGGATGCGGCGATAGTGGCGCGGGATAGTGTGGTGGTGGCGTCATAATAGCTATCTGTATGCCAAATTTCAGCCCGATCCGTCTAGTGGTTTGAACTGTGCGTTGATAGAAGTCATCAGTCAGTCAGTCATATTAATATATTTAGAATTTTAGTAACCTTTTTCTTAGGAAGACCTGTTTGCCTAAAATTCAATATAGTTTTATTATGCGTAATAGTACGTAATTGGTTAAAAACTAATATCTATATTTTGTCAGAAAGTTCAACTAGTTTTAAAGTAAGTCAACAGGCTAATGAATCAGGACCCAGAAGTGTTTCTAAACTATTCGGGCATACCACAATACACTAGTCTTACAAAATGTTATTGCGTGTTTTGTATTACATAATTTTATACTGCGACTGTTTGGTAAGGCACTGAGGACTTTTACATGACCACCTCCCCGTCTTTTATGTCATCAGCGAACTGACGAGCTGGGAGAAGGCGACCACCTCGAACTCGGCCATGCCGAACACGTGTAGAGCCCGTACCGTGTCCATGCTCCATACTAGCACATTTTACCCGTCTGTTGTGTCATCAGTGAACACTCACGAGCTGCGAGAAGGCAACTGCGGAGACGCTGGCCTCAAACTCCGCCATGCCGAACACGTGCAGCGTCTGCAGCGTGTCCGTGCCCCTCAGCTCCGTACTGGCACCATCCACTCGTCTGTTATGTCATCAGTGAACACTCACGAGCTGCGAGAAGGCGACCGCGGAGACGCCGGCCTCGAACTCCGCCATGCCGAACACGTGCAGCGTCTGCAGCGTGTCCGTGCTCCAGATGCGCACATGCGCCTGCGCCCGCCGCCCGCGTCCCGCGCGCTGCCCGCTCGCCACCAGCTCGCGGGACGGATGCAGCTCCATGCTGACGCAAAACCATTATACATTATGTCACAGTCCCATAATTTTATCAGGCCCGGAGTCCAAAAATGGAACCAATTTTTATGACTGTTTAGTTTTTGTTTTTAAAATTTAGTTATTAGCCACTTCATGGATGTAGGGAATGATGCTAATAGACAAAAAATGAATTAGGTATTGATGTATTCAGTTTTTTTAGTTAAATGTGATAAAAGAGACGCTGCCATCGGATCAGATAACTTTGTGGTGCACAGTTCTATAAGTGTAGTAAGCAATCCCGTAACCATTTTACACTAAGACACTACAGTTTAGGGCGATGCCATTCTCGTTGTACGGGAAATGCGCTCCACAGTTACAATAGGTACATAGATTCCAACCTCAACGCTGCTGGTGTTGTGTATGGGAACGGCTTATCCAACCGTTAACCGTAGTCATCTCACTATTGCGATACTTACCACTGTATGTCTTCAGTGTGCCCAATGTAGTGTCTCTGTGACTCCTCGTCTCTGTCGTACATGACAGCCACGGCAGCCACGTAGTACAAGAGCTCACCAGTGGGCAGCACCCACAAGTTGCGCCGAGAGTCCGCGCCGCGATAACCGTATCTGTTGGAAGTATTTCAATTAATTGTAGGACTTATATGAAACAATTTTCTTTTAAATTTAGTTTATAAAAGTTTTTAATAATTATTACTGTTTAATATCTAAGTTGTTTGAATAATATCACCTTGAAAGTCGTGCCCATGACGAAAAAGTTTTCAGTCGTTTCCAGTGAAAGATTATGGTGGCGAAAGCACTCCTTGAAATAAAATATACCTATTCAACGACTATTCCAAACAAAAATCGTACAAAATAAGTATGGCACTGGTAGTCGCGTGCAGGGTATAAAGAGATAAAAGCACTGCTTACTTTAATCGACATACATCATTTCTTAATTTTTATGACTTGCCAGTAAACAATTATTCTAATCTGAATTATGCTTACGGTGGTCTGGTGGTGGTTTCAATCTCTATGCAAGCCACTGAGCACAGGCCCTCAAGGCAACTGTCAATCAAGTTATAGCGGGATGATCTGTCTAGACTCTAGTGTGTAGTACGTAGAGGTTATTTACTTACACCCATTCAAGTTGCATTTTCTTATCCGGTGGCGAGTTGTCAATAGGCGCATGGTGGATGGGAGGGTAGAACGTGCGGCGAAGACCGCGGATCGTCACTCTCATCGGCTCCTCCTTTAGTACCTCTAATAGTGTGTAGTCTGCAACAAATCCCATCAAATCAGTGCAATGATCTTCAAGCGTATGCGGTATGGGTGCTGTTACACCAACCTAGTCAGCGTGCAGGGTTTAGACTTCTAACTGTTAGAGTGCGAAGTTCAGTGTTTATAAAAACAAGAACTGCATTTAACGCCCACTTTATTGTTTAAAATTTTATAGTTATTATGTTACACACATCTTTAATTGGAATTTAGAGCATATCGTGAGCAGCTATTATTTCTAGTGTTTGGCTAAAGGCAACCAGCCTGCCAGTTCCGTAACAGGGTAGAAATTCTACTAGAGTATAAGAACTAAAGAAATTTGGTGAAATTATAGGCCTTCAATGCATGAGTGCATTACACATGTTGCAATTTTTGTATTTCATACCTGATACGAGACAGCTATTTGACCGTCGGTCACAACTGGATAACACTATTAACATGTGGGTTTCGTTTGGACCCACACCAAAGCTTACGTACCAGAATTTCTAATAATTTCTCCCTCAGGCGCATAGAGGACCCTAGGACGACTTTTGCTGCGCGCTCGGCGACCTCGCGTGTCCTCTGACACTGGCAGTGCCGCTACAGCTCCTCTCGATCGCGATCTAATGGGAAAAAACTATGGTTAGGTATACTCAATTATATTTGGTAAATAACTTTATCGCCACTATATATATACACAAACATTACACGTAAACTTTTACTGCTAGGCAGGTAGATGATGCCGGCGATCGTCAGCGTGGATATAGGTTTTGTTTTTTCAAATTCCCGTAGGAACTGTTTGATAGGATAGAAATTAATGTATATCCTATCCCGATATGCAATCTGTCTATGCACCAATTTTCTTAAATATCGGTTAGTCGATGCATAACCCGCGAGCAAAAGCAAACGTTGTTGCATGCCCAGCGCGACATATTTCTCTGGCTGCTGTTGAAACTTTTTTACGCTTTGTCAAAGCGAGAAAACTCGCGCGTAAATTGCTATCGCTATCGCACTGATTGCGCTTGAGCTGCAATTAAATTTCTAACCTTCTTATCGGTGATTCTATGGGCAGAGGTGCGCTTATACCAGGACTCAAAGCGGGAGGCACCATCGCAGTGCCCAAATAAAATGTTTCCACATCCGTGAACTCATTCCGGAGCTGTGAAAAACTTCGCACCTGTAATAAGACAATCGATATTACGGTTTTTTTGCATAGTACTGGCTGCTACATACTTAGGAGGTGAGGGAGCGCTATAGGCATCGCCGAGTTTGGTGCGTGACCTAGTTGTGAGGTTCGAAGACAACAAGTGCAACGTTTTCCTATGGGCGCCCCTTGTGAGGCTCGGACCACGGCTTAGGATAAAGTTGGGATGGGACTTGGGAGGATGATAGGTTTGACTTGAGCCGTGTGATGATGTGTAAGCCGTGGCGTTAGGCATTTATCCGGGTCGAAGGACCATTATATAATACAGGCATAGGATGCGCTCCATATGGAAATTTGTGAATGGACGCTGGCTGTTTACCACAACAGACTTGTTGCCTTTGTAGTTGTGTAATTTTTTTATAATTTTTTTTTTTTTTTTTTTTTTTTTTTTTTAATTATATAGGCCAGCGCTTGGCTGCAATCAGACTTGCTTAAAGTGGTGATGCAGCCTAAGGCGGAGCGCGCTTTCCTAGAAGATGCCTATTCACTCTTGATTTGAAGGTACCTATATTAAAAGAGGTGGGGAAAACGGAAGCCGGAAGGGCATTCCATATCCTAGCGGTTCTTATTAGAAACGAGGAAGCAAATCGCTTCGTACGAGCCCGCGGAATTTCGACTGCGTAAGGGTGCAGACCTTGTCGATGCCTTGCGGTTCGATAATAAAAAGGTGATGGAGGAACCAGATCGAATAGTTCCTGAGCACACTCTCCGAAATATATCCTGTAGAATACCGACAGACAGGCAACTTTTCGCCGATGTTCTAAGCTTTGCAGCTTCGAACTGACCAGCGCTTTGTTACCAATAAGTCTCCTGGCGCGACGATCCACCGAATCCAATGCATCAAGCTGGTACTTGGCAGAGCCATCCCATAAATGGCTGCAGTACTCCATGCACCATCGAACTTGTGCTTGGTACAGGATAAGAAGCTGTTCCGGCGTGAAGTACCGCTTGACTTTGTTGAGGATGCCAAGTTTCTTGCCAGCTGTTTTTGCTTTGGATTCGATGCATTGTCCAAAGTTGAGGTTGGACGATACGTTGATACCAAGGAGCTCGACACTGTCGGTAATTGGAACGGATATATTTCGGAAAGTCGGAGTAAGTGGGAATGAACTCCGTTTCGCGGTGAATAGACACGCTTGCGTTTTGGTAGCGTTAAACTTGACGAGATTGGCGTCACCCCAGTCGGACACCTCCCTCAAGATCAAGTTGACTCGTTCTACCAAAGCCTCTCTGTGCTTAAGAATCTCAGCTCCACTGGCACGGGGACCGGATATGTATCTCTCTGTAACGGTGCTGTCATCAGCATACCCAAAGATACCGGGTTTTAGCATGTCGTTTACGTGCAGCAAAAAAAGCGTTGCAGAGAGAACTGATCCCTGAGGGACACCGGCATTGATCGCCATGAGATCAGATGAGGAGCCATCAACGACTACTCGAAACGATCGTCCACTCAGGAAGTCCGATATCCATATATATGTATAGCGAGCAAACGAGCAGCCGGGTCACCTGATGGTTAGTGATTACCGCCGCCCATGAACTTTTTAAAGTCCGGGCTAGAATTAAGATTTTTGAACAAATTGTATGTTAAGTCAGTTACCTCTTGTCCAGTTATTGTGTACATTCTTTTAGCTCCACTCATTTTTAGGACTTGTCCTAAATCTTCCAAAACCTCCTCAAAGGGTTGAGTTGTGCGTAGATTGAGCAATACACGACACTGCAAAATATTACAGAGCAAATGAAGTATTTATACTGACCAAAGACTTATAAAGTCCGTCATACTTATCTTACAGCTAAAATTGGAACTATTATTTTTTATAGATACTAGCGACGCCGTCACCGGGTCAGATAAGTTTGTGGGACTATAAAAAACAAATAACTTAGTCAGACCATAGAAATATAATCTTATTAAATTATAATGAATTTATGAGGGAGGGTAGATAACGTATAATTGTATCTGATTGCACTTTTTTTTAATAATCTCTTCTCATTCTGAGAGGAGATGTTGTGATGATGAACAATTGTGTGATGGCAGAGATAAAACATTCTAGCCCTAGGAATAGGTAAAATGTACTGTACCACTTTCCTTCTTGGAACTAATGTAATGCATTAGTTCCAAGAAGGAGAGTGTGTAATGATACCGACTACTTAAACTATCGGCTGATCAAAAGTTTGCTGTCTTCGGGGAGCTTTAAATCGCAAGATTAATCGTAGTGTATTAAATAATGTTCTCTGTGAAAGCATAATAACACCACCACTTGGAAACACGTGACCTCAAAATACCCCTATTCGGTTTCTACACGGCATCGTACCGGAACGCTAAATCGCTTGGCGGCACGTCTTTGCCGGCAGGGTGGTAACTAGCCACGGCCGAAGCCTCCCACGAGGCCAGACCAGGGAAAATTCAGAATTTATAAATTCCCAAATTGACCCTGCCGGGGATCGAACCCGAGACCTCCGCACGTTAAGGCAACAGCGCTACACACTGCGCCACGAAGGTTGTCAAATCGTTTAACCCTCTAGCTAACCCTCTCGTTGAATAAGATTTTTTTAAATCAATGCGTTTCTACGCTTTCATAGCCCATCTGCTTAACTGATTTTGGCGAAATTTGGTACAGATATAGGCTATTTTCAAAAATTTAAATCCTCGTGGATGAAGTTGTAGGCATTGCTAAAAATGTACCACGCGTCTTACTCATAAGATACTCCGAAAACTACATAAACGAAGTATTTAAATCTTTATTGTTTCCACTACAATGACAAAGGGAAAAACTACAACCGTGAAATACAAAATCGTTCCGTGCAACTCAGCCAGTGTAATGTTGTATTATGCGAGCCGATAAGTGATTTTTTAGAACATGTAGTGAAATGTAAGCGAAACAAAGGAATGTATTAAAGTTTTTCAGACGTTAGATTTATGTATGATAACTTTCGCATAAATTAGGTTTATTTCACTATGATGTTAGGGTTACAAATGAATTTAAATGCCTCGCTTTTTTATTCCCCTCATAATAAAATTGCGGCGGCTAGAATAGGTACCTGGATTAGAGTTGTGACAGGCAAAGAGTACAAATCTAAAATCTTTTGTAAATCATTTCATTGGCAGCTCTAACAAGAATTTTCTTTTGCGACTAAAGTAAGTACAAGCGATTTGGTAGAAAATTATACCTGTCCTACCGTATAATTTTCTAATAGCAGGGAATGGTAGATTTAGTGATGCGCCTTTGAACGTCCAGGTATATGACCGGTATCGGATGACCCATGTATTTAATGATCCGTGTGACTCTTACACTGGTGTTCTTGCCGCCAGGAGAGGCGCGTCTGAATCCGAAAACGCCAGTAATGTGTTGATCGGTAAGAGATCCTTCTGACCCCCAGGGAATGGAAGACTACGTGATACATATCTGAAAGCGTACCTGTATCGAATGGTCCATGTTGTTGATGATCCGTATGACTCTTCCGCTGGTGTTCTTGCCGCCACCAGGGGGAGGCGCGTCTGACTCCGCGACGGATTGCTTACGAGTGCCCGCGCGGGACCACCCACTCGCCCCGGTCACCGTCCCGCCGCCGTACCACATGCCGTTCTTCTTGCCGTAACTTGCAGCCTGGTTGCAGACAACGCTTATTATCGTCTCTACATATATTGCACCATTTTACGACTTGCATCAAAAATTGCAATTCCATCATAGATTGGCAGACAACTAGATGGCACGTCTGTAGATATTGTATTGAGCTGGAAAATCCAACATTATGATTTAATAAGTAACTTATTGAGGGTTGCTTGAATCAAAATACGTGTAGTAAAAAGGCTTAGCTTAAAGGGTGCATACCTGAAAGTGGAAAAATGAGTGTGAAAATCGCAGACATAGAAGAATCTCGTGGAAAAGAAAAATACCCGCGGTACTTAAAGAGCCTTGGAAATGAACAGAGTATTCTTATTATAACCGCAAGACAATGTAAGATTGTTTGTAAAGGCCAACACTATAAATCTTGAACATATGGGATAAATAAGGGTCCGCCCAAACTCTGTATTCTGCCGCCGTATTTTAGAGGGAATCTTAAGTATTCGCTGATGTGTTCTAGACCTTCTACTAACTATTAGATGTAAGGACTATTTACTAAAATAGTTAATACTAACACAAATTATGGGGCTGAATTTCATATCACTTTCAGTAGATATATAGGTGAGTATATAATCGTTTGAATCCGAGACCTTGACACGATTCACTTGATTCACGACTTAGCAAACAACACTGCATTATGAAATATGCTTGTAGGTATACCTACATATTCTTCTTGGGTTCTATGTAACGTTCGGTTCAAAACATAGAAATTCTAGCTAGACTAGCATTTGTACCTATGTTATGGCTTTAAATCCCTCTTAGGCTTGAAATAAAAGTTTAAAATATGCATTTCAATCCCACCATGCCACGGGCCCTGGAGCTATACCACCAATGCAGTAATCGACTCTGAGGCATCTTTATTACTCTTTTTTCCTAATATGCAGAGATCGTGATACTGACCTCAACCTCTGAACCCTACCCGATCAGATAGATCTGGTGTAATTATTGCCCCAAATTTCTGAAATGAAGTGAAATGGATAACTAATCCTTGTCACAGCCTTGATACCATAAATTCAGCCAATCACAACAATTGAGATAGTAACGATGATTGATGAAGGTTTTTCGGAATTGTTAATCAGGAATATATAAAAGGAAAAGGTGACTGACTAATCTATCAACGCGCATCTCAAACCGCTGATCGGATTGGGCTGAACTTTGCCATGCCGATGGCTTTTATGACATTGGCATCCGCTAAGAAAGGATTTTTGAAAATTCAACCTGTAAAGGGGTAAAAAAGGGGTTTGAAATTTGTATGATATAGTTGTTGTAGTTGTTTGAATTTTTGCCTGTAGCTTCGCTCACTTTCCGTGAGCGAAGCTACAGGCAAAAGCTAGTTCAGGAATTAAATTTTCTGTTAGTCTACATTACCTAGTAAATACCTATTACTTAGTGAGGCGACGCATATGTTAGCCAAGACTATTTTCTAGAATGGATACAGTTAGGTGACGGAAGTGTGATTTTCATTAATTCCAACATTTTTACACGGAAATTCAAATTCTACTCCATTCCAACCATTTCTTTCCGTTACTGTTTTTCTAATTTCTTGTAAATACTAAACCATTTAACCTACTTTTCATAAGACGGCCGATTTCATGCAAAGTATAACATTTCTGCCGCGAATTAAATTCTGTTCTACCTATAAACGGTTAATGAAGAATTTCTGAAAAACTTTGTTTATGGTACGAAGTACCACTCGAGGCACTTCGAGGAAAAAAAAATAGGTTTATTACTGCAGTGTTAGAATGAACTAAAACATTTGTTAGCAAAAAAGAGCCCAATAACGTCTCCGATCGATGGCTATTACTACTTAAGTTCGCTATAATTCCAAGACCAACAAAGTTACAGAAAACGTAGCGCATTTTTGCATCAAACTACAAACTAGGGGCTGGACAGACCAAAACGTCTATACTTAGCGACTGTGTCGGAGGGGAACGACATTTTGTCCTGTCCCCTAGTGTGCGTGTTCCATATAAAACTGAATGACGCGGAAATTTTGTTCAACAGACAAATCTTTTGCCCGTAGTGTATTTATCGCCGTAAACATAAGCATGCTACGCCAACTGTGAAAACGTGTTACGCAGTTTACTACCTTTCCTAACATATTCAACTTTTCGAGCTTAGACAATCTGCTAAATTATGCTATGCGTAGTCGCTGACTCATGGCTGCCGGTTTTCTATCTATAACGTATAAGCATAGCGATTAGTGAGCTTGCTCGCTTGAAAGCTACAAACAGTTCATATTTGGTGCTTCGACAAGTACTAAGAGCTACGCCGACGCGCATCCACAGTCTAGCATTCGCTATTGGAGGCCTATTACAGAAAAGTCGCATCAAATATTGCTACAATCTCAATTCGTGTTATTCGCTAAATTTATGGTATTTAAGCCGTAACAATACATTTCACCCAATAGCGAGAAAGTACTAGGTCATGAACAGCTATCCTAGCACGTGCCTAGCACCAATGTTTTAAGGTACAGTGTGACGATCACGATCTACTCTGGTTGACAATGTCTTGCCATTAACTCAATGTAGCCGACATATCGTAATCACTATTTCCGTACTAGCACCCTTACAAGGGTGTACTTACTTAACATTCGTGTTCCAGCCTACAGGCTGGAACACGAATGTTAAGTTCTGATGAAGCCTTAATTAATCTAGTTTAATTAGAATCTTATCCACATTTTTATTTGCCTTTTTTCGGGCAGTCGTATAAAAAAGAGACTAGGTTAAATTTTAACTTCAAACTTACCATATCGAACATCAGTGTCAAATTGTCAGCGCTTTTGGAGTAATACCGAATTCTTAATCGCGATATCTTGCACAAAGCCCGGCTGGGGCAACCGACGGGCAATCACTGACGATGGTAAACAAAACCACGACGATAACGGTCGAATTATGCTAGCGTCCTTGGCCGATGGTGCCTGACGGTGGTCAACCTGACCAAGCCAAGCCAAGCAAGCAACCTGGCCAAGGACGCCGCTTATCGCGTACGCGTGCGTAAAATAGGTAATTATATAGTAAGTACAAGCACTGTAGCCTTCGCGACCGCGCAAGATGTAGGTCCGTGCTGATACGTTTTAGTGGGTTAATTATTGTGGATTTTGTTCCGAGTATCGAAGTATTATGTCGCAGACGAGGTCAACAAATTGCTGCATAGCAAGTAGACTGCGGTGTTTTGTGGGCTTAGTGCGACTGGTAATGTTGGGTATTTGACGTTCCGTAATGATTGTTTTTTGTTTAGAATATATAACACTAGATGTTGCCCGCGACTTCGTCCACGTGGATTAAGTTTTTTTATTCCCGCGGGAACTCCGGGATAAAAACCCGTCCTGGGATACAAACTATCCCAGTACCAAATTTCATCAAAATCGGTTGAAAGCGTAGCAGACAGACAAACAGCCACACTTTCGCATTTATAATATTAGTATGTTTACTACTGGCAGTCTGATATGGATAATGTACATTTCAGTACGAGCCAGCCTTTGAAACAGGTTTAATTTAGAAGTAAGTAAGTAATGTCAATATTAATTTTTCTAAGGGAATATAGGTGCACATCAGATAAAATAAATCCACTTAGAATTTTTTGATATGATAATAGTCGTCACATGACCCACATTGGAGTAGCGTGGTGGGTCTATGCACTCTCTTCTATGAGAGTGGAGGCCTGTGCCCAGCAGTGGAACGTCAATGCGCTGTCGTGGTGGAGGTGGTAGTGGTAGAAGTTTTTGACTTTCTACATTCTCCTTTAAAGCAAATTTACTTAGTTTTAAAAGTTTTACAAGTATATTTAAAAAGATATATCTACTTAGCTGTTAGTAATATGTTCGTTGTTTATTGTTTATTTTACATATTTTAGTTAACAAGATATACATAACGAATACGGCTCACGCAAAACAACGAATAATTACTTATGTATAAAGAAACAGATTTATGTGAAAACAAAACAAGATTCGGCCATTTCTTAACGACCTGTTAAATACTTTTGTCAAGGAAAATAAAATATGCGTACTTACTTTTTATTTTCGTATGTGGGCGGTTATATGAAAACGATTACTAAGGGTCTACCCAGAGTAGGAGAATCTTAGTACCTACGTAACCCTTGTTGCTATAGGAACATCATAATATATATTATGATATATATTACTTATCTTATAATATATATTATATACTTATAAAACTTAAAAGAAAAGTGAAGTTTAATCACCTACCTACTCACTGACAGTTTTAGCCTTCATAAAGACAAAGATTTAACTGTGAATGGCCTTCTATCATAGAGTCAGCTGTGTAGAGCCTGCGGTTTACGTGGACACCACAATTTTACTTCATTCTCTTAATATACAAGTGAAGTTCAAATATAGATACTCACCGGCAGTTCAGGCCTACATACAGACAGAGATTTAACTGTGAATGGTCTTCTATCATAGAGTCAGCCGTGTAGAGCCTGCAGTAACGGCTTGGGCACCACAATATTACTTAATTCTCTTATTATACACGTGAAGTTCAAATATAAATACTCACTGGCAGTTCAAGCCTACATATAGACAGAGGTTTATCTGTGAATGTCTCTTCGTCGCTGTCTACCATAGAGTCAGCTGTATACAGCCTGCGATAACGGCGTGGGTACCACACTTTCATAATTGGACCTACTAATGCAAACAGGAACCAATCCACACACATGCCAAAAATTAGATAAGTAATACAGAAAGCTTTTAAAATGCCTTTTCTATCGACCCTGTAAAGATCAAAATGATCAGACAATTTTGGTCACACAATTTCAAAATTGTCAGATCATTTTGATAGATATAAGTGAAATTCAAACTTAAATACTTACGGAAGGTTTCGGCGTATAAACAGGCAGAGATATAACTGTGAATGGCTCTTCGTCGCTGTCTACCATAGAGTAAGCTGAGTAGAGCCTGCGGTAACGGCGTGGGCGCCACACTTTCACTTCATTCTCTTATTACACACAAGCGAAGTGCAAATATATACTCACTGGTGATTCCGGCGTGTAAACAGGCAGAGATATAACTTTGTCTAATTTTTGGCATGTGTGTGGATTGGTTCTGTTTGCATAAGTAGGTCCAATTAATATTATAGGTACCAGTGAAATGCAAACTTAAATACTTACGGGAGGTTCCGGCGTATAAACAGGCAGAGATATAACTGTGAATGGCTCTTCGTCGCTGTCTAGCATAGAGTCAGCTGGGTGGAGCCAGCGGTAACGGCGTGGGCGCCACACTTTCGCTCCTTTGTACACCTTTACGTTAAAAAGTCAATTCACTTGCTCTTTTAAGAACAGTTTCGTAGATTTTTATATTCAAACCTTAATCTTTTTGAGTCCGGTTTACACTTTAGTATTTTCACATCAATTAGGTATTTTGCTTGTATTATGGCATCATTCTATGTTTTAACCTTATCAATAATCTCAGGTTATTTATAAATGTTCTGATAAATTTTGGTAAAAAGCTAGAAGCTTGACTTTAAAGTTTATCTTTCACTGTTATCTGTTAACTAAATACCTACCTGATATAATTGAAACACTGAAAAAGTTATTGAAGGGCGATGGTCAAATTTTTCTTTTTAATTTGTCAGTAGTAAAATCCAAAACTAAGCTCTTAACCAATATATCTTCTGACCTACGAAATCGACATCATTTAGTATGATAAAGGTACCTAAGTAAATAAGTGTTGATAACAAGATTGACTGTAAAATTAGTTGAATTGATAGCATACCCGAGTAAGGCGAAAAAAAATGTGTGAATGTTATACCAACAACAAGGGCAGCGAGCAAACAAAGAATACCTAGATATGAATCTCGAAATGTCATTCGCGTTCAACACCTCTAGCTAAAGTTCAAGTACCCGCGACTAACTATTAAGGTACTATTAAGTATTCTGTGCTATAACTTAAAGCCGTAGTTTGAAGCATGTTTTCTCTTCTTTAAACGTAGAATACCTTCAAGCTTAGGAGAAGGGCTTCTCCTAAGCTTGAAGGTATTCTAAGCTTAATTGTCTAGGCAATGGGGCGGTTCGTTGTATGGAGACCCCGCATTAAATCCTCAGTCGTTGAAACTTGGCAGGGTTATAGTATGAACCATAACTTATACAAAAATATCCAAAAAAAAATCCATGCGGAAGTTAGGTTTTTATACCTAAAACTTAATATTTATAACTGAATATTTTCTCGATTTCTTTTTTAAATAGTAGTACATGTGGTATATTTACACTCAAAACCGAAATATCAAATGAAATAATCAGGCAGAACATTGATATTCAATTTTTTTTAATTCGATATCATTTATTCCATATAGGTAAACTGTAGGTACGCTTACTGACGTTAAAAATTACTTAGATATAAAACATGATGGTGATGGTTACGGTATCTTAAAACTAAAGCTATGACTGTTCCAAACGCGCCCAGTTTGAGAAGAGCCCACCACAAACTCAGCCGGGTTTTTTTTTAATTATCACTACCTCACAAATCATCTTAAGGAACTATCAGAGCCATAGAGCAAATTATTGCC
This sequence comes from Erebia palarica, assembly GCA_964035005.1. Lineage (NCBI taxonomy): Eukaryota > Metazoa > Arthropoda > Insecta > Lepidoptera > Nymphalidae > Erebia > Erebia palarica. The sequence goes on from OZ035983.1 coordinate 43,927,921, forward strand.
AAGCTTCCTTGTCGTTTAAGTAGTTATTTTAAACGATTTTATTATCAAACCTCAACTGCGTTTACGTGATAATGTACCTTCCTGATTTGACAATTGGGTATAGCATAAAAAAACCTTAGGTACTTCCATTATGATTTTTTATTGGATATTTATGATATACGTTTAACTCATGATACTTTATCATACTGTAAAGTTCCTTCGTCTGAGGAATTATTGTTGGGGTCTACTAGCTTTATTACCTAGACTATTAAGCTCTTTTAAGCTAAAAATTAAGCTGCAAGGAGTGGGTAAGATGGAGACCACAGAAATATATTGATGATACTACATGATTGTCGCGACCCTATATTCAATGTACTCTGTGGTCGCGACTTCGTCTATGTGAGTTAGGATTTTTTTTACATCGTATTAGAATTTCTCAAAATTCTTTCTAGTACCTAGGTGCAAGTAACTAACAAAATTAATCAAAATCGGTTAATCGGATGAGCTGTGAAAAGGTACTTAAATAATATTGTCGTGTGCAACATAGAAATGACGTCAGACGTATCCATTGCATTGGGCATTTGCATATAAAGTGTAAACGTTATATTATGGGCTATAGCTGATTTGAACGGAAAATTGCTGGGCATGTTGATGATATTCCAACCTTGAAGGCAGGTACCCGAGTCGCCTTGAGAGATTGCCTTCAATGTACATAATCTCAACATTCAACATGAAATGTAATTAGATATGGGTATAAAATAATAGGCGGGTAATTACGTATCGTTAATCGTATAGAAATCACAACTCGCAATGGGAGGTTTTTATATTACAGGAGAAAACTTCACTTTCATCTCGGTAATGCCTACGACTGCCTCGTTGGTCTAGCGGTTAGCATGATCGATTGCGGAAACACGAGGTCCTGGATTCGATTCCCCGTCGGGCATAAAACTTGTTAGATTGTTGGGCTTTTCAGTTAAGTAATTCTCAGTGCCTCTCTGAATGTTCTCTGGTCTGGCCTGATGGTAGGCTTCGGCCGTGGCTAGTTTCCACCCTACCGGCAAAGACGTAGCGCCAAGCGATTTAGCGTTCCGGTACGATGCCGTGTAGAAACCGATTAGGGTAACTGCCGTACCCCTAACTGTTTAGCTCGCTATCATCTCAGACTGCATCGTCAGGTGAGATTGCAGTCAAGGGCTAACTTGTAGTGGAATAATATATACTTATACATTATCCTGCATAAATAAGTATCAGGGGGAGTTATAATAATTATACTAATAGTTCCTAGTTTTGAATAATGAATAGAGATGTCCTTTCGAATTTTTAACCTATAGAACTAACACTCAGCATATCCTGCATTCTCACTCGGAAGTTGGAACACCAATGTACACCATTTCTCTTTCCATGACTTTATTCATAATTAAAAAATTAAAAAACACGACTGCCCTGCCAAAAAACGAACTAAAAAGTAAAAAATCTAAATTAATCTAGATAGAATCTTATTCACATTTTTATTAAATGATATTTTTTTGTGAATCATTGGATATTGAACTATAGTATTATATATTTATGGAATCTAGTCATCATTTTCTAGATGATGATTATAATATAGTTAATCTTATTTTTGAATATTTTTTTTCAACTTTAGTCTTTAATACGGGACCATGGTCACCCCATCATTTTTTTTTTAATTTTACTAGCCTATGTCACCCGGAATAAGCTAGGGATACTAACGACACCTCATTTATCAAAATCGGTTCAGGCGTATAGAAGTTATGGTGAAATATACAAACTCACAGACATACATACATACATACATACATGAACCCTGAAATCAATATACTCCTTTTTTCAGGCAGTCTTATAAAAATAAAGTCAACTAACTAAGTACACGCACATGCGAAAAAAATACGAACATTTACGAAAAAGTGTGTTTTTGAAATACCAATAGGTATACCGCCATACCCGGCGTTACCTCTGGAGCTTTCAGCGATAAATATCGAATTTGTCACGCGATATTACTTGAGTCACGACTCACGTAACTACTAAGTGTGAATTATATGAAATATAAAGAAATAAAGTGAGAAAGTGAATGGGCGCTTAATGCTTTCCATAATATGTATGTATTTCCATCGATTTGTTGGCACTGGCAAATTATGTTTCATATAGGAATATTTGAGTGTACATAGTATAGAATAGAATAGAATAGAATATGTTTTTTTTTAGAAGTAGATTGGTATGTACCCAGTATATATTCACGTACTAACCTATGAACTACCCTAGGATCTACTATTGCTTAAAGCAGTATTATCTTAATCTTCTTTACGTTCTTGTTTCATTAGTTTAGGGACATCAAGGTACTTCATATAAATCGTAAATTTTAAAATAATACAGCTTTAAGCGAAAGCAGTGAGCCCAGGATGATGTTATGAAGGTCACAAAGTTTAATTAAAAACTGTCATTAAAAAACCGTCCCCCAAATTAGTCCGCTTTCATCTTAGACTGCTGACTGAGTAAGGGATAATCCTACCTACCTTTACCATAAGAAATCGCAGTCAGGGGCATCATCTTGTCATCGCATATAAATATCTGTTTCGAAGTTTCTAATACCGTCGTTCCAACAGACAAACTACCAGTAGACAGGACTCTTGGAAGAATTTTCATGTTAGGTAAGCTGCTTGTGCCAGCGACTGTAAATCAATTCACATGGATATATCATCGTAGAGATGTCCCAAATGAGTATTGAGTTTCTAATATTGATCATATGTCCAATAGACATTCTTGAAACGTTTAAATACCATCCGTTGGATTATTGTTTTAACTATCTACTTCATAGGCTCTGTAATTATCCAAAAAGTGAAACTGAACTTTTTATGGAATGAATAAAATAATGTAGTAATTAGTGTTAGACTGAAATTGGCGGATCTATCTATGGTACATCTATGGTCTGATCAAGACACGCGGAAGCGTGTCCAGCCAAAGTTCAAAAAAACTGGCGAGCAGCACCGTGTGTAATATTACACGAACCATTTGGAGCCACTTTTGACCCCCTCATAACTCAAAAACTATTTCACATAAACATGTCAAATTTGGCGCATATATTGAGACCCGTGAGATACATATGTGCTCCAAATTTCATAAGCACACCTCAAATGGTTATTTAGATATAAACGTACAAAAATCGTCATTTTTATGATCAAAGGATAGATCAAAACTCTGACACGAGGCATGCTACCATTGCTTAAAGCCGTATTATTTTAATATTGTTGACGTTTATGTTGTAGTGTTATAATCATTATTTTAAGGACGTCAAAGTACGTGACATTCAACCGTTAGTTTGAAACAATACTGCTTTAAGCGGTGGTAGTAACTCCTTAACTATTGAAAATGACACATAATTATTATTTTAATGTAAATAATAATGAATAATAATATAGTTGCATTAAAACCTTACCTTCGTATTCATACATTTTGTGCAACGAAACGTCATTGACAGAAAAGAAGAAGAAACGTATTTGAAGTCGTCAGTTCAAGCTGTCAGTCATTGTGATTTGTATTCATTGTTTATAGTGGTTTTAGTGATATCGACTGTTTACCGTGCTTGTTTTCAATGTTTCACAAAAAACTTTTGATTTTGAACTTTTGCAATCAAAATTGATGAGATGTAGAAATGTGCTGTAGAGGTAGTCTGACCATAGATGTAATCTGTCAATGTCAGTGTAACTCTAGGTACACTATATATTTTTCTTGAGAATTCTCGTCTTTAATTATCTTGTACAATGAGTCGTACAATAGAATTACTGGTGGGTGACACACTGACCTTACACCAAATAATAAGTACCTACTAATGTAAAACGTAAACTAAACTAATAGAAAAGTCCTATTACAGTGTAAAGGATTATTTGAATGATAGCAAGGCATGGGTATGAATTGTTACAACGGCTGATTATGTAATGTTATATTATAAGTACATATATATAATTTCAAATATTTGTGAGATGGTGATTATAAAAAAAAGCGGAGTTTATTGCGGGCTCTTCTCAGACCAGGGCACGTTTGGAACCCTCGTAGCTTTAGTTTTAAGATATCGTAGTTAATTATCACCATCACGTCTTATGCTCTGTAAGCATGACGTTCAGAAGGTGTACTTTGTAGGTACATATTTTGAATAAATATGTTTTGAGTTTGAGATTGAGTTCAATAATTTCTGTACAAAAAGTAATGATATCCCATCAAAAACATAAATGTAAAATGAGAGCCAAGTTCAAAATTGTGATATATATGCCTTGGTTGTTGACTTCAGCGACAAAAGAAGTGAGATCTAAATGGGTGCCAAGTTCAATGGTCAGTCCTGCAATTTATATATCCCATCAAAAACATAAATGTGAAATGAGAGCCAAATTCAAAATTGTGATATATATGCCTTGGTTGTTGACTTCAGCGACAAAAGAAGTGAGATCTAAATGGGTGCCAAGTTCAATGGTCAGTCCTGAAATTTATTTATAACAACATATAATATTTTATAACAACTTAAAATATCATTTCTTCTTATAACTTAGTATAAAATGTTGAAGACTAAGGCTTTGGCTTGGCTAGTTTCCATATACGAATTATTATTAAGTAGGTACCTAAAAGTACAGTTTCTACCAGCAAGCCAAATTTTCGGAAGAATAAAATAAGAACTTACAGCTTTACAACTTGTGAACGCTATAATTCGTATATGAAAACTAGCCAAGCCAAAGCCTTAGTCTTCAACATTTTATACTACGTTATAAGAAGAAATGATATTTTAAGTTGTTATAAAATATTATATGTTGTTATAAATAAATTTCAGGACTGACCATTGAACTTGGCACCCATTTAGATCTCACTTCTTTTGTCGCTGAAGTCAACAACCAAGGCATATATATCACAATTTTGAATTTGGCTCTCATTTCACATTTATGTTTTTGATGGGATATATAAATTGCAGGACTGACCATTGAACTTGGCACCCATTTAGATCTCACTTCTTTTGTCGCTGAAGTCAACAACCAAGGCATATATATCACAATTTTGAACTTGGCTCTCATTTTACATTTATGTTTTTGATGGGATTTCCTCTACAGCGCCCTCGACCGTGACGGGCGATTGGAGCGGTGGAGAGGGAGAGCGGGATGTAATGGTGGTACATAATAATCTATATTGGAATGTCAAGCGATGGCTGTACAGTGTTTGTGTGTAAATTGCTAATAAAGTATGATTAAAATAGTTATCGAGTGTTTATATCTATTATTAGATAGTTTAATTACTACTTATTATTTTTATATAGGCAATTTAACTTATTAAGCTCTAATTTTCTGATAATTTTAGTTATTCTTTGACAATTAAGTAATTGGTATTCACTAAAAAAAATTAGGCAATTTTTTACACTTTATAAAAATAAATTTAATAAAAAGTTTGCACTTGACTAATATGTACTTTTAATAAGCACTTAAAGTTTCATTTTAAACATCAACAGCTAAACGGTCATCTGTATGGTCAAAGGTTCGATCCTCACATATTGCATTTAATTTATCTTGCCCATTTGCTCAGTAGTACGGAAATGTCGAATCGACATTAAGTAACAAAACTAAACAAATAATCTCTTTTAAAAAAAGATCTATCCAGAAAAAATTAGTTTTGTTTAAAAATTAAGAGCTTATCTCAGCATATAATTTCTACGAGGTAATTTTTTATGTATTAGTTAATAAATAAAGGTTTTTTTAAATACATAAACGGATTAATAAACAGAGGTATTATCACTGTATCTTTCAAAATCACTTCACTTTACTAAGCCAGTGCAGTATCGGAACTTCTATTGGAACGGATTATAAAGATACGTCGTTGTTTCGAGCCGCTATACAAGGTACTAGACCCGAGTACAACAGCTGATGAATCCGCAGCAACAAAACAAAGACTTCGCTCCAAATAATAGAAGGACCTAAGTGCCACTATCACAAATAAACTATACACCTTATACAATAAGATTAAAGTTGTAAGTTGCACGCGAAAGCTTGGCGTATAGCACGGTTGGATAACAACGACTGTTTAGATTTGAATACGCTGTTGGCGCGGAGCGGTCGGCCAGCCAAGGTCACTCTCGGCTAATCCACGCAACCCTAGCAGAACAGTATAGCACCAAACCGATATACATCGAGACTTTTTAATTAAAAGCCCTTTATTGTAGTCTCACGTGCTTCGAATATTAAGGAAAGGCTGTCGAGCGACACGCGACCCGATAAGCTCAGAATCAGGATTACGCATTACAAAATTAAGTGAAATTAGGCGAAGGTTGGATCAAACGTTGGACCTTGATCCAAATGTTTGAATTGGCCAGTATTTTGCTAGAAATGATTGTTATTTGAATGTTTACCTAGTTACTTATGAACCATTTGTGTAAGGTCTAAGGAAATATTATAATTAAAGCCGTTAAAAACGGTGAAGGGCATTTGGTATGTATGTTACAACCATAGATCACAGAAAGGGTACCAACTTACCTGAGTTACCAATACGCCGTGTGGTGTTGATTAATCAACTTTAAAATAGGTACAAAAATTTTACTTCAATGACTTGAAAAAAATGCTCTGAATTCGATCTAAGTTTATTCCCGGCTCATCTCAGTAGAATCTATCTACTTTCTAAACCTATGATCAAGTCTTAACTTTTTATGTGGCAAAAGTAGGTCTACATGTTTTTCATAAAGTTTTTTCAATTTGAATTTAATATGTTGCTGTAGATCTGCGAAAATAGCACGTTAACCCTTAACCGCCTACCACTGGTCTCACAGACCACAACGAATTTCTTCCATATACCTTTTCTACACACTGAACCGTATCGAGATTACGCTCGGCGAGTATATAGGTGCGTGCGGCTGCCCTGGGTAAGTGAAAATATTTCGCCATGGTTATGTAATTTTTATAAACACATGTTCTATGTTAAACAATTATAAATTTTTGTTAGTTTAGTGTAAAATATAGCAATAACGATGAAAATTCATGAAAATAATGGTAAAAAAGCTTATAAGACCGCACATGGAACGTCGTAATATTTTTTTACCTTCAATGGGATGGAGTGATCATCAAAAATTTATGTAAAGCTGCGAAAAAATGTGAATATTGAAGGATTTTTTCATTTATTTCATAGTTTTATATGAATGAATAAAAAGAAGTTGAAATATTAAGTTCCTAATTTTACAGATCTCATTTAAGGGTAGTTATTTTTTTTTGAAGCCTTTGTGAAGCCTGTTAGTTTGTTCCGAGATTTTAATGTAAATTGTAATAAATTATATCCTAAAATAAAGCTCTACATTATAAACAATTATTTAATTTACTTAAATGTTTCCATAGATACCAGATTAGAAGCAATAATCTACCAGCGGTCTCCAGGACCGCACGTAGGTGGTTAAAGGTTGGAAACAGGACTGGTGGTAGGTGATTAAGGGTTTATATTATTTGCCTGCTATTTGTGCAGATCTTATATTTACTAAATAATTTTACCTATTATTTTATGACTATTGGTTGCTTTTATTTTCACTTTTATTTTATCCACTACAAGTTAGCCCTTGACTGCGATCTCACCTGACGGTAAGTGATGATGCAGTCTAGGATGGTAGTGGGCTAACCTGTTAGGGGCATGGCAGTTTAGTGTAGTCGATCGATTTTGAGCTTTATAGTGATCACCTCAGGCTTGTTTATGCGATTATCTCCGCCGAATAACTTAATCTTAGTACAATCCAATTATTAGAAAATATCATCACACAATAAAAATAGCAAACACTCATTGTTTATTTTTAACAATAGTTAAGCACGTGATTAATTGCAGTTGTAGTTTATCGCATATTTATGATGCAATGCACGTAGCAGTGCATCATAAAAAAATACAATAAAAAAGCTCTTCGTACGTTTACGTGCCGTCGATAGCCTACGTGTAAACTCCTCGCAATTTCGCGTATCGGGCATCGGACGCTTGACCTATATCCCTATTTTCGACAGCCCTTCGACAATTCCGGTGCGGTCATGCAAGGAAAAATTTACCCTATGCATTTCCATTATCCATGCTAATATTAAAATGCGAAAGTGTCTGTCTAACTGCTATGCTTTAAAAGCCCATCGTTTCAACCGATTTTGATGAATTTTGGTATGTAGCTAGGTTACATCCCAAGTAAGGCTACTTGTTATCCCGGAAAATAAGGAGTTCCATTGGAAATTTAAAAACTTTAATACACGTGGACAAAGTCGCGGGCATCATGTATAACATAACAAATAAAACCAGACAGATTTCACAGTTACAGTCTAAGATGGGAGTGGGCTTACCTGTTAGGGGTATGGCAGCTATATTAAACCCATACCCTAATTGGTTTCTACACGGCATCGTACTGGAACACTAAATCGCTTGGTGACGTCTTTGCCGCTAGGTTGATATCTAGCCATGACCGATGCATAAATCGGAGAAAATTCAGAAATTATAAATTACCAAATTGACCCAGGCGAAAAACACCTTCCCCAAACTGTGACGTCTGTGGCGTCACAGACGATGTGTATCATTTGTTGATGGAATATGCTCGATATCAATCAGGTAGAGACAAACTGATTGAAGATTTACGTCTGAGTAGATTGCAAGTTGGTGTCTTTCACGGTTTATTAAGTAACCCAAATTCTGACGCAGCGTGCAGTCTGTTCAGATTATTTTTAATTAATAAGTAATGCTTTTTGTTGTTTTTAATATAATTTTGTAATTTGTATTATAATTGGGTACGATAAGGCTGACATACAGCTAATAATGTAAAAGCCTTTAAAATAAAAGATTAAAAAAAAAAAAAAATGACCCAGTCATTCGCCTTCCTTTTTTAAGGCCACAATTCTAACTACTGCACTAGGTTGTTCGTCAAAATAATCCATATCACAGTGTATATACCTTGCTGGTGAAATGTATGTTGGAAGATCCGCATCGTAATTAACTTAAAAGAGGAGATATTTATACATATAGAATATAAATTGTTACTGAAAACGAACTTTAGTTCCATATCTTTACTTAGGTACTTAAATAAAAAAAACCCTATATTCGTTAAGGTGAACTTCCTCCTCTTTTCGGAGTCATTTAAAAACCAACTAATACGTAATACTCTCTTGATCGTCAAGATGCCGCAAAATTCTATTAGAAATATTATGAGGAAGGGTGTTACTTAAATTCGATCATCATAATTCATCATCGAAAGATAGGCTAAGGAAATTTAGCATTTACGGGTAGAGTATGCTAATATTAAGAAGCATTTTAGGATATTAGAATATTATGTTTTTACAGGTATACAATTTATACTAAGATAAGGTAATTATGCGTTTTTTCCATGTTTTTTTACACATTGTAAGATAATAGTATCTACGAAGCGCTACGAATTGCTACGGCGAGCTACGCGAATATAAACTCGCGTAGGTATATAATTATATATATCTCTGTAGCGTGAAACTTCATTATTTATTCATTATTCAGTACTAGTTTCTGCCCGTGACTTCGCAACCGCATGGAATCAGCTCGTTATAAGTATAGTAAATAAATAATACAATCACAAATAATTTATGTTTTCGACATTGTTAATAAACAAATAAACTCACATTTGCATTTAAAAATATTGCCGTATGGAAATCGAATAGGGGTTTGAGTATATATAAATTCCATACCACTAACAGGTTAGCCCGCTACCATCTTAGACTGCATCATTACTTAACATCAGGTGAGATAGCAGTCAAGGGCTATAACTTGTAGTGGATAAAAAAAATAGTCTATTAATTAGGATTAGGAAGTAATAGGATGCACTGGTAAGCAAAGGCCCTTTTCCTCAGAAAACTACAGCTACGAAACAAACTTGCCAGAGTGCCTCGCGCATGAGGAAACTCTGTTCTTCTTGTATTTACGAGTAATCAATTCAGAAATTAAAGTTATAAAAGTGCACGACAATTTCTTATGCTTTGGGTAAGTTCATACGTGTACGTACGACACTTCGAATTCATTTCTAAGTATTCGTTAACCTTTTCTATTGTCATAATGTATTATGTTTTAGAAATGAAAAGATAGAAAGAAAAGAACTTTAATAAGCTGTTAAACGTATAACTTTAATCACAAAGGTCCTAGGTACATGTGTGAAAGTCTATGGACTAGGAATTGCCTTGATGCATATTAAGTGCAAGGTGGTGCATTGCCCCCGCCGTGGTGTCGTTGCCAAGTTTGCTTTATTGTAGGGGAACCATAACAAATGAGTTTTAGGACATTCTCTAGGTCCTTAGTTTAAAGATAGTACCTGTAGGCCTATTACACTACACTTGTTGCAGGGCACTGTGGGCGCGGCCGCCAGTTAGAGCGTCGCTTATTACACAGCAATAAGAACCCTTGGCAATATTGGGACCCTTTCTCCCTAAATCTTATTACACTACACTGATTCAAGTGTAAGGGTCCCTGTGATAAGTGCAGTGTAATAGGCTTATTAGTTCTTTACTTTCGAAATGCGTTGGGGCTGCAAACCAACTGCAGAATTGCAGTTTAAGTCCATGGATCCGCTGGTGCGATGCAGTTTAGGCGAATCCCATACTACGACAGACCGCGAGACGGCGTTGACCGTAAGTATATTAGTTTGTATAAAAACAGTACCACACAATGACAAGTAACAACGCCTCTCTGCACGTGGAATTAATTCGCAGCTCCGCGATCGGACGAGGGGCGCGTCGCAGTGTGTGATTCGCCCTAACTGTACTAACAGAACCCAAACAGTAATTTGGCCAACAGTCCAAGTGCAGTCTGTAGGTCTGTCTTGACCCTCAGAGTTAAGTTAAGAGTGGGAAGTAAGAGACCAAAGGGTAATTAAAGGTAGAAAAATACCTAGAAATATGTTAAGTATTTATGAACGAAAGACAAAATAATGTCCCGGTATAACGAAATATATTGCAACCCTACTTTATGAACCAACACACACGACTGAACGAATAATGATGATCGTACATAAGAGACAAACAGCACGCCGCCTTTTCCGCTTAATATATTCCGCTTAATCCTGTCCTTTCCCAGAATGCAATCTACCTCTATACCAAATTTCATCAAAATCGGTTGAAATGATAGATAGATAGATACACTTTCATATTTTAATATTACTAACTGCTTTCACTAACTGACACTTTCAATGCTGAGGCAAATATGTATGAAAAAATATATCAGTCAGTGAAATGAACGCAGTGCGTGCGGTTTGTTCGAAATTTATGGCGCGTGCGGTTCGTCTGTGGTATGTGTGAACAACATTAATATACCCATTGTATATATACATTATACTACAAAAAATTACTTACAGTCATTATACCGGGTTTTTTTAAGAACCGTTACATTCTTTTATTTAAATGAGTTCACATTTATCAAAAATAATGATACCATTTGAAACTAGGTTTTAATACACGTGAGTCATTTCTCAGAAATCGTAATCTGTTCATTCATTTGACCGCCCGCACTGTTTATCTTGGCCACATGAAACGTTTTAACCTTGTCAGTAATAGGGGGACGGAAACCAGCTAATGAAAATTCTACATAGTTTTTTATCAACTTTGGCCAAACAAGAAAAGTCCGCATAATTGTTTTCGTAATTTCCTGTCGCATATAAAATTTAGGTATTTAAGGTTAAAATATAATAATTACCGTTAAAGGGCCACAGATTCAAAGCTTAGGTACTCGTTGCCATAGCCAATGAGCCAAAAATGCGACGCGACCCAACATTGCGCGATACCATAGAAAATAACAAACACTACATGACAACGTACACCATGTAGCTATTGTCTGATACTGTCGCGTTAGTCGTAACGAGTCGCGTTTGTCGCTGTCGTCGTGATGCCTTAGCCAAAAACACCGTGAGTGGGGCAAGCGGGATATCTCCGTATAAACTTGGGGTGCAAAGCCAGACCAGAGTAGCTCGTTATTGTTAGCTTTCCCTTCATTCTTTCCGGCACACTGCTGCGTAACCATAGACATATCAACCACTCGTAACGTATCATCATGAGATTGTTACTATTAATTAACTACAGTACCAGAAGTATAAGTTGGCGGTGGCGTTTTGATGAGCTAAACCACCATAAACAGCACTTTTGAAGAAAGCCACACTGCCAACACTTAAAGCCATATTGTTTCATTATTGTTAACTTTGTCTTAGAATTATAATCCTATTTTAGGAACGTCGAGGTACGTGACATCAAACTGTCATTTTGAGTAATATTGCTGTATTGGTTTAAGCGTTTGCAGCATGGTCCCATTCACTTTTACACTTGAAAGTTCACTGTATCTTTGCATTATGTAAAATATTAAATCCTAAAGTGCACAATGATGCACAGCCGCGCCAAATACTTGTGGTAAGTATAGGCAGCAATCGGTAATAAACCAAGCAAATACAGAAAACATATTCTATCGCCAAACAAGCAAGGAGTCCTATTATTGTTTTCATAATTTCCTGTCGCATACAAAATTAGTTTTGGGTGGAGTTCGTTAACAATTAGCAAGTTATCGGTGTTGATTAAAAGTAAACTAAAATCTAGGCTAAAATTAGGTAAATTGTTACGTACAGTACGCAATCAAAATGCAAATGTCGGAGACGGTGCGTGGCTCTTATCCCGTGACCCAAATCACAAGGACGCGGCCTCGTGGGTATATTTTTTTATTTCTATAAGTAAACGTTACTTAAATACCTTTGCCAATTGTCAAAACTACCCAATTAGGTGTTACTTTTAATCCTTTGATTTTTAGGGTTAAGTAGTAAAACGGTGCATCCCTAACACTTCGTCCTGTCTGTCTATCTGTGTCCTACGGCCATTAAAATAGTTTATTGTTGATAAGATCTGTAAAGTTGAAATCTAACACGATTATAGAATCTTAATACCGCTACACAGAATAATATTAAATAGGATATTCTAGGGTACGTCCAGAACTTGTAAAGCGAAAGTCAAAAATCCAGTAATGAAGGAGCATATCTTTATTTATGAATCCAGACTTTCAAATTAATTTTATAAATGCGAAAGTGTGTCTGTGTGTCTGCTATGCTTCCATGGGCCACCTATTCGGCACAGAAATAGGTTGCATCCCGATCAAAGACCGTTGTTTTACATCCAGTCAATCAAAGGGTTACCACAGTTTCCCGAAGACCTTTACCGACGCGGATGAAGTCGCGCGCATCAAGTAATAAATAAAAAAGTTTTTAAATGAGACTTACTTAGTTTGTACTTACTTATTTATTTGTTTGGGAATTTTCATGGTAAATCATTTACTCGAATGTGTACAAAATCGCATGCAAACGCCTAATTTTTAAGAGTATTTAGAGGTGAAATGTTTGTATGTAGATTTTGTAAACCAAAACAATTATTAAGAACCCAAACCTATTCGTTTAACCCACTTGGTATTCACTTGGTAATCACGCATGCCACATAACAACATATTGAGTGATTAAAATACATTGTTTCTAGCTACCAGCAGTCGTTATAATAATGAATTCCTACATTTTCTTACGTCGAATAACTGTGTCACCTAGATCTTAAAAGCTAGTCGTAAGTAAAGTTTGAATAACTAAATTCAACTCTTTAAAACTAGAAGACTCTGCTTTTCACGCGTGGGAATTAAATATCTGCCAATACTTGAGTAAAAGAAAAATACTGACTTCAACTGATATCAACGTCCTTGCACCGCGAAAGCTGAAATTTTGTAAGAGGTTCCCTTTATAATTTAGACAAGGAATACGGTTGAATTTGAAAAATTCAACCGAAGCAGCAGGCGATCATAAGTATATGAACCTTCTCTTAGAGAAAAGAAATCCATTTATCATCGATATCATCTTTTTGAGATAAGAGACATGCCTACAGACAGGAATACTAGGAATAATGCTAAGGAATGACTTCTTTAAATCATGCATAATGATGTCACCTGTTTGGGATACAGTTAGTAGGTAAAAAAATCAAAACAAACCTTAAAAGTCTTGTAAGACGAAACCACGTAAGAAGCTCCGTCCTCCAGTTCCTCCAGTCTATACTTTCTGTCACCATCCATTCCGAAGATGAATCTCGCTCCTCGTGGAAGCTCCAATCTCTCAGATAATCTGTCGAGTAGCGCATCCATGGATACCAGGTCTCTACCCAATTTGAATCGGAACTCAACACCTGGATGGAAAGGATCTCCATTTCTATAAAAGGTTACCCTTCTCGCTTTCCAGTAGTTAAGATTTGCGTATCGACTTGCTGGTTCTGGTCGATCTATTCGATCAGGTCTTATGTTTGGTCGAGGTTCAGAGCCTTCCGAGACGTCGTCGGGTCGTTGTGGCGGCGAGGGCGGGCGGGATGGACGCCAATCGGGGGATTTCTCGTCATCGGACGGCGGTTGCGGCTCCGGGTCTGGTTGCGGAGGTTCGGGAGCTGCAACCGGCTCTGCCGCAACCTGGGGACGAAGGCGAGATTGACGCGGTTGTCGCTTAGTTAGCACTCGACGCGACATGACCGCTGACCACTCGGCCGTCGACTGGGCGGGCGCCGGGCGGGCACTGCGCTCGGTCCACTTTATCAGCTGATAACTACGCATGTGATGCATAGCCGGCATGCCTCTCATTCATGGGATCCATTAAATATATTACATATTCCATTAACCACCAGTTCGCATATAATACTTACTTTTAATTATGTAGATTATTACGTAAAAAACTGAGTACCTACTAGCTTTTTGTTCCTACTACTACTTAGTTTCAGATCATTTTGTAAGTAAAATAAAATAACAATGAAAATCTAACTCAGATTAGTCGATCATTGATATAGCAATAATTGTTTGTTAACAAAATTATTTCTAAGAATACGCGACATGTATAATCGGGCTTTCTAAAAAGCTCATAAAGTCATAATGCTGTTTTCATTGTAATGTTACATATATTTAGTTAGAGTTTATTCATCTTAGATGTTCAAGATAAGCGAAACGAGTTCACCCCTTGCGCGTGACTAAGTGACCAGAGTCACGATTTTCTAGTTTTTATTAAATATCCCATTTTAGGGTTCCGCATGAAAATGACAAAATGAGACCCACCAGATGAAACTACGTCCGTCTTTCTGCCTGTCACATTTCAGTATATTATAATTATAAACATTGCTTGCACAGCCTTTTTACAAATAATTAAAAAGTATTACTGTTATAATACCTGCAAAGGGGGCGAATATGGGCGGCCTAAATTTTTAAGTGGGGTTATAAGAACAATGTGGGGTATAGTTGTTCTATATGTACCTACGTATAACAAAATTTTCGATAGGCTTTATAAAGAAAGGGTTGTTTCAATACAAACATTATAAGAAAAATAGTACAAATTGTGTAACCAGCAGTTTCTTAATCTAGGATATGTATATACTATAGGTAGGTATATGAATAAACTTAAACTTAACATTTATGTTCTCTTGTTTATCAAGCTACGGAACCCTCGGCGGGCGAGACTGATTCGCACTTGATCGGTTTTTAAACTTCACCCTGTGTTATTACATGAATCATGGTAATAGGTCACCCAGACTAGAGAACGTGGCGGCAACACTAACCATTTTTATTACCATAATAAATGTAGTATAAATTACCGATTTATATAATATTCTAATTCGTTGATACTCCTTTTCGTGACAAATATTACGACATTTTGTAAACAAGATTATCATTATTATCAGCTATTGTTTTCACGTTGCATTTTTTTTGTATACTCAAAAAGATTTTGTTTACTCTACAGATTGGTAGAGTCTTAACGTTTCATCAGTGACACAAGTTGTCCTACATGAAATAAATAAATCATTTATCATTTACAATAAATTAAAATCGTAATAAAAAAATATTCAAAAAACTTTACAACGCATAAGTATCTTCGATTTCTGTGTGGTAGGTCTGCAATGAAATCCATTTTTTTGAGTCTCCTACTCAAAATACCCATACGAAAGACATGGATATGCCAAATCTGTTTGCGAATACATTTTCAACTCATGCCTGATAAGCAGTACTATTTAAATCGATTAAAAATTATATTAAAACAAGCTCCGATTAATATAGTTGACTAGTCCGCGTGGAATAAGTTTAATTCCCAACTCCTGAATTTTTAAAAGTGTCTTTCACCAGTCATCAGGCCCTCAACTATTGCCATGCAAAACAACACGTTGATCCGCCGCTCTGTTGCGGCGTGATTATAAGAAAAACCAATAAACGAACACACTTTCGTATTTATAATATAATAGTGTGATGTATGTATGATACCAAATTATTGTAAAGATTGTGGTAGAGTTGATGTAGAGCTAATTCGATAAAATTCGTCTAGTTCACTAAATCTTGTTGTTTCTTGTTCCAGTTATGTCAGTTAAAATAGATAAGTACTTCACTTAAATTAAATTAGCAAAATGAAATTAATAATAATAATTTAACTTACCACTGCTGCCGCAGCCGAAGAATCCTCAGACGCCATTTAATAACAAAAAACCACTTCAAAATACATCAACCATCACACAAAGCTTCACTCAAATCAACTACAAAATTCCGTAGTGTACTTTGCCGCCAAAAGAAATATACAACAGGTTCCCGTTCTAATTTCAGTTTATATAAATGCTGATACGGATTTACATAATTTTGGTATTAATTACAACTGTTTGGAATATATTGGTTGTATAAGAGTGGTGTGAGAATGGCTGGGAAATAAAGGATTTCCTCGCAATAGGAGCGAAGTCGTCCGGCTATGTTTTGTGAAAGCAATCGAGTGACCGTTTCGTGGTGGCAGCGTTGAGGGTGGTGCGGCCAGCGCTCCCGTGTGCCTTGCGTCCGCACGGCATGCAAGAAATTAAGAAATTCGTTTAAGACTATAATGGGGTTATTACTTATTAGTTTAGCTGTCTTTTTGGTTTGTATGTATGTACATCGGCTCCCTCAGTTTAATTACTAGATGTTGATAAAAACGTTTGAATTTTATCAATTGAGGAAAAAAATCGTATGATTGATGAAAAAAAAATAGTCTTCTATACTAAAATTCTACGTCTATTGGTGGAAATTATATATGAAGAAATGGAAAATGTTACATATAACCACTATAAGCAATAAATGAATTAACAATTTCCATACTAATATTAGAAATGCAAAAGTGTGTATGTCTGTCTGTCTGTCTGCTACGCTTTAACGGCCCATCTTTTCAAACAATCTTGATAAAATTTGGTACAGAGATAGATTGTATCCCGGGGAAGGATAAAAGCTTTTTATTCTGGAAAATTAAAGTTCCTGCGGGAATCAAACACCTTAATCCACGCGAACGAAGTCGCGGGCATCATCTAGTTTTACCATTTAAAAGAAGGGGTCGCGCCGATAGTTCGTACATTTGTCGCCAATCGGTCATAGTCATATACAAAACTATAAAAGCTTTAACATAGCGTGCTTATATTTTTTACGTCTCCCCTTTTACCGGTTGTTTGCTGTTTGTTATCGGTTTCGTAATAATTGCAGGCAATTCGAAAGAAAATTCACTTTTCTAACAACACAAATCTGTAGCCAATTTTCTTTGGTCGATAACTACAGCTCGCGCGCGAACTATAGGTCTGTACCTACACAAAAGCGTAAAAACCTATACACTATATATAGATGAAAATTAACAGTAGGAAATAAATAAATATTTATTGACCCTTACAATATCTAACTAAATTTTAACAAATTAACTTAAATAGTATCTATTAACAAATTAACATAAATAGTAATAGTTGGTTTAAAAATCACTCGCTCTTCGAATCTTTGCTTTATAGACGTCCGAAAATGATTTTCCACTATGCATGCCTTAAAGCACAGTATAAGAAATATTAGCCAAGAGTAGTTATTATACCTACTTTTGATGTGAAACTTCTTTATAATAGTTGTGATTTGAAAATTGAAGATGAAACGAAAAAGCGACACTTAAAAGAGACAAACATATTCGTATTAGGATTTAGCCTGCGAGAGAATGAGATAGAATACTTATAATTTATATTTGTCTCATTCTCTCGTCGGCTACTTTTTTGAAGTTTCACTTCTGCCGTGTGTGAATTGCACACACACACTTTTTTATTTTAGTTCTGGTGTTTGCAGTAACGAGCCTTTTTGCCATTAGTGTTGTGACTTCTTATATTTCGAAATTGATTTACTGTATTTATGATTAATTTTATAAGTATGGTTACTTGACATGGTAAAGAGCACGCAAGCTGACTTGCAACTTGCAACTACTTTGTATACGCATAAAAATTACGTAGGTACCTCTCAAGTCTCAGGGGAGAGCTTGCTTTCATAGATTACGTTATTTTTCTACTTTTTTTGCAATGAAATTAAATAAGCTCTACATAGGTACATATACCTACACGTAAATGGCGTGCAAATGGATACTCATACTCCAGGTCAGAACCACTTAAGAAAAAAACAAGTAGGTAATGAAAATAGGCGTGCTACTTTAGTCGTACGCAAATCCTAAACTAAGTAACATCTAACAGTTCCAAATTTTATTAATGTAAAGCCCACGAGAAACTTTGTGAATAAAGGTTTCGTACCAATAAGTAACATACTTACTCAGAACCTAAGAATTATAAATGTGTATATATTTATTTATTTTGATTCGAATTCACGACTGAATCGATATTTGAAGTCGTGGATAAAGAAAGTACTACAAATACAAATACGTAATCCTAGGTAAGGCTGCTTTCCCGGTAGGTACCTGCGTATGAATAATAATGAGCTATTACACGGTAATTCTTCACCATTATGTATTTAAATAATTTTTGAATTTGCATAAACGATTTGATTCTTAGTTGCGCCTTTCGCGTGATGTAGACTGGGTAATAATACAAAGTTAAAGTACCTAAATACATAAAATTATTAAATGTAGCCTCAACGGTGATACTTGTTTAAACCGACTAAGTCCGCGTGGATTGAGATTTTGGAAAAGTCTCATGGTAACTGATTTTCCGGGATAACAATTAGTCATTCCTCCTGAAACCTATTACTGTACCAAACGTCAACATCGGTTGTAAGTACAAAGGCCGTGAAAGGGTACTTAGCAGACGGGCAGACATACTGTCGTATTAATTAAACTTTAGCATGGTATATGGAAAAAAATTATGTAGGTAAACATATCTTAATAATATAATCAAAATTTTGAAGTTTGATTACTCTGCATTGTGCTACGCTTCGTAGCACCTTCGTAGCATAGTTGTAGAACAAGTGCAAGCGCCCAAACTTATGCTGAGATCTATAGAGCGTACTTTGACTTGGCTCAAACTTTACTTAGAGTTAAAACGAGATGGACCTATGTGAGTAATATAACTCTGTCTCGTTTTAACCCTATCTTAAGTCCAAGCAAAATCAAAGTTCGCTCTATAGATCTCACACTTAGTAGGACAAAAGCTTAGCATTATGTATTGTAGAGTACCTATCTATACTTTAGTACGCCACAATATCTACCTAAAATAAATTACCTGAATATAACCACAAAAGTGTGGGGTGGCATCAATAAACAGCCAATAACGGAAGTGCTATTAACCATTAACCGTGAAAACCAGCCAAATTTGAACCTTATACCTTATGTACAAAATATATTTTGCTTCGTACGTATGGTTAAACAAACTGTCAGTGACAACCGGTGACTGACACTGTCTTAATAATCGCGCATCTTTGTGATTGGCTAACGGTCTAGTGAGTGGAGAACGCCCAGAGCTACCCGCCCAGCATCGCGTTGCTTGGCAACCCCAGTTGTTGATCATGGTAATGTCTCCACTTCACATTAGTCTAACGCACCGCCCAACTTGTTCGGCGAGAGACGATCAAACCTCTTTTACAAACTCGATGATTCCCGCGACTTCGTCCGCGTGGATTAAGATTTTTGATTTCTGCGGGAACTCTTTAATTTTCCGGGATAAAAAGTAGCCTATGTCCTTCCCCGGGATGTAACCTACCCTGTACCAAATTTCATCAAAATCGGTTGAGCAGATGGGCCGTGAAATTGTAGCAGACAAACAGACAGACATACTTTCGCATTTATAATATTAGTATGGATAGTATGGATTTCATCATGATGCTCTGTTTGTACGAAATCCCACATCAGTCGTTATGCCGGCCAGCTGGTCGGTCAGCAGCTGGCAGCCAGTAAACAGCTAAAAGCTAAAAGGCAGCTCAAGAGTAGGTATATTATCGCGGTCAAGCCGTACCAAAAATACCTAGTTTTCCAACAGGTAGGTACTTATTAAAGAAAATTTGTTAATTTTTACTCAGTTGGAAATACCATAGGACGATCTTTCATGTCGCTATTTGGGTCAACGCGTTCAAACGACCTTCGAGTTTTGTTTTTTATGTCATACCTATTTTCTTTTTTTGATTCCGCGGCCTTGGTCCAAATAGAACGCAAAGTAGGTACCTACTCCAGCTGTAACTTAGACGTTTGGTGCGTGTTTGATTCCTAAATTCATAAGCAATATTAATTAACAATATTGAGGGCCTAGGCCGCTGGCCGAGTTGCCTAGTGGTGACAACGCATATCAGTCGATTGCGATTGTTAATATATAAGCAACGTTAACCAAAGTCGGTAACTGAATGGGTGTTTGGCCTTTTCGGCTCCTCCGTGCCTCGGATAGCACGTTAAGCCCGGTTCGGTTCCGGTTATTATCACAAACATCTGATTTAAATAATCGATACAAAAAACTCAAGAGTTTAATACTCTTAGTCGAGTCGTAAACGGAAGGACATGGGTTATCCCAAGAAAACTCCTACCAATATGTGATTAATGGAGAGAAGTATATTAAAGTGGCGCAAGGGTTCTTGGTGTTGGTGTTGTGTTATGGTGTTCTCGAATTGTGGTGGACTATACTCAAATACTTCTCATTCAGAGACTAGACTCGTGCTAGTAGGTACGACTTTCAGTTGCACAGGTTTAGGTTTCTTCGTAATACACCCTCCAAGCTGCTACTAAGTAATTTTGTATTAGAATGGATTTTTTTTAAAAAAAAATCTGTAATTGTTTTAAATCTTAAGTCAAAAATAAATGCCTTCTAAATGATTATTATTAATTAGATAAGAGTTTTCCAACAGATGTAAAAGCAACATCCTCTGTTAGGTTTGAGTTTGGTTACTATCTTAAACTATCGTTTAAAGTTTATATGTATAACGAGCAAACGAGCAGGCGAGTCACCTGATGGTAAGTCATTACCGTCATTGCCCATGAACATTTGCAGCACCAGAGGAACCGCCAATGCGTTGCTTTTGAGATATTTGTTTATCCGTCCTTTGAAGCCCCCCCCTCCATATTATAATCATGAGGGAACACAGAAAATGGAAGCTGGTTCCACAATTTGCGGGTACGTGGCAGAAATTACGTTTGATATTTAGTTGCCGATTTGACTAGTTGTAGTTGTCAAGTACCCAAATTCTGTGCATCGTAGAGCTATACGCTCCCCCCTGTTGCCGTTGTCACCCCGCACCGATGCTGTCGAGACGTCTCCGTTGTATGACTCATAGGAAAGAACGTACCTGATACCTATCTCCTTTTTTATGCCACTACTAGTTAGCCCTTCATCTGATGGTGTGATGATAGCAGGCTAATGATAGGGGTACGGCAGTGATACATATTAAACCTATACCCCTAATAGGTTTCTACACGGCATCGTACCAAAACGCTAAATCGCTTGGCGGTACGTCTCGAGTGGTAACTAGCCACCGCCGAAGCCACCAAGCCAGACCGCACAGATCCCTAGATAGTGATAGTAGTGTCATGATTTTCTAGTTTTATATTCTGTGGAACGACATTCGCAATAAATATAAGGCCATAAAGGACTTGAATCCAGGGCCGTAAAATAAAATAATTAAAAAAGGGGGAATTCTGAGGGCCAATGGGGGCGCTTCCCGCCAATGGGGCGCGAAGGACGAAAAGAAAATGTGAGGGAAAAAGGATTGTGAAAAAGAATTAAATTTAGGTACTCTAGAATGTGATATGATCGGAAGGAATAAAGTATATTAATGAGTATATGTAAATTAAAACCCAATGTTTTAATTTACTAAAAGTAGGTACCTTAAGCATCGTGTAATCTGTTTTTATGCCAGGTTATTTTTCTCAAGATACATACCTAGTAGTAATAGGTAGTTCTAAAAAATATATATGTAACACGTCGTCCCTTGTATTTATACCTTTATACATAAGTTATATTATGGGTTTTGTGAGACTTACACGATCAAAATAAGGGCGCACGTAAGTGTTCGTGACACAAACAAGCGTATCATAAGCGTGGCATAATGATCGACTGTTGATAGAAAGTGTTATATTTCATATGTGATAGAGTTCCTTATTGTTAGAAGAATACAATAATCTTAAACGTGATAGCAATTTGCTATTTTGACCACAGGAATGTAAATAAGACATCTATGACACGGCCCATTTTATTAAAACAAAGTCCAAATATAAGAAAAAGAACATTTATACTTAATATACAAAAATAGTATACATAAGTATATAACATGCTGACTAATGTTAGGTTCTCTGGAAAATTAGTGTGCAGCATTTTTCTGTTTCTTTGATTTTTTAGAAGTTTTCTCTTGTTCTACAACTTCTAAAGATTCACTTTCACGATCTCTGCGTTTCTTTTTTGTCTTCTTTGACCTTTCTTTTTCACAGATGCTTTCAATTATTGAATCATTAATATTTTCAACTTCTTTAGGTTCATTTTCATGATTTTTGCTTTTCTTCTTTTTCTTTTTTGGGATTTCTATGTCCACATTGTTTTTAAATATTTTACTCTTTTCTGAACTTTGGCTGTTCTCTATATCTGTAGAAATATCTATAACTGCTAAATTTACAGCTTCTTGGAGATCGTCAACACTTTCTTTGCATTTTTTCTGTTTCTTATTTGGTATTTCTATTTCGTGAGTTGTATTTCTATACTCGACAACTGTAGAAATATCTTTATCAGGTCCGGTTACAGAACTATTTTCATGTTCTCGTTCTTTGTGTTTTTTCTTTCTATCATTAGATATTTTTGTTTCATCATTATTATATTCAAATGTTTGGGTTTTGGAACTTTCAGGTTCCTCGAAATATTTACGTTTCTTTTTCTTTTTTTTAGTATGAGTTTTAAAATCTTCTGATATATCCTGTGTAAGACTGGAATCGCCATTATTTTTAGTAGTTTTTATTGAGTTTTCATCTGCCTGGTCTGCAGTTGTATCCATAAATGTATCTATAATACGTTCAACGCCTTCATCTTTTATTCTAGACTTTTGTTTTTTCTTTTTTAAATCTGGACTATCATCACATTGATTATTTTTTTCATTTATTGCACCACTATTAGTTTCTTTCTGCGAATCCACGTAGTGAATGGAGTTTTCATTATCTTTATTCCGTTTCTTCTTCTTACTTTTCGGAACATGATTTTCACCATTCATACCTTCAGAGAGCCCTTTAGGATTAGTTACATATTCTGTACTATGAGATTCACTAACTCTATGTCTCTTCTTGGTTTGCTGTTTTTCTTGATCATTATCGTTAGTGTCAAATTTTTCACAGTTTTCATATACATGATTATTATTATTAGTCTTATCTTTTACTTTCTTGTAAATTTTATCTTGATCGTTGGCGACTTTATTCTCATCCTGCTGATTTTCGGTATCTCTTAAATCTCTGTCTAAGACTGCTAAAAAGAAACCAGTAGTAAAATCGCTGTCAGTTTTAGCGTAAAGGCATCTAGTGCCCATACTTCCATACATTCCCGAACCAAAGTTATTCCACTGGCCCTTAAGAAGCTCGCTTACATCTTTAACTCTCCATTTAGCTCTTGAAGCTTTAACGATATTTGTGACTACCCTCTCATTTTCTTCAGGGAATATCGAACATGTGCTGTATACGATTCTTTTCGCGTTCGGAAATGAATTCATTGCGTGTTTCAAGAACTTCTCTTGTAAAGAAGTTAGATTGGCCATCCGACTTTCTTCAACGTAGTTGTGCACGCTGAGATCCATACCTATTAACGCGAAATACACTTTAGTTGAATATTATTGAATGGTTAAGAGAATTAAGAAAATGCTATAGAAGTTTTCTCCGTTTCTCGTACGTCAGCTACATTATTTCGCAAATTCAATATAGAGATGATTTATAAAAAATAATAGAGCTCACCAGATCCTGAACAGCTCGGATCAAGAAGAATGTACTCCACGTCATCCATATCGCCCCTCCTGATTTGCAGCGAGTCTTTGTGAAGAGTTTTCACGCACTTGGAGCCAGTCGCTTCCACAAATTCGCATAGAGTCTGATATCTTTTATCATCTCTTTCCACTGCATAGATTTTACCCTGTAATTTGAAAAAATAACAACAATGTTTCATGTATCAGGTATCTTTAGGGTTACTGTGAAAATTTGCTATTATCAAGTATGTAGTATCTCTAATGACAATGGCATATGTAAAAATGTTTGTTTTAAAGGTATCAGTATCTACCCTCAAAAAAATTACAGCTAGCTTTCAAAGTGTCGTCATGCAAAAAAATCGTCATCTTTAAAGGCCACTCCTTATCCATCTCTTATGTACCCATATAATGCGAATAAAGTATTTAAATTTGAAAGTATTCTTAACAAATTTGAAATTCACAGAAAGTGGTCTAAGGACACAACGAAAGGGAAAATTCCTAAAACCATGAACTTAAATCCTGTTTGGCAATATTCCAATGGTCTTAACCAATAGTCGATGTGAGTATTTTTAACACCTTTCTTTTGCCTAATAAATAAGATACTAGCTGATGCCCGCGACTTCGTCCACATGGATTGAGGTTGGATTTTGGTTTCCGCGGGAACTCTTTAATTTTCCGGGATAAAATCTAGCCTGTGTTATTCAAGATTATAATCTATTTCTGTGCCAAATTTCATCCAGATCTGTTCAGCCGTTCTGGCGTTATTGAGTAAGAAACATCCATCCATTCCAAACTAACGCATTTATAATATTAAGTATAACCATGTTAAAGTATCGATTAAAGCAATACCGTAGTTCAAATTAATGACTCCACAAGTATTTCATACAAAATTCTTTAGCAAGCACGCGGTTTGACGTTTGAAAAAAATTGCTGATTTGACTAGCTGTTGTCAAATACCTATCTATACTAATATTATAAATGCGAAAGTTTGGATGAATGGATGGATGTTTGTTACTCAATCACGCCCCAACGGCTGAACGGATTTGGATGAAATTTGGCACAGAGAAAGATTATAGTCTGGAATAGTACATAGGCTACTTTTTATCCTGGAAAATTATGGAGTTCCCGTGGGAACCAAAAAACTTCAATCCACGCGGACAAAGTCGCGGGCATCAGCTAAGTAGTATTCGATATTCTTACCTCATTTCTCATATAAGCTGCAAGCTGCGTAGTCTTCATACCGGGCGCAGCACACATGTCCAACACAACGCTACCCGGCGGCGGCGCCAGTAGGTGCACAGCCAAAGCAGTCGCCTGGAAAAAAAATCAAACTGGGTATTTGATAACTATTCAAATTTTTTTTTGTTATTATTAAATGGAGGATCTCCCAAAAGTCGTAACATCCAAGTCCAATGTTATTTTTATGCTTAAAAACCATTTTAAACTATCGATTTACATAAAAAGTGCGTCGAATTTTGTTCAGTATTTCATACAACATCCCATCCCATTCCATATAAACTCAATTGCAAATAAAAATCATCATCATCATCATTTCGAAATGAGAATGGTTTGGCCATATTCCACCACGCCTACCAGTCGAAAGGTTTCACCTATTGTGCATTGGTTTCATACACCTTCGAGAAAATTAAGAAGAACTCTCAGGCATGGAGGTTTCCTCACAAAATTTTACTAAAGCTTATATTAGCTTTACCTACCACTTGTATTCAACAGTGAACAATGTGGACTTTTTGCCCTGTTACAGATAATATTATCATAACAGGACTCAGGCTCTTAATACAAGGAACAAAACGGTTTGAAATAAGTCAGCCATTCTTTGAGAAACACCCTGAGTTCAAGTAGTGTAATCAGCCACGTCGCCGTGAACCGATAGATGTCCTCAGTTAGACATAGGGTCGTTTACCTTCCACAGTCAGTCTCATGCCTCCTGGATGCAGCGGTTCCTTTGACACTGACTTAACTGTCACCCTAGTGGATGGTCTGCCAACTCTACACTTTTCGATAAATTGTTCTCAACCGCTAACAATAATGTAAACAATAAAGCTTTTATTTATTTATTCCATTGCAGAATCGCAACACTGTCTCCGGTTCTTCGAACTACGTGCTCCACCCATTAGTGTTGCAACTGATGAAGATTGGCCCTGTCTATATGTTTGTTTAAATTGAAGGTAGTTTACCTTATCCTGCAAAACAATCTTGCTCTCTTTATACAACTCATGGTCATGCATCTTTATGCGAGGAGAGAATATGAAGATAGTCTTCACGTGGTAATCCTGGGTGAAGTCATCCTCTGTCAGGCGTTGTACTTGTTGAAGATAGTCATTGTAGGAACCTGACGTACACCTGATGAATTTGAAACCCTCATCTTGAAATGCTCTTATAGCATCCGAGGTTGTTAGAAGATTCGTGTTAATGCGGACATACCGGGGCTTGCGAACTATTAAAAAGGAATTATATATGTACACTAATGTATAAAATATATTATATCAGAATGATTATTTGAAAAATACATTAAGTTCCTTCCATTTTAACATTTTTTTTATTCTACTACAAACACAGAATACATTACATTGTGAATGGGCATCTTCTGGGTTCTGTTCCATCCCAAACTTGATCACTTGATCGCTTTGCACTAAGCATAATTGTTGTCAAGAGCAAGCCTATTTTGCAATTTAAAAAAAATGTTCATGCAAAAAAATATTTTAAAGATTTTTGTAGCCCATGAGAACTTTATGATTTCCTGGGACAAGTAGGTCCATATTATCTGAATTACAAATCATCTTTTTACTGCATGACATTGAAATTAGTTTATACAGATGGAATGTAAAAAGGTAACACACTATTTTACATGGAGAGATTAAGGTATGGTTAGAGATACAAAATAATTAAATAATAAAATACATTTCTGTCTTCCTCTATTTATTAGCATAAAATATATAACTTTCTAACATGTTTTTGGTAATAATACTCAATACACTCCGGAATGTCATCAAAATATTATAAGCTAATTAACTAATCCTCCTTATTAAGCGAACTCTTCTCATTTGTAGGTTTATATGAATGCTGATCTATTTCATTGCCATCATCGTCATACTCTTTTTCGTGATATGCTTTGTATGCATACAAACATATTATTAAGTTAACAACTACAACAGCTGACACCACCGACCAGACTGTCCTTATGAAAGTTTCGATGGGATAGTAATCAGTTAGTATGTGACGCATCCCGAAAAATGCGACAAACGGCAATGTGAACATGGCTACACTATAGAGAAATAGATTTGCTAGTGCAAGTGCAGCCAGCTGTGTTTGCCTCGGTATAAGAGGGCCCTCAGTATTTTCCGCCATTTCGTCAAACGTGTCGTTTTCTATAACGCAGTGTTAATCTGTAAAAGAAAAATTACCTTTAGGTTTCGCATCGTCTTGAACTTCAGGTATCAATTTCTGAAATTGGTCTTTATATGATAATATCGTTTGCACTGGTTTGCTTTCGCCCGGCAATGTCTTTTTCCCGTAAAGAAGTTCTGCAGTGAGAACTTTTGCCAGCCAAGGATTCAAACGTGGTTCATTCACCAATATACCCGTGCTTTCAAACAATCTTTCGATATCAACGGCATGTTTAATAGTTTCATTGATCAGTGCGTAAAGCACATCAATTCTCTGTAAATATATAATACCCGTAAAAACACAAGTATCTACTTTAACACAAGTTTAGACTAAAACTCTAAACAACGTTGATTACTTACAAAATGCTTCAGTTTGTCGTCGTATAATAAAGTTTTGAAGCTACCACCTTCTTCAGTAACCTTCTGAACAATTTTTGCTGCTATTTTATAATTTCTTGGAACAGTAATTGAATGCTTAAACATTTTAATTATTCAATAAACAAAAAATAAAAATAAACTATTTGCAGTTTGCATTTTCATCCATGCATGCTTTGTGCATGCTCTAAAAATCAAAAACACCGATCAAAAATCAGAAACAGAGACAAGACTGTAATCAAAATCCAAAAAAAAGATCATGATCTAAACCAGAGGCAAGTTAACCAGAGATCTAAACGATACCGAAAGATAAATCACGAGGTAAACGTCATTTGTCAAAGTCATTACCACAGAGTAATTACTACTACAGACAGTCCCACGGCTGTGCACAGGCCTCCACTTCCGAACATTGAATTCAAATAGCTGAACAGCGTTCAACTAATATAGCAAAACATTTAGTTAATATCTACGTAACGTAATTTAGTTAGTAGTACGTAACGTACGTAGTTCGAATAGCTGAACTGTGTTCAGCTACGATTGTCAAACGTTTGGTTATTATCTAACAAACGATCAGTTCAGCGTTCAAACAGCGTTCAGCTAATCTAGCAAAGCATTTAGTTAATATTTACGGAACGTACAGTTCGGATGGCTAAACGGTGTTCAGCTGCTATAATCAAACGTTTTAAGTTTATTTACTAAATGTATTTAACTAAATATTGTTAGTTAGGATTAGCTAACTGATTAGCAGTCCCCTTTCTAACTAAATAAATCAGTAACTAGAGTCTGGCTAACGAAAGTAGAGACTCGAATTATTTGCAAACTTTTTATATGGCAATACTCAACTACATTTTGCCCTAACAAGATGGCGGTTGTCTGTGGTTGTCGGTGATTTGCAGTGATTAGTTGTGATCTTGTTTACGAGCATTTACGCGTTTAAGAATGAATAAAACAATTAAAAGTGGAGTGCGGAAGATGTTGTTTTGCATGATTTCCAAATTTGAAGAAAAACAACGAGAGAAAGATGCAAAATTCAAACAAAAACAAGATTGTTTACGTGTTGTGTTAGATTTTTAAGTCAGTATGACGCATTATTTTGATACTTTGTTTGTATATTTCTCTTTTTAAAAAACTATATCTCTATTTTCATCCACATTCATTATACATTTCATTAAACACCTTAATAATACCTACTAAATGCAACTTCCAATTAAATGGTTATTTTTCATTGGTTGTGGTAGGTAAGTAAATGTTACATTTATTAATTTGTAACACAAATTATTTTCTTTGACAGAAAATCTGGAGGATGTAGCAGGAGTCGATGAAATAGTGAGAACTATTGAAAAACTTACTGATTTAGAGCAGAATGACAGGATGAGAACCCAGAATCAGTACTTGGAAGAAATAGCTTCAATTACTGGTAATTTTTTACTAAGCACAAGATTTATACACAAGAAATATAATGTATAATAATAATATAATTTGCTATTGTCAATACTGTACCTAATCGTTGTTTAATCATTCTTTACAGGAGTAAGTGTTGCAACTTTAAAAAGAATAAAAAAGGAAGGTGCGCTAAATGATGGTGTGTGGAATACCCCAGGAAAAAAACGGCCCCATAAACCCACAGTGTCTAACTTAGATAGTTTCGACATAGATGCTATTCGCAACAAAATCAATGATTTTTATATTGTCAGAAAACAAGTTCCTACATTGAGGACACTGTTAATGGAATTAAAAGAAAGCATAGGATTTAATGGATGTCGGGAAACTCTTCGCCGCGTACTACTAGCTAATGGTTATGAATTTAAGAAAAACAAGAATGAACGTTCAATATTAATTGAACGTTATGACATATCTGCCTGGAGACATCGTTTTTTACGAACCATAGCTTTGAAACGTTCAGAAGGAAAGCCAATTATTTATTTAGATGAGACCTATGTCCACAAAAACTATAAGCCCAAGAAGTCTTGGCAAGGTCCATCTACGAGTGGTGCAATTGAAAATATTTCAACGGGAAAAAGGTACATAATTGTACATGCTGGATCAGAGAAAGGTCCTGTGCCAAACTCATTGTTAGTTTTTAGCACAAAATCGACAATGGCGGACTACCACCATGACATGAATGCTGCAAATTTCAATAAATGGTTACAAGAAAAGCTCATACCCAATTTAAATGAGCAGAGTGTAATAGTAATGGATAATGCAAGTTATCATTCCGTCATTGTTAATAAAGCTCCAACAACACAAAATCTGAAAAATGAGATAAGAGAATGGCTTACTTTCAATGATATCCGGTATGAAGATTACCACACAAAGGCAGAGCTGCTATGTTTTGTAAAGCAGCACACACCAGATCCAGTATACAAAGCTGATGAACTTTGAAAGCAGAATGGTCATGAGGTTTTGAGACTTCCTCCCTACCACTGTGATTTAAATCCTATTGAGCTTGTATGGAGTTTGGCTAAACGTAAAGTGGCAAGTAAAAATGTAGCCTTGACTACAGTAGAGTTAGAAAGAATGATTAAAGAGTCGTTTGAAAGCATTACATCAGAGGATTGGAAGAAAATGTGTGATCATGTCATGCATATTGAAATTAAATACAAAGAAAGAGATAGATAGAATTACTGAAGAAAATTTAGAAAGTTTCATAATCAACGTTGGAAATAGTGACACCAGTGACTCTGATGAATCTTTGCAGATAGAAGCTTTGGATTCAGATTTTGACTATAGTGACTAAAATAAATTATTATTGAATATTGTTGTTTTTTCATTCAGGCAGGTGGTAGGTTTTCTAAAGTATCAAATTAGGTTACTCCAGGTCTGTCACACTAATTTTGAGTTTGCCATACTAACAATTTTTAAATTTGCCGCTCTTTTCCAGTCTCTACTTTCGTTAGCCAGACTCTAGTAGCTAATTTTTAGTAATTAACTACAAAACTTTTCTTTCAGTGTAGAAAAGCCCTACTCAAGGAAAGTCTACCTACCATTTCCCGGTAAAAAATCTAGATTAGACTGTAAGGGAGAGAGAGAGGGAATTAGAGCTTAGACCCACCACGCTGCTCCAATGTGGGTTGGCGCCAGTATATATAATGTACTCTGTGGTTGGCGCGCTTTAACGACTATTATCATGTTAGTGATAGAGTCTGGCTAACGAAAGCGTGTCCTGGAGTTTTCTTATAAGTTTTCATATGGCAACATTATTAAGCTGTCAAAGGCACGGCAAAGTCTATGGTTGCTGTTTATTATAATATATTTTACTCTTTGGTTGCTGTTGTGGCTGTTGTCTTCTGCATTTTGTACTGTTAATTGTTTTTCAAAAATAATTTCTCTAATATGGGAAAAACAATAAAAAGTAACGTGCGAAAGCTGCTACATACTATGATTAGTAAGTTCAATGAACAACAAAAGGAGAAAGAAGTTGTTTTCCAAGAAAAACAACAATGTTTAGATACGATATCGGGTTTTTTAGGTTAGTATGACTTTATAATGTTGATCCTTGTTGGCTGATTATTTGATATATTTACAATATGATGATAACTTTTCTTATGTTTATAGATACTCTTGAAGATATTCAAGGACTCTGCGAAATTAAAAGCGTTGTTGAAACGTTAAAGAATTTGGAGAAAAAATCTTTAATAGAAACTCAGACCAAGTACTTAGAAGAAATATCTTCACTAACTGGTATGTACCTGCATTGGTTTGGAGTGTTTTTATTTGTTTTTTCAATTTCACAAAGTATTGTTACATATGTATAACTATTTTGGTACCTACATCATTAAATATGTATTTTATACTTTGTTTTGCAGGGGTTGGTGTCACGACACTAAAAAAAAATAAAAAAGAAGGATCTGTGAATGAAGGGATGTGGAGCACTCCAGGAAAGAAACGCCCCCATAAAAATTCAGTGTCGGACTTAGACAGCTTCGATATTGTTGCAATACGTAATAAAATCAATGAGTTTTATGTTGTGAGAAAGGAAGTCCCTACATTGAGAATATTGTTAGAAGACTTACGTTCTAGCATTAATTTTAGTGGATGCAGAGAAACCCTGCGTAAAATATATATCTAATGGGTATGAGTTTAAGAAAAATAAAAATGAACGAACGGTTCTTGTCGAACGTTTTGATATTGCTGCTTGGAGACATCGATATCTTTGAGAAATCGTGATGATGACTCCACTGATACAGAAGGATCTTTCGAGGTTGAATTTTTGGTCCCTGATTTTGAGTATGATGATTAAACATAACTAAATGTCAAGTATAAATATTTTACTTGTGTACACAAATAAATAAATCTACATACTTTTAACGTTTGTTTTAATTTAATAAACAAGTATCAAAACATTTTTCCCCTACTATAGTTAGTAATACCATATAAAGATTTTTTGAATTTTCCGCGTTTTCTCAGGTCACGCTTTCGTTAGCCAGACTTTTAATAACCGGGACCGACGGCTTAACGTGCTCTCCAAGGCACGAGGGTGAAACACCACCGACTTCCTAACTCCGGGCTAGTACTAAGAATTTCTAGTCAGAAAAACCCAATACTCCATTATGGCCCGACTCGAACCCGGGACCTCGTCGGCTGCAGTCGAACGTGCCAACCACTAGACCAACGAGTAATTACATATCATATTATAACTAGTCAAAATCCGCCTTAAGTCTATAATCAACTTAACATAGCGAGAGATCAGTTTGTTTGCGCCCACCCATAATATAAATTGGCACGTTTAATTTTAATCTGTGATGTGTGACCATAAACATTTTATTTTGACTTTTTTTAACTTGAGGCTAGTGATGCGAGCTTGCAAGGCATACCTACACTTTTAATCGATTCCTTTTCGATTAATCCATACTTCCATATCTATATTAATACTATTATAAAGGCGAAAGTATGTCTGTCCGTCTGCTACGCTTTCACGGTCCCGATTTTGATGAAATTTGGTACAGCGATAGTTTGCATCCCGGGGAAGGGCATAGGCTACTTTTTATCCTGGAAAATTAAAGAGTTCCCGCGGGAATCAAAACCGGACGTCGCGGGCACAATCTAGTAATTAATAATTATTATGTACATTGTGGATTTCAACTTCAACTAAACCATACTAATTATTCACATATGTTTATTCACACAAGTAAAAACAATTGAATATTTTGTTTTCTAGTAAAGTAATCAAAGTGAACTAGCATATGAGTAGAAACTTATCTGTTTGCTCTGTGTTTAGTCTCAACCCCCATTGTAAAACAAATATGTCTCTATTAAAGCAAAGGATACAAATTAATAATTTTAGGCATTTAAAAATTACTTCCAATTTTTTCCGCAACATGGCGAGGTGTCCTTTTTTCTGGTCAAGCTATACTATTATTCGGCTGAGTCCAACAGTTCAATATCCATCATTGATCATTCGGTCATTCGGAAGATCCATCACTAATCATTTAATCAAATGCAGAGACAAGTAACTTATAGAATAATCAAATGCTAACACATCTTTGATTTTTATTTACAAATTACTGAATATATTGAAGTTAATGACTTGTGTGATCTTCTGAAAATTACAAAAAGCTTCGATTTCATGTGCAAGATTAAGTGATTAAATTAATGTGGTAATTTGTGTTTAGGTACAATATTTTGACCATTGTTTGTGTAATAACATTGACAGTTTCATTTCGAATGGCGATATTTCCCCAATACAAAATACCAGGAAATTCTATGATTCAACACCGTCGCATTGATATCGGTGACTAATGTTTACTGCATGTGGTTTAAATTTTTTACAGTTAAAAATACAAACTATGCGAAACAGGAAATCGGTTGCAATTGCTAGGATGTTGTGGATGCGTTGAAAATCTTACGAGTTGGTTTAAAATCACCTAAACAATGGTTCCTGCACCTAGCTGTCCCTTAACATGGGACTATTGGACCGCCACGCCGTCAGATTACGTGGAGCTAACATGCCTGATGCCAAATTCCATATTCCTCTCTTTGAGAGTAAGTTGGAATGCAACACTGCATGGTGTGAAAGAGGTAAGCATTCGAATTTCGAACAAATCTTGGGATGACTCATGTTTCATTTGCAGGAGAAGTAAGTAGGTCAGACTGTTGTGTAATGTGTTGTTCAAAACACAGATAAGTTGACTATTAGTTTTTAGAAAGTAGATCATATTGTTTACACATGCTTTTTATAGTGAGTTGATGGATATCTTAATGCTAGTGTAAAATTCTACTTATATGAAAAAAGAAATGACAGTCATAAACATATTGCTCAAGTCGATCAACAAAAAGTGTAACTTAGTAAGTATAACTTTAAAAAAAATTTGAAGTACTTAAGTATCTCTGTCTCAGAATTTAAAATCATTAGCAAAAGATTTTATTAAGTATATTTAGCCAAAGATTTAGAACATAGAAAAGTATGGTCAAAATCAATTCGGTTTAAGAGATAAGCTGAATTTTATCAGGCAATTTGAGGCTACTTTTAATCCTAATAGGGTGATATGGTTCTACATATGATGTCTATGGTTAGGGCTAACTGCTGTCCCGTCAGACCTCAATATAATGCTTCCAGCTATTATTATTGTGAAAGTATTTGTTGGTCTGTCCTTCAACAACATCACAAGTTTTGCCTGGTGGGAGGCTTCAGCCGTGGCTAGTTACCACCCTATAAGCAAAGACACCGCCAAGCAATTTAGCGTTCTGGTATGATGCTGTGTAGGGGCTACCCTACCAAATTAGACTGCAGTATCACTTACCATCAGGTGAGATTGTGGTCATGAGCTAATTTGTAAGTAGTAGTATAAAAAACAAAAAAGCAACAGAGCATCCTGTTTTTTGCATGGATATAATTAAAGACCTGGAGAGTGCCATAGGTTACTTTTTATCCAGGAAATTAAAAGATTCAAATTCAAATGTTTTTTTATTTACATAAACTTTTACAAGTGCTTTTGAATCTTCAAATGAATCTCCCACTAGTTCGGATACCAAGTATATTTATAATTACAGGAGCTATGGGACCTAGCAATGAAGCAGCCCCTGTTCGGGATGCTCCGGGAGATGTCAGGCTATGTGTTCCAGTTCATCAACTCCCTAGCAGTCCCCGAGGAGGTTGACGATGAGAACAAGAGGGTGCGAGACATCAAACCCGCTCTCGGAGTACTTATGATAATAGAGCGCTCCATACAGAGGCCTGGAGAAAACTTGTTGAACACACAGATCAGTCATTTGATAGGAAAAGGTAAATTACTAAATGATAGAATAAACTAAATTCTTAAATGAAAACTTAACTAGAAAAAAAACTAAAATCTTCATATTCAATTAAAATAATATAAATTATGTATTATTACAATATAAAATACTTAAATTTGATAAGTATTAAATTGTAGATAGATAGATAGATAAACTCTTTATTACACACACTTGAAACAAAAAGAATAAACACAATGTTAAAAGATAAAACATAACTGCAAAATTATTTGTATTAAATTTTTAAAAATTTATTAAGTACTTATGAATAATTGTATTTTATAATAATCTGCACACCATATGATTGGTAGATTGTGGCTTGATACTATGTGCTTTATTGTAAGAACTATGTAATAACCTGCAATCAGCAAAAAAATATTATGATTATGATGTTTTTTTACAGGTTTAAATGAATTTGATAATTTAAGAAGTTCAGAAGTCAATGACTTTCGGATGCGAATGAGATACCTAGCAGAAGATAGTTTACTGAAAAGAGCGCAGAGCACCCAGTTGGAGAGGCTGAGGTACCACTGTCCACCGAGATTAGCGGATCACCCCACTGTACCCACCACTTTAAAAAACCACCTTAACAACAACTGCTTCATACTTGTTACTAAAGTGGCCAAAACTGAGGTTAGTATGGTTATTTTTGTTTTTATAAATGTTTAGACAATTAATAATTGTGAAGTTTAGTCTGCCCAGTGTCCACTGAGAATAGTGGACCATCCCATTTCCTATAACAGCCACTTAAACAACAACTGCTTCATACCTGTCAGTAATATCGCCTAAACAAAGTTTAGTATACTCACCCAATTAAAGTAGAAAAATAACTATCTATACAAATATTATAAAATCAAATATCAATCAATCAAATCAATAAAATCAAATAAATATTATAAATGCGAAAGTTTGGATGGATGGATGTTTGTTACTCAATCATGCCCGAATGGCTGAATAGATCTGGATGAAATTTGGCACAGAGATAGATTATAGTCTGAAATAACACAAAGGCTACTTTTTATCCTGGAAAATTAAAGAGTTCCTGCAGGAACCAAAAATCCTCACACCAGTGGACAAAGTCGCAGACAATACCTAGTTGTACATAATAATTTAATTGGTTGACATGAAAATCTCAGCTCTCTAATACAAATAACATTGATGCAACCAGTATATGAAGACATTGCAGATTAGACTGAATCCACTACAGCTCATTAACGTCCCACTGCTGGGCACATGCCTCCACTTTTAGCTTAGACCCACCACCCTGCTCCAATGCGGGCTGGCGGCTCACTGCTCCAATGCGGGTTGGCAGTATCAGAATGAATGCACATACAAAAATATTCCAATATAACACCTTCTAATTTCTGTGTCTTTTTATTTATCAAGTGCATTCAATGATTACTTTTATTAATTTAACACTGTATTAGTTACTAGATTATGGCCATGACTTTGTCGAGGCAGGATAGCTTATGTCCTTCCACAGGATACAACCTATTGCTGTACCAAAATCAATTGAACAGATAGGCTGTGAAAGCATATCAGACAGACAGACACGCTTTTGCATTTAGAATATTAGAATGGATATTAGTATGGAAGTATGGATGCTGCTAAAACAATAAAAGAAGATTTATTATAATTATGTTTTTATTTATTAATCATGCTATTAGTATATATTTAAGAAACAACAATACATAATATAATTATTAATTAAATTGCCTGATATAAAATAATGTATGAAAATGTATTATGTGTGGGCATATGTAGCAATTTTGATTATTGATGAATTGATGGATGGATGGAATTGAGGCAAGCTGCGGTGTTCCGAATTCGGAAGTGAGTGTTGTTTTTTTATGTAATGACTAATGAATAATATTTATATACAAAAGTTTTTGAGAAACTTCAATAGACATCATAATGAAATCAGTCGACAGTAGAGCCTTCCTCCTGTTGCTCTTCCATGACTTCCTCTTCATCGTTCTCACCTTCTTCAATCCATTGCTTAAGAAGTTCTTTGGCTTCAGCCCTGCAACAAGAGAAAAATACAATGAATATTATACAGTGACTCTCCAGAATTTTTGTCGCAGTATAGCTAAGATAGATAGGACCTATCAGGCAGACAACAGGAATACTGGACTTTCGGTGAATTGGACCTTCCAGAAAGGTACAGAAGTTTCCCCTCAGAACGATTATCAATATTTCATAACTAATGTAGTTAAAAGTTCAGCGAAAACTGATATCGCGATTCGTGAAAATAAAGATTATGTGAAATATGTTCTTCGACGTCAGTTTCAAAATATATACAACCTCTAAATGTATCTGAAAGAAGGCTTCAATTTCTTGAATATGCACATGATAATTTCAACATTGAGTTTTCATTTATCGCTTATTAAAGTGGATGACAGGCGGCAAAATGGGGTATATGTTTCAAGATGGCGGCGTTTCTTGCCAGGATCAAGGTTCCTAACAGCTTTGTACTGTGGAAAAAGAGGCAGCAGGGCCCTCACTTGAGGGTTGAGGGGTTGCCAAAACACTTAACTTTCTTCAGGAGTAAAAGCTCCTTTATTGAGTCTCTTTAGTCTTGGAAGTGATGCCAGGATTACCACTCTCAGCTCTCCGTCGTCTTCCTCTGCTGCCACTTCCGGATCCTCATGCCCTGTGCCTCCCATGTACGGACAACCTTTCAGTATTAGAGTTTCCAGTGCAGGTAGGACCTTGACGTTAAATAAAAGCACAATATCATAATTTATTCGGCCTTGTTGTGAGTTTCGTCGGTTTAGTTTGCGTATTAGGTATGCTCCCAATCATAGAAATACTAGTACCAATGAAACAAAAAGATTTCTAAAAGGCAACCTTTTGTAAAATAATTTAAGGATAAACGGAACGGGGTAGTGTTAAAAACTTATAAACTCACCCTTAATTTCTTGACTTGTCTCGAAGATGCAACCCTACAGTTTCGTAAATTTAAGTACTGTAACTTCTTCAGTCCAGGATCGAAACCGTTTAGTAGCTTGATGGGATTATTTCTCACATGTAAAATTCTCAAATTAACCAGTGACTCTATTCCAACCAGACTGGTAATTCTATTTCCTGCCAAATATAAGCTGTCCAAATTTGGAAAGTCGAAATCTGTGATGTCTTGAACCAAATTGTACCTGAAGTCTAAACACTTTATATTTGGAATTTTAAAATTGAATTCTATTTTTTTTACTTTGTTATAACCCACTTCCAGCGTACACAATTCTGGTTGATATACATCGTGGACAGATGTGATGGAATTGTTATTCATTATCATAACTTGCATGTACTTCATTTTCTTTAGGGCTGCTGAGTTCAGTAAGTTGTTGTCGGCGTGGATTAATACTAGAAATGGTAGTTCGGTAACTTCTTGTAAGCTTTCTAGATCCAAGTTGTTATTAGAAACGTCCACAAACTGAAGGTGTTGGAAGGACTTGATGGCGGAAATATTCGTCAGATTCATACCGTTGCATGTCGCCTTTAAATATGTGTACCTAAAAGAAAGTGTTATTGAAGTTATTTCCACCGTGAACTTTTAGCTTTTCATTTTTTACGCAATGTGTTTAATGGACATTTGGGAAGGGACCTTAATTTAATGGTAAACAATGGAACTATCAAATAAACGTGGCACATAATTTGCTGAAGTATTGTTGCCGATATGAGTAAGCGTGAGTGAGACAGAGTACAGCTTCGCTTATGCCCCGCGAGATTGAATCCTCAAAAAAGATCTATGGATGTTATAGAAGTTGAGTAAAATAAAGCTTTTATAAAAGGATTAATATACCCGTCTCCCTCAGCAGTTTTCCCAAGTAGACTCAGTCGAACGCTGACCTCGGATCTATTCAGTCGTCTCTCCGGATAGAATATTTTCTGCACATTTTCTATTTCATGCTCCTCTTCCATTAAATCGCGTGCCTCGGCTGTAACTTCCTCTAACACTTCTGGTTCTGGTTCAACGTCATCTTCTTTTACAAGGTTAAAATGTGATTTTAACATTTTTGCACCTGTTTGTACGCAAACACTTAGGTATCGCGCGACGACAGCGTCGCCATGCCGTCAAAGACGAATCAATCTCCACGCGACGATAATACCTAGTTAATTGTGCTACTAGTGCAGTATAATGAAAATTACACTCGAGGCACCGAGAGTTTAATCTTTAATGCGCACGTGTATCATACAACATTTAACAATACATTTGGGAGTAAAAACTGTTTTTTTGAATGCTATTTCACATTAAAAGAAACTAACAAACAACAATCGCGCGCGAGATTCTGTAATTCGTACTGACTACTTGGTACTCTAAAATACCTCGACAAAGATGGTGGTATCGAAACAGCTGTTACTTTGTGTGGCGGCCATTATATTACCGCACTACTGATAGACTTTATAGTTTTAAAAGCGGTGAAGTAAGAGCCATTTTTTACGTGTAGCGTGTCTGCTATATCGCGCAACTTTAGTCGCACAGTTTTCCAGCGATATATCATAGTCCCCCTCACACTGTCGGCGCCCCGACGCCGCTAACTTAAGGCTGTCCTAAGGCTTCATGCACATGAAGTCTAAGGGTCTCACCCATCTATCCACGAATAATCGGCTTGAGCCAGTTAGAAAAAGCTTTGTGTATAGTTTTAAGAGTAAAAAAGAAGTTACCCGCCTCGGCCGACGCGATGCTACGGCTACCGGCGCGGAAACGGCGTTTTGCTGCGTTTACACTCTTAATGCCGCATACATAAAGCTCACATAAAGCTTTTCTGGAAAGCTCGAGCCGGTTCCGCGTCGATAGGTTTAGTGAGACCTGCTACCCTAATGAACTTTGCATAGATCGTCGCAGCAAGTTGTCGTACGTTAGCAGAATAATCATCATACCGTCGAATAAACGGGGTTCGCCCCGGTACAATTTCTTAAATTGCTTGGAAGGTGGTGCTTAAATTATTATATTTAAATTGCTGTTGTATCTATGAATAACTCGTCTTAAAACATAAATAGTTAATTGTATAAAGAAATGAACTTTCGCTGGAAAACGCAGGACCGTATTTTGTTAAAATTTATTTCAACAGCCAAAACCAATGTCAAGTATCACAGTGTCAGTGTCAAGTATCACAGGTTTTGTTGTAAAAAGTTTTTATTTTAATGCCGATAGCTAAAAGGAATTATTATTGTTACCGGTAGTTTCAATAAGTCTCTGGTCAAACCTACTCCTAGTACAAGCTTAAAGGATATTTAAACAGGCACTTTCACTGGATATAGGTACATCACAACTCAAAATCCTTCTGCCAAGTTTGTCTATCTGTTCACGCTTATCTCAGAAACTGCTGCATGAATTTCCATGCGGTTTTCACCAATCTAAAGACAGACTCGAGAAGAGCGTCTCTTTTGGTGTAGATATTCATTTGGGTAAATTATCAATTAGCCCAGCTATGATGATGATTGTTGAAACAGTCTGCAAAATTACGCAACGTGATAAATTCAAATGTTTCTATTAAAAAAAAACTTTTACAATTTCTTTTTCTAGTTCGGTTTGCTATAGTTCGGAATTCCATTCCTGCCGAGTAGTAGAACCAGTAAGAAACTCGGCAGTTGCTCTTTTTTAAAATATCAAAATTGCATAGCTGGAGCGAGTCAAATTCACGCTCTTTTATCGTTTAAATAATAAGCTTTTATATACGACTGCCTGAAAAAGGAGTATATTGTTTTCAGGGTTCATGTATGTATGTATATATGTGAGTTTGTATATTCCACCATAACTTCTATACGCCTGAACCGATTTTGATAAATGAGGTATCGTTAGAATCCCTAGCTTATTCCGGGTGACATAGGCTAGTAAAATTTAAAAAAAAATGGATGGGGTGACCATGGTCCCGCATTAAAGTCTAAAGTTGAAAAAAAAAATTCGAAAATATGATTATCTATATAATCATCATCTAGAAAATGATGAGTAGATTCTAAAAATATATAACACTATAGTTCAATATCCAGTGATTCAAGAAAAAATATCATTTAATAAAAATGTGAATAATATAAGATTCTATTTAACTAGATTCATTAAGATTTTTAACTTTGTAGTTCGTTGTTTGGCAGGGCAGTCGTGTTTTTTAATTTTTTTAATTATTAAAAGAGTATAATTTTAATCAATAAACTTGTGTAAAGGCATATAATGATATTTTTAGTGCTGCATAAAAAGTTGGATGTGCATTAAGGCTTTAAGAGATGACAAACTGCCTCAGTATTAGGATGTTAAGTCAAATTGTCTTAATAACTGATAGTTGAATCCGTAAAGAAAAAATATGTAACGGAAGATATAGGCTTAATAAACATTTCTACTGTAAAAAATGTTTACTTTTTTCAAACCCTCTTTCAGAAAAAAATCCCCAAAGATCTACTTTTGTCATACTTTGAAAATGTTCTGCAAAACGGCACAAGCTTTTTAATTAGTTCTTGCACACAAAAATCAGTCTTAAAAAATTACAATATTTTTAACGGCGAGTTTTATTTTTACTCCCTATAACATTCGTGTAAAGTAATTTTCCCCCGAAATTTTAGTATATTAGTGAGAACGTGGCTGCTCCGTCGCCCTGTAAACACCCGCGAGCCCTTCGGCAGTCCGTTTCGGGACATTGTCGAAGGTGAACTGCACGTCGGTGTCGAAGCGAATTTTTTAAAGTTAATTTTCGATTTTGAAGGGTTTATACTCATTTGTACATATTTAAAATTTTAGAAATACTTAGTTCAGTATTTATCTGTAAATTAGTAGGTGTAAATATTTTTTTTTTAAGAATTAAATTTTTTAAGTGTGCAAAGTAGGTGCAAAGACTAAATAAGGTTCTGTAGTGACAAGTGATTGTAAAAATTCAAATCAAGATGATTTTGATGAGGAACAACCTACCTGCACTCGCTACTTAAATTTTGATTGTTTTTAAAGCTAATAAGCTTTAACTTGAATAAATAACTTTGTTTTGATTTTTTTCCTCCGACCCGACGGAATCGATTATAATATTTTTGATGCAAAATTACTTACTAATAATATTAATGCTACTAATAACTAAAATACATACTAATAATAATTATAATGTATGCGTAAGTGTGTCTTTCTGTCTGTCTTTCTCAGATGTAAATGTGCCATTTTTGAATTCTAACAACTTTTGTTTTAGTAAATCGATTATGCTACCGAGACAAAATCATTTTGTCTACGACTGAGAGACTGCGGAAAAGCAAGCATTATAATTTCAGCGTGTATAATATGTATGTATGTATGTATGTATATTCTTTATTGTACACCACAAAAAACACAAAAGAAAAAGAACAAACATGAAAACTTAAAATGTAGGTACAATAAGGCGATATTATCGCTAACCAGCGATCTCTTCCAGACACCACTACAGCCCATTAACGTCCCACTGCTGGGCACAGGCCTCCACTCTCATAGGAGAGAGGGAATTAGAGCTTAGACCCACCACGCTGCTCCAATGCGGGTTGGCGGGCTTTAACGACTATTATCATGTTAGTGATAATAACCGGGACCGACGGCTTAACGTGCTCTCCGAGGCACGGGGGTGGAACACCGCCAACTTCCTAACTCCGGGCTAGTACTGAGACCTTATCGATAATATCATAATATGGAATCGAAATTCGTGATGACAAGCTGGGAACACCTGCACTCCTATTCTCTAACTCCGTGGCTATCA
Source organism: Erebia palarica (assembly GCA_964035005.1). Taxonomy (NCBI): domain Eukaryota; kingdom Metazoa; phylum Arthropoda; class Insecta; order Lepidoptera; family Nymphalidae; genus Erebia; species Erebia palarica. Next base: position 43,970,783 of record OZ035983.1, read on the forward strand.
TCATATATTAATTACCATATATTTTATATTCATCAAAATACATTACATAGTCATGGAAACATAATTACAACATGAATTTCAAAATGGCGCTAACTTTGTTAAATTTTGGTAACAGTTTCCTGTTTTGTGATCCCAGTAGGTCTAGGATGCGCACAACGAGATTATCTCGCGACGAGAGAGAGAGATATTGTCGTTGCCGGAAAATTTTTCATTTACCCTAACATGCACAAAATGCAGTATATTACAAGAAAAAAGTAGTCGACATGTAAAGGCTCGTAGAGAAAAATACCACAGATTAGAAATATTACTTTTATCTCTACTTTTGACGTAACGAGACAAGTAACCATGTTAGCTTCGGTAGACAGAGAGAGATAACGGGTAGACATAATTTTACTCGTAGTGCGCATGCTAGCTGTGTTGAAAGCCGTAAATATCGATTTTGAACGAAATCGGTCAATTAATAAAGAATTTCAAAATGGCACCGACTTTTTTAAATTTTGGTAACAGTTTCCTGTTTTGTGATCCCAGAAAGCCGTAAATATCAATTTTGAACGAAATCGGTTATTTAACAAAGAATTTCAAAATGGCGCTGACTTTTTTTTAAGTGACTGTGCTGAGAGCTGCGCATGACGTAGTACTGCACATACATTTTCATACCACAGGCTCATACATATGAAAATTGATTCTAAAGGAGTAAACTCACAAAAAAACTACGCAGCTCCGGCAAGTGGGCTTTATTGTGATCAGTTAGTACCTGATTCTCTAACTCCTCTCCCTGTACCCCACTCATCCCTCGGTGGAGGTAGCACGTTTCAAAACTTTTAGCTAGATGTCAACTATGGATAGTTCTGTAACACTAACTTGAACTACCTACATTTTAGCATTGATCCAATACAAAATATTATTTATTTATTTATTTTTATTATTTTTGTACAAAATATTGTCTTAAAACTAATTTTTAAAAAGTGGACAAAGGTAAAGCTTATCTCTAAAAAGAAATCTCTTCCAGTCTTCCTTGAAAGTGAGTAAGGTGAAATTGTTAAGTGGTATAGGTACAAAAATAAAATATTACTTGTACCTATACCTAAATCTGTGCCTACTACAAGCGCAAACAATATTTAGTATCGGATACGATATCGAACATTTCATGGCAAGGTTTCAAGGTAAAGCTAAAGGTAGGTATTAAAGAAAGTTTACGTATTTGTGACCTATGATATTTATGCGAAAACATAAATATAGGCATTATCCCATAAAATAGCACTTGTTCCCTCTACAGTCTATAGTCTTTGGCCTAGTTTGCGTAGTTCCGGGCGTGGCCGCTATACGGCATTACCGTCGGCAAAAGTCCCGCTGGTCTGCGTTTCGTCAAGGTCATTCGGCCTTCTTAACCCCTTAAAACTCCTTCTTAAAAATATGTTAAACTCTTGAATTTTGACGATTATATCTTTAAAATCGAGCATTGTCGAGTCAACATCTCCAGAAGATGCTCCGGTGTTGGAGTGAAACGTACTTTGAGAATAATTTGGAAGATTTATTTGGTGTGGTGCTGTGCCGGTGCGAATTGCTAGTTTACAGGGCGGTGAATATCGCAAGCTGCAAGTGCAAGATACACGCTGTACCACATAGATTTGTCTGCTGTGGCGGATTATAGCGAATTAAACTTCTAGTTCATTCATTATCATGGACTTCCGCAAAGTAACGCCTGCTTCTATTCAATTCTTGATGAGTATATCTCTTTCAGTTCTCGTTCACATCCAACGTGTCTGTGAGTCTAACGCCGCAACAGCACGTAGAGACGATATTGCGGAAGAAGGCCAACTCGCTCAATATGCGCGGAGAGAACCCGCGGAATTACGTGCTCAAGGTAATGCTCAAACTTCAATATTTTTTATTCAAATATACTTTTCAAAGTGGTTTTGCCAACGACCACAATTTACATAGACGGGCCCTGTCAAATTATGGGCTTATTTTACTAACGCTATCTAGCCTGAAAAGCGGGACAGCGCTATGGCGGGGACAAGGACAGGCTCATACAGGTGAGGGACACGGCCCTGCAAGTCGGACGCTCAACTTGTTCTATGAAAGGGCCCGTCTAGTACCTACATATATATCGATGGCTTTTGCGATTCAAAAGCACTTTAAATAAGTAAACTCCCAAACAGTAGTTTTAAAAATACTGTTTTAGGCCACATACCTTGACGTCCTTAAAATAAGGATAATAATATTTCGAAAACACGAATGTCAATAATATTAAAAAAAATACAACTTTAAGCAATCTATGTCCGACTTAAAATCTAACACTATGTGTACGGGCACGAAATGAGCGGCGGCGGGTCGACGGCGGCAGCGGGGTGATGCGATTAGTCGGAGAGCTGGCAACGAATTTCGCCGCAATGTTGTACTCATTTGAAAACTTTATTCACGTTTAATACCGCAAAATTTGTCTGGCGATTTGCAGGTATTATTGAAATTACTCAATAAATACGTGATTAAAATTTTAGATTGGCAAAAGTATATTTTTTGGGATTTTTAATAAATTATTTTTGAAGAGAAATAACCGCAAACGCTCTACCAGACTGGCAGGACTGGATTCGCCAGTTGACGAAATTATATTTTTCACAATTTCAGTTTGCCTAAAGGGCCTTCCCGAAATTCGTCGCTAGCACTCCCACATCGCCGTCGCTCGGCCGTCGCTCGGCCGTCGCTAGTTTCGTGTTTGACGCCTAAAACATTGGTAGCCAACTCAGCATAACCGAGCATTGAAAATGCTCAGCGCTGATTTTCAGTTTGCTCCATTTATATTCTACCTCCCGATTGTGTAAGAAAATCGTAATCTTCTCTTTTCGTTTGACGACCTCCGTGGCGCAGTGTTGAGCGCCTTAACGCGTGGAGGTCCCGGGTTCAATTCCCGGCAGGGTTTGGAAATTTATAATTTCTGAGTTTTCCCTGGTCTGGCCTGGTGAGAGGCTTCGGCCGTGGCTAGTTACCACCCCACAGGCAAAGACGTGCCGCCAAGCGATTTAGCGTTCCGGTAAGATGTCGTGTGGAAACCGAATAAGGGTATGGGCTTAATATAATACATACCGCTCGGGTAACTCAAGCTTGTGTTAATGATATGAATATCACTGTTATGGAGTGGCCGGCGACATCACCGGATATGAACCCAATAGAGCACGTTTGGGACTTGCTGAAAAGAAAAGTTAAGTCCAGAATTCCAGCTCCTGCCAACGTGGGAGAACTGCGAATCGCCGTAGTTGAGGAATGGCGGAGACTATCCCAGGAGACCATCGATAACATCATTCTCAGTATGCCTAGACGGGTAGAAACTTTAATAAGAGCACGTGGAGGAAATACGCGATATTAATCACCATTTTTCTAATTTAATTAATTGTTATTTTAATATTAAATTTCACTTTTCCCGGTTACATGAAAAGTTCAAAAATGTACCATTTTTCACAAATAGCCTTTACTCGCAAAATCTGTTCTTAATGTGATCTCATTTTAAGTAAAACAAATGAAACTTTAAATAGCAAAAGAAATGTAGTAAGTAGATTTTAAAATAAAAGCATATTTTTTTAATTATGGACCTTTTTTTTATGTTCCGCTAAATATGCCGGCGAGTTAAGGTCATTAGAGTCTATTCATTTAAAAAATCTTTCACACTGGAAATACATTTTTGGATAAGCCATTCTTTTAATTCTCTTTTAAATATTGTCATTTTGATCTCGCCTGTTATGAAATTTGGGAGTTTTTTATAAATGGTTACGGACCTAAAATGTAGACAAATTTGTGCTAATGTTATAAGGTTGAAGTGGGGTACAACCAGTTTTTTTAAAAATTATTATTAAGGTTATAACCACATTCAATAATGACGTCAGGTTTGCGGGCGGGAGGAGTACCTGCTCGGTGAGCACCCCCTCATACAGTTCCTGTACATACAAGAGACGCTGTCGAGAGACGGCGTGCCGCAGGTCATGACCGTCTGCATAGACAATATAGCACGTGAGTCGCATGCTATCATTGTTTCAACCCGTTGCTGGCTCAATACACAGCACGAGTCACCCGATTACGCTCCATTCACATCTACAAATTCAAATTCAAATAAACAACAAGTACTTTTGAATCGTCAAGTGAATCTACCACTGGTTCGGAATGGCATTCCTACCGAGAAGAACCAGCAAGAAACTCGGTGGTTGCTCTTTTTAATTAAATAAATATTTCATTTACATTACAATTATTGCATACTTTTAATGGATTTCTTAAATTTGTGTATAGGCCAGTTGAAAATAGGTTGTGGAATTTTGTTATAGAAAAGAATGCTCATTCCCACAAATGACCTTCTGACTTTTTTGAGGCGGAGCGATCGAGTCACGAGCCTATTACGGCCTCTAGTTTGCCTGTCGTGCAGATCGCATTTTTTAAAATATGGATGTGCTGTTTTACAAAAATTATATTACTGTAAATATATTGCGAGGCTACAGTAAGAATACCAATGTCTTTAAATTTGTCTCTGAGGGAATCGTGCGGTTTTAAATTAAAAATTAATTTTACGTATGTGTCTGCTACGTACAGGCACCGTACGTAGCAGACACATACGTAAAAATATTATTTCATACATTATTTATGAACATATCCTCATAGCTTACGTGGGAGGCATCGGACGTGGCTAGTTACCACCCTACCGGTAAAGACCGCAGAGTATTATGAAAGGGATAGCAATATGAATAGATCTGTCATTTTAGTTTAGAGATAGTGTGCAACAGAGTTGGCCTCATTGACCGCCGTGGCTGAAATTTGGCTGAGAGTCGATACGATTGCTGTCACATGTTATCTCTGTCACCGTAAGATTATAATCTAACTCGCGAAATTCTAAACTGTCGAAAGATTGTAAACGGTTCAATCTTCTGAGTGTCAATTTTTGAAATATTCATTTTATTTACGTTTTCTTGTCTCTTTCTTGTAGGTTAGGTTAGGGTTCGACATAAATAATCACTTAGGTTTTATCGGGTTTAAATACCTATCAGATTACAATCTACCGGAAAATAATGCGTTAAATTCTAATCTTTCGACAGTTTAGAATTTCACGAGTTAGATTATAATCTAACGGTTTTTACAATCTTACGGTGACATCTCTAAAGCGCAAAACACAGGGAATGGGCTCGGGTCGGGAGCAAGTCGGGTCGGGTGTGCGGCGGGTTGAATTCCTTGTATTTATGCGCCTAACCCCCGGCCTCGTTCTGTGTGATGTCGTCCATATAAACGATTTTTTTTATAAAGCGGGTTAATATGAATCCGCCCCCTGATTGTGTCGTAATCGTAATCGTTTGTCAGACGGATAATTCGACCTGTTTATGAAGCCTACTAGCCTATAATGTTATGCCTACACGTCAAAAAGCTTGTATGAACTCCTTAAACAGTTCAAGTGCTTAATACGTTTTCAAAGCTGTCAAATCATTGCGACTTCCTTAGACAATTGGGCCTCGGAACTATTATTAAATGGCTTCCAAACAGAGGTTTCTCAATTATCCGTGTACTTATTTTTTAAATCTGATTTATTTGGGGCTTTTTGCGCGTACATAGTAATAAATTTCAGTATACTATTTCAGTAGATTCAGATATCCAATACTACTCGCTGCCGGAGCGGACGCGGCTGTCCTCGGATCAGTCCAACACAATAAGGAAGAAGAAGAACTACGAGTCATCGTGGAAAATAGAGAAGAACTACTCGTGCATTGTGCAAAGCGTTGGCGGCCTCAACGTCGACCCGGGCAGACCTGTTGAGGTAACTATCACGAATTCAGACCAATCTACATTTTGAAGTGAAACTTCTTTAGAATCGTTGTGATTTGAAAATTCGATGAAACGGATGTTGTCGCCACAGTACAAGTGGCGCTACCGGACGAACCTCTCTGTTTGATTGTTTAAATGTAGCAGTAGAATGTTTGATTTGTTAATTGTTTTTTTTATGTTTTATTTTAATCCGCCTCTGGTTGATAAAACGAAAAAGCGACACCATAAAGAGACAAACTAATTCATAATAGGATTTAGCCTGCGAGAAAATTAGGTAAAATATAAGTTATATTTATCTCATTATCTTGTAGGTTACATTTCTGAAGTTTCTCTTCTGCCGTGTGTGAATTGCAAACACACACTTTTTTTATCCACTACAAGTTAGCCCTTAACCGCGATCTCAGCTGAGGGTAAGTGATTATGCAGTCTAAGATAGTAGTGGACTAACCTGTTAGGGGCATGGACCCTATTTGGTTTCTACACGGCTTCGTACCGGAACGCTCAATCGCTTGGCGGCACGTCTTTGCCCGTAGGATGGTAACTAGCCACCGCCGAAGCCTCCCACCAGGCCATACTGGTATGGACTGGTGGGAGGCTGGAAAATTCAGAAATATATAAATAATATAAATTCCTAAATTGACTCTGCGGGGGGTCGAATCCGGGACTTCCGCACGTTAAGACTATAGCGATCAACATTGCGCCACGGAGGTCGTCAAAAAATTCACGAAGGCAAACTTGTTTATTTTATGTAGTGCATGCATGTCTCTTTTATGATGAACTTAGTGAAGAGTTCACAATCCAATAAAAACAAACAGCCATGTTTCGTTTCACTCACACTCACTGATGCCAATAGACAAAATTGAATTAGATATAGATACTAATTTTTATATTCCTCCATATCCATATCCATTGATTTTGTTGTCAGGTGGTATGTCAAGCGGGCATCTACCACGGGGGCAAGCCTCTATGCGAGCCGCGCAAGACGCGAGTGGCCGTCGTGAGCAAAGAGGGCGAGGCGCAGTGGAACGCGAAGCTGCAGTTCCCCATCAAAGTGTGCAACGTGCCGCGCATGGCGAGACTCTGCTTCGTTATCTACGAGATATCCAAGGCCAAGAACAAATGGAAGGCTAATAAGGTGAGTTGCTGACAACGCACAATGGTAACGTCAGACGGTGAGATAAACGGGTAAATGGTAGATATAGGCGAGCCGCCGTGGTTAGCAAGGAAGGCGAGGCGCAGTGAAACGCGAAGCTGCAGTTCCCCATCAAAGTTTGCAACGTGCCGCGCATGGCGAGACTGCTTCGTTATCTACGAGATATCCAAGGCCAAGAACAAGTGGAAGGCTAATAAGGTGAGTTGCCGACAACGCGCAATGGTAACGTCAGACGGTGAGACAAACGGGTAAATGGTAGATATAGGCGAGCGGCCGTGATTAGAAAGGAAGGCGAGGCGCAGTGGAACGCGAAGCTGCAATTCCCCATCAAAGTGTGCAACGTGCCGCGCATGGCGAGACTGCTTCGTTATCTACGAGATATCCAAGGCCAAGAACAAGTGGAAGGCTGATAAGGTGGGTATGGCATATTGTACTATACTTGGGTAGAAAGTGAGTGAATTGCGTTTTAACTAAAGTGACTAACCCAAAAATCAGGGCACCTCGCTGCAGGATTAAGAAGAAGTAGAATCACGAAGAATTATCTTCTCAACCCAAAAATCGTTTTCTCGTTGTAGTGACGTAATATCCAAAGCTCAATTACTTTTTTCGAAAAGCTTTTTGAAATACTTTGTTATATCTGTATTATAATTATTATTTATTCCAATCGCTCCAAACTAAAGAAGATTTCACTTCAAAAACGAAGGCTTAATAAACACAACCTGTTTTTCAGGACACAATCAACAGGCTAGCGTGGGCGAACACAATGGTGTTCGACTACAAAGACCAATTGCGTACAGACGGCGTGACTCTATACATGTGGACGCACGTAGCGGACGGCACGCAAGGCGACGACTTGCTCCTGCACCCGCTGGGCACCGTCGTCTCCAATCCCAACATCGAGTCCTGTGCCGCACTCCAAGTGCGGTTCTCCAAGTGAGTGGAAGGTGGAATTTGTTACTCTCGACTTATTTTTCCAGGTTTTTTGTTTTCAATCGTTTGCACATGTCATCAGTTTTTGTACTATCAAAACGGGGGCTGCTGTTTCTAATCTTTACGCATAGTCTCACGGGGAACTTTTGGGTCCCATTCGATTTTTAGATTGGCTTTGCCGTTCGTCTAAACGCAAGTTCAGAAGCGAGTCCTGTGCCGCACTCCAAGTGTGGTTCTCCAAGTGAGTGGAAGGTGGAATTTGTTACTCTCGAAATATTTTTCCAGGTTTTTTGTATTCAATAGTTTGCACATGTCATCAGTTTTTGTACTATCAAAACGGGGGCTGCTGTTTCCAATCTTTACGCAGTCTCACGGGGAACTTAAATCAATCTATATATTATATGTCACCTTAAGATTGTAAAAACCGTTAGATTATAATCTAACTCACGAAATTGTAAACTGTCGAAAGATTGTGAACCGTTCAGTGTTCTGAGTGTTAATTTTTGAAATATTCATTGTATTTACGTTTTTTTGTCTCTTTCTTGTAGGTTAGGTTAGGGTTCGACAATTAACCAGGTAGTTAAACTTTGTTTCTATCGGGTTAATATACCTAACAGATTACAATTTACCGTAAATAATGCGTTAAATAGTAATCCTTCGACAGTTTGTAATTTCGCGAGTTAGATTATAATCTAACGGTTTTTACAAGCTTACGGTGACATATATAAAAGCGAAAGATCCCTGGATTCATCACGATATCTCAGGACCTAGCATACAAACCTGGAAATTAGAAGGTAGGTTCCTTCTATGGTGTAGACATCAGCTAAGAAACGGTTTTGAGAAAATTCACCCCTAAAGGGGTTGAAATGGGGGTTGGAAGTTTATATAAAAGTCCTTTGTATTTGAAGTTAGAGACTTGAAAATCGGGATTTAGGTTATTCGATTTAAATAATAATAACCTGTATGAGCAGTTCTACGAAAATTCACCCCTGAGGGTGTAAAGTGGGGGCTGGAAGCTTACATGAGGGTCCTATGTTTTTGTAGTTAGAGACTTCAAAATCAGGATTTAGGTTATTTGTTTTAAGTAATAATAAACTGCATAAGCAATTTTACGATTATCCACCCCAAAGGGCGTGAAATAGGGGTTGAAAGCTTGCATGAAGGTTATTTGAAGTTTTTTGAAGTCAGCATTAAGGACTTATTAGTCTTAAATAATAAAAAAGCTACCGATGCAATATAGCTGCCTATAAGTAGGACTTTTGCAGCGGGAATTTCTCATAGGAAATCTGAAATTGTACGCGGACGAAGTCGTGGGCGACCGTTAGTTGAAACATATAAACATAAAACAGCCATACTTCATATGAAAAATAATTTATTGCAATATCCTTACAGCTACGACTGCCAACACCCAATCCTCTTCCCGAAGCCGGAATCAGTGAAGGCGTACGCAGACCAGCTGGAGGACGAGGCGGGAGACGCGGTGGCCACGCTCTGTGCTGACTTCGAGAAACTTCGCGTGACGGCCGAGAAGGACCCCATGTATGAATTGCACGAACAGGACAAGAAAGATATTTGGTCTTCAAGGTTAGTACTGCGTTTTGGACATAATCAATCTAGACTAATATTATAAATGCGAAAGTTTGGATGTATGGATGGAGGTTTGTAACTCAATCACGCCTGAACGGCTGAACGGATCTGGATGAAATTTGGCGCAGAGATTATAGTCTGGAATAACCCCTCGTTTTCCCCTCCTCCTTTAATATAGGCACCTTCAAATCAGGAGTGAATAGGCGTCTAGGCAAGCGCGCGCCACCTGAGGCTGCATCAACACTTGCAAGCTAATCTGTTTGCAGCCAAGCGCTAGCCTTTATAGCCTTTATATTTAAAAAAAAAGAAGAATAACACAAAGGCTACTTTTTGTCCCGGAAAATTAAAGAGTTCGCGCGGGAACCAAAAAACGCGGTGAAGTCGCGGGCATCAGCAAGTAATATAAGAAACAAATCAAAAATAGTTTGCTTAAATAGACTCCAACTAGACTTTTTTCATTGATATTATTGTATAATTGATCAATTTCTTGTTGATATTTTTTGGACCACTTATCCAAAGTTCGAATAAAAAACGAAGAACACCAAATGACCTTGAACAAAGAATTTATTGTACTTTATAAAGTACTTTGCAAAGGGAAATTGTCATAAGAACATAATATTGAAACACATTTTTTTAAACCAAAATTGTTCTGTCGTACCTACTCGTTCTCAGTCAGACCAAGACCTAATTTTTTCTGTTGAATTTGTAATGTCTTTAAGTCATATAATAGTGTTTTCATATAACCTGCATTGAAAATGCGAGTTTCAATGCCTGTTGAGCCACCTGAAACTAGTCAATTTCAGACGATTACGTCATGAATGACTTAGCAGCCCTCCTCTCAATCCTGTCAGAGTATCTTTTTATTTGTCATTTTACCCATCAACTAAACTGACAGTGCTATTTGTAAACAACAACCTAGCAACTACAATAAATAAGAAATACAATTTTAATAAAACTCGCACTTTTAACGCAGATTATAAGAAAAAAAGTGTGTGCGCCATGGGATGAAACACGATTTCAGATTTCGGGTGATGCCAGCCCTCGCTTCGCTCAGGCAACTTCGCCCTCGTCTAAAATCGTCTTGTTTTATTCCTAAGCACACAATAATATACTGTAGCCTTTGTTTTCCACAGAGAATACATCCGAGTTGCGGCTCCAGAATTACTACCAAAGCTATTATCCTGTGTGGAATGGACGGAGCGATCTGAAGTGGCCAGGGTGGTTAGGATGTTGGCCACTTGGCCTTTGCTACAAGTAGAATCTGCCTTAGAGTTACTGGACTACGCCTATGCCGATGCTGCAGTCAGAAGCTTCGCGGTCAAGTGTCTGGCTAAGATCAGGTATATTCCTCAATAGACTTTCACTTCTCTTTTTATTCGCTTTTCTTTTTATTTATTTGTGTCCAATGCCTATCAAAAGTTTGTCATATTGTAAAGTCATTATCAAACATATCTACCGTGGCTAAAATTATATTGTAGGGAAGGAAGGGGTAGGCTGAAAACCGGGCTGAGTTTGTTGTGGGCTCTTTTCTGACCCAGACCTTTGGAACCCTTGTAGCTATAGTTTTAAGATACTGTACTTAATTATCACCATCAGGTCTTATATTTTATTGGTAGATTCTTATGGTCCAAGATCCCAGAGCGATCTGACATAACTTATTTTTATACGACTGCCTGAAAAAAGGAGTATATTGTTTTCAGGGTTCGTGTACGTATGTATGTATTTATGTATGTATGTATGTATTTGAGTTTGTATATTCCACCATAACTTCTATACGCCTGAACCGATTTTGATAAATGAGGTATCGTTAGAATCCCTACCTTATTCCGGGTGACATAGGCTAGTAAAATTAAAAAAAATTGATGGGGTGACCATGGTCCCGCATTAAAGACTAAAGTTGAAAAAAAATCGAAAATTAGATTAACTATATAATCATCATCTAGAAAATGATGAGTAGATTCCAAAAATATATAAAACTATAGTTCAATATCCAGTGATTCACAAAAAATATATCATATAATAAAAATGTGAATAAGATTCTATTTAACTAGATTAATTTTTTTTTGGCACGGCAGTCGTGTTTTTTAATTTTGTTAATTATCACATAGATGAAACCTTAGGCTTCTCAGTAGCGTCTCTCTTTGAATAACCTGCGTGTTTGTGGAGCTCGTCTTGACTTCGACAGTTTGTATGAGAACTATGCAATCAGGCACTCGCACCTTAGCTAAAAGACGACCGTTTGATTGGCGCCAACTATATCTTCTCCTGACACAATTTCTCTGTACACCACTCGTGGCATGTTAGGGGGGTCTCCCATTTCCCATTTTCCCTTTTCATTTCCCATTCTTCAATACAGGTTTTCTGTTGCAGCGACGAAGACCTCCTCTTATACCTGCTGCAGCTGGTGCAGGCGCTCAAACACGAGTCATATCTCATGTGCGACCTGTCAGTGTTCCTGCTGCAGCGCGCCTTCGACAACATGAACATTGGACACTACCTCTTTTGGCATTTAAGGTACGTTTTCCTGCAGGGACGATTATACTTCTATACCTGCTGCAGCTGGTGCAGGCGCTCAAACACGAGTCATATCTGATGTGCGACCTGTCAGTGTTCCTGCTGCAGCGCGCCTTCGATAGCATGAACATTGGACACTACCTCTTTTGGCATTTAAGGTACGATTTCCTGCAGGGACGATGATACTTCTATACCTGCTGCAGCTGGTGCAGGCGCTCAAACACGAGTCATATCTCATGTGCGACCTGTCAGTGTTCCTGCTGCAGCGCGCCTTCGACAACATGAACATTGGACACTGCCTCTTTTGGCATTTAAGGTACGTTTTCCTGCAGGGACGATTATACTTCTATACCTGCTGCAGCTGGTGCAGGTGCTCAAACACGAGTCATATCTCATGTGCGACCTGTCAGTGTTCGTGCTGCAGCGCGCCTTCGATAACATGAACATTGGACACTACCTCTTTTGGCATTTAAGGTACGTTTTCCTGCAGGGACGATTATACTTCTATACCTGCTGCAGCTGGTGCAGGCGCTCATACACGAGTGTGGATATGATTTAAAAGTCACGTTTGTGTGATAACCACCCTCTCGTGACTTCGTAATTGGGATGATGCCTACAGGGGCGAACCCTCTTTACAAGCCCAAAAAGCCTGGCTTGCCTTAACAAACACCCAAACTTACAAATATCTTAACATTCATTTTTATTATATGAGTAGGATTATTAGTTATATGTTATACAGGCAACAATATAAATCAATAATACCTCAGTAATTAATCGATCTGTTTAATTAATATTAAATTATTCATGCCATTTTCGGTAACGAAAAGCATTCATCTAGATTTATGTAAACCATGAAAGTTTTTGTGATTAACTCGTTTTAGAGACAGAGTTTTCTATCCATAAATGAAGTAACAATGGAGCCAGTGACGATGCGTTCCTCAATCAAACTAGATTAAATAACAATATGATAAACACAGTCGCAACTATTCTATTTTGTATCTAAGGACAGCCATATTTTATTGACGAAACAAACAAACTTCTACTATATTTGTCTCAGTCGTGTTTATATTTTATACAGTAACTTACTGTATTTCTTTAACTGCTACTAGAAATTGTCCGTGTGATATAACATGGATTTGATACTATCGATATATTTTTGTCAATTTTATCTTTTGTGTTAGTATATGTTTGGAGATAATGTGTTTTTCGTGTATTAATATTGTCATTGTTGTTATCACTAGGTCGGAGATGCACGTCCCTTCGGTGTCGGTGCGATTTGGCTTAGTTCTAGAGGCGTACTGCCGCGGCTGTCAGGACCACATCAGTAGCCTCATGCGGCAGATATCATGCCTCGACAAACTCAAATGTAAGCAAGTTTTATTGCAGACAAACGTCTTTATATCGTATTGAACGGTGCTTAGGTAATTCACGAACCCTTCAGTAGTTTATTTCTTGGGGCTAATGTATATGTCACCGTAAAATTGTAAAAACAGTTAGATTGTAATCTAACGCTTTTTATATCGATATATTGTAAACTGTCGACAGATTGTGAACCGTAACATGCTGTTTACAATTTAACGCATTATTTTTCGGTAAACTGTAATCTATTAGGTATATTAACCCGATATAACCTAATATTTACGTCAAACTAACTAACAGTTAGATTATAATCTAACGGTTTTTACAATTTTACGATGACATACACGCTATAAAGTGAAACGTCTGTCGTTTCAATGCAAATGAAACAGCTAATTGGACGATATTTTGTCACGATGCGTTTTTTACTATAGTTGATTATCATTGCACTAAGATCTTCGCCGACGTAATGATTTTTGATATAGTGTTAGTATGGATTTTCTGTTTAGCTTTAGCTAGCCAAAAGCTGGTCTATAAATTTAAACAAATTAAACGCCCTTCCGAGTTCCCTGCCATCAGTGGCGGGCAGTGCAGTTCATCTAGCGCCATGCTGTCCTTATTTTTTTTACTAGAAAAAGCTTCCAGCTTCGGTAAAGTGATAGACCGACAGGCAGTTTTCAGTGAAGACAAAATGCCAGATAGGACCGTTACGTCAAATTTTCTCAGACCAGGGTGCGTTTGGAACCCTCGTAGCTTTAGTTTCAAGATACCGTAACTTATAACCATCATACTAATATTATAAATGCGAAAGTGTGTTTATTTGTTGGTTTGTCCTTCAATCACGCCGCAACGAAGCAACAGATTGACGTGATTTTTGGCATGGATATAGTTGAGGACCTGGAGAGTGACATGGGTTACTTTTTATTCCGGTAAATTAAAGAGTTCCCGCGGGATCCAAGAAACCCCAGTCCACATGGTCGAAGTCGCGGGCATCAGCTAGTATTTTATAAGTAATTGGACGACAATAAGTGTACAGTTGAATAAATATATAATAAATAGAGAGAGGAACCTCGGCGCTCTATTTTTATAATATTAAATATAAAAATAGAGCGCCGAAGTTTTTAATCAAGTAACATAACTACTGTACCCTACCTTTGTTTTATTAAAGAATAGGCTTGTCTTGACGACAATCATACTAAATACAAAGCGATGATGAGGTTTAGGATGGACCGCACTTGCCTTGAAGGTACTTAGTTATATGTCGCAGGGAATACATGCGGTAGCAGGGAACTACATCCTGGTGGTTCGAATCAGAAACGTAGAGCAGAACCGTTTCGTTCGAGCAAATTGGACGTCAACTACATAAGGGTGCCAACGCTGTCGGTTTCTTGCTGTTCTGTGGTAGAACCGTGTAGGAGGAACCTTATTCATGTTCTGAGACGCTTTTGACCAGTTATTCATTTTATTCCAGGGGCGAATCAATGCATTCGCAAAAAGAAGGAGATAACCAAAGCGCGCGCAGCCTTGAGACAGCATCTCGAGGAGCAGCATTGCATAGAAACACTCAGCGACTTTGTGTCGCCGCTCACTCCTAGTCTACTTTGTAAGAGAATCAAGTGAGTCGACATCAACAACTTTTTCCTACATAATATTTATTCCCTTTTAGGCGTTTTTTGAAGCTTTTTATTTGAAAACAATAAATACCAATAACTTTGATATCTATACTAATACAAAATGTGAAAGTTTGGTTGATGCGAACTACTTTTTATCCCGGAAATTTAAAAAGAACCGAAATACCTATATTCACGAGGACGAACTCGCGGGCTTCAGCTAGTATTTCAATATGTTATGACATGACAGAAATACGATACCCTGCAACTTTCTCAACATTTATTAAATAAAGAATGCTCCAGAAACGTTATTTATTTAGTTTCATTCGGAAATGGTAAAGCGTTTTCTCTATATTTTTTTATGATATAGATAATTGAAATTGCTAAAATATTTTATTTTAATAACTGTAGGTTTACATTTTGCTATTGTCATCTCTTTCCTTGTACAGTACAGGTACTAAATCTATCCTCCTCACGTTGTTTACATAGTTTTGGTTATTAATGTTTTCTTTTAATAGACAGCAACTAAGGGCAGACATGCATCTATTAATAGTTTTGTTTGTAAAGTTTGTCTGTGTTTTTGTGCCGAATGTAAGACTTAAATTAACTTCGTGAGCAGCGCATATATATATACTTTATTCAACCAAAAGATGTTCCCAATAGGCCTGAAGGATGTCGCGTAATGGACAGCAAAATGCGTCCATTACTCCTCGAGTTCGAGAACGTGGATCCCACGGGCGGTGACATCCGCATCATACTCAAAGTGGGCGACGACCTGCGCCAAGATATGTTCACTCTGCAGATGCTGAGAATCATGGATCGGTTGTGGAAGAACGCGGGTTATGACTTTAGGTGGGTACCTTTATTGTTAAACCTTCTAAATTTACCTGTGTCCCTGGTCAGATATGTGAAGTCGCTGCCTACTCAAACACCCTCAGTAGTTACTAGCGTTTTATGCATCTGCGATTTCCTAAAGGCGACTGCGCCAAGATAAATTGTGTTCACGCTGCAGATACTAGACGATAAGACGTGATGTGGAAGAACGCGGGTTATAATTTTAGTAGATACCTATTATTTTCGATCAAAATAAGCTAAATATACACAAGTTCTTGGTTAGGACATGTTGGATTGGTTTATATGGAGTTCCTGCCTACTAAAACTTCTTAAATTGCCATCCTCAGCGTGTTATTATACTCCGGGCTCTCTTAAGACTTCGGCGAACGCCGCTCGCAACTTCAATTCAAGGTGCTTGTAAAAATCGCCCGGTATATTGCTATCTCTTTTTGGCTGATGATAAATCGGCCCCGTGCAAGCGCGATAGCAATATTATCGTTCACAATTTGTTATACATTTAGTCTTGATTCGATAATACCAAAAATGATGAATGGAAACTAGTTGTGATTTTCACTTCGTGTTGTTATTATTTAACTTGACAATATAGGCTATGTTCCTGATCAATTAGTACGTAAGATATCGTTGGTTTTAATATTAAACAAATAGAGAGGAAACATGTCATTTACGTCGTGAAAATATGCAAAACGCAATGCGCTTACATTTAATTATGGGAAAGTATTTTGAAAACCTAATTATCCAGGGACCAAAATAAACACGAGTTCAATCTAACGTCGCATCTTACGTCTTTCTTGATAAACTTAGAACTTCACGTGTTCTTTTAGCACAACACTTTACACTGTCACTTATCACTATACAACTCAAAAGGTATAGTCCTTTTTAGTCTTCTCACTAGTTTCGTTACATCGAGCAGCTAGATTGTATTAACGTTAACGTGGCGATGATGCCGATGCCGGGCTTTGGCAAATTTGGTTATAATTTGTTCAACATATTCAATTATTTTCTCCTCGTTGGGTTAGTGGTTATAGCATGTTTGACTGCGGCCGACGAGGTCCCGGGTTCGAGTCCCGGGTCGGGCCATAATTAAGTATCGAGTTTTTCTGATTAGAAATTCCCAGTTGGCGGTGTTTCACCCCCGTGCCTCGGAGAACATGTTAAGCCGTCAGTCTCGGTTATTATCACTAACATGATTATTATCACTAATAGTCGTTAAAGCCCGCCAACCCGCTTAGGAGCAGCTTGGTGCTAATTCCCTCTCTTCTATGCCTGTGGAGAGTGGAGGCATGTGCCCAGCAGCATTGGGACGTTAATATGCTGCAATGATATTCAATAATTTACAGTAATGATATCAATGTTTTTTATTCTAGATTAAACCCCTACAACTGCATATCAATGGAGTACGCAGTGGGCATGATCGAAGTAGTGGAAGAGTCGGAGACGGTGGCCAACATTCAGAAGCAGTTCGCGCGATTCAACGCGACGTCCGTCATATCCAGGGTCAACTTGTTCCGTGAGCATTCATTCCATTTCTATTAAACACATTTTCCACTAGGTTGCCGGTTAAGCGTTATGTAAAACTTATAGTCCGTCAAACTTATCTGACCAGGTGACAGCGTCGCTGTTATCGCATCTACGCTAAACGCGATAACAGCGACGTCCTATTAAAAAAAAATTGCCAGTCATAGGGACTGCCGATAGAAGTGGAAACTAAATCCATTAAGTTTTACTTCACATAAATATACAAATTTCTGACTGGGAAATGTAGAAAAAGGTATTATATTACCGCCAACTTCAGTGAATTATGCAGCTTAGGACTAACACATAAAGCTACATTACGATTGGAAAATATTAATTTATAAGACGTTCTGTCATCAGAGAAAACGTAGGAATACCCATTCAATCCAAAAAAAGTCATTTTTAAAATATGTACAAAAATATTCATTATAAAATAAACCTTAAAAATAAAGAATTAAAGTTTAATTTCGAATGTAGTATATTTATATTTAAGACCTTTTGTCTTCGTAACAACGCGAGCATGACGCATGTCGCTGTTCGCGAGCATGTCGGTCACGGTCACGCGAATCCACAAGTTTACCCCCTACCAAAAAAAGTGCTCAACGCGGCTAAAGAAGTTTTCACTTCAAAAACTTAATAGTAAAAAAAACAGTCTATATTATACTCGACACTGGTGAAACAACCTGTGCCCCTGTGCCTGTGGCATAACTTAAAAGCCAACATCTAGGAATTGAATTCAATTGAGTCTGATATTTGTGTGAACAGAATGGCTCCGCAAAAAGAACCCCAGCGAGGAAGCGTTCAACAAGGCGGTACAGGAGTTCACGATGAGTTGCGCTGGATACTGCGTCGCCACATACGTCCTGGGCATCGCCGATAGACATCCGGACAATATCATGATCAAGGAGAGTGGACAGGTATTAGAGACATACTAAATTTATGACTACTGTGTTTTATATCTTCTCGTCAAATTAAAATAATACGGCAGCTCGCGGATATTGAGTGAGAATTTATAATAACTATTGTAATAGCGAACGCCCGCGATAATGCTCCTGGAGGTATTTCAAATTATAAATGAATTTCGGCCTTATTCCTTGTCTACTAGTTCCCTTTATAATTAACATCTGTGCGGTTGGGCTGGGCTGGCTGTTGCCTGGGTGTTGAATGTTGACGAGTTAGTCAGTGTGTGAATGAGTCAGAACTTTTCTTTTTATTGTATGAGAATAAAAATATGAAAAAAAATGTTCTGTTTCTTATGTACACTATAATATTTACTAATACTGTATACTTTATATATACATATATTATAAATGGGAAAGTTTGGATGGATGGATGTTTGTTACTCAATCACATTTATAAATTAGGTGTTTATTGTAGTAAACGTAACTTGTGTTCTTTTGTCACAGCTTTTCCACATCGACTTCGGCCACTTTTTAGGCCACTTCAAGAAGAAATACGGTGTGAAGCGCGAGTTTGTCCCGTTTGTGCTCACGCACGGTTTCATTCATGTCATTAATAAAGGACAACGAGGCGGGAACAATGATCTACTAGACTTTCAGATCTTTAGGGAACTCTGTGAGACGGTGAGTGTAATTCTTGATTGTTTTCGGCCACTTTTTAGGCCACTTATACATATTAATTAGATAAAATTTATGATTAAAGTAACTATTTCATAATCCACTGATATTATAATTTCCTTATGGTTATAAAAGGTTTTTCTTTGACATTACCAGTCCAATCAATTAAAAAAATATTATGAACTTTTCCGTATTGTACAATGCAGTATTTTAAGTGTGTATTTTCTTACAAATATATATTTAAGTAAAAGTTGTTTAAAAATAGACACTTGAAGTTAACCATCTGTTTTTCCAGGCATTTAAAATCCTCCGGAAACACGGGCATCTTATACTATCTCTATTTTCCATGATGATCTCTACTGGTTTACCGGAGCTTAGTTCAGAGAAGGATTTACAGTATCTTAGACAAACTTTGGTAAGTAACATATAAATCTTTGGTAAGTAGCATATAAATGCAGCGACTATTACTTTTAAATTTCTTATGATATTATTAACTATTCTGTTACCCATTCTGTATCGCTCCAAAGGAATTTTGAAATTTAGTGAGGGAGTGGACTTTTGAAAAGTCCTGAATCATTCATATTTTTATTTTTAAACGAAAGCCCCAAAATGTAAAGCTTCAACTTGAAAAATGACCGACTTTCATACAAACTATGACCCCATTTTACCTCCTCACAGCTGAAATTCCCAAAAATGCTGTCTCAGTTAGTCGGAATTCCAAGTTTCTAACCCCAGGCAGTTCATTGATAGATCATTGAGTATTTTTATATGTATTTAATAGAATTATCTTTTGTTTATTCTATTCAATTTTTCAAGGTAATGGACCTATCAGAAGAAAAGGCGATAGAGCACTTCAGGCTGAAGTTCGACCAGGCGGTAACTAGTTCGTGGACGGCGTCCGTCAACTGGGCCTTCCACAATATGGACAAGAACAACTGACAGTGACCCGTGAGCCGGCGCCTTAAGCGCCAGCCTAGCAAGCACGCGCCGCAGACGCTGTGAGAGACTTATGCGGCCTTATGTTACCCTGGTACTTCCGTTGTACACTATCATTAAAGACTGAAAATATAAAACGCGCGACGGGATGTTACTGTGTACGCAGTGCTATTTGTTATAAAAAGAACTATGAAACACGTCAAATTGAACGCGCGCGTATGCGTGTTCTGTTTCGTTGAACGACCCCAACTCATTGCACTTTCAGTGAGGTAATGGATCTATTGGAAGACATATGGCAAGAGAACAACTGACCCGTGAGCCGGCGCCTTAAGCGCCAGCCTAGCAAGCACGCGCCGCAGACGCTGTGAGAGATTTGTGCGGCCTTATGTTACCCTGGTACTTCCGTAGTAGTACACTATTAATAAAGGCTGAAAATATAAGACGCGCGACGGCATGTTACTGTGTAACGCATTGCTATTTGTAATAACAATAACTATGAAACACGTCAATTGAACGCTCGCGTATGCGTGTTTGGTTTCGTCGGACGACCCCAACTCATTGCACTTTCAGTGAGGTAATGGATCTATTGGAAGACATATGGCACAAGAACAACTGACAGTGAACCGTGAGCCGGCGCCTTAAGCGCCAGCCTAGCAAACACGCGCCGCAGACGCTGTGAGAGACTTGTGCGACTTGTGCGGCCTTATGTTAGTTACCCTGGTACTTCCGTTGTACACTATTATTAAAGACTGAAAATATACAATGCGCGACGGGATGTTACTGTGTACGCATTGCTATTTGTTATAAAAAGAACTACGAAACACGTCAAATTTAACGCGCGCGTATGCGTGTTCGGTTTCGTTAAACGTCCCCAACTCAAAATTCCGCTTTGCAGTGAGGTAATGGATCTATTGGAAGGCACATGTGACAAGAATAACTAACTGACAGTGGCTCGTGAGCCGGCGCCTTGAGCGCCAGCCTAGCAAGCACGCGCCGTAGATGCTGGGAGAAACTTGTTTGGCCTTATGTTATCCTGGTACTGCCGTTGTATTGTACACTATTATTAAAAACTGAAAAATATAAAGCGCGACGGGATTGCAGTTCACTGACGCTGTGAGAGACTAGGCTTTATGTTAACCTGGCAGTGACGTTGTACTGTTTTTTAAAGACTGAATATACGACGCGGGCATATACGTGTACGATGATGTGACAGACTGGGCTTTAAGCTGTCCTGTAGTAGTAGTAGTAATCCAGTCATTTGGTGCTCAAAAAGTGGGTTACCTGGAAAGTTTCTCGGGAGTTTAAAAAATTGGTGCATTTCATAGATTTCGACGTATTATTTCCGAATTTTCACTTTGCCATCTCGTATTGTTGCCGCTCGCGCCGACAATTTGGAAAAATGGCGCCCAAAAACAGTTTTTGAACGATAACTCTTTTTGGACTAATTTTACGATTTTTAGGATAGTAGTATTTAAAATAACTTTGAATAACTTCGTGATAAAAGTGACATAAAACCATCGCACCGATGAGAGCTGTTTTACACTCTATAACTAATAGCATAAGGCTTACAATCGAAGATTCCAAATAGGTTTCCAGTTTCAAGTTGAGGCTTGGATTGGATTTTTCTTAAATATGCAAAAGCTCAAAAACGAATTCGCATGCTGTGAAAGTCATTTATTATAAAATAAGAGTAAGCAAGTATTCTATTGAATGTATGACATGTAAAATGGGTTCCATATTATCTAATAAAGCATCTACACATATGCCAATTCTGAGCAACAGACTTTTTCTCATGTCTAGTTTGGTCAGCCCGCCGACTAAGGTGTCGAATTATTTGCTAATCGTACTAATTAATTAATGCAATAATTTAGGTTAAAATGTTTTGTTGGCATATCTGTAGCTACTTGAACGCATTAAATGGACTATATTCCATTATAATCGCTTAAAATTATTATGTAACTTCAAAATAATAGTGTAGATAACTTCAATCTGTAATATTACTATCGACAGTTAGGAAATTTGACCGCTTATACGATTTTCATACAACCGTTACTTCGTTACTAAAGTTCGTTTCGTGTAACTACTAATATATTTTATTTTTCAGTAGAACTGAGACCTTTTATCCTTTAAATATATATTCTTGGATGACATAAATTATTGTATCCCACAACTTTTCGCGGAAAAACGTAAAACGGTCTGGTCTGGGCATGGAGATAAGTACGTTCATTCGCTTTTACGCTTCAAATAAAGCAATTTATAATTTGAATACGTGCAGATGAGATAGGTCCGTAGTTGAAGCAGTATTATTTAATAGAGTTTATGATTGCAAGGTGTTTTTGTTGCTTTTCTTTAAATATCTTCAGACTACCCCATGGTGTTGTGTACTGAACTGAGACTAAACGGGCAGATTCCGATAAAACACATGTTGCCCTTGTTTTGTTTGTAGTTATTTTTTTACAGGGAGATGTCATGTTACTAGAGCGTGCAATGTCCTCAACACTCGTCTCAACTCTGACATTAGCGCAACGCCAGGGATTTGAACAGTCGCACAGACTTTTTAGATTTTAGTTCTAAGGCTCGCTCCTGAGGCGTTGAGCTTTTTTGAATTTTACTCTGTATTTGATAATATTTTAAAACGCAACTTCATGGTAATATGATAACGTATTTTTTAAAAATCGCGTTGTGCTGAGTGTTGTGTCGATTTTATGCTTCTACACTCTTGTTAATCTCTATGTTACATGTGTATTTAGTATTTGATATATTCGTAAAAGAAGTCGTACATTAAAACTAAATTAAACAAATGTTATACATTAATATACTTAAATCTAAATATTAAACTAACTATCCTATTATTATTATTACTATTATACACTTAATTTTATACCACCAAAAATAACAAAAACAAATAAAATAACAAAAATTGGAAATAATATTAACACAGATAGAAGTAGGATACAAAAGGCGGCCTTATCGCTTGGGTAGCGATCTCTACCAGGCAACTTTAGGAAAAGGAGACAAGGCATATTTAACAAAATTAAAAAACACGACTGTCCTGCTAAAAAACAAACAAAAAAATCTAAATCAATCTAGTTATATTAGAATCTTATTCACATTCTTTTTCAATGATATTTTTTTGTGAATCACTGGATATTGAACTAATGTACTCATCATTTTCTAGATGATGATTATATAGTTAATCTTATTTTCGAATTTTGTTTTCAAATTAAGTTTTTAATGCGAGACCATGGTCACCCCATAATTTTTTTTTTAAATTTTACTAGCTTATGCCACTCGGAATAAGCTAGGGATTCTAACGATACCTCATTTATCAAAATCGGTTCAGGCGTATAGAAGTTATGGTGGAATATACAAACTCACATACATACATACACATACATACATACATGAACCCTGAAAACAATATACTCCTTTTTTCAGGCAGTCATATAAAAATAATAGACTGCAGGTGGTTCTATAATATACTTACATTCAAAGAATTGCATACTAATACATAAACCAATAATAAACTTATAATCAATATATAAATTATTTAAATATATATATATATATATATATATATATATATATATAACATAAGTAATAATAAAATATACTAATCCATATGTATTATAATATATATATAAAATTTTTATTGTCGTCTTTAGTTTGCAAGATAATGATTCTTAACAGCATTTTTGAATATTGTATTGGTCCCAAGTTTGCAATGCCATTTGTTGCTCTGGGTCTAGTAATATGATATGCTTCTGGTTTCCTATAGCTGTAGGTAATTCAATTTAGTTGATATTGCTAGTTGCAGGTACATAGAAAAATAGCAAGTTCGAAACGAAATTAATTTCGAATGAAAATGTATCGCCCTAATAGAAACAATTTGTTCTTATCCTGTCAAATTTGTAGGAAAATTATTAACATAAGTACTAGTAAATATGTGCAAGCATGTTCATTAATTGTAATATTAATAATTATAATCCGTATCTTAGAAATACTCTTTTTGTATAATTTATGATTGGCTATTTCATAATATAATTACATAAAACAATTGTGTTAGTAAACAAAATATCTGTAACTAGGCCATTTTGTAAAAAAAAAGTAGTTTTCACATTATCTGCTATCTAATATCTTGGCATTTTCGAACATATGCTTATCTATTCTATTACAAATCAAATAGTATTTTAAAGCATAGCCATCTATATCTAAACTTATGCTTCTCGTAATCTTACTAATCGCTTGATTTATGTTGCAATAGTTACAGTAATCTCAAATTAATATATATTTTCACTCTCAATTGTGTAATCATCTGGCATTTATCTTTTTAAATAATCTGTAAACTTATGGAGCGTACTTTGTCTTGGCTTTTTTCCAAGAATATTTTTTGGATTGTCAGTGTGTGATAGCATTTTGTGTCAAGAGCCGGAATGCAAGAGAGTTGAAATAATACTGAATGCCCTGCAAGGTCGAAGGTCGACCCCTTAAACTTGCGAATGCTGGCTTACCTCTTCGCTTATTGAGGTCGCACATCGGTCATTATGTTGTATATATTATGTCAAATTTTATTGCCACATTTGAAACACGCTACAATTAAGGCCCCTTTTTATCACACGCTACATATGTCCTTGGTGTGCGGGCGTGCTTGTAGATATCTCTCTCTGCGTCGTATTCCTCATTACTGAGGGTCGTGACCCCTTTCCATTAATCAAAAGATTAGCAGCCATAGCGACTTCCGATAGAAGTGAAAACGAATATTTAAAATAACAACACAGCACTTTTAAAATAATTAAAATATAGATCTTAAAACAAAGGTATTATTACAGTTTAATTGCAAATGTACTACTTAAGACCTTTTAAGAAGAATGGTGTCGCATCACCGACATCGTTCCACATTTTTACCCCCTACCAAAAAGAGCTCAACGCGCCTTAAGAAGTTTTCACTTCAATAATGGTAGGAGATTTCTTGGGATAATAATGCGGTCGGTTCCCACGTCCTTCCGCATAGATATGTCACCGTAAGATTGTAAAAACCGTTAGATTATAATCTAACTAGCGAAATTGTAAACTGTATTTACGTGGACTTTTGTGGCGCGTTTCAAATGTAAAACAAATGTTTGTCTGGTGTGCGGCCTCACTTAGTGAAACTTTTGGAGTAAAATATAACACTGGAGTTACAGCTTGGCAAACTTGTGCGTGCGTGAAGATATTTAAAATATTTTAGGAACAATTTAAAAATAATCAATTGATTTTGTTAGTTCCGAATTTCACCTCACGCTCAGGTAAGCTTGCCAGAATTGTTAACATGGGCCCTAAAATCGCTGCCTCATTGTATGTATGCTGCCTAATCGGTGGTACTCGAAGAATATTCTCTGAACACCTGAATATTGCATAGCGTGTAATTTGCAATAAATTATAATTTATTGTCCTAAGCATAACTGCCAAACTTGTGTCACATTGTAAAACTACACATATTAAGAGTTGTGTGCGTTTATTTTACGACAATCCAGGATTGTGTATAGGTATGTGTTCAGGTATTTTATATGTAAATTTGTGAATGCATGTAGTCCGATGTCGGGTTATGAATGATTATGTTATTATAATATAGTTAAGTCTTATGGCTTGTACACATTATTCTATAGTCGCTGCCTGGATCCAGTAAGTTATTTTCAGTGCCGAACTGGAATGCTTCGTAAATTGTACCAGGTTATTGAACTGGAAAATTATTGTGACTTGGTGTATGGCAATTAGCTACGTCATTGGCCCACAGGGCAATCGACAAAATAATCGTAAAGCGACTTCGATCGCCTACTGTCACGTCACGTCACTACACAGGTCAATTCTAAATAGTTTCAGTATGAAAGGATCACTGACTTGATTCGTTCAGTCATTGGTTCAATCTTATCGCTGTTAATTAACAAAAATTAAAATTTACCTAAATTTTTTACCATAAATGTATCACTGGCTAATCATATTTGATTTGAGTAGAAATTGGAAAACTGGACTGGAATGCGTAGCAGGAATAATGTGAACCGGCCATAATAAAAATATTTTAAGGCTCATAAAACATCGCAATTCTATATTCAATAGTTCCTTTGTACGTGTCATTTATAATCGAGTTAAAGAAAGAATGCATATTATTCAATAAATATTGTATAAAAATAATTTACCGAATAATTATTCGCTTATCTCAAATATATTTTTTTTTATAAATAAAACAATTTTCATACTTGAATTAAGTGTCTGATTATTGAACTAAATTTTGAACTAAACTTTCCCTGGGTAAGCATAGCATACTGAAAATTCTCCAACTTGAGATACGTTCACGCCTATGTCACCCTGCAGCGTTGCTCGAACGGCTCCGTCGGATAACCGGTAGAAGAGAAAATTATCTCAGACTGTGATAATAATATTAAACTATCACGACTTTTATTGCTTTTATCCTTTACTGATCTTCAAATACCACAAACGTTCGTTGTTCTATATGATCAGTGAGAAGGACTTGTTATTCGGTTATCTTTGACCTTGTTTAAAAATATCGTTTGCTTAATAATCGTCAAATTGTAGCTTTAATTTTATCGTAACCGTCTGGTATCCAAGTTCCATATCCATAGAACTAACCGCCGCACTCAGAGACGCTTAATCATTACTTAAGGAACTCCTTAGTATACTGTATACCTACCTAGATTTAACTCATTAGTAATGAAAAGTATGAAAATAGGTACTACCTATATTGTGTAGTACGTACGCACCTACTTCGGTAATAGCTAAGTGGGTAAGACTAGCCCTTTCATCGAGGGATCCGAAGTTCATATCCCAGACTTCAAATTTTTCGGAGATACATACTTGAGTTTTAAGCAATTAAAGTAAGTAGGTACTTAACTTGCTTTATCGGTGAAGAAAAATATCGTTACCTTCCTAACTTCCTATCCTACTAGGCTCACGAGGATATAGGTATCACCACGGTGTTTTTCTTCACCGACAGTGAACCGTAGATGTCTAGAATTTCTCGTGATGTTCGCAAAGTCGTCATATTATGAGCGAATGACAGAAGGTAGGTATAGGCGTTCCTACTTAAGGTTTATTCGCCACTGTATCAGCCTTAATCTAAGGCTGAAACTTGCGAAAATACTGTCGACTTTTGAGTCTTCTCTTACGCCAAAGTATGGCCTATGGGTACTTACACCTGTGTCTGTCACCCGCTTATTATACAAAGAGTGGAAATGGCCATGTTGTGGATTGTAGCATTCAGCTAGTGTCTGACGTAAGTAGGCAAGTAATTAGGAACGTCGTGTATTTGAAGCCTTAGGAAATAGGGTAAGGTCACGGGAAGGTAAACTGTAGGTAACCACTCAGTTATTAACTAAGCACCATTGCCACACTTACCTAATAATTAATTACTCACTCAGACAAAATTATTAATGACGACTGAATCAATGCATAAAAGTCAAGTCTTGATGATAATTATTGATTAAAATATTACTATGTTGAAGTACGTACTTACCTAATTTCGGATCGAGTCGTCGATTTTTCTTCAGTTGTGTGTCTTTAACAATAAATGAAATAATAAATTATTTAAATCAATCTTTTAAAGTTACTAGAGAGTTGAAATGCAGCAACAGTAGGTGGAACAAACGGTCCAGTTGGTTCACTGTATATTAAATAAGTTCGGCCTACTCATTCAATTCCTCACAAAGACATTGGACACTACCTCGTTGGTCTAGTGGTTAGAATTCTAGACCTGGTCCCGAGTTCGAATAATGGGTTCGAGTAATGGGTTTTTTGGCAAGAAACTGATTACTAGTCTGAGACCCGTCCCCGGAATCAGGAATTGGCGGTGTTCCACCCAAGTGCCTCGGAGAGCATGTAAATCCGTCGGTCCTGAGCCTGATCGCTCTCCGATCGTGTCGGATTTTCCGTCCTATCAGGCTATGAGAGTAAAGGAACGGAGTGCACATGTGTTTACGCACAGACTTGTGCACTATAATATCTCTCTGGAGAGTAGCCGCTGTGGCCGAAATTCGATCGGGATGACATTATTATTAATATTATCGAGTTAACTTAGATGACTGTCGAAGTCTTCACCTCGACGTCCCACACTCACGAGAGCCGCAGTTTTGTCGTGAGTCGTGACTCGTGACCATGATGACCCCTGCAACTGGGTTGAAATAATCGTCATTATAATTTTTAATTATAATTTAAAATATACCGTAAGATCTTAAGTTCTTATGGCATAAAAAGGTCACTACATAGTAAGTAGGTACGTACTACATAGGTAACCGAATACCGAGTCAATTAAATTTATATCATAGATCAACCTTGTACAGTTGAAGTAAATGCATGTACTTAACTATTTACTACGTTATGTATATTATTTTAGTAGATATTGTCAGATAGTCAAATAATTCAAAAAATAATTTAAATACTACCTATTTAAAATTACTTAAGTGGGTCTTAACTAATTTAAGAGAGCTCAAAACTGATGGACCTTGTTCCGTTAAAATCCCTACTTATTATCATTTATTTAACTTTGTTGTAAATACTATAAACTTAGGAATGCTTGTTATCAGTTTGTATGATAATATCTTTAGTCATAGTATCAACTACAAAGTAGGTATAGTAGCTATCAGCTCTGTCTGTTTGGTGTGTTAATGTTCTACGTCCCCCCAGTGGGGCAGAGGGCGTCTACAGTGTAGCGCCATCTCGAGCGGTTAGAAGCTACACCCTTGATCTCATCCTACGTTATCCCTATCCTCGCGATCTCTGCCAGAACCATACGCCGCCGAGTTTGGGTCGACCACGCTTTCTTTTTCCCTGAGGATTCCAGTCGAGAGCTTGCCTCGCGATATTGCCTGGCTCTCTACGTAAAGTGTGGCCGATCCAGTTCCATTCGCGTCAGATTAAACGACACAGATGGAACTGTCTATTTGGTAGGAAGAGCAAAAAAATTCTGGTAGCAATGAAGCTCTGCAATGATGGTAGCAAAAATGTTTGTACAGTATAATACTATACAGTTTATAACAGGTAGAAGAGCGAAATGTCACTCACTGCTAGTTTGGCTAGTTAAGGGAGTCCAATTCATGGAAATTTTTTGACGACCTTCGTGGCGCAGTTTTGAGCGTTGTTGTCTTAATGCAGAGGTGCCGGGTTCGATTCCCGGCAGGGTCAATTTGGGAATTCATAATTTCTGAATTTTCCCAGGGCTGGCCCGGTGGGAGGCTTCGGCCGTGGCTAGTTACCAAGCCAAGCGATTTAGCGTTCCGGTACAATGCCGTGTAGAAATCGAATAGGGGTATGGGTTTAATATAACTGCCATACCCTTAACAGGTTAGCCCGCTACCATCTTAGACTGCAATTATCACATACCATCAGGTGAGATCGCAGTCAAGGGCTAATTTAACTAACTAACTAGCTAACTAGATTAAAAAAAACTACGGGTTGTTAATGTACTTGAGGGAGAGAGCTTGCAGGGAACCCATCTTCAGTCCTAGCTCCTAATAATAATAAATATCGCATGGAGAGAAACCATAAAAATAACCGTTTTTTTAAAGTTTCCCTACTATGCATAAGGCCTGTTATAATTAAAAGTTCTTAAGCACTTGTAAAAAATTTTTCATTAGAATAGATAGGTATATCCTTTTGGTTCCGCAATAAGTCGGCTTAGATTAAAAATTAACATCTAACTAATTGACATCCCTAGAAATTTTCAACCTCCAACTTTTTAACCCCCGACGCTTAAAGAAGGGTGTTATGAGTTTAACGTATGTATGATCTGTGTTTCGGCGTGTCTGTCTGTAGCGTCGTAGTTAGAAATAGATGAACCGATTTTGATTTTAATAAAAAAACATACTAACATTTACTAGCCAAAATATTAACGCTATTGATTCATCTTCCAAGGAAGCAATAGTCATTAGCTAGCTAATTATTCCCTTATCGCATTGCAATTTATATTGAAAATTAATTAATTAATTATTCTTGGTCTTATATATATATAAATTCGAAACGTGTAGAAATTGGATCATTCAAAATATTATTATTTCAAATTTAATTATGTTGATAATAGTTATCCGTATTTGTTAATATATTTAAACTATTTTATTATGGACCGTTGCGTGATACTTAAGTACTTTGTAACATTGGAGTTTGGAGCAAATAGTATGAATTCAAACTAAAGACTTTTTGTTTCAAGAATTTTGGTCATGCCGATTTCAAATGAGAGAGAAGCGGATTTACTATCCAATATCCACACTAATCCGTACTAATATTATAAATGCGAAAGTGTGTCTGTCTGTCCGTATGTCTGTCTGTCCGTCTCGTCACGTCCCATCTGTTCAACCGATTTTGATGAAATTTGGTACAGAGATAGGTTGTGTTCCGGGGAAAGACATAGGCACATTTTTATCCCGGAAATTCTGGGAGTTTGAGATAAAAAAGCTTAATTCAAGCGGACGAAGCCGCAGGCATACTAAATCAAGTAGTAGATATTAGAAATCAAACTTCTACTTAAAAAGAATTTTATTTTATTTTCTGTTTGTCGTCGAATTTTATACGTTGTAATGAATTTGACCTAAGTTTGTCGAACGAAATCTTAAAAGGTCATCAGACATTTTAGAACAAAAATAAAAATTATATTCTCCCGCCTTGGGCAAGGCCGAAGAAACGTCTCTTTCACGTGGCGTAATTAATATTACTTTGACACTAATGTGATCGATCATCGAACATCAATCGAATTTGCAATGTGAAAACTTAGACTAGGTAAGCGTTAAATAAAAAGCGTAAAAGTTAAAACTTCTTTCCTGGACAGGTTTCCACACTTCGGCCAACGTCTTCGTCTGTTGTACAGACCCCAGGTGGTATTAATCAATGAAGTTGCCGGTTTTCTTGTAGCGCTAACAATGTCCAGAATGACATTATATATCTAGTTATTTAGAAAACTATAATTAGCGTAGATGATAAGTAATATTAGTAATTCACTCAGGGAAGCGCGAAAATTTTTCATGAATTTTTCAGAAAGGATTTGAGGTCTCCAACTACAATCTACCTATCAGTAATCAATTTGTATTTTTTGTACAAAACTAATTGGTTGCCTAAAAGTTCAAGAGTAGGCACGAAAACGCGTAGCGCTTCAAGAGATAAGTAGGAAGGCTAAGAAGAGAGCATGGTGGCGCTCTCTACTGAAGGCTTGATGATTTATGATGATAATTAGTATAACGACTTTCTGTCGCGCGACAGGTCGTTAGCGTGCCCTTTCACTTACTGAGTGTGTGATTTTAATGAACGCAGGTCCGCAGTCCCCGCCGCGGCGCCTAGTGAAACGCAACGCTTCTACCGCGTGGTCATACCTAGCCTTCCGTGGAAAGCCTACCGCGGGTGCTTTTGAAAACTTGTACAAACTAAAACAGTGCTAACATGATTGTGATATCCTAGTTCATGGCTTTAGTTAGTTAACTAGATAATTAAATTGAATAAATAGTTGAGTTTATAAGTTAATAAAATGACTGCGGGTTCCGAAGAGCATGAGCCCTTGATTTCTTCATCTGTGGATAACCAGCGTGTGACCTATAGCAATTCTCCACAGGTATGTATCTAGATACCTACTTATAAAAAATTAAAAGAAACTTTTAACGGACTGCTATTTTAGAGCTCGGAGATTCGATCCCCGGGCACGCATCTCTAATTTTACGGAGTATATGTTCGCTGCAATTTAGTAAATATCACATGCTTTAATGAAGAAGGAAAAAAATAGAAGTCCTCGCTACGTTTTTCATATTGAGAGTAAGAGGTTATCCAATTTGTTCTCAAACTCGTGTGAAGTTTGCCAATCCGCACTTGACCAGCGTCGTGGACTATGGTTAAGCCACTATAATACACTTCCCGTTCTAAGGTGTTATGATTATGATGATGTTGACATACCCCATACTAACGAGAGCCGCTTGCGGTCTATTGTGCTAAATATACTTTATTTCGGTTTATTTTAGGTTGGTGGTATATGTATTGGCATGGCATTTTTATTATCAAAAAATTTAAGTGTTAAAGGTTACATATACACTAGTATTTTTTTTTATCCACTACAAGTTAGCCCTTGACTGCGATCTCACCTGATGGTAAGTGATGATGCAGTCTAAGATAGTAGCGGGCTCACCTGTTAGGGGTATGGCAGTTATATTAAACCCATACCCCTATTCAGTTTCTACACTGCATCGTACCGGAATGCTAAATCGCTTGGCGGCACTTCATTGCCGGTAGGGTGGTATCTAGCCACGGCCGAAGCCTCCCACCAGGCCAGACCAGGGAAAATTCAGAAATTATAAATTCCCAAATCGGCCTTGCCGAGGATCGAACCCGGGACCTCCGCACGTTAAGACAACAGCACTACATACTGCACCACGGAGGTCGTCAAAACCATACTATACTCAATATATACTATACTTTAGTGTAATATTACGCAACGTTCTCTACCAAATCTCTACATACCGACTAAGTATATAAAATTTTAAACTTACTCTTTGAGACAGACAAAAAACCTGTCGAAATACTGGTCTCACGCTGACGTATAATTTTATTCAGACTTTTTTTCGTAGTTACCTCGAATTACCAAGTAGATTGGTATGCCGAAATTCTTGCTAGTTGTTCTGAGTAGGAATGGCATTCTAAACTAGTGGTAGATTTATTTGATGATTCAAAAGTACTGGCAAAAGTTTATTTAAATGAAAACAATTGAACTTTGATTTTTCTATCCGTATGAACATCACGTCTACCTATTTGTAATATCCGATATCAATTTATCCTCAATATGTCTGTTATACTCTTATTAAAACAAAAATGTGAAACTACTTAGACCTACGTATCTATTTTTAGGGTTTAAACTTTAAAGAACCATATAGATACCTTACATAAGCTTAAAAATATTTGTTTTATTTTGTAACATTTGCTATATTAAACAATTTTATTGGTCTATGCATGTAGGTTTTTGGTTTTGTTTAAATTGTTATTGTAACTATAAGCTATAATATAATTTTAGATAATAATTATGGATATATTCTGTATACCAGTTTAGGAGGTGGGTGTGACGGCTGAAACGCAGTTTATAGTTTTTTAGCCGTCATCGTTCTTAAATAAGGTCAAAGTTGTTAAAGTATGTCACCGTAAAATTGTAAAAACCGTTAGATTATAATTTAACTAGCGAAATTGTAAACTGTCGAAAGATTACAATTTAACGCATTAACTATTTTTCGGTAGATTGTACTGTTAGGTATATTAACCCGAAAAAACCTAAGTGCCCGGCCGCAAAGGCACTTAGGTTTTTTCGGGTGATTATTTATGTTGAACTCTAAAATAACCCACAAGAAAGAGACAAGAAAACGTAAATACAATGAATATTTCAAAAATTTACACTCTGAACATTGAATGACACAATCTTTCGACAGTTTACAATCTCGCTAGTTAGATTATAATCTATCGGTTTTTACAATTTTACGGTGGCATATAGAGAAATAAATAATAGGTCTTTACCTATGCAATTGCCGTTTTGTATGGAATAAGTGAAAGTACTTATTTTTTCAAACTTTTTTATTTCTGTTATTCGAAGTAATCACCCATACAATCGACGCATCTTTGCCAACGCATTGACAGTTTATTGATGACCTTCTTGAAATATAATGAAAATACAACGCTTATCAAAAAACAAAAGACTGAGTTTGCAATAAAAAGAATGTGATGGTTTTAAAACAAAATTAATTTGAATTTAGAATACAGCGCCATTACAAACTTTTTTTTATTTTAAATGATCAGTACTGAAGAAAGGCAATGTCATAGTTTAAGACCTAATAAAATTCATTTCATTATATTCCGTTTCCGTTTCGCTTCGGTGGATCAGAAGACAGGTGCGTAGGTAAAAAAAGTTCAAAGTAAACCTAACTTCAATGTAAGGGTTCCCTTTTTCAAACTTTTTTATTTCTGTTATTCGAAGTAATCACCCATGCAATCGACGCATCTTTGCCAACGCATTGGCAGTTTATTGATGCCCTTCTTGAAATGTAATGAAAATACAACGCTAATCAAAAAACAAAAGACTGAGTTTGCAATAAAAAGAATGTGATGGTTTTAAAACAAAATTAATTTGAATTTAGAATACAGAGCAACTACAAACTTTTTTTTATTTTAAATGATCAGTACTGAAGAAAGGCAATTTCATAGGTAAAGACCTAATAAAATTCATTTCATTATATTCCGTTTCCGTTTCGCTTAGGTGGATCAGAAGAATAGTATGCGTATAGGTAAAAAAAGTTCAAAGTAAACCTAACTTCAATGTAAGGGAAGTTATATAGACATAGGTATAGCTAGATATAGGTTATATAGTTATATCTAAACCAGGGAGGGTTATACCCATTTTAGTTAGAATGAATAAATAGGTACTAAGTAAATTATTCTTTTATTTTATCGGTGATAGCGCAGAAGACATTCGACTTCCTAAATCAGGGAGTCGGGAGCTTGTTTCTCACACTTTACAAAAAAACTCACTTTCTGCAGGCCGAGTGTGAGTTTTTTATGTTGAGTTCGATTACGACAACTTTATCTTCCATTTATATTGAACTGATCGAGCGCCAGCTGTCGAGTGGTGGACAATTCCGACAGTCGCGACAACCTTATCTACGTTTCGCGATTGAATGTTAAGAGAATCTCACACGACTCCGAGTTTTGTGCGTTCTAATCAATTTAATATGATATGGTGTAACGGTAAAAGACAAAAATCGCGAGGGAACCGCAAGGCATCGACAAGGTCTGCACCCTTACGTAGTCGAAATTCTAATTAGAATCGCTAGGATATGGAATTCCCTTCCGGCTTCCGTTTCACCCCCTTTTTTAATATAGGTACCTTCAAATCACGAGTGAATAGGCATCTTCTAGCCAAGCGCGCTCCACCTTAGGCTGCATCACCACATGCAAGCAAGTCTGATTGTAGCCAAGCGCTGGCCTATATAATTAACAAAAAAAATTGAGAGTTCGTAATGTTTACAAAGGTGTATGAACTTGGTCAGCGTGAAGGACTGGGCCAAGATCCTTCTACTCTGAGAAAACCCGTGTCAAAAGCGGGCCGGTAAATTCTGAAGGATTGAGACTTTATGATAATAATAATATGATGAAATAATGATGATGCAATGCAATGTTCTAAGCACAAGCAGTAATAACTGAACACCATGTAACACAACTGCTCGCGATTGTTCAATTAAAAACAAACTGAATTAATGAGTCAAAGTAACTAACTCTACCACATGAATATGAATTAGAGGCTAGGTAACTAGGTAGTATACATTTATAGTTTCCCCTTTCCAATTGAAATTTAATCTGACTGGGAATCAGCCACACTTTTACACGCAATTATAGACGAAAAATAAATTTCTAAGATTACATAAATATAGTTAAAATTAACTACCTACGTTCAAATTATATATATTTAATTACTGTGGGTACAGTCTGTAAATATATTCTTGTCTGCATATTCTATTTTAATCATAAGGCGTATAGGTATTAAAGCTGTCATGTTGAAACGGTACCTAATAGCTAACTACAGACACTTCTGAGTATGATTAAAATGATTTACAATATTTGCTTATCCACTTTGCACTGCATAAGTACCTAGTAAAGATGCTTCATGGTAGTATATAAAATTAATGGTTTAATGTAAATTAAACCAACAGGGCATTTCTACGTCTATGCAACAGAGAAACACTAGATATCTGTCGGTTTGAAGTTGGAACTTCGATAAAATTCAGTGAAATCTTGTGCTCACAAAGATACACATATTTCTCTACTAATATTATAAATGTGAAGTGTCGGTCCGTCTGTATACATTTTCACGGCCGGCCGTTACGGCCCAACTGTCCAATTAATTTGTATGTAGGTAGGTACCTACATAGGATTTAGCAGATGGGTTGCATCCCGGGGATAGACATGAGCTTCTTTTAATGCTTACCTACCGGAAACTTAAAGAGTTCCCACAGAATATTCAAAAAACCTAAATCCACGTGAACGAAGTCGCGACCATCTTAAAGTATCCATATTAATATAAATGCAAAAGTGTGTCTGTCTATCTGCTACGCTTTCACGGCCCATCTGTTCAACCGATTTTGATGAAATTTGGTATGCTAACAGTCTTTATCCCGAGGAAGGACAAAGGCTACTTTTTATCCCGGAACATTAAAGAGTTCCCGTGGAAATCGGAGAATCATAAAATCTTAATCCACGCGGACAAAGTCGCGACCATAGCCTAGTATTATGGTGTATTATGTAAGAAGTAATGACTAATAATAGATAAGTGATAGTGATATGTGCCTACTTTCATCGATTTGACGTTCCCCAGGGGGAAAAAAGGGAATCCCCTTACCCAAAAGGATAACTATTGCTGGTTGACGATGCCTGTCTAAGGCTTCACAGTAATCCGATTTTCAGATTTTAGGTGTCTTTAGCCAGGACAGGAACCGGAAACTTTGTTTGTATCGTTTAATTTAACACTTACTTAGCCGTTGACATCGACTTCTCGTTTTATTCCGGTCGTGGGTGCGAGTAGGTACTGTGCTATCTACTTAACTATACCTACTGTATCTCGATCTCGATCAATTTTAATCAATAATTAAGCTTTCGAAAGTGTTGCCACAATTTGGGTAGCAGGTTTTTCGAAGTGCGCAACAAACGTGAAGACCCATTTATGTTTACCAAGTTACCTACACACTCAACATAACACACATTTCTCGATTTACTTCTTAAAATATATTTCTAGGAATTCCAGTTTTGAAAAATTTTATTTTTTTTACACTATAAGTAATAAGCCCTTGACTGCGTGATGGTAAGTGATAGCGTGATAGCGTGATAGCGTGAAGGTAGCGGGCAATCTTGTTGTCGGTAGAGTGATAACTAGCAACGGTTGAAGCCCTCCACCAGATCACTGCGCCAGGGAGGTCGTCAAATCCAATAATAACCTTAATACCTAATAACTGCTCAATTATACACAAAACTGGGAATACTCTTAAACACAATTTTTACATTCGGAAATAGAAAAATATGATATCTACTTATTTAGTGTGGTGACTTATGTTCTGCACGAAAATGGAATTCCGTCTGGGCCTTTTCACGAC
Organism: Erebia palarica; assembly: GCA_964035005.1. Taxonomy (NCBI): domain Eukaryota; kingdom Metazoa; phylum Arthropoda; class Insecta; order Lepidoptera; family Nymphalidae; genus Erebia; species Erebia palarica. The sequence goes on from OZ035983.1 coordinate 44,007,738, forward strand.
CCACCTACTTATCGAATTTTGACGAAATTTAGTACAGAAATCATAGTAGTGACATATTATATACTTAGATAACATTGAGAAATCATCTCGGACGCGGGGTTAAAAACTACTTTTATCGTGGAAAATATAAGGGAATAAAGGAGATTAAAAAAAACCTCAGTTTACGAAAATCAAGTCGCGGACATCTAGTCGGTTGTACCTATTATTCAAAATCAGTGCCAAAATGTGTTTTGCTGTCTTCTCACGGCTTAAGCGCTGAGCTGGATCTTGACGAAATGTAGCTATCAGAGATAGCGTTCGCCCTGAACCTAGATTAGTTTGACGTTTCAAAAGCACTATAATAATGAAAGTTTATTTGAATCAAAAATATTTTGAATTTGTTTGCGAAGACGTGCATAGTAAAAAAAGTTTCTCAATATTTAAAACCTGTTTATAAATATTGCTCACCCGAAAGAAATTGCTAACATTTATTAGCTAAGTTGTTAATTAAAATAATATAAAATTCCATCTTGAATAGACGCCGTGAAGCGAGGCCAAATATTTGATTTCCATCAAGTCAAAAGCCCACGGCTACGTAAAAAACCTCAAACTAGTTCTGTAATCTGTTTAATGATCTCGTCACACAAGTTTAGACAACGTCCTCTCCATTCTTTAATGCGTTATACAACTATTGATAGTTTTGTTGTAAAAGTCGCATTCAACGACCGAGTTCTTTGCGATATTGAGTCCTGATTTTATTTTTTATACTTAAGTAGATAAATTTTGTGCCTCGGAGAGAACGTTAAGCCGTCGGTCCCGGTTATTGTCACTAACATCTGATAATAATCGTTAGAAACCTCCTAAGAGTTGGAATAGTACTCTTAGTCGAGTCATATGCAGAAGGAGCTGAGAACCCTTCGCATTATTATCCCAAGAAAACCCCTGCCATTATATTGTGATTAATGGAAAGGGGTCACGACCTTCAGCAATGAGGAATCAGTGCTTAAGAAGAAGTATCTAGATTCTAGTTAATCTTAGTAAAGTTTAGGATTTAGATATAAAATGAACGTAGGTGTAATCTTATATGGACGTTGGTGGCCCTGCGAAAACCGCGGGTACTGTTTCATCACTTACTCATTGAAATCGTCCTTATAAACTTCTTTTAAGAAAAATGACTATCTGGCACTTCCCTTGGATTGAATTTACTTATATAATTTAACCAAGTTATTTACTAAATTTCCATTAAAACCTCTAGCTACCATTCTATGCTTACTGCTTAGGGCTCTATACAAAGTACCTAACTACTTATTATTTCATCTGTGATACTATCATATATACCAGAGTCCAGATCAGGTATAGAAAAAGTCTAGTGATGCCCTGCTAGATTCGGCAGTGGATATCGTCCATAATCGGGACCAATTCAATTAATCGACTCCAATTCGGCGCAATCGTTTATTTCCTGTTCTAAGCTATCATAGATCCTTTATGGTTCGCCGAGTTTTATGGCAGGGAGAAACGATAGTTTTTTAATAAGGTAAACCAGGGAGAGCACTATAAAACTGCTATTTCCTTTACTATTTAGTTCCAGGTAAGACGATAGTAAATCGGGTTAATTTATATAATAATAACTTGTTGAGGGTAGTTTCTGTAAATACTGAACGACTTTTGTTCTGTAACCTTAAAAAATTGCGTTTTTTATACACAAAATAAAAAAATTAAATTGTCTACTCTAAAATGGCGCCACGCGACACTCAGATGGCGGAAAAGTCATCGATCGACTACTCGTAGTAAGGTGTCTAGAGTGTACCAACATACAAAACTTTTAAAGTTTGTTTTTGGTGAATAGGTACACTTTTTGAAAAGTTGTATTAAGTACATGTGCGGAGAAAACTACTACGTATTTTTAAATTAAACCTGTAGTTTTAATTTAACCACCAGCTATCTTTAGATGTCAAGCACTGCAGACCTGTTTAAGATAAACTAGTTTTAGAAACAACGCATTGATAAATTTTCAATAGAATCGTGGGAATATAATGCTAGGTAGGATCTCAACTTTCAAATGTCACTTGGTACGAATGATCAAAATGAATAATTTAGCATTTTGGCCTTTTCGGATGTCTGAAAGGTAAGAATGCTGTTCCACACGCCTGTGTTAAGCGGATTTATGCGATGTAAAAAACCCAATATTTCAGCTTCGTTCCGGATACATTCAGCCATTATGTGCAGCACGTCCTCTACTGTATTGCACTCAGAACAATTAGATGATAGGGCCTTTCCTATCAGCGCCCTAAAAACTGTTTAGACTCTAAACTTTATAGGAATGTGACATGCTATTACCACCTCGGTCCTAGCTAGTCATGTTATTATTATTATTATTATATACTCTTTATTTGTACCACCATAAAGATAAAAAAAAAACAAAAAGAATATAGAAAAAAAAAAACACATGATACAAAAGGCGGCCTTATCGCTTACTAGCGATCTCTACCAGGCAACCTTAGGAATAGGAAAAAATACGGAAAAAGCATTGCAGGTCATGTTGGCATTCAGAAACAACGGTTGGCGCCAAAAAATTGGTTGTATTTGCATGGTTATTATAATATCAATAGAATAGATTCTTAGGGAAAAATTATCAGGATTATGTTAAGTTATGGATAATTGGCATATTAAATTCTTTCGGTCGAGATGGCCCCAAATCATTTAATAAATATATATTCATAGCTGGGCATTAACTCGTTAATCCGTTAATCGTTAATTAACGAAGTTAACATTTTGATTAACGGATTAACTTTTAAGTTAACTTTTAAAAATGTTAACGGACACGTTAACTTCCGTTAATATGCAGAAGTCCGTTAATCGTTAATCCAATAGTTAGTAGTTACCGCACGGCACCGACAACTTCACAAGACAAGTGCCGGGCGGCGCGTGGCAGTGAATGAAACAAAAACTAAACTAGATATATTTTGCCGGCGCGTGCGAGTGAGAAAGAAAACTGTGAAGAGATTTGTTTCGTTTGATCATTTCAATACTTAGTGCCGGTGCTTAGAGTGACGAGTGTTTACTGTTTTGTTTGTTTGTTTGTTGTTATTATAAATAATTACTGTCAGTGATCATATTTTGCGTGTTGATAATTGATAAAGAAGAGTGCAGTGTAATTTAGTTAGAGAGAAAAAATGTACTGTGCTGTGGTACTGTGTAGTAATTATTAAAATAAATTGTAAAACCATATGATAGTCGATAGATGTTGGAATACATGGAATCGGATCGGATTCCAGCGGTCCTGATGACTGATGAGAATCCATGGCCACATTTGACTGAGTATGTGGAATTTGTATCCAGATCAGGCCAGCAAATACTTTTTGCGTGTAAGCGATGCTTGCCGAAAGACACCAAAATAAAAGTTCATGTATCAAGCCTGAATAATTTGAAACAACATGTAAGAAGGGTACATGAGTCACAATACGTACAGTTTGAAGAGATTGTTAAGGCGGGCTCTAACCGGGGCAAGACAAAAAGGAGAACTAATTCTGACAATGACAATATTAAAGATGATGATAGCACAAGTAGCAGTAATCCTACTCCCGTTAAAAGAAGAATACAACAGGGTCGACAGCTGAGCATCGCGGAATCGTTCGGGATTACAGCTACTGGCAGCGGTGTACCCCAAGCCAAAGTGGACAAATGTATAGTAAATTTATTTGTTTCAAACATGATTCCTTTACATGTTGTCGAAAGCAAGTCTTTTGGTGCGTTGATAAAAACGTTAAACCCAAGCAAAAATTCAATTTCAAGAAGAACTTTGGGTAGACGCATTACTGACGAACACATTGAATTGAAGCAACACCTGATTAGGATTAAAATAAGTACCTATTTTCTATTTATTTTTAACAGATAAACGTCATTAACGTCAAATTATACCTACGTATACCTACGTAGGCATAATTTTATTTGAAAAAAGTTTAAATAATTAGGGGTTCATTAAATAGGTATGCGTCTATATATTTAGATAATTTTCATTTATTATTAAGTATAGCATTTTTTTTAAACGTGCTGTGCTTATAATTTTAATTTCAGTTTACTTGAAAAAATTGATTGGGTGGCAACGACGGCTGACTGTTGGTCATCACACAACAAAAGTTATTTGGGCATGACAGTTCACTGGTTAGATCCTATCACAAGAGCCAGAATGCAAGCAGTATTAACGTGCATACGCCTAAAAGGTCACCATACATACGACATCCTGGCCCAAGCAATGATAGATATTCACTATGAATTTCACATAGATAAAAAAATCACAAGGTCAGTTAAGTCTATTTTTCGTTTTTTAAAGCGTGTTTTTATCTCGACGAGACTTGAACTATCAACATTTCGTCATAGGTAGGTATTAAGGGTTAGAAACTTTTTTTAATATTACTGGCTTAATTTTATTTTAGGACTACTACGGATAATGGCAGTAACTTTGTAAAGGCATTTGTGCAATTCGGCTCGGAGATCGACATACTTCCAGAGTTGCCATCGTGTGATTTAGACGCTGAGTCTGATCCTGATATTGCCAACCTTTTAAATCCAAACTCAGACGATGATGATGAGTTAGAATTTATTTCAGTAGAAAATATACTGAATGCTCCTGATCGTCTCCAGTGCAATGTAATCAATGTCAATGAACAGATATTAGAAAACTTTAATACTTTGCCAGTTCACATGAGATGTGCTGCACATACGTTCAATTTGGTCGCTAGCAAAGATGCAGATGCTGCTCTACAAATAACTATTTTCAAGACTCCCTACAGAAGTGCCTTAGCCAAGGCACGTACTCTCTGGAATCAGCAATCACGAAGTACGGTAGCAGCAGATAGCATTCACGCTGAATTAGGCAGACGACTTGTCCTTCCAAATACGACGAGGTGGAACTCTCTGTATGATGCTATTGTCATTCTCAACAGTATATTGGAAACAAAAAGGCCTTCTCTTCACAGGGTTATGACTCAACTAAAAATTCCAACTTTCAATGACCAAGATGTGACTGTAATGAAGGAGTACGCAAAGGTAAATTTATATATGTATATAATATATAGTTTAAATTAACGTTTTAGTAAAGTTAAGTAATTTTCTTTCCACATCATATCATATCAATACTTAGTTACAGCTTACTTATATTAAGTACTTATTTACAGGTTATGGCACCTGTCGCGAATGCCCTCGATCGTATCCAAGGAGAAGCTCAAGCATATCTCGGATCACTACTACCGACGATTGCAGCAACTGTCTATAAATTAAAAATTATTAAATCTAAGGGCCTAGTAAATTGCACAGCTTTAGCCAATGCCTTATTAAATGGCATAGAGAAAAGGTTTGGAACACTCCTGAATGATGAACAGTGCCAACTTGCCGCTGCATTTCACCCAAAGTTCCGGTTGATATGGCTGGAAACATATGACAGCAGTAGAGTGGATGCAGTAAAAAAGTGCATGGAAAAAAAGGTAGAAGATGCCTTACGAGAAGAAGCAGTGGAAAATTCGAAGGACAGAGATAGTTTAAGTGGCGGAGGAAGCAATGCGAGTAACAACGATGATGATGAGGAAGACTTTTTCAATTCTGTCACTCAGTCTTTAGAAAAACCAAAGAGCTCCAACTCTTTTAAGAGTAAAGCTCAAAGTCTCGTTAAAATGTGGCTGGACATGAAATCAAAAGACTCGTTCAACGATGCTGCATTCCTCGGGGAACAGATATTCATAAATCTATTCATTAAATACAATACTGCTATGCCCTCAAGCGCTGCAGTTGAACGTCTTTTTTCCACGGGTAAAGACATTTTAACACCAAAACGAGCCTCGCTTTCAGACGAGAACTTCAACATGTTAATGTTCATAAAGGGGAATATGCACCTTATGCCCGACGATTAAATTACACATTTGAATTATACAACTATTTTGTTTTATTCCTAACCTGTTAACTTCCAGAACCTAAAGGCTAAACCAAAAGGTTTTATAAGTTCACTAACGCAACGATATAAAGATGCAATTTTACACATATTAACGGATTAACGATTAACGTTAACTTGCGTTAATTCTTCCAAAATGTAACGCTTTAACGTTTAACGAAGCTAACTTTTTTTGTAGCGGATTAACGATTAACGAAGTTAACTATTTGATTAACGGTGCCCAGCTATGTATATATTAAGTTATCTTCAATTACATTAAATATTTGCACTCTAATTTATAGTAGAATATGAAGGACGCCTTAAAGGACATTGACCAAATTCGCCTAAGAATCAACACACGTTTGAAATATACAGTAATTCTTAGCTTAATTTATAGTCTTTATTCCAAATATCAGAATTTAACGGACACTTCAAATTAATTAAAAAATAAGTAAATGGGTATTAAATTGATTACTATACGTTTCCGTCTCTGGATTATTAACCACAGATCAATAACTTAAGTTTTAAATAATATACAATACCACCGCTTGAGCGCTAGATCTGTATCGTAAGAAACAAAATAAAAGCTGCATAAAGTGCTAAGTGCGCTAGTATTCGGAATCTCGCAACGCCATCTATTGAAAGTACAATAATTTAATATTTTTAACGCCATCTGTGAAGTTCTCGATGAACTATGACAATACCTGCATTATTAATAACGCCATCTGTAATGTTTTTGATGAACTACGGCGAATCTAGTCTTATCTACATACTGTTTACAGCTTTATTACAAATGGATAGAGATGATATTAATTTGTTCAAGTAGATTGATCGTGAATGCTGAAATAAACTCAAAATTGAAAATATTTTTGGTAATAAGTAATTTTCTTGCAAGTGTCCGTAGTTTTAATCTGCTCTCAAGTATAAAAAGGTATTAATTTGAACCCAGTAATCAATGTTTTATGACGGTTGGTTCTTAGGCGAACTTTGTAAGGGGACAGAACAATGTCCTTTGTAAACATCTGTACATACTCGTATTCAGCAAATAAATTTAATTCATTCAATTCTTCATAATGATTTACTCTTATCCGTTAACTCAAATTTGGCACAAAATCTACAAAATCTGTAAAATACAGCGCCCAGATTCACAACTCAAAAAAATTCAAGCTCTATCTATATCAGTGTGTTCTAACGAGCCTCGTTGCATCATAATTTAAAGATCGTCTTAAAAAGCAATACACATTTCTAACCCGCACTTTTACTTTATAAATTGATAGTTTAAAAATAAAGGTTGTAAAGGAATATCTTTAAAAAAAAAAGAAGAGCTATATATTTATAGATATTCCAAATTAATCCTATAAAACATCTTAATGTAGTTTTTATATTTTTCGAAGCAAGAAGCACCAAATGCAAAAGTGAGTTTGTTGGTTGGCTTATCCTCCAATCGAGCCGGAACATAGCTACGGATCGACGTCCGAGAGTTTTTCATAATGTTCTCAGAGATGTGTGGGGTCTGTCAATCCGTAGCAGGCCAGCATGGTACAATCTGGCCAATCCTTTCTCATACTTAGCGGAGACTTGCGCTCAGTAGTGGCTGACGGACTATACAACTTACAAGTTAGCCCAAAGAAGTTGAATAAAAAAATAGTTTGATTTGTTTGGTTTGTTTCATGGGGCTGACTGACTACGATTGCAACTTACAAGTTAGGCCAAAGAAGTTAAATAAAAAATAGTTTGACTGACTTTTTTGGTTTGTTTCAGGGCAGTACACACAGCAGTAGCCCACGCAATAGTGGAGGAGAAGTCACCTTAGCAATTCCACCTTCACGAGGCTATGGGGCCATCGGAGGCGTGGAGAAGGTCACATACACCTGGGCAGATGTTAACGCGTTCGCTACAGAAGATAGGTCCAGGAATAGAAGGTTCTGGCACTTCTGGAGGAGCTCCTCAGATCGCATGTTCCAACAGAGGAAGCAATTGCTTAAAAATAGTAAGAACTCATCTATACTTCTATACCTATAAATGCGAAAGTTTGGATGGATTGTGGAAGAATGGATGTTTGTTACTCAATCACGCCACAACGGTTGAAAGGATCTGGATGAAATTTAGCACAGAGATAGATTATAGTCTGGAATAAAAAGTAATGTATGTAGTGTAGTGTAATGTAAACGTAGTAAATGTATGTGTCACCATACATTTACCCTGCATTCAACTCGCGCGCGAACTATAGATTAGCTTGAATAGGCAAATAATGCTAGCTAACAAATAATAACTACTTGATATATTAACCGCCGCCATACACATAATTAATCCTTCGAGCCGTTTCTGCAGCACTGGTGCCACGATGGAACTCGTACTCGTAAATAACGCGATATTTCAAGTTTTCCATTTTGTAAACTGATTGACGCAAAGAAAAAACCAAAAGAGGAAAAAACAATTGAATTAGGGGTTTTCAAAACACAAAAGCATGAGTAAATAGCTGTATAAATTTGAAATTGAAATTCCGAACCAAAGAGGAGACATTTGAGATCAAAGTGGCCAGTACGACAAAACGCCAATTTCTTAAGTAAGGACCTAATATTATTATAGCTACTTATCTAATAAAGACATAGAGAGAAGCCTAGGCATAATGTACACCTAAGAAACCTTGAAATCGATTTTAGAAACTTAAAGTTGGACTAAAATGTGAAATGAATATTTTAAATGTATATTCATGTGAGTCGTGGTACTTAATTTACATAATTAAAGTATTAGATTTTGAATCCACATTATACGAAGCAAAACAAACAAAAAGCAAGAGAAGAATATTTATTTTTGAGTAATGACCAATATGATTAATAAATAACTTCTTACTGATTATTATTAAATAGAGAGGCTTCCTAAAAACCTCCTCACACATCTACACATCCTGGGTTGGTTTTAAAGATATCCATTTTAAACTACAGGTTAAAGAAAAAAAGTGCGTTGAAATTTGATGACGTCACAATTATGTATTTCATACAAACTTCCTAGAAGCGCGTTTACTCAATCAAATCAGCAACTCTATAAGATTTATAAAGAGTTGCTGATTTGATAGAGTTATCTAAATCCCTATTAGCCAATATTTTTATAGGAAGTTGACTTACACACATAATAATGTTTCGACTGGGATCCCATTTAGGTACATCTACACTTAAATGGACTTCTAACAAGGTGGTTTTAAATTTAACACCTATAATATTTTCGTGACGTTAATCCGTAATTTATCGCCTTACATTGAGTTCACATAATTTATAATATATACTGTAGGTAATATATATTTTTTACATAATACATATAAGTATGTATTGTATTTTGAGTATCCTACTTTGAGTTGCCTTCAAATTTAAAAGAAGACTGATGCAGGATAGAACTTATTCTATCGGTAAATGTTTGTCTCGGTGGATAAGCAAATATAATATGTTCCCAGAGTTTTCTGCCCATCCATGTCAGAGCGCACTCGAGATAAAAATGTTCGTGCACAAAATACTACGTAGAATCGTACTACGTTACAGAAGGACATTTATACCTTGCACAATTGATTTTAGAAGTTGTATTATGTATAATCATTATTTCTAGTAAATGGAGCAGCGTATCCAGGGGAACTCCTAGCCCTGATGGGGTCCTCTGGTGCTGGGAAGACCACTCTACTCAACACATTGACGTTCAGAACTCCTAGCGGAGTGATGTCCTGTGGTACCCGAGCATTGAACGGCCAGCCTGCCACCCCTGAGATGATGGCAGCACTGTCGGCCTACGTCCAACAACAGGATCTGTTTATTGGTACCCTCACAGTACGGGAGCATTTAGTATTCCAGGTAAAATTCACAACTAACTTTATTAGTTCATTTAAAATAGTTAAGATGATGTTCTATAATATCTCTTCAACACTTAACTTACTTACTTACTTTACACAGAAAAGGACTATTATGCCTAAAAGAGAAGCGTGCTTTTTATAGAGTTTATCGAGTGTTTTAATTAATTTAATCCAATCAACAAAGCCATGTGCCATCTAGCTACTATAGCTAGATGACACATGGCTTTGCATGGCATCGAGACATTACCGAAGTTGCCTATCATATTTTGTAATCATCATTGAATCATTACCGCCTCAGCTGATTGCTGGCTCACTAGAAAAGATCACTAGACATAATATACCACTAGTTAAAAGGATATACCTACCTAATAAAGACCTATAAATTTCTTAACATTCTGTTTTCCGTTTTTTGACCTCAGAAGTGTATAGTGTGCAGTGGCGTGCACAGGTTTTGAGGCTAGGGTAGGCATTCTTATTATTCAAAATACCTATTTACTTGCTGTTTTGATGAAAAATGAGCCCATTTGGGTAAGCAGTGCTTTTACGCCTCTATGAACTGCACGCCACTGATAGTGTGTATGTAAACAAACACTTAAGGGGCCTTATACAATCAGGCCGTAGCCAACTTTAGGTATATAACTCGCCACACTACAGCATATATCTGTACGCATATAAAGCACTACGCTCTACGCTCGATTTTATAGCTAACTAATCAATTTTGTAACTTGAAATATTTGATTATTTATTTACTACATATTATCTATGCCTCCGCGCCACATTATTGTAGTAAATACTAGCAGACGCACCCCTGCTTCGCTCGGGTGAAATTTTTAAAAATTCCTTGGAGGTCGAATTTCCAAAAATCCTGAAACACGTGTTTCTTCAATCCCTATAGTAAAAATCTGTAGGTATTTAACTTGCCACAATACAAAATATTTCTGCAAGCACGTATACTCTACGCTCTACCACAGTAAACGGATGAAACTACCTAGAAACGTTCGAAACAGCTCACTCACACAAACATGCGCATCGACATTGCCGTCAGTAGTGATTGCTGCGTCATGACGAGTGGTCACGTATAAATCTATTTCCGCGATCTTTTTAAAAATGCAAGGAGTGTATTGCGTAGTATACGGCTGTTTGAACTCTGCTTCAACAAAACCGGAACTATCGTTTTTTAAATTCATTCTAAATCGATATTTGGGGCTCCCTGGGAACAAAAAACAGGAAACTGGTAACAAATTTAAAACAAAATCTCTGTTATTGTACCGATTTCGTACAAAATCGATTTATGAGGATCCCTAAGATCACAAGACAGGAAACTGGTACCAAAATTTAAAAAAAGTCAGCGCCATTTTGAAATTTTTTGTTATCGTACCGATTTCGTTCAAAATCGATATCTGGGGTTCTCTGGGATCACAAAACAGGACACTGGTACCAAACTTTAAAAAAGTCAGCGCCATTTTGAAATTCTTTGTTATCGTACCGATTTCGTTCAAAATCGATATCTGGGGTTCCCTGGGATCACAAAATAGGAAACTTTTACCAGAATTTTAAAAAAGTCAGCGCCATTTTGAAATTCTCTGTTAATGTACCGATTTCGTTCAAAATCGATATCTGGGGTTCCCTAGGATCACAAAATATGAAAATTTTACCAGAATTAAAAAAAAGTCAGCGCCATTTTGAAATTCTCTGTTATTGAACCGATTTCGTTCAAAATCGATATCTGTGGATCGCTAAGATCACAAAACAGGAAACTGTTACGAAAATTTAAATAAAGTCAGCGCCATTTTGAAATTCTTTGTTATTGTACCGATTTTGTTCAAAATCGATATCTGACGATCCCTGGGATCACAAAACAGGAAACTGGTACCAAAATTTTAAAAAATTAGCGCCATTTTGAAATTCTTTGTTATTGTACCGATTTCGTTCAAAATCGATATCTGACGATCCCTGGGATCACAAAACACAATTTCAAAATGGCGCTGATTTTTTTAAATTTTAATACCAGTTGCCTGTTTTGTGGTCCTAGGGAACCCCAGATATCGATTTGGAACAAAATCGGTACGATAACAACAAATTTCAAAATGGCGCTGACATTTTGAAATTCTGGTAAAAGTTTTATATTTTGTGATCCTAGGGAACCCCAGATATCGATTTTGAACGAAATCGGTACGATAACAAAGAATTTCAAAATGGCGCTGACTTTTTTTAAATTTTGGTACCAGTTCCCTGTTTTGTGATCCCAGGGATCGTCAGATATCGATTTTGAACGAAATCGGTACAATAACGAAGAACTTCAAGATGGCGCTGATCTTTTAAAATTTTGGTAACAGTTTCCTGTTTTGTGATCTTAGGGATCCTCATATATCGATTTTGAACGAAATCGGTACGATAACAGAGAATTTCAAAATTTCTCTGACTTTTTTTAAGTTCTGGTAACAGTTTCCTGTTTTGTGATCCCAGAGAACCCCAGATATCGATTTTGAACGAAATCGGTACGATAACAAATAATTTCAAAATGGCGCTGACTTTTTTAAAATTTTGGTACCAGTTTCCTGCTTTGTGATCCCAGGGACCGTCAGATATCGCTTTTGAACGAAATCGGTACAATAACAAAGAATTTCAAAATGGCGCTGATTTTTTAAAATTTTGGTAACAGTTTCCTGTTTTGTGGTCTAAGGGATCCTCAGATATCGATTTTGAACGAAATCGGTACGATAACAAAGAATTTCAAAATGGCGCTGACTTTTTTTTAATTTTGGTACCAGTTTCCTGTTTTGTGATCCCAGAGAACCCCAGATATCGATTTTGAACGAAATCGGTACGATAACAAAGAATTTCAAAATGGCGCTGACTTTTTTTTAATTTTGGTACCAGTTTCCTGCTTTGTGATCCCAGGGACCGTCAGATATCGATTTTGAATGAAATCGGTACAATAACGAAGAACTTCAAGATGGCGCTGATCTTTTAAAATTTTGGTAACAGTTTCCTGTTTTGTGATCTTAGGGATCCTCATATATTGATTTTGAAAGAAATCGGTACGATAACAGAGAATTTCAAAATTTCTCTGACTTTTTTTAAGTTCTGGTAACAGTTTCATGTTTTGTGATCCCAGAGAACCCCAGATATCGATTTTGAACGAAATCGGTACGATAACAAATAATTTCAAAATGGCGCTGACTTTTTTTAAATTTTGGTACCAGTTTCCTGCTTTGTGATCCCAGGGACCGTCAGATATCGCTTTTGAACGAAATCGGTACAATAACAAAGAATTTCAAAATGGCGCTGATTTTTTAAAATTTTGGTAACAGTTTCCTGTTTTGTGGTCTAAGGGATCCTCAGATATCGATTTTGAACGAAATCGGTACGATAACAAAGAATTTCAAAATGGCGCTGACTTTTTTTATATTTTGGTACCAGTTTCCTGTTTTGTGATCCCAGAGAACCCCAGATATCGATTTTGAACGAAATCGGTACGATAACAAAGAATTTCAAAATGGCGCTGACTTTTTTTAAATTTTGGTACCAGTTTCCTGTTTTGTGATCCCAGGGATCGTCAGATATCGATTTTGAACGAAATCGGTACAATAACAAAGAATTTCAAAATGGCGCTGACTTTTTTTTTAATTTTGGGTAAAGTTTTCTGTTCAGTGATCCCAGGGAACACCAGATATCGATTTTGAACGAAACCAGGACGATAAAATAGAATTTCAAAATGGCGCTTACCGTACTAAAATTATTGGGAAAAAGTTTGTTAGTAGGATTGTTCTTCAATCACGCCGTAACAGACTAACGTATTGACCTAATTTTTTGCACAGGTATAGTTGGCTATAATAATAATTGAGTGTAGTTAAGGGCTCTGGAGTGTCATAGACTTCAATTAATACATTCATACATACATCCAACTTACATAGTACACACTCACACACACACGCATATGCATACATAGACTCCTAATCTCGTACCCTTTCCTTTTGGCTTTGCTGTAATCGGGTAAAAAAAAGGGTAATTGAGAACTTTCTTCTTTGTGTCGGATAACAATATCAAGTTTTATCAAGCGCAGTATACAACACGGTGTTAATTTTGTCGTAATAAATTTCATGCAAAAAAGCGATACACCCACCCGTTCACGAGCGCATCTCAGCGCGTACTGAGCGCCAAACGCCAAACGGCCGGCTTCTTTCCATAGAAAATGTATGAAGAATTTTTTGTGTTGACACATAAATGACAAAGTATTTATTTGTATGCATAATGTTCCAGCATTTGGGTAGAGGACTATATAAGCCCCACTCTTTTGTTATTTTCAAGTTAAAATATGTAGCTGATCTAGCTTTATGGGTTCCTATCCAGACCCCATTTTTCGTCATTTTCAGCAGTTCTTGCGTTCGTAGAAACGTATTTATTCCGAAAATTTGTATGGGAGTGTGCATTTTTTATGGGGTCTAACTAGAGATGAATACATTACCTTTAATTTAATACCATAATATCCCAACAGCTGTTATTCCATTTATCTATAAATGGTACTTGAAAAAGTATGATATCTGTATAAGGGGCCTTAATAGCTTACATAGCCGTATTATAAGCTTGCCTTAGATATTATCTTGATACAATTCAATTCATATTGGACTAAATTAATAATAAAAAAATAAAAATCTCTCTAGACAGATAAGGAACTTATTTCTTGACCTTAGTTTTTTATGAGTTATTAAATGTTTCCTGCTTGCGAACTTTTAAGACACTAAGATCGTTATTTATTATAATAGATATTTTTTGGAACTTGTAAATTAAGATTCAGACTTGTAAGTCCTAACTCCTAAGCCCAGAGGTACCTAATAACTATGTGAGTCGGTCGAATTTTGTATGAATTATAGATCGAGTTAAAGTGTTGGGATTTGGGGCAGCCCCGGATCTTCAATTTTTTCGAGGCGGGGCAAAAACTGAAAAATGCCGCCCCCGCCTTTGATTCTCATGTTTACATTTTTTTGATATTTGCTATTTTTTAATTAAAAAACTCATTTTCAGTTTATTTTTAATTAAAATTCAATTTTTTTTCTATCTGGCCAATTTTTGTCCTTGTAGGTATATCAAATTATTGATTTTTTGCTGAGTTACAGCTGAAACTTCTAGTTTGCTTCAGTTTGTCTACATACATACTAATTTTATTTGATAACTTCTCAATAGATATTTTAATTACCATCTTATTTCTTTATTTAAAAAAATTGCGGCCAATAAAATTCTTTTGAACTTAATGTGTAATTTTTAATTTAGATTTTAATATATTTCGTAGTTTTAAGTTGAAAAATATTGTTCTTTATCTGTATTTCGTCTAGCGCTCCGCCCCGTTTTCGCACGTGTAGCACTAATCATCATAATAGTTCATACCCAATAATAGCCAGTCGACATTGGGTAGCAGTCAGCACATCAGGCTTTACATTAGCACTGTGGTATCTCCGTCCAGCCGGCCGCCCCTATTTCTGTTGCGCGTGAATTTATTTCTATAATATCTTCTAAGATATTCATCGGAATGAAATGGTGTAAAGAGTGAATTTGGGTAATATTAAATACTTGAGATGACCAACCATTTTATTTTGATAAGGATCAAAACAATGTCAGTAAAAACACCTTCGAAAGTAAAGCTTTGTTGTAAATTATAAAATCTTAAAAATGGTTATTGTGTATGGGTATTGTCATAACCTTAAACGATAGCTTAAAACAAGCTATCGGGGATTTTTATAGAACTTTTTGAGGGGAGCAATTCCACATTACATTGTTTTCGTGTAACTTTTACTATTTACGCAGCGCACGCCACAAAAGCTCTCAGATGAGAGGAGTTTTTCCGACTTCATTCATATTATTGCAATTTTCGTAAGGATCTCCATTTTTTTGTAAATAGAAGATAGCCTATGTTACTCGCTGATAATGTAGCTATCTATAGGTGAAGGAATTTTTAAAATTGGTCGAGTAGTTTTTGAGTTTATCCATTACAAACAAACAAACAAATCTTTCCTCTTTATAGCCCCGCGAAAGCGAAAAATATTTTATTTTATATAACTTATTGTCCATAAAGTACTGGACGTCTCAGTGGTCAAAGTTAATGATGACTTGTGTGTGTTGAGCTGCCATGTTTGAATTTGCCGCTCGGGGTATGGGTGCCGCCCGGGGTACGGGTGCCGCCCGGGGCATGGGCCCCGGCTTGCCCCCCCTAGATCCGGGGCTGATTTGGGGGCTAAGTGCTAAGCCACCATATTTTACGAAACCGTTGCAAAAATCATGGTATGTTCGCGTTGAGTGAATGATTTGAAAGATGATGTCACAAGACTGCTTAGGAAAATAATATCTTAACAAGCTTACTTTAGGGACGCCATGATACAACATTAAAATGCTTTAGATGGTGGTAGATAGACCCCTGGCATTGGAATGGAGTTAATGTAATGCATTTAACCATTTTGTTTCAGGCCTTAGTCCGTATGGACCGGCACATTCCGTATGCTCAGCGAATGCGACGAGTCCAGGAGGTCATTTCTGAAGTAAGTTACCTATTTTTTAGGTTTTCACCCTGGCCGAACGCCCTCGACAACGCACTTGGCAACAACCAATATTGACGTATCGATTTTAATTGCCAACGTTGGCCTACTGCAGTGGGTTTTCATCACCTGAAAGTATAAAGGATCATTAGTCAAAGGACATTGACCAAATTCGCCTAAGAATCAACACACGTTTGAAATATACAGTAATTCTTAGCGTAATTTATAGACTTTATTCCAAAAGAATATTTTATGTATTCAGAATTTAACGGACACTTCAAATTAATTAAAAAATAAGTAAATGGGTATTAAATTGATTACTATACGTTTCCGTCTCTGGATTAATAACCACAGATCAATAACTTAAGTTTTAAATAATATAAAATACCACCGCTTGAGCGCTAGATCTGTATCGTAAGAAACAAAATAAAGGCTGCTTAAAGTGCTAAGTGCGCTAGTATTCGGAATCTCGCAATGCCATCTATTGAAAGTACAATAATTTAATATTTTTAAGGTCATCTGTGAAGTTCTCGATAAACTATGACGATACCTGCATTATTAATAACGCCATCTGTAATGTTTTTGATGAACTACGGCGAATCTTGTCTTATCTACATACTGTTTACAGCTCTATTACAAATGGATAGAGATGATATTAATTTGTTCAAGTAGATTGATCGTGAATGCTGAAATAAACTCAAAATTGAAAATATTTTTGGTAATAAGTAATTTTCTTGCAAGTGTCCGTAGTTTTAATCTGCCCTCAAGTATAAAAAGGTATTAATTTGAACCCAGTAATCAATGTTTTATGACGGTTGGTTCTTAGGCGAACTTTGTATGGGGACAGAACAATGTCCTTTGCAAGTTACAGCTATTCACGTTGGCCGGCACTTAATAAACTTAGTTTTATATTTTTGAAGTGAAACTCCTTTAGAATCGTTGTGATTTGAAAATTCGGTGAAACCAAAAAAGAAACGAGAAAGCGACACACGTTCATAAATAGGATTAAGCCTGCGAGAGAATGAGATAGAATACAAGTTATATTCATCTCATTCTCTGATAGGCTACTTTTCTGAAGTTTTACTTCTGTCGTGTATGAATTGCACACACACACTTTTCTTATTTTTTTAGTTTGTTTATGGAACGTAAATATAGTCATTTATAATGTGGTTAACTGTGGTATCTTATCTTTAAAAGGCTATGCTTTAAAGATCTATGCTTCAAAATTTTAAATATAATATATACCGGTATGTCTAAATACAATAACGCACACTGATGTTTTACTAGACGACGGGCACGTAGAGTTCATTTATTATCCTTGCCACTTCTGTTACCAATTTCGAATTCCGTGGAAATAGGATTATAGGACTGTAACCGGAGCGGCAAGACGGTCTAATCCGATTGTGTGGTTTACTAGTCGCAAATAGAGCAGACTAGCCGCAATGAAATAGAGCGTGCTAGCTGGACGCGTTTTGTTTTATTTACCTGTGTCTAGGTAGACAGGTATTAGGTAGGTATATTTATGTCTGCGTAACTGACCCTGAACTAGACGACGCCGCGCTCTTAACATAATAAGAAACAATAATTAAGATCGCTTATAAGCGATGAGTCAAGGCTGTTAAGATGTGTCAAAACATAAAGCGGCAATCGTGCGCGGCTTCCGGGCTGTTTCTGTACGTCTGCTGCATACGTTTATTATATTCATGGGAATTTTCTATACATGTATATAGCGAGCGAATGAGCAAGCGGGTCACCTGATGTTAAGTGATTACCACCACAAATGAACATTTGTAGCACCAGAGGAACCGCCAGTGTGTTGCCGGCTTTTGAGAAATTTGTTTATGCGCCCTTTGAGGAGCCTATACTATAATCATTAGGGAACACAGAAGAAGGAAGCTGGTTCCATAATGGTACGTGGCAGAAATGGTATGGTGAAAATGGCGGTATGGTTCTCAATTTCTTACTAGAAAGCGGCAGAATTGTCTTGCAAACCGCGCCGTGTGTTCCTGCCATTCTATGTTTGGACACATCTTTAGAAAAACTATTAAGATCTGGAAATTTTGTAACAATTAGAAAACATGATTTTGTATTTCGATAGGTATTAAAATATTATTTTGGTTACTGAGTTCAAAATTTTATAGCGCACCGATTACGCGCTTCGAGAAATTACTGCGATTTGTTTACATTCAACTAAGAAAAAATATTGTTACGAACTAGTCTTTATGATACTGCTAAATTAAACACATAAGTACTATTGTCACACAAGAAGTATACAATGTTGTATATGTATACAGTTTCAACAAAATAATTTTAGCATGAAAAGATTACAATTATTTTGCTATAATCCGCCAAAAAAAAACAAAATAAGTTTAGGTAGAGTTCAGACGTGGCTTTGAATCCGTTATTCTTTTTACAGTAAATATTTTTATCGTAGTGCTAAGTAAAATAATTTATTTTTAGCTGGCCCTATCGAAATGCCAAAACACAGTGATCGGGATCCCGGGTCGCTTGAAGGGCATATCAGGAGGGGAGATGAAGAGGCTATCCTTCGCGAGCGAGGTCCTCACAGACCCTCCGCTCATGTTCTGCGACGAACCTACCTCTGGCTTGGACTCGTTTATGGCACAGAATGTCATCCAAGTGAGTAACCTAAAACACAAACTTCTCGTTGTCTCGGAATTTGAAGAGTATGCAAACCGTATTAGGTATAACTAGACAGGTTTAGGTGAAGTTTTTAGTGAGTAGGTATTCTATCATAAATGCTCGAATTATTTTATTTCAATACAAGTCAGTAAACCCCCCCAAGGGCTCATTCATTTTCAATTTCAATCATTGAAATAAATAAGATTTAAAATTTTGTTTCATTTAATTTCTATCAGGTACTAAGTGGATTAGCTAAAAAGGGCAAAACAGTGGTATGCACGATACATCAGCCATCATCTGAGCTGTACGCCATGTTCGACAAACTGCTTATAATGGCTGACGGCCGAGTAGCTTTCCTCGGCTCCCCGGACCAGGCTACGGAATTCTTTAAAGAGTAAGTTCTATAACATTTAAATTGTAGTTGACATATGCAATGGAGAAGTTTCCATTTTTATGAAAATTAAGACAAAATAAAATATGAAAGAATCATTAAAGAATCTCAACAAATGAAAAAGTTAAGGAAATTTAAAAATGCGCTTGCAAGAATGGTTGTGTGACGTCACACGACCCTACTAACCGAATTTTGTAAAGCCGAATAAAATACAGGAATGGATTTAACGTGACTTTTAATTGAATTAAAAGCACTTAATTTTTGCGTGAACATAATTTTGAAGTATTAAGTCTCGGCTAGGTAAAAACTCACTCACAAAATTTCTCACTCCAGTAAGATACAGCAACCGGTATAAAATAAATAATTAAACTTATGAAATAATTAATTTCTCAGTCATTTATTGATGGATTTTAAAAAAAACACTGATTAATTAGTGATAGTTTATATAAGCAATAGTAAAAGTAAATTTTTCCTTAGGCTTGGGGCAGCATGTCCTGCAAATTACAACCCAGCCGACCACTATATTCAACTCCTGGCCGGCATACCAGGTCGAGAAGAAACGACTCGACACACAATTGATACCGTCTGCACGGCTTTCGCCAAATCTGAGTTAGGGTGCAAAATTGCTGCTGAGGCTGAAAATGCCCTTTATCATGAGGTGGGTTGTATTCATTTTAATTGTAAACAACAAATATGTCAATTTTCTCGAAGATATAGTGCAGTTAGTACATGTAGTTCTCGCGCGAGTTGAATGGAGAGCAAATGTATGGTGACACATACATTTATCTGCATTCAACTCGCACGCGAACTGTAGATTCTGATGACCACTGAGTAAGGAAATATTCGGTTATCCATGAATGAATGAATGAAATATTCTTTACTGTACACCAATACAAGAAACACATTTAAAATACACATTAAAAATAAAGTTATGGTACAATTAGCGCCTTATTGCTTTGAAGCGATCTCTAGGCAACCGTAAGGGAGGATTGTGGGAAAGTGAGAAAAAATCAAGGGTGTACGATATTTTAAAAGTTAATAGATAAAATAATTAAGTAGTTCTAAACTAATATTCTAAACTATGTATTGCGTATACGCATGTTTTAGCCCACCAATCGTTCACCTCTAGGAGGGCAAAGGATGCATAGCTTATGATTCATAAAAGAAATTTTCTTTAGGCCTCATTTTGAAAATTTTGAAATGTTTAATTTGATTTCAGCGTAAAATTTCATCCGGTTGGGCGGACTCTGCCTGGTCCAACGCAGTCGCGATGCGATCTCGTCGGTCCCCTTACAAAGCCTCCTGGTGTGCGCAGTTCCGAGCTGTACTGTGGAGATCATGGCTTTCTGTTGCGAAAGAACCCATGCTTATCAAAGTCCGCTTCTTGCAAACTATTGTAAGTATATTTTTGTTTTTCTTCTTTTATTGCCTTTCTAGTTTCTTCTTATACCAAATCGTTCTTCGTTTATTTCGTTCAAGTCTTGAAAAGCTTTCCTTTTGCTTTTTTTCGTTCAAAGATAGTTTCTTCCTGTTTCCTTATTGTTCTAACGTTCTATATGGATGCTATATATTAAATTGTTAACGAAGAGCCACTTTTTCGTTAAAGCTGTTCAGTTACCTACGTTGTTTTTACCTTTGCAATGTAGAGTATGTGATAGAATATAAATGTTTCACTACACAAAATGATTACGTGATTTTACATTATAACTTATTTCAGATGGTATCACTTCTTATCGGCGTTATTTACTTCGGGCAAAATTTGGATCAAGACGGCGTGATGAACATCAACGGAGCTATATTCATGTTCCTCACTAACATGACGTTCCAGAACATATTTGCTGTTATCAATGTAAGTTTTAAGTTTTGAGATTAAATGATAAATATCTATTCGTATGTATTTCAGATGATAATGTTAATGTATGTTAATTTTTCTTTAATTTATTTATTTATAACATTTATAGTATTTTGATGTGGTGTTATCATAAATTCATACGAATTTATCCGTACACCACAGTTCCGCCGACAATAGGCTTATTCATACAACTATAAAATTACAAATTATTTTACACAGCTATAAATACACACTATACGATTATATAAACTATAATAACGTCCTAATACTACAACTATAACTAACTAAAAAATTTCAACCTAGCTAGCATATGAAACAAATAAGGAGAAGTTGTAAAAGCCAGTTCTGCCATTTGCAGGCAGCAAATGGCTGAACTGTGATAACTGGTCGTGGCTGAAGTTAACCACAAGACTTCTAATGCTTGTAAAATAAATAATTTAGCAGAACTGATTTTCTGAAAAAGTTCAGGTATGTCGTTCTTGTCCAATAACTGCGTTATGGAATCGCTTTATGTATATTACTTAATACGAGTACTTATGTTTATTTACCAGGTATTCTGCTCTTTTTTGCGTCGTATTCCTCATTACTGACGGTTGTGACCGCTTTCCATATAGGTAGCGTGACATAATGGTAAGAGTTTCCTTGATAATAATGATACAGTGGGTAATACCTTGGGATAATAATGATACAGTGGGTTCCCACTTCCCACGTCCATCCGCATACGACTCGACTAAGAGCACAGCTAAGAGTATTAAAACTCTTAGGTTTTGTAACAATTCTTAACAGATGTTATTGATAATGACAGGAACCGACGGCTTAACGTGCTTTCCGAGGCACGGAAGAAACGAAAAGGCCAATTTTGAACCTCCCAATCCAGTCACCCATCCAGTTACCAACTTGGTTAAACGTTGCTTAACAATCGACTGATATGCGTTGTCACAACTAGGCCACTCGTCCCTCTAAAAGTTTTCTCTCGTATTTACCAGGTATTCTGTTCAGAGCTGCCAATATTCATTCGCGAGCACCATTCAGGGATGTACCGTGCAGACGTGTACTTCCTCTCGAAGACGCTCGCCGAAGCGCCTGTGTTCGCGACCATACCACTCGTCTTCACCACCATCGCATACTTTATGATTGGGCTCAACCCATCTCCCGAGAGATTCTTCATTGCTTCGGGCTTGGCCGCTCTTATTACCAACGTTGCCACGTCGTTTGGTAAGTTTATTTTTCTTTTTATTAAGTTATCTACTTCTTCTTCAGTTTTTTTTTTAAATTTATTCATTTTATATTTTGCCCAAACAAATATATACATTATGTTTCTCGCAAAACTACACACGCAATTTGTTGGTCTTGGTCTTCAATATTATTGTATTTTTTTATGGTATCAAATATATCAGCCTAATCAGTATCGAAATGGCTCCAAAGAGAGTTTTCATTGCTTAGGGATTAGCTGCGTTTTTATTTATGGACGTGGCTGCTTCATTTTGTAAGTTTATGTATGACAGTATGATATTGCTATCTCCTTTTACTTCGTGGTAATCAACCATGATGAAGTTTAAAAAAATGATCGCATCGAATATCTTTGAAAAGTATGCTTGTGAGATCAAATAAGTAAGTCTAAGGATTTATGTTTTATGTCTCTATCATTCATAAGTCCTAAATTTATGGACCTTAATAATTTACTCAGTGGTAATCTGTAAGTTATTGATCGTTAAAACCTGGCCTTTGAACACTCCAGTAGTTATTAAACCTTCGTAATGATTCACAATTCCATACCAGAGTACGATATGCTCGTGTTAATGGTTTATTAATATTATCAATTCAAGAACCCACGAAGAACCGGTATTTCAATAATGTTGAAATACTTGAATGCTATTTAGTCATAAAACATAGGCCTATTAGATAATCAAAATATCGAAGTAAATGTATTATTTACTAGCTGATGCCCGTGACTTCTTCCGCGTGAATTAAGTTTTTGAATCCCGCGGGAACTTCTTAATTTTCCGAGATAAAAAGTAGCCTATGTCACTCTCCAGGTCCTTATAATATTAGCATGATTACACAAAATGTAAATGATACATGAATAAGAATCATAAAAGTCAATCCCACATAATTAAAAGTTTGGTGTTGCTTTTTCCTAATTTTTGTAAAGTAGATAGGTTGAAATTAGCCGAAATAACAAATAAGTACCACCGAACAATAGCACAAAACAAATTAGCTACCACGGAACAATAGCACAAAACAAATTAGCTACCACCGAATACCCTTATTTGGCTGACTATTAAAATATATATTATTTGTGTAAAAACTTCCAAAACGACTTACCATATAACAAGAAATAAATTTATATAATCACATAAAGATCTAAACCGGCATTTAGAATATTTCGAAGGCGAAGGGCTCTGCCGTAATTTATTACGAAATTCTGACTAAATAAGGTCAATATCATTGAGTTAAACACTGTAGAGATGTAAAACCACGGCGTAGAATGTAGATCTCATGCATAAGCCGTGAAAAAGCACATATTTTCTTTATTTTACTATAATATCATAATCGATTCAATCTAGAGGCTGGATTTTGCGATGTAGGTACTGTACTCTCTTTAACTCCTACTTTTATACCTATAAATAGTACATTAATAATATTTACATTAAGTCATAAATAGTACATTAAGTAATATTATTACTTATAAATAGTTTTGAGAAATTCCAAAGGGATTTTATTGTTAAGCCTTTAATTACGTGGACCTTAGTCCACGTAATTAAACGTTACACTCAAAGTACTTACTGCAGTACAGTAGAGTACTTTGAGTTTTTCAAACTAAAGACGAGTTAAAACGATACGTCTACCTCAAGGAGGTTAGCCTCGTTTCCCCTCTCCTAAATAGCATTAAACAGACTTGTCAACAACTCATTTTATTTGAAGTAAACGTAATTAATATTTCTCTCTTTTACTCTCGTTATATAATACCTACCATCTTGTATTATTAGCGATATTATTAACTGCATAAGAGTAAATGGGTCCAGAGCTTTTAAACGATTTTTTCCCGGTTTGAGATCGCTGTTTCGCATAACATATCCGGCTCTAGTAGGTATATGGCACTTTTCTAGTCAAAGTTGTACACACACGTGGTATCAAATGTTGGGGACCGCAGTTTGTGGCAAAACAGTAGGTATAGTTTGTGGGTTATTCATATATATCCGTTACGGTGGAATGTCTGATGAAAATGAGCCTTGTAAACTAATACAGACTTAGGTTATAGGTACTAATGATTGATATGTCTTGCGGATTTAGATCTGGGTCAATTGGTAACTGTATCCCTTCGAAGTTTCATTAAGGCGAGTACACATGAGCAACTTATTTTCACTGCAATATTTAAATATGCACTAAATTCCTATTAAATTTTTTACGGCATAACTCGTAACTTGTGCGCACTTTCAGCCTGATCTTTGCATTTGTGTGAGTCAGTGTAACATGCAGTAATAAAAAGAGTACAAACTGAGATAAAAAGTTCTGCGCTGTCAGTGCGTACACAACACACTCACACGATTGATCCAAAGCTCGGCTTACACCTCGCGGACTACTATAAAGCACTATTAGGTGAAGGATATCCTAATCTATACTAATATTATAAATGCGAAAGACGAAAGTTTGGATGGATGTTTGTTACTCAATCACGCCAGAACGGCTGAATCGAATCTCGATGAAATTAGCACAGAGATAGATTATAGTCTGGAATAGCACACAGCACACACCTTTTATCCCCGAAAATTATTGAGTTACCGCGGGAACCAAAAAACCTCAACCCACGCAGACGAAGTTGTGGGCATCAGCTAGTAAAATAATATGTTGGACGCGAATCTGTTTCTAAGCTAATCTTACTAGTGTGTCCACTCCCTTAAATGAAGCCACTAGCCAGTATTTTACATTTTCTGTCCTAGCTTGGTAATTAACATAAGGAAATATAATAATAGATTTAACACAAGTATGTACAGTTAATTCATATCATTATATCTATACAGATATTTATTATTTCCAACTGTGGCGCAATCTTATGCAAGTTGATGCAATTTTAATGTCAATGGCAATAAGAGGTATATAAGCCATTCATTAAGCCATTCATTTTCCTGCAGTCATCAGCCATATATCATTATTAACGTGGAGGTATTTCGAGTACCTACCTACGTATGCCGTTATAAATTAAATAATTAATTTACCGTTTAATGTTTATTTTAGTAATTTATTGGACTGATAAATGACTGTGAAAAATGAAAAATAAATGCAACGAAATGGAAAGTTAATCTATTTTTATACGACTGCCTGAAAAAAGGAGTATATTGTTTTCAGGGTTCATGTATGTATGTATGTATGTATGTGAGTTTGTATATTCCACCATAACTTCTATACGCCTGAACCGATTTTGATAAATGAGGTATCGTTAGAATCCCTTGCTTATTCCGAGAGACATAGGCTAGTAAAATTTTTAAAAAAATTGATGGGGTGACCATGGTCCCGTATTAAAGACCAAAATTGAAAAAAATATTCGAAAATAAAATTAACTATGTAATCATCATCTAGAAAATGATGAGTAGATGCCAAAAATATATAACACTATAGTTCAATATTTAGTGATTCACAAAAAAATATCATTTAATAAAAAATGTGAATAAGATTCCAAAGGCTCCCACTATGCAAATCGCTTGTTAAGGAGGTAAAAATAATATGGCAGGGGTATTTTTTAATTCGTTAAATTAATTTCACTTGTTCCATTAAATTTTCTATACCGTCCTAGTTTTCTAGTATGTTTGGTTTTAGCTGCTTACGAACCTACTTAATTAAAGCGCATGATGCCTTAATTATATATCCTTAATTAAATAGGTATGATCCAATATATTTTTATTAGTATGCAGTAGAAATATCTTTATCGTGCTAATTTCATCTTGTATTATTTTCTTAGCCTCTAAACTTATACAAAGTATAATGTAGGTAGTAAGTGTTTTTAATGCTAAGTTATTACTATTTTCCTAAACGGATGGACGGAAAAATGTAGTTTGTATTTATTAATTTTCATTATTTTCATAAAAAAAATAATTTAAGTTAACAGCTGAGGAAATGCTGAAGTAAAATTAGTACAATTATTTGAAAATTGCACGACCATCTTCACGGGATATCTATACCTACTAATATTAGAAATGCGAAAGTTTGAAAGGATGTATGGGTGTATGGATGTTTGTTACTCAAACACGCCCCAACGGCTGAACGGATCTGGATGAAATTTGGCACAGAGATAAATTATAGTCTAGAATAAGACATAGGCTACTCTTTATCCCGGAAAATTAAAGAGTTCCCGCGGGAACCGAAAAACCTCCACCTACGCGGACGAAGTCGCGGGCATTCGCTAGTAATATAATAAATTATATACGTATATACAAATTGTAGAAAGTGACTTGTAATTAGAATTACTAAAGTAAGTACGTATGAAACAGGAAGACATAACAGGCTTTTAAAATGCGTGAGGATTTTTATATTTCCTAGCAGTGTTTCTCGTTTCGATGGAATATTATATAACTAGCTGATGCCCGCGACTTCGTCAGATTTAGGTTTTTTCGGTTCCCGCGGGAACTCTTATAAAAATATAAAAGTAGCCGATGTGTTATTCCAGACTAAAATCTATCTCTGTGACAAATTTTATCCAGATCTGTTCAGCCGTACTGATGTGATTGAATAACAAACATCCATCCATCCATCCAAACTTCGCAGTTATACTATAAGATAGAGTATAGAAATAGATATCCCATAAAGGGTAATAAGGTCATCTTTGTTCAATGATCTTTAGGTAATTGATAACATTTTAACGTACTTTTTCTCCGAACTGTAGATAAGTAACCACAACAACCATTCACTTAAAATTAAAGAATGGTTGTCTTTTAAATTATTACTATCGAAATATTTTGGTTGTCAATTTCAATGTTTGAAACGGTCCCACTTACCCAATTAAGATTTTTAAGTAAAACTATAATGAGTTCCTCGGATTTTGATAATGTTAATTGCTTTCTTGTTTAATAACGATTTGACAAACCGCAATCGTTTATATACTATGTGATGTTTATACATAATGTGATGCAATATTGCAATTGCTTGGTTAAAAAAATAAAAGTTCTTTCATAATATCATATCTACCTGTTGGAATTTCGTGAAAACCTTTTATAACATGTTGATCGCACATTACCAACGATCCCCAATAGCCGCTATCCCGGCAATAGTCGCATGCGCCGAACGCAACTTAGTAGCACACTGTGGGTAATTCATACTTCCATACTAATATTATAAATGCGAAAGTGTGGCTGTCTGTCTGTCTGCTACGCTTTTTTATCCCGGAAAATTAAGGGGATCCCGCGGAAATCACGCTGACGGGGGTTATGTATAAAACAATCTCTATACTAAACTAAAATGGCAAAAATGGCATGTCCCATATTATGAATAGTAGAAATGTATTATTATGAGGTTAGCAA
The DNA here is from genome assembly GCA_964035005.1 of Erebia palarica. Lineage (NCBI taxonomy): Eukaryota > Metazoa > Arthropoda > Insecta > Lepidoptera > Nymphalidae > Erebia > Erebia palarica. The sequence goes on from OZ035983.1 coordinate 44,035,397, forward strand.
TATATTTCATGCTGTTATTTTAGTTTAGTTCTGAAATTGTTTACGACTTAGCCTCCATATCATCAAAAGCAATAATATCTTAGCTGTTCATCTAGTAGCTTTCTTCGAGCCTCTAGCTCTAGCTCTACATGTACTACTTCTACGAAGAAAAGTAAAATCAAGACGTCTGTCTAACCATAGTAAAGTAATTGTTACTAAACCAGTACTACTACTGATCCAGATCTCGGGCATGATAAAATTGTTAAGTATATTATAAGTAGTTTCCATTTTCATTTATATTGTGTGCTAGCGAATGCCCGCGACTTCGTCTGCGTGGTTTGAGGTTTTTGGGTTTCCGCGGAAACTCTTTAATTTTCCGGGATAAAAAGTAGCCTATGTGCTATTCCAGACTATAATTTATCTCTGTGCCAAATTTCATCCAGATCCGTTCATTCATTTTGGCGTGATTGAGTAATCCATTAATCCATTTCGCATTAATAATATCAGTATAGAAGTGTAGATGTATTTAGTTAAAAAATTAATTGACAGTTTGTTTTTCTTTCAGGCTACCTTATCTCATGCGCAAGTAGCAGCGTAAGCATGGCCGCTTCAGTTGGACCGCCAATCATCATTCCCTTCATGCTGTTTGGAGGATTCTTCCTCAACTCGGGGTAAGTCACCTATAAACATATGACGGTCACCTACATTAAATATCAGTTGATAACGTCAAAGCTTTTTATCATTCTAGATCAGTCCCACCGTACCTGGGCTGGATATCGTACCTGTCGTGGTTCCGATACGGCAACGAAGCTTTGCTGATCAACCAGTGGTCCGGCGTGGAGAGTATCGCTTGTACCAGGGAGAACTTCACCTGCCCGGCCAATGGGGATGTGGTGTTGACCACGCTTAGCTTTTCTGAGGTAGGTTAATGGTAGTGTAGTTAACATTGTTGCCTCAACCAACATAAGTGAGTGTTTCCCAGTGGTCAGATTGGTGATTAGTTTTGCTTGTTTGTCAGGAAATATATACTTACCTCTTTACAAAAATGAGGAAACCGCAAAATTACAGACAGTTACACGCAGGCAAAATAAACTGATTGTGCCCTACTTCAACCTCATAACATTAGCGCAAATTAGTCCATATTTTATTTAGGTATGTAATCATTTATATAAATGAAAAAATTTAAAAGAATGGCATAACCAAAAATATTATAGCATTTAAAAAGTTTTTTAAATGAATACTAACTCAATATTATGATCAATTAAATGAAATATAAAAATTCGTGAATTAATATCTGAAATTTTGTTTTTACAATATTATTGAGTAGTAGTAGAGAGTAGTATATTGTATATTATATATATTATGTGCTAAGATAAATTAATAATAATTAGATATACGTAATAATTATGTTAACATTTAGCAACACCCTGATAGGGCCTCATGTCCATGCATGCTATTCGCAAATTTTATTAAAGTATTTTATATAATGTATTAGTAAGTAAGACATGAAAGATATCAATAAATAAATGACTAAATGACTAGATTAATCTGACCAACGGGAATTAAAATTCCCAGTGGTAAGATTCATTCAATATCAACTAAATAGTACAGTTAGACCAACAGGAAAATTATTTTCGTTGGTCAGATTAGTCTAATCTTCCACCAATCTGACCACTGGGAAACACTATCCCAGAACTCGCTTAAAATCCATCCACCTAGTGTAAAGTTCCCCAATGCTGCTCTTCCTTATGTTAGGTTGATCTTCTTTAAGATCCCAATGCTCATCGATTCTGTGATCTATTCGCCCTGGCTCCAGCTCATTGTACGTTTTTTAGAAAGAAATAAACTATTCTTGCAAATTACTAGAGACTAGTCTTCAACACTATATTTATTCAATAATGATGTCAGAAATTCTATTTCTAATATTTTTATTAACATTTTACAGAAAGACTTCACGATGGATGTGGTCAACATGATCCTGCTGTTCATTGGGTTCCGTCTGCTCGCCTACTTCGCTCTATTGTGGCGCACGCGTCGCGGGAAGTAGATGCTTCTCTAGAACACAACACCTATCAAACAGTGGCGTGCACTCGAACCATAAATAACTCACCAACTTATCTGATCCGGTGGCCAAAATTGAAACTTATTTTTATACCTGTTTCGTTTTTTTAAACTATAATATTCGCGACGCTGTCACCGGATCAGATAAGTTTGTGGGAGATACTATATCGTCCTCTCAACCGATAGAGGGTCACTGCCGAACTTGAGTAACAAGGGTTGCTACAGAACATTTTGTGCCACTTGTGTTCATTGGCCCGCAGCAACTCGCTGGAGATTTTCAATGTACAAGATCTTGTTATAGGTAGGAAAGTAATATTAATACCTTTCCTGAAGATCACCATTCAATGATTCAACCACCGTGAGACCTACGTATAATAGGGATGATGCCTATGACTAAAGTAAATTATTTCTTAATGATTATTAAATAAAGGGCCTTCTAAAAGACTTCAAATTCACATCCTCGGTTAGTTTTAAGTTTCATAAAGAAAAGAAGCGCGTTGAAATTTTATGACGTCCACAACTAATACAAATACTATATGTATTTCATACAAACTTCTATACTAGAAGCGCTTATTTTATCAAACGGTTTTATTTTGCCCTGTTTGTTTTTTGTTTGGGTTTAATTTAGTACTTGAAATGTGACCCCTTTCCTGTTGACAGATTGATCTGATATTCGGTACATACCTTTTGCTCTGATGACAATATAGTTAAATATATATATTTAATCAGGTTACGCTTCGACCTAAAATTAAGGAGTTCCCACGGGAATTCAAAAAGACCTTAAACTTTGAAGTCGCGGGCATCAACTAGTAAAAATTAAATTAAACTTTCATTGGTATACTGTTCTATAGTGTCTTGTACTGTAGACTGCATTATGTTTTGTTAAAAATATGAAAATAATGTATGATGAACCTCCGTCATACGTAACTAATATTGTAAGAAAATAAAATTGTTTATAAATAAAGTTGTAAATCTACGTATGTGTTTCTATTATTTTAATAAAAATCTAATTAACAGTAACATAACTTACACCGATAGCCCCTTCACACTAGAATTTCGCCGTAGTTGAACATAAGACGCTGCAACTATACGCAACTCTAGCGTGCCTAGCTCTGCGTCAACGCGGATCCGAAATATCTATGAATGATAAGGCGTTGCGCGGACCCCGCGTGAACATAATATTTTTGTTATCGTTTTAGTATTGGCAGCGCAGCCAGTCGCGCTCCCAGCTCTTTGGAGCTGTACTTTATCTGGTGTCCGCTTGGATGCGAGATCAATTTGGTGGCGGTGGCCGTGATCACTCGCTGGTAGCGAAACCATAACAATATGTATAAAGCTATTTGGCATCTCACTCACTCGACCACAAGTTCCGCCACCAGGGATGCCCCTACCGCAGAGAGCTCGTGCGTGATGTCATTCGCACGTGTGTATGTGCTAGGCGATGTTACACTGTTGATGTGAGGTGATTGGCAATGCTGGGGTCTTATCTAGTGTTTTTCGTTAACAATAGAGTTTTCTCGTCAGAATGCATTTTGTTAGGCTCACTAGGATACCACGGTAGTGCGACCGGTGGCACTACATAAATGGATTCTAAAAGGAAAACTCGATTGTTGGCATTGCTGTTAAAAAGAAAATTATTACGAAAACTAAAAATAAGGGTTATGAAATTATAGAGTTACAGATTCCCATTAGAGAATTTGGTACGAGTTTAAAAAATTTAATACCACTTGCTTCAAACGGTAAAATATCAATCAGTAACGGAATCTTAAAACTAAAGCTACGAGGGTTCCAAACGCGCCCTGGTCTGAAAAGTGCCCACAACAAACTCAGCCGGGTTTTTTCTTTTTCATTATACCCTTTTCACAAATCATCTTATATAAGGAACTATCAGAGCCATTATCACTAACACCTGATAATAATCGTTAAAAAACCCTAAGTTTAAATAATCTTAGCCGAGTCGTATGCGGAAGGACGCACGGAACCCACCGCATTATTATTCCAAGAAAACTCCTTCCATTATTTGATTAATGGAAAGGGGTCACGACCCTCAGAAATGAGGAATGCGACGCAGAAAGAGAGAGAATTAGTCCAGTGAGTAGAAAAAGAAATATAGATACCAAGAATATTAACGAACATAGCTGTCTACATAGCCCACTGAGTTTCTCTGAAACATCCATTAATGTGATAATGGGCCCATAGTTAAAGATCATATTATAACTTAATCTTGGATGCGTGTCAACACAACTTTGGCAACACTGGTTGAAGACTGGTTGACAGGCTCTGAGGAATTTGGACCAGTAGGTTGGTCTAAAACAGTAATTCCCAAAGTGGTCCAGGTGGACCCCCAGGGGTCCACGGGGGACTCGACGGGGGTCTACGTTGGCGTGACAGAAAAATGGGGGTCCACAATTCGTAAGCGGGGGTCCACGAAAATTTATCTGGTTTCGATAGTGAAGAACTAAAATGTTGGCTTGACTTCACCTATCAATGTAGGCAGATAATATTTTAAGAAGCTCAGCGACTGTTACTTGTAAAAACTTGTAATATTCCATAATCAGTACAACGTGTCGAGACTTGCAAAGCACCGCCGCGGCCGCCCGCCTTATACTCAAAGCCGCCCGCCGACGCGCCGTCCGCAACGCTTGTTCAGACGTGCAAAGGGACCAAATACGACTTGTGGGTGGTGTGTGTGCTTGCAATCTTGCATGAACTTGTTTGATTCTTCACCAATATAAATACGAATGCCAAGAATAAACGTTACTCATTTGTTCCCTGAATTTCGGAGAGAAAAGTACCTAAAGTGAATCGATCTTAGTGATTGCCAGTGACGGAAAAAGTAAGTAGGCTGCCTTTTGCTATAAATACTTTTATTTTATTTATTACTTATTTATTTATTTAGAACAGAAAGCCGAGAAAGGTAGAACTTTTTGTCCCTAATTTATTAGTCATTGTTTATTTCCCGACTGTGTGGTGTTTCTCTAATATAAGTCATCTTTATTATCAACCCAGCGAGGTCTCCTCTAAGAGAAGGGTTACATGCCATCGCGGAGTTTTGATGTCAAAATATTATTTAATTTAGAAATCAGAATTAAATGAAAATATAATTTTAAAAAAACATTTTTACATTACATTAAAATCGGTTCAGCCGTTTTCATAAAAATATTATAGATATTAGCGATTCATTGCTTTTAATAATAATTAAAATCAGTTTGCCGCCGTTAGGTAGGTCAGGTTTATTTCATTCATTCATTGCAATAATTAATTAATCCTATTCTGTTAAAATAGCGATATCCCGTTAAGTAAGACCGCCTCAAGATTTACAAAGTTTTTTTAATTACAGGTAACTGATAGGAATCATGACTGAATCGAAGAAGAAATGTCGACAATACAGTGTTGAATATTTAAAATTTGGATTTATTCCATCAAAGGCAGACAAGCGATTGCCCATATGCCTTTTATGCAACAAAGTTTTGAGCAATGACTCTATGAAACCATCTAAGCTCGAAGATCATCTAAGAAGGTGTCATCCTGATAAAATAGGTAAAGATTTGAAATATTTTCAAACATTGAAGGATAAATATGAAAAGAGACCCACCATGCAAAGTCTGTTCGCTTCAACGTCTGAAAGTAACGATGATGGTTTGCGGGCGTCTTACAATATGTTTGCGCTTAGATGAAATGAAAAGCTAAATACTGTTATACTTATATTATGCGATTAATTTAGTTTTACAAATTGCGAATTTCGAATGACATGGCGAATAATAGATGACGGTTTTGAAATTGGCATATGAAAATTTGATACCAATCAGGGCTCACGTCTGTTTAGGCGCTTTTTACATGCTCCAACATGCCCCCGGCCTTGGAACATTCAGTTTCCAAGATTTGCTTCTTCAGGGTCGACTAATGGGCAGATCTTCGTATAGGTTCGCCTTATAAGCCCGGACGACGTTTGTATTTCAGCCACTCTTGATACACCGTCCTTCCCAGGTATGTTTCTGACGACACGTCCGAGATGCCACCGTAACGGGGGGAAGTTGTCTTCTTTGATGATGACCAAAGTGTTAGGTTTGAGGTCTTGCGTGTTCTGCCTCCATTTCGTCCGCGTTTGCAGCTCAGAAATATATTCTTTCGACCAGCGATTCCAAAAATGTTGTCGAATCTTCTCCACCCTCTGGTACCGATCTAGTCTGTGCGTGGGCGTATCCACCAGGTTGTCGTAGGCAGGCACTGTGAGCGTACGGCCAACCAGGAAGTGAGCAGGACTGAGAGGAAGGAAATCGTTAGGATCGGATGACATCGGGCTGAGAGGTCGGGAGTTAAGGACGGCCTCAACTTGGGTTAATACTGTGCTGAACTCTTCGTAGGTGAGATGCGCGTTACCCACCACGCGGCGAAGGTGAAATTTACAGGAGCGGACTCCCGATTCCCACAGGCCCCCTTGGTGACTACCGTAAGGGATCATGAACTTAAACTTGATGTTTTGTTGGTTAGCGTAATCTATTATCTCAGAGCTGCAGCGTTCTAAAAATTGCGCGAATTCGTTTTTAAGGCATACAAAATTCCGGCCATTATCGGACCAAATTTCCGCCGGTTTCGCCCTGCGCGACAGGAATCGATTCAATGTGAGACGGTAAGCATCAGTGGTAAGGTCACTAACCAGCTCTAAGTGGACAGCGCGCGTAACTAGACATATAAATATACAAATATACGCCTTAGTAGTTTTAGCACCCCTACCTTTTCTATTTAAAATGAGCACTGGGCCAGCATAGTCAACGCCGCACCGATAGAACGGAAAGGTAGGTGTAATCCTCTCGCTGGGGAGATTTCCCATAAGAGGGGTTAGTGTTTGACCTCGCAGGCGCTTGCACTTAACGCAGTCGTGGACTATTTTTCTAGCGAGATTTCTGCCTGAAAGTGGCCACCAAGTCTCACGAAGGTGAAAGAGAAGTGCCTGCGGAGCAGCATGTAGCAAGGTTTTGTGTTCGTGCCGGAAAAGCAGTACCGTGAAATAATGTTTGCCTGAAAGTAGTATCGGATGTTTTTTATTGTAGTCAAACTCTGAAGAATAGTCTAACCTGCCACCGACTCGCAGTAGTTTATCGTTATCAATAAACAAATTTAATTTACTTAAATTATGTTTACTGTTTAGCGCGCGATTGTTGACTATGGACTTGTACTCAACTGGAAATGATTCCAGTTGAGAAAGCCTAATCAACAACTTGTCGGCTTCTCCCAGTTCATCGACGGTAAGAACACCCGAACGCTTATTTAATTTATTGCGCGTATTGTATAAAAACCGTAAAACGTATGCAGTTGAGCGTCTTAGCCGGCTGAACTGAGAGAATCGTTCGAATTTGATAATAGACCCATCTTCAGACTTGGATCCATCCTGGGCAACTAGCGCGGTTACGTCACTACCTTTCGTTTCAGGTAAGTCAATTGACTGACCTTGTTGCGTATAAGAGGTAGGTACGTTTTCACAATCAAATGTGCGGTCGCGAAGGAAGGCTGGGCCTTCCCACCATAAATCGGAAGAAGAGAGCTCCTCGAGGTTCACAACCCCACGCGAAACGAGGTCAGCTGGGTTCTCTTTCCCGCTTACATGTCGCCACGGAAGCTCCTTTGTCAATTCATGAATTTCTATTGTTCTATTTTGAACGAACGTTTTTAATAATCTTGGTTGCATGCGCAGCCAACCTAAGACTATCGTGGAGTCTGTCCAAAATATTATGTGATCAAAATTACAACGAAGCGAATTTCGAACTTTATCATATAGTCTAGCGCCAATTAAGGCACCTAAAAGTTCTAACCTAGGGATACTAACAGTTTTTAGCGGCGCGACCTTCCCTTTAGAACATAGCAATCGAACCTTGGCTGTATAATTATTAGCGTTAATAGTTCGAATATAAACGCACGCGCCGTACGCGGCTTGCGAGGCATCAGTAAAAATATGCATCTCTGTAGATATAGAATTAGTATCCATAACATAGCGAGGAACGCGTATTGTTTTCAGGACGGCTAGCGAAGCGAGAAACCGGTTCCACTGACGTGCGATGTCAGTAGGTACGGCGTCGTCCCAATCTAATTTTAATAACCACAGCTGTTGTAATAACATTTTTGCAGTTAAAATGTATGGACTTAAAATTCCCAATGGATCGAAAATTTGAGATGCGTATGATAGTATTATGCGTTTAGTTATAGGTTGACTAATATCAGAATTAAATTCCGTGTTAAAATAGAATTCATCACTGTCATTATGCCAACCTATACCTAATGTTTTATGATTCGCGTTCTCGCCGACTAATTGCTTAGAAGCGCACGTCAATGACGTCACCAAGGGTTCGCATGTAAAATTGAAAATCCACTTGCGCAGTGGGAAACAACCAGCTTGCAATGCATTAGTTGTTTCTTCGCATAAGTTTAACAAAACTTCTTTATTGTCGGAACCCGTGATCATGTCGTCAACGTAGAAATCTTCATTAATTATACGAGATACCTCGGCATTCGGAGCTTCTATTGCGAGTTGTTTTAAACAACGACAACTTAGAAACGGTGCGGACGCGGTTCCGTAGGTGACCGTGTTAAGGCGATAGACACTGAGTGGCTGCGTGGGTTCATCTCGCCAGAGAATCAGCTGAAGATCACGCTGCTGTTCATTGATGAGGCATTGTCGGTACATCTTCTCGATGTCTGCGCAAGCGACATACCGATGCTGCCTAAAGCGTAAAATAATTGATATGAGGTCGCCTTGAATCGGCGCACCTACCAGCTGTAGATCATTATAGCTGACCCCCGAGCTCGTAACAGCCCCAGCATCGTAAACGACCCTAAGCTTCGTTGTCGAACTGCTTTCGCGGAATACGCCGTGATGCGGCATAAAATAATGCGGGGTTTCGTAGGTCGAAACGCGAGTCATATGACCTAAATTCTCGTATTCATGAAGGAAGTCGGCGTATAATTTTTTATAGGCGGGTGTGCGCTCTAACCGTTTTTCCAGCGCTAGGAAGCGTCGTTCAGCCTGTGAAAATGATTCACCCAGAAGGTCGGGTGATGCCTTAAGGGGTATGGTCACGATGAACCGTCCCTCGTCGTTGCGTGTCGTAGTACGAGTGAACAGCTCCTCGCAAGCCCGCTCAGCATCCGTGCGTGTATCCCGATCCCTAGGGAGCTCTTCGACTTCCCAGAACTGACGAAGTTGCGTATCGATAGATTGAGTAAAATTACACTGGATAATGCTATCGTTGCGCGGATTAAATACGATAGATCCTGATATTATCCAGCCTAAATGCGTATTTTGTAAATAAGGCCCGTTAGGTAACCTTAAATTACCATCGTGTATTAATTCCCAAAATGTATCTGCACCAATTAAAATATCGATATTTCGGGAATCAAGAAAATGCGGATCTGCCAGCTGTATACTATTAGGTATACGAAACTTAGCGCGTTCATAATGTACAGCAGGCAACGTAGAAGAAATTTGCGGCAATACAAAACAATGCAGTTTAGTAGTGTAAGTAGATATGCGCGATTTTATCTCGATGTCGCATGATTTAGTACATTGCGTCACTGAGTTACCTACACCTCTAATCTCGTGAGTAGATTGCATGAATTCTATCCCTAGTTTCTTACTAAAGGGTTCGCTTATAAAGCTGCGTTCACTGCCATTATCCAAGAGCGCATTAGCAAGTAGGTAAACATTACGTCGAGTCCGTACCTCGATTAGCGCAGTGGACAATAGAACAGGTTGCAAAGAACGATGTGTGCGTTTATCGTTTGAGTGTGCATTATTTGCATATAGGCTTATCGCATCAGCGGGGGAAAGGGGCGGCGGTGCTGATACCAATGCATCGGGACCTGCGCGCGCGTCCTTCATTAGTAGCCGATTATCTAATGACGAGTGCAACGTTAGGGAACCGCTAGTGCTACCTATTGTTTTTATATCATCCACGAGATGATTTAAATCGTTTTTAGGGCAGATTAGGGAATTATGCTTCTTAAAACACCGGCGGCAAGCACCAAATTTGCAAACTTCGGCTGTGTGATTAATGCTTTTCATGCAATTTTCGCATAATTTCCTATCGCGAATAAATTTTAGTTTCGATTCCAAATCAGAGTTAATGAATTTTGAACAAGCGTATAGTTGATGGTCTCCGTTGCACTTAATGCACTTTTTAGGTGTGAAGTTACGTTCGTGCGGTTTAGTGGTGGAAACATTGCATTTTGTGGATGACTTCGCGTTGATCTTCGCTTCTTTGGATTCTTTACTATGTTGTGTATTATTATGTGAACCCTGCAATGTTTCCAGCATGTCCGCTCGATTCTTGAGGAAGTTAATTAAATCATCAACCTTTAACTTTGATTTCGAATCATCATTGCTTGTTATCAAAGTGCCTTTATACTGCTCCCATTCGCGTTCAGTGATTTTATCGAGTTTAGACACAATGATATAAACAATTAACGTATCCCACGAGTCTACAGGTTCCCCTAGGATCTTTAATGCGCGTAAATTCTTAAGAATAGTGTCAATTAATGTTCTTATTGAAGCAGGGGACTCTTTACTCAACGCTTGAATGTTAAATATAGTTTTGACGTGATTATGCACTAATAATCTGCTGTTATTATAGCGATTGAGTAAAAGGTCCCACGCAACAGAATAATTATCAGACGTGAACTCTAATGCATCGATGACTAGCTCGGCACTACCCTTCAGCGAAGATTTTAGGTAGTGGAATTTCTGGATACTGGTTATTTCGTCTGAATCGTGTACCAGTGATTGAAATGTATCCCGAAATTCCAGCCAGTGCTCGTATGCTCCATTGAAGGATGGCAATGTTATGGTAGGTAGTTTTACAGAGCGTAACTGACTACTTGCGCATGTATTTGAACAAGATGAGACCTTACTACTACTGCTACCACTGCTATTTAATAATAACTCTGCCTGCGACAAGGTACTGTAGTAACAGTCCTCAAACTGCTCCCTTTGCGTCAACTGATCGTCGAGATCAGCTTCGCTGACACATTCTTCGATCCTTGACTGAATGTTGTTAAATTCGCGATATAGATTCGTGACACCCTCAATGCGTAGCTTCAAATCGATTTTGTTTTGCGCTGTAGCTACTTTTATATCGAAATTATTTATGTAAGTGCCGAATTTTGTTAGTCGACCTTTGAGGGTGCCGCGTTTTTTGGTGAGTTCGCGTACTAATAACTCTAATTTATCGTCACTTAACCCTAGTTGCGGGGATTTATCGCGACTGGCCATTCTGTATCGTGGGAGTGCAAATTACGTTATATGTTTTTTAAGCACAGCACAGTATTAAGTGAGATAAGGGTGGGTGATTCGTGGATAGGTTGACCGTACCTACCTTGCGCGTCTCGGAGTCGGTAGTCTTCCAGATCCAAACCACGTCGCGCCCTTGTATTCGATGGATGTATTCCACAGATCGCTGTGTTCCGTGCGTATATTTGGCGAAGAAGGACCACGAAGTTATGTTTGCGCTTAGATGAAATGAAAAGCTAAATACTGTTATACTTATATTATGCGATTAATTTAGTTTTACAAATTGCGAATTTCGAATGACATGGCGAATAATAGATGACGGTTTTGAAATTGGCATATGAAAATTTGATACCAATCAGGGCTCACGTCTGTTTAGGCGCTTTTTACATGCTCCAACACAATATCTCATTACTTATAGCGAAATCTGGAAAACCACACACTATTGGAGAACAGTTAATTTTACCCGCTGTTGAAGAGGTTTTAAAAATTGTTCTGCACAAATCTCCATTTGACATACTCAAAAAAATTCCTTTGAGTAACAACACCGTACAAAGACGTATTGATGAAATGAGCTCTGATATTGAAATTTTCTTTTGTAGTTATCTGCAAAAAACTCATTTTTCTATTCAACTGGACGAGTCGACTTTACCTGGTAATGAAGCATTATTATTGGCTTATGTTCGATTTGTTATGGACGAAGAAATTCATGAAGAGCTACTATTTGCGAAAACTTTGAAGACGGACACTAAAGGTGAATCAATATTTAATGTCCCGAGTGATTTTTTTAAGGAAAAATCAATTCCATTCACAAATGTTATTTCGGTGGCAACAGATGGAGCTCCTGCCATGGTCGGGCGATATCGTGGGTTTATAAGCCATCTTAAAAAAATTATACCAGAGGTAACTGCAATTCACTGTGTCATCCACCGACAACACCTAGTAGCGAAAAATTTGGGTGATAGATTGCACCAATCACTTCAATTTGTGATTAATGCAGTTAACAAAATAAAAAGCAATGCATTGAATACGCGTTTATTTGCACAATTGTGCGATGAAAATGATGACTTCCAACGATTGCTCTTACATACTGAAGTACGCTGGTTGCCGAGAGGTGCATGTTTAACAAGATTTTACTCACTTATGAAGCAAAATATTAGTCGGCGCGAATTTTCCCAGTTTCCAAACTTGTCACAGGTAGAATGCCTCGATGAGAATATTCAGACATACGTTCAACATTTTATCGCCCTGCATGATGACTTCAAAATAAGATTTGAAGATATTCTGTTAATGGAAATACCACCATGGATCATAAATCCATTTGATGAAACGGAAGTGGAGAATGTGATATTACAAGAGGAGCTAGTCGAGCTTAGCACTAATGAGGAGCTGAAGGTGAAATTTAAAAGAGGGTATCAAACATTTTGGCTGCAGGCAGAAATACCCGAAAAATATCCTGGACTGTGGGGAATTGCGAGAAAGCTTTTGATAGCGTTTCCCTCATCGTATCTTGTCGAAAAAAGTTTTAGTGCCGTAACAAACCTTTTAACAAAAAAAAGGAGCAGATTGAATATCACAGAACGGGGAGATTTGCGGTTATTCCTAACAAAACTAAAGCCAAATATTGATAATTTGCTGTCAATACATCAAGTACATCCCTCCCATTAAGTTACGTTACCTACGTTATTAATGTTTAATTTTGATTGTAGGTACAATTATATTTTGATTTACTATACTTACTTAATATAATATTGTAAAATATGAAAACAATAATAATAATTAATAGTTACTTACATAGTATTTGAATAAATACAACACAAGAAAATATACTATTTTTTTATTTTTACCACTCCGAGTTTTCTAAATAAAATAAGTGAGAATTGATTGGTTTTTGTGCTGTGAGTAGATGTCAAAAATGTAAGTTTGAGATGGAATCACTTCTTTTTGAATGCTCAACTTTACTTTTGACATCCACTCACAGCACAATCAATTAATTAATTTACCAATCAATTCTCTTTTTTTTTCAAAGAATGTCTTTTTCGTGGTTGGAACTCACTCGCAACGCCAATTTTCATAATTTATCTTCACATTTTTTGTCGACTGGAAATATGATAGAAATTTAGCTGCAGGGACTTTAGGGCAGCCACCGGAACCAGCAAACTTTTGAAAGGGGTCTATGAGCAAAAAAAGTTTGGGAACCTCTGGTCTAAAATGTAAATGCTTTGGCTATATTACAATTCTCAAACTCTTTTATCTTTGATTATAAAGAAGTTTTATGTAGCGGAACTTGGGCAGTGGGCTGCAATCACTGAATAACTAGATCATACTAATATAATAATACTGCGAAAGTGTGTCTGTCCGTCCGTCTGGCTGTCTGTCTGTCTGCTACGCAGTACGCTTCACGGCCCATCTTTTCATCCGATTTTGATGAAATTTGGTATAGAGGTAAATTGAATCCCGGGCAAGGACATAGGCTTTATCATCATCCAGTAGAAGGATAAAATATATCGGTGGAGCTACAATACAGGTTACGAATAAATAAGTATAACATAATGTAATAAACATCCAAATAAACGCCACAAAACCTATCAACGTTTGACGTAATGCCCCACTTAACAGCCGCGACACGGTGGTCGTTGGCTTAGCGAGAGATGTTAGCGAAACCCTGCAACTACCATTCAATATGTTAGCCTGTAGCCGGATATTTATTGGTATACCCTTATTTTACCCTTAGAGAGGCATTAGGTATATATACTATACGTATTCTGAATACTTTACTTCATTGACCGAGCGAAGCGACGGTTTCTGTCGAATCTACTTGGGTGGATTGGCACTTGTCCCTGTGTCCATCCGTCCGTCCGTCTGTCAGAACCTTTTAACTTATGAAATAATGAATTTAATAACTTCAAAGTCACAAATGATAATATGTAAATGCATGGCCTTAAAGCCGAAAATTGCAATTTTTTTAGCTTTACCTTGGCTTGTGGGGTATTCTCGAACAGATGCTTTCAACCGAAGTTCAATAAAATTTTATTAGAAAAATTACTACAAAAATAAACGATTGGATTAATAAAATTGGTTTCAAATTGGATTGGATATAATTAATCAAATAAATATTTAAAAAAACCTCAACCTTTTTTGAAGTCGGTTAAAAAAGAACGTAAAATATCACAAGCGTTGTCACAAGACATGACCAAATATGTTATTTAATTGCACGTCTATTGGTGGGTTTAAACTCACGGGAGGCGAAGTCTACGTTCGGGGCGAACCACTAGTTACTGCCACTGAATAGTTATTTATGTAATTATTTTTTTTATCCACTACAAGTTAGCCCTTGACTGCGGTCTTGCACCTAATGGTAAGTGATGATTCAGTCTCAGATGGTATCGGGCTAACCTGTTAGGGGCATGGCAGTTATATTAAACCCATATACCCCTTTTCGGTTTCTACACGGCATCGTACCAGAACGCTAAATCGCTTGGCAGCACGTCTTTGCCGGTAGGGTGGTAACTAGCCATGGCGGAGGCCTCCCACCAGGCCAGACCAGGGAAAATTCAGAAATTATAAATTCTCAAATTGACCCTGCCGACCTCCGCACGTTAAGACAACAGCACTACACACTGCGCCACGGAGGTCGTCAAAAATCAAAACCATGCTATACCACCACTATTTTGTAATATGGAATAATTATCATAAATACATACTCATTCGTCCGTCCTCACTAGGTAAGCGGATTATCTAAAGCGAGCAGCTGGAAGTACCTACACGTAGAAGTTGCTATGGAAGAAACCGGCTATGAATCTGAAAACCTGAGATTTTTATACGACTGCCTGAAAAAATTAGTATATTGTTTTCAAGGCTCATGCAATTTTGTATGTATGTTTGTGAGTTTGTATATTCCACTATAACTTAGGCTAGACATAGGCTAGTAAAATTAAAAAAAATTGATGGGACGACCATGGTCCCGCATTAAAGAGTAATGTTGAAAAAATAAGTAAAAATGATGAATATGTATATGTCACCGTAAGATTGTAAAAACCGTCAGATTATAATCTAACTTGCGAAATTCCAAACTGTCGAAAGATTAGAATTTAACGCATTATTTTCCGGTAGATTGTAATCTGATAGGTATTTAAACTCGATAAAACCTAAGTGCCCAGCCTGCGGCCGGGCACTACTTGATTATTTATGTACAACCCTAACCTAAACTACAAGAAAGAGACAAGAAAACGTAAATAAAATGAATATTTCAAAAATTAACACTCAGAACATTGAACAGTTTACAATCTTTCGACAGTTTAGAATTTCGCGAGTTAGATTATAATCTAACGGTTTTTACAATCTTACGGTGACATATATAAATCATCATCTAGAAAATGATGAGTAGATTCCTGTGTAGAGTGTTATAAGATATATAACACTATAGTTCAATATCCAGTGGTTCACAAAAAAATATCATTTAATAAAAATGTGATTAAGATTCTAATTTAACTAGATTAATTTAGATTTTTAACTTTTTAGTTCTTTTTTTGGCAGGGCAGTCGTGTTTTTTAATTATTTTAAAAATTACTTGTGCATATTTGAAAGACCCCTTCAAAAACAAGATACAAAAATACCACTCGAAAGAATTCAAGGGCTAACTTGTAGCGGAATGATATTAATAAATTGCGATAGTTCTCTAGACTGTGATTCAAGCAGCAGCGCGGCTCACATAAGTCATGTACAGTCGACGTCATAAGTCCATCTTTCTAATATTATAAATGCGAAAGTTTGGCTGGAAGTATGGATGTATGTATGTTTGAATGTTTGGATGTATGGATGTATGGATGTTTGTTACTCAATCACGCCCCAACGGCTGAACGGATCTGGCTGAAATTTGGCACAAAGATAGATTAGTCTGGAATAGCACATAGGTTACATTTTATCCCGGAAAATTAAGGAGTTCCCGCGGGAGCAAAAAAAACTCGATCCACGCAGACGAAGTCGCGGGCATTAGCTAGTATAGAATAAGCAAACAAAATGGCTTGTTAGTTACTAAGTCACCCTCAAACTTAAATACCTAAATAATATTCATGTTGTAGGTTGTCATTGTTGACAATTTATGGCAATAACCTGAGTAGTATTGAATAGTAATGGTTTGAACCTAATGCTGTTAAATTAAGGTAAATATTTTGGAGTAATTATGTTTGTGTGGAAGAGTGATTCAGATTGCTTGCACACAGTTATAGCATTTAAGCTGTGTATGGACTTATGACGTCGATCGTACCTAGTTCTTTGATAAATAAGTGAGTAGGTGGCAATCCCAAGCAACCATGTCTATGGCACGTACCATTTTAATATACCTATACCTACTGCTCATTTCTCTAAACGACATAGCCAAGGTTACCGGTGTTAATGTGATTTTTCGAAATATCAAACAGCAACACGGGACGGAGACGGAATTCACCTTTTCTTGAAAAATATTATGAAACTACCGATCGTCGATCGTATTTATATTATCTCGCATCCTTATTCATTACTACAATAACTGGCAATACGCATTACAACCTTTTAACGGCCTTAGTAAAATTGCAGCTTCAAGGATTTCAAAATGTTCTGCGGGCGACCCAATGGTTGACCCAATGGGCCTATAAAAAGGTAGGAAATAGGCTCAAACATATTGTATTACTTAAGTACTCGTAAATACGACTATAATTTATAGTTACGCACGTGCCATAAAACATAATGGGTATGTTAAAACAGGCTCTATTCAAATGTGTGTAACATTTATTTCTTGTTTTATTCAAACATGAATTCCGTTAAAAGGAATATTAATGACTGTTTAATAATTTTTTTTCTTGGACTAATCAAAAATAATTAATTCATTAATGTTGATCAACGACCACGAGAACAAGAAAATACTATTATTTAAAATCGCCTCCGTCAAAACTATTGAATACTCAACCAAGCATGGTAAGTGTATTATATAAGTCACAGATTGTGAACCGTGTATTGTTCTGAGTGTCAATTTTTGAAATATTCATTGTATTTACGTTTTCTTATCTCTTTTTTGTAGGTTAGGTTAGGGATCGACATAAATAATCAGGTAGTGCCCGGGACCTTAGGTTTTTTTGTGTTAATATACCTAACAGATTACAATCTACTTACCGAAAAATAATGAGTTAAATTGTAATCTTTGGACAGTTTACAATTTCGCTAGATAGTTACTGTAAGATTGTGAAAATCGTTAGATACATATGTTTGTATCCAACGGTTTTCACAATCTTACTGTGACATATACTTACTGTGCTATGTCAAAAAGCCATCTTGAATAGATAAAGCTTTGATGAATATTTAAATACGGCCTACTTATCAAAGATCTAAGGATTATTATAATATTAATATTCACAAAACATGTATCCACGACCGCACACGCATTCCGCCTTCGAATGCAAACATAATATCTTACCTAGTGGCTACTGCTAGTATAGAAACAATAAATTATTTCTGTTCTGTATGATGCCCGGTACGCGCGGTTAAATATTTGTTTTTATAATTCTAGCGGGATCTCCTTTATTTTCGGGGACAATTACAAGATATTATGTATGTATGTTTATTAAGAAACTGTAACCCAAATCTACGAAAATAATATCAGAGACCCCCACGTATTCGCATGTACCGTACCTACTATCCGTCATTTCGATTTTGTACGTGTAAATGTCCATATCCCCCAGACCACAATAACGAATCGATTGATACCTCATTCATCAAAATCGGTTCATTTGTTTGGCGCAACGGTGGAACACACATAAATACAAACAAACGGAGTATGTATGTATGTATGTTTGTTTCTTTTTCCTTTTGGCTTTGCCGTAATCGGGTAAAATATCATTTCCTGGGACAGAATACCAAACTCTCGCGGTAACTCTCAATTTCCATGGTAAAAAGTACGCACATCTTTCACACAGGTTAGGTAGATTTTCAGGGATAAAATATGTTCTATCTCTGTGCTTTCAAGATGAGTAATTACGGCTATTAGCACCAAGCTTTCAACTTTACAGTCCATACTAATATTATAAATGCGAAAGTGTGTCTGTCTGTATAAAACAAAAAAAACGTACAAAACGTGCAAATGCAAGTTTTGATGTAGGGCAAAAGCTGTACACCCATTCTGGGTGGTGTCACAGAAAAGCATATGATAAATGATTGTTTGTTTGTGACACCATCATTGAATAAATATTATATTTTCTTTCTTGCTTTCTGTCTGTCTATTTGCTACGCTTTCACGGCGGAACCGTTCAACCGGCTTGATGAAATTATAACAGAAATTTAAAAAAACTTAATCAACGCGGACGAAGTCGCGGGCACAGTCTACTTGACAACTAAAGACTTAGACCGAACTCCACTAGTAGGTGTCACAATTTTTTTTTGTCTCAATTGAGACACATCCTTTTTCATTCATGGTCAAGGTCTATGTCGTTACGGGTCGTTAGCAAGAATATATCTTTATACATGATTAACTTTTGCCTGTTCCATTGTTCGATTGCGTTGTTAGTGTTTGTTGTAAGTATTATAAGTTGCTACTAAGTCAGATACCTTCGCGCAATTCCCAACAACTACTTGAACTTAATCGGATGGATGACACGCATTCGCTTTCGCGCCCACTATAACTTATTTAATATTCCCAAGTATGGGTGCTGTATAATATGGTAAGCTGCATCATCACTTGCAAGGTCTGCTATGTCACACTAGCTGATGCCCACAACTTCGTCCGCGTGGATTGAGGTTTTTGATTGACGTTAATTCTCTGTACTGTCTGTCCTTCTCTGTGCCAACTTCCATCCAGATCCATTCAGCCGTTCTGGTGTGTTTAAGTAATAAACATCCTGCATCCATCCATTAAAACTTCCGTATTTTAATATTTGTATAGAAATATAGATATAGAGGTATAGATTAGCTAAGTATTGGGATTTTTTCAGCGTGCATGTGCATAATTATAATATATCTAGTCATGCGACATTCTTCTGCAGCCCGGTGCGTGGGAGAGCTTTCAAATACGTAGATAAGCGCTATTGCGTAATGTTATGAAATTTTGCCCAAGCCTATCTATACTTAATACTATAAATGCGAAAGTTTGGATGGATGTATGGATGTCTGGATGTATGGATGTTGTTACTCAATTGCTGAGTTTCTTGCCGTCTCTTCTCAGTAGAATCAGTTTTTCGAACCGGCGGTAAAGTCTTAACGTATCATAAGTGACACAAGTTGTCCTACGTGAAGTAAATAAATCATTTATCATTTATTATTTATCCATACGGGACTTTGCCTTTTGATGGCGCGCTATTAAAATGTAAAATAACCAAAAAAATTATACCTAGATGATGCCCGCAAGTTCGTCGGGGTGTTTTTTTCATATCTCGTGAGAACGCTTTCATTTTCCGAGATAAAAAATACCTAGACTATGACTATGCATGGATGCATCATGTAATCTATCCGTGTATACAATTTCATCAAAATTCAGTTGAACAGGTGGGCCTTGAAAACAAAGCATAGGCAGAGGATACCTTTAAATTTCTGGAATAGACACACAGACACACGGATAAATAAGTAGTGTATTTATACATTGCATACGTTAACAAAATTATAACATTCTTCTTCTTCTTATTAGATTACTCCTGGCAGTGCGGTCGTGGTGGTTTTTCCTTCACAACAGTTCTTGCGATCTCCCCCCAGCGGCTTCTGTTGGCGGCATTACGAGAACACTCGGAGACGGATGTAGCGGAACTAATTAAGTCCGTCCACTTAGGGGACGACCACGTAGATGCATACCCCCCCTGTACCCTTGATCCCTCTCGACCTTGTAGGTACTACGAGGTGTAACCGTGTAAATACCACTCTTCCTTGTAATATGCTCAAATAACTAATGAAATAGCTGTGGTAATAATATCATCATCATTATCAACCGACAGACGTCCACTGCTGGATATAGGTCTCTTGCAAGGATTTCCACATGCCACGGTCATATGCCGCCTGCATCCAGCGGCTCCCTGCGATATGATGCGTCTGATGTCGTCCGTCCACCGAGTAGGGGGTCTACAAACGCTGCACTTCCCAAGGCGAAATCGCAATTCCAGCACTTTGGGATCCCAACGTCTGTCGGTTCTTCGAACTATGTGCCTCGCCTATTGCCATTTCAGTTTCGCAACGCTACTACATTATAAAAGGAATGCCTTTTCGTGCTCACGCACTCACTCACTCACTTCAACCTATTGCTGAATGCCGACTCACATGAGCACGAGTTTCCACTCAGAACGAGATATATGTACTCAATCTTTGCATGCTAAGAGTAGATAATTCACACAGCTACGGCCTACGCCCGAGCTGCAACTCTTATTCTCTAACTCAGTGGCTATCCAAAAATGTTAGCCACTGAGCCGCTAACATATTATATTTTATATCCAAACACCAACCAAACACAGCGTCTTCGCTGGCGAAGACGAGGACCCCGATATTTTACGTCACCTGGACGTGGTCTGGACTCACGGCCTCGGGAGCGTATGGACTAATCTAGTCCAACCGACCTCCCATTCATCCCAACGACATCCTAAGCCGTGGTCAGAGCCTCACAGGAGGCGCCCTTAGGAGGACGTTGCCCCCCCTGATGTCATCGAGCGTTAGGGCTCTTTTCTCGGCGACGCCTAGCGCTCTCCAACCCCCCGGTGACGCTGTAGCGGCCAGCAGGGCCTATGCAGTATATTCAATCCGAAAAAAAAGATCAGTCCCCACCGCACCGCACCGCACTCCTCACGGACCCGCCTCCCGCGAGTGATATTTGTAAAAGACGTTTATCCGCCTGAAGTTTTCTGTTGCATGATAAACTTTATTTCTATGATATCTCATAAGACATTCATCTAAATTGAGTGGTGTAAAGGACAATTTTTGTCTTAATTAAATACTTGAGATGAGTAAGATATTTTTTTTTTGATCAGGAATTAACGATTAATACTATGTTGGTAAAAACACCTTCGCAAATAAAGCACTGTTTTAGACCAAAATTGAAAATCATAAAAATGGTTATTGTGAGTCAACCTTAAATGATAGTTATATGCTATCCCGGACTTCTTTTTAGCACTTTTTGAGAGGAACGTTTCCTCCATACATTTTTGTCGTGTAACTTTAACGATTTAGGCAGCGCACGCCACGTAAGCTCTCAGATGAGATGATTTTTTCCAACTTAACTCACATTATTGCAATTTTCATAAGGATCTCCAATTTTTGTGGAAATAAAATATAGCATATTTTACTTGTTAATAATGTAGCTTTCTAAAAGTGATATAATTGTTAAAATCGGTCGAGTGGTTTTTGAGATAATCCACCAAGTTTGATAGATATAGATGATATGAGTAGGAACTTTAAACATTTCCTTTGAAACCGCGTAAATCCTAAATTATCATTTAAACGGAAAAATGCTTTATGGGACCTAGGTGTGATTTTAAAAGACCTATCTAACGATACCCCACTTGCCTATAACCTATCGAGTATCGACTTTCATTTATTAGCTTATAGTGGACGCCATTTTGTTTTTCTCAAATTCGGCCTCCGTAGTGACACTCGGAAGATTAAAATAAATCTAGTGGTGCAAGTATTATCAAGAGAACCAGGGTCACTGACATAGCCCAAACCATTAGCAAGCTGAAGTGGCAGTGGGCAGGCCATGCTTGTCGAAGGAGCGATGGCCGCTGGAGCCGGAAAGTTTTAGAGTGGAGACCGCGTACAAGTAAGCGTAGTGTGGGGCGCCCTCCAGCTCGATGGACCGACGACATTAAGAGGGTGGCGGGAAGTGGCTGGATGAGGAAGGCTGAGGACCGGGTGTGGTGGCGTTCTTTGGGAAAGGCCTATGTTCAGCAGTGGACGTCCGCAGGCTGAGATGATGATGATGATGATGATGAAGTATTATCAAAATCGGTTCAGCCGTTTTGTCTGTAGTGCGACACAAAGGAATACACTAAAAATGAACCTTTGAAATCTCTTAAATCCTAAATGATCATTAGAATGAGAAAATGATCAAGGGAACCTAACTATGATTTTGCAAGACCTATTCATCGATACCCCACTTGCCATATTCTTTCGACTTTTATTTTTTAATTTGTTACATTATGGCTTCTAGAGGCCGCCATTTTGTTTTTTCGCAAATTCGGCTTCCGTTATGACACTCGGAAGATTAAGATAAAGCTAGTGGTACAAGTATTATCAAAATAGGTTCAGCCGTTTTGTCTGTAGTGCGACACAAAGGAATACGCTAAAAATGAACCTTTGAAACCTCGTAAATCCTAAATGATCATTCAAATGAGAAAATGATTAAGGTATACTAACTATGATTTTACAAGACTTATTCAGCGATACCCCACTTGCCATATTTTATTTTTTAATTTGTTACATTATGGCTTCTAAAGGCCGCCATTTTGTTTTTTCTCAAATTCGGCTTCCGTTATGACACACGGAAGATTAAGATAAAGCTAGTGGTACAAGTATTATCCAAATCGGTTCAGCCGTTTTGTCTGTAGTGCGACACAAAGGAATACACTAAAAATTAACCTTTGAAACCTCGTAAATCCTAAATGATCGTTAAAATGAGAAAATGATCAAGCAAACCTAACTATGATTTTGAAAGACCTATTCATCGATACCCCACTTGCCATATTCTATCGACTTTTATTTTTTAATTTGTTACATTATGGCTTCTAGAGGCCACCATTTTGTTTTTTCTCAAATTTGGCTTCCGTTATGACACTCAGAAGATTAAGATAAAGCTATTGGTTCTAGTATTATCAAAATCGTTTCAGCCGTTTTGTCTGTAGTGCGACACAAAGGAATACACTTAAAATGAACCTTTGAAACCTCGTAAATCCTAAATGATCGTTAAAATGAGAAAATGATCAAGGGAACCTAACTATGATTTTGCAAGACCTATTCATTGATACCCCACTCGCCATAGTCTATCGACTTTATTTTTTAAATTTGTTACATTATGGCTTCTAGAGGGCGCCACTTTGTTTTTTCTCAAATTCGGCTTCCACAGTGACACTCTAATGATATACTCGGCATAATCTGGTGCAAGAATCATCAAAATCGGTCCACGCGTTTAGGCTGTAGCTGTCCTGCAAGGAACAAACAAACATATATAGACTGATGAACACATAACCCTGTGCGTTCCGCAGTCAGGTAAAAAGTGCGTTGAACTTTAATGACGTCACATTGCATAATTTCATATAATACTTAGGTAAGACGCGTTATGACATTTGAAAAAAAGTTGCTGATTTGAGTATTTGTCAAATACCCAATTAATAGATGTAGATTCCGTGTCAATAAAAGAGCCTGTAATGTATGTAAAATATACCTAATAATATTGCAAAGTGCGCCTATACTGGGCCTATATGTACGTAGATTTATCACCATGCTCGCATAGTCGACCGCAGTGCCAATTTGTGAAAGCGGTTAGACATAAATATTCTTCGGCATCTTGGATTTAGTGTGGAGTTTTTGCTTAATTTTCGTGCATTTTTTTAAGTATAGATAGTGATAAGTACACTAAATATTAAACTGGTTGACCTTAAGACTTACGAGCCGCAAACCAATAGGCAGGAGGTACATTGAAGAACGTCTAAAGGCACCTACCTACTTGGTCTTTAGACGTTCTTCAATAATATATTTTTACGAGGAAGATATAAAGCATTGCGTAGTCGTTCATTGACGCATAAATCTGCCCGAAACTCATTAGGTACTTTTACTGCATCATAATAATTATTACTTATGTCAGTAATAAGTAATCATCAAGAATTCTGTGTAATTATTTAAGTAATTTTAATCATTGATTAATGATTTCTTCTAGGTGCTTTTTTTAATTTAAGTAGGTACTCTTTAATTATATTGGCTGAACTAAGTACCTAATCAAAAGGTTAATGACTTACTAGACAAGATCATACCCGCGACTCCATTCGCGTGAAGTTTTTTTAAAAATACCGTATGAACTTTAAATTTTCCCGTTTTAGCTGCTGATGCCCGGGACTGCGTCCGCGTGGAATAAGTTTTATAATTCCCACGGAAAAATCTTAAATTTTCCGGGATAAAAAGTAGACAGACAGACACTTTCGTATACAATAATAGTAGTTTGGAAGTATGGATTATTCAGCTAAATAGTGTAGCTATACCGCTATCCTATGTAAAAATAAAAGACTTTTTGTCCGACACATTTTTTTTAATCCGTAGTGAAATTCCACCCTGAGGAATTTATTGATAAAAATTATATTGTAAAGATGATCACGATGGGTGACAGTGTGGGATCATTGTTCAGCTCAAAATCGGCCGCTCATATCCGCTTCCGGTTAAAAAAGTTGATCTCAAATAAAAATCTGCCGTCCGCCTTTGCTTTAGAGTTTAGAGTTAGACCAACTCACTACTGGCTAACAAAATCTCTACTTAGTCGTTCTAAGAGGTACTAGGCACCAATCTCTATACGTCAGTCCATCAGCCCATAGTAAACGAATTAAAGAATTTAAAATGTAGTTTATTTTTATTACTTGCTGACGTAGCTCCCTCTTCTCCTTTGACTCTGTCATTGGACTCTATTATATCATTGTATGCTAAAGTTTGCTCGCGATTTCATTTGATTTTTTAATTTAGTTTTCGAAGTATTTTGGTATAAATGCTAGATGATGCCCGTGGCAATGTCCGCATGCATTAAGAGGCCGGCGATCGCCGCTCGCAATTTCTATTCGACCCGCAAATATAAAGGACATGACCAGTAATTGCCCTCCGATTCGGGACAATGCACAGGATTTCCGTTTTTACAGTAAGGTTTAAAAATTCAAAACGAAATTATTATGGATTTATTATTCCAAATAAGGTCAGGGTTCAAATGACAAAAAAAACAGTACGTTTATTGTTTAAATCTTGAGCGTCCGCTTTCCTCTTTAAGCACTATTCCATTTTGACGTTCCATTATATCCATGCCTAATAATAATCTTGTAACCCTACATGAATACCATTTAAGTACCTTAGTTATTACCTTATTATGAATGATTTATTTTTGATCAATTAAATAGTAATGAAAAGGAAATGTATGTTTTGTTTATAATTATTTTTATTTTTTGACAAGTCTCAAACAAAGCATTTTGAAATACTGCGTTTAAAGGAACGCCCTTTCACATTGCATATGCCGCCATCTGTGGTCGAATAGTTGAACTGGAACGCCCTTTCACATTGCATATGCTGCCATCTGTGATCGAATAGTTGAACTTGTTAATCAAAAGTAGTGAGCAATACTTAAAAATATTTTCTAGACTCACCACAATACATAGCGCCATCTAGTGTGGGAAAGCAGTCTTTTGGTGAAACTTTTTTTGTTCATTTTCGCAGTTTTCCGAGCCTTCAGACTCCTGAAACTTTTTTATCTGAAAACAGTGAAATATTACAATTACAATAATAAAGAAATCATTGCTGAACATTGATTTTTGACACCTAGGCAAGCTGCCATAGTTCCACCGGTCAAGTCCTTTGCCGGTATATTGCTGATCTCTATTTGGCTGATGACACATGATCGCGTGCAAGTGCGATATCAATATGAGAGTACAGAATTTGTTATACATTATACTTGTTCCGTAAATACCAAAAATGATGTGTGAAATTTTTTTTGTTTTTAACTTCGTGTTGTTATTCTGTAACTATAAAGGCTATGTTCCTGATCAATTAGTACGTAAGATATCGTTAGTTTTAATATGAAACAAATAAGGAGAAAACATGTCATTTATGTCGTAAAAACATGCAAAACGCAGTGCGCTTACATTTAATTTTGAGAAAGTATTTTGAAAATATAGTTATCCAGGGACCTAGATAAATACAAGTTCTATCTTAATAATCGCATAATATGATGAAATTATTTTGGTAATATGTTTGTATGGGCAATTCACCCTCCGCTGGCCCCTTAAGGTTTTTGATCCCCGAGGGAATTACTTTTGACTTTCTGGGATAAAAGAAGCCGGGATGCAATCTCACTACAGAAATTCGTTGAAATCGCCCGAAAAGGCCGTGAAAGGGTAGTAGACAGACAGATAGACAAACTATAGCATTTATAATATTAGCATGGATTGTAATTTGTGAAACTAGGTAGGTAAAATTTAGCCTTTTGGTGGAAATAACCTATATAAGACGTCATGTTGCAGTATTAAATGGTAACGGGTTAACCGGTTAAGAGTAGACAGATATATTAAACCCATACCTGCTCGGGGATTTGAATAAGGAAATAGACAGTGCACCTGTGTCTGCGTTTGTATAATATTAATTATCTCACGCACAGGATCTTACTACTATCGCATAAAGCAGTACAATTTTAAAATGTCAGATTTATATGACGTACTTTGACGTCCCTAAAATAAGCATTAAATTTCTGAAACGAGAGCGTCAACAATATTAAAATAATACTCCTTTAAGTGATGGTAGTAAGCAACCTGCGCGGGAGATAATAATATAATACAAACGCAGACACAGGTGTACTCTCTATTCCCGGCCCGATGGCAGAATCGTCGGGACATCCTTTTAATCTGCTACCTAGAGTTAGCTGCTACTTTGACAGAATTCGTATAAAATTTCAAAATTCCCGGGTTAAACGTAACCCGCCGTCTCTGCAAGCAGGCCTAAGCGGTGCTAGTAACCCCCTGTTGGTACGGCATTATTGATACAGATAAAGTAAACCTGCACTCTGTTATCATTTATCACCGAATTTCGTAAGGGACTTGAGGAATCTTTACGATAGAGTCTGAGAACTGGTAGAAAACTTTAATAACTATTTATCGTGTAGGATATTAAACCATAATAGCTTAATATTCTGCCAGAACCTTAAAATTTCTTGGAAAATTAACTGTAAAAATTACCTAAATGTAAACAAAGTACGTACTCTTTGAAATTTCTTCAGGTGTTATTTATTATAATGACAAGCGATTAGGGTAACTTAAAATATCTAAATGGTAGTCCACTCTCACTAAAAACTCACGGCCACACCACGGACTCAAGCAAAAAGTAGCTGGGCTGCTGTTTGCTATTAGAAACTTTAATCCAGCCTCTCCTTAAAACTGACAACCAGCTCCCGAACCATTTATTATCGTTCAAGACTATGCTACGCTACGGAGGATCACTGTCATGTAAATTAAACTATAACACCTCTCTTTCTAAAGGTCAGTCTGTCCTTATCTGTTCTATTACAAGCCGGCAATCGTAGACCGTCGCCGGTTCGGAGCCGCCGTCACACGTAGCTCTACAGCCTACACCCGCGGTAAAATGTTACGTTCCAAAATCAATTTAAAATTCGAATATTTTTAAGTTTATTTTTAATAAGTTGTGCACAGTAAAATGCGTTCAACATCGAAGTCCGGTAATAAAGGGACTTCTTCACTTGCGTCTGCAAAGAGTTCGAACAAAAGCAGTTCTAATGCCGATGTGTTGGATAATGCTCATGTAAGTATTATAATAAGCATTTACCTATTATTAATTTATCAATTATCATTGTACCTTTATTTACGATGTTTCATAAGGTGGAAATAGTTATTAATTATCAGAAAAGGTATATATGGTAGTAGGTACCTCCCATATCCCATATTCATATTGTATTCCGATTTCCGTAAAACTTTTCTACGTTACCGGCTCACGTGTCTCGCCAATTTCCTGGGTCCATTGACGTTGTCCCAACAAGATGCCCCGCCAGTAATTGATAAGAAACTTGCTCAGAAACTTTTAAAGATTTTTTTGATCAAACTTATAGAAATTATCACTGTCCATTCTAAGTGTTTGCCTGCTACGCTTTCACGGTATATCTGTTCAACCGATCTTGACATAACTTGGTACAGGGGCCATACTGCCAACGCTAATCGCCAGCAATATTGTTTCATTATTCTTGACTTTCATATTTTAGAATTGTAATCCTTATTTTAGGAACGTCAAGGTACGTGACTTTTTTTTTATTGTGAGATAGGCTTGCGCTTGACGATGCTTAGTGCAAAGCAATGATGAGTTGCCAACGCACTTGCCTAGTAGAAACCTATTCACTCTATCACAACTCACATCAAATGATCAAACTGTCATTTTGAGTAATATTGCCTCCGTATTGCTATATGCGTTGGCAGTATGGTCCCCGAAATAGGTTGCATCCCGGGGAAGGTCCTACTACTACCGGGGAAGGCTACTGTTTATCCTAGACAATCAAAGACCACGATTAAGGCAAACCCAAATCAACGGGTGCTAAGTCGCGGACATCGTCTAGTTTTATTTAATAATCAGGTAAATCCTTATAACTAGTAGTATTTAATACCACATGCACCACAAAAATACCAAATACCTATACTGAAATACATATTACAGTAACTGGAACAGATTCACATTTTAATATGTATCTTAATTTCATAAATTAATTTTAATGTCTTTAGTGTCATATTTATTATTTAAAGACATAAACTGTGTTTAAAAATGTTTATTCAATAAAATGCAGTCGATAATCAATATACTTAAATCAAATTATCCTATCGACCTAGATTTTTATTAGACTTTGTGAATAGGTCATGGAAAATACCCTAGGCATCTTAATCTTACGGAACTAAAAACTGGTCATTGTACGTTTTAGAAAAACTATGAGTTAGGGTTCAGTGGGCACGCTTAAACCCTGAAAAGAGGATACCTAATCAGAAACGTGAAAATTCATTACAGTTTCTAAATATAAATTTTCATTATTAACACTACATAACAATTAACAATATTAAATTGCACTATCAATCAGGGGCCAAATACCTATTGTTTCATTATTTTAGACTTACGTGTTTTAGATTTTAAATAATGCTTTAGGAACGTTCGAAGTCACGTACCTTACGTGACTTCGAACTGTCATATTTTTATACGACTGCCTGAAAAAATGAGTATATTGTTTTCAGGGTTCATGTATGTATGTATGTGAGTTTGTATATTCCACCATAACTTCTATGCGCCTGAAACCGATTTTGATAAATGAGGTATCGTTAGAATCCCTAGCTTATTTCGGGTGACTAAGGCTAGAAATTAAAAAAAAATATTGATCGAGTGAACGTGGTCCCGCATTTAACACTAAAGTTGAAAAAAAATATTCGAAAATAAGATTAACTATATAATCATCATCTAGAATATGATGAGTACATTCCAAAAATATATTATACACTATAGTTCAATATCCAGTGATTCACAAAAAATATAATTTAACAAAAATGTGAATAAGATTCTAATTTAACAAAATAAATTAATTTAGATTCTTAACTTTTTAGTTCGTTTTTTGGCAAGGCAGACGTGTTTTTTAAATATTTTTAATTCTTGAGTATTAATGCTGTATTCCTTTAAAAGCGTCTGCGTAAGCAGTGTGCCCCTGGTCCACTTTATCTATTTAGTCGTCGCGTCGGTCTTACAATAGCTGTTGTGACAATTATTTAGTTTTTTAAAATTTTAAAGCTTAAAAACAAGTCAGATAAATATTTGGATAGAGTTTAGATCGAGTCATTCAGCTCACCACGTAGGTAGCTGTAATTTTGCGTTACAACTTTTATCGTATAAAGACGTGATAATACGGAACCCAAAAAATAAACTACATAATAGGTTAGTATTATTTGTTTTTCTTTCTTATGCATATTTTTTAAATTTATATTGAGAATTATTTTACATACAGTGATGATTAACGGCATACAGGAGATTAAATTACTAAAATAATATATTTAATCGAAGAATATATTAAGTACATTAAATTATACATGGTAGGCAGGAACGATGTGCCATTAACATAATCCATGCTAATATACATGCGAGAATGTGTCTGTCAGTGTGTCTATTTAATCGATGTCTTTTAATTGACTTTGACGAGATACCTATCTCAGGTTTCATCCGGGGACGGTCATGCGCTACTTTTTACTGCGGAAAATCAAATATTTATTATGCCATCGGATTTAAAAATGTTAATTGGCACCTGTGAAGTCGCGGGTGTCTATCTATCTTTCTATAGGTCTGTAACCTCACCTTTTGCACATACTTATATCTAGATAGACTAACATCCTGGAGTCAAATGTAGCATAATTTTTATCCCGAAAAATCTAAGATTTCCCATGAGATTTTTGAATTTTTAGGATTCCATAGTCAAGAAGGAGCCCGAGTTTCGCCATGTTCGTCTGTCTGTCTGTCAGTCCACGGCTTAGCTCTGTGATACTTTGTGTGGAATAGATGGGCCCTGAAAACGTAACAGACAAACAGGCGAACATACACACTTTCGTATAAAATATTAGTTCATAGTTGGATTCATATGTAAATTTTCCTACCTCAATCTAGTTCGACCTGGGGGCATACTACCATCGCTTAAAGTCGTATTATTTCATGATTGTAGATGTTCGTGTTTTAGAAATTTAGCTAATCCTTATTTTAAGGACGTCAAGCTGACATTATTAAATAATACGATACGATGGTAGTAGCCTCCCTGGCAAGTGACATGGACTGTTTAGTTTTATTTATTTTATTTTGTTCAGAAAACTTACAGCTACAACAAAAATGTTGTAGCTGTAAGTTTTCTTGCCAATTAATAGTTTTCACAGATAGAATTTACATTCAGAGATGAGAATAGCTCGCAAAGGTGGAAAAATAAATAAGTATTATGATATTCTACATAGAAAGTAATTAAAAAATAAAAAGCTTATAGGAAGACGAATGAATACCAGAGAAGAACCAGAATAAACTAATAGTAGGAATAATTTAGACATTATTAATTATTAAGATACACTCACTCCTTAATCCTTTGCAATCCGGATTTCGTCCCGGTCATAGTACGGTTACTGCTCTCATTAAAGTTACTGATGACATTCGATGGTCGATGGATAATAAGCAGCTTACAATTCTGACTTTACTTGATTTCAGCAACGCTTTCAATACCGTTGATCATGATATTCTGGTTGGTCTGCTGCATTCTATTAACATGTCTCCGTTGGTGGTTGACTGGTTTCGGAGTTACCTCAGTGGCCGACGACAGCGCATACGAGTTGACGAGACCGTTTCGTCATGGTGTGATGTTACGGCTGGGGTACCTCAGGGTGGCGTGTTATCTCCTTTGCTTTTCGCTATTTTTATTAATTCTATTACCAAAAATATATCTTCTCTCTATCACATGTATGCAGACGATATCCAAATATATCGCCCTACACCTCTTGATAGCCTTAGTTCTGCTGTTTCTGCTGTCAATGAAGATTTAGCTACAATTTCCGAGTGGAGCAGACGGTATGGACTTAAGGTTAACCCGACTAAATCTCAAGCTATCATTATTGGCAGTCCTAGGATGATTGTTCAAGTTGATTGGCAAAATCTCCCTCCAATCATATACAATGGGGTTACTATACCTTACTGTACTTGTACTAAAGACCTTGGCATATATTTGGATCGGGATTTATCGTGGTCCACACAAATTAAAGAGCTGAGTAGGAAAACATTTTTTGCAATGAGCTCATTGCGTCGTCTTCGTTCTGTTTTGCCAATTCCAACCAAAGTTATGTTAGCACATTCTCTCTTACTTTCTATTCTCGATTATGCAGACGCAAGCTATCTTAATTTGACAGAGGACCAACTTAACAAACTTGAGCGACTCCAAAATCTTGCTATTCGGTTCATATTCGGTCTACGTAAATATGACCACGTATCTGAATTTCGTCAAATGCTCGAGTGGCTTCCTATTCGCCGTCGCCGGGATCTTCATGTTCTGTCACTTCTGTACCGTGTGCTATTTGATCCAAAAACTCCCTCTTACCTGAAGGAGAAGTTTAAATTTCTGGGAGATCAGTCCGAAATACGAACAACCCGTAAATTAACTTTATGCATACCATCGCATAAGACAAAGTTTTATGCGCAGTCTTTCACAGTGCAAGCTGTTTTATTATGGAATGCTCTCCCATTAAACATACGACAATCAAAGTCACTGGAAATATTTAAAAAATCTGTTAAGAGTTTCTATTTATCACCATAATACAGACGATTAAACTTTTAACTTTTATTTAGTATGATATTACTTAAACTAAAAATACATAATATATATTAGTTTATTTTCATATATTTATTATAAGTATTATATTATTTGTGTAACAGTTTATGTATTAGTATGTAGGTATTTGTTTGTATGTTTATATTGATACACCACCCGCGAGTTAATCTCCTTACTTCTCCTATTCCTAAGGTTGCCTGGCAGAGATCGCTACTAAGCGATAAGGCCGCCTTTTTGTATACTACTTAGTTCTTTGTTTTCTATGTATTTTTTGTGTACTTTTTATGTGTGTTGTGGTGTACAAAATAAAGAGTAATAATAATAATAATAATAATAATAATAATAAGATAAAGATTACCAGCCAGCAAACTACTTCAACTCAGGCTGTGAGAGTCAAAGAATTCATTGGCTAGAATTCTATGTATGGAGGTGGCCGTGGTGCAAAAGAAATCTAGCTTAGTATTCTTTTTTATACGACTGCCTGAAAAAAGGAGTATATTGTTTTCAGGGTTCATGTATGTATGTATGTATGTGAGTTTGTATATTCCACCATAACTTCTATACGCCTGAACCGATTTTGATAAATGAGGTATCGTTAGAATCCCTAGCTTATTCCGGGTGACATAGGCTAGTAAAATTCTTAAAAAAATTGGTGGGGTGACCATGGTCCCGCATTAAAGACCAAAAATGAAAATAAAAAATCGAAAATAAGATTAACTATATAAGAAAATGATGAGTAGATTCCAAAAATATATAACACTATAGTTCAATATTTAGTGATTCACAAAAAAATATCATATAATAAAAAATGTGAATAAGATTCCAAAGGCAATTCCAAATGCAAATCGCTTCATAGAGAGGTAAACTCCAATAATAATAATTTCACTTGTTATCAGTTTATTGCATAATAAAGAAGATGTTTTTTTTATCCACTACAAGTTAGCTCTTGACTGCGATCTCTCTGATGGTAAGTGATGATGCAGTCCAAGATGGTAGCGGGCTAACTCGTAGGGGCATGGCATTTATATTAAACCCATACCCCTATTCGCTTTGTACGCGGCATCGTACCGAATCGCTTGGCGGCACATATTTACCGGTAGGGTGGTAACTAGCCACGGCCGACCTACCACCAGGCTAGACCAGGGAAAATTCAGAAATTATAAATTTCCAAACCCTGCCGGGGATCGAACCCGGGACCTGGACACGTTAAGGTAACAGCGCTCAACACTGCCACGGCGGTGGTCGTAAGAGCTTGGCAAATAGGAGTTCTGACGAAATCTGGTATGCGCAGAAGGTGGGCCCTGGGGATGGGTATGGGTATGGGATGGGTAGGTACTTTGAGGGATAACTTTTCAAGAAGCGGCGGAAAATCGACTGTGTTATTAGCGACATTGATGAGATTGTAACGGTTATAACGGCTGAAGGCAGAAAGGGTGATTAATTAAGCATAATAATTTGGTTGGAATTTAGATTAAACCTAAACCTAACCTAATTTTATAGTGTTTTGATCTTTCCCTTCCATGAAATAGTAGGTATTTACTCTAAGGTGTGTTATATAAGGAACGTCTTAACCTATTAAATAATATTGTGTAATCTCATATGCCTCGCGAAGGCTGCCTCTGTAGGCAAAGAACCTAGTTTGTGGCTTTTTGTAACTAGATACCGTATCGTACTTAACACAAGAACGTGAGTATGGGTCATATCACATAGGTATGATAGATTGATATTTATAACATTACAACTCACAAGAGATAAATACCGATGGACTAGGTTTAATATTCAATAATTATCTATCATCATCATTAACGAGGCTCGAGAGACGCATCTCTATAAATATCTTAGTCTCTAGCTGGTATACCTACTTACCTCTCTTCATGAAAAATGCTTAATGCCATATAGGACATAACACCATAGTTCACCACGTTCGCCATTTTATGTGGTTTGGCAGTCTTCACACTTTGAGAATGTAGAACTGTCAGGTGTATGCAGCTTTCTGCGGGATGATTTCCTTCAAGAAGTGCGTGCCCGGAGATACAACCTGGAACCCCCCGAATAGGAGACCGACATTTTAAGCGCTAGGCTGATACGGCTTTAACTATAATATTATTATGCAGTAGGTAACCCTCATTACTGAGAGTCATGACTCATGACCTTTTTATTAATCGCGTAATAATTGCTCTAACTCGCTTCGCCTAAGAGTAGGTATAATACCTTGGCAGGCATATAGTTAGGTACAGTTTTATTTTTTGCCTTTGGTCGATTAACTCTATCAGATATTAATTAATTACTAACGTCATCGTTGTTGTCGTCACGGAGTAAAGATAGGCCAGAGTTGGCAACCCATAAAGGCAAAGATTGGTTAAAAAATTGCTTAAGGCGCTCCTAGTTCACGAGATCAAAATACAAGCGCGCGGAAATTGCATTTGTTGTGCGCGTGTAGCAAAAAATGCAAGAAATAATATGAAACGAAAAAAAAATACCGTTTAATAAAATTCCAACAATGTATATTTACAGGTTTATGAAGTATCAAGTTTTAGAAACAGGTTAACCTGTTTCTAAATTAGGCATGGATAAAATGGAACGTCAAATGGAGTAGTGCCTAAAAGAGGAAAGCGGATGCTCAAGAATTAAACAATAAACGTA
Source organism: Erebia palarica (assembly GCA_964035005.1). NCBI lineage: Eukaryota > Metazoa > Arthropoda > Insecta > Lepidoptera > Nymphalidae > Erebia > Erebia palarica. The sequence continues at coordinate 44,070,403 of OZ035983.1, forward strand.
TTTTTTTTGAGATATTTTAACCTTTATTGGAATAATAAATCCATAATTATATATAATTTCGGTTTTAATTTTTAAAACTTGCTGTAAAAACGGAAATCCTGCTCATTGTCCCGAATCGGAGGGCAGTTTCTGGTCATGTCATTATCGTCGTGAATTATCACCTTCACGTCTTATACTTTATATACTTGACGTGCATAAAATCTTAATATATATAAATCACGTGTCATGTTGTCTGTCCGTGATAGACTCCTAAACTACTTAACCGATTTTAAATTAAATTTGCACACCGTGTGCAGTTTGATCCAACTTGAAAGATAGGATAGCTTATATCTTAATTTATAGCCGCAATATTATTTTATTGCAAATTATTTGTCTATAAACCTACAAATGTTTGCGAGTCAATGGTCACTGAGGGTCGCCATATTGATATTAGTCGGTTTTGAAAAGACAAGGCGACAACGTCAGGTGTGTAACGTTTAAATGAATATGTATAATAATAAGTTATAAAGATTAATAATATCGGAGTGCTTAATGTAAAACTTGATTTTCTGCCCAGTGCCCATTGCCTACATTGGGTATGGATTAATAATCATGATTATTAGTGCTACCCGTGCGAAGCCGGGGCGGGTCGCTAGTATTGTGTAAGTATCAATTTTGAATAAAATTATTTTGACTAAACTTTAAGCTAGGCACCATGTAACCATATTCTGTTTCCCAACAACCATAACATTGTTGAGTATTTTTTAATAATTAGGTATATTTTATTACCATAAGTAACAAAAACTGGGGTTGAACCTTTTGGCTTAGCGTCCGGCCATTTTTATGTTTTTATCAAGATACCGACCACTCATCAAACCTGTATTAATCAATAGCTGGCATCAATACAAGCAAGTATTATAATGAGCCGAAATCTTCTAAGGCCTGTTTTCTAATGTCTTTCCTATGGTTTTTTGCGACCAAAAACTCAACCCAAATGTAGGGTGACTCGGACTATCGACAAAACAATCTAATAGTAGCCCAAGAGGCGATTTTATTTATTTACTTTTCTGATCTGCTGTCCTAGACAGACCCACCAATATACAGGGCTCATAAATAGTGAAGGCTACTCTATAGGGTCTAAAGAATCCCCCTTTATATTAATCTGCCGCTCTGGAGTAAATCCTAAAATCCCCTCTTGGGCTACCCTACTATAATTTTGCTAACCAGATTGGTTTTAAGCCAATCCTCATGTATACATCGATGAGGCTATAGCCTTACATAGCCTAGCCTAGCCCTAGGCCTAGATTAAAAGTCTACAAGTAGTGTAAGGCTAAGGCTAATTATGAAGGGATATATGTGATTACACTAATACTTAAATACACATAGATAACTTATTAGTAGGTAAAGTACGCTTCAATGAACAATGAAGTCATTGTCGACTTTGTGCACAGGGTCACCGGTGAAACGTCACGGTTCTTGGTATTGGCTATAGGGGAGGTCGAATGCTAAGATATCTCCAGATACATACAGGCGAAAATGGACCATTTTCAACCGACTTCAGAAAAGGAGGAGGTTCTCGATTCGACAGTTTGTTTTTTTAGTATGTAGTTTTTTGTTGCTATCTACCAGATTATGTTTTTAACTTTTTAGTTTAAGTTGGTATTAATAGGTATAGTTTTGAAGTTGGTTTTTGTTTTAGATGAAAGCGAACAATTATTGAATAATAATTTCGTTTTAAAGCGCTGATAGCCAAGTGGTTTGAAGTTGGCCTCCTGTTTGCGTGGTCAGCAATTCGGTCCTTGAGCATGCACTAAACAATTTCGGATTTATATGCGTTTTATGCAATTAAATATTATCACTTGCTATAACGGTAAAGGAAAATATATTGAGAAAACAAGCCCGAGAGCTCTTCATCATGTTTTCAAAGGTTGTGTCTGTCAATCCGTGGTAAGAATGGTAGAGTATGGCCATAACAGCTATAGTTGCTCAGACCTGTTATAAATCCATAGCACGTTACGGACTATAAACTATAATTTTTAGCACACTTTTAAATACGTTATGTTATAATGCGCTTGCTATAAGTAAGCGTGTGGGCGGCCGGCAGGCGCGATATTTCTCGCAGCACGCTAAATTTCGTAGCGCGCAAAGATGAAGTTCACTCACAACAGCGCGTTACGCGAGACTAACCATCGGCCAGCGGCAGCGCGCTACCGTGAAGCGGGCGCCGCTATAAGTGCTACGAGGCGCCACGCGCGATCGCGTGATATTCATAACGCCGTAGCGTCATGGCGACTCTTCGCATTACCGTTATCCGCGCTACGGAACAATAGCGCGCTATGATATTGCGCTACGTTTTATATTAACCACCTCTAGCCATAACCCTTCTCGTTCTGAGACAGTGGTTTGCTGTCAATCGGTTGATGATGTAGTCTTTTTATGTTTTACAGAATGATCTCGGATTAGTGATATTTTTACAAATTTAGATTAAGTGGTTGATTGTATTTCTGTTATAATTTCGTTCTCTAGGTTGCCTGGAAGAGATCCCTTCTTTTTCTTAGCTATAAGGCCACGGGCTATCCCATTGTTCCATACTTTTTTTCTTTAAATTTTGATTATTTTGTTGTGCAATAAAGTGTTTATTAATTTTATTAAGCTTCCGAGATATCATACCAATATTATAAACGCAAAAGCGTCTTTGTTTGTTGGTCTGTCGGTTTGTCCTTCAATCACGCAGCAACTGTGCATGCAACGGATCGTATGGGTATCGTGTCGAGCGTCACATGGGTATCGTGTCGAGCGTCACGAGGTCACTTCAATGCAGACACGACCTTCAGCAATGAAGAATGCGACCGAGAAGAGTTGAGGACTTGATGAGTGACTTAGGCAAATATTTGTCCCGGAAATTTAAGGAGCTCTCGTGGGAATAAAAAAAAACTTATTCCACGCGGACCAAGTCGTGGGCATCTGCTAGTTAAGTATAAATTTCCATGATTTCCATGACATATTGTATGTTTTTTAATACTTTTTCTATTTTCTTCAACAGGAATTGGTACCAGCTGATATAGTCTACGTGGATAGCGGCATCGTCCCCTCAAAATACAATGAGCCGTTATTCGACGAGGTGGAGGAGCTTTTGGGGGCTTCCCCCGCACCTAGACCTTGTACTCTGGTGTGGCGTGACGTCACAGTTCACGTTAAACTCAAAGACGGAAAGCTCAAGAGGCTGGTGAACAATGGTATGTATACACACATTATATTTATTTGTACCAAAAAGTTTTAAAAATACGCCAGTTAGTTATGTAAGCGACTAACGTGAGTACAACTGAGTGTAATCCTGCCCGACTAGCAGACAAAAATTTACAAATAGGCGCAGATAAAAATGTGAATTAGCTGCAGTTTATTAAAATTCTTAAATGCCGCAGTAATATTTAAAATTAATTATTAATTTATAAATAAATGAAATACTAAAATATTATTTAATAATTGGAAGCAATTCTAGAAAATTTTAAATACCATCTTATTTATTGGCTTAGGCAGGTACGCTATTACTTATCTTTATAGTCTCAGATTAGAATTTTAATTTAGTCCTAAGTATGAACCAGCTTTTAAGCATTTGGATGATCCAACTTGGTAGTTTTCCGTAACGTCTATATTATATTACTAGACGTCGCCCGCGACTTCGTCCGCGTACAATTTCTGATTTCCTATGAGATTTTCCCGCTGCAAAAAACCTAGGTAAATATAGCGGCTATGACTAATAAGTATAATAACCTTAATGCCGTTTTTAAAAAACTTTAGGGTGGATTTTCGTTAAATTTCGAACCCCAATTTCACACCCTTTAGGGTGGATTTTCGTAAAATTTCTTATACAGGTTATTATTATTTAAAACTAATAACCAACATCCCGATTTTAAAGCCTCTAACTTCAAACACAAAGGACTTTCATACAAACTTACAACCCCCATTACACCCTCTTTGGGGTGAATTTTCGTGAAATTGCTTATATGGGTTTTTATAATTTATAACTATTATCTTAATTGCCAATTTTTATGTCTCTAACTTCAAAAACAAAGGACTTTCATACAAACTTCCAACCCCCATTCCAACCCCTTAGAGGTAAATTTTCTCAAAACCGTTTCTTAGCTGACGTCTACACCATAGAAAGAACCAATTTTCCAAATTTCAAGTCTGTATGCTTTATAGTTCCTGAGATATCGTGAGTGACCTTTCGCTTTTATATATATATATAGAAGATGTACATACATGCATACATACATACATACAAACATACATATATACACACATACATATTAGTGAGTATAGATTAAATAAATAAATCTTTATTGACCAACGCATTATCTAAGTACAATTTAGTAAAATAACATAAATTACCCACTGTACTTCATTTAAAACTAGGTAATTAAAAATTGATTGATCAACGAACTGAAAAAGTGCTTTTACGTGATAACTGATAAGCTTTTCCCTTTAAAAGCACTATGATATTCCGTAATATAATATTCGTACTGTCACATTTTTTATATAACAGGAGATTCAAAATGTATCAAAATTTTAAAGTGCCGGCCAAAAAAAGTTAAGTAATTATTTCGATAGACGGTAATATTCTAAACATTTTTTACTACATGGCAGCAAAGTTGTACGACCGTTACTTGCGCTGATATTGAAGTTTGAAAATATGGATATTTTCATAATGAAACGGCACAAAAAATGAAAAACTGTATTAAAATGGTTTTTTAAACAAAAGGTCTCCTCTAATCTTACAATTACAACTTCTAGACCTTCTGCTGGAGTTCTTATTGCCTCTTCTTCATGCCGGCCAAAACACATATACCATAATATGCACATGGTATGTGAGCAACATCCCAATGTTCTTTTACCTATGTTGCCCAACCCAAATGCAACGGGATAAAGTCTTGCGTAAGAGCATCGCGAGCAGTTTGTAACATGCGAGCGAAAGTGCTTTCCGAAGTTTTAAAAATTGTTGCCAGTCTCGTATTTGATTGATTTTGCTAATAAAACTGCTAACATCATATATGTGTCACAGTTTACTCCCTAAGTTTTGTACTAGTAATTTGGTTGTGTCCTTTCTAATTCCAAATAAAGCATTATTTATCTTAAACGATGGGCCGGGAAAGTTTAGCAGACAGATAGACACACTTTTGCACTTATGATATTAGTAGTATGGATATGGATTATTTTAATAGGTCTTTTTATTAATTATTTATCATTTGTCTAATCACCGGATCGTTTTCTGGTCTGTACAAGTATTATTAAATCTTTTATCTACGCTCATATCTTAAAATTCTTATCATACTAATATTATGAATTCGAAAGTGTGTTTGTTTGTTTTTTTTCACGCCGCAACCGACCAACGGATTGACGTGTACAAAAAATTGTATTATTGAGGACCTGGAGAGTGGCATAGGCTTCTTTTTATCCCGAAAAATTGCGGAGTTCCCGTGGGAATAAAAAAAACCTATTCCACGCGGACGAAGTCGCGGGCAACAGCTAGAATATGAAATAAAAAAATATTGGCTTATTGACAGATTATTCAAACATACCTATAATTTTGAAAAATAGTAGTGTATGAAACGGTTGCATTATAGGGTGAAAATGTCAAGTGTCAAGTGAACTCAAAACCGTGAATTTTTACTTCATCTGATATTCTGAAACAGCATTGAAACGTGAGCAAAAATATCAAGAAAAGCTGACAACAAAATATGTATGTTACTAATAGGTATTTTATGTAGTTTTGAGTTTAGAAATAATATAAACTCAAAACTACATAAAATACCTATTAGTTTATTATATGTTTTAAATACGGAATGCCTTTATATCATATATAAAGGCATTCCGTATTTAAAACATTATATTAAAAACGTCGCTACGCTCAGTTTTAAAAAAACACACACTCAAGTTTTAATGACCCCTATGCAATGCTATGCAACCGTTTCATAAACTAATATTAAAGTGCAAAAGTGTTATATAAAAACGAATATCCTTCTTTTAACTAACACTAAATGGAGAATTTTGTGTTAATTCTACTTTGGAGACATTTTCATATCGTCGTACAGGAAACTCATCCGAACACCAACCTTGGTATTTATTTAATTATATTAGAACGATGTTTATTAATTTTCAAATTATTTAAAATTAACTGCTTACCTCGGCTGTTTTTGCTCTTATACAGCGTGTCCCGTAAATAATGGATCAAACTTAAGTGGAAGATACATCACCGAATTATCTAAAACCAATTTGATCAGTTTTAAAAAAAACCATAGTGTGACCAAGTTTTTCTGTTTTATTTAGATTGTCCATTTTTTCTATCTTAAATCAGTTTTTTTAACGCTGTAGCTGTAATAAATAATATTTTTTAGATCTGATTATTGTTAAATATTGCTGATTAGTTTACCAATGTATTATGAAAACCATTTTAGTAAATTATGTTTTATTTGATTCGGAAAAGAGGTTCGAATCGAATAATTAATTTTCTTTGATTAAGACTACCCAAATTAAAAACAATCTCCTGTAAAAAAATTGTATGACACCGAAGTGTACCATTATTTTAAAAACTTCTACACTTATCGAGATTTGCAAATTGATATAAAACTTGCATCTGCTCCTTGTCGTTACAAAGATGCTGCCAAAAATCTAAGGGAGGTGCTGAATTTACAAAATTAAAAATAAATAAAAAGTATGCTACATTGTAACTTTTTTTCTTTAAAATGATTTATAATGTCTGTTGTCCTGTCTGGAACGTTTTCCAATAATGTAGGTAACTCATTTCTTAAAAAATGAAGATAATATTCGGCATTTAGAGTTGCAGGTAGAGTAAAAGGGCCTATTATTTGTCAATTAATTATTCCCACCCACAATTTTTTTTAAAAATTCATATTGGCTTCTGTCCTCTCGCATCAAACGTGGGTTCACCAGTTGCCAACTGTGCAAATTGTGTAAAATTAAATATCCGTCTCGCCGGCACGAAGACTCGTCACTCCATAAAATTTTATCAAAAAATTGTGGATCCTCCCGAATCATTCTCAACATCCCTTGGCAAAATGTTAATCTTTGCTGGTAATCACGTGACGTCAGCGTTTGAACACGTCGCACGTGATATGGGTGCAACCGGTACCTTTTTAGCACTCGATGCACCGTCGATCTTGATATACCGGTGCGTCGTGCTATGATGTGCACTGAGGTCGACGGATCTTCTTCAATTTCACGGAGAATGATTTCGTCATTCTCTTGTAGCGGTCTTCCTTCACTAGCACCGCCAACTCCGGTGCTAAGAATCCTTCCCTCAAGAAGCGCGTTATGCACTCTAACGAATACGCGATAGTCAGGGTGACGATTCACGTTCGGATATCTTTCGCGGTACAATCTTGCCGCTGCTCTGGCATTACCTCTTACTTCTCCGTAGATAAAATGCATGTTAGCGTACTCCCGAGGCGTGTACACATAACGAGGCATTGCGCTGAATAATAAATATTATAGCTGCAATAACACACACACACAAAGTCAAACAAATGTTTTCGAAGTCCGTAGAATCACCAAGTCCACTTAAGTTTATTCCAATAATCCAATTCCAATTCAAATTGGAAATCGATAGGCAAATAAAAGTCCAAATTCCACAGTCCACAGTCCACAGCACAAGTCCAATTTCACAGCAGAAAACACTGATTGAGAGCGAAAAGTAGTCTGACGTAAGTATTAATGCAACGAGGTTCAAGTCACAACTAATAAACTAAAGCAATCATGAAGCCAAACCCTGGACGAGTAAGGGATGAAGGGGGGAGTCAAAAAACAGGTGACGAAAATCCGAATTAGCAACCAAAGCGGCACTTTCTTCCCTTTCTGTATCGTCAGCAAAGGACAACCCTTGCTCGTTGACTCAAACGCAGGTAGCGATACCAAATTTTTGAATTAGTTTCTACGAATGCCAAACAAATAAAAATGTTTGCATTAGTGATTTAGGTAAGACAACAGACATTGTAAATCATTTTAAAGTAAAAAAGTTAGAATGTAGCATACTTTTTATTTATTTTTAATTTTGTAAATTCAGCACCTCCCTTAGATTTTTGGCAGCATCTTTGTAACGACAAGGAGCAGATGCAAGTTTTATACCAATTTGCAAATCTCGATAAGTGTAGAAGTTTTTAAAATAATGGTACACTTCGGTGTCATACAATTTTTTTACAGGAGATTGTTTTTAATTTGGGTAGTCTTAATCAAAGAAAATTAATTATTCGATTCGAACCTCTTTTCCGAATCAAATAAAACATAATTTACTAAAATGGTTTTCATAATACATTGGTAAACTAATCAGCAATATTTAACAATAATCAGATCTAAAAAATATTATTTATTACAGCTACAGCGTTAAAAAAACTGATTTAAGATAGAAAAAATGGACAATCTAAATAAAACAGAAAAACTTGGTCACACTATGGTTTTTTTTAAAACTGATCAAATTGGTTTTAGATAATTCGGTGATGTATCTTCCAATTAAGTTTGATCCATTATTTACGGGACACGCGTATAATATGTCGAGTATTAAAAGTCTCATAAAAAAGTGTATTAAAAATTTAAGTCCCCCGAAATTTAAATTTTTAAGTCTAAGTTCGATAACTACCTTACTTATAGTTACGCACCACATTACTGCTTCATCACTAGACTTACCAGTGATGGACTAAGGGAGCCTAAGGGAGCCTAACACTCGGGCCTCGCAATAGCGACAACTCAATAGTGATGATGACAACTCAACCAAATCATTAACTCTTTATCAAACTTAAAAACGCGCTTCTTCATAGAAGTTTGTATGAAATAAATACGTCATAAATGTCGTCAACGTCATCAACATCCAACGCATTTTTTAAAAATGATTATCAAACTTATAACTAACAAAAGTTGTAAATTTTTGGTTAATTAGAAGACCCCTTAAACGGGAAAATGAGAAAGCTTCCAATAAACTAATTCGTCTTTTTTTACTACACTCTCTCTCTGCGTCGAATTCCTCATGACTGAGGGTCGAGAAGAACTCGTACCATTATTGGTAATTAATGGTACGAGTTCAGATCATGTGATAATAATGCGGTGGATACCCACGTCCTTCCGCTTTCTACATAACAATAATTTTTAGTAGGTACAGTTTCTCTAAAAATTCACTTACAGAGGCAGTAAGCAGGGCTTGTAACTCCTAAATAAAAAGTTTTCTCGCAAGAAGGTTCATAATGATATTGTCTTTGTATGTAGAAAACTTAAAATAATAACATTTCGAATTTAGATTAAATTAATCATTAATTTAATCTAAATTATTATTTTAATTATTTATTTGGATTAAATTAATCATGAATTACTGATGAAATTAATTCATTTATATTTATACATAATGAAATAAAATTGTTTTAACTGTTATAAATCAAAAAGTAAATTCCGAATAGTCGAGGCTCAAAGTTATGAGCCTAACACCTAGAGCCATGAAACCAATTTTTAAAAACGAAATAACAAAAACGCGCCATTAATAAAAGTTTCATTGAGTTTTTCTTTTGAATCCATACTAATATTATAAATGCGAAAGTGTGTCTGTCTGTCTGTCTGTCTGCTACGCTTTCACAGCCCTCATCAACCGATGAATGATGATGAAATTTGGTACAGGGATAGGTTATAGTCCGGGGAAGGACATATATTACTTTTACTGAGTTTGTTGTGGGCTCTTCTCAGACCAGGGCGCGTTTGGAACCCTCGTAGCTTTAGTTTTAAGATAACGTTACTGATTATCACCATTATATTTTTTAAATAACTGGACGTCAATAGGTTTAGTATACCTACCCAAAAATTGAATCTAATATCCTGGAAAATTAAGGAGTACCCGCGGGAATCGAATAAACTTAATCCACGCGGATGAAGTCGCGGGAAACATCTTATTTATAATCGCGGTATTTAATAAATGTGAGTGGTTTATGTGATGTGGAATAATAAAATAAAATTCACTATAAGGTAGGTATTTGCGAAAAATATTGCGCAATTGATAGCCGTCAAGAATCTCAAAACAAGTATGGGCGTGAGAAATTATTTTCTAGTGTGTGGGTAGATACTCTAATTTTATTTTCATGTTTTCTCACAAATGTAAAACGTGTGATTAAAATTTTTACAAACTTGTGACGGTGGCCACCTCTCACCTGGCAGCAACGGGTTGGCATGAGACAACTCGTTTAAAAAAACCCACTTACCGCTTTTATGTCACAAACTAAGTACAGCACGCGCGCGAGTTGAATGCAGAGCTTTTGTATGTGTCAACTGTCACCATACATTAGATATGCATTCAACTCGCGCGCGAACTATAGGTACTATTTACTTGTTCTACTGATTTATATATCGCCATCTTTACTAACTCAGCCACGGATTTTACAACTTACCTCCACACAGAATTTATTAGTGGCTTGTTTAAGAAATACTTACTATATTTGTTAAAATCTTAGTTTAGCTGTACTATTACCTATTCTGTGGTTTAGGTTAGGTTAGGACATACAGACCGGGCACTTAGGTTCTATTGGGTTGTTATACCCAGCCTAATTTTAAAAAAAATGGCAGTCATCGGGATCATGTCGTTAGAAGTGAAAACGAATATTTAAACTGGTCTTGTACAAAAAAATATAAACTAACACTAAGGCATTAAAATTTATTTTCGAATGTAGTATATTTAAGACATTTTGTCTTCGTAACAACGCGAGCATGTCGCTGTTCGTGAGCATGTCGGTCTTCGCGAGCATGTCGGTTACAGGCACGCGAGTGTCCACAAGTCCACAAGTTTACCCCATACCAAAAAGTGCTCAAAGCGGCTTAAGAAGTTTTAAAAAAATATTAATAAAATTAGTTAAATTAAAATTGATTTATTAATTAAACATAAGTTACTTAAGTTTAATTTATAGGACGAGTTATAGGTAAAGTTATTCATGTTTCACTAAATTTTAAACGTGCTGAGTTATACAATTAAGTCGATAGAATTACCTTCTTGGTGTCATCTATACCTAAATATTTACTATTTTAAATGCTTGAATATATTATTATGTTTAAAAAAATGTATATGCTATTGCTAAAAAATAACTAAGTGTAGGTACTTAGTTATTTTTCATGGTGGGTTGTCTTCACAGTTGCTTACATCGAAGATATTTAAAGTGAATAAGATAGTATTTTTCAGACGCACATTGAATGCTATTAAAATAAAATTCTATTTAATTAGCACCCTTTAAATTTTTTTTTTATTTGTTCGCAGTAAGTGGAATCGCCAAGCCGGGAACATTAGTAGCTCTAATGGGACCCAGGTAAGAATCAAAAAGGTTATACCTAATACATTACATGACGTATCCTATGCTAATTTTCCAAAATGACACTGCGAACTCAGAACATTATATTATTTAGAAGTGGTAAAGTAGCGTGACCTTTTTACCGCGCAGATTTCAAAATTCACATTGCTTTGAATACTAGAGAATACAGATCCAGCCCGATTTATTTGATCGATTCATTCTCATCTTCAACCCATTGCTTGCCCAATGGAGTAGTGATTGAGAACACAACCTTCCTTCCAATCCTTCTAAACCCTTCTCATTCTGAGAAGGGTTTAGAAGGATTGGAATCAATCTACCGAAAAATAATGCGTTAAATTGTAATCTTTCGACAGTTTGCAATTTCGCGAGTTAGATTATAATCTAACGGTTTTTACAATCTTACTGTGACATATACAATTCTGAACCACATAAAATTTTCACCATGAGTAGGTAATGTTGACCTATAGAAAGTTGGTTCGCGCATCTCTTTGTCCATTGACATTATTAATAATAAGTTGCGTATCGCAGAATTGATAGTGCATTAATAATTAAACAGGGTCGATTGTGACCGGCCCGTCACTGGGGACCAGTTGTTAGCGTCGTTGGACATTGCGTAATACATACTAATACTTACTAATATTATAAATGCGAAAGTTTGGATGGATGTATGGATGTATGGATGTATGGATGAATGGATGAATGGATGTATGGATGTATGGATGTTTGTTACTCAATCACGCCCCAACGGCTGAACGGATCTGGCTGAAATTTGGCACAGAGATAGATTATAGTCTGGAATAGTACAAAGGCTATCCCGGAAAATTAAAGATTTCCCGCGGGAACCACAAAAACTCGATCCACGCGTACGAAGTCGCGGGCATCAGCTATTACTAATATATTAATTACTAGCTAAACCGCCCCGGCTTCGCATGGGCGGCATATATAGCTGCTACAAGAAGATGCCCAAGACTGGTGTTGGATTAGGTTTTTATGATTCCTACGGGCAATCTTTAATTTTCCGGAATAAAAAGTACCCTGTTCCATGTTCGTCCGGGAGATGAATCATGTAACCTATCTCTATTCTCTATACCAATATACGTCAGTCGGATAAATAGATGGGTAGTGAAAAGGTAACAAGATTACAGATACACATTTCCGCACAAATTACTATTAGTATGGACTAGCTGATGCCCGCGACTACTTCCGCGTAGATTGAGGTTTTTTGGTTCCCGCGGGAACTCCTTAATTTTCCGGGATCAAAAGTAGCCTATGTGTTATTCCACACTATAATCTATCTCTGTGCCAAATTTCATCCAAATCCGTTCAGCCGTTGGAGCGTGATTGAGTAACAAACATCCATACATACATACATCCATCCAAACTTGCGCATTTATAATATTATAGTATTAGTATGGAATTTAAAAATCGGATTTTTGTTGCAGTGGGGCAGGAAAAACCACATTGATGACCTCATTAGCGCACAGGAGTCCAAGTGAGTATTTTTTTAAACGGAACCCTTAAATTAAGATTTTTATAATGTTTTTGATGACACTTCTGGCGCAGAGTAGAGCGCTGTGGTCTTAACGTGGGAGGGCCCGGGTTCGATTCCCGGCAGGGTCAATTTGGGAATTTAATTGTAATTTTTGATCTGGTTTTGTGGGAGGCTTCGGCCGTGACTAATTACTACCCTACCGGCAAAACCGTACCGCCAAGCCGCAATCGTGCCAGTACGATACAGAGTAGAAACTGACCAGGGGTAAATGGGTTTTATTTAGCTGTCATACCCCTAACTGGTTAGCCCGCTAATATCTTAGACTGCATCATCGCTTAAAAAATGGAAAATAGTCGTTAATTTATATTCTTTGCTTTTTATCTGGTAAGGTTCATAATAATTAATTCAAATAATCTTGTTTTTCAAAATAAATCTGGTCTGGTTAATTTACCTACCTACACAAAATATATAATTGGCGTCCGAGTAACACGTGGCATTGAAAATGTTTTTGGAAAATTTGCATACTCTGTTATTTGATAAGCCAGACAAAAATAATAAAATACTCAAACAGGTATCTAGCTAACATTTTCAAAATGTGCATTTTTTTAAATGTCACGTTGCTCCAATGCAGCGATCTTCAATGTTATGACCCAATCCTAGGCGAGAATCTTGTGAGTTCTTTTGTTAATTTCTGCAATGTTATGAAATCTAGCTTCAATAAAGAGAGTTGGATGATGTGAGTGATGCTTTTTCCCTTCCGAAGGACGGTGGAGTGTGTCTGCGCATATTAGGTTTCCTGCATAGTGCGTGAAAAACGAAGGTTTCTGGCAAAATAATGTATATGGGTAATCTGCCACACCCCTAAACGGCAAAACACACAGGGAACGGGCGCGCGTATCCTACCATCCTACCCCTACCTCCTCATACTACCCAACTAAAGATTTCTGAATTGTTGCCAGGCGGGACAATCGTAGACGGAGAAATAGCAATGAACGGTATCCCGGTGGGGGAATTCATGCACCGGGAGAGTGGCTACATGCATCAGGACGAGCTCTTTGTGGAGAACCTCACAGTTATGGAGCACCTCACTATCATGGTAAGATGCGGTCGCCTATTTTAAATTTATAGGCCAGTCCATCCACCCAGTACAGCCCATTAACGCGCCACTGCTGGCCACAGGCGTCCACTCTCATAGAAGAGAGGGAATTAGAGCTTAGACCCACCACGCTGTTCCGATGCGGGTTGGTTTTTAACGACTACTATCATGTTAGTGCTCTCCGAGACACGGGGGTGAAATGCCGCCAACTCCCTAACTCCGGGCTAGTATTGAGAATTTCCAGTCAGAAAACCCCAATATTTAATTATGGCCCGACCCGGGATTTGAATCCGGGACCTCGTCACCTGCAGTCGAACATGTTAACCACTGGACCAACGAAGCAGTATAGGCTTGGCTGCAATCCGACTATCATGTAAGTGGTGATGCAGCCTAAGGTGGAGCACGCTTGCCTAGAAGATGCTTGAAGGTACTTATATTAAAAAGGGAGAACGGAAACCGGAAGGGTATTCGATATTCTTGCGGTTCGCTTTGTACGTGCCCATGGAATTTCGACTACTTACTTAGCACGATTTGATACGGCCCGGCTTCGCAGCGATGGATACATTTATTAGGAATCCTCAGAGGATATAAGACCGGCCTAGTCCCAGCGTCGCCGTGTCTAAGGACTTGAAGTTGGTTTTGAGTTGAAAGTTTATTTTTGACAAATTTCGATGGAAACTTCAAAAACCTTAACGCCTGTGAAATCGCGTGAAAAGTTAGTCCAGAGCCACTAGTAAGTTTTACTCACGTATAGTCCCACAAACGTATCTGACCCGGTGACAGCGTCGCTAGTAGGTATAACGAAAAATGAAATAAAAACAAAAACATAACAGGCATTTTATTTTATCTACCGGATCAGATAAGTTTGACGTACATTTATAAGGGACTTACGAAGTGTAAACAGTCTAGTCTAGTAAGTTGTATATTGTACCTATGCAAATTTTAGTTTTGTATCTTACAAGTGTAACTAATACGATATAAGGCGACTGACTGACTGATTGACTGATCACGCACAGCTCAAACTAAAATTGGACGGATCGGGTTGGGCATAAAGATAGGTACTTGGATATTAACATGCTGTATTTGAGTTTATGAACATCGGAATGTATATCTTTCAGCCCATATACCCATAATTACCCTAATTGGCTTTCACACGACATTGTACCGGAAACCCGAGTCGCTTGACGGCAGTCTTTAATCATGTCTTTTTTACATAATATATTTTTTGTAGCTGTAATTCGTTATCCGAAAAATATTAATAATAATATATTTTCGGAAAATTTATACAATTAATGACCAAAAAAGTCTATATGTAATGTAAGTAATATAATAGTAAATAGTGTTTGTTACTTAAAATATTACATTACACAAATGAGTTTGTTTATTTGTTGGTTCATTTGTTGAAGAGGTAAATCAACGGCCATAACTTAGCCGTGGACCTCTTGGTTCATCTGACATTTTAGTAAATTATTAATCAATTTTTGGGACACAGCATTACTAAAAAAAACTCGTGTCGAACGACCATGGACCGAGAGTTTCAAACGATCATTGATAATGGAATTTAAAAAAACAATTTATTAAGTTACAAAATTCAAAATCTTGCTGTCCCTCAAGGGTCTCAACTTAATTGTCTTCAATCAAAAGGGTGTCAAGCATTAATAGACCGATTTAAATATTTTAATGGGCTGTAGCCTATTTTAATATTAAAAAACACTCTATGAATATTTATAATGGTTTTTAAATTTCTTGTAAAAAGTGGACACATCTGAATTTGAATAGTTTTAAAACATTAGTTAAATTTGATTTACATTTGCATTATTTAACTTACGAATTAATTTGCGAGCTACGGCCATACCTACGGCCTCACCGATGTAATAATAGCTACTTAGCCTCTGTGGTTTTGAGAACCTTGAGAAGTTCGACAGTTAAATCTAAAATGTAAATCAGCCATTACAAACTGATAAACAAATCCTATTAGAATATACAGGGCACGTGCCAAACATACAAATCAATAAAATTAATAGCCCAACTAAAAACAAAAGGTCACATTAATTTATTTCGGCACGCGCCGCTTTTTAAATTATGCACAAAAACAAAAATATAAAAAAATACTGGGGGCATACTAGTTACTACCAACGCTTGAAGCCGTATATTTTTAATATTGTTGAACGCTGACGTGTTTTAGAATTATAATCCTTATTTTAGGGGCATCAAGGTACGTGACATAAAACTGTCATTTTGAAATAATACTACTTTATGCGATCGTAGTAATCCCCCTGATCAAATTCGAGTGGCATTTTATTCTGTACTTTGTTTGTGCTCTTCATCTTGACCTAAACGTTGCTCACTGTACATTTTTCTAATGATCTTTTGTGTCTAAATTTAACCTAAATCAGCTTCGGTATTGCCTCTTATATGTATAAGCTGGTAACTTAACATGGCCGGACACTGTAATAATGTAAGTATTTTATGTATATATATATAGCAAAAGAAACATTTTTAATGATATTGTACTTACGTTTGTCGTAGGTATATTAATAGTCTTACTCTTAGGCCCGTATTATTAAGCCAACATCAGCTAAGAACAGGTTCTCAAGTAAAAATCTATATAAAATCTAAGTATGGTAAAAATCCGTGTTAAGCATACATTAACCAATACTTAAGTTATAAATCTGTACTTAGTTGATATTAGTTTATTAATACGGGCCTTATGTTCCTTTATCTTCCATCTGAAATAGATATTGCTTTCACCTCAGCCTTTTAAGCAATTGAAACAATAACACGTAAATGATACCTTTATGAAATACTCGATTTGTGGTTTCACGGGCATCTCAGGTTACGGCACCGAAAGGCAGCGGCCTGAATTCAAATCCCGGCTTATTCCTAATAACCGAAGCCCTTATTAAGCACCTAATAAATAGTGTAAAGTTTATTTCAATACCTGAACCAAAGAAAACGTGTCATCTAAAAATCTTCGACCTATGAACAAATTTACATATTATTAGAATTAGACAATAAATTAGACCTTACAAGGACATACTAAAATCGAAATGAAATCCAGAATCGAAGAATCGATTGATTCTCTCTGAGCAACTGGTCGATTCCAGAAAAGCTATATCAACAATTTCTACTGCCTTAAAAATACCTATTGTTGCGACTGGCTGAATTAATGGTATTCTTGTTGCAACAGAGGCAGAGCATTGCCAATAGTGTGATACTTACGTCTATTGTGGGGGCTTATTGGCGAGTCATAGTTGAGTTAGTTAGTTTGTAGTTGGCTTCTCCACTCCTAGAAGCGTGAAGGGCCTGAGGAGTCAGGGATATTGGGAATTTTTAGGTTATGATGGGACTGAAATGCATTTGGTTTAAATTTTCTCGATTTTCCAAAGACTGCTACAAAATGTTTTTTTAAATTAAATTATTGTTGGTCAAATTTAGGTACTTACCTACATCGTATTTTATCAAATGGCTCATGACGATGATAATGAATCTTAAACTAAAGTAAACACAACACTTTCAGGCCCGGCTCCGCATGGACCGTCGCACATCACCCCTGGCGCGTCGGAGGAAAGTCAACCAGCTGATGCGGCAGCTGTCCCTATACGGAGCCCGACACACGCGGATCGGTGGCCTGGACGGACAGAAGACATTGTCCGGGGGCGAGAGGAAAAGGCTTGCTTTCGCTTCAGAGGTGAGCATTGTTAAAGTCCTGGATGTTTTATAGAAAGTATTATATTTGCGTAGGTTATGAGGATAGACATGCAGCTACCGCCTTGTATTCCAGCATTCCTACTAGAAATTATGAGGACTTGTTAAGAGATAATCTGTGGGTTTATCAGATCTTTACAAGTGTGTGTTTCTTTATATTAAGTAAAAATCTCCATAAGGTGTCCACCACCACCACTACTACGGCACATTAACGTCCCACTGCTGGGCACAGGCCTCCACTCTCATAGGATACACAATTCTAAAGCTTGGACTAGGTTTAAGCTAGGTAATATCATAAAGTTAGATCAGTAGAGAATAATCTTTATGGCAACATGGTAATGTTTGATCAACAAGATCATGCAGAAAGCGAAAAGAAGACAAACCTCTTTACTTATAGTCTAGTCCTGAATGTACTTGATATGTAAAGTAGGATTATCTTTGCGTAACCCTAAATAATTTAATTTCAGCTCCTAATCGATCCAGGACTTCTATTCTGCGATGAACCCACAACAGGCCTGGACTCATCGTCCGCGCAGAAGTTGATGACTCTGCTTCGAGCCAGCGCAGTCCAAGGCAAAACTGTGATATGCACCATACACCAGCCGTCTTCAGAACTGATGGCGTTGTTCGACAAGCTGGTGTTATTAGCGGAAGGAAGAGTAGCTTTTGCTGGAAACGCTTCGGCTGCTCTGCAGTTCTTTGAAAGGTAACCTCTTACGATACCGAAGATAACAGAATATTAAAAATATTGAAATTTTTGCATGGCATATTTGAATTATGCAGATTCAGCTTTTCTGTGGTTGAAATATCCAAGATTTAGAGAGCCTTAAAGGACCGATAAACTAAGAAAATGACGTTGAAAAATAATGAGATGCACCTTTATTGCATTTGGCCACTAGCAAATTAATAAATTAATATTTAAAAACGGCTTGACCAAAGAAACGCTAAGGGTCACTGGTAGAGATTTCCTGTAGAGATAAGTTAACTTGACACCTTTATCCCCCTTTCTCACATTTATTGAATAAAAGCAGGTAACGAATGATTGCGATGGCGCCTCTGTCTAGACAGATCGGGCAGCCGATACGTATATCGGTTACAATAATTAGGCACGATCAGAACGATAATTCGCTGACCCTAATAAGACTTCCCGACATTTTGAAATAGCGGCAACGTTCAAGGGCTCTCATATTACTTATTATATTTCGAACTATGTTCGAATAATACCAAAAATTACTTATCATATTTTTAAAACTTCACAAGTGTACAGAAGTTACGAAATCATTATTGTCTATTATCTCAAAGTAGTTCAGCTTGTGGAAGATTGGAAGCTGTTGATAGAAAGGGTTTTCAAAATAGAAGAATTTTTAATTAAGTACTTCCATAGAAAGATAGCTGGTTTGGAAGACGAAAACCTCTGACTATAGGTATTTAATGACAAACACCGTGAATCCAAAAATAAAAATAGCGCAATGTGCAAATATTCCAAAATCAAACAGTCAAGCTTGCAGCACGGTGTTTAAATAATGATTATCCAAATTATTTACAGTTTGGGCTATCAGTGCCCCATCACGTACAATCCCACAGACTACTTCATCAAAGTCCTGGCTCTAACACCCGGCTCGGAAGGAGCGTCAAGGCAGGCCATCAAGAGTGTATGCGATAGATTCGCCGTCAGTGACGCCGCTAAAGAACTGGACATGGAGATACATTTAGAATTTCACCTTATGGATAACGAAGATGTGGTACGTATTAAAATCCACCACCACTATA
The DNA here is from genome assembly GCA_964035005.1 of Erebia palarica. Classification (NCBI taxonomy): domain Eukaryota; kingdom Metazoa; phylum Arthropoda; class Insecta; order Lepidoptera; family Nymphalidae; genus Erebia; species Erebia palarica. The sequence continues at coordinate 44,089,790 of OZ035983.1, forward strand.
GCCGATTAACCCACTGCCGGGTTCAGGCCTCCACTCTCAAAGGAGAGAGCACCACGCTGCTCCAATGCGGGTTGGCGGGCTTTAACGACTATTATCATATTAGTGATAATAACAGGGACTGACGGCTTTTAACGTGCTCTCAATACCGCCAACTTCCTAACTCCGGGCTAGTACTGAGAATTTCTATTCAGAAAAACCCCTCACCCGGGACTCGAACCTCGTCGGCCGCAATCGAACATGCTAACCACTAAACCAATGAGGCAGTCATCGATGGCGTGGCGTATTCAAATAATCACAAGATACTCATAATAAAGTCTATGTAAATGTACCCACTTCAACATCATCATCATATCGATCTATTGGCGGCTCACTACTGAACACAAGCTTCCTGTCAGAGTGAGAAGGAATTTAGCCATTAGACTGGAAGACTTCACACACCTTTGAGAACCCTATGAAGAATTCTAGGGCGCATAGTTTTCCTTCACCCGAGCAAGTGATATATAATCCACTTAGGCAACTTAGAAAAGTTAAACCACCTGAAGAAGCCTAAAGTATAAACTCTAAACCTTTATCAGGCACAGGCTATTTCCACACTAACTAAATCCATACTAATATTTTAAATGCGTTTAAAAGGTGTGTTTGTCTGTATTAGCCCGTCTTTTCAATTGATTACGACGAAATTTGGTTTAGAGGTAGGTTCCATCCTGGGGACATAGGCTACGTTTTATTCCGGAAAATTAAGGAGTTCCCCGGGAATCAAAAATACACCGAATATCCACGCAGACGACCAATTGCCTTACTTATTTCGTAGTACTTACGACTACGTTCTTGCAAGAGTGAGTATTTCTTAATATCTGTTTCAGGACTCAAGGCGAGTGAAGGACACTAACTACAAGCCACCGTATGTTCACACGAAAATCATTTGGCTTGTCTACAGATATTTTCTCTTAATATTAAGGGATCCACGGGTTCAGTTCGTGCGAATATTACAAAAATTGGTAAACAAGCTTTTATTTTTATCGTTGTTTAACGTAATAAAGATTAGATGTGATAAAGCAGTATTAATTCAAAATGACAGTTTTATGTCACGTACCATGACTTCCCTAAAATAACGATTATAATTCTAAAACACTAACGTCAACAATATTAAAACAATACGGCTTTAAGCGATGGTAGTACGCCCTCTGTATTGGTTTGTTACAAATAATGTTTTTTTACCGTTTTGCTGATCATAATTATTCGTGCTTAAATCATCAAATTATCTCTAAGACAACCAATTGACTATCGCAGACCGGGACAAAAAAAGTGCGTAGAAGTGAAACTTCAGAAAAGTAGCCTAAGAGAGAATGAGATAAATATAACTTGTATTCTAACTCATTCTCTCGCAGGCTAAATCCTATATATATTTGTCTCTTTTTCGTATCGCTTTTCTGTTTCATTGAATTCAAATCACAACTATTCTAAAGAAGTTATATAAGTAATAGTTCTATTGTCTTTTTAATCATGCTCATGAAAATGCAATATTATTGTCTGCAGTAAAATAATGCAAATAAAGAATATTCTATTCTATTCTAATATGATATTTAAAGAAATAATAAATTATATCAAAAGTCATACTCATAAAAAAATCAATTATTTCCAGGCCATAGCACTGACAGCGGGGCTGTGTTTCATTGGCACAGCTCGACTCACACAAGCTGGTATCCAAGACGTTCAGGGGGCGCTCTTCATTATCATAGCAGAGAACACCTTCTCGCCAATGTATTCAGTACTGCACATGTTTCCTGAGGAGTTTCCTATGTTGCACAGGGAACTAAAGGCCGGATTGTATTCTACGCCGGCTTATTACGTAGCCAGAATGGTAGCTTTGGTAAGTTGACTGTTGACCTGCGTAAAGAATATCTTTTAAAAGTTTCAACTGAATCAAACTGAGAACTATATAAATATTTAGTATTTCTAAACTCCAACTCGTACGTTACGGCCGTTACTCATGTGTTATGATGAGGCAGACCGTACGTCAACAAATAATCGTCTGAGTTTGTTGGTCTATGGAACGTCTATCATAAAACTTCAACGACCATACAATTTATTACAAAAATTAGTAGAACTCAAGATTCTTTGAGGTTTTACTTTTGTTTTGTAGCTCATAGGGATGATGCCAATGCCAAAAATTATAAATTATTTAATAGAGGAAGGTAATTACTGATTATTAAATTGATGGTCTTCCTAAAGACCTAAAATTAACAACTTCTGTTAGTTTTAAGATTGATAACCATTTTAAACTATCGATTAAAGAGAAAAAGTGCGTTGAATTTTGATGATGTCATAACTATGTATTTCATACAAACTTACATACTAAAAAGCGCGTTTTTAAGTCTGAAGAGTTGCTGATTTGATTGAGTTGTTATCATACCCATTCTTATTGTCTCTGAAAATATATATTACTAGTATACGAGATATATTAAGTAGGTACTAGTTAACATAAAAATCTCACAATATGTTTTTTTGTCCTTGTTGTCGGTGCTTGTTCCTTTGTTACTTCTGAAGTACTGACCATGGATTTTTGTCCTAGTTCCCAGGTCTCGTGATAGAGCCAACGTTGTTCACACTGGTGGTGTACTGGGTGGCAGGACTTCGAGGCACGTTCTACGCTTTCGGCTTCACTGTCTTCCTGTCCATCTTGGTTCTCAACGTAGCCATCGCCTGTGGTAAGTTAGACAGATTTTATTGTACCAACCACACACCAACTAATTCTTACGATACCTATTTTCATTTTGGGGAATGATATGTTGGTCTGTGATGTCCTATGAGGTATAAACTCTGATTACACTAGCTCTAATATATTTCCCCTAACACTTTGATAAACATCAGAGGTTGATATTTTAACGTTTATATTACACTTTAGATATTTCGCTGTTCAAAATATTCAGAAAAGATATTTTTTAATCTTAGGTTCCAGACTTTCTTATTTAATAACAAATGACATCCTATCTCTTCTATTATTCGAAATCAACCTAACCACACTTTTACGAGCATAATAACATGTATCTTATAAGCCTTTATTATAATATTTTGGAATAAATTTTCAGTGAATGAACTAGAAGTTTAATTAGCTATAATCCGCTATAGTAGATTGACTATTGTAGCGGTATTTTATTTATTGTATTGACTCGACAATGCACGATTGTGTCAACATCTCCTGAAGATGCTCCGGTGTCGAAGTGAAACGTACGTTGAGAGTGATTTGGAGGATTTGTGTGGTGTGGTGTTGTGCCTGTGCGAATTGCTGGGTGGTGGGTGTCGCATGCTGCAAGTGAAAGACACGCACTGTACCACACAGATTTGTCTACTGTAGCGGATTATAGCGAATTAAACTTCTAGTTCATTCACTATCTTGGACTTCCGCAAAGTAACGCCTGCTTCTATTCAATATTTTATATTTTCAGGATCATTCTTTTCATGCGCATTTGGGTCAATGCCAATCGCGATAGCGTACCTTGTGCCATTCGACTATTCGCTAATGATGACCTCTGGACTCTTCATTAAGCTAAGGTATGTATTTCATTTCTATTGCCATAGCCATACAATTTCCTTTTCAAAACTATTTTTTCTTTTTGTTACTAAAGCGCAAACTGATCATCTGTTTTATTTTTCAGCTCAATACCTAAATACATATCATGGATTCGACATTTGTCATGGCTTATGTACTCAAATGAAGCTATGAGTATACTGCAATGGGATGGAGTTGAGAACATTAGTAAGTGACTATTATTTATTTGTACCACGTTACTGCCTTTTTTGTTTTTTAACTATGTATTAGATATTCTTCCTTTTCTTTCATATTATTAGTTTTGATAGAGCTTTTTATACTTTCCAAGAGCTTACATCTAATTATCATTTTCACATCTTTATTCTATTCATTCAATATGTATTTACAAAGGAACATGTTCAATTGAGCTACCTTGGGGGAACACCATACCATAAAAAAACCTTTGCGGACCTCTTATTGTTAACTTACTTGACTACCTGAATACCAAATCATAGCTGTTATCATCGTGTTTATGAACAGTTCTTAGAACCTTCAGGTAGAAATTTAACAATAGTTATGGCGCTATAATAAGGACAAGGGATTTCCCAACAAAAATATATAGGCCGCTTGGCTGGATTCAGACCTGCTAACAGTTTTAAACAATCTAGTATTACTACCTAAACCTATATAAATATAACACTACATTAAGACCTAATATATTATCTGTACCCATGTTCCTGCAAATAAGATATTATTTATTATTGTTTTATTTAAATTCAATCAGTGATTGATATTGGTGATCGATACACTGTATAATTAATTTTACCGTAATCATCATCGTCTTCGTCGTCAACCGTTGGATACATAGGCTTAGAAATGGTTGGATATAGGTCTCTACTCTTTTGTAGGAACTACAACAGAGTAGAGAGTACATGCCATGGTCTCGCGCCCTCCTGAATTTATCGTAATAAGGCCACTGGATCAAGACCATCAAAGATGCTACTTGTAATAACTTTTCCCAGACTGAGAACCGATGGCAGTTTTCATATTAAGTATTATTGTCAGGAATACGAAATCTAAAAAGTCTTTCCGTGTTATTTCAGCGTGCACGATTCCTCAACCCGGCGTGCCCTGCGTTAGCACCGGTCAGGAAGTATTGGTGAAGTACGACTTTGAACCAAACAAATTCTGGGTGGACATCCTAGCGCTGTTCCTCCTCTACCTCGCCTTCCACCTCCTTGCGTTATTCGCTTTGAGATACAGAACTAGGAGAAAATAGCCCGAAAAATCGTTCCGAAGTTTTTGGGATATTTCTTAGTACGGCAGTCTTGCTATTGACGATAAGTTATCTGACTTAAGTCAAGACATAGCGAGAGAGTGTTAAAGGGTTAATTTAAAAATATTAATAACCATTTAAAGGCAATTTTTCTACATAAAGTTATACTGAAAAACTGAATAATTAATAAATTCACAAAAAAACTTTTCACTAAAGACTCTAGACACTCGTCAACTCCATGTTTTTAGAAGGTAGCTTTTGACTAGCCGAGCGAGGACCGCGCGCGCCGCCGCCGGTGGCCGTGTTGCGTGGGCCGTAGAGTGATGTTGTCTTAGAGCAGCCAATTTTACAAATGGTTATTTTTGTATGAAAAAAGAAAATTTGTTACTACTCAGAATTTTTAAAAATCGTATAACAAAAGTGGTTTAGTATTACGTACAGAGCTATTCTTAAGGGGTTATTAGTATTTTTAAATTAAACCTGTAGTAGGTACATAAAAAAATCAATGTAATAATAATTATAATATTAGGAACTTACTATGTAGGTACCTATCTAAAATACTTGTTCTTGTTATTTATTCTTTTTTCTATTCTATGTTTTACTAGACCTAAATAAAAAAATTTTGTGTTACTTCAAAACTCAGAATAAAATTGTTTGCTTATTTACCTCTACAAAATGTTACAAGTTACAAGTTCTACTTCGGTGGATATAATTAATAAAATTTAAGTTATGTTACGCAAAATAAGCAATAGATTACTATATAAATACTTACAAGATGTTGCAGTGTTACTATATTAAAATACATCGAAATAAAATATATATATTATATATATCTTACAATAGCGATAGATCTATTTACATTGTGTTTTATATTATGGTATTTTTTTAGAATTATTGATATGTGATCTAGTGAAATAAATTATTATTTAAAAGCTAAAGTTTGCAGTTTTTTTATTTGCTTTTAGAAACCACGAAATTATGGGAATCTTTGACTAGCGCCGATTGAATAGTCGCCACTCGTCCTTGAGCTGAGGTGAGAGTGTTTGTTTGAACAGCTCTCATACAAGCTGTCAGTCTACGTATTATAGGTACATACTTACATAATAAACTCGCCGGCATATTTAGCGGAACATAAAAAAAGGACCATAATTAAAAAAATATGGTTTTATTTTAAAATCTACTCACTACACTTCTTTTGTTATTTAAAGTTTCATTTGTAAATGAGATCACATTAAGAACAGATTTTGCGAGTAAAGGCTATTTGTGAAAAATTGTACATTTTTGAACTTTTCATGTAACCGGGAAAAGTGAAATTTAATATTAAAATAACAATTAATTAAATTAGAAAAATGGTGATTAATATCGCGTATTTCCTCCACGTGGTCTTATTAAAGTTTCTACCCGTCTAGGCATACTGAGAATGATGTTATCGATGGTCTCCTGGGATAGTCTCCGCCATTCTTCAACTACGGCGATTCGCAGTTCTCCCACGTTTGCAGGAGCTGGAATTCTGGACTTAACTTTTCTTTTCAGCAAGTCTCGCCGGCCACTCCATAGCAGTGATATTCATATCATTAAGATAAGCTTGGGTTACCCGAGCGGTATGCGGCCGAGCATTATCCTGCATAAAAACAAAATCTTCACCGATATATGGGGCAAACGGTACGACATTTTCTTCTAAAACTTCTCTGATATAGCGGTCTGCAGTCAGACTCCCTCTGTCAATCACTAACAAGTCTGTGCGAACTCCCAAACAAATGCCCGCCCAAACCATTATTGATCCACCACCGTATGCAACTGTAGTTTCAAAATTTGTCTGAATGTATCGTTCTCCTTTGCGTCTGTATATTCTTTGCCTGCCGTCAATTTGATTTAAGAGAATTCTGCACTCATCACTAAACAATACCTTACTCCATTGGTTCGCGTTCCAAAGTCGATGTTCCTGAGCAAAAGTTAACCTGTTTCTACGATGATTTACCTCGAGCCTTGGAGCCTTGGCGGGCACAAATGAACCCAAACCAGCTTCTTCGAGCCTTCTTCTTACCGTACACTCACTTACGGTTACACCCCGCACTGCTTCTAACTCATGTCGGGCTTGGACGGCCGTCAAACGGGGGTTCCTACGTACACGAAGCCGAATGAAACGATCATCCCTACTCGAAGTGCGTCTTTTTCGTGTCCGTGAACTTAGCAGAGCAAGTGCTAGCAGATCAAAAATAAAAGAGAGTTCTGTTCGCATGCAGATGAGTTCTATAGTTCCTGATAGATTTTAGAGATAGTTCTGGCGAGTTAACCTAAAAAACGCCGGTTGAAAAAATGATCTGCTAACTTCCGGTAGCAGATCATTTTCTACAAAATCAAAAATTAAGGTGAGTTCTGTGTTCCTGCGGCTGAGTTCTATAGTTCCTCATACTTTTCAGCAATAGTTCTAGCTCTTTAATCCAGAAAAAAGTCAATTGAAAATAATGATCTGCTACGGGAAGTTAGCAGAGCATCTGACAGACCATAGAATAAACATTCACAGAAAATAGAACTGTCGCTTCAGTGACTAGAACTCTGCGGTTTCTGATAGAAGGATAACAGATCTTTAATATCCAGGACGAAACTTGCCTGGAACTCTCATAATACTTCTAGCAGAGCATAGAAGAAGAAAACGATATTTCTTCGAAACGAGATAAACACTACGTTTTAAAAAATTCACTGAAACTAGAACTCTCGCCTTAGAGGCTAGAACTCCGCGCTTTCTGATAGAAGAATAACAGATCTATAACATCTTTAACAAATCTTGCCTGGAACTCTCATAAAACTTCTAGCAGAGCATAGGAGAAGAGTGCAAAACATCATCGAAACGAGATAAACACTACGTTTTAAAAAATTCCTTGAAACTAGAACTCTCGCCTGAGAGGCTAGAACTCCGCGTTTTCTGATAGAAGAATAACAGATCTATTACATCCATAACAAATCTTGCCTGGAACTCACATAAAACTTCTAGCAGAGCATAGGAGAAGAGTGCAAAATATCATCGAAACGAGATAAACACTACGTTTAAAAAAATTCACTGAAACTAGAACTCTCGCCTGAGAGGCTAGAACTCTGCGTTTTCTGATAGGTGAATAACAGATCTATAATATCTTTAGCAAATCTAGTCTGGAACTCACATAAAACTTCTAACAGAGCATAGGAGAAGAGTGCAAAATATCATCGAAACGAGATAATCACTACGTTTTAAAAAATTCACTGAAACTAGAACTCTCCCCTGAGAGGCTAGAACTCCGCGCTTTCTGATAGAAAAATAACAGGTCTATAATATTTGTAACAAATTGCGCCTATAACTCTCATAAAACTTCTAGCAGAGCATAGGAGAATAGTGCAAAACATCATCGAAACGAGATAAACACTACGTTTTAAAAAATTCACTGAAACTAGAACTCTCGCCTGAGAGGCTAGAACTCCGCGTTTTTTGATAGAAGAATAACAGATCTATTACATCCATAACAAATCTCGCCTAAAACTCTCATAAAACTTCTAGCAGAGCATAGGAGAAAAGTGCAAAATATCATCGAAACGAGATAAACACTACGTTTAAAAAAATTCACTGAAACTAGAACTCTCGCCTGAGAGGCTAGAACTCCGCGCCTTCTGATAGAAGAATAACAGATCTATTACATCCATAACAAATCTTGCCTGGAACTCACATAAAAGTTCTAGCAGAGCATAGGAGAAGAGTGCAAAATATCATCGAAACGAGATAATCACTACGTTTTAAAAAATTCACTGAAAATAGAACTCTCGTCTAAGAGGCTAGAACTCCACGTTTTCTGATAGAAAAATAACAGGTCTATAATATCTGTAACAGATCTCGCCTGGAACTCTCATAAAACTTCTAGCAGAGCATAGGAGAAGAGTGCAAAATATCATCGAAACGAGATAAACACTACGTTTAAAAAAATTCACTGAAACTAGAACTCTCGCCCGAGAGGCCAGAACTCCACGCTTTCTGATAGGTGAATAATAGATCTATAATATCTATTACAAATACTGCCTAGGACTCTCATAAAACTTCTAGCAGAGCATAGGAGAAGAGTGCAAAATACCACCGAAATGAGATAATCAATACGTTTTAAAAAATTCACTGAAACTAGAACTCTCGCCTGAAAGGCTAGAACTCCACGCTTTCTGATAGGTGAATAACAGATCTATTACATCCATAACAAATCTTGCCTGGAACTCTCATAAAACTTCTAGCAGAGCATAGGAGAAGAGTGCAAAATACCATCGAAATGAGATAATCAATACGTTTTAAAAAATTTACTGAAACTAGAACTCTCGCCTGAGAGGCCAGAACTCCACGCTTTCTGATAGGTGAATAATAGATCTATAATATCTATTACAAATACTGCCTAGAACTCTCACAAAACTTCTAGCAGAGCATAGGAGAAGAGTGCATCACATCATCGAAACGAGATAAACACTACGTTTTAAAAAATTCACTGAAACTAGAACTCTCGCCTGAAAGGCTAGAACTCCACGCTTTCTGATAGGTGAATAACAGATCTATTACATCCATAACAAATCTTGCCTGGAACTCACATAAAAGTTCTAGCAGAGCATAGGAGAAGAGTGCAAAATACCACCGAAATGAGATAATCAATACGTTTTAAAAAATTCACTGAAACTAGAACGCTCGCCTAAGATGCTAGAACTCCGCGATTTCTGATAGAAGAATAATAGATATATTACATCCATAACAAATCTCGCCTGGAACTTTCATAAAACTTCTAGCAGAGCATAGGAGAAGAGTGCAAAATACCACCGAAATGAGATAATCAATACGTTTTAAAAAATTCACTGAAACTAGAACTCTCGCCTGAGATGCTAGAACTCCGCGTTTTCTGATAGAAAAATAACAGGTCTATAATATTTGTAACAAATTGCGCCTATAACTTTCATAAAACTTCTAGCAGAGCATAGGAGAAGAGTGCAAAATATCATCGAAACGAGAAAAACACTACGTTTAAAAAAATTCACTGAAACTAGAACTCTCGCCTGAGAGGCTAGAACTCCGCGCTTTCTGATAGAAAAATAACAGATCTATTACATCCATAACAAATCTTGCCTAAAACTCACATAAAAGTTCTAGCAGAGCATAGGAGAAGAGTGCAAAATATCATCGAAACGAGATAATCACTACGTTTCAAAAAATTCACTGAAAATAGAACTCTCGTCTAAAAGGCTAGAACTCCGCGTTTTCTGATAGAAAAATAACAGGTCTATAATATCTGTAACAGATCTCGCCTGGAACTCTCATAAAACTTCTAGCAGAGCATAGGAGAAGAGTGCAAAATATCATCGAAACGAGATAAACACTACGTTTAAAAAAAATCACTGAAACTAGAACTCTCGCCTGAGAGGCTAGAACTCTGCGTTTTCTGATAGGTGAATAACAGATCTATAATATCTATAGCAAATCTAGTCTGGAACTCTCATAAAACTTCTAGCAGAGCATAGGAGAAGAGTGCAAAATATCATCGAAACGAGATAATCACTACGTTTTAAAAAATTCACTGAAACTAGAACTCTCCCCTGAGAGGCTAGAACTCCGCGTTTTCTTATAGAAAAATAACAGGTCTATAATATCTGTAACAGATCTCGCCTGGAACTCTCATAAAACTTCTAGCAGAGCATAGGAGAAGAGTGCAAAATATCATCGAAACGAGATAAACACTACGTTTAAAAAAATTCACTGAAACTAGAACTCTCGCCTGAGAGGCTAGAACTCTGCGTTTTCTGATAGGTGAATAACAGATCTATAATATCTACAGCAAATCTAGTCTGGAACTCTCATAAAACTTCTAGCAGAGCATAGGAGAAGAGTGCAAAATATCATCGAAACGAGATAAACACTACGTTTTTAAAATTCACTGAAACTAGAACTCTCGCCTGAGAGGCCAGACCTCCGCGTTTTCTGATAGGTGAATAAAAGATCTATAATATCTTTAACAAATCTTGCCTGGAACTCACATAAAACTTCTAGCAGAGCATAGGAGAAGAGTGCAAAACATCATCGAAACGAGATAAACACTACGTATTAAAAAATTCACTGAAACTAGAACTCTCGCCTAAGAGGCTAGAACTCCGCGTTTTCTGATAGGTGAATAACAGATCTATAATATCTATAGCAAATCTAGTCTGGAACTCACATAAAACTTCTAACAGAGCATAGGAGAAGAGTGCAAAATATCATTGAAACGAGATAAACACTACGTTTTAAAAAATTCACTGAAACTAGAACTCTCGCCTGAGAGGCTAGAACTCTGCGCTTTCTGATAGAAGAATAACAGATCTATTACATCCATAACAAATCTTGCCTGGAACTCACATAAAACTTCTAGCAGAGCATAGGAGAAGAGTGCAAAATATCATCGAAACGAGATAAACACTACGTTTAAAAAAATTCACTGAAACTAGAACTCTCGCCTGAGAGGCTAGAACTCTGCGTTTTCTGATAGGTGAATAACAGATCTATAATATCTACAGCAAATCTAGTCTGGAACTCTCATAAAACTTCTAGCAGAGCATAGGAGAAGAGTGCAAAATATCATCGAAACGAGATAAACACTACGTTTTTAAAATTCACTGAAACTAGAACTCTCGCCTGAGAGGCCAGACCTCCGCGTTTTCTGATAGGTGAATAAAAGATCTATAATATCTTTAACAGATCTTGCCTGGAACTCACATAAAACTTCTAGCAGAGCATAGGAGAAGAGTGCAAAATATCATTGAAACGAGATAAACACTACGTTTTAAAAAATTCACTGAAACTAGAACTCTCGCCTGAGAGGCTAGAACTCTGCGCTTTCTGATAGAAGAATAACAGATCTATTACATCCATAACAAATCTTGCCTAAAACTCACATAAAACTTCTAGCAGAGCATAGGAGAAGAGTGCAAAATATCATCGAAACGAGATAAACACTACGTTTAAAAAAATTCACTGAAACTAGAACTCTCGCCTGAGAGGCTAGAACTCTGCGTTTACTGATAGGTGAATAACAGATCTATAATATCTATAGCAAATCTAGTCTGGAACTCTCATAAAACTTCTAGCAGAGCATAGGAGAAAAGTGCCAAACATCATCGAAACGAGATAAACACTACGTATTAAAAAATTCAATGAAACTAGAATTCTCGCCCAAGAGGCTAGAACTCCGCGTTTTTTGATAGAAGAATAACAGATCTATTACATCCATAACAAATCTTGCCTGGAACTCTCATAAAACTTCTAGCAGAGCATAGGAGAAGGGTGCAAAATATCATCAGTAAATAGTTTCAGTGAATTTTTTAAAACGTTTTGATTATCTCATTTCGGTGGTATTTTGCACTCTTCTCCTATGCTCTGCTAGAAGTTTTATGAGAGTTCCAGGCGAGATTTGTTATGGATGTAATAGATCTGTTATTCTTCTATCAAAAAACGCGGAGTTCTAGCCTCTCGGGCGAGAATTCTAGTTTCATTGAATTTTTTAATACGTAGTGTTTATCTCGTTTCGATGATGTTTTGCACTCTTCTCCTACGCTCTGCTAGAACTTTTATGTGAGTTCCAGGCAAGATTTGTTATAGATATTATAGATCTTTTATTTTCCTATCAGAAAGCGCGGAGTTCTAGCCTCTTAGGCGAGAATTCTAGTTTCAGTGAATTTTTTAATACGTAGTGTTTATCTCGTTTCGATGATGTTTTGCACTCTTCTCCTATGCTCTGCTAGAAGTTTTATGTGAGTTCCAGGCAAGATTTGTTATAGATATTGTAGATTTTTTATTCTTCTATCAGAAAACGCGGAGATCTAGCCTATTTGGCGAGAGTTCTAGTTTCAGTGAATTTTTTAATACGTAGTGTTTATCTCGTTTCGATGATGTTTTGCACTTTTCTCCTATGCTCTGCTAGAAGTTTTATGTGAGTTCCAGGCAAGATTTGTTATAGATATTATAGATCTGTTATTCACCTATCAGAAAGCGCGGAGTTCTAGCCTCTCAGGCGAGAGTTCCAGTATCAGTGAATTTTAATAACGTAGTGATTATCTCGTTTCAATGATGTTTTGCACTATTCTCCTATGCTCTGCTAGAAGTTTTATGGGAGTTCCAGGCAAGATTTGTTATAGATATTATAGATCTGTTATTCACCTATCAGAAAGCGCGGAGTTCTAGCCTCTCAAGCGAGAGTTCTAGTTTCAGTGAATTTTTTAAAACGTATTGATTATCTCATTTCGGTGGTATTTTGCACTCTTCTCCTATGCTCTGCTAGAAGTTTTATGAGAGTTCCAGGCAAGATTTGTTATGGATGTAAGAGATCTGTTATTCACCTATAAGAAAGCGTGGAGTTCTAGCCTCTCAGGCGAGAGTTCTAGTTTCAGTGAATTTTTTAAAACGTATTGATTATCTCATTTCGGTGGTATTTTGCACTCTTCTCCTATGCTCTGCTAGAAGTTTTATGAGAGTTATAGGCAAGATTTAGTATGGATGTAATAGACCTATTATTCTTCTATCAAAAAACGCGGAGTTCTAGCCTTTCAGGCGAGAGTTCTAGTTTCAGTGAATTTTTTAAAACTTGTTGATTATCTCATTTCGGTGGTATTTTGCACTCTTCTCCTATGCTCTGCTAGAAGTTTTATGAGAGTTCTAGGCAGTATTTGTAATAGATATTATAGATCTATTATTCACCTATCAGAAAGCGTGGAGTTCTGGCCTCTCGGGCGAGAGTTCTAGTTTCAGTGAATTTTTTAAAACGTATTGATTATCTCTTTTCGGTGGTATTTTGCACTCTTCTCCTATGCTCTGCTAGAAGTTTTATGAGAGTTCCAGGCAAGATTTGTAATGGATGTAATAGATCTGTTATTCACCTATCAGAAAACGCAGAGTTCTAGCCTCTCAGGCGAGAGTTCTAGTTTCAGTGAATTTTTTAAAACGTATTGATTATCTCATTTCGGTGGTATTTTGCACTCTTCTCCTATGCTCTGCTAGAAGTTTTATGAGAGTTCCAGGCAAGATTTGTTATGGATGTAATAGAACTGTTATTCTCCTATCAGAAAGCGTGGAGTTCTAGCCTCTCAGGCGACTGTTCTAGTTTCAGTGAATTTTTTAAAACGTATTGATTATCTCATTTCGGTGGTATTTTGCACTCTTCTCCTATGCTCTGCTAGAAGTTTTATGTGAGTTCCAGGCATGATTTGTTATAGATATTATAGATCTGTTATTCACCTTTCAGAAAGCGTGGAGTTTTAGCCTCTTAGGCGAGAGTTCTAGTTTCAGTGAATTTTTTAAAACGTAGTGATTATCTCTTTTCGGTGGTATTTTGCACTCTTCTCCTATGCTCTGCTAGAAGTTTTATGAGAGTTCCAGGCAAGATTTGTTATGGATGTAATAGATCTGTTATTCTTCTATCAAAAAACGCGGAGTTCTAGCCCCTCAGGCGAGAGTTCTAGTTTCAGTGAATTTTCTATCTCATTTCGGTGGTATTTTGCACTCTTCTCCTATGCTCTGCTAGAAGTTTTATGAGAGTTCCAGGCAAGATTTGTTATGGATGTAATAGAACTGTTATTCTCCTATCGGAAAGCGTGGAGTTCTAGCCTCTCAGGCGACTGTTCTAGTTTCAGTGAATTTTTTAAAACGTATTGATTATCTCATTTCGGTGGTATTTTGCACTCTTCTCCTATGCTCTGCTAGAAGTTTTATGTGAGTTCCAGGCATGATTTGTTATAGATATTATAGATCTGTTATTCACCTATCAGAAAGCGTGGAGTTCTAGCCTCTTAGGCGAGAGTTCTAGTTTCAGTGAATTTTTTAAAACGTAGTGATTATCTCGTTTCGATGATATTTTGCACTCTTCTCCTATGCTCTGCTAGAAGTTTTATGAAAGTTCCAGGCAAGATTTGTTATGGATGTAATAGAACTGTTATTCACCTATCAGAAAGCGTGGAGTTCTTGCCTCTCAGGCGAGTGTTCTAGTTTCAGTGAATTTTTTAAAACGTATTGATTATCTCATTTCGGTGGTATTTTGCACTTTTCTCCTATGCTCTGCTAGAAGTTTTATGTGAGTTCCAGGCATGATTTGTTATAGATATTATAGATCTGTTATTCACCTATCAGAAAGCGTGGAGTTCTAGCCTCTTAGGCGAGAGTTCTAGTTTCAGTGAATTTTTTAAAACGTAGTGATTATCTCGTTTCGATGATATTTTGCACTCTTCTCCTATGCTCTGCTAGAAGTTTTATGTGAGTTCTAGGCAAGATTTGTTATAGATATTATAGATCTTTTATTCTGCTATCAGAAAACGCGAAGTTCTAGCCTCTTAGGCGAGAGTTCTAGTTTCAGTGAATTTTTTAATACGTAGTGTTTATCTCGTTTCGATGATGTTTTGCACTATTCTCCTATGCTCTGCTAGAAGTTTTATGTGAGTTCCAGGCAAGATTTGCTATAGATATTATAGATCTATTATTCACCTATCAGAAAGCGCGGAGTTCTAGCCTCTCAGGCGAGAGTTCTAGTTTCAGTGAATTTTTTAAAACGTATTGATTATCTCATTTCGGTGGTATTTTGCACTCTTCTCCTATGCTCTGCTAGAAGTTTTATGAGAGTTCCAGGCAAGATTTGTTATGGATGTAATAGAACTGTTATTCTCCTATCAGAAAGCGTGGAGTTCTAGCCTCTCAGGCGACTGTTCTAGTTTCAGTGAATTTTTTAAAACGTATTGATTATCTCATTTCGGTGGTATTTTGCACTCTTCTCCTATGCTCTGCTAGAAGTTTTATGTGAGTTCCAGGCATGATTTGTTATAGATATTATAGATCTGTTATTCACCTATCAGAAAGCGTGGAGTTCTAGCCTCTTAGGCGAGAGTTCTAGTTTCAGTGAATTTTTTAAAACGTATTGATTATCTCATTTCGGTGGTATTTTGCACTCTTCTCCTATGCTCTGCTAGAAGTTTAATGAGAGTTCTAGGCAGTATTTGTAATAGATATTATAGATCTATTATTCACCTATCAGAAAACGTGGAGTTCTGGCCTCTCAAGCGAGAGTTCTAGTTTCAGTGAATTTTTTAAAACGTATTGATTATCTCATTTCGATGGTATTTTGCACTCTTCTCCTATGCTCTGCCAGAAGTTTTATGAGAGTTCCAGGCAAGATTTGTTATGGATGTAATAGATCTGTTATTCACCTATCAGAAAACGTTGAGTTCTAGCCTTTCAGGCGAGAGTTCTAGTTTCAGTGAATTTTTTAAAACGTATTGATTATCTCATTTCGGTGGTATTTTGCACTCTTCTCCTATGCTCTGCTAGAAGTTTTATGAGAGTTCTAGGCAGTATTTGTAATAGATATTATAGATCTATTATTCACCTATCAGAAAGCGCGGAGTTCTAGCCTCTCAGGCGAGAGTTCTAGTTACAGTGAATTTTTTAAAACGTATTGATTATCTCATTTCGGTGGTATTTTGCACTCTTCTCCTATGCTCTGCTAGAAGTTTTATGAGAGTTCTAGGCAAGATTTATTATGGATGTAATAGATCTGTTATTCTTCTATCAAAAAACGCGGAGTTCTAGCCTCTCAGGTGAGAGTTCTAGTTTCAGTGAATTTTTTAATACGTAGTGTTTATCTCGTTTCGATGATATTTTGCACTCTTCTCCTATGCTCTGCTAGAAGTTTTATGAGGGTTCCAGGCAAGATTTGTTATGGATGTAATAGATCTATTATTCACCTATCAGAAAGCGCGGAGTTCTAGCCTCTCAGGCGAGAGTTCTAGTTACAGTGAATTTTTTAAAACGTATTGATTATCTCATTTCGGTGGTATTTTGCACTCTTCTCCTATGCTCTGCTAGAAGTTTTATGAGAGTTCCAGGCAAGATTTATTATGGATGTAATAGATCTGTTATTCTTCTATCAAAAAACGCGGAGTTCTAGCCTCTCAGGCGAGAGTTCTAGTTTCAGTGAATTTTTTAAAACGTAGTGTTTATCTCGTTTCGATGATGTTTTGCACTATTCTCCTATGCTCTGCTAGAAGTTTTATGAGAGTTATAGGCGCAATTTGTTACAAATATTATAGACCTGTTATTTTTCTATCAGAAAGCGCGGAGTTCTAGCCTCTCAGGGGAGAGTTCTAGTTTCAGTGAATTTTTTAAAACGTAGTTATTATCTCGTTTCGATGATATTTTGCACTCTTCTCCTATGCTCTGTTAGAAGTTTTATGTGAGTTCCAGACTAGATTTGCTAAAGATATTATAGATCTTTGATTCTGCTATCAGAAAACGCGAAGTTCTAGCCTCTTAGGCGAGAATTCTAGTTTCAGTGAATTTTTTAATACGTAGTGTTTATCTCGTTTCGATGATGTTTTGCACTCTTCTCCTATGCTCTGCTAGAAGTTTTATGTGAGTTCCAGGCAAGATTTGCTATAGATATTATAGATCTATTATTCACCTATCAGAAAGCGCGAAGTTCTAGCCTCTCAGGCGAGAGTTCTAGTTACAGTGAATTTTTTAAAACGTATTGATTATCTCATTTCGGTGGTATTTTGCACTCTTCTCCTATGCTCTGCTAGAAGTTTTATGAGAGTTCTAGGCAAGATTTATTATGGATGTAATAGATCTGTTATTCTTCTATCAAAAAACGCGGAGTTCTAGCCTCTCAGGTGAGAGTTCTAGTTTCAGTGAATTTTTTAATACGTAGTGTTTATCTCGTTTCGATGATATTTTGCACTCTTCTCCTATGCTCTGCTAGAAGTTTTATGAGAGTTCCAGGCAAGATTTGTTATGGATGTAATAGATCTGTTATTCACCTATCAGAAAACGTGGAGTTCTAGCCTTTCAGGCGAGAGTTCTAGTTTCAGTGAATTTTTTAAAACGTATTGATTTTCTCATTTCGGTGGTATTTTGCACTCTTCTCCTATGCTCTGCTAGAAGTTTTATGAGAGTTCTAGGCAGTATTTGTAATAGATATTATAGATCTATTATTCACCTATCAGAAAGCGTGGAGTTCTGGCCTCTCAGGCGAGAGTTCTAGTTTCAGTGAATTTTTTAAAACGTATTGATTATCTCATTTCGGTGGTATTTTGCACTCTTCTCCTATGCTCTGCTAGAAGTTTTATGAGAGTTCCAGGCAAGATTTGTTATGGATGTAATAGATCTGTTATTTTTCTATCAAAAAACGCGGAGTTCTAGCCTCTCAGGCGAGAGTTCTAGTTTCAGTGAATTTTTTAAAACGTATTGATTATCTCATTTCGGTGGTATTTTGCACTCTTCTCCTATGCTCTGCTAGAAGTTTTATGTGAGTTCCAGGCATGATTTGTTATAGATATTATAGATCTGTTATTCACCTATCAGAAAGCGCGGAGTTCTAGCCTCTTAGGCGAGAGTTCTAGTTTCAGTGAATTTTTTAAAACGTAGTGATTATCTCGTTTCGATGATATTTTGCACTCTTCTCCTATGCTCTGCTAGAAGTTTTATGAGAGTTCCAGGCAAGATTTGTTATGGATGTAATAGACCTGTTATTTACCTATCAGAAAGCGTGGAGTTCTAGCCTCTCAGGCGAGAGTTCTAGTTTCAGTGAATTTTTTAAAACGTATTGATTATCTCATTTCGGTGGTATTTTGCACTCTTCTCCTATGCTCTGCTAGAAGTTTTATGTGAGTTCCAGGCAAGATTTGTTTTAGATATTTTAGATCTATTATTCACCTATCAGAAAACGCGGAGTTCTATCCTCTCAGGCGAGAGTTCTAGTTTCAGTGAATTTTTTAATACGTATTGATTATCTCATTTCGGTGGTATTTTGCACTCTTCTCCTATGCTCTGCTAAAAGTTTTATGAAAGTTCCAGGCAAGATTTGTTATGGATGTAATATATCTGTTATTCTTCTATCAGAAATCGCGGAGTTCTAGCATCTTAGGCGAGAGTTCTAGTTTCAGTGAATTTTTTAAAACGTAGTGTTTATCTCGTTTCGATGATGTTTTGCACTCTTCTCCTATGCTCTGCTAGAACTTTTATGTGAGTTCCAGGCATGATTTATTATAGATATTATAGATCTTTTATTCACCTATCAGAAAGCGTGGAGTTCTAGCCTCTCAGGCGAGAGTTCTAGTTTCAGTGAATTTTTTAAAACGTAGTGTTTATCTCGTTTCAATGATGTTTTGCACTCTTCTCCTATGCTCTGCTAGAACTTTTATGTGAGTTCCAGGCATGGTTTATTATAGATATTATAGATCTGTTATTCACCTATCAGAAAGCGTGGAGTTCTAGCCTCTTAGGCGAGAGTTCTAGTTTCAGTGAATTTTTTAAAACGTAGTGTTTATCTCGTTTCGATGATGTTTTGCACTCTTCTCCTATGCTCTGCTAGAAGTTTTATGAGAGTTTTAGGCAAGATTTTTAAAGATATTATAGATCTGTTATTCTTCTATCAGAAAGCGCGGAGTTCTAGCCTCTAAGGCTAGAGTTCTAGTTTCAGTGAATTTTTTAAAACGTAGTGTTTATCTCGTTTCGAAGAAATATCGTTTTCTTCTTCTATGCTCTGCTAGAAGTATTATGAGAGTTCCAGGCAAGTTTCGTCCTGGATATTAAAGATCTTTTATCCTTCTATCAGAAACCGCAGAGTTCTAGTCACTGAAGCGACAGTTCTATTTTCTGTGAATGTTTATTCTATGGTCTGTCAGATGCTCTGCTAACTTCCCGTAGCAGATCATTATTTTCAATTGACTTTTTCTGGATTAAAGAGCTAGAACTATTGCTGAAAAGTATGAGGAACTATAGAACTCAGCCGCAGGAACACAGAACTCATCTTAATTTTTGATTTTGTAGAAAATGATCTGCTACCGGAAGTTAGCAGATCATTTTTTCAACCGGCGTTTTTTAGGTTAACTCGCCAGAACTATCTCTAAAATCTATCAGGAACTATAGAACTCATCTGCATGCGAACAGAACTCCCTTTTATTTTTGATCTGCTAGCACTTGCTCTGCTAAGTTCACCGACATGTCTTTTTCTGCCTTGTCCTGCTCTTCTCACATAAGTACCGGTCTCCCTGAACCGTTGGATACTGCGATGGATCGTTGAAACTGGTCGACGAAGATTTCTGGATATCACTCTGTAGGTTTGACCATTTCTTCGCATTTCGATTGCCCTGGCAATCTCCGTTGGGGCTAAGTCAGGCATAATTCAGTCATCAACTCCAGAAAGATACGCGATTAAAAAAAACTAACAAAAAACAGTATTTCAATGAAATTTTAAATAAAACTCAGAAGGAAGAAATACTCGAAGTTCGCTCCAGATAAGATGTATTTGAATAAAATTAAAACAATTGCATAAAATGTGATGTTCAGTTGTTTTCTTAATTTGAAAATATTTCTTTTTCAATTAAATGACGTATAAACCAGCCAGCAACCCTATATGATACTGATATCAAACCTTTTTTTTATGTTCCGCTAAATATGCCGGCGAGTTTAGATAGGCGAAAAAACATGCTATTGCGCCCATCGATAATTGCGACGCGTCTTGCGGTCAACTTCAGACGCGACTAAATGTGGAGCGCCAGCTACATGTACATAGCTGGCGCCTCACATTTAGTCTTCTGTCTGTCGTACGCGTGTCTGACTCTGGCCAAAACAGATACGGCATACCGCATACCTACCTGGCAATTATAATATTATCTACTTAACCCTTCGTCTGGCGCGCCATTTTATTATGTTACCGCGGATCTGCGCCAATCTCAAGTGCGATCTCAAGATCTCAAGTGGCGGTGTCGAATTTCGCCGGGCGGGCATGTTTATTTAAATCATATCGTATCACTTGTACGAGCTACGTAAACACACAGTACGTCATTCAAATCGTTACGAAACATAGCTATAGATTAAAGTTAAAAAGGTTTTTTGACTCTATGATTAGTCATTCCAGAGTAAAACAACAAGAACCAAAGATTCTGTTCCATTTGTCTATTTCAAGAACAAAAACCAAAAATAAAAACTAAAGGGTATCACCTTACATTTCGTGTTTCACTCGCACGAAATTTCTACCCATAAATTCATGTCATAGATTATGGTCTCCAAAAAATTCATACTCTGTCCTTGTCTATCCTATTCGCATAAACAATTCAAAGGAATCGAGTTAGTAAATATTTTGAAATTAATTCCCAAACATATCGTTAATGTTGTGAAGGCTTAATAGTTATTTGCGATGGGGGGACCAAAGAAAATTTTTGTTCCCCGAGGGCGCTATTTTGAATTCAGAGCGAAGTGAAAGTTTCTAAAGTAGAATCCTGAGCGTAACGAGGAATTCAATATACGCCGCCCAAGAACAAAAAGTTTGACCCGAGTGACACACACTATTTTTCATCATTACGCATGAGAAAAAGCTAGGAGTATCAACGTACTATGTATGGACATTACCTATACGTTTAAGTACCAATTAGAAGCACGAACGCGAACCAACCAGAAGATACTCCTATCAACCTTCTATGTATAGATGTCACCGTAAGATTGTAAAAACCGTTAGATAATAATCTAACTCGCGTAACTGTCGAAAGATTACAATTTAACGAATTATTTTCCGGTAGATTGTAATCTGATAGTTATTTAAACCTGATAAAACTACTTGATTATTTATGTCGAACCCTAACCTAACCTACATGAAACAGACAAGAAAACGTAAATACAATGAATATTTCCAAAATTGACACTCAGAACATTGAACGGTTCACAATCTTTCGACAGTGTATAATTTCGCGAGTTAGATTATATTCTAACGGTTTTTATAATCTTACGGTGACATACCTACACATTATTTAGACGTCTAATTAAAGTTTAAATAAAACACAAATAAATTTTGGATTTCGAACGGAACGAGCGATCGACAGGTTTCTTCGACGAACGCAGTATATTAAAGCACGAACGCGGACCAGAACAGAGAAATGAAAAGTCCCATGGGCCTAAAAATTACATTTTGCTCCCGCTATCCTCTGAAGCCAATATTCGTTTTTCGAATAGGTATGATGAAAAGATTTTTAGCCACCTTTCCAGTTTCCAGGACGGTGCCATGATAATTTTATAATATAAATGTTAAATGGAAGTTCTATACGTCTGTTTGTCACACTGGCTCATCACCAACCACCATCTTGAGCAATCAATTTTGATGCTTCCCGATGATTGACAACACAACAACTTTGCGTATTTTCAGGGCCAAAATGAAACCTCAACTTCATGTATTAAAACGCAATTTAGCCCGACACACGCTCTGTTAGACTTTCAGGTTGTACATATTTATCTATGGCTAGACATGACGACGACGACCTTCAACCAAATTCTTAGCAATGCCATCTAGCGCAAAGTTAGTGTACTTCTTCGCAATCAGCTAGTTTCACCCGAAGCGAGATTAACGCCGCTTGATATAGGGTACTCGCTTTCTGTTGAAAAAGTTCACCACACTTCTGAGAGATGGCACCACAAGCGACCTTTACCTGACAGCAAGGCTTGCGAAGCGGCGCAAGCGTAGTTCAAATTCATCCGCCATATTCGTCGTGTCAGACGGAGTGCAGTGTTCGGCTGTGTCATGTTTTATCGTAAATTGCATATTATTTATGATATCGAGTCGTTATTGGTGCTTGTTTTTTTTAAGGGACACTAAAAATATGCGATCCAATGGAGTTTCGAATGGACACTCGTGTCGCTTGTTGAAAAATAAACGTGCAACGAACTGTGCATTCGTGTGTTTATGATAACAGCATTACCAGTAACCGTCGGTCGTGTATTGTTTTTACCCATAACTAGTATAAAGGTTCAGCGCTATTATGCAAGATAACATAACCGTGACCTTCGATTTCGTGACCGTGCTTAAAGTGCTTTTTGAGGTTAAAATGCAGCTTGGATTTTGAGCGACTGCGCCGAGTGCTATCAGGTTAGTAAATAATATCGTTTATCTGTTCTGATACCACGTTTCGAGGATTTTATCATATGTCCCAGTTGCAAGTGATACTTACAAGTTGAATTTCGAACACTAAAGGCTTGAAACACCGGCGAAAAGTTCGTTTACATTTTGTTTGAGTCATGTAATGTCGAATGTCGTTGGTCGTAAACCAGAAAACATGAAAGTAGTTTTTAAGTAAATGTGAGTAAAATATGTGAGGTATTTATTTAAATATCGTTTACAGTAAAGAAAAATTGTTGATTATGTCAAGAATTGGATAAAACTCAAAGAAGTAAGACGTTTGGCGCCAGCTTACAAAGCTACCTTCCGCCCGGCGGGAACGCAATGCAACTCGCCGCAGGACGTAAAAAGGGACCAACTTAAAACAAGCTTCCCGTGAACGCGTCTGCTCTTTCCTTATCCAAACACTTTTTGTACAATCATGCTTTACTCGCTACTAGCCTTCCATCAAGTAACAAGTTGTTATATCATTTACCGTTATCTTATTATCCATCAACTTTTTTAAAAGCTTATACTTACGTAGCGTACCCTGTAGTCTTAAGTTAGGTTCAAAGAAAAGTAGTTTAGTACCTACCTTACATGTGTACGTCCTACTTTAATACCTAGTCTGCCAATAAAAAAGCGAAAGTGCGTTTGTTTGTTGGTTTTCCTTCAATCACAATTGAAGTCGCGGGCATCAGCTAGATAAAAAATGCGGTTGGTCCTGACTCATTAATACAGGACAGGGCTTAAAGTAGGTAACTAGTGCGATTCTCTTCCTCGAGGTACGTGCAATGCATTCATTTCAGACCTGCCAATTTATTAATGGTTTAGGTAGTTTAGTTTTGCGTAAGTAAGTAGGTACCTAGTTATAATACGTGGTAATTTAAAAGCAGTAGGACCTAGATTATTCATTACAGTATTCATTAGATCTCTATCACCATTATAAAAGTAGTTGTAGTATGCCTACTTAGTTTCACTTGATTAGCTTCTAATTTTGCTTATATATTATGTCACCGTAAGATTGTTAAAACCGTTAGATTATAATCTAACTCGCGAAATTCTAAACTGTCGAAAGATTGTAAACTGTTCAATGTTCTGAGTGACAATTTTTGAAATATTCATTTTATTTACGTTTTCTTGTCTCTTTCTTGTAGGTTAGGTTAGGGTTCGACATAAATAAACATGTACCTAGGGCACTTAGGTTTTATCGGGTTTAAAACCCTATCAGATTACAATCTACCGGAAAATAATGCGTTAAATTGTAATCTTTCGACAGTTTAGAATTTCGCAAGTTAGATTATAATCTAATGGTTTTTACAATCTTACGGTGACATATACGTGTGTACTTACCTATAAACTACTTACCTATAACTTAAGAAAGTACCTACCTGATTATTTGTCTAACTTGACTTCTTACGTTTTTAAGTTGTTTTTAAGTAGGTATGTCATCGTTTAATGATACTTACCTACTACCTATTTGATACTCGGTAGGTATGCAGAATTGCAGATCAGTTTCGCCCACGTGCGGCTTACGTCATTTTATATTGGTAATAAGTAAGTAGGTACCTTAAGGTTAGGGTAGAACCCAATCCAGAAGCTATTAGGCTAATAAAAATATTATCATAAAAGCATCTGGATTGGGTTATGCCTGGATCAGTCTGGGTTAGGTGTATCTCTTTCACTCTTGTGATTACATTCACTCGAGAGAAAAGGATTGATTGCTAACTCTTATCCTACTAGATTCTGGATATGATGGTACCTAGAGTACCTACTACCTATCTAGTACCTATGTTACTTGGAACCTAAGGTAATTATTTTAACTTGAATATTCCGGCTTAATTATTAAGTAGGTACCTACCTATTTGAAATTTTGTATCTTTATACCTAATATAAATGATACCCAACCTACTAAGTACATACCTGCCCGAAGCAGAACGGTTCCCAAGTGGAAAGAAGTCTCCCTTTTGAAAGGAAATTCTTTTGAAAGGACGAAATCAGAAGGATCTTCAGAAAACTGTAACTGGGTTTCATGATTTAGTTAGGTAGGTACCTACTTACCAATAGACAAGACTGCAGTTATACAGTACTTACCTATGGAATTCTCGGTAGTACTGCAACATGACTGCAACAGCGTTTCGCCTTACGTCAAACTTCCTGCCAAATGGCCCAGTCGATTACACTATAAAAATTCTTTCCAAAAAAAGCCACTGTAATGTAAAACAAATTTTGATTTCTACACACTATGTTGAAGTCGGGCGAGCCTGATGCGTCAACTTTGCTTATCCTTGTCATACCTTGTTACATTTAACAAAGCAAGTACAATACGGTAGCATCAATCTTAGTTAACTTGCCAGGACAGTGATTCTCGATAGCTTTCCCGAAATGTCGAACAGAAAGCGTATTACGTCAAATAGTACATCGTCCACTATAATTAAACCTAAAGTGAACATTACCTGCAGGTTTAGTGGGAGATAGGTTCTTTGACGTATTCGATGGCGACAACGTCTACCATTTATATTAGGGTTGTAACGGAGGCGTTCTTAGAGGCGGATGCGGAGGTTAGCGGAGGTGGAGACGGAGGTGGATTTTTCCGATCACATCGTCCATTTTCTTTGCTTTAGAATGCGATAAATTCCACATTTGTTTTTTTTTTGAGGATTCTTCTAAGGACAGTTGCCTTTTTGCTTATTGTTATGGTGAAACTGACGTCACCTGCTTCGATTTGCACCTACCTCTCGCATTTTAAGTCAACTTAAATAAACCTCCGTTACATGCGGATGCGGAAGCTCAGGTACGATTTCTTGCGAAAGTTCCGCACTTACGGAGGCGGAGGCGAGGTTTTGTTACCACCCTAATTTATATGGAAATGGAATTGATCGAGCGCTTGACAATTGGGTATTTGACAACTATTCAAATAAATTATTTTTTAGTGATTATCAAATAGAGGATCTCCCAAAAGTCGTAATATCCACGATGTTGAATGACTAATTTAAACTATCGATTTAAGTAAAAAAGTGCGTCGAACTTTGATGATGTCACAATTCTATACTTCATACACAATGTCATTTTAAGACGCGTATTGATGTTTGAAAAAAAATTGCTAATTTGACTAGTTGTCAAATACCCAATTCTATACAAATTGTAGTTAACGTTGTCGTGATCGAATGGAAAGAAAATCTCCCACTAGCACACTAACTGTATCTAAGGTGAGAAATAATTCATGTGCCAAGTCGATATTCGCATGTAAATTTTAATCCTTGTAGCAGTTGCAGACTATTTAACTAGTATTTACTAAGAAGCCGGCTTAGCTAAGTAACTAATGACATTTTATTTTATAAAACCATTCGTGTTGTCCTATAACAGTTAATCATTGAATGTCGCAAGGTATAGTTTTCATCAGTTGTATTAAGTAATTTGACCACATCAGAACATCTATAATCTAACGTGGACGGTTGATTTAACCCTTTATTGAATACGACGAAGAGGAAACTTTAGCAAATACTGCTAAAAGTCTCTTTTAGGAAGAAGAAAAGACATATATTTAATAATTCACCAATATAATAAACATCCTGGTCATATTATCCCAAATATTGACTGCAAATCGGAGAACAAGAATAGTTATTAGATTCATGAACTTAAACATGGTCCTCGAGAGGGCATTTCGGACCCTGCTATGCTATTTAAAGGGCAAAGGGTATGAAAGCGCTTGATCGGTATAGTTGGAATGTCAAATAATACAAGGGTGAAAAGTATGCATTGTATAAAGCAGAATAAGTAGAATATGCATGCCGGTTAAGGATTATTCAAATACAAAACACAGAAACATCTGCATCTTTAGTGACTGCACGCTCAAAGAAAGACAATGTACAGTCGAAAGGGCACGCATGACGGCATGAATCACATTCCTTATACGTAGAACAGTTTCCTAAAAAGCGTATGATTTGTTTCATTATGCAACGTACGAGGGAAATGGGCATGAAGAAAAAATCAAACAATGTATCATCTTAAGACAGTTGACGTATAGAAAACTAGCTGATGCCGCGGCTTCGTCCGCGTGAATTGAGGTTTTTGGTTCCCGCTGGAAGTCACGGAACAAGAAAACGTAAATACAATGAATATTTCGAAAATTGACACTTAGAACATTGAACGGTTCACAATCTGTCGACAGTTTACAATCTATCGAGGTAAAAAGCATTAGATTGCAATCGGACGGTTTTTGCAATTTTACGGAGACATAGGTACATATGGAATATGGATGGATGGATGTTTGCTACTCAATCACGCCAGAATAGCTGAACGGATCTGGATGAAATTTGGCACAGAGATAGATGATAGTCTGGAATAAGACATCTATAGGCAACTTTTTATCACGGAAAATTAAGGAGTTCCTGCGGGAATTAAAAAACTCAATCCACGCGAACGAAGTCGCGGCCATCATCTAGAAAAACATATGTTACTAACTATTATGGAACACTCAAAAATAAACTGGAATTTCGAACATGTCTTTTGGGAGTGCCAAGGAGTGGTTGAGAAAATTTATAAATACATTTTGGCTTAAGGTGGGGTACCCACCTGTATTCGATACATTGTCCCTAATAAGGAATGATCTTATTATTTCTCGTCCTGCCAGCGTAACGAATTAAAATATATACATTTTTTAAATCCTCTTTTGTAGGATTACGTCCTGCCTTCCACTTCATTTCTCTTCTTATTTGGCCTAAATTTGTGGGCATTTTAAGTCATCATCTGCTACAACTGTTCGGTTTGTTAGAACTGCTCGATCGCTAAAATCTGGTTAAGTATCTAGATCTTTATTGCCCTAATTTACCAGCTCTTTCTAGGTGGTAATCTGTTGAGTCTTAGTAAGCTCCCTCTAACGGCCGAAGTGTTAGCCGAATGTAGTGTTACTACGCTGAACAGTTTTGCAGCTCTCCCTTTTTTTATAAAGAAATTGAATAACTGTATTATTTTCCTCAAAAGTATAGCCTCAATATGTTAAAGATGCCGCGTGGAAGATTGCGCGATTAGCGATAAGTTTCATAAAACTGCCATAATTACTCCGTCGAAGATTTTAGCCCGCTTCCATTTTCACTTTCTACATCATTACTTACTTCGAGTATCTGCCACGTGAAACACGTGAGCAATCATTGGTTATCTTGTAAACGAATTTGAAAAGAAAAAGTCTATGAAGAAGAAACTCATTTTGGATACGCGCAAGCGATTTTGTATCTAGTTGCTATCTTCTAAATAGCTTAGTTGTGAAATATTTACAACTGAACCTGCAACTTACACGTTACATACGTATACGTTACGTACGAATACGTTAATGTACTTAACTGCAGTTCGAACTTCACAGTTCTTATATTATGGCATCATTCATCAGCGTACCATGCCATCTAAATATACAAACTATTAAGTAGGTATGTCACAAACCATTTTGGCGTAGTATCCACTGCACGTATCTGCTAGTCAAGTAGGTATGATATTTTCAATGTCATAGAGAATTAGTGTGCTCTCTTGAATCACAAGAGCCTGACGACCAATAAGCCGGCTTTCTAGAAAGTGGTATTACGAATCCTATCAGATTCTGCAGAATTGAAAGCCGCGTTTTCCACTGACGTTATCAAGGGGTTATAAAAGCCACTCTAGATAATATGCCATACAGTTAGTAAGTGTTTATTGACTTCATCATTTACGAATGTATTTCTGCGACGCGACGGTAATACCTAAACATTTAAACCTTTTTTTTAGGTCTGTATGACAGTGACACGTGCTCAAAAATACGAGGAAACCTACAAATCTAACTCATCCTGATGGGAAAAGTTTACAAAATGAACATTGTTGGTCTCCGACATTCCATTCTTTCAGGATAAACTCGTGTAAAAAGTCCTGGTTAATTTGCGAGTGCTGCTGAACCAGTGTTTCGCCTTTCAAAGAAGCGGAGAACCTACGTTATCCTACGTACGTACATTACGAACCATCGTCGCTAGTCCGAAAGGCACCTAAAAAGTTACGAAAAGTTAGCGTAAGTTGTGAAATATTGAAATTTCATTTGAAACTAGGTATACCAAGGTGTGGTCACCGTCAAAGATAAGATTTATATTTTATACTGACAATCGTTTTCATTTGAATTTAATAAATTGCAGAGTTGAAAATCTCATGACCTTTGGAACCCTTTGTCACAAATCAACACGAAACCGGTTAGCAAGGCTATACCTAAAATTTGCATTTTTATAATAATCCTTTGTTGATTTTTAATCATTTATTTGATACTCAATAACTGCCTGCCTACGAAAGTTATTATCATTAAAAGTAATAACTATTCATTATGACGTAATACCAGATAGTTACCTATTAGGTACCAGACCATTCTTAAATCCCATGGGAACACATAAATTAGCCATGTCGGTCTCCGTGGACGTGATGCTAGATAGTAGACTCTTGCTTTTCTTCAAAATCAGATCGAATCGCCGGCAGTGAAAATGCAACTAATAGATAGACTGACAGACATACAGACACACTTTAGTATTTACCTTGGAATAGTATTCATTAGTTCTGTGGCATTTATAGATATTATTATTAAAATGGTGAATTGAACAGTTAAAGTGGTAGTATCCATATCAATTGGTGGATTTATAAAAATTTAAAGACCTTAAGAGTAAATACCTACCTTAATAGTAGAATACCTTGTTGCTATTGAGTGAACAAGTTTGACCTCTGTGAAAAATACATAATTTCCAGTTATTGATACATAATATGCATAAGTTGGTAATTTAATGTATCACAGATAACATATTATGTAAATATAAACAAATCAGCAGTTAATTAGTTTTCTAGACAATTTTCTCTGACGACTGAGATCAAGAATCTAGATAATTATTGACACAATCTATTTAAGTCGCCGAGGATTGAATACGCCATGATGTCCGACATGATTGACTAAAGGTCGCCTATTCCATAGAATTTAATATTAGTAAGTATATAGACAAAAATTTTATGGTGAATGTTACTTCAATGATTTATTTATTTCATGTAGGATAGGTCGCTTATGATAAGTCAAGTCCACCGGCGCGGAAAGTGATTCTTTTGAGTAAAGGCGGCAAGAAACTCAGCAGTTGTTCTTTTTATAAAATGGAAAATTTTACAATATGTAAGATATGGAATAGATCATCGTGTTCTCCGTCATTTCACATTATGATTGTGTATATTACTTATTTGCCTAGTATTGCTTGATGCTTCAAAATTGTACGTGCATTATCTCTGAAAAACGTTAAAAACACTATGCGAGTCAGATTAACCCACCGAGGATTCCGAAGCTTGGAAGTTGGGAAGAAACAATAATTTGTGGTGACATTAATTACCACCTCCGCGCGCCGTCTCAGCCCAATTAATGCATTTCATTTGAGACCGCCAAACTTAGTTTTAATTGTAAAGGTCTAATTGTAATGCTAGTTAGCTACCTTAGTTTTATTTCTCTTGTACATGTATACTTAACTAAACCTCTTAAAATTTCTTAGTTCACCTCAAGTGGGAAAACATTGCCTTTTATTAAGCCACACAGACTCACTTTTAGAATTATCCTGTGCCCTGGCCTACCGAGTTAAACAGCTTAAAAAGGACTATTCAAGTTTGAAACTCATAGCCTAGTAGTGCTAGTAGAGAGGCACACCAGATGTTGCGAAGTAGGTGGATTAAGTTAGTAATAAATTTAACTACGGAGTTATCGTGTTTCGAAATTTTCGAACAATGAAATGTCAATATTTCATAATAGTCAACACATAAAATATCAATGTATCGTTTACCTTCGTGGTCAGTAAAATGTACTGTAAATTTAATGTCTTACATTTTACAAATTGCTCAGGTAGAAAATATGTTTAATTTAATTAAACAAATGCTAGCTAATGACAGTTTGATAACTTCAGCGAATGAACATAAAATCTTGTCGTCGTTAGAAGTAAATGAGGTTGGTTTGCCTAACAGACCAAAGCTAGCTACACTAGCGACATGTAAGGATGAGATTAATTAAGCCTCTGCCTAGATTTCCGCTTTAACCAGTCAAACCAGGGCAAGTGTTTTATACTTATTCACCGACTATAAATCTCTATTAACGGTTTTACGTGGCACAGTACAAGAAGAAGGAATTTTACCTATTAACGAGACTAAACTGCTACATGGCCGATCATAAATCTCATGCAATGTTGACAACGCCTCAAAGGATACGTATGCAATGTGAATTTAGCAAATGTTAAATCTGCATAAAAATATCCTTTGTCTCTTCTACGAGTATAATATACTTATGTAGATGTACCTCATGATGAATTCATCGCCTGCTGGAACAAAATGAAGACATGCAAAATAAATTGCGGTAATCAAACGCCTTTAAAGACAAAAACAAAATATATAAATTCAATACCAATACTTAAATATGACGTGATATTCACACACAGAATTGAACATGAGAACACATTAGAAGTGTTTTATGTTACTTGTACAAACACGTGCATTGGATAGATGGTAGGTATCACGAACTCTCCTAAATCAGGTTGTCCGTAACTTGAGACCGATGAACTCTGTAATTAGCGGGTTACGTTCCAAGAAGGTGAAAGGAAAGTTGCGCGTGATCCTCTTTTTTTGGTAACCACCTTTGGTATTATAATGTTAATAATTGTCGCTTGGAGCCTCGCAATCTTTTTCTTGTTCGATACCAATTACTATGGCATTGGGCATTATTACAAGCCGGACGAGTGAAAGTAGGCATGTAATTATGAGATAATGATGAACATCGACGGACACTTAATTTGTCCGGTAATTTTATTCTACTATCCGCGAATGAAAATTTTCAGAGTGATTAAGCTTTACGAGCTCGGTGGTGTCTTCAGAACCCGTGAGAATAAATAGTGTCGAAGTATTTACTACCAGATTTGGCGTGACGCGAGGAAATGGGGAACTGGTTTGATGCTCGTTAAGACGCGCCACGGAGTCTCACGTATCTGAACAAAAAGCGAGCCGGGAACAAGGCAGACTCGTTTTGGACAATACCCGACTTGACACTTGAATACCGATGCGTTTGCCAGTGCTTGGCTCTTCGAGGGAAGGCTGCGTTTGGAATGTAGGCTTTGTAGATCACGATAAGCATTAACTGCTTGAAAGGAGTGTGTGTTCAGGGAAATATGCGTAATTAGCTGTACAAGTGCATTCTTGGCTTTAATTGAATGTATGGTCATAACTTGAATTGCTTTCTTATAAAATGCAGGTTGCAATTGGGTTACCGATGCTGAATTTATAATTATTGAAGCATTTATCCGTTTAAAAAGGCATTTCTGCTTCCCAATTACGCAGAACAAGTAATTGATGGATGCCGTAACCATATTAACTGTGCCTCCGAAATACGATGCCAGTAAAGCAGTAGCGAAATTTAAATCTCTAGCTCCATTTATGAGAATAACATGGGTCACCGACCCTTAATTACCATCCACTGCACGGTGCCGGTGCAATGCTCCAGTAAAATTTAACATAACAAGACTTTATTAGACCCAAACGGCGCCAGCTTACTTATTACATGTGACAAAAATGGATTGCTTTATAACCTCTAAGTCACTTTATGGATTTCCAGGAACGTTTAAATTGTTCAAGATATCCTTGGTGTTAGTTATATTCTTAGATTTTTCACTTTATTAAGTAAGACACATTCGTTGGTTCCGGTTTTAATTTCTGTTGAAGTTTTCACACTCACTAGCTTAATATCAGTTTAAC
This sequence comes from Erebia palarica, assembly GCA_964035005.1. Lineage (NCBI taxonomy): Eukaryota > Metazoa > Arthropoda > Insecta > Lepidoptera > Nymphalidae > Erebia > Erebia palarica. Next base: position 44,122,272 of record OZ035983.1, read on the forward strand.
AGCTGTAGTGAGAGGGTCGAAATCAATGTCGAATGTTGGCTGGCCCTTTTTCAGATAGTCACTTAAATCCATCCCTGCACTGCTAAATTACGATAATTTCAACCTTAACAATAGTTCGGATTTTGATAATCGCTATGTATTTAACCACAACTTTGCTCTTAAGCCCGCTTTTTTATCTAAGTAACTAAGCGAAAAATTTCATTCAGGTGGTCCAATTATGCGTAGTTACTTATGTATGCTAGAGTGCTTCAAAAGGCACGAATCTGTTCATATGCACTAACAAAAGTATTCCTCCATACATTTGCGTGCTAGGGGTCGTTTGGTCGCTCGTTTGATGAATCGGTCACATCACCCTCAACATTCATGATCGTTTTTGTACATTCATGATATAAAAAGAAGCCAATGTACGACATAAATGGTTGTATCGATTGCAGCTAAAACCCTTTGTGGTGGATTTTGTAAAACAATCTCATCGACAACATCGATTTACGTGTATGCCGATGATTCATTCGATTCCATGAACCAGTTATTTGATTTTTTCGTCGGAACTGATTATTTTTTGTCAGAATAACTTTGAAGATTCCACGTAGGTAAGTTAATGTGTTTCAACATATATGAACTTTGAAACAAAATACACGAATGAAAAGATTGGTTGTCAAGGAGTAACTGGTTATCGAGTTTCTGTTTCTAGGTGGAGATATAGTTAGTTAACAATTAGCTTTTGAACTTATTTCCCTGCTTGGATAGTTACAACATAAACTATAGTGATTAGTGAACTTAAACCAAATTTCATGAAGCGTTTATTTTTCAGAATATCTTTTCGAGAATGAACTCACATTCATAACAACAACTGCAAAAAACTAAATTGGAAACAGCAGCAATACTAATTTATTATTGGTTCGTGTAGCGGAAGTTTTGTTAACTAGTAGCTTTGTAATGAACAAGCCGATAATGATCTATTAAATCATCCAAAATGATCTAGCTTTACTGATTCTAGATTCTAGACTTAACTGATTCAGCTACTTATTATTATGCCGGCCTAATCTGGCACATGCGAAAGCTTTGCTTGTGCATCGCTAAGTAAGATGTTTAACAAAATGATCATTAAGGAGCAGTGTGACACGACAAGTTCCTATAAAAGGTATCCAAGTAAACGTTTTCCCGTTAACTATGACACACTGTGCGGAGTTTAGAATTTAAGAGCACTTCCAGACAGAATCCTTTGTTCGATCGATCAGCCTCCTGTTATTTATTGGCATAAAGACTCAGAACAAGGTGAATACTAAAGTGATGTTACTATCCATACTAATATTATAAATGCGAGAGTGTGTCTGACTGTCTTTATGTCTGCTACGCTTTCACGGTCCACCTGTTCAACAGTATTTAATGAAATTTGGTACAGGGATAGGTTGTATTCCGGGGAAGGAAATAGGCTAGACGAAGTCGCGGGCATCGTCTAGTAAATTATATCAACTGAACTTATAACCGAAAGTAGAGTTTTAAGAGCTGCCCAATTTCTATCGTTTTTATGTCTACCAACTTATCATATCAATGTATATAGCTAATTCAGTTTAACTCAATCTCTGAACTACTAACTAAAATTGACAGGTCTAAATCCCGTGCTGTCCTTTTTCGCATGCCCGGGAGCATAGTCAAAGTATTACCACCAAAGTATAACCAGTGCGCACTCCACAGAAATGCCGATTGATTTATCGGTGACCTTAAGTTCGATAAAGGCTTGGATAGGAAAAGGTTCGATAAAGCATATATTGTCTAGTTATGACACGATCGTGTACCGTATATTAGGATCATCTACCACATTTTCAAACTGCCTACTTAGCTATCCAAACATTTTCAGTCAGCTTTCAGGCAGCATCAGCGCAGTGTATGTATGATTATAGTAACTAGCTAGTTTTATCTAGGTATTGAACGCCAATATTGGTTAAAGTCTTGTGTGAGGTAGATCTAACACTGTATTAAAAGTCTAGTCTGAGATACCTAGATCTAACGTAGAAGCTATGTAGCTAACAAACTCGTGTCAACAGCGCAATTTATAATATTTGCCTGTAATGACAGACGACAGTCTTCGAATTTATGAAGCAATTACTCCTATAGTACCTTATGAAGACTGGTAGCGCGGTTGCAATATGCGCTCGGTAATTCAAATGAGTGAAATAATCAGTGCAATCGTTATTTATGTAGTGTACTTTTACACTTTAACTGTCTCACTGCGTTTTGCGCTCTATTTATTATGATAATGGACCAGAAAAATAAAATTTTATAGAAAGTTGTTTCTTTAATTGCCAGGTGTTACAAAATTAACAAGTGCTAATTTTAGAAAAGCTTCGAAATTCAAAATTGAATGAATTAGTTGTGAAGAATAAGAACTATAGTACCTACGCAACCGAGTTGAATGCAGTTGGGGCCTGAGGTGACGGGCGGGAGCATCTCCCTCCCCCGCCCGCCCTCACTCCCGCGGATTGTCAAGTGCTGTCTTTGATATCTATCGTACGGCGTGATTTATATGTTACAGTTGTTAAAACCGTTTATATTCACATTAACGCTGTGATGTCAATATTAATGTATCAAATCCGTCACTTGCTCTGGGTTAAATACTACCTAGGTTATGTAAGTTGACATTTCCTAGATAATACGGAGTAAACGGATACGGATAATACGGAGTACGGGAATTTTTGTCTAAACGGCCAAGCATTCGTTAGAGTTGAGTAAATAGGTTGAGTTGATGGTGGTGGTGGTGATGGTGGATTGTCCCAAAACCGAATCAGCATACTCAATGTAGTCATGTTTGTCCTACCTCTAGAGTATTTTTGTAAAGTGTGAGCCCAGAAGCTCGCGAAGGAGGTCCTGAATGAAGCGAGATGAAACTGAATGAAGAGGCAACAAAGCGAGTCTTCTGGGCTAGCCCATCCTTTTTACTTCTACATTTTTATGAACACCCAACATTCGACGTTTGATCATAATATAATCAATTAATAAGGTGATCATTCTTGATGAAAAATTATGACCATTCAATGATATACTTGATCGTTAATGTTTAGTATTCCTAGATCTTAAATCATCTCATTGACGAATTTCGAGGAACGTATCGAAACCGTTTATGGCGACATTTCCTAGGAAACGCTGACACATACATACTCTTTGATCGAACGCTTATTGCTTGTTTGTCGATTAATTTTAATAATTAAGTTGCTTTCCCTGATTTAAAAAAAAAATACTGATTTAAGAGGCTCAGTAACAAGAGAACGTGTTTTTATTCATCGCCAATCTTTTTTCACCTTCGAAATGGCGAAAAAACCTTTGGATATGTGTACTGAAGAAAGGCAAAATAACTTTTGACCTTGCCTTTAATGGCAGACCGAGTCGATATACCGGAGTATCAAAAAGAACATTAACTGTAATACAAAAAGAAGCTAAAAAAGCTTACGAAGAACGAAGAGGTCCTTGCCTCTTCATTCTTCTTAAAAAAGATGATTTTAATCGTAGTGTAATTCACAGAACTATAGAAGACTTTTATCAGACTAAAACAATCGTCCCTACTTGTCCCAATGATTTTATTTTCTTTATTTAAGAAATGAAGTAAATTTTGGACTTTATTATTGTGTTTCAATCAATATTTTAAATGTTTTTAAAATAATACAATCACTGCCTGTTTTTGTAATTTATCGATATGTCACCGTAAGATTGTAAAAACAGTTATATTATAATCTAACTCGCGAAATTGCAAACTGTCGAAAGATTACAATTTAACGCATTATTTTTCGGTAGATTGTAATATGCTAGGTATATTAACCCGATAAAACCTAAGTGCCCTACCTGTTTATTTATGTCGCACCCTAACCTAACCTACAAGAAACAGACAAGAAAACGTAAATATAATGAATATTTCAAAAATTGACACTCAGAACTTTGAGCTTTTCACAATCTTTCGACAGTTTACAATTTCGCGAGTTAGATTATAATCTAACGGTTTTTATAATCTTACGGTGACAGATATAAGTGTCATTAATAAGGTCACAGCACTAGCTCATTCCTAAGCTCTGCATTCAACTTAGGTGCGAACAATAGCTTTAAATACGACAGTTAAATAAGTTATGGGTTGTCTATAGTAAGAGAAGTCAAACATGGTTGTCGAATCTTGAAATAGCCTTCTTTGTAAATGTTTATTCATCATCTTTTCAAATGGGCATCATGTGCGTAATCATGAATGCCTCAAATAGAATTAACGCCTGCCTTACAAATGCGCACCATTAATATTCATAGCTGACTTGGGTCAGAGGCCCGATTGTCTAAGCCAATCGTAATCATTTGACAGCTCAAAACGTATAACTCGAGCTATTTGAGGAGTTTATACATGCTTTTTGACGCGCAGGCATCTATGAACTCCTTAAACAGGTCGAAGTATACGTTTGACAAACGATTACGATTTCCTTACACAATCGGGGGGGCAGATGTATCTATTGACACCAGACTCTCGGGTCAAGAATCAGTGGAGATTGACGATAAAATGGGGCATTTAGCGCAGTTACTGATATATGATTAACGGTGTTAGTTACATCGATACTTGTTCGCTGTACTACACCTTATAACGTTTTATTACGTTTACTGCTTTTGGTGTTTTATCGTATGCCATGTTAGCATTGTGCGGCATAGTTTCATAGGCAAGCGCTTGACAAATAAGTTAGATGATTTATAATCTAAATCGCTGTTTTACTTAAGCTTCGTGCCTGTTTTCGTACGATATCAAATTTACGATTTCTTTATCAGCGTACATACTGTTTTTACTGAGTTATATGTATTGGCACGCAAGATACCCATGCAGCATCATGAATAATAGTTTAAAACTAAAAGGTTTTTCTTTTATCACATCGAATGCCTTCTATGATCTATCCCTAGACATTAGTGAATTACTTGAGCCGGTAAAACTGCTCTTTTTCTTACTAATTAGATAGCAGTCTGCAATGCTAATTGTACACAGTAAGATTTCCCGAGAAAGTTGTTTGCAATTACGTGTCTGATGTTAGAATCGTACTACCCGTATCATATGAAAATGTAGATATGCGTTATGTCATTCAATTATTCACATAATAATATATACATCTGGACTCAATATCAGTAACACCAGAGAGACCGAGTGAGATGTAGGGCAACGTAAGGATATCTATATGACCTTGACTTGATATACGGCCTATGAATCGACCGTATGTTGTTCTGTTTGATTTGTCTCATTGAAGAATATGGCTGCTCGTTGAGGGGGTGTCAATATTAATAAAACTTGGATTTTTGGATGTAATTACAAACCGATATTTTTTTTTGATATTTTATCAGATACAGACTACATGCAAGTTAATATTCTGATTTCTGTCGTACAGAATACTCAGTATTATGAAATCTTGTCATTGTTGTTAATTATATTGTAGCTTAGTTTGAATTTAATTGTGTGTTGTCTGATAGATAACTAATCGTACGTTTAATTTTGAAAATAAGCAATATAAGTTATGAGTTTGGTAATAATTTTGTACTTAGTTCTTTTCGTTATTTTCAATTTGAATAGGTAAGGTTAAGAATTCTCAGTGTTATAGTTATTAAAATTATAGTCTAGCTCATATTATTATTATGACTGTACAGTGTGCATTAGGTATAACAGATAACTAATTCCGTTCGTGGTTTATCGCGATTCCTCATTGGTCAGCGGTCAGAGATAGTACGTTTTATTTTGCACTGACTAACTATATCCCTATTTTAGTGCAACTATACATTATATTATCATTACTACCACACTTCATATTTAAGTACATTACTTACTGATTAAGTTCACTGGCATTTAATATTGTTATAACATTTAACATTATGACATTTTGCTTTATTTCAAGGATATTAATAATTTTGTCTCAAGATTATTATAAATGCATTTTTTCCTTTGTGATTAGGCAACTCAGCTAAAATACCTGCTAGTTAGCAGATGCTTGCTAGTTTCGACTTAGTTCGCAAATTGAGGTTTTAATAATCCCGTTTGAACTCAAGTAACTGATTCATATAATTGGTTATTATCTCTACCCTATTGGTCCGCTGAGTGTCAGCTGTCTTATTGATCAAAATGTGTCGTTATCTGCTTAGCGGCTTGGGAAGTTAGGAATAATATTCACCACCACCACTACAGCCTATTACCGTCCCACTACTGGGTACAGGCCTCCACTCTCATATGAGAGAGGGGAATTAGTGCTTAGACCCACCACGCTGCTCCAATGCGGGTTCGCGGGCTTTAACGACTATTATCATGTCAGTGATAATAACTGGGACCGACGGCTTAACGTGCTCTCCGAGGCGCGGGGGTGAAACACCGCCAACTTCCAACTCCGGGATGGCACTGAGAATTTCTTAATTGAAAAACCCAATACCTAACAATTATTTTAATCCCAAACCGGGAATCGAACCCAGGACCTCGTGATCCGCAGTCGACTATGCTAACCGCTAGACCAACGAGGCAGTCAGGAAAAATATAATAAGTAACAATTTGAAATATTTTTGCTAGTTGCACATCACATTTCTGCTATATTGTAAGGTAAGGCATTGTAACGTCTTTAAGACCAGTACAGTCAATATTGATAGATTGTGTTTTTACAATATAATTAGGATAACTATACGGAATTTTATTACTCATAAGCACCTACCTAGTACCTACTCCGGTTGCCTTACGTTGCGTTTTGATAAAGCATACACAGTATGACATGGACGTAAACAGGTGTTACTTACCAATTTCCATCAACTTTAAAAAAGATATGATCAAAATCGTTATGATGATTTAAATACCTATTGCCTACAATACTCTAAAAAAAAAATTTGTACTTTTTAATATCGGTGGACTAAAATACTATTGTAGGTAGTAAGGAGTGATTTAATTTTTAGAGTTTAAAGTAAGTAAAAGAATACTAATACAAACACTACAAGAAATTAGATACAAACAACTTGTGTCACAACTCACAAGGCATACAAACAATTCAGTGAATTATTTCTTAATTGAATTAATTAGCCTCGCAATTGACCTTTTTGTTGGCATTCTGCAGGAGAAAAGTGTACTCAATTAATATGTCAAATATGTAGGTCACAGCACGTTTCGATCGACTGCAGAGTGCACAGCCGTTTGTTATTCCAGTTTCTCAAGATACTAAAATATAATATATGCATCTAAACATAGCAACTGATGCACAGAATAAATCAGTAGCTGAGAGGTATGGCCTTATGTTAATAATTAATATGTTTTGATAAATATGTATGAGAGATAAGTTGAGTGTTGTGTGGTGTAATTTATTAAGATTACCATAACTATTGTGAACTATTAAACTTCATCATATACCTGTTATTATTAATCACCATAAAAAAACCTTGATTATATGTAAACAAAAGATCAAACGAACTGTTCTACGATGTTTAAATGTTTCCTAACAACATTTTTTCTTTAAAAATTAAAACGGGATGATATTTCACTCGTGTTGTCTTAGTAGAGTTTAATTTAGTGACGATAAGATTGGAATGGTACTCTTCGTAGCCGACCACTACTTTTTTGAGGTCGGCTAAGAAGTTTCATTTCAATGCGTTGCGTATGTTAAAAAGTATTACTTAAATATCTGATAATTAAGTAAGAACTACTTTTGTATAACACTATCTGATGCCCGCGACTTCGTCTGCGTGGATTCAGGTTTTTTGGTTCCCGCGGGATCTCTTAAATTTTCCGGTATAAAAAGTACCCTATGTGTTATTCCAGACTATAATTTATCTCTGTGCCAAATTTCATCCAGATCCGAGCCGTTCTGGCGTCTAACATCCATATATCCATACGTACAAACTTTCGCGTTTATAATATTGAGTAAGGAAGTTAATAAAACTGCCTTAAATCCTAATACCCACTTAGTTTAAAGTTTGATATGAATGGTATCAGTTAATGCATTCCCTAATTTATATCTTTGATATCATAATGGCGTTCTGATGATATCACTACGGAACGTGCACGTATTGTGGTCGTGAATTGGTCCATCAATACAATTTGATCATGTTTGCTTTAACTAAGTATTTGACCCAAGATTTGACCTCAAAATTAATGCTATGCTAAAATTCATGATTGATATTTGCTTTCACGGAAATAGTTTTAAGGTTTGATAACTTAACTATCTAGTTAGAAATGTAGTAAGTAGTAACTATCGCATTTTCCAAGGTTACCACGAAATTAAGTACACATTTTTTTCAAATTCCGCTCCGCTTCGTAAATATGTGAGGTTTGTATTAACACTGGTACTGGTACTTTCAATTTCTAATCCACAATCCTTGGGTGTGTTGGAACGTGTCTACATGGTGCCCGCTGCCCACGCAACGATATCGGCCGCAGTCAAAACATATTAGGTCGGATAGACAATGCGACACTGACCACAGACATGCAAGATGGCTTCCCATAGAGCAACCATTAAATAAACGAGACAATAAATTACCACGAAAGTACAGATAAATTTTTAAAACCTTTGGCTGTTGAGAAATGGAGTCAACTTTAAACAGTTTGTACATTTACGTTTGAATCGACCGCTGCAGTGATGCGTCCAAGTTTTTTTCAATGTTTCAAGCAGTAGTTTTGATTATAAACTTTCAAGTTTATAATTAAATGAAAAATAACGGTATTTTAAGCAGGTGTTAAGTACACCTACTTCAAATTAAGGATTACAGATATTAAATAAATAAATACTTTGTTACTTGAAAAAAAGTTGAAAATCGGGAGAAGGTTCTCAATTCGGCGCGTATTTTTTTTTTAATGTATGTCGGTCCATACATCCATGGATTCTAAACCGATTAGAAAAAAATTTTTTCAGTGGTTGAAAGCTCGCGAGGTGGTCCCATAAAAAAAAATTGACTACAAATCCTCAATCCTGTTGCTGTAGGTGTACCGTACTATATGAAATCCTCAAAACTAGGGAGTTAGGAAATTTTGATGGTGAATTCATATTGTAGGTATCAAGTCACGTGTATACGATTCAAATCTGAGTCCCAATTCCTCATGCTGCTAGGAAATTTTGATGGTGAATTCATATAGTAGGTATCAAGTCACGTGTATACGATTCAAATCTGAGTCCCAATTCCTCATGCTGCTGGGTACAGAATTCCTTAAAAATAGCAATTTAGGATTTTTGTATGGTGAGTTCATATTCTAGGTGTCAACGACTTCATACTTAAACCCAAGTCCCAGCTCCTCAACTCTGATGCTGCAGGGTACTGCACTCCTAAGCCGTGGGGATTTAGAGTATACTAAAAAGTTAAAGATAAAAATTCTTTCCAAAAAACTGACTTCCAAAGCCACTTTACGTTTTAACTTTAACTTTACGTTTGGATGTCGGTTTTTTGGAAATAATTATTTTTCAAGGAACAAAATCTACACTGTTAAATAATATATAAATAATGTATTATATTGCTATTTGCTATTACTAGTTTTTAATAGAAAGGGCGGTGATAGGAGAGGCTTTCTCTTTCTGGGAGTCGGGGGGGGTTCGATTCCCGAGCACGCACCTCTTAACTTAACGAGGCCAGAAAAACCAGTAAAAAAATAAATTAATGCTCATTTATTTAAGCAGATCTTGTGACTGCTCCATATTCTTATCTTAATGATCTGAGTGGTATAATGTTACAACACAATACGGTAAATAAGTAGATAATCGAAATGCTTTCGATACGTCAAAACTGAAATAATACGCGGTAAGTATATGTAAAGTAGGTTGTTACCAGCAACTATGTGGTCAGATCGATTTCAAGGATTCGTGGTTTTAACGTGCACCAGATTTTTGGGGACAGAATATCGAGTTTTGTTTACCGAATGTCCTATTCAAAATATTCTTTACTGGCTAATGCCCGCGACTTCGTCTGCGTGGATCGAGGTTTTTTGGTTCCCGCGGGAACTCCTTCATTTACCGGGATAAAAAGTAGCCTATGTGCTATTCCAGACTATAATCTATCTATCTCAAATTTCAGCCAGATCCGTCCAGCCGTTGGGGCGTGACTGAGTAACAAACATCCATACATTCATACATCCATACATACATACATCCACACATCCACACATCCATACATCCCTACATCCATCCAAACTTTCGCATTTATAATATATTAGTAAGATTTAAAATGACTTAAGCAATTAGTCATTTTAAATCTTATTTCTATTCTTATTCTAACTCTTTCTAATCATTATCGACGGCATATTTTCACCTTATTATAAAGAAACTTAACAAAAGGTCAAAACCTATAGGACTAGGTAATTTAGTTAAAGAATTGAATACTTTAAAAACCTATCGATAACGCGACGTGTTGAGTACTGGATCTAACGAATAAGTACACGTATAATTTGGAATATTTCCTTCTTTTTTTGGATTCAGTTCAAATCATATAAAGGACATTGTTCTGTCTCCATACAAAGTTCGCCTAAGAACCAACCATCATAAAACATTGATTACTGGGTTCAAATTAATACCTTTTTATACTTGAGAGCAGATTAAAACTACGGACACTTGCAAGAAGATTACTTATTACCAAAAATATTTTAAATTTTGAGTTTATTTCAGCATTCACGATCAATCTACTTGAACAAATTAATATCATCTCTATCCATTTGTAATAGAGCTGTAAACAGTATGTAGATAAGACAAGATTCGCCGTAGTTCATCAAAAACATTACAGATGGCGTTATTAATAATGCAGGTATCGTCATAGTTCATCGAGAACTTCACAGATGGCGTTAAAAATATTAAATTATTGTACTTTCAATAGATGGCGTTGCGAGATTCCGAATACTAGCGCACTTAGCACTTTAAGCAGCCTTTATTTTGTTTCTTACGATACAGGTCTAGCGCTCAAGCGGTGGTATTGTATATTATTTAAAACTTAAGTTATTGATCTGTGGTTAATAATCCAGAGACGGAAACGTATAGTAATCAGTTTAATACCCATTTACTTATTTTTTAATTAATTTGAAGTGTCCGTTAAATTCTGATATTTGGAATAAAGACTATAAATTAAGCTTAGAATTACTGTATATTTCAAACGAGTGTTGATTCTTAGGCGAATTTGGTCAATGTCCTTTATATTATTTCGTTATCTCGAACACGAGTCGAAAGCAAATATAATTGATTAATGTTTATAATTTATAAACAGCTATTCCCATACAAAATTGAACTTTGAAATGTTTATTTGTTGTAATTCGATTAAATGGCTGACGGGCTGTTTACCGCAATACGCCGAGCAAGCGGCTAACAACACCCGCTTTGTTCTCTGAAATTAGCAGAAGCAATTTGTTCAAAACTCTTGCACAATTCGCTGTTTCACGGAACTCGGCATCGTTCCCACTGCTTTGTCAGTAACATTTTTGTTTTTCGCAATATTAACTTTGGCGACCTCCCTGTCCGCGACGCAGTGTTGTCTTAACGTGCGGAGGCTCCGGGTTCGATTCCCTGCAGGGTTCTTTTGGGAATTTATAATTTCTGAATTTACCCAGGTCTGGCTTGGTGGGAGGCTTCGGCCGTGGCTAGTTACCACCCGACCGGGAAAGACATGCCGCCAAGCGATTTAGAGTTTCGATACGATGCCGTGTAGAAGCCGATTAGGGTATAACTGCCATGCTCTTAACAGGTTAGCCCGCTACCATCTTAGACTGCATCATCACTTACGATCAGGTGAAAACGCAGTCCAGGGCTAACTTGTAGTAGATTAATTAACAAATTAAAAAATACGACTGCCCTGCCATATTATTTTTGGAGTTTACCTCCATAAGAAGCGATTTGCATATGTAGCCTTTGGAATCTTATTCACTTTTTTATTAAATGTTTTTTTGTGAATCACTAAATATTGAATTATAGTGTTATATATTTTTGAAATCTACTCATCATTTTCTAGATGATGATTCTATAGTTAATCTTATTTTCGATTATTTTTTTCAATTTTGGTCTTTAATGCGGGACCATGGTCAAACCATCAATTTTTTTAAAAATTTTACTAGCCTATGTCACCCGGAATAAGCTCGGGATTCTAACGATACCTCATTTATCAAAATCGGTTCGGGCGTATAGAAGTTATGGTGGAATATACAAACTCACATACATACATACATACATACATACATACATACATACATACATACATACATACATACATACATACATACATACATACATACATACATACATACATACATACATACATACATACATACATACATACATGAACCCTGAAAACAATATACTCCTTTTTCCAGGCAGTCGTATAAAAAATACTAGGTTTCATGTTTATTGTTAACGACATATGTGGCGGGTTGTGAATACTGGCTTACTACAAAATTCTTGTAATCGTCTTAGTTTAAATAAATGGAACACTCGCTAGCACTAAAACTAAAACAAAGAATGTATTAATTGTACGTTATTTGTTTTAGTATTTTTAAATATTTTCGCGGTTAGTTACACAAGAAACGTGCATTATTTACTTTCTACATTATTGTACCTCTATAGTCTATATTTTAACTTCCTTATATGAGTAACTAAATGTCGCCCGCGACTTCGTCCGCGTGAATTAAGTTTTTTCATTCCTGCGGGAACTTTCATTTTACGGGATAAAAAGTAGCTTACCCTTCCCCAGGATACAACCTATCCCTGTACCAAATTTCATCGAAATCGTTTGAACATGTAAGCCGTAAAAGTGTAGCAGACAGACAGACAGACACACATTCGCATTTATAATATTAGTATGGAAGTATGGATTGAAGAGGTGCTCAACTATAGATTTTAGAATACTTCGCTTTTGCAAGAATCTTACTTAATCTTACTTGGAATTCTGTGTGAGGCATTTATAAATACGTAGGTATCGTTAAATTAAACAGAGTAGGTACCTACTTTTAATAATTTCTGCATCATTGCGTTTACTTTTTACTCGATCGATACCAGTTTTTGGACTTATTTTGTATTCAGTAGCCACTCTTCGCTGTGCCCATGGCCCGTTTAAAGGCGCCTCATTACTTTTTATCGATATGAGGTTTCGAATTTTTTTCGCCCCCTTAAAAATTTTAAGAATTGTCGGAACGGAAATAACTTCATTTTTGATGACCGGTGAGAATCAGGTTAAGTAGTAACTTGAAAGGAACAAACTCTTGCAAAACATTGATGCAATCAATGCGACAATCTCCATTGACACATCTCCCCTTATGGCTAAAGCCGAAGTAACTAATATTTTAATTCATTGATGTATAATTTTAGTACCTTTTTAATCTATAAACTGTGCGAATTCTATGATCTCAATCTGAAGCCAAAATTCCGTGTCGATAGATATGGGGAGAACATAATCGAACCTAGCAGAAGTAGGCAAACCATTAACTTTTTAGTACGTGCGAGTACAAGTAAAACCAGACGTTTAACAGATCGTCCTTGTATCTAAATTGGAAATGAATCGCAAAGATCTCCATAAAACCTGACAACTTACTTGTGTGTTATAAAGTTGCTTGAATTGAAGTCGTTAAAATCGTCTACGTGGACTCGCTTTGATGTGGGCATTTTATGTGGCTGTAAAATAGCATAACGTTTTTATTAAGAGTTGGCTTTGCTTTGTTGAAGTGTAATATGGGGCCGGTGCAGTGCTAACTGCTAATTCATATCTACTTTCAACAAGTTTTATATTTTTTCTATCTTACTTTCAGAAAATTATGAGTAGGTAACTACTAACTAGGTTCTACATGTACGTCAAGTATCTAGAACATCTTCAATCGACATTATTATACTTACTAAATTCCCGCGACTTCGTCTGCGTGAATTTAGAGTTTTTTGATAAAGGCCTTTGTCCGAATCTTCATGCTCTATCCCGTAAAAATCCTCCGTACCAAATCCATACTCGTATCATAAATGCGAAAGTGCTACACTTTCACGCCCCATCTGTTCAACAGATTTTGAAGAAATTTGGTACCGGGATAGGTTGTATCCAGGGAAAAACACATGTGAAAAACACAGGGGGACAAAGGCAAAAAATATCTTAATCCACACAGATGAAGTCGCGGGAATCATCTAGTTTCGTAGTGAAACAGATTAACCAAAAAGGTAGCAGACACACTTCTGTATTAATTATACAAACAAAATTATAATTTACTTAAATGTAGTGATAAATCACGATCATAATTAATTAAGTAATAACAATTCACCAAAAAGCTGCTGAATTATATAACTAGTAGGACTAGTACGAGTACATTCCTATCATTGGCAACAGATTTCTTCTCTGATCAAGTAGCTAGTACCACGTTGATAGTGCTATATTTGGTAGTACTCGATGCGTTTTGCCTATGATTGCCTCAAAAGCAGTTATTGCGAATGGAACGTAAATTGTTATGCGTATACGTGCTCCGGGAATAGTTTATTACCTAGAAGTTCGATGCCCTGGATGGACTGACGCTACTGTTTACAGTTGAGTAACGTAAATAATTCGACTCAGGTTACGGTATAGCCATTGCATTTCAAAAATCAACGTCCCGACTCCCGAGCATCTTTGGAACAAGTAAACTTCAATTATCTTTAGACTGTTCTCGACTATAGATTTATTATATACATATTTACTACCGTTCTCGCGGTGATATTTGAAAGAATTTATACTAACAAGTCATAATTTAAAAAAATTAAAAACACGACTGCCTTGCCAAAAACGAACTAAAAAGTTAAAAGTTTAAATTAATCTAGTTAAATTAGAATCTTATTCACATATTTGTGAACTATAGTGTGTTATATATTTTTGGAATCTACTCATTTTATATCAATTTTCTAGATGATGATTATATAGTTAATCTTATTTTCGAATTTTTTTTCAAATTTAATCTTTAATGCGGGACCATGGTCACCCTATATTTTTTTTTTTATTTTACTAGCCTATGTCACCCGGAATAAGTTAGGGATTATAACGATACCTCATCAAAATCGGTTCAGGCGTCTAGAAGTTATGGTGGAATATACAAACTCACACACATACATACATACATACATATTATACATACATACATACATACATACATGAACCCTGAAAACAATATACTACATTGTTCTTCTTACTTACCACAATCTACCCTTCCTCATCCAGCTATAGTTTCGTTTAGCAATGATTCGTCCGATGAATTATGATTTATGAGATCAAAATGCGAATCAAGCTAATTCTACTAAAGTCGAATTATTACGATCCAGTATCAGTACATGTTTAAAGGTTTTTTCTCGCAGTTTCATGACTTAATTTCGCGTAGGTACTATAATTTATGAGTAAAATTATTATTCATAGTGTGTTTTGGAGTAATTATTCAGATATATTCATACGCAATCTTGTTCAAGTCTGCCACCGCATGGGCACGTTCTAAAGTATAAAGTAGTAGTAGTTCTAAAGTATTTTTGCGTTATCTCCTATATTACCCTATAGGGTTGTGAGAGATAACGCAAAAATACTTTCTGAAATATGAAAGTCAAAGTGAGTCTGTTCCAAATTGTGATTATCCTGCCAATTAAATTGAGTTATGGACTCTCGTAAACGCACCAGAATATTTTTCAATCCCAACATAATAATAGGTTATGTACATATTATTTTCAAAAAGGTACACGAAGGAATACAGACAAACGCCGGAACGCCGGTATTCCAAATAGCCCTTTGACATATTTGCTTAGCGATTGCTTGTTCTTTATAACGTGCCCGAAGGTCCATTTTACCTTAACTTTTAATTTCGGACGCTCCAATTCTACCAAGTTTGAGGACTACCGCGATACTGTACAAACCGTACGGCGTTCTCTTGGGCGTTGAGAGCAAGATAATCTAACTGCTACTATTTCAGTTTTAAAGATAGTCCATTGAAGTCTCGCTTTACATTGAGATTTTGTCAAAGTTTGTGATGGTTTAGCTATCAACCCTATGAAGCAGTTTGTAATTGGTTTGCAATGGGGCCAAAGGAAATGCATTCAACTGGTTCCAATTGAGAGTTATTTCACTTATCCTGCCTTTCAATGATGCCAAAACGATACTGGGTTAATTTTACAATCATACATTCCGATTCATTAGGATTAAGCTGATATTGTCATGTTTGACACATCTTTATCAGTTGAGAAAGACAGTCTTTTTATCTTCCATCCTACTATTAAATTGTATGCCAACAACGGATTTAACCTGGCTGATGTTCTATTCAATTCTTACTGTTTTGTGTTTTTTTAAACTTCACCTCCATGATGTAGTGTTAGATAAGATTTTGGGAACTTGATTATAAGTTTTAGTGTATTTTACATGTTCCATCAAAAATGATTCTTTGGCTCTTAAAATTAGTTTCGTATTCATATAAAAAGAGAAACTGACTCAGATCTTAGCATAAGTAGGTAGGTGTTTAATTCAAACGGCTAGATTTAAAAATCCCACTAAGAATGGATTTTCAGATATTCTACTTTTTTTTATCCACTAGTTAGTTAGCTTAGTTAGCCCTTGACTGCGATCTACTCGAGCAAAACCGGTGCCGATCAGCTAGTTTATAGATTTGGAAAGATTTTTTCACTCTCTTTCCTATTTACGTAATTGCCATAGCCATATCCAAGTCTAAGCAGAATTCCTTTGGAGTAAATTCCCATTATACTAAAGGTGTGAAATCTAGTAGGAAAATTTTACCCATCTACGGCTGTAAAGGTCTTAAAAAAGTCACAGAAACTGTCACCTCCGTAAATGGGGAGAAATGGAAGTTCACACAGTGACCGATGGCACGTGACCTTTACACCACATGTGGTTATGGCGTGAGTAGTGGCTACGAGCACGACATATGGGAATTTTAACGTAAGGAGAAAGTGAAAAGTGTTAATAAAGGCACAGTAACATTCTTCGCCATCTTTCATATAGATACAATAGAAATGAGTTTCGGATAATTTATTTAAGTAAGATCTATTATTATGCCAATTTATTTTTTTCTCTTAATCATGCTATTATTAGGAGAATTAGATATTGTATTTGTAGACAGTGACCAGGTACTCTCGGCATTTTGGTATTACACCAAGCCAAAAAGCAAAAAAAGATGAAGAATGAGAATTAAAAGATTTAGCGTTCTGATACCTTTTCGCGTGGCTCCCCATCCTCCAGATGGTCCTCATTATCTATATGTACAGAGGCTCGTAGCTTCTTTCCAAAAATGTTTAGTTTAGTATGTTCTTCCAATGTAAATCTATATTTGGTGACGCACGCTTCTTCTGACGGCTTGCAGGTCTTTTCTAGCGAGTTATCCATTAACTTAAAATACGCAAATAAATGAAAGTGTGCGTTTTGTGTGTATTACAATAACATAATATGACACTGTTAGGAAGTTGTGCTCCACATGAATCTACAGGATAAAGTTTCTGTGGGGAAAACGCTGCGGTCGGAAGTGAATTTCATACTTATTCCGTTGCAGCCTGCCATTGCAGTTTCGCATTACTTATTGGTTAGATATCGTTGTACGTTATGTATATTGGTTTTATAGTTTTAATACTTTTGCTTTCAGGTAAAATGAACGCTGTACGATATAGAAGAGATGTCTGAAAATAGATAGTCACTTAGCTATTCAACTCTCATACCTACTGCGCCACCTTACCGCTAAATAGATACGCAGATAGGTAGCACTGCGCAGGAAGAAAGTATTGTTTGAAAGTATATATTAAGTAATGAGGAAACGCTGGACTTATATTAATTTCTTAGTTATTTAATTTTTTTTTTTTATACACGTACTTAATTAACTTATCGCTTCAACATGAATACATTTTATTAATAATAATAATATAAATATTTTACCGTTACCATCTTAGACTGCATCATCACTTACCATCAGGTGAGATCGCAGTCAAGGGCTAACTTGTAGGGGTTAAAAAAAATTGTAATTAAAAAATATATAAACTCGCCGGCATATTTAGCGGAACATAAAGAGGTCCATAATTAAAAAAATATGGTTTTATTTTAAAATCTACTTACTACACTTCTTTTGTTATTTAAAGTTTCATTTTTTTTACTTAAAATGAGATCACATTAAGAACAGATTTTGCGAGTAAAGGCTATTTGTGAAACATGGTACATTTTTGAACTTTTCATGTAACTGGGAAAAGAGAAATTTAATATTAAAATAACAATTAATTAAATTAGAAAAATGGTGATTAATATTGCGTATTTCCTCCACGTGCTCTTATTAAAGTTTCTACCCGCTTAGGCATACTAAGAATGATGTTATCGATGGTCTCCTGGGATAGTCTCCGCCATTCCTCAACTACGGCGATTCGCAGTTCTCCCAGGTTGGCAGGAGCTGGAATTCTGGACTTAACTTTTCATTTCAGCAAGTCCCAAACGTGCTCTATTGGGTTCATATCCGGTGATCTCGCCGGCCACTCCATAACAGTGATATTCATATCATTAAGATAAGCTTGAGTTACCCGAGCGGTATGCGGCCGAGCATAAAAACAAAATCTTCACCGATATATGGGGCAAACGGTACGACATTTTCTCTGATATAGCGGTCTGCAGTCAGACTCCCTCTGTCAATCACTACCAAGTCTGTGCGAACTCCCTGCAAACAAATGCCCGCCCAAACCATTATTGATCCACCACCGTATGCAACTGTAGTTTCAAAATTTGTCTGAATGTATCGTTCTCCTTTGCGTCTGTATATTCTTTGCCTGCCGTCAGTTTGATTTAAGAGAATTCTGCACTCATCACTAAACAATACCTTACTCCATTGGTCCGCGTTCCAAAGTCGATGTTCCTGAGCAAAAGTTAACCTGTTTCTACGATGATTTACCTCGAGCCTTGGAGCCTTGGCGGGCACAAATGAACCCAAACCAGCTTCTTCGAGCCTTCTTCGTACCGTACGCTCACTTACGGTTACACCCCGCACTGCTTCTAACTCATGTCGGGCTTGGACGGCCGTCAAACGGGGGTCCTACGTACACGAAGCCGAATGAAACGATCATGCCTACTCGAAGTGCGTCTTTTTCTGCCTTGTCCTGCTCTTCCCACATAAGTACCGGTCTCCCTGAACCGTTGGATACTGCGATGGATCGTTGAAACTGGTCGACGAAGATCTCTGGATCTCTGTAGGTATGACCATTTCTTCGCATTTCGAGTGCCCTGGCAATCTCCGTTGGGGCTAAGTCAGGCATAATTCAGTCATCAACTCCAGAAAGATACGCGATTTAAAAAAACTAACAAAAAACAGTATTTCAATGAAATTTTAAATCAAACTCGGAAGGAAGAAATACTCGAAGTTCGCTCCAGATAAGGTGTATTTGAATAAAATTAAAACAATTGCATAAAATGTGATGTTCAGTTGTTTTGTCAATTTGAAAATATTTCTTTTTAAATTAAATGACGTATAAACCAGCCAGCAACCCTATATGATACTGATATCAAACCTTTTTTTTTATGTTCCGCTAAATATGCCGGCGAGTTTAGTTATGCGAAAAAACATGCAATTGCGCCCATCGATAATTGCGACGCGTCTTGCGGTCAACTTCAGACGCGACTAAATGTGGAGCGCCAGCTACATGGACATAGCTGGCGCCTCACATTTAGTCTTCTGTCTGTCGTACGCGTGTCTGACTCTGGCCAAAACAGATACGGCATACCGCATACCTACCTGGCAATTATAATATTATCTACTTAGCTTTGTTTAAAAAGGATTTTTGACTCTATGATTAGTCATTCCAGAGTATTATGTTCCGCTAAATATGCCGGCGAGTTTATATTCGCTCGCTCTCTTCTTTAGTTCCCTTCACTGAACCGGTAGGAGAGTGACATATTATAAGTAAGTTTCATTACTTAACTAAATTTTTAGTTAAATCCTACTCTATCGTTCTGTTTATTTATTACTTCATCTATTCAAATGTATTCAAGTACTGTGGGTATGTACTTACTGTTCTTAAAGAATTTCTATTATACAGAGGCACGGTCCGACCTTGCAATCACTATAATTGTCTATTTCGTATTATGAAACCCTATTTTAAATAGTTAATAACGTAAACGTGTTCTATGTACCTACGCAATTATATGCCTACCTTGGTAATAAACGACTTCCCTTTAGGTTTGTAGGTACAAATAACTCATCAAATTATAATCAAGGTTTCTCGGTCGAAATAAATAACCGTATCTATTACAAAACTATTTAGCACAAACGAAAAAACATTTGTTATAAGTAATCGATTTGCTTTTTTTTGTAAGGCAAAAATACTAAGACCCTTTCACATTCGATATTCGCACGCTAAACGATTGTGCCTGAAAAGTTAAATACATGGCATCTGTAAAAACATCAATAGCTAAGTTCCATGATCAAAACCAGGCTTGTTTCATTGTCATCATCATTTGACCCTGCAGACGATCACTGCAGCTTTTTTATTCCACTACCCAAGTTAGCCCTTGACTGCAATTTCACCTGATGGTAAATGATGATGCAGTCTAAGATGGTAGCGGGCTAACCTGTTAGAGGTAATGGCAGTTATATTAAACCCATAACTCTAGTCGGTGTCTATACGGCATCTTGGCGGTACGTCTTTGCCGGCAGGTTGGTAACTACCCACGGCCGAAGCCTTCCACCAGACCAGACCAGAATTAATTCAGAAATTATAAATTCCCAAATTGTCACTGCCAGGAATCTAACCCGGGACCTCCCACATTAAGACAACAGCGCTCAACGCTGCGCCAGGGAGGTCGTCAAGAACTGCTGAACATAGATCTCAAATCCGTCCAAATCTCTGATCCCAACGATCGCCAGGCGCCGTCACATCACATCCTCATCCAGCCTCTTTTCATTGCTTGGGCTATCTTGCTGGATGACGACCCACACAACGTTACAGGTGTCTTTCAAGCGGACGTCACAATAGAACTTGAACTATAACTAAAGATAGAACTTTCCGGCTCCAGCGCCCATCGCTTCTGCGACAAGTTACTTTTCATATACTGATGTTTTTGCTGTAATATCAATAAGTCTTGGACCTTGGTTCTCCGGCGGATCTTTTCAACTATTAGACTTTATTCCACTGTTAGGACAACTTGGCGGGGCAAAGTCGATGATCCCATCATTTTTTGTCTTTTCTTCAGAGAAACTCTTCACATTAATGGAATCGAAATTCCTTAGCCGTGGCCAAACTGGATTAGTAAAAAGAATAAAAATCGGTGACGGAGGCCACCTTCAGTATTTTATTTACCTACGTTTAAATAATAAAAGATTGCATGGAAACAATTTTAAACAAATAATAGCAATAAAGGTTATTATTTGTTTAAATTAAATTGCGGGGTTGCTTTGTTTGGGCTGATAAATATTATTATCAGGTTTGTATTTCTTTAACACAGCAATTCAGTAGAAATTGGTTCCTTTCCTACGTGTGAGAAAAATTATTACTAAATGAGAAGTAGGTCATCATCATAATAATTTCAACCAATTGCCGGCTCACTACTGAGCACGAGTCACCTTGGGTTTGGTCATAGCCCACCACGCTGGCCAAGTGCGGATTGGAAACTTCAAACATCTTGATGAATATTTGAATTATGAAGAACTCTCGGGCATAGGAGGATAAGAGAAGTAGGTATACCAGACTTAAACTGCGAGCGAGAGGCGTAATTTTACTTTCGATTGGTCTTGTTAACTGTTTTGGGTTTTCGGAGTATAATTGACTTTAAGCCTTCTTCTTTCCCTTACTTAACAAAGTGCCACAATGCTATCAGATTCTGCCGGTAATGTTTAGTTTTGTGAAAAGAACAACGCTTCTTTCAGAACCATTTTAAATAATCCATACTAATATTATAAATGCGAAAGTCCGTCTGTCTGTCTGTCTGCTACGCTTTCACGGCCCATCTGTTCAACTAATTTTGATGAAATTTGGTATCGGGATAGTTTGTATCCCGAGCCTTCTTGTAGCCTTCTTTTTATCCCGGAAAAGAAAAGAGCTCCCGCGGGAATCAAAAAACCTTCATCCACATGGACAAAGTCGCGGGCATCATCTAGTTACTTATATTTATGTAAGTACCTACAACAATAAGGGGCCTTAACCGATATCTGTATAAGTATTTTTAAATAGAATATCATATCAGTCTGTAAATACATTATCGCTTCTGAATTTTGCAATGACAATTTCGTAAACCAATGAAAACCCTGTGTAGTAAATATCATACCTGTTTTAATCGATAAGTTTCCGTAAATGAGATCTTATATTGTAGCAATCGGTGGTACGATCGACAATATTCCATTGTTCTCTTATCAGTGTTTAAATCGCTGACCTATCAGTACGTTCGATTCGGCCAAATATAACATCTACTATGAAATACGGTAAGTCTAAGGAAACGAAACTTATAATACAGTATTTGAACATTTGATTTTTTATTCACAGAAAATATTATTATTTACATACAGGTTGGTAGGTAGACAGACAGATAAAACCTTACCTGTGGATACCTCTGTTCGCTTTTTAAAATTAGTTTTAAGACAATATTTTGTACAAAAATAATAAAAATAAATAAATAAAAATTTAGAATAAGAATCTGTTTTGGCCTCCGCATTAAAGTTTCCTCTTATTAAACTTTTCACAAAATATTTATTGACATCGCCCAGTTATGAATATTTTTTAAACAAAAATAGATAACGCATACCACTATACAGCCCATTAACGTCCCACTGCTGGGCACAGGCCTCCACTCCCTTAGGAGAGAGGGAATTAGAGCTTAGACCCACCACGCTGCTCCAATGCGGGTTGGCGGGCTAGATAACGCATACAATGTATATAATTTTATTTACCTTACTTCGTTAATAAAACATATTCGAGAGGACCTTACAATTGGCTACATTCGTCTTCCCCAAAATGTATAGTGTTTATGTTGTGTGTTTATTTCTTTACCTACAAGCTCAATATAATCAAATCTTACATGAAAACTTTTCCAGTTCAGTGCATTTTAAAACTTGACCTTGATTTACTCTATCAGAGTTAAGATTTTAAGAACGAGACAGTATAAAATAATCCTGTGTAATTAAATTTTATTGGTGCTAATTTATTTCATATCGATTACTTAAAACGCGCTCGATCGTGACGCGAAACAAATAACGATAAAAATATTTAAGTAAATGCAGTTAATTTTTACTGGCCAAGAATTTATTATTCCGTACAATGTTATTCATATAATGCAAGTTTTCTTCTAGATATTAGGTACTGGAAAAAATAATGCCGACTATTTCGCTACAACGTGTAATTTTCCGGATATAAAGAATCAATGTCCGGCTACGAAAATGATTACATAGATAATGTTATAGTAGGTAGGTATATTATAGATTGTAAACGAATAATAATATGAAACCATCCTAAAATAATGATATACGACAAACCGGAAACCTTAACTTATGTACTTACTCAATTTAAAAATTAAGTAAGTACTTAAATTAAGTTAAGTTAACACCTCTAGAAATCTAAAAGCATCTCCGCATTTTCTTCTAGAAATCTAGAAGAAAATGCCATGTTACTACATACTAATAATTTAGTAAGAACCACATTGTTTTTTGAATTCGGTTGAAATAATAACTCTTTTAACGACGTCAAGAATGAACTAGCGTTGCAAACTATGCATATGTATCCAATAGTTAATATTTACCTCACCCTTATTATCGGTGACCCAGTAAGATAACCGCAAACAAATAACTTTTAGTGCACTTTATCATCCAACTCACTCACTCTATTGTTATACTTCGCGTGTTAGACAGGAATGGCTTGTGAGCAATGATAAGTGGTTTGTTATCAGTTGCAGTTAAAGTTAGGTAGTTACCTATAACTTGGTGTTTTTTTTAACTCTGACAGTTAAGTTGTCGAAATAGCACTGCTTTTAAACGGTATCTTGGTTTGTGAAGTATATGAAACTTTCGAATAACTGTACTGTAAGAATTACATTGGGTAAATGTAAGGTCTCTTCGGGTATGTTATCTGACGAACTCCGTGGCGCAGTATTGAGCACTGTTGTCTTAACGTGTGGAGGTCCCGGGTTCGATCCCCGGCAGGGTCAATTTGGGAATTTATAATTTCTGAATTTTTCCTGGTCTGGCCTGGTGGGAGGTTTTGGCCGTGGCTAGTAACCACCCTACCGGCAAAAACGTGCCGCCAAGTGATTTAGCGTTCCGGTACGACGCCGTGTATAGAAACCGAATAGGGGTATGGGTTCAATAAAACTGCAATGCCCCTAACAGGTTAGCCAGCTACCATCTTAGACTGCATCATCACTTAATAACTTGTAGTGGATTAAAAAAAAACTTTATAAAAAAATTGAAAAAAGAACCGCCCAAATCGGACTGTAGTAAGTTTAAAATTATTAAAAATATTTTTATTATAGGATGTGACTAAATATTTATGCTTTTCAATTTTTCCTTTATCTGTGCTATAAGACGTTGCTTCGTACCAAAATCTCAAGATTCGGAGTTCACGGGAAGTACCCTGTTGGTTTTGATTCCCTTGCGAGTGTCGAAAATTTGCAGCATAGCGGCTGTATCTTTCGATTGTGTTGGCTTAGAAGTTTGATTTTTTCACAGCTCCAAGGGACAATAGACCTGAGTATTTGATATGAATTTGAGCTTGATACCTCCATGCGTTCCTGAGAACAACGACAGACAGACAGACGGACAACAAAATGATCCTATAAGGGTTCCGTTTTTTTTCCTTTTGAGGTACGGAACCCTAAAAGTAATAATAATATATAGAACTACTTAAGTATAATATTAAAAAAATATAATGAGAGCGGTGATAATGGTTGTGTAGGAGCTCTGCCTCCTATTTCAGGGTGTCCGGACTCAGCCGGAGTTGGATCCCCGGACATGCTCCTCTTCCTTTTCGTAGTTGTACGTGTTTTAAGCAATTACTTAAGTAAATATTACTTGCTGTAACGAAGAAGGAAAATAATATCCTGAGGGACCCTACAGGATAGTGTTGAACAAGTAAGAACCTGTACACTCAACAATTTCGCAACGCGCGACAAAAATAATCAAGGATTTTTTTTTTACATATTTTTGAATATACTAATTTATTTCTAAAGTTAATTTTTTTTTCTCACATTTAACGTTAGCACTGCTCTGTTTCATTTGTCATTCTTGGTCATAATAATTGTTTTATGGGTTGTAATTATTGCCTGAAATTAAAGTTATTTATTTATTATTTACTAACAACATGAATCCATATCCATACTAATAGTATAAATGCGAAAGTGTGTCTGTCTGTCTGATAAAAATAATTGTCGCGACACCACACTGTTCAATGCGAAATAGAAAGACGAAACGAAAATAACTGGCTTGATTTCTATGAGAGAGAGAGAGAGAGAGAGACAGACAGAGAAACACGCGTACGCCACACGGTTTACAACTATAGCAAAAAGTGTCGTTACAACTTTTGGTCCTAATTTTTTCCGTCTAGCCCAACTCCGTTCCAAAAACTTAAAACGTAGTCTATGTGTCACCGTAAGATTGTAAAAACCGTTAGATTATAATCTAACTTGCGAAATTCTAAACTGTCG
The DNA here is from genome assembly GCA_964035005.1 of Erebia palarica. NCBI lineage: Eukaryota > Metazoa > Arthropoda > Insecta > Lepidoptera > Nymphalidae > Erebia > Erebia palarica. Next base: position 44,147,826 of record OZ035983.1, read on the forward strand.
AAAGATTGTAAACTGTTCAATGTTCTGAGTGTCAATTTTTGAAATATTCATTTTATTTACGTTTTCTTGTCTCTTTCTTGTAGGTTAGGTTGGGTTCGACATAAATAATCAAGTAGGTTTTATCGGGTTTAAATACCTATCAGAATCTACCTATCAATCTACCGGAAAATAATGCGTTAAATTCTAATCTTTCGACAGTTTACAATTTCGCGAGTTAGATTATAATCTAACGGTTTTTACCATCTTACGGTGACATATACGCAACTCAATTCCGATCTATTTATGTGGCTATTTTTGAGCATAGGACGGTAAAGTTTTTGATATAACAACAATTTGCGTATACTTAGTACCTTTTCTGTGCTTTTGGTATCCAGCCGTGGGCTCCTAAGTCTAAAGAACAAAGTTCCACGGGCGTCTGATAAAGCTGCAGTTCCGTTCATAGCAGAGCGAAGCAACGTCTATTTGGAATTGTTTATGGCTTGCTGTTCATGGGTAATAAAGAGCCTAGCACCCATTGTGGCTGCATAACACTCGTAGCTGGGAGGAATGCCCTTATGCTCTCAACTGAACTACATACTTAAAGCTGAAATAATGTGCGTCGTGCTCGTTTGAACTTCGAAGCGGCAGCGACATCGGTTATTTGTGGCTCTCGATTTTTTAGCAAGTTTTTATTAGCTTGACCTGTGCCCGCTAGGTTAGCCATCAGGTGTGATCGCAGTCAAGGGCTAACTTAAAAAAAAGTTCAATCATGGTTCAATCAATAACAACAATTAAAATTGTAACCGTGAATCCTGCAGCTTTACGGAATAATATACGGAATAAAATAATATGAAAACTTTGGCATCATGTGGAAAACGTGGCATATTTCGATACAATTCGCAATTTCTCACCGCAATTCCACAGGTACAAAATCTATGTATGAAAATGATTGGACATGAAGGAAAGTCAGACATTAAAACCGAAAAATGAAAAACGAAAAAAACATATCCGCAAAAAGAATTAATTCCGATACCGGGAATCGAACCCGAGCCTCCTGGGTGAGAGCCAGGTATCCTAGCCACTAGACCATATCGGATGATAACTATGGTGTCGAAATATGTGTTAACAATGATATCAAGAGATTAGGATAACATCGTGTTAACCAACTCATCCTAATATTCCAGTATGGGGACAATTGATATGACCCTAATACCGAAACGTGCCAGTTTGTTGGAATACTCTACCGTTTCGTGAGAACTGGGTACTACAGGAAATGGCAAGCTTGTGTTTATTCCATTTAGTTTACTACTTAATGATATACTTAATTGCCTACTTACTTAACACCTAGCCTAGTTATTGTAAGTCTAGTTATTATAAGAAAAAAAAAATTAGATTTTATTTTTATTTCTTATGATATACTGTCAGGGCTACCTTAGCCCTAATAACCTGTTAGTTACATGGTAGTTAAATCGTTTACCGCTAAATCACTTGGCGGAACGTCTTTGCCGGTAAGGTGGTCACTAGCCACGGCCGAAGCCTCCCACCAGACCAACCCAAAATCTGATATTGTTAAGTAACTGATTGATTGTTGGTATGTACTTAAAACGGTAATTTGAAACAAATATTTCTGCTCAATCTACATCAGCAACGTATTTTGTAAAACAAGGCAGATGAAAGCCGTAAACCAGGAATTGATTTCCTACGCAGTTACGTAAAGATTTGCGTTGGAAAATGTAATGAATTTGTTTAACTATGCCTGAATAAAACTTACAAACTCGTACGTGAAGGTACATAACCGAACACCGCTGATGTAGGTAAAGATGGAACTGATAGATATTTGTTTATTTTACAGAATAAACATTTCTACGGATGTGCTGTTTATAAAGGTAGAGGCCTAAAAAATAAACATTAGATGGACTACCATGTCCATAAAATGTTTACCTGTGGATCCAATACAAAGTAGAAAAAAGCCGAGTGATAAAACAAGTAACAACTATAAATTTTAGCACCTGCGCATTTCTTTGGTGAAACGATATACAAAAGGTGCGTAAACGCTACTGTCAATAGAAAGATTTTGATAAAACAGCGTATGAATAATATGCATACTTGTTCTAATAAAACAAGAAATCCAATGATTAATGTAGCGTACTAAAAATCAACAATATTTCTTCATTTGTTCGTTCCTGGTATTCTTAAAATACCAAGATTTCACTGTCGAACAAATTATAGAATGCTTTATGAGCAATAAAATTTACAATGAAACGACGACGTCGGGAACGGCTGCCGAGAGTCAAGACCAATACCTACACTCTAAAACCGTAGTGCGTAGAATACTCCAAATGTAACATGACTTAATGAATGGCGACCGGCTTAAACTCTTTCAAATAAATCTACAACTGAACTGTCGGAGTGCCTTTTCCACTGAGAAGAATCAGTAATAAACTCGGCATAGGTACATGGTCTTAAAAAACTAATTTACAATAACCATCATTTCATGTAGGTACATTGTACATAATATGTATTAAAATATTCGAGTTTTTTTTTCAATCCGGTAAATAAAATGCTCTATGATTTGATGTAACACACATTACATTTCCTGGAATTTCATTAGTTTTCGTGTAACCTGGACAAAGCAGTGTGCCAAAAATTTTCACCTATTGCTGAAATCTCTAATCTTCTTGACCTAGTTTTAAGAGACTAATTATAATTTAAACTTCTGATGGATTTAAGATTCTTGTAAATTTTTACAGTGTAGTTTTAGTTTTATCGTAGAAGTTAAGGTACTTAGATGGGTATTATTAAATGCCACTGAGTGCCACTGCCAATTCAAATATTTTCTGATGCTTGATGTCAATAGTTGAAATTCATGAAAATTGTAGTTACTTTAGGCCACGTAAAAGCGTCGTATACACTGACACGACCCGAAGGAAATAACGTTAGCAGCAAGAGTCGGTCAAATTGGCGCATCGAAGAAATTATTATGATACTTACTAATGTCGCCTACTGCGTGTCTTGCGGATTCTGAGGGCCTATACAATCTCCTTTATCTGACATCGAATTGAATACATCCAATCGCAAAAACTACATTTCTTTCGACTACTAATTTATTAAATGTTTTCGCCCACCTTTAAATGATGACGTGGCAGTTGGTGGATGATAGTGATTTAGGAACGAGAACAGAACACCTGTTGAAGTGGGCGGCTCGGCGAGGGATTGCTTTGAACGTTCAGGTAAAATATTACCTGATTACGTATTTGGAATGAAGGTGTTGATCTGTAGTAGGCCAAGGGATTTAGTATTGGTTATTATTAGAATATGTGAAGTTATGAAATTTTGCCTTTAAATAGATGTCTACTAAACATGGGATCCCGGAAAGCCCAACACGTAACCATAAAAAAGGAAAATCGGTGGACCTAAGGTGGTGTATAGGGGGGTAGATCAGAAAGGCCTGCATGCTAGCTGCTCTAGCGGTGTACCCGAACAGACTGGCCGAATGCCAATGCACCAGAGACTCACGGTACGTAAGTAACTGTAGTTACATTGTTAATTTAATTTCTGTTTGCCGCATTGCAATTCGCAAATCAGGAATTCAAAAAAAAAAGTGTAGATCAAGCTTCATGTGTGAAATAAACTTCCTAAGGAGGATGATTCATTTGGGATGATGTGAACGTCTGTTTCCGGTGCGACCTGATGTGTTCATGAACAGATTGGCATACCACGCGTTGTGCAAATTCTACGACCCCTTGTCTGTGTGGATTTATAAATAATCCCGGTTCGCCAGTGGCGGCGGCGGTGTGGCAGACCGCGGACGGCGCGGGCGCGCAGCCGTGATGGACGCCCATCGCGAGATCCACTCCAACGATGGTCTATATCGATAATCCACCCGCGATCACTATTGTGCTTTCGGTAATTGCGTATTGAGCCCGCGAGTGTATCTCGATGACATGTGACCTTATGCTGAATTAACTTAAGTGCTGTTGAGTGTGTCAATGTTTAAGTGCTAAAGTGATGTTTCAAGTTTAGTTTTAAATCTGCATCTCGCAACGCCGCTTTAAATATCAGCTGACTAAGGAATGCAGCTTAACGTTCTGAAGAAAACTTGTGCTCTCTTATTTTCGTATAAATCTTGTTAGAAGTCTGGTGATATAAACGAACTGATGTTTCCAGATTTCTGATGAAAAATTGTATTTGACTAAAGTTGTCATGCTCAACATTTTGCTTGTGTGACAAATTATCGACCGTCAGGGCTGTTTTAAATTATACTAACCAATGATTTTTCGTGATCCAGTTTAAAATCGCATTTTTCTATCGAGTTAACAAAGATTTGTTGCTGATGAATGTGTATTTCGTGTTTGTCTCTGGTTTCAATTTAAAAAACGCTTAGGCCGATGTCCATAAATAAATCGAGACAGTCGAGTATGTCACTAATTCTGTCTTCCGTACTGTACACGTGCATGGATTAAGTATATACTTTCACACGTGTGGATTCTTACAAACTCCAAATATGCAATAATTACCTACACAAAACGTGCGAAAATATTGGACTTCACAGGATTAGCTTTAAATTGTACATTTTCTACGTAGTATAGTAAATTTCGCATGGTTTAATGTGTGACTAATTTTACTCCAACATTCACAGAATTCTCATTAGTGTCCACATTTACTTGTACAGTATTGGCACGTGTATTTTCAAATGATAATTTTCTACCAACTGTGTGTTGTTTTTTCTTGAATTGCCTTGTTCCTATAATAATAATGAGTTTTGTTGAAAGTCAAAATTCTTCTATCTATCATGAATAATAAATACTGATAGTTAATGAACACCAATAAACACTGCTAAGTTAGCAATTAGTACTTATTATGTGCTTAATTAAGTTATCGATGACTCAACACAAGCCACTCAAGCAAATAATTCAGATAAGCTACGATTTCTGTATCATTGGTGAATCATTTATTTATAAATGGTCCCACTTACTTGGTCAATTGAAATAAAATGCAACAAGTTGTTATTCGCCTTACAGTATTAATTTTCGGTAGTTAAAATGATGTTTTTATTCAAATGAAGAAAAACGGATGGGCTTGATGTGTGCTATTAAGATAACCATAAAAGGTTAACATAAAATTTAAATTATTCAATAGCGACCTCCACCTACGTGCTTTTTCAAAAGAACCATTTTAAATTTTAATTTTGAGATGGTCTGCAATGTGTGTTGTCATCTTAGTAGGCGTTGACGTAGGGCTTATGAAACTTTTTAATTTTATACAACTTTTGAGTGGCACTTTGAAAGTTTTAATTGGGTAGCATTTGTTGATTTGTTCTAACTGTTCAACATTGTATCCCCAACAATTAAAATTACCATAACTTTCGAGTTGCTTTCGGAGTCAACAAAGAGACCTTTACAGTTTCGTTAGGTTTGTCTACGGTCTGTTCGTCTATTCTGAATTATTGAGGGTCAACAGATTTCACGAGCTACTCGTATAATCGACCAAGGCATCATGTCGTTTCCCCTGCTTCTTACAATTCACTTGTTTCCATAGAGAGTTAAAATTCTTACTTTTGATTTACGATCAGACATTTTCTTTATTGATTCATATCACCAAATATGAATAAGATGTATCTTTTATTGTAAAAGTTAAATTAAAAATGACAACAAGTCAATTTTCAGTTTAAATTTAAGTATTCATTTCAACAAAAAGTTCAAGTTATCAAATACTTTTTTAAATTTTAATAATTAAAATATTTATCCATGAAATTATTATGATTGCATAACTTGTGATCAAAGGGCTGCTTAGACACTCGTCGTACTTGTGTTACGGATGTGAATGTGTTTTAACTTCGTTTGAACTTTTTACAAACGTAAATCTGTATGTACGAGTAGTTCATAATACTTAATTATGCAGCATTTTTCCATTTATTCTAACTGTTCAACGTTGCATTCCCCATGCCCAGTGGCTTGTAAAAGTGTACAGAGTAATTGCTTTAAGATAGTTACGCAAATCTGATTGATGATAACGATCCAGCTGTTGATACCGTTACATCAATTTGGCCACCGTCTGCTCAGTTACAAGGTCGTTCAACTCCCGAAAAGATAATAATAAAATACAATATTTTCCCATGTATGTGTTTGATGCATTGTGTGCATTTTTGGCCTCAGTTCTTGAGGGCTTTGTAAACGGGCTGGTGTTCTGAATAGCCACCAAACCTTTTGGTAAAGACAACGCTGCTTTTCCTAAAACTTGTTCACAAGATTTTGAGTAAGATGCAGTTGTTACAGCCCGTTTACGAGCCACTTCGTTTGATTTGTTTCCGTTCCATTTTTACAAGTTTTATCAATTACAGTTTGACAGATGAACACTTCACATTATGAAATAGCAAACATAATGAGGTCATGTTGTTCATATAGATCAAAAAACACGTCGACAGGCTTTATTTTCAGTCTGATACCTAATAGTTTCAACTAGTGCTACGAAAACATCTTTCAAGATGATGCAAGCGTTGCTGGAATCGCTCTATAAGATCTATACAGGTAAGTTTATCATTGTAATACCTAATTTAAAAGTGCTCTATTCAAATGTTTTATTTCGCGTAGGACAACTTGTGCTACTTAAGATAAGTCGCAAGAATCTACTACCGGTTCTGGAAGATGATTCTACTCAGAAAGAACCGGCAAGAAACTCAGCAGTTGCACTTTTTATATACCGAAAAATGTTACACTTAAAAATGTTACATACTATACAATGCATACGTTACGTAGTATTAATTTTATGTTGGTGCGAAATGTAAAACACCCATAAGTGGTAAAAAATAAGTAAAAAAGGTTGGATAGAAGCAGGCGTTATTTTGCGGAAGTCCACGACAGTGAAAAGACTAGGAGTTTTATTCGCTATAATACGCCACAAGGTAAATATTAAGTGCAAGATACGCACTGTATATAGATTTAAGTACCTTCTGTGGCGGATTATAACGAATTAAACTTCTAGTCTTTTCGTTAACTAAATAAATTGTTTTTAATCTCAATTTAATTGAGTGTTAAGCAATACTCGAAATTAACAAGCGTGTAACTAAACTAATCAACATATACTTTAAGGCAAAAAATGGATGGTAGCAATTAAGCGAATTGGCTCGTGTGCGATGTTTACCTACCTCGGGCTTTTAACTGTGATTACGGTTTTGAAATCCTCCATGGAAAGAGCTGTGTGTATAGTGAAGTAAGTTCAACTTTATGAAAGGCCTTCCTTTATTAAAGTTTAGACTTCTCGGAAAACACATTATTAGCCAGCTATTATTAGCTGCTATACTTACGTATTGTTTAAGAAAATTCAAAACTTTCTGCGGCAATATAATTATAAATGCGAAAGTGTGTTTGTTTGTTGGTTTGTCCTTCAATCACGCCGCAACGGAGCATCGGATAGGATATTTGAGGACCTGGAGAGTGACATAGGCTAAGTACCTACATTTTATCCCGGAAATGTGAAGTCGCGGGCTTCATCTAGTTAACAAAATACGTTAAGGTTTTATACAGATTTTCCTACTAGCCTGTTGCTCTAAAACAGTACTTACCGTGCCTGCCTGGTAGACCAAGTCTTAAATCTGGAGGACAAATTCCTTGAGTGGTACCCTAGGAGTTCACTATGCAAGACTTTTGCGATATTCTAATAAGATCTTACAAACCCTAGATCTGTGTAGACGTAACAAGTCATAATTAAAAAAGTAAGAACTAAAAAATCTAAATTAATCTAGTTAAATTAGATTTATTATTCACTTTTTTTTTAAATGATTTTTTTTTTCTGAATCACTGGATATTGAACTATAGTGTTATATATTTTTGGAATCTACTCATCATTTTCTAGATGATAATTATATAGTTAATCTTGTTTTCGATTTTTTTTTCAAATTTAGTTTTTAATGCGGGACCATGGTCACCCCATCATTTTTTTTACCCCGGTCACCCGGAGTAAGCTTGGGATTCTAACAATATCTTATTTATCAAAATCGGTTCAGGCGTATAGAAGTTATGGTGGAATATACAAACTCACATACATACATACATGAACCCTGAAAACAATATATACTCCTTTTTTCAGGCAGTCGTATAAAAAGAGTAAATAATTATTATGGTAAGAGATAAAATAGTTACTTAGTACCTAAGATATTTAATAGCATTGAGTGGTTAAGAGTAGGTAAAAAAGTCAAGAAAAAACTAAAGGAAGTTTTCAATAACGACTCCTTCACTGATTAACAACAAAATACTATAGTGAAGTAATTAAATAATTTAGTGTTAGCAACTTAATTTTAATCACATACTTAGTAGTGTATAAGGTATAATCATCGATATATAGGTAGGTACTAGATGGGCCCTTTCATACAAAAATGGCGGGCGACCAACTATGAGAGCGCGTTCCTATAACCTGTCATAAGCCTGTCTTTGTCCCCGTCGTAGCGCTGTCACGGTCGCTCATCGTGTAGATAATTTGTTATTAAGTTATCATCTAAAGTTTTATTAGTTTGGCACTGTATAATTTTTATTTTAAGGTAAGTGTTTCAATTCACAATTATACATTTCATGAAAAACGTTATTTAATCTTCCTATTTAATATTTCTATCCATTATGCAATCATTTAATTTCCGCGGCAAATTGTATGATTTTTTTTTTACTCACTGGCCTTACGGCTTTGGGTTCCAACCCTAGAATAGTCCAGTCCAGTACGATAAAAAAAATGCAACCAAGATTAGTTAATGCATAGATGGGCAGAACGGACAGTAGGCAATAATACCTTCCGAGACGCAATATTATTATGCTATTATAATAATATGATAAAATTAGTTATTGACGTGAGTTTAATGTTTAAACCAACTTCAATAAATAAAGAGTTTTCATTTATTAAAGTTGGTAATTTTTATTTTGTACTAGCGAATGCCCGCGACTTCGTCTGTGTGGTTTGAGGATTTTTGGTTCCCGCGCGAACTCCTAAATTTTCCGGGATAAAAAGCCTATGTGTTATTTCAGACTATAATCTATCTCTGTGCCAAGTTTCAGCCCATTATCATTTATCGTTTACCTCAGAGAGTACACTGATGTAGGTATTATTTTCGACAAGCGCATCTGTAGTAATCTATGACCGAGTCATACGTTTTCAAGATGGCGCATATTTTGCAAGCAAGTTCCCGCTTTTCAGACTAGATGGCGTTAATGGCGTTGCTAAAAATACGCCCACATTCTTTGTATGACAGGGCCCGTCTATGTAAATTGAGGTCGTTGGGTATAATAGTTGATATGTGAATAATAAGTGCACGGTAGATAAAATATTAGTTGAGCACGAATTCGCCAACAAACTACATGTGTAGTTTGGCGAATAACATAATTTTTGTATATTTTTTGTGCAATTTATATTTTTTTTTTTAAATAAAAACAAGTTGCGGGAATAAGCTGGTCTCCAAAAAATCTGGGCTCCAATACGGTAGATGCAAATTGTTGAGAAAATAATGTGGGCGTACACTTTCGTGATCAAACTCTCGTGGTTTAAATACGATAATTTCATTGAACGTATTTCGTAATTATAGTGCGGATATTAGATTCTATTGCTGATTCCTATCAGCTAAAATTATACATTTTAAATTCATACATAACTGCTCGACTTATTCGTGCTTAATAGCAAAATATAACATTAACTGTTGTAGAGCCACATAAGAAATTCGAAGGCTATTAATTATTATAACTGTAATAACTAAATTTTTAGTAAAGTCAAATATTTAATGCCCACAGACTTGAAAGATTCTTTTCTCGCTTTTGTTTTAAAATAATATCTGGTTTGCAAGATAACGAGTAGCGACTCAGCTATTTTGCTTGAAGACTGCTTTACACTGCATTATTTGATTTAACTACTGTTTCAAAATTACATACGTTGTACAAATTATTAGTTTTTTTTATCCACTATAAGTTAGCCAATATGGTAGCGGGCTAACCTGTTAGGGGCATGGCAGTTATAACTAACCCATAACCCTAATCGGCACGACACCCTTCTACACAACATCGAACTAGAACGCTAAGTCGCTTGGCCGCACGTCTTTGCCGGTAGGGTAGTAACTGGTAATTAGCCATGGCCGCAGCCCCCCACCAGGCAAATAATTTTATAGTCTATCAAACTTTATATATAGCAAGCAAACGAGCAGGCGGGTCAGCTGATGTTGAGTGATTACCGCCTCCAATGAACCAGATAGAACCGCAAATGCGTTACCGGTGCTTGTTTATTATTTTGGGATTTTTGTTAGTGTATTTTGCCTTCATCTTCTTTGAGGAGTGAGGTTTTAATAAAGAGATCTTATAGACCTATTATAGATATAATAGATTGTTCTCTAGTTCTAAGTGTAGGGTATTTTTACACCTGGCATTCCATGTTTAGCATAACTTTACGCAACGCGGGCAGGTCTGCCAATTGACGTCACAGTGGGACAACAAATCGTCGGTGTTACGAGTTGCGAGAGTTCGTATTGTTTCCATTGATCGATGATTGCTCTATAAAGTCCTCCCACTCTGTTTCGCTATAACAACTTTAATAGCTCGTTTTGTTGACTGTGATTCCGTAGTATTCTTACGCGACATTCATTATTATGTTATCAGATAATATAATTTTAAATGTGTTGAGTTGATCGATTGGGATTAATTTACATAATCTGTTATGTTAAGTACCTTCTGGATGACCCGACTGTGGATTGCCGGGTGGTCTTCAGTTTTTATATTTATTTAAAAACATTCGAAAGTTCGATACATAAGTATTAATCCATAGTAATATTATAAATGCGAAAGTGTTTCTTTCTGTCTGTCTATCTGTCTGCTACGCTTTCACAGCCCATCTGTTCAACCGATTTTGATGAAATTTGGTACAGGGATAGGCTACTTTTTATCCCGGAAAATTCAAGAGTTCCCGCGGGAGTCAAAATACCCTAATCCACGCCGACGAAGTCGCGGGAATCATCTAGTATACTACTATTTATCTAATTGATCTATTGGTGAAAACTTTAACAAAATACGTTCTGATGTTTTTTGAGATTAGAGCTGTTATTTTTTTTTATCCACTACAAGCTTGTCCTTGACTGCGATCTCAACTCATGGTAAGTGAAGATGCATTCTAAGATGGTAGCGGGCTAACCTGTTTGGGGCATGGCAGTTATATTAAACCCATACCCTAATCGGTTTCTACACGGCATCGTACCGAAACGCTGAATCGCTTGGCAGCACGTCTTTGCCGGTATCCTCCCACCCAGTTCACGGACCAGGGAAAATTCAGAAATTGTTAATACCCCAATTGAGCATGCAGGGGACAAGGTTTCCTGACTTTTATCACCATAAGTTCAATAGCATAAAGTAAAGCCAACAAGACGGAGAACAGTATATTTTAAAATTATTCATGTATACCTTTTTTTTATCCACGACAAGTTAGCCCTTGACTGCGATCTCACCTGATGGTAAGTGATGATGCAGTCTAAGATGGTAGCGGGCTAACCTGTTAGGGGTATGGCAGTTATTTTAAACCCATACCCCTATTCGGTTTCTACACGGCATCGTACCGGAACGCTAAATCGCTTGGCGGCACGTCTTTGCCGGTAGGGTGGTAACTAGCCACGGCCGAAGCCTCCCACCAGGCCAGACCAGGGAAATTAAGAAATTATAAATTTCCAAACCCTGCCGGGGATTGAACCCGGGACCTCCGCACGTTAAGGCAACAGCGCTCAACAGTGCGCCACGGAGGTCGTCAAAACCTAACTATAAACAATGTAAGTACATAAAAATTTGTAGCTGTCGATAAAAAAAGCTTATTATAATAATATATTTTATACTTATTATCAATATAATATGTAATAATAAATGGACCGTGACATTTCGATCCGTAGGGATTGGTAACGATAATGCTCATTAATACATAATCGTGAAGGTTAACAAAAGTAAGTCAATTTAATATTATTATCCCTTTTTAACTGTATTTTAGTCGAAGGTCATGTATTGGTCGCACACTGAGTAATCATTTGGTTAGCATGTAGAGCTTACAATAGAGCCTGTTTTGTGCAAGGATTTTTTTATCCACTACAAGTTAGACTGCGATCTCACATGGTAAGTGATGATGCAGTCTAAGATGGTAGCAGGCTAACCTGTTAGGGGTATAGCAGTTATTTTAAACCCATACTCCCAATCGGATTCTATACGGCATCATACCGGAAAGCTAAATCGCTTGGCGGCACGTCTTTGCCGGCCGAAGCCTCCCAGCAGGCCAGACCAGAGTAAATGTAGAAATTGAAAATGAAATGAAAATATTTATTTCAGCTTAACTGTAAAGTAAAGTATAACAAAGGTAAACTAAATACATTTTTACCGACTTTTACATTTTACAGGTCACAATTTAATGTTTTGCTATCAACTACACTAAGCGCAGCTTGTTTTTGTAGTTGACTGCTTACCCTCTTGTCACAATATTTTCTGTATTACTTAACGGTCTTTTGTTTTCGATAGTTAATAAGTTATTTATAAATTGTTCTTATTCTAGTGTTAGTAGGGTTAGTTTATTAGAAGAATATAATACATACCATATACATATAATATAATATATACATCGTAGAAGTGTTTACGTGCATTTGTGCATGTGTGAGTATGTATGTGTGTTGTGTGTCTATGCGTTCGTGAGTAATGTGTTTGTGTGTGTGTGTTTGCGTTTGTGAGTAGCAATATCTTGATTATTTAAATTATAGTTTTTATAAACTTTTCAGTATCCGTGTAATTTAGATTGGCTAGAAATTTGGAGGTTAATGTCTTAACTTGTTTTTTACTTAAAGAATATATTTGAATTTCTTTGTTCACTTTATTATATAGATATGGGCCTATGAATTTGGAAAATTTATGAGCAGCGGAGGTGTTACAGGTAGGGATTCTTGCAACACGGTAAAAAGTTCTTTTATTTTTGTAATTATTGTTGAATTCTAACTTGGAATGTTGTTTAATTATAGTTTCTAAAATAAAGAGCTGTCTTACGGTAAGGACTTTGAACTTTTTGTATATATCCGTGGTTGGATGTCGGTATGGTAAACGTAGGCTGACTTGTGCTCTTTGTGCTCTTTCCAAAGGTAAAAGGTAGGTCTTAGGTGCGCCGCCCCAAACGTCAATTCCATAGGTAATTAAGGATTGGGCAATTGCATGGTAGACCATACGAAGAGTTCTATAATCTGCTGTATCTCGTAGTCTTTTAAATATATAAATAAGTTTACGGATTCTCTGTGTGAGTAATTTAATGTGTTCTTTAAAATTGAGGTTTTGGTCTATAATTATAACTAGATATTTCAATTTAGAAGTCTTTTCTAAAATTGGGCAGGAACATAAATTAGATGTGTTATTATAATTGCATCCTATTTCATGCGCCCTGATATTGTAAATATTAGGCGGTTGAGCAGACTCTGTTAGGGTAAAAGTTAGTTAACTTAACTCAGTTTTATCTGCATTTAAGGTAAGCAAGTTGTCTCTTAGCCAACTGTTTATCTGGTTAAAGTTGACTTGGGCAGACTTGAACAGTCCATCCCATGTTTTATTTCGGACTAGTAAAACTGTGTCGTCTGCAAATACAATTATCCTACCATCTACCACAGGCAACTTGCATAGATCATTTATATAAATGGAAAACAGGGTTGGACCTAGGACACTACACTGTGGAACTCCATACTGCACAATAAGTGAGCTACTTATGTATTCACATTCGCATTGCGTTTTATTTTTAAGATAGTCTGTCAGGAGTTTATGGGGTAGGCCACGTACACCGATACCATCAAGTTTCCCTAGGAGTATAGGAATAGACACGGTATCGAACGCTTTAGCTAGATCCAGCGATATAGCGAGACATTTGTCACCATTATCCAGTGCATCGATAACAAATTGTGTAAATTCTTGTACCGCATCACTTGCTGACCTAGCTTTTCGGAATCCATACTGATTATCCGAGATCAGCTTAAATTTGTCGAGATAGTTAGTTAGTCTTTTATTAATTAGTCTTTCTATGATTTTTGACAAAGCCGGTAACATTGAGATTGGCCTATAATTTGTTAATTGGGTTTTCTCACCATTTTTGTAAATAGGTTGGACTATTGATTTTTTAAAGGTATTGGGAAATATGCCAGATTTAAAACATAGGTTACATATATGTGTTATTATACTAACCAATATATTTTTATGGTCTTTAATTATCTTTACGGGTATACCGTCCAATCCCGCGGCACTATCTGTTTTAAGGCAGTTTATAGTATTTAAAACTTCCTTAATATCAGTTTCCAAGAATAATACAGAGTGTGGGGCCTTACTTACGCAGTTTTTCGAAGTTATTATGCTTTGCTGTGATTTAATTTTTTCGGCTAGTGCCTTACCTATATTTACAAAATATTCATTTGTAACGTTTACTGCTTCTAATGGTGAGTTAAATTATAAATTCCCAATTTGACTCTTCCGGGGATCAAACGTGGGACCTCTGACGTCAGGTGGCAGGTTATGGTAATATCGTATACTGTATATTGTATAGGATCGCTTGACTAGCTTAGCTCAAGGGGCTCAATGATTTTGAAAAAAGTTATCTTGTCGCTAAGTTTCACACCTCTTCTCTTGACGATTGATTTGCATTGATTTGCCTGATGATAGACTGCATCATCACAACTAATATTATAAATGCGAAAGTGTGTTTGTTTGTCCTTCAATTACGCCGCAACGAAGCAATGGATCCACGTGATTTTTTCATGGGTATAGTTCAGGACCTGGAAAGTGACATAGGCTTTTTTATCCCAGAAAATTAATGAGTTCCCGCGGGGATTAAAAATACTTAAACCACGCGGATGAAGTCGAGGGCATCAGCTAGTCTTTTTATACGACTGCCTGAAAAAAGGAGTATATTGTTTTCAGGGTTCATGTATGTATGTATGTATGTATGTGAGTTTGTATATTCCACCATAACTCCTATATACGCCTTTACCGATTTTGATAAATGAGGTATCGTTAGAATCCCTAGCTTATTCCGGGTGACATAGGCTACTAAAATTTTAAAAAAAATTGATGGGGTAACCATGGTCCCACATTAAAGACTAACGTTTAAAAAAAAAAACGAATATAAGATTAACTATATAATCATCATCTACTAAATGATGAGTAGATTCCAAAATTATATAACACTATAGTTCAATATCCAGTGATTCACAAAAAATATCATTTCATAAAAATGAAAATAAGATTCTATTTAAGTAGATTAATTTAGATTTTTAACTTTTTAGTTCGTGTTTTGGCAGGGCAGTCGTGGTTTTTAATTTTTTTATTAATTTTTAAAATTATGACTTGTCACTAGTACTTATATGTATCTGCTAAAATCCATAGTAAAATAGTTACAACCTTTAAATTAGTTAATACCTAAATATTATTGGTCTGCATCAATACCAAAGCTATTAAAGGGTATTTTGATTCGTAAAGGCTTAACAGACTGTAGGTACCTTCAATTTATTTTTACAATCTCGAAAAGAAGTTAATATACGATAAGTTATGACGTGCCATATTTACCAACGATAAGGTGTTTAAATGCAATAAAAAATATCGTTTACTAACTTATATTCTTTATTTCAAGTAAGTTATTCGATAATGGCTTACCCATAAACGAAAATGGTTTTAAAGCTTTCAAGAATGTATAAACTTGTTCGGTCTGTCACGAGCTTTGAAAATTAATTTTAAAGTGAATGTTCTTCACAGGGACTGAAAAACTGATTCATAAAGGTTACAGAAATATAAGTGTTACAGAATGAAAGTGTAACAGAATCGAAGCTGTAATCCTTTTAAATGTGTTTTTAATTCAGTTAACCCGAAACTTATCTTTATATTATATTTCAGTAACAGAAATGAATTTGTACCAGAAATAAAGGGTTTTAAAGTGTAACCGAAATAGCGACGTTACCAAATTTACTGTTGACGCGTATTCAACTTTGAACCTAAGGTTGAAATTGTTTTAAGAAAACATGGCCATGTTGTGTCAGTGTGTGTAAAGTGCAATGAAGTGAGGAGAACGCGTTGTCACACCGTGCAGTTTGTTAGGGCATGTACCTATTAAGTTTACAGAGAAAAACACTTATTAACAGAAATAAAAGGTTACAGATTGATTAGGTTACAGTATCGTCTCTGTTCCCGTTATAAGTGTTCCTGTTTTATAACAGTTTCAAAAAACAGTGTTTATACCCCTTATTTCGGTTACTGTTTCTGTCCTTATTAGTCCTTCATGACTGCAGTTTAAAAGGCAAGTTACGATTTCGAATTAATCGTTATGTTTTTCGAAACTCATTAAGTTTTTTATATCCAAATAAGAAAAGCGTCAGTTAATATAAATAAAAGTGGAATAGCAGGGGATGTAAATATGTAATCGGGTTTTAAGAAAGTCAAGCGATTTTGGGTCACAAACTTGTTCAACGATTGACACTTTTTATGATATGATCGCCGGCCTGCATAAATTCAAGCTGCTAGGTATTTTCTAAATAATCCATATTTCCATACTAATATTATAAATGCGAAAGTCTGTCTGTCTGATTGCTTCGTTTTCACGGCTCAACTACTCAACCGATTTGGATGAAATTTGGTACAGGGACAGTTTACATCCCGGGGGAGGATATACATAAGGCTTTATATCTAGGAAAATTTAAGAGTTCCCACGAGAATTAAAAAAAAAACAATGTACGCGCACGAATTCGCGGGAATCATCTAGTAAATAATATTTTGGTTCATTTTATGGGAAATCTTGTGCCATGACAAGCCCGACTGGCTACAATTTTATCTATCCAAACATTTTTCGTAGAATTCTCTAAAATTTAGATTTAAGTTTTATTCAGAAACGGTAAAGAGTTTTAATCTACTTCAGTAAGTTAAGTAACTATAATTTATTTATTTAAACGTTATTTCCATCTTTCTTTCTTTAACATCGATCTCGACCCATGATTTAAAAAAATACTGAAAAAGAATGATTTTGAGTAAAAGTTCAACTATTCTAATCTTATGGAGCTTACGATGATAAATGATAACCGTAACTTGACAGTGACCTGATGATATTACAGATAGAGCATCATAATAACATAATTAATAGCGACTTGTCTGTGGATAGGTTCTTACCGCTACTTACTAAAGTATCAAATATGATTTCGGCAATGGAACATAGATACTATAGGTGATATGAAATCTTTCAGTCAAAAAATAAATCTTGGTTTTTCAAGTTTTTTATATATCATCGAACCTCGTTTTCAATGTATCTATCAGCATAAACGGCCTTTGTAAATTTATCATTTTTACGTACGTAATTCAAAAGATCAGAAAGACCAGCAGATAAAGAACAATGATAGGTATTGCAAAGTTGTGAGAAAAAAATATAATTAATGATCGTTATGTCGTTGACCTTATGAAAGGGAAGGAGAAGAATGAGGAGACGTCCGCGCATGGGTATAGGGTAAAATCACATTAGCAATATTTTGCTCGCATGCAAATTTTTATTGACCGAAATAATATTGAGCTTACTAGTTACTTGACTTGATTAAGTCCTTCTCATTTTGTTGACCTCTCGAATTATTTTGGTATGAATGATTCGCTCATCATACTAATATTATAAAAGCGAAAGTGTGTTTGTTGGTTTGTTCTTCAATCACGCCGAAATGGAGTGATTTTTGGCATGGGTTTAGTCGAGAACCCGGAGAGTGACATAGGCTACTTTAAATCCCAGAAAATTAAGGAGTTCCCGCGGGAATAAAAAAATTGATTGACTGCGGGAAAGATGATTATTTATGAAATGGTGAGAATGAAAAAAAAACCCGGCTGAGGTTTTTGTGGGCTCTTCTCAAACCAGGGCGCATTTGGAACCCTCGTCGCTTTAGTTTTAAGATACCGTTACAGATTATCGCCATTATATTTTATAAATAACTAGCAAACCCGGCGAACTCCGTTTCGCCATCAGATGGCTTCCTTTTCAATTTTTCCTGAATTTTTGACGAATGCAAAACCGTGGAAATCGGTTCGTGCGTTCTGGAGTTATAGCGTCAGGAAGGAAAACCCGACTTATTTTTATATAGTAGAGAAGATAGACGTCAAGAAGTGTAGTATTCCTACCTAAATTGAATAAACATTATTTGACTTTGACTTAAACCACGCGGACGAATTCGCGAGCATCGGCTAGTAATGAAAATTATGCCTACGATTGTATCATGTTGTGCGAAACCTGCCTCGATGTGTTCACTTAGGACTTCTATAATACCAATGTCATCAAAAGATTTATATATGTCACCGTAAATTTTTAAAAGCCGTTAAATTGTAATCTAATGCTTTTTATCTCGATAGATTGTAAACTGTCGACAGATTGGGAACAGTTCAATGTCCTGAGTGTAATTTTTTTAAATATTGTATTTGCGTTTCTTGTTTCTTTCTTGTAGGTTAGGTTAGGGTTCGACATAAATAATCAGGTAGTGCCTTAGGTTCTATCGGGTTAATATACCTAACAGATTACAATCTACCCAAAAATAATGCGTTAAATTGTAATATTTCGACTGTTTACAATCTCGCTAGATAGATTACAATCTAACGGTTTTCACAATCTTACAGTGACATATCCAATAGATCAAAACAAGTCAAAATTAAGTAACCTTTGAAATTAAGTAATTAAAAGACAACAATACGTGGAGAAACGAAATTTCAGTTTATTTAGACTGAGTAGGATGAAACGAATTTAAAAATTAACTTCAATTTACTTATGAATTTGTTTTGTGCAACTGAGCCTAAATAAACGCAAGACGTATCTTAATAACCATCATATCTATCTAAAAGGTAAACAATAAGTTTATTTATTTAGGTAGGTACTTAATTTTTGTGCAAACCGTGTCTAGGCAACAGGACTTAAAGATTAATGACTAAAGTTCGTATTGTGATCGAACTTTAGCTTTCCCGTTGAACTCGAATGTGTCCGAAACCTTACACAATTCCCGCCAACTTTTAGTTTTTTTCCATTCTTTCCTGTGGCCAGTGATCCAGTTTGCGGCCAGTTTTGTAACGTTTCTCCCTCGCATTTTGGACGATATTCGTCAGTGAAGCCGAAGCGGATGCGAAAGCAAGTTCCAAAATGGTGCAGTTTGACTTCGGATATCGATAAAAGCTTTATTTTTTTTAGTAGGATGCGGTTGACTGATATCGACAAAATTTTACTCTTATGTTTAAGTAGGTACATAAACTTCTAAGCTTTCAAGTTTCATCTCTGCTTGCTTGATAGCTTCCAACCTTAGGAAAAAGAGAAGGGTTATTTATACAGCTTAGTAGTTCCCTTTATGGATTCAGCATCATTAACCAACAGAAACTATCGATATGTGTTGTTCAATATCGTTATTTTCTACCGGAATCTTGTATTACGCTACGCGACCACAACACAGATTTACTACAGTATATCAAGTCAAGGTCACGGGCGCGGGTAGAATGTGTAGGGTTGGTTCTCACAGGCCGCTCTCGTAACGTTTTATCACAGTCGTGATCTTACTTTGTGTCCACATTTTTCAACTTCCAAGCTTTTATGGGTGCGACAAAGTATTCGACATAATATTTCACAGGTAAATCTTTCTGTTCTAAACACTGGCTCAGCACTTACTATCATCCGAAAACATATTACCGAGACATCGATATTTTCTTCTTCTTCGACGTCGTTACACTCTTGACAAAGTGGTCGTGGTCATCACGAAGTGACGGCTTTAGTGGAAGATGTAATGCGCCTCAAGAGCACGAGCTACGTTTATCGATATTTAATACATCGATAAACGTAGTCTTTAACGTCGTTGCACTTCCCTCGGTACGGGACCACAGCACAGATTTAAAACGATGTATCAAGTCAAGGTAACGTGTGCGGGTAGAATGCGTAGTGTTTGTTCTCACGGGCCAATCTCGTATCCTTTAATAATTACAATTTAATTAAAATCTCGTGTCCTTTAATTATTAAAGTTAACTCATTCCCTAGTCTTGACGTTTTATCACAACTCAATAAAAAACAAATTTGCTCTCTTTTACAAGTTATACTTTAAAAAATATATGTATATGTCACCGTAAGATTGTGAAAACCGTTAAATTATAATCTATCTAGCGAAATTGTAAACTGTTGAAAGATTACATTTTAACGCATTATTTTTCGGTAGATTGTTATCTGTTAGGTATATTAACCCGACAGAACTTACCTGATTATTTATGTCGAACCCTAACCTAACCTACAAGAAAGAGACAAGAAAACGTAAATTATACAATGAATATTTCAAAAATTGACACTCAGAAAATTGAACGGTTCACAATCTATTGACAGTTTACAATCTATCGAGATAAAAAGCGTTAGATTGCAATCTGACGATTTTAGCAATTTTACGGTGACATATAGATACACATAAGCGATGATAAGACAAACAATCGTGCATATGTATTTTTTAGGCCACTTGCGTAATTTGTATCTGAGAGTGAGAACATCAATAATTTACGAAAGCTTTGTTCTTGACTTTGATTCAAGAACAAAGCTTTCGTGATTAAACTTATTATTATTAGTTAATGTAAACTAGCCATTCGCTAATGAACGCTAAGGGTGAAAACACACACGGATAACATTCCCCTCCGACGCGGGTATGTTTCACGCGATGTTTTGTTAATCGGTCCGTGCTCCATAGTGTGTTTTCATTTGGTTCTGTCTTTATAAGTAGAGAATAAAAAAAATCTTCAAGAACGAGACTTCAAATCAATGACGTAATATGTAGTAGGTATATTAAATAAATATATATAAAACTCTCGTGCCACAATGTTAGTTACCATACTCCTCCGAAACGGCTTGATCGATTTTTATGAAATTTTATATGCATATTCAGTAGGTCTGAGAATCGGCTACTATCTATTTTTCATACCCCTAAAACACCTCAATCTACGCGGAAGGAGTCGCGGGCATCAGTTAGTTAAATCTACGCTTCAAAGCGAGGTACCGCGTCCGGCGTCGTCTAGGCGTCGTTCTACAAAAACGTCCCCTGTCAATCTGATGTCACGTCTCTCGAAATATAAGTTTATTGCTTGCGTGTAAAGATCACTTGTAATTATTGCTGTAAAAATAAAGAGTGGGTTTAACTACTCGTGCCTTTAACACGTGGGCCGGAAAAAGTTGGCACTAGCTATAGTTGGATATACGGAGACCCTGAGAATATACTTACTTTCTTCTAGTCAATCCGTACGCTGCTCTTGTGATCTATATACTTAATATTATAAATGCAAAAGTTTGGATTAATGGATGGATGGTTGGATGATTGTTGCTCTATCATGCTAGAACGGCTGAACGAATCTGCAGGAAATTTGGCACAGAGATAGATTATAATCTGGATTAGGTAGCATATAGGCTACTTTTTATCCCGGAAAATTAAAGAGTTCCCGCGGGAACCAAAACCCTCAATCCAAGCGGACCAAGCCACGGGCATCAGCTAGTACAAAATAAATAAATTGGCGCATGTAAGCTTTACGCGCCGTTTTTGAAGTGAAAGCTTCTTTAGCTGCGTTGAGCACATTTCGGTAGGGGGTAAACTTGTGGATTCGCGTCACCGACATGCTCGCGTTGTTACGAAGACAAAAGGTCTTAAATATAAATATACATTTGTAATTAAACTTTAATGCCTGACGTTCTTGATATTGACAATGTTGCGTCTATCAGTTTGATTTGACGGAATTGAAGTGGTGTTTGAAGGTTCCTTCCACCAGGAAACGAGAGACAACTCGTGCTCGAAACTAGTAAGTAAGCCGGTGATAAGTTGAGATGATGATGAACTAACTCTTTATAGTATTTATTGTATATTTTATGACCCCCTATGGCAAAGTAAATAAAACTCGGTGCCATTTGTTGTAACAAAAAGTTACTTTGCGTCAGCCCCATTCTACTGTGCAGATGTGTGTTGCGCCTTAGACGTTTCAAACTAGATAAGTAGGTATTTATGCTTTACCCGTCTGTCAACAGGACGTTATAATAACAATTAATATACAGTATAATTTAAAAGCCGTTACAATTAATTAAATACTAAATTGCAATACTCATTGCGTGTAATTTGTTTACATTTGCAATGCAACGGTATTAAAGTATTCAATAAATTTTAATTAACCTACGACTTTGTGCCAGTGACTTTGTGCTTGATCGCAAACATGACTTATTCCTACGACATAAGAACTAATATTCCTTGTTACTATGTATTTTTCAATTACAGCTAAGGGTCAAGGTATTAAGTGATAAAAGTCTAGATAAGTCGAGAAAATGAATAAAGAGGTGTCCACAGTTGATACATTGTGGTGGTAGAGTCTAAGGCGTCAGACACGAAACTAGCGACGGCCGAGCGATGACGACAGCGGGGCGATGTGGTCCGAGAGCTGGCGACGAATTTCGGGAAGGTGCTTTTGGCAAGCTAAAATTGTAAATTTCGTCAATTGGTGAATCCAGTCCTGCCAGTCTTTTAGAGTATTTGCGGTTATTTCGCTACTGCGCAGCATATAGGTAAAATTTGCAAAAAAAGAACCAAATAAACATTTTTTGGCAACTTGATTTTTTAATATTTAAATTTAGTATTGATATAATTTGGAAAAAAACCCAGACATTTCTGTCCAAACCTCTTCAAAATTCTTCCCGAAATTCGTCGCCAGCTCTACGACTAATCGCATCGCCCCGCTACCGCTGATTTCGTGCCCGTACGTTTCATAAGTGACACAAGTTGTCCTTCGTGAAATAAATAAATCATTTATCATTTATTGTAAATGATTTTACTATTTATTACCATTGTAAATAAATAGTAACTTCTTTACTTTTAAACTCATTTCATACTATACAGTGGCAATCTTTAAAGTATTAATACATAAAATAAGCATTGGTTTATTGACTCAGTTTTTTGAAGACGCTTCCTGTCTTAGTATTGGTATCTAAATTGCCCTTTGAACTCTATATGAATGTTATGTTACGCCATAAATTACTCAACGATCTTCTTGTTTTGCCATTATGTATATATTGCACTTTATAACGTTTTAGCTAAATAATAATCTTAAAAACACTTAATCTTCTCGTTTATTATATTTATTAACAAACTAATGCCCGCAACTTCGTGCTCGTGGAATAAGTTATTTTAATTCCCACGGGAACTCCTTAATTTTCCGGGATAATAATTTTCCCTATATTACTCTTCAGGTCGACACAACTATACCCATTCAAAAAATAACATCGACCCATTGATTTGTTGCGGCGTGATTGAAGAGCAAACCAACAAACCAACAAACAAACAAACTTTCGCATTTATAATATTAATGTGATAATTTGTAGTCTTAGTTCATCACTGTCACATAATAGTCGTCTAAAGTCAAAACAGTTTGAAAATGTATACTATATTATGGATAGTGTTTTAATTTTCAACGGTGTATCATTAAAAATTCCCAAGTGTCTAATAATAATTGAACACTTCTGATAAGTGTATGTTGTCATGTCTCTAAATCAATGTACTATTTTGAGTGTAGTAATTAAAGTTGTGCTACATAGATTCAACATCTTGAATCAAGTTCTTAAAGTAGGTCAAATTTGGTGCGGGGCAACAAGCAGCTGTTTACAACTTGTTCTGAACCTTATCGATCGTAATCAGATTCTACAATTTTCTTATTAACTTTATTGGTAATCAGATACTAAAATTATCTGAAAGGTTACCTTTATTATGTAAATCACAATAACCATTGCATTTAAATGACCCCAGCAACCTGCAAAGTTAAGTCATCGACATTAGAAGTTAAGTTATTTATTTTTCTTGTCGTTATGGCTGTGGGCGTAGGTTGTAATTTTTGAAATCAGAGATCAACCATTTCATGCTGGAAAAATGGTAAACTAACTTAAGTATTTTCTTAACATTTTCAAGAGTGCTGGAAGTATTTACCTACTTAATTCCCTTCTCTTAATTATTCATAACTAGCTGATGCCCGCGACTTCGTCCACGCGCTTTAAGTTTTTTTGATTCCGCGGGAACTTCTTAATTGTCCGGGATTAAAAGTAGCCTAGTTAGTGTCGCTCTTCCGGTCCTCAACTATACCTTTAACAAAAATCACATCGATCCGTTGTTCCGTTGCGGCATGATTGAAGGACAAAATAACAAACCAACAAATCAATACACCAACAAACAAACACACTTTCGCATTTATAATATTATAGTATGATTTCAGGCCAACGCTTTCATTTTAATCTAATTGATGAATGGAAGATATAATTTTATCTTCTGTATTGAGGTGAAATGCATGTTATAGTTTCCTCTACGTATAGTAAAATAAAATTTACAATAGTGTAGCAGTCGGAAATTTATAATCAAACATGTTAATAACCTAATGAAGTCAAAGTTGTTTCTAGAAGTGAAAACAGTGTCAAAGCGTCATGCGCCTTACTTTTCCAGACACAATATCCCTTGATCAAGGTACTCGTATATCTTTCATTTAGCGCCTTATTTCAAATAGCGTTTCACGACCACCGCGGGCCGTTGTCTCCTGCGCCCTTATGTTCCGGTTCAGCTGTCTTTTGTTACGGAATTGAGAGGTTTTGAGCAATCCACTGCAATTTACTTGTACAATTTCACCGATCATGCAAATTTACCGTTTGTGGATTTCTTGGGTCGATTTTGTTTTCGTTTACATGTTTTACTCTTAAGTATTGCTCATCAATATCTTGCCATAGTCAAAGTCAAAGTCAAATAATGTTTATTCAATTTAGGTAGGTATACTACACTTATTGACGTCTAGTTATTTATAAAATATAATGGTGAAAATCAGGAACGGTATCTTAAAACTAAAGCTACGAGGGTTCCAAACGCGCCCTGGTCTGAGATGAGCCCACAACAAACTCAGTAAAAGTAATATATGTCCTTCCCCGGACTATAACCTATCCCTGTACCAAATTTCATCATCATTCATCGGTTGAATATGAGGGCTGTGAAAGCGTAGCAGACAGACAGACACACTTTCGCATTTATAATATTAGTATGGATTCAAAAGAAAAACTCAATGAAACTTTTATTAATGGCGCGTTTTTGTTATTTCGTTTTTTAAAATTGGTTTCATGGCTCTAGGTTTTAGGCTCATAACTTTAAGCCTCGACTATTCAGAATTTACTTTTTGATTTATAACAGTTAAAACAATTTTATTTCATTATGTATAAATATAAATGAATTAATTTCATCACTAATTCATGATTAATTTAATCTAAATAAATAATTAAAATTAATGATTAATTGAATCTAAATTCGAAATGTTATTACTCAGCGGGGGGTTTTTTTTTTCATTATCACCATTTCAAAAATAATCATCATATAGATGTTTTTTGCCATCAATTTTTTCGCTGTCCAAGATTAGACTGTATCCATATTCGAATTCGAATTTATTATTATCCACACATTCAGATGATTGAGTATTGATACCCACAAAATGTTTTTACGAGTGGTGATTGGTTGAAACTTGAAACTTAGGGTTCATAATAATAATGTAATGTAATATTAATTTAGCTTAAACTTACTTAAAATTAATTTCTACATCTAATTTACAGTCCAATAACTGTCCTTAGTTTATTCTAATTTACTTAGTGTTCACTACGTTTTTGTGACCTAGTCTCTTCAGGTGGCACAAGATCTTTTCAAGATTTATTTTTGACCTTGCTAAGCGTATTCTTTATCAAAACAAAATAAGCAGGTAAGTGTATCATATCTAATAAATCTTGGTATTGCTTTGACCTTTACATTTAATTTTCTATGAGTGGTTATGTAACCTAAAAACGTTACGGCAACAAAAACCAAGCTATACAATCGCTCAACGAATATCTCAAAGGGTCATTTGGAATTTCGTCGTTTGTCTGTCGAACTGTAGGCTTAGTTTGAGATTCGACATCTCGCCCATGTTGGTGGATCGAGCGTCGAAACACTAATGCGTTAATGTAAAAAACAGATCACAATCTTTTTACTAAACTAAATTGATAGTTCTAAATTTAGTGTTGTCATTTTCCGCAGAAAGTTTTACGAAATGAGTCCTGTCAGTTTAGTTTTCATGTTATGTAAAACCGGATTAGCCACATTACCTTATAAAATTTAGTTCGTGCTGGATCTATAACCAAGTCTCCAAGGGGAATCCGTACTATATTTTTTTTATATGGGTATTTTTTTTTTAATTTACATTTTATTCTGACATTACATAACGTGTTTCGACGCTCGAATGGGCGAAACGTCATTAATCTCATACCAACCATACTGTTGGTCGGAGTCGGAACGCCGCAGGTCGACGCGTGATGGAATGCCCCAGAATCGACAGCAATTGTTGTTTGTTGTTGCCAAATAACTGTTGTTATAATGTCGTTCGTCTTGTTATGGTTGCGTTATGCCGTAACCCGTACTTAGGCTGTAATTTGAAATGACTTCACTTGATTTGTTCAGTTAGAGACTAGATAAAGACGGAAATTGTATAAACCCGACGTTATATTATGTACATAAAAGTCTCTATGTACATAGGTATATAAAATATTTACTTACCTGAAGAAAAATCCTGCTCAGACAATTAATGTTGCTATAATAATACTTTACATAATAAATCAACTTTTCACAAATGATCTTGTAGAAGTCAAATCTGAAGAAACCATAATGAAATATGCAATCAAAAGCACGTCATAGGTTCACAGCTGTAAAGTAAGTATTCAATTATTTTCCTTTCTGTTTCAGGTAATGCATCATCGCTATTTAACGGAAACATAACAAGGGTGAGAACATTAGGTAAAATTATATACGTCACCGTAAGATTGTGAAAACCGTCAGATTGCAATCTAACGCTTTTTATCTCGATAGATTGTAAACTGTCGACAGATTGTGAACCGTTCAATGTTCTGAGTGTTGTATTTACGTTTTCTTGCCTCTTTCTTGTTGGTTCGGTTAGGGTTACACATAAATAATTAGTTAGTGGCACTTAAGTTATTATGGATAAGAGTTAGAACTCAGAAATAATGTTAATTAGGTACGTTATTTATTATTTTCCACTGATTTGACTTTGCCTATAAACTCTATGCATAATACTTAAATAAGTTATTATAATTAATAACATTTTACTAACTTTTTTCTGCCTCATTAATTGGTTTCAATATAACTGAATAAAAACAACTGCAAATTTTATTTATTTAATGCAACAAAATAAAATGTATAAAAATAAAATGTGTTTGAGGTTAAGAGGTCTATCTCCCATTCGTCAACATTACTATCAGAAATTGTTGTTTACTTACTATCAGAGTCGTAAAGAAATTGTTATTGGTTGTAATTGAATACTAATTGGACTTATTTGAATAAGTTTGACGCCCTCCGTGGCGCAGTGTTGAACGCTGTTGCCTTAACGTGCGGAAGTCCCGGGTTCGATCCCCAGCAGGGTTTGGAAATTTATAATTTCTGAATTTTCCCTGGTCTGGCCTGGTGGGAGGCTTCGGCCGTGGCTAGTTACCACCATACCGGTAAAGGCGTGCCGCCAAGCGTTTTCGGGTTCCGGTACGATGCCGTGTAGAAACCTATTAGGGGTATGGGTTTAATATAACTGTCATGCCCCTAACACGTTAGACCGCTACCATCTTAGACTGCATCATCACTTACCATCAGGTGAGATCGCAGTCAAGGACTAACTTGTAGTGGATATAATAAAAAAGTAATTTAAAAAAAACAAAAAACCCGACTGCTTGGACACCAAAAAGTATAAAACAAGATGTGAATTTCATTATTATCAATTTATATAGTATAATACTTTTAATGAAATAATGAACAAAATAATATAGCCAATTCAGTATTCTCAGAGAGAGAGAAAAATATTATTATAAAACGTGAGCTGTGAGAATACTGAATTGGCTATATTATTTTGTTCATTATTTCATTAAAAGTATTATACTATGTAAATTGATAATAATAAAATTCACATCTTGTTTTATACTTTTTGGTGTCCAAGCAGTCGGGTCTTTTGTTTTTTTTAAATTACTTTTTTATTTTAAACTTTTTGGTTATTTATTTACCTGCAAGGTAATCCTAATAATATTATTGCCGTAATAAGAATCATTATTTTTTGTATTAATTGTATTTTTTATTTATTTAAACTATAAGATTCCTTAATTTAGATTTACTAACGGTTTATTGACTCTTATTTAGGTAGGTGCCTAAACTATATTAATATAACTATACCTAACTTTAATTTTACAGTAGATAAATGACAATATTTATTAGATACCTATTATGTTACAAAATTAATATGTACCAATTAAACAATTTATGAAAACGCGTCAAAATTTCTTAATTTAAGCTTCACAAGCATAGGCTTGCGAAGCTTAAATTAAGAAATTTTGCGTGCGAGCGTCCTGATGATGCTATCAGGACGCTCGCACGCAATTGTCGTCAGTCGTGCGCGGTGCGGCTGTAGTTCGTTTTACCACAAGCACCCCAGTGATCAGTCCCCCTTCGACCCCGATGACCAAATCACTACCGACAATGCTCCCTACTTAGGGCTACACGCAAACACTAACCAAACACAGCGTCTTCGCCGGCGAAGACGAGGACCCCGATATCTACCCCGGCCTCGAGGGCGTATGGACTAATCTAGTCCAACCGACCTCCCATTCATCCCTACGTCATCCTAAGCCGTGGTCCGAGCCTCACAGGAGGCGCCCTTAGGAGGACGTTGCCCCCCCGATGTCATCGAGCGTTAGGGCTCTTTTCTCGGCGACGCCTAGCGCTCGTCCAACCCCCCGGTGACGCTGTAGCGTCTAGTAGGGCCTATGCAGTATACTCAATCCGAAAAAAAAAGATCAGTCCCCACCGCACCGCACCGCACTCCTCGCGGACGCGCTTCCCGCGAGTGATATTTGTAAAAGACGTTTATCCGCCTGAAGTGTTCTGTTGCATGATAAACTTTATTTCTATGATATCTCATAAGATATTCATCTAAATTGAATGGTGTAAAGGACAATTTTTGTCTAAATGAAATACTTGAGATGAGTAAGATATTTTTTTTGATAAGGAATTAACGAATAAGTTGGTAAAAACACCTTCGCAAGTAAAGCACTGTTTTAGACTAAATTTGAAAATGGTTATTGTGAGTCAACCTTAAAAGATAGTTATATACTATCGCGGACTTCTTTTTAGCACTTTTTGAGAGGAACGTTTCCACCATACATTGTTGTCGTGTAACTTTAACGATTTAGGCAGCGCACGCCACGTAAGCTCTCAGATGAGATGATTTTTTCCGACTTAACTCACATTATTGCAATTTTCGTAAGGTTCTCCAATTTTTGTGGAAATAAAATATAGCCTATTTTACTTCTTAATAATGTAGCTTTCTATAAGTGATATAATTGTTAAAATCGGTTGAGTGGTTTTAGAGATAATCCACCTAGTTTGATCGATATAGATGATATGAGTAGGAACTTTAAACATTCCCTTTGAAAGCTCGTAAATCCTAAATTATCATTTAAACGGAAAAATGGTTTATGGAACCTAGGTGTAATTTTGCAAGACCTATCTAGCGATACCCCACCTGCTTATAACCTGTCGAGTATGGACTTTCATTTATTAATTGGCTTCTAGTGGACGCCATTTTGTTTTTCTCAAATTCGGCCTCCGTAGTGACACTCGGAAGATTAAGATAAATCTAGTGGTGCAAGTATTATCAAAATCGGTTCAGCCGTTTTGTCTGTAGTGCGACACGAAGGAATACACTAAAAATGAGCCTTTGAAACCTCGTAAATCCTAAATGATCGTTAAAATGAGAAAATGATCAAGGAAACCTAACTATGATTTTGCAAGGCCTATTCAACGATACCCCACTTGCCATATTCTATCGACTTTTATTTTTTAATTTGTTACATTATGGCTTCTAGAGGCAGCCATTTTGTTTTTTCTCAAATTCGGCTTCCGTTAAGACACTCGGAAGATTAAGATAAAGCTAGTGGTACAAGTATTATCAAAATCGGTTCAGCCGTTTTGTCTGTAGTGCGACACGAAGGAATACACTAAAAATGAGCCTTTGAAACCTCGTAAATCCTAAATGATCGTTAAAATGAGAAAATGATCAAGGAAACCTAACTATGATTTTGCAAGACCTATTCATCGATACCCCACTTGCCATATTCTATCGACTGATATTTTTTAATTTGTTACATTATGACGTCTAGAGGCCGCCATTTTGTTTTTTCTCAAATTCGGCTTCCGTTATGACACTCGGGAGATTAAGATAAAGCTAGTGGTACAAGTATGATCAAAATCGGTTCAGCCGTTTTGTCTGTAGTGCGACACGAAGGAATACACTAAAAATGAGCCTTTGAAACCTCGTAAATCCTAAATGATCGTTAAAATGAGAAAATGATCAAGGAAATGTTGGTATATGAGCTCGCAGGGAAAAGAAAAGACGTCTGCACTGTACGACTGTCTGTTTAATAATAATAAAATATTGTACAGGCTACAGCAAAGAGCAAATGAATGGTGAATGATTGTTTAAGTGAGTGAGAAGAATGTATGAGAGTGACTGAAGGAATGAAGTATGAACTACGTCCACATAGACAACTATTATGTTGTGTCATTACAGACTTTTATATCATAGACTAGTATTTTTGCTATATTCCAACAGTCCCCCTCAAAAATACAAGTAATCAAACATGATTCTAGTTAACTATAATTAAGTGCATTATTTTTTATTTAATTAACATAAATTTAGATTATCTCTTAAATCTTTAAATTTCTGAACAGCTATCGCTTTTGTAAACATGTCAGCAAGTTGGTTTCCTCACAAAACTTTTTATCTCGAATTTTATATAAATACGAGTACTTTCACTTTATTGATTTAAAACGAATCTACCACTGGTTCGGAATGCCACAGTCCTAGCGAGAAGAACCAGCAAGAAACTCGGTGGCGTCTAACATTCAAAGTTACTTTTTCACAGCCACCGACCAATCAAAAAAAACTATCACAAATTGATATTAAAGTTTCTAATGTCGGTACATTCAAAATGTAAATTTTAAATTATTCACTAATTTGTTTTTGTAAAACTGTATAACTTCTGTATTCTTAGTTGCAATAATTAAATCATCGACGTACAAAACTATACACACATTTTTATCTATGCATTTTTTTATCTAAAATATATAAACATGGATCAACTTCAGAGTTTTTAAAACCCATATCTTTAAGAGCAAGATCGAAGCGCTCGTACCAGCATCTGGATGATTGTTTTAAACCATATAATGTTTTATTTAATTTACATACTTGGTTATCTTTAGCGATAATCCCTTCTGGTACTTTCATGTAAATATTTTCTTTTAATGTACCATTGAGAAACGCAGTTTTTACATCCATGTGATGTAAAAGCAAGTCAAATTGATATGCTAAAGCTAAAATAAATCTGAACGTATTCATCCGAGCTACTGGTGCGAACCTTTCGTCATAATCCTGTAAATACTCTTGGGTAAAACCTCGAGCTACTAAGCGGGCCTTATACCGCGTGGGTTCAAATAACTCATTGTTTTTAATTGTAAATACCCACTTACAACTAACGATATTTACATCTTTTGGGGTTTCAACAAGATCCCATGTTTTATTACTTCGAAGTGAATCAATTTCACTCTGTATGGCTTTTAACCATTTATCTGTGTCGGGTCTGTTAAAAATATCTTTGAACGATGATGGTATTGAATTTACAGATAAGAGCGATAAAAATAAATCAGGGTCGTCCATTTTCATTTAATCTATAGGCGTTAGTTCCTTAATTCTTTCGCTACGCCTTAGATTACTGTTTGATGAACTATCTATTGAAGAGTTTTCAGAATTTTTGTTCAAAGAATCTTTATGTTGACTTTCTATTAGCTTTACCGATTCAAAGTCAGGTTTACTAATTTTTGTGGGAATTTCAATGTTTTCACTAATGCTACGTACAGGACGCGTTTGATCGAAATTTAATTCATCAAATGTAACATCGCGAGCTATAAAAACTTCGTTTTTATTAACATCAAATAATTTATATCCGTTTGGATGGTAACCAACTAATACTGATTTAAATGATTTTTCGTCAAATTTAGTTTTACGCGTTTTGTTATGTACGTATGCAGTAGCACCAAACATTTTTAAATGGTTTATTTTCGGCCTTTTACCATGCCACATTTCGTAAGGTGTTTCATTTGTCAGAGCTTTAGTGGGTAGCAAATTTGTAATATAGCTGGCTGTTAAAACAGCTTCTCCCCAAAATTGTTTGTCTAGTTTCGCACTTGTAACCAATGTACGAGCCATTTCGGTTAACGTACGATTCATACGCTCCGATATATCATTTTGTTGTGGGGTATAAGGAACCGTCAAATGATACATAATTCCCTTGTCAACACAAAATTCTTTGAACTCATTCGAAAGATATTCTCGTCCGTTATCACAGTATAAATTAACTACTTTAGAGTTTAGAAAATTCTCACTTTTTGCAACATAATCTGTAAAACATTTAAACACTTCCGACCTAGAATGCATTAAATAAGTAACTGTATAATGGGTAAAATCATCAATGAAGGTAACAAAATAATTTTTATCATCGAAGGTAGTTGGCGTTATTGGGCCACAAACATCTGAGTGAACAATGAATAGGGGTCTATTTCGAATTGATTTATCTTTTGACTTTGCAAAGGGACTGTTTACTAAGTACACAAGGTTCACACAGTTCGTTATTTGGAATAATATTCTCAATTATATGATAGTGATCAATAAAATTTTTAAGAATATTAAATTTTTGTTTGTTTATATGTCCAAGATGTTCATGCCATAACTTATAAGAAATGGAGCTCTTAGTTACATTTAATAAGGATTGAGATTGATCAACTTGAAAACACAGTTTATAAAGATTATTATCACGCATACCCGTTAGTAAGATTTTGTTATTTTTAGATATATGAGTTTGATCATTTTCAAAAATTACCGTCATACCTGCTTCTTGAGTACGACTTACCGATAACAAGTTTTAAGGAACATCTGGTGAATACAAAATATTTTGGATTGTACCTTTCAAACCTGAATTAGTAGTAATATTTATTTTTCCTTTACCAAATGCAGCAATGTTAGTACTGTTTTTAGCCACGCCAACTTTTAATGGGGTTGTAAATTCGGAATATGATGAAAAATAATCCTTGGTATTCACTATATGGTCAGTGCTCCCGAATCTAAAAGAGATCTTACGCGAAACTTCCACGTGTTATAACGATCATCGTTGCACGGTTGAATATTCCTTTTACTTCGCGACTCCATCTCGTATTTTATTTTATTTTTATTTTTTATTTTAAATTTTACGGTTGACTGTTTTTACACTAATTTTATTATTTTTTTAAATTTTAATTTTTAAATTAATTGACCTGGCCCCATAACCTGTTGGTATATGAGCTCGTAGGGAAAAGAAAAGACGTCTGCACTGTACGACTGTCTGTTTAATAATAATATAATATTGTACAGGCTACAGCAAAGAGCAAATGAATGGTGAATGATTGTTTAAGTGAGTGAGAAGAATGTATGAGAGTGACTGAAGGAATGAAGTATGAACTACGTCCACATAGACAACTATTATGTTGTGTCATTACAGACTTTTATATCATAGACTCGTATTTTTGCTATATTCCAACAGGAAACCTAACTATGATTTTGCAAGACCTATTCATTGATACCCCACACGCCATAGTCTATCGACTTTATTTTTTAAATTTGTTACATTATGGCTTCTAGAGGGCGCCACTTTGTTTTTTCTCAAATTCGGCTTCCACAGTGACACTCTAATGATATACTCGGCATAATCTGGTGCAAGAATCATCAAAATCGGTCCACGCGTTTAGGCTGTAGCTGTCCTGCAAGGAACAAACAAACATATATAGACTGATGAACACATAACGCTGTGCGTTCCGCAGTCGGGTAAAAAAAAAAGTTAATGTTCGTACATAACTAATAGAAATAAAAAGAGTTACGCTATAAGTACAAAGAATTTCCTTTATACAAGGTAGGCGAACAAAAGATTTTATTTATGGTCCCCTTACTAAGAAAAAATAGGGGTTGCCATCAGTCACTGCTGTAACTGAAGGATGAACAAACGTTTGACTCGACATAATATGCCTGGGGTAGATATCTGGTGCATCATAACTCGTGATTTAAGAAAATGACTGTCATAGAACCTAACTTAGTACCTAGAATCAAAGGGATGTCTCATGCTATAATATTCATAACTAGATGATGTCCATGACTTCGTCCACGTGGATTACGGTTTTTTGATTCCCGCGGGAACTCAGTAATCATGAACAGATGGGCCGTGAAAGCGAAG
This sequence comes from Erebia palarica, assembly GCA_964035005.1. Classification (NCBI taxonomy): domain Eukaryota; kingdom Metazoa; phylum Arthropoda; class Insecta; order Lepidoptera; family Nymphalidae; genus Erebia; species Erebia palarica. The sequence goes on from OZ035983.1 coordinate 44,182,203, forward strand.
CAGACAGACACACTTTCGCATTTATAATCCGGGACCGACGGCTTAACGTCCTCTCTGTGGCACGGGGGTGAAAAACCACCGACTTCCTAACTCCGGGCTAGTACTGAGAATTTCGAGCCAGAAAAACTCAATACCTAATTATGGCCCGACCCGGGACTCGAACCTGATCGGCCGCAGTCGAACATACTAACCACTAGTCCAAAGAGGTTTCTTACGGGACATGTTTAATATGAAAACTGAAAGGTACACTATCATTCAACGCAGGTGTTCTCATACTCTAACTACTCGTATCGCGTAAATATAGTTCTATACATGTTTATAATGTGGCTCGCTGCCTATTCTCGTTGCTGCAGATTCTTTGGCGATGATAGTCAGTTATTTAATGAGGCAGTGATAGCTCATTTGGATCTTGGATTACTATCTCAGCGTCAGCTTGCTTTATAATTAACTGCACAGGTAGATTTGCTCCGATTACATCTGTGTTATGCGTGTTTTGATAGGTATATTAAACATACTTAAGTGGTGACTGGTGAACGCTCCTATTTCTATTCTTAGTTGTTCTAGGTTAGATAATGAGATATTATGCTTTCTTGACGTGATTCTTATGTGATGTTCGCGACTGAACCCCTGTGGATTTAGGTTTTGTAAATTTCTTGATTTCCAGAACACTAAATAGCTTATGTCGTTCTCGAGGTCTTCAACTATACCCGTAAAATACAATAAGATCGATCTGTTGGTCACTTGCAGTGATTGTATGACAATTCAACAAATACATACACTTTCGCATTTATAGCATTGCTATATGGTAGCATTTACTTAGGTACGTTCTTGTAATACGAGTAGGTTAGAAATATAAGCGATAGGTTTGACTTTTTCACTCGATATTATGCTTATTATTGTATATTATGTATAATATGTTGTTATCTATGTATATTAGTACTTTATTTTGTATGTAAGTTATTAAATTATGTATTTCCTGTATATGTCACCATAAGATTGCAAAAACCGTTAGATTGTAATCTAACTAGCGAAGTTGTATTGTAAACCGTTCAATGTTCCGAGTGTAAATTTTTGGAATATTTGTTGTATTTACGTTTTCTTGTCTCTTTCTTGTAGGTTAGGTTAGGGTTCGACACAAATAATCAGATTTAAAAAAATCAGATAGCCTGCGGTCGGGCACTTAGGTTTTATCGGGTTAATTTATCTAATAGATTACAATGTACCGAAAAATAACGCGTTAAATTGTAATCTGTCGACAGTTTACAATTTCGCTAGTTAGATTACAATCTAACGGTTTTTGCAATTTTACGGTGACATATATCATATGTAAGTATATTTTTATGATATTTATCATATCTTAATAAAAAGTTTTCTATTCTCTAGTTTATAAGTACCTACTCAGCTATATTTCACCATTCTCACATTCTAGGGCTGCTGGAAGAAATCTCTTCAAGAGATAAGTTGTCCTTGTACATGTCCGTTAAGTTTTTAAGTTTGGTACCAAATGTATAAATAAATAAAATATATAAATTCTTCTGTACCTATATAGTAGGTTGACTTATATAAGGACTAGCTAGCTGATGCCCGCGACTTCGTATGCGTGGATCGAGGTTTTGTGGGTTACGCGGGAACTCTTTAATTTTCCGGGATAAAAAGTGTGCCTATGTGCTATTCCAGACTATAATCTATCTCTGTGCCAAATTTCAGCCAGATCCGTTCAGCTGTTGGGGCGTGATTGAGTCACAAACATCCATACATCCATACATCCACACATCCAGATATCCATACATCCATCCAAACTTTCGCATTTATAATATTAGTATAGATTAGTATAGAATATAGATTTCTCTACAAAAAAAGGTGGTAAATTAGGTAGTAAGTACAATGATTGTCAAGAATTTATAAGGTTTAGCAACTATGTCTTTGAAAATCGACCCTAAATGTAATTTGTATGTTTAAGACATTATCACATCAGCAAACGTTTATCTTGGTTAATGCTTCTTCTACGTAGTTTCGTATTCAACAGTTTAGAAATTCCAACTTTTTTTCTATTAATAAGAAAACGCTTAATAATATTTCTGCTTGGTAACGTCCGCCTCTTTGTGACACATAGAAAATTTGACACACTAATCCACATTGTGACACAAACGGACACCTTGTCAACTAAATATTCCAAACACACAAACACTCATGTCTGTGTAATCGTCAATCTATCGTATAAATAGTCCAATGAAGTGTAACAAGACGCGAAGTGGTGCCAAAATTCCTAGTTCGATCTCCGTTGTTTATTCTTAATAACATTGTACCGGCTCAGACCGACAAATATTCCGTGAGACAATGTCTACATTCCGCATTGTGGAATTAGCTCTTAATCTATACTAATATTATAAATGCGAAAGTTTGGATGGATGGATGTTTGTTAGTCAATCACGCCATAACGGCTAGACGGATCTGGATAAAAGGCACAGAGATAAATTGTAGTTGTAGAATAACACATTGGCTACTTTTTATCCCGGAAAATTAAAGAGTTCCGGCGGGAACCAAAAACCTCAATCCACGCGGACGAAGTCGCGGGTATTTACTAGTATTTATGTATTAAGTCTTAAATCATTAAAAACAAGCTTTTACTGTCCGCCATATTGAATTTAGTATGACGTCATTTTATTTTCTCAACAACCCTTATTATATGGGGTTGCATAACTAGTTAACAAATTAACTAGTCTACCATCTTTGGGAGTCCGCCATTTAGAATAACGTCACTTAGCCGACCATGCATTGTAATCCAAACGAAATGCAAAATTTCGGCTCAAGCGGTTGGGATAACTGTTTTAAAATTCAGTTGCAAGATTTGACCTAAACAAGATATAAACATTGCAAGTTCATTGCTTGTAAAATACCTTTATAATTGAGCATGATATTGTTTTAGACCAAGACCAAGAAGGAGATTTCCTCCTTGGATGTACTAACCATCAGCCCGTAAATACGTTCATTGCTGAACCTTGGGTCGGTGGATGGGCTTTAAAGGCAACAGACAATCAGACAGACAAACACATTTTCGCATTTATAATACTAGATGTTCCCCCTATGTTCTTCCCCGGGATGCAACCTACCTCTGCAATATACCAAATATCTCAAAAGCGTAGTAGATTTCACATTAATATTGGTATGTGGTCTTAAACGGTTTTGACTGTTATAAAAATATGGATGAAAACGTAGGAGTACCTACAACCGCCTTATACGAACATACAATCAAAATAGAAACGGCTATTTCTATGATTTATATCCCAATAAAACTACTCCCATAAACCGTCGTCACATAAAGATGATCATGACCTACGTTGCACTGACCTTATACGGCGCGTACATTGACTTTGACATAAAACCAACAGCGCTAAGGCGATAATTATTAAGATCATGCGCACACTGCAGACGATTTCTATAACTTTACTTTTAGTTCTGTAATGAATAAATTATATAACACAGTAATAAGTATGTAATTCTCTGGTGTAAGGTAATATTTCTAAGAAAAGTGACGAAACTACAGGTTGATATAAATTACAGAGCTCTGGGTGAAAATTTTACAGAAAACATTGAGTTTCTTTCCAGCAACAAAATAGCCTTGTGTTGGTCTACAAACTTTCCTGGTACCTAATCATCTTGACCTACATCTAATTAGTAGACTGCTACTCTTGGTAGACCCTTTAAAATATTCGCTAGGTGTGTTGAAAAGTTTTTGGAACCTAAATTACACCCTGACAGGATGCTAAGAGCGAGTGATAAGGCAAGGTGTGGTTTGGCGTCTTAAAATATAGTTTATGATTTTAATCGTGTATGAGTTACGGTGCACTCTTTATTCCCTTATTCTAATGGCTCGATGGGACGGATTCCATTCCAAACTATCGGAAAGGAGTCAGGCGTAGGATCGACGGCTCTCCGAGGTACGAATATGTATTAAAACCAACTTCTAACTCCAAGCTATTAATGAAAATTTCCTGTCAGAAAAAACGCTCTCTCTCTCTCTCTCTCCGCAGTCAAAAATGTTATCCACTAGAAAAACGACGCGAGCATAACATTTCTAAGATAGAGTTAATATGAGACGAGATATGTTCATCAAAGCTTATTGTCATTAGTATAGTTTTGGACAAAAACAGAACGTCCTTCATCGCAATGAGAGCAAACAGCCAGTAGTTACCAACAGTGATGTGTTTCGTGTCACGTACGCGTTTTTTGTTAGATAAACATTAATTTAAGCACCATGGAAAGGGTCACCATGGTTTTAGTCTCATTGGCTTCTAGATTCCAAAATTAAACATGATAATTAAAAAAAAATGCGGCACGGCAAAAGTGAAACTTCAGAAAAGTAGCGTCTGAGATAAACAACTATCTCATTCTCTCGCAGGCTCAATCTTATATGTATATGTTTGTCTCTCGTTTATTTTTTTCGTTACGTTGGATTTTTAAATTACAACGATTATAAAGAAGTTTCACTTCAAAAACAAATAGCTACTAACCTAAGGTCTGAAAATGTTATGAAAAGGCAAAATCCTGTCCTAGCAGCCGTAGAGCTAGCACACCTCTTAGCAATAGACGGCTAACAAAACAAATTGGACGTGCACCTGGCGCAGACATTAATTTTGTCCAATGGACGCCCATCGGTTGAGATCACGAAACCAATCTGTCAACCAATGTCAAGATTCAAGTCCCATATAACAGGTGACCTGTGGACTGTGATTATCACAGCATCTGGAGCAAGATTACTCGTTACCGACTTTAAAAAAGTTCTTTGTACCTCCAGCCTGGCTGTTCTTGCTACAATATTTATTTATCCCGTTTGAAGACTTGGATACAATTGGTTCGGCTTTACGTCAGAGAGAATTACACGTGTTTCGTTTCATCAACAGTTTTGACTTTTACATGCCGTACCGTCACGTTGCCGTTCCATCATCATTTTCGTTCCCAAAATATTAATATTAAAAACCGAGGTGAAATTTTTTGCAGGGACGCAAGGACGCTCGTATAAATTCTGCGAAGTTTGAAATTTATCGATTTTTGTGTTCAGGAATTCAGGATATATACAACTTCTATTGTTTCATAATAGTTAAACTTCCTTATGCTGTTTTTTACTATTTTAGGTTGTTGGAAGTAGTGTGGAATCCCATCAAAAACATAAATGTAAAATGAGAGCCAAGTTCAAAATTGTGATATACATATTATATGCCTTGGTTGTTGACTTCAGCGACAAAAGAAGTGAGATCTAAATGGGTGCCAAGTTCAATGGTCAGTCCTGCAATTTATTTATCCCATCAAAAACATAAATGTGAAATGAGAGCCAAGTTCAAAATTGTGATATAAATGCCTTGGTTGTTGACTTCAGCGACAAAAGAAGTGAGATCTAAATGGGTGCCAAGTTCAATGGTCAGTCCTGAAATTTATTTATAACAACATATAATATTTTATAACAACTTAAAATATCATTTCTTCTTATAACTTACTATAAAATGTTGAAGACTAAGGCTTTGGCTTATTTTCATAACTTATTAAGGTAGAAATAGGTTCACTTCACTGTACACTTTGAAAATCAATATCAAGTAAATTAACCGATGATATAGTAATTCAAAACATGCTAAAGCTAAGCTTTGTACAAACACAAATATTTGCTGAAATGCAGCGCTCGATCAAAGTAGTTCCACACTCGAAGCACAAGTCCACAAGTGATAGAATTGGCACTTATTAGGTGCTTGTTTGGACAACGGTCATTTACTTTAACGCGTACGGTAGCTATGCATGCGTAATGAGTTTAACAAATATAATGAAATCAGAACTTGTCAAGCATGAAACGAATTTGATCCGCGGGATCCGTATCTAAATTTAAATTATAGGTATTTTATCAATTTACCACATTTGCTTTCATGGTTAACTTTATAGTCTATTGTGTGCCTAGGGATGAAACCAGACGATTTCAGACGTCGGGTGATGCCAGCCCTCGCGAATAGTATATTGTGTGCCTAGGGGTGAAACATGACGATTTCAGACGTCGAGTGATGCCAGCCCTCGGGAATAGTATATTGTGTGCCTAGGGGTGAAATAAGACGATTTCAGACGTCGGGTGATGCCAGCCCTCGCGAATAGTAATATTGTGTGCCTAGGGGTGAAACAAGACGATTTCAGACGTCGGGTGATGCCAGCCCTCGCGAATAGTATATTGTGTGCCTAGGGGTGAAACAAGACGATTTCAGACGTCGGCTGATGCCAGCCCTCGCGAATAGTATATTGTGTGCGTAGGGGTGAAACGAGACGATTTCAGACGTCGGCTGATGCCAGCCCTCGCGAATAGTATATTGTGTGCCTAGGGGTGAAACAAGACGATTTCAGACGTCGGCTGATGCCAGCCCTCGCGAATAGTATATTGTGTGCCTAGGGGTGAAACAAGACGATTTCAGACGTCGGCTGATGCCAGCCCTCGCGAATAGTATATTGTGTGCGTAGGGGTGAAACGAGACGATTTCAGACGTCGGCTGATGCCAGCCCTCGCGAATAGTATATTGTGTGCCTAGGGGTGAAACCAGATGATTTCAGACGTCGGCTGATGCCAGCCCTCGCGAATAGTATATTGTGTGCCTAGGGGTGAAACGAGACGATTTCAGACGTCGGCTGATGCCAGCCCTCGCGAATAGTATATTGTGTGCCTAGGGGTGAAACCAGATGATTTCAGACGTCGGGTGATGCCAGCCCTCGCTTCGCTCAGATAGGCAACTTCACCCTCGTCTGAAATCGTGTTTCATCCCGCGTCACACACTATATTTTTCATATAATCCGCATCAAAAGTGCTAGTTTTACTAAAATTGTATTTCTTATATAAATTAGTTGCAGAGTTTTATCAGTCAGTTTAGTTGACGGATTAAATGACAATTATAAAGTTTTGGAATAAATAAAAATACTCTAATACATCACAAAATCATTGTCTACACTCTGAATGATGTATTCGTCTGAAATTGACGGATTCGTCTAGTTTTAGGTGGCTCAAAAGGCATTGACTCGCATTTTCAATGCAGGTTATATGAAAAATTAAGTGTCAATTATTTTTGTTTCTCAGTGTATTTCTTTGCGTCTGTCCCTTTTTTAACTTGCAACATTCAATAAGCTGTATACTAATGGTAGATCAAATCTACTGCTGCATAAACGTAAATTACTTTTATATTTTCATACTTCACTTTTTACAGATAGTAGTTATAAAGCTTATTTATAGGTTTCTCGCTAAACAATTGTAAACAATTTAACACTCGGTTATAGATTCTCTAAGCACATGCGAATATTTGTTTATGAATTACGTGGTAACTCGTAACGTGTCAATATTATTTTAACTGCATTCGATGAAATAACACTCACGTAGAGGCGAATACTTTGTTTCTAAAAGGTAAACACTAAACTTCGATATTGTTACTAAGCGAGCCGCAAGTTTGTGTGCACAGTGTGTATTTGCCTACGCTTTAGGGTAATGTCACACTGACGACAGTCGACATGTCTCGTCACAAGTCACAACAGAGTTTTGTGATATTGAGTGCGTCTGTTCGATTGTGAATTTATGTGATTTTGATGGCATCTCCGGCGCAGTGGCGAGTTCTGTGGTCTTATAATATGTAAGGAGAGGAGGGAGATTATTATTTTGCGCATAAATTTGGGAATTCCATAATTTTTTAATTGTTTCTGGTCTTTTTTGTAGGGAGGCTGCGCTATGGAGAATGGCTATAGTTACCACTCTACCGGCGAAGACGTACAGCCAAAATATGTTCAATGGAATCACGACGACTCCTTTGGCTTAGACTAACTTCACCCGCCATGTCGTCGTCCGCATGGATCTTGATTTTAGAATTTCCCTATTTCAAAATCCTTGCCTACGCTATAAGTAGACTTATACATCCAAATTCAAGTTTTGGTGTATCTATTTTTAAGACTTATTTTTCCCCGCCATGTCGCCCGCATGGATCTGGGTTTTAGAATTTCTCACGATCCTTTAGGCCCTTTGGTAATATAACTACATTATATGCATGGATAAAATATACTGTTTAGATATTATTGATGTATTTTAAAAGCCAAAAAAAAAACAAATTACTCAGGTAGAACCTACATCCAAAATCAAGTTTTAGGTGCAGCGGTTTGAGCTAAACATATGCATGAATAAAAAATACTGTTTGAATGTTATCGATGTATTTTGTATGCCAAATATAGGTAAGTAGATTAACAAAAGTATAATAATTTTAACGCAGTAAAAAATATGACGATGCGACGCGGTCCAGTCACTAACATTTCCATATGCTATCTCATAACGCACACTAAAGGTGTTTTTTGTTCGTATATTTTTTACACTGTCATTGCGACACAATAAGTGTAATGCCTAAGTTGCAAGAACGCTTTAATAGAGATCGTGACACCGATCTTATTATTTTTTGTTGATATTGTAAAAATCTACCATAATAATAGAGGAGACCGACCAATAAATATCGAAGTTACCAAACGTGATTCGGTGTCACTTGTAAGTAGTTGTGAGTTAGACCCTGGGGCCATGGCGTCATTCAGTGCAAAAAAATCCTAAGCCACAAAAACATCGAATTTAATTGCCTTCTCAAGTGACAAAACGGATGTTTTTTACTCGCGACCACGATTTCAATTGCTTGGATCTAGGTTTTTAAAAATCCAGCGGAAACAGTTTGATTTTCCGGGATAAGAAGGAGCCTATGTCCTTCTCCGGGAATATAATACAAATTCCGTCAAAATTGGTTTAAAAGAAGGGCCGGCAAAATGTAGCAGCACTTTCGCATAATATATAGTATGCATTTACAATATTAGTATGATTTTTGCCTACTATACCAGCTTTTGGCGAACATTTGATACATTTACCAATTAAGCTGGTTAAGAAATGTGAAAGGTTTCTCCAAACATCACTCTAGCACGCATACTCCGAAATAATAAATATTTAGTCTAATTTTATTATGGGATATTTTGTCTTATTCAGTTGTACACAATCTCTTAACTAAAATGACTTGCCTGAAATATGTTTTGCTTCCCTATCATAATTGTTCTTTGCGGAAAAGCTTGCACTAAATTAACCTTTTAATTGATCCACATTAACTTTTGGTCTACTCTTAGTCTTTCTCTGCATCGTGTTACTCATTTCTGAGTATCTTGATAAAATAGTTACATAAAATACGCAAATATTTTCAGCGCAAGACGTCGACATTTTGACTATTACACTAGGTTTGTTATACAAATCTTGGGCGTCGTCACAGTTTTTACTATTGTTACCGTGCTGAGTGCACCCGCAATTTAACGTGATTTCAATGTCCAAAAACACAATTCAGTCTGGCTTTAATGGTGGTTGAGCAAGCAACCTGACTCGCGTCTAGATTATAATCGTTTGGTACTACAAACAATCTAGTTTTTTAATATTTTCCAATTGATTTTAAGCTACGCGACTATTTTAGGTTTCTTTCTAAGAATATAACGTATAGATCGGGGCATTTAAACTTTTTATAACATAATCAAACCACATTGTTCCATCTATCTAGTTATGCTGTTCTATTCAAAAGTATGTTGTATTGTATTATTTCCTTGAAGCAGTGGGTACAACGTTTTAGATCAAGGTCGTTATAATATAAATCGTTAGCTGAATGAGGATATAAATTGTAAGTGGATGCTTTTGGGCAGTTTTCAAAGTGAGTGATTAATATGCAAAACTGTGGATTTCCCACGCTAGCTGCAGCAGTGGCGTGCAGTTCATAGAGGCATAAAAGCACTGCTTACCCAAATGAAAATACGTCCATACTCATTTTTACTCAAAACAGCTAAATAGGAATTCTGACTAACTAATCTACCCTAGCTTCAAAATCTGTGCACGCCAATGAGCTGCAGGAACCATGGCCATTCCCAGGCCGTGGGACCGTGACTCTGCGAGGGTTAGGCTAAAATGGCTTAGGCTGCAATGTCATAGTGCCAAAAACAAACAAACAAGGAAAACAAACCCAATAAAAATGATCCTGTTTGTACTGCCATTCATAGTTTTTACACTTGCTTCGCTTGCCAACATTCTGCATAAAAAATGTTCTTCTTACTTTTTAAATATTTTTTTATCTGGGCAATCAAAAATATGTAAAAGTTACTTTAAAAAAAATTGTTACATTAAAAAATTACACAGTTAGGACACATTGTTAAATGTACAACTTACAAAGTGTCGTAATTGTGTCAAGTTTTAATATAAGGGTGCCACATCCGAGGAGGAGACTGCAAATAGTTTAAACTTTAACGTAGGTATTGATACAGGCTGTTGTCACAGACTGCGTGATCTCTGAGTGCACCGGCCCTAAATTCATTCCGCCATGATTTTAGTTGGTTGGTTTGATGGAGCATTGTGCCATAGTTACGTCGCATTAATTCACAATACATTATACACTTCTGTGTGTAACACTTTCGGTTGTTGTTTGTCGTCTGTCCGTTACGCTACATTTACGCGTACTACGTTACATCATTCATCGAACTCATCACCGGATTCGAGGCCTATCACACGTCGCGGCCACATACATGTATTTCAATCGTGTCTATCGGCTACAGTCACATAAGTATTGCCAAAGAGATAACCAATAATTGCGTCTTTGTGTAAGCAAATAATAAAAATATAATAGCTAAATACCTTTCAATTAAAGTTGCATTTTTTCATTTGATTAAACCGCGGAAATACTTGTATCAATTTCAAAGACTAATGCGATAGACCTTGGAACAACACAAAAAGGCAATACCCTACCGAGGCTTATCCTTTTAAATGCTCAAAGCCTTTAAATGAGGATGGAATGTATTATGCTCGAACTCCCGTAACGATAATGAATGATTAACATGAATGCTATCTACCTTATTTGGTGTCGGTACTTCGTAGAATTCGCACGTGGTCATAATTGCTGCTTCATTTTTAGGGTTCCGTATTATAGAAGGGAAAACAGCCTTTTATTTTTAAGCGCACAAGGATGTCTGCGTGAATTTCGGTATTTAGAAATCCACTTGGAACTCTGTCTTTCTTGATGAAAAGCCTATGATCGTCTCCAAAATGCAAGCTATCTGTAGTTTAAGCGGATGGACTGTGAACAGATAATAGACAGATACACTTTCGTATGAACATAATATTAAGTAGTACAGATTCTTCTTTGGGAAACTGTGTGCGGTATCTTGTTGTACCTAGTCAATATTGAATTACTAAAGTCTTTAGGCTAGCACTGGAGCTGTCATCTAAAAAGCCTATAGTATGTGTAGTAGTATCAGCGTAAGTTTCGAGTAGTGTTTATGCCAGGGATTCCCAAACTATTTTGGGCAAGAGACCTCTTTTCAAAAATGAACTGATATTTCAAACCAAATAGCCAAATTAGCCAAATTATTTAAAAAATCCTATCTCTAGTTTTTTTCCTATTGATACAAAATATACATTAAAAAATTTTGCGCTTGGTTAAGTGAGTAAACTTGACATAGTTTTTTTAATCAAAATTTATAGACAAAATTCAGTAAATATCATCTTATAATACAAATTACTCAATACTTAAGTAGGTAATTATTTTTTGATAAAAACATTAAAATAGGGGTCGATTATGATACGCCATCTCAGAAAGGGTCAATTAAAATGAAATCATCGGTTACAATTACAAAATCAAACTGTTTATTCTGACATTTATTAGCTGGTATTTACAAGTTACTCTCGATAATCAATATTTATGGAATTCGTATGAATTTACAATGTGGTATCACTTTTATAATCTTTCTAATAGTTAAGCATAACAATAATATCTCTTTAATTAAATAAATCTCAGTTATAAAAATATACAATAGTATCACGCACCCTTTTACCGTAGGCCTCGTTCTAAACTGAATTCAACAAAATGGCGGCAACCGACTAGTAACTAACCATAGATTATACCACGGATATTACGCATAAAGCAATAATGTGGTATAGATTAATTATGTCGTGTTACAGTCGGCCATCCTCCATGAACGAGTCCCTTCGTTCCTATTCACTAACCAAATCAAGCTTATTCAAAGTAATTATGAGTTGGCAAAAACAATTAAAGTTTACAATCAATTAAACAAAATAATAAGCCTAAATTACGCTTATATTACATATTCATATGTTACTTAATTAGTGAAATGAAATGAAAATCCTTAAAATCCATGTAATCGAAACTAATATCAACATCACTTACAGTATCTATAGCCATGTGGTGTCAAAGTTACTGCCTTCGCTTTGGCATCAATCAATAACTACATGTTTAGAGCCACTCATGGGCGGCGAATTCATACGCCAATCCTGCCCGACTCGAAACATTCTCACTCAACCTAACTACAGCCGTACAGAGTCCTGGCTACTGCCTTCACCAGAACACCAACGGCTGCGATGCTCTAAGCCACTCCTGGGCGGCGAGTTCATTACGCCAATCATGCCCGGCTTAGAACACCCTCCCTCGATCTAACTATAGCCGTACAGAGTTCAGGTTACTTTATTCACCTTCATTACCCTATACCCAGCTACCCAATTTTAAATCATTTCATCTCACCAATTTTACAAAGCATTGTTTAAAGTAAATCATCACAGGTTACAATTCAATCAAAAGAATGCCGAAAATTGAGCTGTTTTTGCGTCTGAATCATTTATTTATAAAATATTCTATCCTGACTAATAACTTCACATAAATCAATTTAAATCAAAAGCGAATGGAGTTGTGGTTTAAAGATTGGCTTAAAATATATATATATTTTTGTTGTGAAATATGCAGAAGTGCCACATTAAAACATTTTGGTCTATGAACAGGGATGTTCCGATATCATCATCATCTACCCTACTACCAAAAATTAGTAGTACACAAATCGTTTGGTGATTCTTTTCATATTATAATAATGTAATTTTAAGGAGTACTTTCGAAACAAAGCTACAGATTAAAGTTATCGTTCTTGGCTGTGGTAAAAAACACAAATACAAATCAAAAACAATATCAATTTACAGGTCGTGTCCTGCCCCATGAAACTCTTAGATTTGTCATTGAGCAGGGCCTCCCAAAAAAAAATCTTCTTACTATATGTTTGTCTATCCTTTTAGTTTATATTAAAGTTTGAGAAGGATCGAGATAGCACTTTATTTGTAAGAAAGAACATCACGGACGATGCGTTGCCAAACATCCATGACCGGCAACAGGCGAATCATTTACTGATAAAGCCGGTAAACGGCAGATCTACGAAATACGGTGAGATATGGCGACATGATAAATATCGATAACTACTCATCTAAATACTATCATTATTTAATAATATTACTTATCACTTATGCATTGATATCGTAATGCTGTAACGATTCGATTTCTTAAAGCAATCGATTTTATTTAAAAGAAAGCTTGAATCGATATATTACATTGACATTATAATTTCATCGCCTTGTACTATTCTATAGACATAACCAGGCGGCACCCAAATATTTTTTTAATTGAATTAAAATAAACCATTAATTTAAGGATTACAGTAAATCTATTTATCATTTGATAAAACCAATCAGGCAGATCATAGAAACCATCCATCGCCAAAGATGTATGGTGCAGGACAATCGAGAGAGCCCGCGATGCAACTCCATGGTCATTTTGGAAAGAAAACTCGTAATGCCAATTGCAGAAAAGTATGCGAGCCACGAAAAGTTGGAGGGAGAATATAAAAAATATAAATAAATTATCTACGGCTATTGACTTTTATTTTTATACAAACTGTTCAACGATTTCAATAGAAGTTACATAGACCCAATTCTACAAAACAGTATAGTGTTCAGTTCTTAATATCACACTTCTCTCAGGTGTGCGTGCCGAATCGTTTCACACAAGTGTACGGTCCACAATCCAACCGTACAATTTGCTCTATCAGCGTTAACCTACACGTAAATTCACAACCAAACAGTGCGCGTAATACCATCGCAACCATCACGCGTGCCACTCATTCATATCATCCGTCATAACTATTAAAATAATATTTATCATTTAGCGGTCCTAGACCGAACAAATACATTTCATCCGGTACTGATTACTGAGTAAGTATCGAGGAACAATTCTAAAAGTACTCGGTGTCGAAATAAAAGTATCGAATACTTGCTTGTACGTCCCTATCAATCATTGGTTGAGTTTAGAGCAGTGTTGCCAACTTGGGGGTTTTCCCCTCAAATTTAGGGTAGGTTAGATGGAAAAGGGCGACACTTTTCTAGGGGCATTTTGGGAAAAACACAAGTGTCGAACGTGCTTTTCTCTACAACATTAATTATTTAGCGTCAATATGTATGACTTTCAAAATACAGGCAATAGTAAAACGCAACTCGATAGCCAGGTCCACAATGTCTTAGACGAAATAATTGATAATTATCCTGACGTCGATTAAATTTGAAACTTGAATTAAGACTCGTTTCTTTAGACTTTGAGTTACTTTACATATGATGTCCAACTGAAGTAACCGTCCATTTCATTTGTCAGTGTGTATTTATATCCTTTAGATAAGTTACTACTTTGTCCTAAACTTCCCTTTAAATTATACGACGTTCTTCCCCCTAAAGTTTCCCGTCCCTTGAATGTTGAGTGTGTCCTAATGTTAGCCTATAGCCCTTTCGTTATGTATCTTTGTAAATATTTTAAAATTAACAAACTTAAATTGTAATTTGTACATATAGTAGTTCCCTTTTATTATTTATATTTTTTATTTTTATTTGTGTTTGTCTCTTTATGGTAAGTCTATTTTTATGTAGAGTTGTTTACTAACAAATATATAAATATGCCTTCTATAACATAATATTTTTAGTAATTTTGGCACTCTTTAACCGGCCAATCTCCTTCGTGCCTCCCTCAAGTTACTCGACACTGGCGAAGTGCATTGTACTGGCTTGGCACTACTCAAAGCCATAAACCAAGAGAAGAAGTTACTACTTGAATATTAATTGTCTCTGATTGTTTATTCTATTGATCATTCAGTTGTAAAAGTGTTTTTTTTTTTGTTTACTATGAGTGGAATAATCCTCGGTTGACTAACAACAAGTTTATTAAGTGTCGTGAACTGAGGCTGGACTCTTACATTTGATTATTTACCCGACTAACTAGTTGAACACTATATAGACTTACAACACAGCTTACAATGTCTAGATCTACAAGATCGGTTATCCGAGGCGATATACCACGCCGTTGCTTCCTGTTCCTTTGTGCGCCGGACTTAGTAAGTATTAAATTCATTGATAATTATAACTAAATGCTACACTATTTTACATGATTTTTTTAACTCAGAGTGCTAACTTCACTCACAAATGAAAAACAAGTATATGCAGATAGATATCAGACATCAACTGCATGTTGGCATAACTAAGGGTAGGTTTTATTGATTCAGTGAATGTCAACAGCATGTTTTTTTTTACAAGTGCAAATAATCAAATTAATCTAACACTGTAGATAACACTACCAATGACAGCATTTGCTGGTGACTGACTGTCAATAATCAGTGGACCTATCCTTATGTATACATTTGTATTATTTTAACTATGTTCTATTACTTGACTTGCTAATTTATATAAAAAAATCTTTTGTTTCAGATCACTGATTTATTAAGTGTTAAATGCTATAAGTATATAAATTCAAACTCAAGCAACCTCTAATATGAACTCGATCTAATAGTGTCATGGGAATGTCCTTATAATTAGATTTATCCCAGTACATCAGGTAATATGAATTATTATAATTATTTTGTATATTCAACTTGTACATGTGTATATTGCTTACCTAATTCAACCTGTACATTCTATTATTAGGTTTCAAGCCTAGAAAAAGTTTGTGCTGCCTGTTGGTATTCAGCAAATAGAGAGGTCCATAAAAAACAACTTGATGCAAATCTACCAAAGTTGCAAGAATACGATTCATTGCTCAATACTCTGGACTCACTACTACCACACCAAAGGTTTGCTCTGCAGTCTTTTGACATGCAGTAGCTACATCAAGCTTTTAGATGTTTAGGACTAGAACATTTATTGGTACCTGACCGAGCCGCGCTTCTATATTTTACACAAGTTCCAAAAGTGCAATTATGTTTGAAAATAAACAAACTGAATCACCTGTTCGTTTTTTTTAAAGAATTTCTTGAATAATGGGGTAATAAAATTATGTGTCCGGTATCCTAATGACTAGCTATAATTTAACATTTGCATGTCTTCATTATGGTAAAACATGGTTGGCATCTTTATGTATGATTACAACCTACTATCTGTGCTGTAACCCGTGTTCAAAGCAAATAAAAGAATTTATTATCATTATAACCCGAAAAATGTTTCTATATAGATACAGAATGCTAATTGAGTTGGCAGCGCTTGCTGGAAGGATTGTATCTAGCCCTAACTGAAGCCTCTACGCAGCCTAGAACCCATTATTCGTTCTGAAGTAGAGTCTAAAATTGATATACTTAGTCTTTTTTTTCTCTTGAATACAGTAAATACTTTTTCTTGAATGTTACCTAAGTCAAAGATTGCACCTAAATGATATATACATCGCCCAGACTTTCACTGTGATTGGCTAAGAATGAAATAATTATCCAAACCATTCATTTAAACTTACTATAAGAAATTAATCTTTACGTGTTTCGGAACGCTACCAGTCTATGAATATAATATTTTATGATAAAGTATACCTGACAATTGCCAAACTTAATCTCAAAGTACCTATCTTAAAAGTCAGATTACTCTAAACTCCCATCGAATATCTTAATTATTTTTTTTGAAAAATTTTTATCCAGTGATTGGATACATTTCTAATGTTTTACGGTTAATTTCGGTGACGCAAGAATAGCCCAAGTCTTATACAAAAATGGTCATACCTAATAAATATTCAAGATTCCTTCACTAGTTATGAAATTATACATTAAATATAATGTTTATATAATAACAATACAAAAAATAGGAGCTTATACCTAAAACATAAAATATAAAATTTATACTTCACTGCCCTGGCCCTGTCTGTCGGACCGGTGAGAGCTACGTCGCAATTTCACCCCTGGGTCGCAGTCACTCATGTGTCTGAAACTTTCAATAATGTGTTTTTATACGTACTAACAAGCATTTAATTATAGAAGGGAAAGATATGCCGATAAGTCGACAAACACAAAAATTATAACATCAGTTTGAATCAGAATGTTTAACTATTTTACAAAAGAAAAAAAAACTATGTTCGAAAATCAAACTACATATGTGGGGCGTTGGTAACGAAACAATTATATTACAATTGTTAAGCAATCCCACTTCTGAGATGATACGCCATCTCAGAAAGGGTCAATTAAAATGAAATCATCGGTTACAATTACAAAATCAAACTGTTTATTCTGACATTTATTAGCTGGTATTTACAAGTTACTCTCGATAATCAATATTTATGGAATTCGTATGAATTTACAATGTGGTATCACTTTTATAATCTTTCTAATAGTTAAGCATAACAATAATATCTCTTTAATTAAATAAATCTCAGTTATAAAAATATACAATAGTATCACGCACCCTTTTACCGTAGGCCTCGTTCTAAACTGAATTCAACAAAATGGCGGCAACCGACTAGTAACTAACCATAGATTATACCACGGATATTACGCATAAAGCAATAATGTGGTATAGATTAATTATGTCGTGTTACAATTATTAGACCTCGTCGACCCCCAAAATCAGTTTTCGTTTATGTCGGGTAACCGAAAACGACCCCGAGGATTCGATATCGACCACTTTGGGAATCCCTGGTTTATGTTATATACCTACTACCAACAGCGCTTGAAAGCGTTTTCTTATAACCTCAGTAACATTTATCAAGCGATCATTAAAACCTAAAGAGTACTGCTGGGAGTTAAGATAAATGCAGATGGAGGTATTTGAAGGATTAAATTGGAAAGTTATTGTTTGCAAATTCCAGGTGAAACAATTACGAAACAAACTTATCTAGAATTATTTTGGGATGTATGCGATTACTCGCAAAATTGTGATTTAAATTTTTTAAATAAACGTTGTTTATTTGAAGATTTATATTTTTATACGACTGCCTGAAAAAAGGAGTATATTGTTTTCAGGGTTCATGTATGTATGTATGTAAGTATGTATGTATGTGAGTTTGTATATTCCACCATACTTCTATACTTACGCCTGAACCGATTTTGATAAATGAGGTATCGTTAGAATCCCTAGCTTATTCCGGGTGACACAGGCTAGTAAAATTGATGGGCTGACCATGGAGCCGCATTAAAGACTAAATTTGAAAAAAAAAACGAAAATAGGATTAACTATCATCATCTAGAAAATGATGAGTAGATTGCAAAAATATATAAAACTATAATTCAATATCCAGTGATTCACAAAAAAATATCATTTAATAAAAATGTCAATAAGATTCTAATTTAACTGGATTAATTTAGATTTTCAACTTTTTAGTTCGTTTTTGGCATTTTGGCAAAAAATAAAAAAAACACGACTGCCCGTGTTTTTTAATTTTTTTAATTCTGGCTTGTAACTTTTCATGAGACTAGTAAATCTAATAGTACGGAACCCTTCTGTGCTAGTCCAACTCGCGATCATCTTTTTGTGCACAGAATGCCGTCATCTCCCAATTTGTGCCTCGCATTATGGTTGCCATGGTTGTAATCATAGAGAATTTGTTATTAGGCAACAGTCGTGGCCATTGCAATTTGTGTGTTGCCAGGTTTTTTTTGCTGTCTCGCAAAGCGTCTGTAATTACCATAATATATATACAGTTCACTAATATACAGCTGTGCGCGGTTTCACTACCTGCGGTTAATTTAGAAACAATAGTTTTTGTTGAAATAAATAGTTTTCACTAGCTGATGCCCGAGATTTTTTATTCCCACGGGAACTCCTTCATTTTCCGGGATAAAAGTAGCCTATGTCACTCTCCAAGTCCTCAACTATATCCATGCCAAAACTCACGTCGATCCTTTGCTCCGTTGCGGCGTGACTGAAGGCCAAACCAATAAACCAACAGCAAAAACACTTTTGAATTTATTATGATTAGTAAGTATGATACGATTTTATAGGATCAAAATATATGTATCTAGATTTCTAGCACTCCACGTTAAATTGCTATTTGTAAAGCAGTGTTCGTAGGTGCATCAGTGTTTTTTCAAATCATGTTTTTTTTACATATTTCGTCATCTAAATCTAAATTGCTGTCCTTCAATCTTTGCCAAATGACCAAAGCTAATTCGGCATAGTTAATTGCTTTAGGTTGAATCAATAAAATTTTATATATCGCTCGTTTATTAAATCACGCGCTTAATTAATGATTTGTATTTTGTATGTATGAATAGTATGCAGGTTTTACTTGTACGATACAGCTGATCACGATATCAGATTTCTTGGTAATGGAGTTTGAGGAAAAGCTGCTGTGAACTTTTGTATCTACCGCTTATTGTTCGCGAGGATAAAGAAATTCAAACTTGAGTTAGGGGCTAAAAGGGTTTGGTTAGGTAAGGAACTTTATTTTTTTTATCCACTACAAGTTTCAAGCCCTTGTCTGCGATTTCACCTGATGGTAAGGGATAATGCTGTCTAAGATGGTAGCGGGCTAACCTGTTAGGGGCACGGTAGTTATATTAAACCCATACCCCTAATCGGTTTCTACACGGCATCGTACCGGAACGCTAAATCGCTTGGCGGCTCGACTTTGCCGGTAGGGTGGTAACTAGCCACTGCCGAAGCCTCTCACTAGGCCAGACCAGAGAAAATTCAGAAATTATTAATTCCCAAATTAACACTGCCTGGGATCGAACCCGAGACCTCCGCACGTTAAGACAACGGCGCTCAACACTGCGCCAGGGGAGGTCAAATTTTTTCTTTCAATTATTTCTCAGTAAACTGTTGTCCTTCGCTTATTATTATTTCTTCTTTACTTTATTATTTACTCATCGATGACTTCGTTATTGCTTTGTTCTGTAAGCCTATAGCATCGGGAAAAATATTGACTCGTTAATTTACAAAGTCAGGCTTCGCATGCTTGTTGTCTCCTGGTACTTACTGCAGTCCTCGTTTGACGTTTTGACGACCTCCGTGGCGCAGTGTTTAGTGCTCGTCCCGGATTCGATCCCTGGCAGGGTTTGGAAATTTGTAATTTCTGAATTATCCCTGGTCTGGCCTTTTGGGATGCTTCGGCCGTTGTTCGTTACCACCCTACCGGTAAAGATTTGCCGCCAAGCGATTAAGCGTTCCGGTACGATGCCGTATAGAAACCGAATAGGGGTATGGGTTTAATATAACTGCCGTGACCCTAACAGGTTAGCCCGCAACCATCTTAGACTGCATCATCACTTACCATCAGGCGAGATCGCAGTCAAGGGCTGACTTGTAGTGGATAAAAAAAAGTCCAAACAATTGTGTTGTGCGTCGATAATTTGTCGCGTTTTTTTTTCGAGAGAGCGTGGCAAATTACGCGAGGGAGATAAAGTTTGTCTAACTGTTCTTTGGCTGGTGGATTTATCAAGAAGGAGAGCTACGCGAAAGTTTAGATGGACGGATGGATGTTTGTTACTTAATCACGCCTGAACGGCTGAACGGATCTGGATGAAACTTGGCACAGAGATAGATTCTAGTCTGGAAAAACACATAGGCTACTTTTTATCCCGGAAAATTAAAGATTTCCCGCGGGAACCGAAAACCACGCGGATAAAGTCGCGGGCGTCGGCTGGATTGTTTATATTGATAGCAATAAATGCAAAATGGTTACTTAGATTTATGTAAAATACTTGTAGTAGTTTTTTTAGGAAAACAGCTATCTTACTCAACTTTTATTTTGCGTAACTTTACTAAAAGCAGGAAGATACAACAATGGTACTTACATTTAAAAATCATTGTCTAACAATATAACGACCGGTGACCAAACTGACAAATAGTGACCTAGAACTGAAACTCGTGTCTCTATCGCGTGTAGTTACTAGTGACAGTTTTTTTTATTTACACAGGTGATAACGTTTCGACGTTCCAACCGTATACTTATTTACTAATGTTACATATAACAGTGTCTATAATACATACAACTCTATTTAGATGTTTGTTTGCGAACGATAACGGACTGTAAACGACGAACGGATTAAAAGCGATTTAGGGAGTATTTATGTTAGTGATAATGCGGCCCTTTGCAGACGGGTTGACGCATATAATGGTGGATACGATATCCATAGTTATAAGAATAATAACGAATTATTTTGGGGCATTGGACATAAGGTACAGCCAAACGAGTTATCGAGTAATCGTTTCTGAGTAAAAGCCATTTTTTGTTGCGGCAGAAGACTAGACAAAGTCAGTACTTTACGAAGCTAGGCTCGCGCTTGACTTGCGTCAATTGCTATAATCATGCTAGAAGGAAATCAATGGTGAGGTCTAGGTTGGAGCACACTGTCCTAGTCAAGAAGTCTTTTTATTTTTGGTCATCGTCGTCTCCACCAATGAACGTCAACTGCCGGACGAAGGTCTCCTCCATGGATCTCTACCACTAAATCCTATTCAGTGATCTCCACAGAACACGGTCTTGTGCCGCTTGACTCCAGCGGCTCCCAGCTACACGCTTGAGATAATCCGTCCACCTGCTGGGGGAGTATAGTCCAACGCTGCGCTTCCCGATTTTAATTTTGCTCCTTACAGTCCCACAAAATTATCTGACCTGGCGACCAAAATTGGAACTAACTCTTATGACTGTTTAGTTTTGTTTTTATTTAATTTTTTTGTATATATATTTATATATATTTAACTTTAAAAGTGAAAACAGCGATGCTGTCACCGGGTCTGATAAGTTTATCAGTTATAAGTTAATAACAAGAAACATTTAAGCCGGAACATTAAAACATCGAGGTTCGGAAGCGTTAAGGAGAAAATCTCTACTATTCACGAAATCCAGAAACTTTAATATTTACGTCAAAATTGGTAATGCTATCGTTGATATAAGAAATTGGACATGGGAACGTCGCTCGGTTTCTCCCATTTCATACCTAATTAGAGCAAATGGCGAGCCCGACTTATCTGTTGGATTTGTCTTGACTCGTCAGTGAAGCTTATTATCGAGATTCAATAATAAATAATATAACTAGCTAGTTTCTCTTGAAAATACCTTTGAAAATATTGCCTTATGAATTTTGATTCTGTTCAGTAACAGATAATTTTGTGGGGCGGTTCCTGGTTGGAGCAAATTAATAGTTAGTTTTGTTTTCCGATCGATGCCTTATTGATCCAATAATAAATCAAATTGGGACAAGTGGGAATTTTTATTGCAAAAAGACCGCAGTACGATGAAACAAAACAAAAAAAGAAAATTTATTTTGAAATTCTGAGTAGTTATAAATATAGTTGTCTTAATTAAGCTAAGTTTTAGCTTAAGTTACTTTTTAGATAACTTTGCAAGTTTGCATATCTTCAAAGCCCACGGGGTTGCAAGTAAGTATAACAAGATAGATACTGAGTAGGGGTTGTCTTAATTTTGGGGTAGCACCCCAATTACATAAATAAGGTATCGAGGGTGCAAGTGATCTTTGATATAAAACAACTAGAATAGGCTACTGTAACTTAGAGTCAAAATAAATTTAAGTAAGTATATTTAGTTACATGTCTGTATTGTCAATTGTCAATATACGATAAAAAATTCTGCTGTTGTAAAATATAGGTAATTATTTGTTTGTTCGATTAGCAAAAACACGCTATTAGCTGTTAGAGTGCATTGTTGCATCAAAAATAGCATCAATTCAGTCCATCACAGCAATTAGATTGGAGCAGGGATTATAGCCACCAATAACGTCCCACTTAGAGCATTAACCCACCATGCTGCTCCAATGCGGGTTGGCGGGCTATGATACATACTTATACATACATCATACTTGATAATAACCGGGACCGACGGCTTAACGTGCTCTTCAAGGCACGGGGTTGAAACACTGAGAATTTCTAGTCCGAAAAACCCAATACTTAATTATGGCCCGAAACGGGATTCGCACCCGGGACATCGTCGGTCGCAGTCGAACATGCTAATAACTAGACCAACGAGGCAGACGGGATTATAGGATTTTCGTAATATTATGTCTCCACCAAGTGATTGTTGGTTTTTGTTGATTCTTGGTAGGAATGGCATTCTGAACCAGTAGTAGATTCACTCGACGATTCAAAAGCTACAAGTGCTTTTGAATCGTATAAGTTTATTTGAATAAAAAAATATGAGTTTTTTAAAATATGAGTTTTTGCTTGACATGGTTACTACTTTTTTACATTTTATTTGACCTGACAATGAAAATGTACCTAGATATTATTAATATTTTAATTTTCATAGTATTTTTGCTGAATTTGATGTAAAGGCCTCATTAAGACTTTCTCATCTGTAATAATCAAGACATACCTAATATTAACTACACTCTGTGGTATTACTTAATATAAAGCTGGCACTCCCCTCAGACTCCAAAGTGGCATTTGAAAAGGTATATTACGGTATGTTATAATTAATCAATAAGGCTGTTATAAAATTGTGTCTCTTTATATAATATTGTCATCATCAAGATCAAGAATTATCATTTAACATGATTTAATTAGGTCAATAAGTATGTAGTAAGTTTAATTTTATAAAATAAGATATTTGTACACCACACTGTGGTAGAATAGGACCACTTTTATGCTGATTTCCACCTCAAATGTACCTACATTATTCACAAATAAATAAATTGAAATTGAAAAATTTAGTTACTTTTAAAATTATCACTTCTAGTATATTTCATTCCAGTGCACAACACGTGTATATGTCACCGTAAGATTGTAAAAACCTTAAGATTATAATCTAACTCGCGAAATTGTTAACTTTATATCTATTATAATCTAACGGTTTTTACAATCTTACGGTGACATGTACAATGATACAAGTGCATTTAATGTTCCCAGCTCAGTATGATTCACTATAGTCCTCTGAACCTGTAGTGTGGGCGCTCGTGTATAATTCACCGTGTTATATTATACAATTATACACGGAATTCTCGTTCCCCGTCGTTATTACATGCTAAACACATTTACACGCTCAATAAATACGGATAAAGCAGGATTAATATTATTTTACCTTCAAAGGTTTCATAAATCTTCAAATATATCTGGCATCGTATATAATAACATGACTTAATAGGTGGCTTAAGTAAATTCATATTTTTTTGTTTTTTTACCTAAAAAATATGAATTTACTAGCCGAACCTGAGCCTCTTACCTAGAATCGAACCTGAGACATTGTGCTTTGTGTGGAATGCGTTGCTCCACGGTGATTTTAGAGTAGTTTGACTCATATTGATTTATGATCTTCCGCAACTTCGGTGCGAATTACTAAAAATTATTTGATAGTTAGGGTCAAAGAGTAACCTTGAGTACATGCGAAATATCATGCTAGACGTAGCGATTTGAGTGATTGTTGTGTCAGATAATTAGTTTTTTCTGTCATTGAAATCAAACTAACTGATGCCCGCGACTTCGTGCGCGTAGATTGAGATTTTTTGTTTCCGAGGGTATCCCTTCATTATCCAGGATAAAGAGTAGTCTATATGTTATTTCAGACAATAATCTATCTCTGTGCCAAATTTCATCCTGATCCGTTCAGCCGTTATCACGTGATTGAACTAACAAACATCCACCCATCCAAATAATAGTTGGTTAACATTTAATGTATGAAAAGTTTGGATGGATGGATGGATATCCATCCATCCTTTCGAATTTATAATATTATAGTATAGATAGATGAATTTGCTTTAAAATCCCGGGAGAACTATTTTACGGGACATATTAATGCCTAGATTTAGACGTCACCGGGATGAAAGCTATACATTATCTGTAACAAATTTTGTCAAAATCGTTCAGCCTGATGGGCAGCGAAAAGGCAGCAAACAGACAGTTTCGCATTTATTATTATAATATGTATTATTTATATTTGTTTTTGTATGGATTTCTTCAAAGTATGTACGAGTACCATTAAAAAATGACGCAAGATCAGAAAGGATTTCAAAGATTTACTTGACAGGTATCATGATGAATGGAATCCACCGTGAATGCGCCATTAAATCTCTCCAACATTTGAATGAAGAGTTGCAAACATAAAATGGCATTACATTATAATACTGTTATCATTCACTCGCAAGAGATATTACGACACCCACTCTCGCCGACTTGCTAAATCCAATTCCACCCCCAAACAACGGTTTTGCGATAAAGGTTCATTCATATACATCGACGTCAGTTATTCAATTTATCTAGTTTATAATTCACGAAAATGGTCTATTAAACATGAATAGTGTCCTCCTGACCTAATTTCGGCCACAGCGGCTTATCTCCAGAGAGATTACCCATCTGCGCGGGAGATATTATAGTGCACAAGTGTGTAAAGGAACAGAGAGTGCACCTGTGTATGCGCATACACAGGTGCACTCTCTGTTCTTTTTCTCTCATAGCCCGATGGGACGGCAAATCCGACACGACCGGTGAGAGGTCAGACGCAGGACCGACGGCTTAACGTGCTCTCCGAGGCACGGGGTTGAAACACCGCCAACTTCCTAATTCCGGGCTAGTGCTAAGAATTTCTTGCCAGAAAAATCCAATACTGGTTATGGCCCAACCCGGGACTCGAACTCGGGACCTCGTCGGCCGCAGTCGAACGCGCTAACCTTTGGACAAATGAGGCAGAGTAATATTCGCATTTGTAAGCTGGTTACTTGGTATTTTCTCCGTATATTTATTTTAATCTACAAGTCTGAATCTGCCCTGTCAATGCCCTGCGATGTATGAAAGACGGCATACGACGGAATTAAATAAATGCCGATACAATCAACTACACAGTGAGAGTCTTGTTGGACGATAGTTAATTATTCTTGTAAAGTCATTTATAAACTGATTTACGATGATACGAGTTAAATGTTGTAGACTTGCAGGGAACCGTCGCGCCGGTAAGAAGTGTGTTTACAAGATATTAAGTTGGAGTTACACGTTATCGTCTAGTATTAGTTATTATCTAATTTCTCATATTGTAAAAGAAACAAAAATATTGTGGCCAATTCTTTATAACAAAACTCTAAACTAAAATGTAACTTTAAATCTAGTTCTGTCCCTTTCCGCAGGGAATATTATGAAAGAGTTAGCTATAATTCTATTTTAGTTTAGTTTAGAGATTATGCACTACAGAATCAGCCCCATTGAAAATGACATGATTTATTTCACGTAGGATAACTTGTGCCACTTATGATAGTCGTAAGAATCTACCACCGGTTCGGAAAATGAAGGAAGTAAAACACATGATTAAAAGACAACGACTAATATCGAGTCCATACTTAATATTATAAATACGAAAGTTTGTCTGTCTATCTGTCTGTCTACTATGCTTTAACGGCCCATCCTTTAGGAAGGGCCGAAGGACATAGGCCTGAAAAATTAAAGAGTTCCTCCGGGAATTAAAAAATATAATCCACGCGGACGAGTCGCGGGCATCATCTAGCTAATTAACAAAATTAAAAAACACGACTGCCCTGCCAAAAAAAGAACTAAAAAGTTAAAAATTCTTAATTAATCAAGTCAAATTAGAATCTTATTCACTTTTTCTTTTTCTTATTTTTTTTTGTGATTCACTGGATATTGAACTATAGAGTTATATATTTTTGGAATCTACTCATCATTTTCTAGATGATGATTATATATTAATCTTATTTTCGAAAACGAAAGTTTCAACTTTAGTCTTTCATGCGGGACCATGTCATCCCATCAATTTTTTTTAAAATTTTACTAGCCTATGTCACCTGGAATAAGCTAGGGATTCTAACGATACCTCATGTATCAAAATCGGTTTAGGCATATATAAGTTATGGTGGAATATACAAACTCACATACATACATACATGAACCCTGAAAACAATATACTCCTTTTTTCAGGCAGTCGTATAAAAAGTGTCTATGGTGCTAATATTATGACACTTAAATTGCTGAAGTACCTCATAATATAGGTATTCGACGGATTATCGTAAATTATCTTATTGCTCTAAGTCTCACGTAACCCCGAAAACTCCGAAGAGTAAATAGGTTGAAATAGATTTTGCTTATTGAACCCTTTCTTTATTCAGTTTGAAATCGAACACCTAAATATGAAAATAAGTAAGTCTATAAAATGATGTCCAAATGTAGGTATATTTTACTCGAGCTCTATGGGGAAGTAATTTACATAATGAAAGTTGAATGGAATAATAGGTGTTACCGAACAGGAAACGTGATTAAAATAATTAATATTTCCAGCGTGTATTATTTTATTGCGATACAACGGGCGTAAATTGAGTTTTAACTTTAATTTTTTTGTTTTGGTTATTATAATTTTATATTGTGTTTTTTTTTTCAATTTACTAAATCTTGGTACGTTTTGTTGTAAATCGTGACTGCTATAAATGCTAATATAATTTAAGTCTATTGTTTTGTGTGCTTATTATGTTTGTTTAATAGGATTAGATGTCTTCCGAACTTAATTCTATTATTCTGTTGTTAACGGCAACGTTCCCTCTTCCCAATGAGTGTAGAGGCGAGGGACGCGGTAGAACAGTGGGACGTTAATCGACTGTTGTAGTGGTGACGGTAAGGGTGATCGAAATATCACTGAAATACGATAAAAATAATAGTCCTGACTCACTCACTCACACAAATCCATATTTTTTAATTAAAAAAACTTAATAAAAGTGCTTTTGAATCGTCGAGTGAATCTACCACTGGTTCGGGAAGCCATTCCTACCGAGAAGAACTACTACTCCTACTACTAACTACTCTTAAAAAATCATTTACAATTACATCACTAACTGACTCTTCAATCCCCGGCCCAAATCCTTGGACCTAGAAAGCTGCAATTTTGGTCAGAGCTTCCTTTACAATGTAGACATGGAATAAGGCCTTTCGAAATTTCTATGGAAGCGAAGCTGTGGGTGGTATAAGTATTATTAGGTACTTACTACGTTGCAATAGATTACGGGGCCATAAAATATCCATTCCACATCGATGTCTCTGCATGAGTCGATACGATAAAACTATGATATGTCCTCGTCTATAGAGCATCTTTAGATCGACGTTCTGTCTCCAAGCAACTGCTGAGTTTCTTGGCGGCTCTTCTCAGTAGAATCATCTTTGTGAACCAGTGGTAAATTCTTTAGTCTAGACTTATCATAAGTAACATAAGGTGTCCTACGTTTTATTTCCTATTATTGAGTACCAGCGAGGTACTCATATAACTACGAGTACATCAAGCATAACTAATTGGCTAATGAGTAGTTTTATTTTAACCCAAACTTAATAATTAATCACGTTGACCTATATGAAATAAATAAATTATTTATCATTTAGAAATAAACTTTGCCAGGACAGAGACCTCTAGGGCATAGCCAGATGGCGTTGGTTTGAACAAATCTGAAGCAATTTAGATACGCAGTTCCCTTTTATGTCGCAGGGAATCGAAGTGCACGGTGTGATATATCTACGTATACCTACCGGTTTATATAACTACTTGTTTAAAAAAAAGGACCAACTGCTGAGTTTCTTGTCGGCTCTTCTCAGCAGAACTTTGTTCCTTATCGGTGGTAACGTCAAAACAGGGCGAAACATTAGAGACTTGAGAGAGAGAGATTGATAAAGCATCTGCCGGGATATTTTTGAGGAGCCAAAACCCTCTATTAAGAATAGTACAACGCAACGAGAGTTAAATTTCATAATCTTGAAACTTAATATTTTCGTATTTAGAGGTTTTACATTTATATTTAGTACCTATAAGACAATAATGTCTTAATATCTTGCATAAATGGTCGCCGTATATATGGTAGCAGACAGAATGTCCCGTTTTTGCAGCATTAGTGAGATAATTGTTTCGTTAGTGAGCTGGTCTTGGCTAACGGTGTATTACGGGTGATTATTAAATATTACAAAACGGCTTTTCAAATTTAGAAGCACCAACTTTCTTAGATATACCTAAGCGCAGTTACAACTTAGCCTTAGCAGAAGCCCAGATAAAAAAAAAAATCGCAACTAGAAAATTACATCAGTAGGTACATGACACATACACTTAAGTAAGTACTTTTAAAATACTTGTTATGTATTAATTAAATAGTTGTAACAAAATATAAACTTTTAACAAAAGATTTTTTGGCATAAATAATTATTAAATATTATTTTACCCTGAATGATGAGCTCGTAATTCAGAGATTTGTAGTAATCACGATAAGGCCCAGATTGTAAAACCGTTGTTGCAGGACCCGCTCGCTTGTATGTGCATTTGGCATCCTCTAACATGCAAAAACCTGTTTCCAAGCAATGTTTGCTCAAACTACACAAACATCAGCCCCTCAACGTCAGATTACATCAATATGCACAAAGGGGTGACGTGACATCGGAATTAAAATGCAACCCTTCCAGTCTGTGTAAACTGAAGCCTTGTAAGCCCCTGCCCTCATGACTTTATAGCGTACCTATTTGTGTCGGGCTAATTTTAACAAAAACTGCTCTTGCAACGTCAAAGCCATTCATTACAAGTTGTTTTTTCTTACTTAATTGTGTTGAAAAAATGCTTTGTGCATTTTTGTGTGTTTAATATATTATGGATAAATTAAGCGTAGTTAAATATTAATAGTTATATGCATGATTTTAATTTTAAATATAAAACAAAAGAAAGACTCCATTGTTTTAAAATATTTTTTTCGGAATGAAAATAATATATGCCTTTTCTAAATAGAAAATTAATATCGTTCACTCTAGTGCCGATATTAATTTGACTGTTTATTGTTTTAATATTGAACAATTACCTATGTATATTTCTCAGGGTCAAGTTTCAGTACCTAATATTAATAGAATTTTCGTAAAATATCTAATGATGACGAGTCACACTTATCAGATTGGATGCTTAAAAATTTCTTTGTTCATTACAATATGCTGTACGTACGTAGCGTGTTGCCATTCGCCATTTAAAAATAAATTCATTGTACCTAGTCGAAGTAGTACATGATTCATGATTTTAATCGGTTTCTATTCTCATTTCAAGATGATGATTTTTAGCGTAGATTGCTTCATCACTTGATATTCATCATAATATCATATCGTACAAAATACAAATTGACACACGCAAATCAGGTATTATGATCACTTCCCTGCTTGCCTGGAAGTGAAAGATTGTAAATTCTAAATATTCAAAGAAAGATGTATTAAAAACCCTTTATCTATTCGAAGATAAGAGTAGAGAATTTTAAATTTACAGAGATTTACAAATAAACTCTTTACAAGTCTTTACAAGTCATCGAAAGTAATGATTCACGCAATCTATCGCAACAAATGAGGAAAAATTTCCGTCTGCCAATAACAAGAGTTTGTTTTGAAGAATGTTTTAGAAGTTAATGCCAAAACTCGCAAATTATCTTCGGTCGTGACTAAGGCTTAAGCAATCACTGAAACGTAACGCTCATCAAATGCCTCACCAGTCGCTTTGCCAGCGCCTAAAGTGTTCTTTAGCAATGGTGTCAATGAAGTCGTTTATGTGATTCGAAACGGGGTTCGCTTGCTAAATTATAAACCAAACGAACGTGTCCAACTGTACAGACAGCTGTGAGTAAGGTACCTATAGGTTTGAATTGTGCTCGTTTTATGTACACAAAATATCGGGAAAGAAAAACGAAGAAACCGCTAATAATCTCTCTGTAATCCATTCAATAAATTGTGGGTCGTCAAAATTCTGTAACCGAGGCCGGCGATGATTCATTTATCATTCTTCATCATTTATATCAAGAGTTACCATCTTTGCACTTCAAATATTGCTGGTTTTGTCTTAACTATATGAATTTAAAACGTAATCTGCGGCCTTCTAACTGCTTTGTTTCGTCAATGCCTTAATTGATATTTTTGAAATGTCTAAAAACGTTTTGTTACTTAATAATAACATAGACGCTATTACTACTTTAATGCAAGGAGATCAGAAATCAGCGACACCTCCGCTCGTGATTCAAATACAAATCTAAAGCGGGACGTGACTGGCATCAGAGTGCATCGGATTTGAATAAATAAATCACGTCGGTTCCATCCCGGCTTATTTGTTAGCAGTCGAGAGAAAGGCGTTCGATTCCTCGCCTCGGACGCAATCATAAACAAAATCAAGCTTTTACCGCTTCAATGGCTACAACGTGTATATTACCGACTGGTCAGAACAAAAGCCACTCCCCTAGAAGAGGAAACACGATGTCGAATTCCCAGTTGCCAAAGTTGTAGACCATGAGATCAAAATTATAAGAGTTATCGAAGTGTTCATTGAAAACTCATGATGCATACTATAGCTATAAGTTCACAAAACTCGTATTATCCTCTCTAAGAATAAGTGACCGAAGTGTGTGTGAATTTTTGATCTATTGTTCAATTTTATTCCTTGAGATGTGGCCTATTTTCTTTATATTATGAGCCATCATATCACTCCATCACAACACTCACTCATCCTTCAAATGCTGTTGCCTGATACTAAATTTTTACTGATAATCAATCAGCAGGTACGAGTAAAAATTTAGAATCAGGCGCGACGGTGTAAAATCCGAACCGAATGGGTGAGTACTTCAGAACCCTCTTATTATTCTAAGGATTCTGTGGACTTTTTAAATCTGATGAGATGTGAATAGGTGAAGTAGCAGGGACCCTGGATACAGGCAGTCTGTTAAAAAAATATGTTCAGCACCAGAAGCAACATAAGATGTCTACCGGATGTAAACAACGACGAGAACGTTGCCCAAAATAATTATTTAATCATTTATCAGTGTACTCAGACAGTTGGTAAATCTGATTGGGAAACCGTATCGGATCGGATGTTTGTGCTTAGCCTAAGCCTCTTTGTGAATTTATCTCACACGTGCCGATCTATGGTCATACCCCTCATTAATTTCTACCAATTAAAAGCATAAACGCTGTTATTACAACGTTTATTATGTCTTGTAGTAATTTATTACGTCGGTTCGACAATTTTCAACTTGCTTATCGTATCCCGATGTCTATCATTATTTGGAACTAACTTCATCTAACAATAAATTGGCCGTGACTTGTTCATGTCAAGTGTGGCCTACAGTGTATTCTGTTTAATTATTACGTAATTATTCAACGCTAAATTCATATTCCTATTCAAAAGTTTCTTCAGGCTTCCTCTATCTAGGCCGCCGTTTTTAATTCCACATCTTAACTGTTTTAATTAGAAACGACGTTGGACCAAATCGCTTCCTACGTGTCCATGTATTTTGACCACCTACCTCCGGATGCAGACCTCGACGATTTCGTCCTGCCAAATTTCTCCACGGTTCGAAAGTATTATTTCCGCTTTTTAACTTTCATCTGTCCCGCCTTAAAATTATCAACCCAATAAATCTCAGCACTTAATACCTACGTGAAACGTTACATTATCACTTGCCATACTTTAATCTGTATCAAAACTCGTGATCAGTCTACGGCCGTACGTCAGCCAATCACTGGGGTCATCTAGATCATGCAACAAAGACGTCGTTAACGCTACCGTTAAATACTTGACGTGTTACACTTCTCCATTCAAAGCTGAGCGCCCTTTATCTGCGTTATAAGGGTAAGTGCACATTATGGCACGGGCCGAATTGCAAATTGCCTAATTGTTAAGCCAATGCGCATAATCGCTCATCGCGCCGCCTATATTAGGCGGAATTGAGTTTATGAGTTCAGAATTCTATAGAAATCGACGTTTACGCCTATTCTTATTTACCGATAAAAGCTTGCGTTAATTTCCTAAAAAATGATTTTTTTAACACTGCCAGTTGTAAATACAGACTAAAATTCCGTTGCGCTGCTTTCAGTAAAGAGAAAATACATCAATACTCCTACCCTATAATTTTTACATTTGCTTATACCGAACTTTGGAAGCTGTGTGATCGTTTTTAACGCCCCGGCAGTTATAACTGATACAAAAATGAGTCGATGATCTGCGTACCGACGCTGATGCGCTGCAGCTGTCAGTATAATGGCCGCTTATCTTTTAAGAGAAATTATATCCATACTCAGCCCATTTTACTACTTGATAACATACACTTGCATTTACCAAACTTTGACAGCGTTATCATCACTTCCAATAAGACCTCAGGCTAAAACTCTTCCTTATTGCTAAAAGGAACAATTTATTAACAGCACAATAAATTCAACCAACTTTTTAAGTAGCTAAGTATTTTCACCGTCGCAGTTATTGAAAATCGAATTTGAAAGTTCAAAGCACACTATATTTGTATCGCTAAATAACAATAATACCGGTAATGGGTGGTACGATTCGAACGACACTAAACCAATGTGTCGAATAGAAAATAGTATTATGGCTGGAGTATACTGTGGTATTAAAACGATACCTATTGGATACACGATCATAAATAGGCTTCTGGTTTTAAACGATAAGATCTATTTGCTTTTGGGATTGAAATAATATGGACCCAGATATTCGCAGCCAGTCAACGGTATATTCGGATATGTTTTTAACAGCATTAATGTCACGTTAGTTGGTTATTATTATTCTGTCTGTGTTTTACTGCCTCGTTGGTCTAGTGGTTAGCATGTTCGACTGCGACCGACGAGGTCCCGGCTTCGTGTCCCGGGTCGGGCCATAACAAGTATTGGATTTTCTGGAAATACATTCTTAATACTAGCCCGGAGTTAGGAAGTTGGCGGTGTTTCACCCCCGTGCCTCGGAGAGCAAATAAAGCCGTCGGTCCTGCGCCTGATCACTCTCCGGTCGGGTCGGGTTTCCGTCCCATCGAGCTATGAGATTAAAGGAACAGAGAGTGCACCTGGGTTTGCACACACACTTGTGCACTGTAATATCTCCCGCGCAGATGGCTAATCTCTCTGGAGATTGGCCGCCGTGGCCGACATTTGGTCGGGAGGACATTATTATTCTGTTACGCTTCCTAAAATCAATCCCGTTATCTCCCTTTATTAAATAGGTATTTTTTGTCAGGTAGGCAACTGGTTCGTGCTTTGCAACACCCAACTTAATATTCGGCGTGAGCCTTATCGCTACGTGTCTTGAGTGACGTTTTGCATGTTGCACGCTTATCAAACCATCAGTTTTATGGGGAAAAACTCGCGTGCGACAACTGTTATTATGCGTTTCTGAGATGTCATAACTTAGAAATAATTTATGAAGACATATAGTGAAGGTGGAGCTTGCAACATCTACCATAAGCGCTAAAAGTTTAACCACAAGATAAAGATTTTATTTTTAACCACATTTTAACCACAATGAAATTCCCAGTGGAAAAAAATCAGGCGTTGGAACGGGTATGGCAAGAAAAACCCAATTCTCTCTTGTCTTGAAGATAAGTACCTACTCAACTCATAGAAACGCGTCGAATGAAGGGTTTATTTTTTCACTTTGAACTACATTTTGCAGATTTTTTTTTGATGTCACAAGATAACAATAATGCCAATTTATTTTATTTTTATTATTGTTATAAGGCGGAATTATTATTAGAATTTTGCTGTACCACTTTATAATAGATATTAAGCCGGCTCTTTCAAGTAGCCATGCAAGCGGCAGTGCACTTAAGAAACCCTATAACCAATAAATTGAGAGCACATTCACATACTTAGAAGTCAGCCCACAAAAAGATAAAGCCCATTTTAATAACACGTTACGAATAAATCTAATTTACGCTTACAGTTTATGTAAATCACCTATCCCTTTAAAGGCCTGGACAGAGAGAAAACTTTACGAGAGAGACTTGTTACAGCAGCAGAATTTATATGGAAAAACGTGAACTGATAATGCCGCGTATGATTTGTGTTACAAAATTGAAATGCAACACAAATGCAAGACGTCATGATCACACTT
Organism: Erebia palarica; assembly: GCA_964035005.1. Classification (NCBI taxonomy): domain Eukaryota; kingdom Metazoa; phylum Arthropoda; class Insecta; order Lepidoptera; family Nymphalidae; genus Erebia; species Erebia palarica. Next base: position 44,217,131 of record OZ035983.1, read on the forward strand.
CACACTGCGGAGCGTGATATGCGTAAAGCGCGTAAGTATCAGCGTAAGTTTAGCAGCGTGGTTCATACAACCGCTTCGCAGTACAAAGTTACAAACAGCTGAAGGCGAACATTACACATTACTAGAACATAATGAGCCCGCTCTATACTGGCGTGTTTGATTCGCACCGTTAATGTTAAACGTTAAACCGCACGCGAGTGAAGAGCGGGCATTCATATGCTAGAATTTTGAGAAGCCAGCCGCATGTATCTGTCTCGCAAATCCCTGTCGCACGATCACTACGAACATCATCAGCGATCGTACGATTTGGTAAAATTCTGATTGGATCTAGTACTTACGTATTTTTTGAATTTCGTAATGTTTGAAACTTATTGTCTTCCAGCATTCTCCTGAATTGTTTCTAACAGACAATTTAAGATAATATTCGTTTGGCTTTATAAGACGCACTGGACCTGTCAACGCAGCTCGTTACGTATGGCCAGGTCTCAAGATATACGTTTATTCTCTGGGGTGGTCTGGTAAATTCCCGTGGGCCGCGACCCTCGCGTGTAAGCGCCTTCGCTCTGATAATTACCTGTGACTGGAATACTGATTGCTACTGTTTAGGGTAAATGCAGACGTCACGTGAGTCTGTGTATTTAATGCAAAAGTTAGAAGGGCACCCTGTCGAGGTGATGGGATTTTTTATTTTTATTTAACTTTACGTTCGGGTTTAATTTTTCCATTCTTTTTTTTTAATTATTTAGCTACAAGTCGGCCCTTAACTGCGATCTCACCTGGTTATGCAGTCCAAGATGGTAGGAAGGTATGGAAGCAAGATGAACATGTTGCTTGATCGCATGGCGGTACATCTTTGACGGTATTGTGTTACTACTTATTACTTAGCTACTACGGCCGAAGCCTCCCATCAGACCAGAACAAAAAACATTCAGAAATTATAAATTCCCAAATTGACCCTTCCGGGAATCGAACCTCCCACGTTAAGACAGCGCTCAACTCTGCGCCAGGGAGGTCGTCAAAAAACAATATGGAATAAGAAAGTGATAAGGATAAATTAATAGTTCCTCTTAAATCAACTGCATCCAGCTAACGTATTGAACCTAACCTAATTTATCTCGCAGAGCTGTAATTGTACCATCGTGATACAGAATTAATAGAAAAGGCTACAGTCGTTATTCTCCTGAAGCGGAGCAGATAATGGTTGCGGTGTTATTGGAAAGGTATTGGGGCTGGTAATTGAAAACCTGGATAAACGGTATAATTTCTTTGTAGCGAGGAAATATACTACATATAATATTTCCTTCGTTATGAAGTAATTGAAATCGTTTGGTAGAAATTTCTCCTAAATAACTAGAAGAATAATTCAAAACACACTTCTAAAATCGGCAGGCAGAAAATCCATACTTCCATTCTAATATTATAAATGCGAAAGTGTGTCTGTCTGCTACGCTTTCACGGCCCATCTGTTCAATCGATTTTAATGAAATTTTGTACAGGAATGTTTTTGTACTTTTGTCCCGAAAAATTAAAGACTTCCGACTGGAATTAAAAAACCTTAATCCAAGCAGACGAAGTCGCGGTCATCATCTGGCTATACATAAACGCTAATTACATTCTGTGTCGCCTGCTTGAAGTCTGTCCGTTAAAAACTAAGTAACTTACAAGATATTGCCAGGTTGTGGTTTTAAGAATTTACGATTTACATGACATCTAAAGGTCCAGGTAAAACCATCAATCTGCTTTTTCTGTCAGTTAAGATTTGGATAATTAAATCTGAAGTTCCTTTTTACCTGCCTTATGATGGAAAGATCGTAATGACGACATTAGTTTTAAGTTAATCCTTTGAACAGATTATTTTTCGTGATATTAGTGTGCTCCTGGGAACATCTTGATTTATAGGAACAGCTGACAATTCAAGAACATGCTACTTTTTGCCAAACGATTGGTGTAAATAATATAACGTAGTGATTTCATACTCTTTGGGTATATAGCACCTCCTATTTCAGTAGATTTTTTGATTTAATTTTCTTCTTTGAATGATCCTCAGCCGTCATCGACAGTCGATCAGAAAAGTTTTATTTATTGAAGTAAACATTTAAGTTTATACCGGGAAGAATTCACAAAAAATTCACAGTATAATATGCTTGCGGAAGCTAAGTCACAGGGCCCAAATCGTAACCATTTGAAAGCTTAAGACGTATTACTCGAACTGTTAAAAAAGTTCATACACGCTTTTTGCCATGCAGGCATCTAAATTGTTAAGAACTCCTAAAACAGTTCGAGCTATACGTTTGATAAACTATTACGATTACCTACGATTTTCTAACACAATCGGGGGGGCTGGAAACAGTTGTAGCAAGTGACGCTCGCACAGACGTGGATGGACAGGCAAACTGTTATAGCTAGTTTACACAGTGCGTGCTAAGCATGCCAGTGAGCCTGCCGAGTAGCTCCACTGCAGTAACTCGTACTGTTTGGACGTAACTAACGAGTAACTCGTACATTGGAGTTGGACAGTTCAACCGACATCGCGACAACTCGCAGGACTGGGCAGCAGCTACTTGTGTCGTGTAGACAGCTCAGGCGAGCCGAGCTACTGGAGTATAAGTAGACAAACCGAGTAGCTGTCTACTGAGAAGGCAGCAGCTCGCACTGAGTAAACGAGGCATTACATTTCATAAATGCAGTTGTTAGTAAACTTCAAGTATTGAACTGAACTGAAAATACTTCCTAACTATTGCAATAGACGGTCCAAAAGTTTTTGCAATACGTAATACGTTGGACATTCAATGAGTATCAAACAGGTACAATTGAATCTTCCAATACGTTCCTGTGCAATGCAACGGACAAAATACCGGTAGTGAAATTGATATAAAAACCAATCTCGTTCGAAAAAGGAAATGAGAAAATATCCCTCCCGCAATTACCCCACGTACCTATAGAGATGTACTTAAGTACAATTTGTAGGAAAATTGCTTCTGCGGGCTATCATCGACAAGCAGTGTCGGGCAAGGCACGCGACTCCGGATAAAATCAGCTCAGTTAAAATAAGCTCTATTAGATTGTGATAGAGTACACAATTAATATTTATATTTTTAGGTATTTCATAAGAAGAGTAGCGCTGTTTCGGAGGGAAGTAAGAAGGGATTATTATCTTATGCAAGTTGTATCACCATGATAACATAGATCGATATTTCTAAGTACCTGTGTATTATAATTTTCACATACGAAGGAGGTATTGAGTAATATAATTTGTAATTTAAGTTAGGTACGTTTTGGAGCTTCTGCCTAGAATTATGTTTGACTCTAAATAATACTTTGTGATATCTAGCAATCGTAGCATTATAGTAGGTTAAGTTCCTAGGACCTAGAATCTAAATGGATGTTACTCTTGGACTTGGAATAAAAGATGGTACTAGATGTTTTAACATTTTATTTTCATTATTAAATAAAATAAATACTTTGTGCAAGATATTAATAAAAAAATAATAAAACACGACTGCCCCGCTAACAAACGAAATAAAAAGTTAAAAATCTAAATTAATCTCTAATATTTGAGGACCTGGAGAGTTACATAGGCTAAGTACCTACATTTTATCCCGGAAATGTGAAGTCGCGGGCTTCATCTAGTTAACAAAAAACGTTTAGGTTTTATACAGATTTTCCTACTAGCCTGTTGCTCTAAAACAGTACTTACCGTGCCTGCCTGGTAGACCAAGTCTTAAATCTGGAGGACAAATTCCTTGAGTGGTACCCTAGGAGTTCACTGTGCAAGACTTTTGAGATATTCTAAGATCTTACAAACCCTAGATCTGTGTAGACGTAACAAGTCATAATTAAAAAAAAAAAAAACACGACTGCCCTGCCAGAAAACGAACTAAAAAAATCTAAATTGATCTAGTTAAATAAGAATTATTATTCAAATTTTTATTTAATGATATTTTTTTGTGAATCACTGGATATTGAACTATAGTGTTACATATTTTTGGAATCTATCGATCGATTCTAACGATACCTCATTTATCAAAATCGGTTCAGGCGTATAGAAGTTATGGTGGAATATACAAACTCACATACATACATACATACATACATAAATACATGAGCCCTGAAAACAATATACTCCATTTTTCAGACAGTCATATAAAAAATACGATAGTAATTCTGTCTTTTACCTTTTTACGGCTCAAACCGAACTTAATATTTGATAGAGACAGCTTGCAGGTCGAGGTCGGACATATTAAGATACTTTGCATCTCACAAAATCAAATTTAAATGACAATCAGCGAGTATCATGACGGGCATTGAACTCAAATTTTTACTTGCAATGATCGACTTGTTTGTGTCGTTCACCTCTATCAACAAATACATTGTCCGTGACACGCATTTAGCCTGTAAACATGGCGCCGTGTAAAAGATACGATAAATAGAGGCTATGTTTAATGTGTATTGGAGAGAACCCGATCGTATATTATCTGTAACCCTAGTTCGAATGTGCCTTGGAGCATTTGGGGAATGTGTACATCTCGAAAACTTCAATGGTTTTCCCTGAGCTTTATTATCGAATAGCTTCTAAAATATTGGTATCAACTTGTTTTGAAACTAACAGAACAGTGACAAGAACTGAACAAAACAGAGTCGTAACAGAAGTCTTCAAAATTTTGCCTAGTCTAAGAAACTTAATTCACTTCGGTTGAAAAATCCAGAAATAAAAGTCAACAATTTTGCTAACATGGTTCAAGTAGGTTGCTTTATCTTAATTGAGCAGTTGAAATGAACTTAACGCGACTTTGACATCGAAATTGAAAGCAAGGAGTAGAGAAAGCTTTTTTTATTTGATCACATTCATAAAATAAAGATAAAACTTACCAAATTAATATTAAATACATTAACTTGGGTGACCAAATCCAAATTCCAAATAAAAACTTACCAAATTAATATTAAATACATTAACTTGGGTGACCAAATCCAAATTCCAAATACAGTTAAACTCTATCTACCCTTGGTACAGCTTGTGATTCTCGTTTTATTCTATGGGATTTCCAATCTCTATGTTTAGATTTTGTACGAACGACCTTGCGGCACGCTACCGTTAGGGCCTTGTTTCTTAACTAAGTACCCATAAGAAACTAGTTTTACTTATGCTGTAGAGTTTACGTTATAAATGACGGTGTTGATTTGTATTCATTGTCCTAGGTTACAGAGACATGCGGTAGTACTTATGCCTTAAGCCTATGCCAAGATGCTAACTAGATCAGTTCCACGGCTTGGCTATCAAAAATACAGGAGATATAAAAGTGCCTTTGCAGATGTTGAGCGTTCTTAGACGCTACAGTCTTGACTGAATAGCCGTAGTCATAAGGCTAAGGCTCGCTTGAAAATCCACCTTCACTCTTCTCTAACTTTTCCTTGAGCCTTTCTTGCTCACTCGTATATTTATTCTTGTTTCAATATTATTGTTGCCTTGATAAGATGCATTCAGCTCATTGTCAATCTGCCACGTGCTCTGGTGCCGTCGTAAGTCCCCACAAACTTGTCTGACCCGCCAAATTTGGAACTATAAATTTGTATATGCCTCATTAGTTTTTGTTTTTATTTTATTTTTCATATATGTGACGCTGTCTCCGGATCAGATAATTTTGTTAGAATATAATCTCGATTTTAAAAAGAATAATTTTACGATATACGAGTATCTCTCTTGTAGTTACTATCAGTAAGTATTTTTATTGTGTTTGACTCAAATAAATAGGTTAGGTAATACAAGCGTATTACAGTACAACAAAACTTAATTTAAAGTTTCTGTTTGATAAAAACCTTGACATCAGTCAAACCGGGGAGTAGATAAGCCGGCTGTGCCCCGGATACGCTTAATTAACACTTTATTAAATCCTTCGCTAGGCGGCTCGATTGACTTGACCGGCTGCAAACGGGCCCAAACAAACCGGCTGGATTAACCCTTTTGTTTACCTGACGTGGCCGACAAATGAACCTTTTGTTTTATTTGTTTGTCTGTTTTAACCTTAAGAGTAAATTAATTAACGTACTACTAGCCGATGCCTGCGACTACGCTCGCGTGGTTTAAGGTTTGGTGATTTTTTTTTCCGAGTTAAAAAGTGTGTTTCCTTCTCCGAGGCCGAAGTTCATCTAAATTATTACAAAAATGGGCCGTGAAAGCGTAACAAATAAACTCACATTCGCATTTTAAATATTAGTTAGGATATGATTCCAATTTATAGCTTATCATTACTTTCTGTGGCATTGTTGAAGTCAAACATAATCCATTTTGAATTTAGGAAGTCGTATACTTGGAAATAATAAAAAAAATTGGCGGACGGCCGATTGAAGTGAAAACAATTTTTGCTTGTTTTTTAAAATATAAACCTTAACTGTTAAGATTTTAAAGTTTAATTTCGAGTGGAGTATATTTATATGTTCGCATAACCCTGTTGGCGAGCATGTCGGTCACGCGAATCTACATTTTTACCCCCTACCAAAAAGTGCTCAACGCGCCTACAGAAGTTTCCACTTCAATAAGACGTATGTTATGCACCTCTCCAAATTAAATATACGTAGGTACCTACCTACATACCCAAAAACCAAAAATTTTGGCAGTGATATTTTACTTTCAAGGCAAGGATTTAGTGCATCTTTGGTACTTTTACGGGTCTTAATAGGGTAGATAACATTTATTTTTATTTTAACTAATCTTACTTGAAAGGTCTCAAAGTAGCTATATTGTTTTCGTCGGGTAATATTGAGAAAGTGTTAACAATAAGTAGGCGCGTTAAGTTATGAACTTATGAAAAGAAGAATATAATTTATTAGTTTAGTTTACAACACAAAGACACCGAAAAAGCAACATCAAGCGCAGCATTTTTTATTATAACTAATAACCCATATAATATTATAATATAAACTATTATCAACTACAAATTTCGATTTCAAAAAATTATGGGAAACGAAACAGAGCAGACGCAGCGACGCCGGGCAAATGAAAAACGCGACGTGGACTTGAGCTACTTTTGCTACCAAGTTCCACGCCTTATACATAGATGGCGTTGTTATAAGATTAAAAAAAAACTATTAAAAAATGATAATTGCGGCTTATTATGTTTAAAGTACTAGGGGTTGAATCGAATTGAATTAAATTGAAAAATCACATATTGGTAGGAGTTTTCTTGGGATAATGATTCGGTGGGTTCCCAGTGACCTTCCGCATACGACTCGACTAAGAGTATTAAACTCTTAGGTTTTTGTAACGATTATTGTCAGATTTTAGTGACAATACCGGGACCGAGCAACGGCTTAACGTGCTCTCTAAGACACGGAGAAAACGAAAAGGCTAAATTTGAACCTCTAAATTCGGTCACCCATCTAGTTACCGACTTGGGTCAACGTTGCTTAACAATCGCAATTGACTGATATGCGTTGTCACAACTAGGCAACTCGTCCCTCAAATATGTTTGTGCTCAAGGGATATTTAGGGCTGTTACGAGGCATCAAACCGGAAAGCTTGGCGGCGGCTTTGCTGGTAGGTCTTATATGAAGCACCTACCGACCTGATGAAACCAATTTTTTTTATAAACCTAAGCCTAGGTATATTTTGGGTATATCTAAGGTAGTACCTTAGATATGCCTAAAACCAAGCTCAGCTATAAGTGTCTCAATAAATAAATAAATTATTTTTCTCTTTTTTTCATGTCCCATCGCGGTAGGTAATTATAGGCAATCTAAAATTGATTGGAGGGTTCGCGTGTCCGTGAACTTAGCAGAGCAAGTGCTAGCAGATCAAAAATAAAAGAGAGTTCTGTTCGCATGCAGATGAGTTCTATAGTTCCTGATAGATTTTAGAGATAGTTCTGGCGAGTTAACCTAAAAAACGCCGGTTGAAAAAATGATCTGCTAACTTCCGGTAGCAGATCATTTTCTACAAAATCAAAAATTAAGGTGAGTTCTGTGTTCCTGCGGCTGAGTTCTATAGTTCCTCATACTTTTCAGCAATAGTTCTAGCTCTTTAATCCAGAAAAAAGTCAATTGAAAATAATGATCTGCTACGGGAAGTTAGCAGAGCATCTGACAGACCATAGAATAAACATTCACAGAAAATAGAACTGTCGCTTCAGTGACTAGAACTCTGCGGTTTCTGATAGAAGGATAAAAGATCTTTAATATCCAGGACGAAACTTGCCTGGAACTCTCATAATACTTCTAGCAGAGCATAGAAGAAGAAAACGATATTTCTTCGAAACGAGATAAACACTACGTTTTAAAAAATTCACTGAAACTAGAACTCTCGCCTTAGAGGCTAGAACTTCGCGCTTTCTGATAGATGAATAACAGATCTATAATATCTTTAACAAATCTTGCCTGGAACTCACATAAAACTTCTAGCAGAGCATAGGAGAAGAGTGCAAAACATCATCGAAACGAGATAAACACTACGTTTTAAAAAATTCACTGAAACTAGAACTCTCGCCTAAGAGGCTAGAACTCCGCGATTTCTGATAGGAGAATAACAGATCTATAATATCTATAACAAATCATGCCTGGAACTCACATAAAAGTTCTAGCAGAGCATAGGAGAAGAGTGCAAAACATCATTGAAACGAGATAAACACTACGTTTTAAAAAATTCACTGAAACTAGAACTCTCGCCTAAGAGGCTAGAACTCCGCGTTTTCCGATAGGTGAATAAAAGATCTATAATATCTATAGCAAATCTTGCCTGGAGCTCACATAAAACTTCTAGCAGAGCATAGGAGAAGAGTGCAAAACATCATCGAAACGAGATAAACACTACGTTTTAAAAAATTCACTGAAACTAGAACTCTCGCCTAAGAGGCTAGAACTCTGCGATTTCTGATAGTAAAATAAAAGATCTATAATATCTTTAACAAATCTCGCCTGGAACTCTCATAAAACTTCTAGCAGAGCATAGGAGAAAAGTGCAAAATATCATCGAAACGAGATACACACTACGTTTTAAAAAATTTACTGACACTAGAACTCTCACCTGAAAGGCTAGAACTTCGCGCTTTCTGATAGGCGAATAACAGATCTATAATATCTATAACAAATCATGCCTGGAACTCACATAAAAGTTCTAGCAGAGCATAGGAGAAGAGTGCAAAATATCATCGAAACGAGATAATCACTACGTTTTAAAAAATTCACTGAAACTAGAACTCTCGCCTGAGAGGCTAGAACTCCGCGTTTTCTGATAGGTGAATAACAGATCTATAATATCTATAACAAATCATGCCTGGAACTCACATAAAAGTTCTAGCAGAGCATAGGAGAAGAGTGCAAAACATCATCGAAACGAGATAAACACTACGTTTTAAAAAATTCACTGAAACTAGAACTCTCGCCTAAGAGGCTAGAACTCCGCGCTTTCTGATAGGCGAATAACAGATCTATAATATCTATAACAAATCATGCCTGGAACTCACATAAAAGTTCTAGCAGAGCATAGGAGAAGAGTGCAAAACATCATCGAAACGAGATAAACACTACGTTTTAAAAAATTCACTGAAACTAGAACTCTCGCCTAAGAGGCTAGAACTCCGCGCTTTCTGATAGGTGAATAACAGATCTATAATATCTATAACAAATCATGCCTGGAACTCACATAAAAGTTCTAGCAGAGCATAGGAGAAGAGTGCAAAACATCATCGAAACGAGATAAACACTACGTTTTAAAAAATTCACTGAAACTAGAACTCTCGCCTAAGAGGCTAGAACTCCGCGCTTTCTGATAGGCGAATAACAGATCTATAATATCTATAACAAATCATGCCTGGAACTCACATAAAAGTTCTAGCAGAGCATAGGAGAAGAGTGCAAAACATCATTGAAACGAGATAAACACTACGTTTTAAAAAATTCACTGAAACTAGAACCCTCGCTTAAGAGGCTAGAACTCCACGCTTTCTGATAGGTGAATAAAAGATCTATAATATCTATAACAAATCTCGCCTGGAACTCTCATAAAAGTTCTAGCAGAGCATAGGAGAAGAGTGCAAAACATCATCGAAACGAGATAAACACTACGTTTTAAAAAATTCACTGAAACTAGAACTCTCGCCTAAGAGGCTAGAACTCCGCGCTTTCTGATAGGCGAATAACAGATCTATAATATCTATAACAAATCATGCCTGGAACTCACATAAAAGTTCTAGCAGAGCATAGGAGAAGAGTGCAAAACATCATTGAAACGAGATAAACACTACGTTTTAAAAAATTCACTGAAACTAGAACTCTCGCTTAAGAGGCTAGAACTCCGCGCTTTCTGATAGGTGAATAACAGATCTATAATATCTATAACAAATCTCGCCTGGAACTCTCATAAAAGTTCTAGCAGAGCATAGGAGAAGAGTGCAAAACATCATTGAAACGAGATAAACACTACGTTTTAAAAAATTCACTGAAACTAGAACTCTCGCTTGAGAGGCTAGAACTCCGCGCTTTCTGATAGGTGAATCAAAGATCTATAATATCATTAACAAATCTCGCCTGGAACTCTCATAAAAGTTCTAGCAGAGCATAGGAGAAGAGTGCAAAACATCATCGAAACGAGATAAACACTACGTTTTAAAAAATTCACTGAAACTAGAACTCTCGCCTGAGAGGCTAGAACTCCGCGTTTTCTGATAGGTGAATAACAGATCTATAATATCTATAACAAATCATGCCTGGAACTCACATAAAAGTTCTAGCAGAGCATAGGAGAAGAGTGCAAATTATCATCGAAACGAGATAAACACTACGTTTTAAAAAATTCACTGAAACTAGAAATCTCGCCTAAGAGGCTAGAACTCCGCGCTTTCTGATAGGTGAATAATAGATCTATAATATCTATAACAAATCATGCCTGGAACTCACATAAAAGTTCTAGCAGAGCATAGGAGAAGAGTGCAAAATATCATCGAAACGAGATACACACTACGTTTTAAAAAATTCACTGAACCTCTTAGGCGAGAGTTCTAGTTTCAGTGAATTTTTTAAAACGTAGTGTTTATCTCGTTTCGATGATGTTTTGCACTCTTCTCCTATGCTCTGCTAGAACTTTTATGTAAGTTCCAGGCAAGATTTGTTAAAGATATTATAGATCTGTTATTCACCTATAAGAAAACGCGGAGTTCTAGCCTCTTAGGCGAGAGTTGTAGTTTCAGTGAATTTTTTAAAACGTAGTGTTTATCTCGTTTCAATGATGTTTTGCACTCTTCTCCTATGCTCTGCTAGAAGTTTTATGTGAGTTCCAGGCAAGATTTGTTAAAGATATTATAGATCTGTTATTCACCTATAAGAAAACGCGGAGTTCTAGCCTCTTAGGCGAGAGTTCTAGTTTCAGTGAATTTTTTAAAACGTAGTGTGTATCTCGTTTCGATGATATTTTGCACTCTTCTCCTATGCTCTGCTAGAACTTTTATGTGAGTTCCAGGCATGATTTGTTATAGATATTATAGATCTATTATTCACCTATCAGAAAGCGCGGAGTTCTAGCCTCTCAGGCGAGAGTTCTAGTTTCAGTGAATTTTTTAAAACGTAGTGTTTATCTCGTTTCGATGATGTTTTGCACTCTTCTCCTATGCTCTGCTAGAACTTTTATGAGAGTTCCAGGCGAGATTTGTTAATGATATTATAGATCTTTGATTCACCTATCAGAAAGCGCGGAGTTCTAGCCTCTTAAGCGAGAGTTCTAGTTTCAGTGAATTTTTTAAAACGTAGTGTTTATCTCGTTTCAATGATGTTTTGCACTCTTCTCCTATGCTCTGCTAGAACTTTTATGTGAGTTCCAGGGATGATTTGTTAAAGATATTATAGATCTGTTATTCACCTATCAGAAAGCGCGGAGTTCTAGCCTCTCAGGCGAGAGTTCTAGTTTCAGTGAATTTTTTAAAACGTAGTGTTTATCTCGTTTCGATGATGTTTTGCACTCTTCTCCTATGCTCTGCTAGAACTTTTATGAGAGTTCCAGGCGAGATTTGTTATAGATATTATAGATCTGGTATTCACCTATCAGAAAACGCGGAGTTCTAGCCTCTCAAGCGAGAGTTCTAGTTTCAGTGAATTTTTTAAAACGTAGTGTTTATCTCGTTTCGATGATGTTTTGCACTCTTCTCCTATGCTCTGCTAGAACTTTTATGAGAGTTCCAGGCGAGATTTGTTAATGATATTATAGATCTTTGATTCACCTATCAGAAAGCGCGGAGTTCTAGCCTCTTAAGCGAGAGTTCTAGTTTCAGTGAATTTTTTAAAACGTAGTGTTTATCTCGTTTCAATGATGTTTTGCACTCTTCTCCTATGCTCTGCTAGAACTTTTATGTGAGTTCCAGGGATGATTTGTTAAAGATATTATAGATCTGTTATTCACCTATCAGAAAGCGCGGAGTTCTAGCCTCTCAGGCGAGAGTTCTAGTTTCAGTGAATTTTTTAAAACGTAGTGTTTATCTCGTTTCGATGATAATTTGCACTCTTCTCCTATGCTCTGCTAGAACTTTTATGTGAGTTCCAGGCATGATTTGTGATAGATATTATAGATCTGTTATTCACCTATCAGAAAACGCGGAGTTCTAGCCTCTCAAGCGAGAGTTCTAGTTTCAGTGAATTTTTTAAAACGTAGTGTTTATCTCGTTTCGATGATGTTTTGCACTCTTCTCCTATGCTCTGCTAGAACTTTTATGAGAGTTCCAGGCGAGATTTGTTAATGATATTATAGATCTTTGATTCACCTATCAGAAAGCGCGGAGTTCTAGCCTCTTAAGCGAGAGTTCTAGTTTCAGTGAATTTTTTAAAACGTAGTGTTTATCTCGTTTCAATGATGTTTTGCACTCTTCTCCTATGCTCTGCTAGAACTTTTATGTGAGTTCCAGGGATGATTTGTTAAAGATATTATAGATCTGTTATTCACCTATCAGAAAGCGCGGAGTTCTAGCCTCTCAGGCGAGAGTTCTAGTTTCAGTGAATTTTTTAAAACGTAGTGTTTATCTCGTTTCGATGATGTTTTGCACTCTTCTCCTATGCTCTGCTAGAACTTTTATGAGAGTTCCAGGCGAGATTTGTTATAGATATTATAGATCTTTTATTCTACTATCAGAAAGCGTGGAGTTCTAGCCTCTTAAGCGAGGGTTCTAGTTTCAGTGAATTTTTTAAAACGTAGTGTTTATCTCGTTTCGATGATGTTTTGCACTCTTCTCCTATGCTCTGCTAGAACTTTTATGTGAGTTCCAGGCATGATTTGTTATAGATATTATAGATCTGTTATTCACCTATCAGAAAACGCGGAGTTCTAGCCTCTCAGGCGAGAGTTCTAGTTTCAGTGAATTTTTTAAAACGTAGTGTTTATCTCGTTTCGATGATGTTTTGCACTCTTCTCCTATGCTCTGCTAGAACTTTTATGAGAGTTCCAGGCGAGATTTGTTATAGATATTATAGATCTGTTATTCACCTATCAGAAAACGCGGAGTTCTAGCCTCTTAAGCGAGAGTTCTAGTTTCAGTTAATTTTTTAAAACGTAGTGTTTATCTCGTTTCAATGATGTTTTGCACTCTTCTCCTATGCTCTGCTAGAACTTTTATGTGAGTTACAGGCATCATTTGTTATAGATATTATAGATCTGTTATTCACCTATCAGAAAGCGCGGAGTTCTAGCCTCTTAAGCGAGAGTTCTAGTTTCAGTGATTTTTTTAAAACGTAGTGTTTATCTCGTTTCAATGATGTTTTGCACTCTTCTCCTATGCTCTGCTAGAACTTTTATGTGAGTTCCAGGCATGATTTGTTAAAGATATTATAGATCTGTTATTCACCTATCAGAAAGCGCGGAGTTCTAGCCTCTCAGGCGAGAGTTCTAGTTTCAGTGATTTTTTTAAAACGTAGTGTTTATCTCGTTTCGATGATGTTTTGCACTCTTCTCCTATGCTCTGCTAGAACTTTTATGAGAGTTCCAGGCGAGATTTGTTATAGATATTATAGATCTTTTATTCTACTATCAGAAAGCGTGGAGTTCTAGCCTCTTAAGCGAGGGTTCTAGTTTCAGTGAATTTTTTAAAACGTAGTGTTTATCTCGTTTCGATGATGTTTTGCACTCTTCTCCTATGCTCTGCTAGAACTTTTATGTGAGTTCCAGGCATGATTTGTTATAGATATTATAGATCTGTTATTCACCTATCAGAAAACGCGGAGTTCTAGCCTCTCAGGCGAGAGTTCTAGTTTCAGTGAATTTTTTAAAACGTAGTGTTTATCTCGTTTCAATGATGTTTTGCACTCTTCTCCTATGCTCTGCTAGAACTTTTATGAGAGTTCCAGGCGAGATTTGTTATAGATATTATAGATCTGTTATTCACCTATCAGAAAGCGCGGAGTTCTAGCCTCTTAAGCGAGAGTTCTAGTTTCAGTGAATTTTTTAAAACGTAGTATTTATCTCGTTTCAATGATGTTTTGCACTCTTCTCCTATGCTCTGCTAGAAGTTTTATGAGAGTTCCAGGCGAGATTTGTGATAGGTATTAGAGATCTGTTATTCACCTATCAGAAAGCGCGGAGTTCTAGCCTCTTAAGCGAGAGTTCTAGTTTCAGTGAATTTTTTAAAACGTAGTGTTTATCTCGTTTCGATGATGTTTTGCACTCTTCTCCTATGCTCTGCTAGAACTTTTATATGAGTTACAGGCATGATTTGTTATAGATATTATAGATCTGTTATTCACCTATCAGAAAACGCGGAGTTCTAGCCTCTCAGGCGAGAGTTCTAGTTTCAGTGAATTTTTTAAAACGTAGTGTTTATCTCGTTTCGATGATGTTTTGCACTCTTCTCCTATGCTCTGCTAGAACTTTTATGTGAGTTCCAGGCATGATTTGTTATAGATATTATAGATCTGTTATTCGCCTATCAGAAAACGCGGAGTTCTAGCCTCTCAGGCGAGAGTTCTAGTTTCAGTGAATTTTTTAAAACGTAGTGTTTATCTCGTTTCGATGATGTTTTGCACTCTTCTCCTATGCTCTGCTAGAACTTTTATGAGAGTTCCAGGCGAGATTTGTTATAGATATTATAGATCTGTTATTCACCTATCAGAAAGCGCGGAGTTCTAGCCTCTCAAGCGAGAGTTCTAGTTTCAGTGAATTTTTTAAAACGTAGTGTTTATCTCGTTTCAATGATGTTTTGCACTCTTCTCCTATGCTCTGCTAGAAGTTTTATGAGAGTTCCAGGCGAGATTTGTTATAGATATTATAGATCTTTTATTCTACTATCAGAAAGCGCGGAGTTCTAGCCTCTCAAGCGAGAGTTCTAGTTTCAGTGAATTTTTTAAAACGTAGTGTTTATCTCGTTTCAATGATGTTTTGTACTCTTCTCCTATGCTCTGCTAGAAGTATTATGAGAGTTCCAGGCAAGTTTCGTCCTGGATATTATAGATCTTTTATCGTTCTATCAGAAACCGCAAAGTTCTAGTCACTGAAGCGACAGTTCTATTTTCTGTGAATGTTTATTCTATGGTCTGTCAGATGCTCTGCTAACTTCCCGTAGCAGATCATTATTTTCAATTGACTTTTTTCTGGATTAAAGAGCTAGAACTATTGCTGAAAAGTATGAGGAACTATAGAACTCAGCCGCAGGAACACAGAACTCACCTTAATTTTTGATTTTGTAGAAAATGATCTGCTACCGGAAGTTAGCAGATCATTTTTTCAACCGGCGTTTTTTAGGTTAACTCGCCAGAACTATCTCTAAAATCTATCAGGAACTGTAGAACTCATCTGCATGCGAACAGAACTCCCTTTTATTTTTGATCTGCTAGCACTTGCTCTGCTAAGTTCACCGACATAGGGTTCGCGTGATGCATCGTTGTTTTGCTTCACGTTGTCAATGCGACCCTTCTTTTATTAGGGTTCCGAGTTTTTTCTAACGCTACTAGTTTGGTTCTTACTACGTGTAGCCTGTAGGTACCTACCTACTTTATGGCTACCTCGGCTCGACACTATATTTCTGTTGCTCTTGTATTTCAGCCACACACCTAATTATGTATTGGGATTTTCTGACAAGAAATGCTCAGTACTAGCCCGGAGTTAGGATATTTTCGGCGTGACACGTAAGGAGAGCACGTAAAGTTGTCAGTTTTACGCCAGATCTCTCTCCGGTCGTGTCGGATTTTCCGTCCCATCGGGCTATGAGAGTAAAGGAACAGAGAGTGCACCTGTGTTTGCGCACACATTTTTGCGGATCGACTTTTGTTCCTACCAGTCCACCTAGTGTGCGCGCTACACAAATAAAAAAGACATGTTTTTTTGTCCGTACTCCGTAGTGTGTTTTCGCTCTAAGTCCTAACAGTCTAGACAAGTTTATTGTCGCAGGCAAGGTAATGTTCGCAAGACATTCGATCTACGGAACCACAAGTGAGGAAAATAATTTGCGCTTTGCCCTCGATTTTTTAAATAGTTCTCGATGGTGTGTCAAGTGCCCTGGGCGCTGTGATTGATGTACGGGAGAACGCGATTCGATGCTAGCTAATGGTTTTTTTTATTGTACAAGCAATAGAAATTCTAATGAGTATGGTTGTACGAGGCATTTTATTTTTGTAATGACTGTACCTATATAGTACTAACTGATGCCCGCGACTTGACTGATGTCCGTGTTGATTGAGGTTTCTTGGTTCCCGCGGGAACTCTTTAATTTACCGGGATAAAAAGTAACCTATGTGTTATTCCAGACTATAATGTATCTCTATGCCAACTTTCCGCCAGATCAGTTCGGAGTTCGGACGTTCTGGCGTGATTGAGTAACAAACATCCATTTGAGGTTTTTTAGTTCCCGCGGGAACTCTTTAATTTTACGGGATCAAAAGTAGACTATATGTTATTCCAGACTAATATATCCCTTTGTCAAATTTCATCCAGATCCGTTCAGCCAGTTCTGGCGTGAAAGAGTAACAAACATCCATACATCCATACTTACAAAGCAAATGGCCAGTGGAACTATGGGAGCTTGCCTAGAGATCAAAAATCAATGTACAGATGATTTCTTTATTATTGTAATTTCTATATTTTATAGTTTTCAGATAAAAAAGTTTCAGGTGTCTGAAGGCTCTGAGAACCGAGAAAATAAATAGAAAATGTTTCACCAAATAACTGCTTTCCCAGAATAGATGGCGCTAATTGTTGTGGTTAGCGAGTCTAAAAATTTTTTTTCAAAGAACGGATCGAAATACTGGCTGAACATATGGAAGGTCAGTTTACCCCAAATCCACCCAACGAAACTGACAATGTGATCATCCGGCACCACACGAATATTCGGATGGACTGGAGAACAGTGGTGGATACCTAGTCAGTGGATGTCCCCATCCATCCAAATAAATATTAATGCTGTGTGTGGTGCGTACTTAACTATCTATACAGCATTTTATACTTGGATAGAACAACTTCAGTCCCCCAATTGTGGAAGAAAATCGTATTCGTAATCGATTGTCAAACGGGTAATTCGACCTGTTTAAGAAGTTCATAGTCTGCACGTCAAAAAGTAATGTATGAACTCTTGGTTGGTTGGTGGGTCGTGGCCTCCTCTACGATTATTCTCCACCCGGTAGGATTCAAAGGATAGACCTTTGCCTCCTTCCTCAGAGATAGTTTTTTTTTAATTGCATGATAGGCTTGCGCTTGACGACAATCATGCTTAGTGCAAAGCAATGATGAGGTCTAAGTTGGAACGCGCTTAGAAGATGCCTATTCACTCTTGCCTTGAAGGTACATAAGTTATAAGTGCGAAACACGTGCGCTGAAAAATAGTTCCACTAGATGACCATAAAGGTAAAAATTAATGAACGTTTCCATTGTCCCCAGATTGGCGCGCCCCGATGACGGACGAGTCGGAGGCGGGTCGGCGGAGTCGCGCGCCGCCGGCCCCGCCGCGCCGCGCGAGCGTGCGCCCCGAGCCGCGGCCGCGTACCCTCCCGCCAAGGCTCATCCGCCCCTCGGAGCACCTCGCCATCGTTGAGCAAGCGCGCGAACAAGCTCGCGAGCAAGCGCGCGAACAAGCTCGCGAGCAAGCGTGTGAGCCGGCGCGGGAACAGGGGCGGGAGCGACGCCCGCCGCCACTCGTGCCTTCCGTCACCGTGCTACAGGTACCTGTCTCATTAGCGTCAATCAGCGCAAACCGTTAATTTTCCCATTTCCGGCCCGGCGTATAAAAGCTCCAGCGTAAATAAATAAATGATTTATTTATTTCAAGTAAGAAAATATGTGTCAGTTATTAAGACAAGACGCTACCAGCGGATCAGAAAGCTGATTCAGTAGAATCTCAGTAGAGAAGAAACTCAACAGTTGCTCTTTTCTTAAAAAGATAAATGTTAATATGTTAATAAAATGTTATAATAAGTAAACAATACACAGCTCATACGTTACGTTGCACTAGTATTACACTGACTTGTAGGCTACTGGATGCGAGGCCGGTTGTGTTCCGTGTAACTTTGTCTTTGTGGTTAGAACCCATACAGTAGTATTCATAGGTAAAATTTTAAATTTGAAAAAATAACGCTAACGCCTGGGGAAAAAAGCGCTCCACTAGGTCAAACGGTAAATTTCGTAAAACACCCCGGTTTTTTTTGTCTTGCGGACAAAATGTCTGCAAAGTTAAAAGCATGAAAAACTAATGATGTTTTCAACACAGGGACACCAAGGGCCTCGTCCGTCGCCTTTCGTGCCCTCCGTCACGGTGCCACAGAGCCAAACTCGCCCACCACCGCTAGTGCCTGCCGTCACTGTGTTCCAAGGGCCGCAAAGGCCGCAAGGGCCGCAGGGGCCGCAAAGGGCTCTTGTGCCTCGGCCCCCGCCCCCGCCTCCCGGGCCACGGCCTTATGTACCGCCGCCCACTCGCATGCCAGCACCCTTGCCGAATCCTGTCATGAGGCTGCCACAACCGAGGAGAGATGTTCAGGTATGTCATAATGTCGGGCTTACTATAAAGAATCTTATTCCGTTTGATATCGAATTAAGAGCTAAAACACAGTATGGCCAAGAAGATTTGTCTCGTGGAAAAAGGCCGCGTAACTCACTCTTCAGAGGAGCTTCACAGACCGGACTGAACGTCGTTCCAATCTGACGCAGACGTTGAAATAAAATGAAATGAAATTTATTTATTTCATTTATTCTAGAATATGGGATGATACAAGATGTTTATACTTAAAATTAGCACCGGCGTATGTAGAACACGTAGCAATTTAGCGTACCGGTACGATGGCGTGTAGAAACTGAATAGGGGTTTAATATAATCGCTATGCCCCTAATAGGTTAGCCCACTACCATCTTAGATTGCACCATCAGGTAAGATCGTAGTCAAGGGCTAACTTGTAGTGGATAAAAAAATATCTCTTGACTCTATAATTTTGACCTCACAACATTCTAAAGAAGATTTTTTAAAGTGGCTCGTTAAAATAAATCAATCTCCTTTCTAAGCTCACTAGTTGGAACTGGTAACTGGTAGCATCGAGCAAAAAATTCGTGCTTGTTATCCTAAGGATCTGTGAAGGATTAACGGTGGAACCAGCGCGACAGCTCTCAGTGGCTCAATATGAAGCAGGGTAGCTTTTTACTACAAACCGCATTGTTTAGGTTGATTTAAGTCGATCGCATACCACCGAGCTACAAGCCAAGTAGGCACAAATTGGAAAATCTTAATTTCCGCCGATCGATTCAATACCAACATTGCGGCATGCTACTTCCGTACCGTAATATCCCAATTCCAACAGCACGATCCTGTCTTGTCATAATATCACAGACCACTTACATAATATAGACTGACGCAGTCTGTAAAATAAAGTTTTCCATTTGTAGCAGGCCGCATTTTGTAGCGTTAAACAGAAACATTGTCGCTTATTTGAATGTCTGTGGAAATTAGCTAGGGTGTGTTAATTTACGGTGAGCGTAATCACTCGTCTTTAATTTTTGAACAGTCAACTACTACTCAACTCTACGGCCAAGAATTGAACTGTAATTTTGAGGCTCGACGGTATCATATTTATCTTGTACTTTACTAAATTATTTCCAAAATGTTATAAATTAATAATAATTTAGCAAATGAAGATAATGAGCAGAAATGCTCAGGCGTCCCATTTTGAGTTGGTGGAGAGAGTAGCTGACGATTTGGCATTTTCAATACTCAAAAAAATTGTAGCGTATGCTTTTCAGAGCTTTAACCGCTTATCCTCATGCGGGTCGAAGGCAATATGCGATCAGTTTTAACAACGCCTGCGTAATATAGAAGCCGGACCAATTCGTAACGGTCTACGGAGGATACAAGAAACCTGAGATAACTCCCTAAATAATGAAACTTCAAAATGACCCGGCCTCGCGCAGACAGATTCGAAAGTTGTATTAAATTTATTCGAAGATAAACACTGTAAATTTACTTTAGCTAAAATTATATTCGAAAAAACACATTTGAAAGTGACGTCTTAATTGACTCGATTTATGGGTTTCTCAAAATTTAATTAAGTGGGCATTGTATTTTTGATTGTTACGTAAATCGTGTTTTGGATCATTTTTTCGACAGACAAATTATTAGTCTAATAGTACGGTTAGAATTTAGACGTTTACAATTGTAGCGAAACTTGTGGATTTACCTGTAGCTTCTGGGTACAGTAATACTGGGCGCACATTGTTGTCCTACGTATATAATACACCATCTAAACCTTAAATGACAGGTCTAAACATACTGCTATCCTTTCCACAATGCTCCATGATACAGAGGATAACACTATACTGAAACCTGTCAAGGCAGTTATTGTAATTTCTTACTGTATTGCTAATTGCTATCGCTTTTATAATATTGTGCTCTCTGCAGAAGAGGATTCCACCAGATTTTAGACCTGTACAGCGTTGTAGCTTTAAGCTTGACAGAGTCTGAAGAAATAATGAAGCTTCATCTATTTACAAAAAAAAATATTTACAAAATTTGATGCTGGCTGCTGAAAAAAAGCGATCGCTGAGGCAATTTTAGCCAGGGGGCGACCAGCCTTATGAAGGCTTCTTGAATAAGGCTTTGTAGGATAGTCATTAAGTTATGCAAATTTTATAGCTGTAAAAACCAATCAAATTATTTTGATCCAAAAATTTTATTTATTTAATTAATACGAGCTGATGCAGTGACTTCGTCCGCGTGGATTGAAGTGTTTTGTTTCCCGCGGGAATTCTTTAATTTTCCGGGTTTAAAAGTAGCCTATGTATTATTCCGTACTAGGTATAATCTATCGGTGTGCCTTTCATCCAAATCCGTTCAGCTGTTCTGGTGTGATTTAGGAGGTAACAAACATCTATTCATCCAAACTTTCGCATCTATAATATTAGTATAGATATCCTTTATTTTTTTAAGCTTCTAGTCACATTTTCGATTAGTCTTCCTAGAAGTATTATGCAAACACCAAATAATATTATGGGCTCCAATGTGGTCATACGTGTTTGTGTTATGGCATCCACAATCGAGCGTGGGCGACACTTTCTTTGCCAAAGCCCATATGCTAATGATTATCAGAACGATGATATGGCATTATTCATGCATTAATACGAAAGTGATAGCGATCAGACTGGGTCGTAAACAATGGAATTCTGAATAGGTATATTGGGGCGCCAAGGAAATATGTACTTACCTACTTGTTAGAATTTTCAATTGCGTGTCTTGGACGCGCTACGTTCTACCGGTTCAGTCGATATTGTTTTATTAGATAAAACCCACGACTTTTTCCGCGTGGATTTAGAATTTTCTAGGATAAAAAGCATAAGTGCCTCTTCAGGTTTTTTAAAACTGCTATCACACAATCCAATCTATCAGCCTAATGCGTCCTCTGCGGGGTATATTTCATTATAAGACAGCGTGTTTCTAATTATACGGTTCTATTCATTTCTCATGCAACCATCTCTCGCTAACTTCTTAAAGTCATCGGTCCAGCAGACAGATCATCCTACATGCGCTTACTGGTACTAGTACACGGTCTACTCCTCTAACCCAGAACACGTCTGCCCCGGCGGTTGTGCCGAAAAAGTGTTTCAAAACAAGGTTCTATTCATTTCTCTTCCAACCATCTCTCGCTTACTTCTTAAAGTTATCAATCCTGCGTTCAGATCATCCTACACTGCCCTTACTGGTACAAGCATACGGTCTACTCCTCCATGTAGAATACGTCTGCCCCAGCGGTTGTGCGACAGATATTGCAGCTAAGGAAAAAATAGATAAGAAATATGGATACTCCTCTCAGATTTCCGCAGTCGTGCACTCTTGACAGAGTGGTCGTGGCTGCTTGGTTGATGGTAGATACGCTTCAGTCATCGGTCTTCTTGTTTTTGGATAGCACCGGCTCCCGCGCCACGTTGTTCATCATTTTCACACCAGAGTTGAGAGAGTATATTATTATTCCCACTTTAGGTTACCTCGTACAGATAAGGCCGCGTATGATACTGCTTCTTCCCTTAATTTTTGTTTCTATGTTTATTTCGTTTCGTCAACTGCCTCGTTGGTCTAGTGGTTGGCATGTTCGACTGCGGCCGGCGAGGTCCCGGGTCGAGTCCCGGGTCGAGTCCCGGGTCGGGTCATAACAAGTATTGGGGTTTTCTGACTAGAAATTCTTAGTACTAGCCCGGAGTTCGGAAGTTGGCGGTGGTTCACCCCCGTGCCTCGGAGAGCACGTTAAGCCCGTCGGTCCCGATTATTATCACTAACATGATAATAGTCGTTAATGTTGGTATATGAGCTCGCAGGGAAAAGAAAAGACGTCTGCACTGTACGACTGTCTGTTTAATAATAATGAAATATTGTACAGGCTACAGCAAAGAGCAAATGAATGGTGAATGATTGTTTAAGTGAGTGAGAAGAATGTATGAGAGTGACTGAAGGAATGAAGTATGAACTACGTCCATAGACAACTATTATATTGTGTCATTACAGACTTTTATATCATAGACTAGTATTTTTGCTATATTCCAACAGTCCCCCTCAAAAATACAAGTAATCAAACATGATTCTAGTTAACTTTATTTAAGTGCATTATTTTTTATTTAATTAACATAAATTTAGATTATATCTTAAATTTATAAATTTCTGAACAGCTATCGCTTTTGTAAACATGTCAGCAAGTTGGTTTCCTGTGGAAATAGATTCAAGCTTTATTATTTTACTCGCGATTTTCTCCCTTACAAAATGATATTTAATATCTATATGTTAAGACCTTTTATGATTTGCAGGGTTATTAGCAATGCGGATACAACTGTTGTTGTCTTCATTTATTTTTATTTCACAAATCTTAAGGTATTTTGAGGTTAAATTAACTTTATTGATTTTTAAACGAATCTACCACTGGTTCGGAATGCCACAGTCCTAGCGAGAAGAACCAGCAAGAAACTCGGTGGCGTCTAACATTCAAAGTTACTTTTTCACAGCCACCGACCAATCAAAAAAACTATCACAAATTGATATTAAAGTTTCTAATGTCGGTACATTCAAAATGTAAATTTCAAATTATTCACTAATTTGTTTTTGTAAAACTAACTATATACACATATTTATCTATGCATTTTTTTATCTAAAATATATAAACTCGGATCAACTTCAGAGTTTTTAAAACCCATATCATTAAGAGCAAGATCGAAGCGCTCGTACCAGCATCTAGATGATTGTTTTAAACCATATAATTTTTTATTTAATTTACATACTTGGTTATCTTTAGCGATAATCCCTTCTGGTACTTTCATGTAAATATTTTCTTTTAATGTATCATTGAGAAACGCAGTTCTTACATCCATGTGATGTAAAAGTAAGTCAAATTGATTTGCTAAAGCTAAAATAAATCTGAACGTTTTCATCAGAGCTACTGGTGCGAACGTTTCGTCATAATTCTGTAAATACTCTTGGGTAAAACCTCGAGCTACTAAGCGGGCTTTATACCGCGTGGGTTCACATAACTCATTGTTTTTAATTGTAAATACCCACTTACAACTAACGATATTTACATCTTTTGGGATTTCAACAAGATCCCATGTTTTATTACTTCGAAGTGAATTAATTTCACTCTGTATGGCTTTTAACCATTTATCTGTGTCGGGTCTGTTAAAAATATCTTTGAACGATGATGGTATTGAATTTACAGATATGAGCGATAAAAATTTATCAGGGTCGTCCATTTTCATATAATCTACAGGGGTTAGTTCCATAATTCTTTCGCTACGCCTTAGATTACTGTTTGATGAACTATGTATTGAGGAGTTTTCAGAATTTTTGTTCAAAGAATCTTTATGTTGACTTTCTATTAGCTTTACCGATTCAAAGTCAGGTTTACTAATTTTTGTGGGAACTTCAATGTTTTCACTAATGCTACGTACAGGACGCGTTTGATCGAAATTTAATTCATCAAATGTAACATCACGAGCTATAAAAACTTCGTTTTTATCAACATCAAATAATTTAAATCCGTTTGGATGGTAACCAACTAATATTGATTTAAATGATTTTTCGTCAAATTTAGTTTTACGCGTTTTGTTATGTACATATGCAGTAGCACCAAACATTTTTAAATGATTAATTTTCGGCCTTTTACCATGCCACATTTCGTATGGTGTTGTATTTGTCAGAGCTTTAGTGGGTAGCAAATTTGTAATATAGCTGGCTGTTAAAACAGCTTCTCCCCAAAATTGTTTGTCTAGTTTCGCACTTGTAACCAATGTACGAGCCATTTCGGTTAACGTACGATTCATACGCTCCGATACATCATTTTGTTGTGGGGTATGAGGAACCGTCAAATGATACATAATTCCCTTGTCAACACAAAATTCTTTGAACTCATTCGAAAGATATTCTCGTCCGTTATCACAGTATAAATTAACTACTTAAGAAAAGAAAATTCTCACTTTTTGCAGCATAATCTGTAAAACATTTAAATACTTCCGACCTAGAATGCATTAAATAAGTAACTGTATAATGGGTAAAATCATCAATGAAGGTAACAAAATAATTTTTATCATCGAAGGTAGTTGGCGTTATTGGGCCACAAACATCGGAATGAACAATGAATAGGGGTCTATTTCGTATTGATTTATCTTTTGACTTTGCAAAGGGACTGTTTACTAAGTACACAAGGTTCACACAGTTCGTTATTTGGAATAATATTCTCAATTATATGATAGTGATCAATAAAATTTTTAAGAATATTATATTTTTGTTTTTTTTATATGTCCAAGACGTTCATGCCATAACTTATAAGAAATGGAGCTCTCAGTTACATTTAATAAGGATTGAGATTGATCAACTTGAAAACACAGTTTAAAAAGATTATTATCACGCATACCCGTTTGTAAGATTTTGTTATTTTTAGATATATGAGTTTGATCATTTTCAAAAACCGTCATACCTGCTTCTTGAATACGACTTACCGATAACAAGTTATATGGAACATCTGGTGAATACAAAATATTTTCGATTGTATCTTGCAAACCTGAATTAGTAGTAACGTTTATTTTTCCTTTACCAAATGCAGCAATGCAAGTACTGTTTTTAGCCACGCCAATTTTTAATGGGGTTGTAAATTCGGAATATGATGAAAAATAATCCTTGGTATTCACTATATGGTCAGTTGCTCCCGAATCTAAAAGAGATCTTATGCGAAACTTCCACGTGCTATAACGATCTCCGTTGAACGGTTGAATATTTCTTTTACTTCGCGACTCCATGTCGTATTTTTTTTTTATTTTTTTTTTAATATTAAATTTTACGGTTGACTTTTTTTACACGAATTTTAATTTAATTTTAATTTTAATTTTAAAAGTGACCTGGCCCCATAACCTGTTGGTATATGAGCTCGCAGGGAAAAGAAAAGACGTCTGCACTGTACGACTGTCTGTTTAATAATAATGAAATATTGTACAGGCTACAGCAAAGAGCAAATGAATGGTGAATGATTGTTTAAGTGAGTGAGAAGAATGTATGAGAGTGACTGAAGGAATGAAGTATGAACTACGTCCATAGACAACTATTATATTGTGTCATTACAGACTTTTATATCATAGACTAGTATTTTTGCTATATTCCAACAGTTAAAGCCCGCCAACCCGCATTGGAGCAGCGTGGTGGGTCTAAGCTCTAATTCCCTCTCTCCTATGAGAGAGGAGGCCTGTGCCTAGCAGTGGGACGTTAATGGGCTGTAGTGGTAGTGATGTTCATTTCATTTCTGAGTTATAAAGATGAATAGAAATCCTCTAAATATCATCTCTACATTAAAAACAATAGCCATCAATCGGCACAGCACAAAGTAGTTCGCCGCGGGATCAGACCTGTCAGACCGCGATAGCCATCGCGCTACGACCTCAACACGACATTCGACCGACTTATCGGAATGATCGCGTACGGAGAAATCCCCTCCGATTTGCCCTTTCCTCGTTAAGATATTTGATAGCAGTTATATATACAGATGTAAATGGATAAGTTGTCTGACCGACATATCAATTGTTCTTCTTCTTTATTCTTTCGCAATTCTTCCCGATGTAAAGGAAGTCTCCTCGAAGTGGTTTCCATGTCAACGTATAGGTAGCGTAAACTACTGGTTAAAGGGTACCTACTACTTTGAGATTTACCATGAAGGTTGTCTCTATAACGTAGACCCATCGATATACCTATATATATGTAGGTACGAGATGGGCTCTTTAAAAAAGTAGGGCGTGCCCCTCACTCCTGCCTGTCCTTGTCCCCGCCATAGCGCTGTACCGCTTTTCAGACTAGATGGCGTTAGTAAAATAAATCCACATTATTTTATTTTATTTGAGCTTGGTCGCCGTGACTCAGCACTCAATAGAATGAAGTTGAAAAATACACTAACAATTTTAATTAAGAATTCCAGAAAATAATGTAGACGGTAATAAGTACTATGCTATAAAAGTATTATGAGTTAATACTATCATTATAATTTAAATTATTATGACTAGAAAATAAAAAAATCACAGAACCCATAGCTACAAGGAAGAAAAGTTCATGGAAGCCATTTAAAACTTTGCACACGTTAAAATCAAGCTTATCAGATGGTTTACTACAAGGAATCGAGCGTGTAAAGTATGACTTATAAGGCCAAGGGCCGCTCCGCCCAGTCTGGCGCGTCGTTATTAGTGCTTTCGGGGGACACCCAAACTGGGTCAGCCGGATCCTAAAATGGTTTATGATGGATATTAAATTCATTAGGTTGTCTTATATCTTTGCACAGCTGAACGTTTGTTACATAATAATTGCTTTATTGTAAAGTTTATTGCTCGACTTGGGGAGGCACTTCCGTGCCCCCTGATTATGCTTTTTTATTTATTCTACCTTGTTAATCTTACTAAAATAATTTTTAATTTTATATGTATCAAAGATACAAAAGATGTTTTATTCAAATTTACAAGTGCTTTCGAAACGTCAAGTGAATTAATTGGGAGATTTTCAAATTATCCAGCAAGAATATCGGCCTTTGCTTTTTTAAAAAAGTAACAATAATTAATAATTTTGAGATACATGGTAAAAAACTACAGTGCACATTAATGTCGAACCAACTACATTCATAACAAAGGTTCTTCCAGGTTTGCGCATTCTTAAGTCTGTATCATCAATTACGGTTAGATGAGATCACGAGATCTTCCACTAATAAAACTTATGCACTTACACGAATGATTAGGTCATTATGGCTCTCTGGCATTTACAATGCACTCCGAAATGCCAGAGTACATTAAATATCATTATTCCAACGAAAAACTGTGGCGAACGTTAAATGAAACTGACAGTTTCAATGAGGCATGAAATAATCGTCTTAATTTGTAATGGACGGTGCAACAGCGAAAATGTGAACAAGATTACCTACTTTCGTTCGCTAACTAGAATGTAGCTAAGCGCAAAAAAATAGTTTAGAAGTATATTTATGAGAACATAGTTATGTGGGATGTAGACGATGCTGATGATTGAGTTCTTTAGGAACTAAGAGGCAGCAATAGTTTTCCATTACTCATATCTTCAAGAGAGTCTGTCTCAATGGACTTTCACCAGGTCTCCACTGACCGACTCATTGCAACACCGTGCCGCCAGCATCCGCAGCGTTTACTAACCCTTACCTCCTTAACTGTTGTGGGAAATTATACGTTTTAAGTAAAACCAAATTTCCCCATATATACACATACAGAAGGCTATAAACTTTTTCTCAGTTGTTTAAATTTATTGTAAAAGATTTATTAACTTTTCACAACTACGCATACTCTCTTAAGTAGGTTTAGTCTGTTAAACGGTTAAAATGATACGAGAGTTTTAGAATTTAAACAGAAGCCTGCAAATAAACAAACAATAGAAAATGAAGTAAAGATTTAAAGAAGTACAGTTTAAATAGAGTCAAAACCTTAAAATCGGCTTAAACGTAGCTTACCTGCGTTTTAGTTCAAAGACGACAGAAAATAAATGTCGCTGTGCTATTTCTGGGCCAATCTTCCGCCTCATTAGAGATTTAGCGATCGCTAAACGGTTCGTTAGCTACTATTAATAATAATTAATTTAGTTTGCCGTGTGTCTCGTGTTAGTTATGCCAAGACCTGCCCGAGTTCCAAGAGTGTATTTATTTCTTCGATCCATCCTCTCTTACCAAAGATGTTATATTATACTACTAATATAATAAATGCGATATAGTCTGCCTGTCTGCCTGTTACCTTACACGTCCAATTCGCTTATTCCAATTTATTTATTTTTATTAATTGCAATTCCATAAATTCATATTCTAATGAAATAATCTTTTTGTCATCAATAGTCATTAATCTCATGGAGCCAAAGGTCGGATCAAAAAAAGATTTGTTCAGCAATAAGTATTTTTAACCGACTTCCAAAAAAGGAGGAGGTTTTCAATTCGGCGCGATTTTTTTTAAAATGTATGTCGGTGCATATCTCCGTGGTTTCTGAACCGATTTGAATTACTTTTTTTCAGTCCTCAGAGGAAGCTCTCGAGGTGGTCCCATAAAAAACTCCAAATCCTCAATCCTGACACTAAAGATTTAAAAATAAAAATTCTTTCCGAAAAACCGACTTCCAAAGCCACTGTAAAAAATTCATTTTGATTTGTACATTTTGAAGTCGGGCGGGTATAATAAGGATAAGCAAAGTTAACGCGTCAGGCTCGCCCGACTTTATTTTTTACGTTACAGTTTTTTATTTTTTACAGTGGCTTTGGCAGTCGGTTTTTTATACGACGGCCTGAAAAAAGGAGTATATTGTTTTCAGGGTTCATGTATGTATGTATGTATGTATGTGAGTTTGTATATTCCACCATAACTTCTATACGCCTGAACCGATTTTGATAAATAATATATCGTTAGAATCCCCAGCTTATTCCGGGTGACACAACATTCCGGGTGGGTAAAATTTAAAAAAAAATTATGGGGTGACCATGGTCCCGCATTAAAGACTAAAGTTGAAAAAAAAGTTCGAAAATAAGATTAACTATATAATCATCATCTAGAAAATGATGAGTAGATTCCAAAAATATATAACACTATAGTTCAATATCCAGTGGTTCACAAAAAAATATAACTTAATAAAAATGCGAATAAGATTCTAATTTAACTAGATTAATTTAGATTTTTAACTTTATAGTGCGTTTTTTGGCAGGGCAGTCGTATTTTGTAATTTTTTTAATTTTTTGGAAATAATTTTTATGTTCTAAAAATCTCGCCCTCTTAATGAAATGCTTAGATCTCTAGATCTACCATGATCTCCACTTCGTTTAATCGAGCAAACGTTTTGATTGACAACCGGCGCCTGGCAACGACGTCGTCGTTCAGAATCAACGGATTGTAATCGCATAGTTTTTTTGCTTATTACCACTAGATGCCAGCAGCAAGATTCGTCTAGTTACAGTTAGGAAGTCTACGTGACGAAACGTAGATCGAATTACAAAATGTACCGTTTACGCTATCACATCTAAAGTGACTAAACTGTTGTGTAGTGGAAAAAACGATTAATCTTTTCGGGAACTAATCGGAATTGTGTTTCCATGCTATGTTCTTTTTTTGGATAACGAACAAGCGCCTGCCAAACCTTTTGGAATGAGCGGCGACTGTCGATTCAGTCTCGATTACAGTGCTGGGAGCAGTTTGTATATTAAGCTCAGGAATTTTGACTGGAGTAGGCACTTAGGTGCGGGATATATATGTCACCGTAAAATTGTAAAAACCGTTAGATTATAATCTAACTCGCGAAATTGTAAACTGTCGAAAGATTATAATTTAACGCATTTTACGGGGATGTGAGCGGCGCACAGCGGAGACGAGAGATGTGAGCGGCGTGCTGTGAGCGGCGCCGCGTTCATCTCAACATCCAACGCTCACCGCACGCAGCTCAGTCCCGCTCTAGCCAGCAGACATCTCCGCTCCAGTCTAGCCAGTACGCATCTCCACACGGCTTCGGTGGATACACCCTAGCTGCAAAACATCTCTTCTCGTCTCCGTTTAAGACATCTCCGCATATCTCAGCTCTGGTGGAGCCCGGGCCTAATATTTGAAATTGGAATTGCATTTTAATTTTATTCTTGGCAGAGTTTATTTGCGACTTTGCCTATTTGCAGAAAACTATGCAGGTACCAAGCCCTGTCTTGCACCGCTATAATTCTGGAGATGTGCGCAACGAGTAAAAGCTATAGGGCAAGCAAGAAGCTACCCACTTAACCCCGTTTATCTGATAATGTGTCGCAACTACTACGGCTGTAGTTAATTTGCATCGATGTTCTCGCATACAAAATATATTTGCATAGGCCCTAAATGTGCCTGTGATTTTGTACGGGCGCGCGTTCAATGCATATTAATATTTAATTCAGCTGTCAATTGAACAAGCAATATCGGAGTTTCGCAAAGCTAGGCGCTCACCGGATCATTAACAAAGAACATCGCTCTGTGGGCGGGCATGCTTGCTTGGATAACAATTAAGAGGTTCAATGCACCCGATTATAGAATTGGCAAATTAAAGATAGAGCGCTGATTAAAGTTTCTTTGAATTAACATATTATTGTATTAGGATGAAAACTTTGATTTCTTGCTGATTCTTTAATGGTACCTACTCTTGTAACATAGTTTTGTGGACGTTTCATATTATAGTTAAAACTATATACAAACGACTTCGACCGCGTGGATTAGGTTTTTTATTCCCACAGGAAGTGCTTAATTTTCCGGGATGAAAAGTGGCCAATATCCTTCCCGGGGATTCCATTTAATTCCGTATCAAATTTCATCAAAATCGGTTGAAAAAATGGGCCATGAAAGCGTAGCAGAAAGACAGACAGAAACTTTCGCAAATTATAATATTAATGGTATGGAAGTATGGATATTACTATGGACATGTATAAGCGAAAACGTAGGAGTAAAATAAAATAGTGCAGTGTTTTCCTACTTACAAATAAAATCACCATACTATTAAAGACTGTACGACATTAAAACATCGTAGATTCATCGTGTATTATGTCAACCCTAATAAAAGAGAAAGTACAAATAATTCGAAGGCTTATAATGCATATAAACGATGTTTGTGTTCCTCCGATTGGATCCCGATCTTTTATTTTACAAATGTTTCGATCGTCACCCACGCAGACGCCAGCATCCACGGGCGGCCGGATCGAACTTATAAATATTGGTTAGGGTTGCCACCCTTCATAAAACATTCTTTAATTGTATTAAGAGGATTAATTAATGACAAAATGGTTGGTATTAAGTTTTTTACACACATTTTACAAATAGTTGACAGTTTACTTCATACTTCATACAGTTAGGCTTGTTACAGTGCAAATATGCTAAGTAGTTAATGTAACTCGAAAATAAATAAAACATATTACTCGTAATATAAAAAATACAAGAATAATTAAGTACTTAATTTATTGGAAAGGAATGAAATTTTATTTTGGAAAAAAATTATAGACTATGACGCTTCTAGGCCAGCCTTCCTAGTTATTGTTAATTTTTGGTAACAATAACTCGTCTTTGAGCGGCGATAAGTAGTCAGACCGCTTGCGGGCAGACCATCACAAATTCCACCAGAGCACGATTCTTCATGCACCGAATAGTGAATCAGCCGTCCGGCGATAGTTACCAAAAGTGCAGTTATCTCTTAATCTATATTAAGTATTAACATTTGGGTTGCACGAGCCAGTGAAAATTTGTATGAAAAATTCATGCTGTAAAAATGAGGGATCTTTGGAACCAGATTGTACAAAAGCTTTTATAGGCCTATTACACTAGCGTGGCCGCTAGTTAGAGAGTCGCTTATTACACCGCAATAAGGACCAATTTAGGGACCCTTTTTCCCTAATCTTATTACACTACATTGATCAAGTGTAAGGGTCCCTGTGAAAAATGCGGTGTAATAGGCCTATAAGTTTTATTGAAAATATATTATAATTATAAACTCGCCGGCATATTTAGCGGAACATAAGAAAAAGGTTTGATATCAGTATCATATAAGGTTGCGGGCTGGTTTATACGTCATTTAATTTAAAAAGAAATATTTTCAAATTAAGAAAACAACTGAACATCACATTTTATGCAATTGTTTTAATTTTATTCAAATACACCTTATCTGGAGCGAACTTCGAGTATTTCTTCCTTCTGAGTTTGATTTAAAATTTCATTGAAATACTGTTTTTTGTTAGTTTTTTTTAATCGCGTATCTATCTGGAGTTGATGACTGAATTATGCCTGACTTAGCCCCAACGGAGATTGCCAGGGTACTCGAAACGCGAAGAAATGGTCAAACCTACAGTGTGATATCCAGAGATCTTCGTCGACCAGTTTCAACGATCCATCGCAGTATCCAACGGTTCAGGGAGACCGGTACTTATGTGAGAAGAGCAGGACAAGGCAGAAAAAGACGCACTTCGAGTAGGGATGATCGTTTCATTTGGCTTCGTGTACGTAGGAACCCCCGTTTGACGGCCGTCCAAGCCCGACATGAGTTAGAAGCAGTGCGGGGTATACCCTAAGTGAGCTTACGGTACGAAGAAGGCTCGAAGAAGCTGGTTTGGGATCATTTGTGCCCGCCAAGGCTCCAAGGCTCGAGGTAAATCATCGTAGAAACAGGTTAACTTTTGCTCAGGAACATCGACTTTGGAACGCGGACCAATGGAGTAAGGTATTGTTTAGTGATAAGTGCAGAATTCTCTTAAATCAAATTGACGGCAGGCAAAGAATATACAGACGCAAAGGAGAACGATACATTCAGACAAATTTTGAAACTACAGTTGCATACGGTGGTGGATCAATAATGGTTTGGGCGGGCATTTGTTTGGCAGTTCGCACAGACTTGGTAGTGATTGACAGAGGGAGTCTGACTGCAGACCGCTATATCAGAGAAGTTTTAGTAGAAAATGTCGTACCGTTTGCCCCATATATCGGTGAAGAT
Organism: Erebia palarica; assembly: GCA_964035005.1. NCBI lineage: Eukaryota > Metazoa > Arthropoda > Insecta > Lepidoptera > Nymphalidae > Erebia > Erebia palarica. The sequence continues at coordinate 44,250,526 of OZ035983.1, forward strand.
TTTGTTTTTATGCAGGATAATGCTCGGCCGCATTCCGCTCGGGTAACTCAAGCTTATCTTAATGATATGAATATCACTGTTATGCAGTGGCTGGCGAGATCACCGGATATGAACTAATAGAGCACGTTTGGGACTTGCTGAAAAGAAAAGTTAAGTCCAGAATTCCAGCTCCTGCCAACGTGGGAGAACTGCGAATAGCCGTAGTTGAGGAATGGCGGAGACTATCCCAGGAGACCATCGATAACATCATTCTCAGTATGCCTAGACGGGTAGAAACTTTAATAGGAGCACGTGGAGGAAATACGCGATATTAATCACCATTTTTCTAATTTAATTAATTTTTATTTGAATATTAAATTTAACTTTTCCCGGTTACATGAAAAGTTCAAAAATGTACCATTTTTCACAAATAGCCTTTACTCGCAAAATCTGTTCTTAATGTGATCTCATTTTAAGTAAAACAAATGAAACTTTAAATAACAAAGGAAGTGTAGTAAGTATATTTTAAAATATTTTTTTAATTAAGTATGGACCTTTTTTTATGTTCCGCTAAATATGCCGGCGAGTTTATATTTTAGTGTAGGTAAGTGTTTCTTCAACTTTTACGACTAATTTGAAATAACTTTTGTTTAAATAATGTCTCCAATTAAATCAAAACAGTCCGAACGCGATAACGTATTTTTTGAGATTTCCCGATAATTTTCTGCTGTTAATATACGATTATATATTATACTAGTTATATATTATATTAGAAAATGATGTTTGAGTTTGACTACGGGCCTTAAACAGAATCCTCAACCAATTTTGACTTAACAATTATCAAGACACGCGGAAGCGTGTCCAGCCAAAGTTCAAAAAAACTGGCGAGCAGCACCGTGTGTAATATTACACGAACCATTTGGAGCCACTTTTGACCCCCTCATAACTCAAAAACTATTTCACATAAACATGTCAAATTTGGCGCATATATTGAGACCCGTGAGATACATATGTGCTCCAAATTTCATAAGCACACCTCAAATGGTTATTTAGATATAAACGTACAAAAATCGTCATTTTTATGATCAAAGGATAGATCAAAACTCTGACACGAGGCATGCTACCATTGCTTAAAGCCGTATAACATTTTATACTACGTTATAAGAAGAAATGATATTTTAAGTTGTTATAAAATATTATATGTTGTTATAAATAAATTTCAGGACTGACCATTGAACTTGGCACCCATTTAGATCTCACTTCTTTTGTCGCTGAAGTCAACAACCAAGGCATATATATCACAATTTTGAATTTGGCTCTCATTTCACATTTATGTTTTTGATGGGATATATAAATTGCAGGACTGACCATTGAACTTGGCACCCATTTAGATCTCACTCCTTTTGTCGCTGAAGTCAACAACCAAGGCATATATATCACAATTTTGAACTTGGCTCTCATTCTACATTTATGTTTTTGATGGGATATTTATGTAGCGGATGTAAATCTGCTGTAAAACAGACAATCAAGTTAGCGTAATATGATAAAATAAAACATATCTGTAAAAATTAAACTGTATATATTATGTGGAAACTCGCAACCCTAATTCTTAACATTAGGGTCCATTGAATACACATTAAATCAATTTAAAATGCTGACGAACTAATGTCTTCGCCGATAGAGAATAATTAGAAACAATTTTTTATGTAAATAGGACGCGTGTCGGTCGTCCAGTCTTATTTACAATTTAAATTATCTATTTGTTAACAATAAGTTGGGCACTTAACCATTCTTCAATCTTCGAAAACTTTTAATTACCTCAATTTTTTATCTAAGTTCTTTATGTACCTTGCTGTAACTTTTCCTAATACAATAAAATAAATAAAACTTTCTATCTAGAATTCTAGAGGCAGTTTACTAAAAATTCTGTGTGTTATAAAAAAACTAGGTGCAATCATAAGAATACTGGATGTGTTTCCGGTCAGTAATATAAAAAATGGTCTAGCTTTCTTGGCGCCTATATAAATACATATTTTATAATAATAATAATAGCCAGTTACCAATGACCTAAATTTAGGTTATTGGTAACTGGCTACTTATTTGACAAATCAGCAACGTGTTTTCAAACGCAAAAGTCAAAACGCGCGCTTAGTATGGGATTTTGTTTGAAATACTTACCGACTTGTGACGTCATCAAAAGCCAACGCACTTTTTTACTTTAATCAATAGTAAAATAGTTATCACGCTTATATTATAAATGCGAAAGTGTGTTTGTTTGGTTTGTCCTTTAATCACGCCGTAACGGAGCAAAAGATCGACGTGATTTGGCATGGGTATAGTTGAGGACCTGGCACTTAGGCTCATTTTAACCCCGGATAATTAAGGAGGTCCCGCGGGAATCAATAAAAGCTTAAACCATGCGGACGAAGTCGCGGGCATCAGCTAGTCAACCATAAAATTAACAGGGGACGTGGATATTACGTATTTTAGCTGGTCTTTGTAGCCACAGCTTCAGGATAATGAGAACTTTAAGTAAAAACCAGCAATACGATAACATTTTCTATATTTTACACTTCTTCGAGTCACACGATTACCATCACAATGCCATTAAAAAAAACAAAAGACAATCTGTCGTAACTTGTTGGCGCCAAATTCAAATACAGTTTACGAATTCATTATGATAATAAAATATTATTACAATAATGAATAACTTTAATAATATTTAATCTAGGATATTTATAAAATAATAGAAAAACAATTTAAATAAAGCTGAACGATAGCGACAGTCGAATATTAATTAATAATCAACTTAACAACATGACATAAACTAGCAAAAAGTAACTTCCTCGAACATTCACTATAGATATCGCTAGAATTCTGACACGGTTTTTCGGAACTCTTTAATGTTCCGGGATAAAAGGTAGCCTATGTGTTATTTCAGACTATAACCTATCTCTGTGCCAAATTTCATTCAGATCCGTTCAGCCGTTGAGGCGTGATTGAGTAACAAACATCCATCCATACATCCATTCATCCAAACTTTCGCATTTATAATATTAGTAAATTAATTTAATTAGTTTTTTACTGCAAGTGCAGTATATTAAATAGAACATTGCTTTACTCTATAGCGCGTGTTCTGGAAAACGCCACGAAATCTGACACCTACTTTGTAAGGGGATCCCAGGATTATTGGCGTCGGAGGAGCGCGTAAAAAGTCGAGTGAACGAACAATATCGGTTTTCAAAAGGTTCTTTCACGTTGCATTCGACATCTTTAGTGGAGGGCTACTAGTGAAGTGGGCGGTTGGTCTTTTTGTTGTTTCATGCTTTATTTCAAGAGTTTATAAATAGTATTTTTTATTGATTCGGTAAAGTGGCCTTTTTATTAGGGTTCCGTATCAAGAAATCTTAATCTTCAGTCTCAGACTCAGGAGATGCATAAGTAGGAATAAAAGCGTAAGCTTTCGGTTACAAGTTTTTTTTTTTTAATTCTTTAATCTCAGTCTCAGACGCGGGAGATGCATAAGTAGAGTATACCTGTCAAGCCAGTTCATATTCAGTTATAAAAACGTTAACGCATACCTAATTTAATTTTGAAAATGAAATATGTTTATCTTTTACCCACATCGTGAAGTCTCCTGAAGAATCACTTACCCGGGGCTATAGTTTTAAACTATGAGAGTAAACCTAGATGTGTTAAATGCGTTACGCGATTAAGTTTCTAGATGCATCGTATTGAGCTGAACGTTGATTTTATCGGATAGAAGCAGGCGTTACTTTGCGGAAGTCCATCCTATTGAAGGAATCAGAAATTTTATTCGCTATAATCCGCACAATAGGAAAATCTAAGTGGTACAGTGGTTCTTACCACACCACAGAAATCCCCCAAAAATCCGCGTCAACAGGAAAATCTAAGTGGTACAATGGTTCCCACCACACCACAGAAATCCCCCAAAAAAACTACCCTTGACGTACGTTTCACTCCAATAGGCAACATCTCCTGAAGATGCTCCGATATCGGAGTGAAACGTGCGTTGAGGGGAGGTTTTTTGGGGGATTTCTGTAGTGTGGTGTACCACATAGATTTTCCTGTTGTCGCGGATTATAGCGAATTAAATTTCTGGTTTCTTCATGTTGATTTTATCAGTCAATTAGTTTTCTTTTGGCTTTACACAAGAACCTGTATATCCATAGTACATTATTATAAATGCGAAAGTGTGTCTCTCTGTTTGTCTGTCTGCTACGCTATAACGGCCTATCGTTTCAACCAATTATTATCAACTTTGGTACATAGGGCCTATCCCGGGGAAGGAATTCTTTAAAAGGAGTTCCCGCGAGAATAAAAGAAACTTAACTCTCGGGGACCAAGTCGCGGGCATAACCTAGTTCATAATATAGTAGTGACCTATAAACAGTACACAGTATCGAGGTTAGGAAGGCGCTTAGAGTTGTCGAGACGCATTTCACGCCCACGTCGCTTGCGCCCTGCACCTAGTGATTGACACTTGACGGCAGGGCCTAGTTCCATTGTCCCGCTACGATACGACACGAGAATAAATGGTTAAGAAGCCAAACTTTAATAATTATAAATGCGAAAGTGCCTCTGTTTTTGTTCTTCTACCTGTTGCTTTACCATGATAACCGCCATGATAATCTTGCCATTTGGCATGGAGATAGTTCGTAACCTGGAGGACAGACATGCAACTGCAGACAACTCCTTTTCAACAATTTCCTATACTTCATGTATCCCGGAAAATAGGTAGGTAAGTAGTAATAATAAATGCATATCGCAGTAGCAGTTTTTCATTTAATAAATTAGGTCGGGAGGTTAGGAGCTTAGCTTTGCCATCGAATTCAATTAGTCTCGTGTTTTAGGTATAAAAAATCCTTGTGGTTCGAAGTTAAACTTTCATGAGAATTTTATCTTTAAAAAAATATTTTCTACAGTCTGCAAATTCGTAAAAACAAAGTCAATATGCGATGAGCCTTCGAGTCAAGTTAGTTGAAATAAAAACAGGGATTTACATTCAGCAGTCTCAAAACAACTTAAACGATTAAAAAAAGTCGTGACGGGTCTCGTTAGACCTCGATAAAGGTGCATAATGAATGCGTCCCGTACGGGACGATTATGCTAATAGCACTCTTGTAAGGCCAAGCCACTGCTATATCGGGACACAATGAAATGGGTCATTTTTAAACACTGCCGCATAAAATTGTTGCATTTATGCAGGTCGCACATAGCCGCAAGAGCCGCTAAAGGGGCATTTTTAATATTATTGGAAATGTGATTGGGTTCAAAAACTCCGGGCACTATGTGGTGAGCAGAGGTAAAGTTAACAAGGATCTCTACTGATGTATCTGTAATTCTTTTGATGATTCTTCGCTGCACCTGATGCGACCGAATCACGCGCATTTTCAGTGTGCGTAAAGATTGCATTTTTATATGAGATGATTATGAATGAAGTGAGAATGCTATATTCTTGTAAGGCCACGGCCACGAACCAACCACCCGTAGCCACAGCACACACATCGCCTGTACAGCAGGTAGTGCAGGTAAGAGAAAAAATATTAGCACATCAAATGCAACTGGCGTCAGCAGCATGAGAAAATGCGTAAGCAAAGTTCAAGTTAACGTCGTACTTTGCTGGCGGCATCAGCATTTGGTTGTCTTGGTGAGTCTGGCTCCGAACATTTTCAGTAAGGTGCAAAACCATTACATACGTCTCTTGCGGCTCTTGCGTGGTTTACGATCTACATAACCTCGAATGCAAATGTGCATTTATTTGCATAATATTCCGTCACGGTAGCCTTTGTTAAGGGGACGCGTGACAGCGGAACCTATTTTGCTGTCCGCTCACAGTAGCAACGCGGATTGACGTGCACCCTTGCAGTACTCACTTTTTATTTTTACAATTTAAATAATTGGCTTGTTACTGGTACCAATTTTAAAGCATTTTCTGGCCTGACAGTAGGCATTCGGAACCCTCTACGATGCTAGTGTAAACTGTTGTTTACACCAGCATCATTGAAACAACGAAGTATTTTCTTGGCACAGTTGTCTCTTCTCAACGGTGCGATACCATCTGATTGATGATCATTTGAGGTGGGAGCGGAATAGGAATGTATTTTATGCGCAAAATTAATTTTATTTTATTAATAACTGGATAAATATAAGTTTTTCTTTTTTAAGCATGTATTTTTTGATATTTCTTTAAAATTAGATAGATCCTATAGAAACTGAAACACAAGATGATTCCCGTCCGTTTAGATTACGGTTTTTCGCTTCCCGCGGATTTCAACTCTAGAATATTCCGAGATAAAATTAAGCTAAGTATCTCCATTCCAAATTTCAGCCAAATCGGTTCAGGTATTGTGGCGTGAAGGAATAACAAACGTCTAAACATCCAAAATTACCAATCCGTTAAGTTAGATAAGATTACATACTACGAATAAATTATTATTATTATTATTATTACTCTTTATTTTGTACACCACAACACACATAAAAAGTACACAAAAAATACATAGAAAACAAAGAACTAAGTAGTATACAAAAAGGCGGCCTTATCGCTTAGTAGCGATCTCTGCCAGGCAATAAGGCTGAATAGGAGAAGTAAGGAGATTAACTCGCGGGTGGTGTATCAATATAAACATACAAACAAATACCTACATACTAATATATACATAAACTGTCACACAAATAATATAATACTTGTAATAAATATATGAAAATAAACTAATATATATTATGTATTTTTAGTTTAAGTAATATCATACTAAATAAAAGTTAAAACTAGTCGTCTGTATTATGGTGATAAATAGAAACTCTTAACAGATTTTTTAAATATTTCCAGCGACTTTGATTGTCGTATGTTTAATGGGAGAGCATTCCATAATAAAACAGCTTGCACTGTGAAAGACTGCGCATAAAACTTTGTCTTATGCGATGGTATGTATAAATGTAATTGAAAAGTAAGTTCTGGTAATTTGTAGACAGCTTGTGTTATCTTACCAGTTATTACAGCTTGAACGTGGATGCACAGAAAGCTCATGCTTGCATTGAGTATGGTGTCGAGGGTTCCGTACCTCAAAAGGAAAAAACGGAACCCTTATAGGATCACTTTGTTGTCCGTCCGTCTGTCTGTCAAGAGTCTTCAAGCTGAAATTCATATCAAATACTCAAGTCTACTGTCCCTCGGAGCTGTGAAAAAATCAAACTTTTAAGCCAACGCAATCAAAAGATACAGCCGTTTCTGCTGCAAATTTTCGAGACTCGCAAGGGAATCAAAACCTACAGGATTCACTTCCCGTGAACTCAAAATCTTGAAATTTGGTACGAAGCAACGTCTTACAGCACAGATAAAGGAAAAATTGCGAAAAATATAAATTTTTTGTTACATCGTATAATAAAAATATTTTTAATAATTTTAAACTTACTACAGGTTTGTACGGAACCCTCCGTGCGCGAGTCCGGCTCGCACTTGGCCGGTTTTTTTTAAATTACCGGACATCCTGCTATCTGGCTGATTGTTTTGATTTGTGACAGTTGCAATTCAAAAGGGAATGAAGCAATTATCGTGTTGAGTTGTTATCGGTCAAACGAAATTGTACCGTAGTGAATTTATAATTTTAGCATTTCAGCTCGTTATCTGGAATACTTAAGTACCTATTACGTAACAATTAAAATTTTTGTTCCTCTTTCAGTAATTAATGGTACGACTGAGTATAAGTAGATGCATCATAGTTACGTGACAAATTTAAAGTTACTTTCTTTTAGAAAGCAAGGATATAAATAAAACGCAAGCATTCAACTTAAATCTACTTTTGTTATGTTTTTCGATAAAACCCGATTGTAATTTTGGTAGAGATGGCTAATATGCGATAAGGCGTCTCCTTTGTAAATAAAATACGAGTACAGTAAATATCTCCTAATATAACACATATATATTATATATATATATAGTAATATTGGTGTTAAATATTAGGAGATAGTCCATACGACTAGTCCATGGACTAGTCGTAGTCAATTGGGTACCTATTTGACTACTATTCAAATAAATAATTTTTTTGTCATTATTAAATAGAGAATCTCTCGAAAGTCGTAATATCCTCGTCCCCTGAAAGTTTCATGTTGAGTAACCATTTTAAACAATCGATTAAAGTAAAAAAGCGTCGAACTTGACTGACGTCACATTTTAGGATTATTATGAAGACCGCTGCGATTGCGATATCGTTGCGCAATTTACACCCAGTTCCACCGACTTAAGCCCTCGGCAACGTTATTATTATCATGAATATGTAAATCCTCGTTGCTGTTGCACACTTCATCATAATTTTCTAAAGCCCATTTGTTCGCCCCATTAGAGAATTGCGAAAGGGAAATCCTAATTGAAAACGACGAATTAGAAATTCGCATAGAAACGTGTGAATAGGTGCGTTTTCCACGCGAAATAAATCAGTGGACGTGATTGCATATATCATTAAGTGAAAAGTGGCTACGGGGCACCTAATAGACATTTCGCGATTAAGATATCAGCTCAGCTGTTTGCGGTTGCAGGGAACAGATTATTCGCAACGCAAATGAGCATGATGGGTTTTGGAGATTAAACCTAATGTTGCTATAATTCTCTATACTGTTATGTAACCAAGGCGCAATACACGCTCCTCCGTCTTTCGTTTTTGTTAAGTATGTCAATGTGGTTAATTCTGTTCTAGAATGTCTGAATTTTCAAAACAAAATTCAGACCTTTTTATACGACTGCCTGAAAAAAGGAGTATATTGTTTTTAGGGTTCATGTATGTATGTATGTATGTATGTATGTGAGTTTGTATATTCCACCATAACTTCTATACGCCTGAACCGATTTTGATAAATGAGGTATCGTTAGAATCCCTAGCTTATTCCGGGTGACATAGGCTAGTAAAATTTTTAAAAATTTATGGGGTGACCATGGTCCCGCATTAAAGACCAAAATTGAAAAAAAAATATCCAAAATAAGATTAACTATATAATCATCATCTAGAAAATGATGAGTAGATTCCAAAAATATATATAACACTATAGTTCAATATTTAGTGATTTACAAAAAAATATCATTTAATAAAAAATGTGAATAAGATTCCAAAGGCTATATATGCAAATCGCTTCTTATGGAGGTAAACTCCAAAAATAATATGGCAGGACAGTCGTATTTTTTAATTCGTTAAATTAATTTCATTCACCTCCCTGGTGCAGTGCTGAACGCTGTTTGTTGTCTTTACGTGGTTCCGGGTTCGATCCCCGGCAGGATCAATTTGGGAATTCATTTTCTGAATTTTCTCCGGTCTGGTCTGGTGGGAGGTTTCGGCCGTGGCTAGTTACCACCCTACTGCCAAGCGATTTAGCGTTCCGGTACATTGCCGTTTAGAAACCGACTAGGGGTTTTATATAACTGCCATACCCCTACTAGGTAAGCCCGCTTCCATCTTAGACTGCATCATCACTTACGATGATACAGTAAATACGAGTATGTGTGTTTTGATTAAAAATCACTTGCTTCAAACGGTTAAGGAAAACATCGTGAGAGTACCTGCATGCCCGAAAGTTCTTCATAGTGTTCTTGACGGTGTGTTAAGTCTGCCAATCTGCACTTGGCCAGCGTTGGGGACTATGGTCAAACCCTTCTGATTCCGAGAGTAGAATCATGGTCAGTAATGAGCTGGCAATTTTGTAATGATGATGATTTTGTAACACGTAGGTAGGTACAGTATCCAAAAATGGCTGAATAGAAATCACGGCGAAGTTGACAAGCTAGTTACACAAGCCCTGAGCGGGCACGGTGTCTTCAATACCTACCTGCATGCAATTGGCAAAGCCGCTAGCGACGCTTGCACCTATTGTGACGAAGAAGACACGCCTAATCATGCCATTTTTGAGTGCAAGGAGTTCGAAGAGGAAAGGAGAAACGCAAGTGGAGATGGTGAACCTATCACTAAAGGAAATCTAGTGCCGCTGATGTTGAGTAGTGTTGAAGGATGGAGCAAAGGTACGAATATGCTGCGCAGTATAATGGCTAGACGGGTAAAGGACGAATTGGATAGGCAAAAGAGTAAGGAAGCCTAAGCCTAACCTGACAGCCTCCCTCCTGAAGCTTTGCACACTTGCAGTACCGGGAAGGACGGCCAGTGAAGGGAGGAGGTTTTAGTCCGTAGGGCACCGAGAAAGGTGCAGTCGGACATACCACCATTTTATGGTGGCATCCATGAGGATTTCCTCCTCCCCAGGGGAAAAAAAAAGAAGGTAGGTACAGTGTATGAACCTGTGATCTACAATTTTTTTGGGCATCGATCCTCTGTATGGATAATATAAACTTATTATGCTGTGCCATCGGTGTTGTATAGCTAATTTCTAACAAGACTTCTACGGTGATTACCTAGTCACCCCAATACTTTTAACGGTCTACCCCCGTTAATCACTATAGACTCTAGGTATAATGATTAGTGGGGGTAGACCTATATCTATATCTATAGTATAGAGGCACGGTGCGACGGGGCCCCGTAAAAGCTCATAGTAATCATTCGACAGCTTACTTGTGCTTATTCTTACTCGAACTGTTTAAGGAGTTCATACATGCCTTTTGACGTGCAGGCATCTATGAACTCCTTAAACTGATCGTATTATCCGTTTGTCAAACTATTACGATTACACAATCGGGGGGAATATTTACTCAAGTGGGTTAATGAGTTAAGATCATTCCCATAACATCGAGGAAGTTGATCAGTGTAGTACCGGAAAACACGACGCTCGCATTATCTGAAACCGGTCGATTATGGCGACACTATTTTATGGTCGTGTGAATGTCTTCCGATGAAAATTTAACTAGTGTATATCTTATTAATGAGTTATCAAAATTTTATAGGTGCCTGTCGATGAGATAATACTCGTAGGTTGCTTAATATGGCCCAGCTATATCTGGAAACGGCTAATCACGGTTTCCTGTATGTTAAAGCAAGTGATATTTAACCTTCGAAAAGTTTTTTCTTATCCACTAGTACAAGTAAGCCCTTGACCGCAATCTCACCTGATGGTAAGTGATGATTCCGTCTAAGATAGTCGCGGGCTCAACTGTTAGGGGCACGGAAGGTATATTAAATCCATACACGTATTCCGCTAAATCGCTTGGCCGCACGTTTTTGCCTGTAGGATGGTAACTAGCCATGACCGAAGCGTCCGACCAGGCCAGACTAGGGAAAATAATTCAGAAATAATAATTTCCAAATTGACCCTGCCGGGGATCGATCTCGGGACCTCCGCACGTCAAGATAGCGCTCTATACAGCACCACGGAGGTCGTCAAGTTAGAGGGCCCGGGAATCGAACCCGCGACGCCGTACAGGAAGTAGGGTGTCTTAAGCACTAGTCTATCACCGATTATCATCTAGTAGGTAGGTACAATCCGCCTTATTGTACCTATATTTTAAGTTTTCTTGTTTCTTTTTATACGACTGCCTGAAAAAAGGAGTATATTGTTTTCAGGGTTCATATATGTATGTATGTATGTGAGTTTGTATATTCCACCATGACTATACGTCTGAACCGATTTTGATAAATGAGGTATCGTTATAATCCCTAGCTTATTTCGGGTGACATAGGCTAGTAAAATTTAAAAAAAATTGATGAGGTGGCCATGGTCCCGCATTAAAGACTAAAGTTGAAAAAAAAATTGTAAATAAGATTAGCTATATAATCATCATCTAGGATGAGTAGATTCTAAAAATATATAACACTATAGTTCAATATCCAGTGATTCACAAAAAAACATCATCCAATAGAAATGTGAATAAGATTCTATTTAACTAGATTAATTTAGATTTTTAATTTTTAGTTCGTTTTTGGCAGGCAAGCCGTGTTTTTAATTTTTTTAATTGTGTGTTTTTATGGTGTACAATAAAGTATAGTATAGTTTGTACATACGTACAAAGTAATTCAATATTGATAGAGTAAGTGAGTACCGCCCCCATTAAAGAGAGTAAGTTAATACTTAGCGATTAATATGCAGCTCACATTAGCCCGATATTAAGCACCGCCAGTAAATCATGATCGTACGTTCGATACTCATTTCGCCGACTGCGCGTGTCGGCGATGCACTGCAATTTATAATTGACCGTTTGTTAATAAGCTTATCCGATGTAATGAATTATTGCAATTAAGTTGCTACTTTCTAGGTCTTTGGGGTCAATGAACACTCGTACTAGCGACATCCTTACACATTTATTACATCTATATCACCAAGTTTCTGAACACAGCCATAGGCACGTCATCGCTTTCGTTTTGACAGCCATCCTTAGTATATACCAACTATGAACTGTTTATTCAAATAAAAAATCACGAGTGCGATTGGGCTTCCAATAATAGAATTTTCTCACAAAAGAAGGAACTTGAAAAAAAAACTCTGACAGGAGACATGTGTTCTAGAATCTTTAATAATTAAATCGCGCTCCACCTTAGGTTGCATCACTACTTGAGATTAGATCTCATTGCAGCCAAGCGCTAGCCTGTATATTCAATTCAAATTCATATTCAAAATTCAAATTCAGATGTCTTTTTATTCAAATAAACTTTCACAAGTGCTTTTGAATCGTCGAGTGAATTGGTTCGGAATAACATTCCTACCGTGAAGAGGCAGCAACAAACTTTAAAAAAACATAGCATACTCAGTAATATAAATACCATCAAAAACATAAATGTAAAATGAGAGCCAAGTTCAAAATTGTGATATTTATGCCTTGGTTGTTGACTTCAGCGACAAAAGAAGTGAGATCTAAATGGGTGCCAAGTTCAATGGTCAGTCCTGCAATTTATATATCCCATCAAAAACATAAATGTGAAATGAGAGCCAAATTCAAAATTGTGATACATATGCCTTGGTTGTTGACTTCAGCGAATGATAAATGAAATTTTAAAAATGATATTTTAAGTTGTTATAAAATATTATATGTTGTTATAAATAAATTTCAGGACTGACCATTGAACTTGGCACCCATTTAGATCTCACTTCTTTTGTCGCTGAAGTCAACAACCAAGGCATATATATCACAATTTTGAATTTGGCTCTCATTTCACATTTATGTTTTTGATGGGATAAATAAATTGCAGGACTGACCATTGAACTTGGCACCCATTTAGATCTCACTTCTTTTGTCGCTGAAGTCAACAACCAAGGCATAAATATCACAATTTTGAACTTGGCTCTCATTTTACATTTATGTTTTTGATGGGATATCATTACTTTTTGTACAGAAATTATTGAACTCAATCTCAAACTCAAAACATATTTATTCAAAATATGTACCTACAAAGTACACCTTCTGAACGTCATGCTTACAGAGCATAAGACGTGATGGTGATAATTAATTACGATATCTTAAAACTAAAGCTACGAGGGTTCCAAACGTGCCCTGGTCTGAGAAGAGCCCGCAATAAACTCCGCTTTTTTTTATTATCACCATCTCACAAATATTTGAAATTATATATATGTACTTATAATATAACATTACATAATCAGCCGTTGTAACAATTCATACCCATGCCTTGCTATCATTCAAATAATCCTTTACACTGTAATAGGACTTTTCTATTAGTTTAGTTTACGTTTTACATTAGTAGGTACTTATTATTCGGTGTAAGGTCAGTGTGTCACCCACCAGTAATTCTATTGTACGACTCATTGTACAAGATAATTAAAGACGAGAATTCTCAAGAATGTCACGTACTTTGACGTCCTTAAAATAATGATTATAACACTACAACATAAACGTCAACAATATTAAAATAATACGGCTTTAAGCAATGGTAGCATGCCTCGTGTCAGAGTTTTGATCTATACCTTTGATCATAAAAATGACGATTTTTGTACGTTTATATCTAAATAACCATTTGAGGTGTGCTTATGAAATTTGGAGCACATATGTATCTCACGGGTCTCAATATATGCGCCAAATTTGACATGTTTATGTGAAATAGTTTTTGAGTTATGAGGGGGTCAAAAGTGGCTCCAAATGGTTCGTGTAATATTACACACGGTGCTGCTCGCCAGTTTTTTTGAACTTTGGCTGGACACGCTTCCGCGTGTCTTGATGCGAAATATTTATCTGCTACGTTTTCACGGCCGATCTATTCAAATGATTTTGATGAAATTTGGCATTTATGATCCTGGAAAAATCAAAGAATGTGTTTTTGGTAGTATCAAAGTTTCGGGCATCACTTAGTACCTTGGCGCCATAAATAAACGGAACTGAAAAAAATATTTATTACAGCCATAAACAACTTTTAAACATTTACACGAAAATTCTTTACAATTTGTATGTAAGATGCAATAAATGCATACAAAACCATAAATTACGAGCATCTGTAATAATCATAAATTGAATACTTGGTTATATTGGCGCTACATTGTTGCAAATTGCAAGTAAATTCACACTTACGTCTTACTAGATGATGTCCGCGACTTCGTCCGCATGGATTTTGATACGTAGGGACTATATAGATTTTCCGGGATAAAAAGTAGCCGATGCCCGTCCAAACTAGGTGATAATGAATGATCTAATCTCTATTGAACAACTTAATTTTTTTTTATCCACTACAAGTTAGCCCTTGACTGCGATCTCACCTGATGGTAAGTGATACCGGCACGTCTTTGCCGGTAGGGTGGTAACTAACCACGGCCGAAGCCACCCACCTGGCCAGACCAGGGAAAATTCTGAAATTATAAAATCCAAAACTGTCCCTGCCGGGGATCGAACCCGGGACCTTCACAAGTTAAGACAACAGCGCTCAACACTGCGCCGCGGAGGTCGTCAAAATAAAGTCGTAACATTCAGAACTACAGATTATGGTGATGATGGATAAGGTTTTGTCAAAATCTCTTTAGTTCTCTTCCCGATATGATTGAATGGATTGATGCTCGCAGCTTTTTCCTAGTTTTGTCATATTCCATTTACTTCCATTCCCGATATCTGTAGTTTATTTCCAGCATGTAACAAATAAAGAGTAAGTATAGTTCTTTAAACCAAATTTCATCTAAATCCATACTAATATTATAAATGTGGAAGTGCGTCTTTCTATTTGTCTGTCTCCTACGCTTTCCCGGCCCATCTATTCAACCGATTTCGACGGTTACAGAAGTAGGTTTTATCCCGGGGAACGACATTATAGGCTATTTTTATCCCGGATTATTAAGGAGTTCCCGTGGAAATCAAAAAGTTCAATCCACGCGGACGTAGTCGTGGGTATCATCTAGTAGATTACATAAATGAATGGGCTGTGAAAAGGTAAAAACCCCATTGACAGAAAGACATACCTTTCATATTCATAATATACCTAAGTATGGATTGGAGGGTTTGGCAGGAAGTTTTGAGGCAATGAAGAACCTGCTGTGTAGGCCAGTAAAGATGTTATTGAAGATACAATACATATCGTAAAAAGTAGTCAAATTGTGCGTAATATATGGTAATGGTAAGTATTTAATAAGTCTTGGAAGTACATGATTTTCAATTATTTACTGATTGATAAGTAAGAAAAACTACGAGACAGTCTGGCTCATTCTGTTGATGGAACTAAATCTACTGCTTTCCTTTAAAGGAAGTACTGTGAAAGGAATAGCAAAACAATTTAGTCCTTTTATTTTACTTAGAGTTTGTGTACAACAGAATTTTCCACAATATATTAGTACACCAAAACCCCTTCATTAAGTTTAATGTAGCAGATGTGTAGCCACCGGTTTTTATATATCTGCCATATGGGGTATATATGGTAAGGCCAGCCATACACGAACAGCTTCAAGCAGTCAGGATGGACTGCTTCAAGCTGCGACTGCATAGTGAACTGCAGTCTTCTACGTACACACATACATGGAACCGCTCGAGTAGTTGCAACTGCTACAGGGCGTTGGCAGCAGTTATCAGTGGTAACTTCAAGCTGTTGACTATAACTATCCGTGTATGTTGATCACTGGCTAACTGCTCGAGTAGTCCGTGCATGACCGGCCTAACAGGTTAGCCCGTTACCATCAAAGACGGCATCAACAACGACGGACTCAACAAGCTGCAATTTGCGCGTGGCTCGAAAATTGAATCAACAAATTGTGTTGCATGACGGTCGTGTCCAATAACACAACACGTTGTCACAAACAGACGTATTACGTTAGGGTTGTCGACACTAGGAAATTGGGGACTGGACTACTTGAATTACAATTTCGTTCTACCACAGAACAGCAAGAAACCGTCTGCGTTGGCATCCATAAGTGGTTGACGTCCAGTCTGCCCGAACGAAACGGTCGCGCTCTACATTCCTAATTCGAATGGATGAGGAATGCCCTTCCAGCGCATGTACTCCCTGCCACGTACAACTTAAGTACATTCAAGACAAGAGTGAATAGGCATCTTCTAGGCCAGTGCGCTTCAACCTAGACCTCATCATTACCTTGTATTAAGCATGATTATCGTCAATGGCAAGCCTAAATCGCAATAATAAAAAATATCCACAGTTTTGCAGAAGCATACCTTGTTTATGCATATTATGTAAATATGTTTATTTTGCACGTACTTATAGATTTTTTCCCATTTATTTATATTATATTCATGTGAATACTACAGATTATTTTGAAGTGCGTACATAACAAAACGATTATTTTCACAATTTCACGAACATCACGAATCCCGATATGGTCACGGTAAAAAGTTTGATTCAGCCTTTCCGCAATCGACCAACAAACACCATAATGGCTTTTTTATTTATTTAAATCTTTATTGCTCCCCAAATTCAAGGAATTACAGAAGACGTTAAGGCCGACTTGCACAACAATGCCTAAGCTGATTAGTTAAATATTGGGATGGAACCCTTTTTGTAAGCTTATTCCAGGGTTTATTAACGGCCTTGTACAAGTGGGCCTAAAACTATGAATAAGACTAGGCAGTAGGCATAGGTTCTTTTTTTACTAAATTATGGTGTAAAGTTTTGTTATGGTGCTGGCAACCCTACAGCCCGATATGTAACAAGTGAAGATCGGGCCCTTCCTCGTAACAGCCGGGCTAATATCATTCACATCAATTTAAGGACGTATTAGCTTTTATAGAAAGATAAACTGGCTTCGTGACTAGACGAGATTGATCGAATCTTTCGCGACGTGACGTAAGAGCTTATAAATCGATATTCGCCTTATCTGGTGTTTGTTATTACATTGATCACTCACCTCTACCGGTTAAATGCCAGGATGAAGCTACTTGTGCAAGGGATTATAGCCTTTAACGCCTACAACAAAGGTCATAGTCTCATTAGGTTCGTACCGTGTAATTGTATTAAATTGACACGTCAATCTGTTGTTGTGTAATTTAATCGATATTGATGTATTTTTCTTCGGAAAATTATGTCAAAAATGTGGGCTATATTTTTTTGATTGACGTTTTCAGTTAACTTACTGTTTTTACAGTTTTTGTGCAAGAACTTTAGTCATAATTATGTTTTTATTAATTATGTAATGTTAAAGCGTGACATGTCTATATTTTTTAAAATAAGACTCGGCTTTTTAAGCAGGTTATGAAATCAATTCATATTTTACTTATCTTGGTATTTTTTTAAATAAAAACATACAATTCAAGCGTACATCAGATTCCATGACTCACATTTAAACCATTGTGTCTGTCGTAAGAACGAATTTAATAACATTTGTCGAGAAATTAACGGAGACAGTTGATAAAAATAAACAGGTCGATGCTGTGTATACAGATTTTAGTAAGGCGTTTGATTCCGTTTCTCACAGTATATTAGTATATAAGCTAGCATTGTATGGCATATCCGGACCTCTCCTGCGTTGGTTTCGCTCATATTTAATAAACCGTTCTTTTTTTGTGGTTGTAGGTGGTTATAAATCTAGTCAGAAATCAATAAAATCCGGTGTTCCTCAGGGCTCACACTTAGGTCCCATCCTCTTCAACATATTTATTAATGATATAACTAACTGTTTCTTAAACTCCACGCCTTTTATGTACGCGGATGACTTAAAGATAATTAGAACAATAAATTGCTATGAGGACACAAAGCTTTTGCAAAGCGATGTTGACAGAATGCTGCAGTGGTGCGTTGATAATAACTTAGACCTGAATATCAAGAAATGCTTACACGTAAAATTTACACGAAAATTAAATGTCATACCTTCTATCTACTTTATTGGCAATAATTGTCTAGGGGAAGCAAAGTTGATTAGAGACTTGGGAGTGACTGTAGATAGTAAATTAACTTTTTTACCTCACATTGACGATACAATTAAACGGGCGTCTAAGCTTTTGGGATTTATTTTACGTAATGGTAAAGAATTTACTAAGCCCAGCACAAAAGTATTACTTTATAAAGCACTGGTGCTTAGCAGATTAGAGTATTGCAGTGTCGTTTGGCGGCCGCACTATTCTACTCATATACTCAGGATTGAACGTGTGCAAAAGCGCTTTCTTTGGCATCTTACTTTTGTGGCTGGAAAAGTCAAAAGTCTACGTAGTTATAATGACCGACTAAATTTCCATAGAATGGAATCTTTAGAAATTCGCAGAAAAAAACTCGATCTCATATTTTTATATAAGATTTTAAACAATAAAATTGATTGTTCTTCACTTATAAAAAGCTTTAAGTTAAGGGTTCCATCGAGATATCCTAGAAAGCCTATAAATTCTCTCTTTTCATTCCCTCGTCGTTCAACGGTTTCGGGTAGCAACTCGCCAATCCCTAGAATATGCCAACTTTATAATAATTTAAATGTACCGGATATTTTTTGCAATTCTTTGCATAAATTCCGGAGGTCGATTCATTTAGCATTGAGTAAGACGTAGTATCCGATTTGTATTTTTGGTTTTAATTTAGTTTTTATAAATTTAGTTAAGATTTAGATTTTATTTTTAAAAATTGTAATGCATGGTATTGATTTTGTGTTTGTACCTACTCATAAAAGAAGTTAGAGTTAGAGTTGTAAAAGATCTTATCACTACAGTGCATGCGGTGTTTACCTTTAAGTGGCTAATCATTTTATCTTAGTACCTCATATTTTGTAAATTTTCTGATCTATGTTTTAAATGATATTTATTTGGTCTACCAACAGGTAGACCAAATAAATGAAAAAAAAAAAAAAAAAAGTAAGTACGGATCCCTAGGATGTTTCAGTTCTATGTAACCGCTCAACATTAATCTATTAGATTAATGTTGAGCGGTTTAATAGATTTATTCATTATAGCTCTCCGTCCGAAATCCATTATGGAATTACAGGCATTATGCCGCAATCGTGTCGAATGCCCCTGGCTAGTTTTTGTCATAGGAAATCGAGATGATCACATAAACTAAAATGTCATCGTAATACAGTCTCTATTACCTAACACACAAGGTTGTATACGAATGAGAGAATCATTAACGGTACGCACTGGACTCGTCGACGCCAACCGCCATAATAACCTAAACGGTAGAAATTAAATCGGTGATAGTAAAGTAGAAGTTTGTAATGTAAAGCATAAAATGTTACTTGCTGTTGTTTCTTCGTCTACCATCGTCTGAACTGAGAACTTTTTATTTTCTTTTGAGATTCTCTGAGATATTTAGCGTCTTATTGTTAAGCATTTGACTGCTTTTTTGTCCAGGTCTTGTCTATACAATATCTGTATTTCTTATCAAGTAAGTATTTACCTGAGAGACCTCTACGTCATACTTCATTTACAAACAAGTTAGTAAACTTTGTCTCAACTTCACTCTAATAAATATAATTTAAATTTTTCGTGACAAAACGTAAGTCTATGTTACTTTCCATGTCTTTATCTATAATCCATACTATTTAATATTATAAATGCGACAGTGTGTCTGTCTGTCTGCTACGCTTTCACGGCCCATCGTTCAACCGATTTTGATAAAATTTGGTACAGGGATAGTTTGTATCCCGAGGAAGGACATAGGCTAAATCCCGGAAAATCCCGGAGTTCCTGCGGGAATCAAAAAAAACTTAATCCACGCGGATCCAGTCGCGAGCATCATCTAGTATATTATATACCAACATGTAAAAATCACGTTGATTCGTTGCGACATCATTGAAGGACAAACCAACTTGGCTTCTTCTTTCGTCGGCTTACTTTACAGGAGTTTTTCAAACGTTGAGTCGGGAGCCAGGAAAAATTAAATTACTCAATGCAGACAACTTGAAAACTATAAGACAATAATAAAGATAATAGATAATAGACACTGAGTATCTGCACAGACACAATCAAGCGGCCAAAATCCTTCACCAGGAGCTTGCTTTGAAGTACGGTCTCCTGGATGAGAGGCTGCCGTATTACAAGTACACACCGGTGCCTGTACTCGAGCGTGACGGAGTCCGGCTCTATTGGGACCGGTCCATCATCATGGACAGGACTATTCTAGCGAATATTCTAGTGACATCGTGCTGTTGGACCGGGCACAGTCACGGGTGTTTTTGGTGGACATCACCATTCCATATGACGAGAACCTTGTGAGAGCTGAGACGGAGAAGAAACGTGAGTATCTTGATCTGGGTCACGAGGTTTCCGCCATGTGGCATGTGGGGTCCACCGAAACCATCCCAATCGTCATATCTGCGAACGGGTTAATCCCAGTCAGCCTCGCTCACCATCTGAGGCGACTGGGGTTCCGTGGCAGTTCGCTCGCAGCCAGGATGCAGAAAGCGGTGTTGCTAGACTCGGCTAGGATAGTCTGCCGGTTTCTCAACCTGTCGCCCTGACCCCCGGCCGTCTGGTCTTCCCTGCCGGAGTGTAATCCTCCGCCCGCTACAACTATTTATTTGTGTATTTGTGTAAGTTTATTATAACTCTTTAGGCCATATATATGTATTTATTTTGTATGCGGGCGTGAGAGCTAAATTTATGAAGATAATAGTGTCTGTACCACCAAGCCCATTAACGTCCTATTGCTGGGCACAGGCCTCCATTCTCATAGGAGAGAGGGAATTGGAGCTTAGATCCACCATACTGCTCCAATGCGGGTTGGCGGGCTGTGCCTGTACATTACTTTGTTATTTTGGTCGATTACGACGTAGAAACATTAACAGAAAAGAGCATAGAAAGCATATAGAAAGCTGCTAATCCAAAATAACAAATTCTTAAGTGCTCTTATTTATGAACATAATTGCTAAGAAATGGCTAAGAATGTCCATCATTCGCAATTATGTTGAGTGTAGGCGCTACTTATTCATCTGAGTCTCTATATGCCAATAAACATTTCATCCATATTTCATCGTTGACTGCAATTTGTCACTTGATTTATCGACCAATAGAAAGTTCATCATGACTTTACGTAACTGTGCTCTCCTAGTCGCTTGAACTTTGGAAAAGGCTTCCACGATATTAGCTATTAAAGCTAATAACGCGATTTTATCTCTGGAGAAATAGCTGCCCTTTCCAACTGTGAGGGGTAAAACGTGAAGGCAAAGAATGTACGTAAATCCAAGCCATGAAATATTCCTCTAGAATAACTACTAACTAGAGTAAGGGCACGTTCCTTGGGCACCTCTAACTTTTTGGAGTTATATGTGCTTTAACGGTGATGGAAAACATTGTGAGAACATCATTGAAAACATTACATGAAGAACTCTGGAAACCTGCATGGTTCCTGAGTTCTTCATGTAATATTCTCAAAGATGTGTGAAGTCTGCCAATCTGCGCTTGTCCAGCTCGGTGGACCTGGTGGTAAGTGATGATGCAGTCCAAGAGCGGCACGATTATTTCATCTATGGTAGCAGGTTAACCTGGTAGGAGTATGGCAGTTATATTAATAACCATAGCCCATTTCCGCTGTTTCCTACGTGCCTCGGAAAACTCCTTAAGCAATCGGTCCTGGTAATTAATTGAAGTCTTAATTTAGAATAGAATAGAATAGAATAGAAAAATCTTTATTGGCAGCAATAAACACAGATGCACAAAATAAATCAAAATTAAAATTGAGCTACATACATATTATAAATTGTAAGTTTGTACAGCAGTGTAACACTACCAACAGGTGAGTCACTCAGCTTGTGTTGGAGCTCCTGGCCTCTCAGACTTAAAACTGGCGATGCCGTCAGGACTCGCGTCTGAGGTGCCAGGTGTCCCAACGCTGATTTTCAGTGACCGCCTTTCGATACGAACGTCAATGAACAGCCTTTATATTTTTGGCAGATTATGATAATAACTTATGTTGGTGTAAAAGGAAAATATTTGGAGAAAACTGAATCAAAAATAGGTTTTGTAAATACTAGTAATTGTGAATAATAAATTAAACTTATGACTTAATGATGTAATTTTGCACATTTCTTTCATTATTGGCGAGACAAAGCCGCGAAGGAATTTTGGATTATGCGAATCCAGCTATACGTCCGTCCCTCATAGACATTACAATTTGTTTTAACCTCGCGCTTTGCTTTTACTGTGTAATTGGTCGATTGTTAATCATGCAATCGTTTACATAACCAAACTCGACACTAATTATTCCTATACACTTAACCTTTTATCAACGGCTTACCTTTTAAATCCAGTACAATACGCTTAATTGCTCTCGTTTTTCGTATCCATTCAATCTTTTGGCCCGTTCAAAAGTGATTACATAAATGTTTACTGTAGTAAATAAATAATTGGTGTATTGATAACGCGGTTTCGTAGTACTAAGTATCGAAATCAATACCTCATTATAATGGTCATGATACAGTTGTGCAAATATTCAAGCATTGTGTTTATGAAAAACCAGACTGCATTTTGATCACGATGAAGTTTTATTGAACCTATCTAGGGTATTCATTTTTTCGTCAAAAATTGCATTTTAATTTGTTCATATCATTCATGCATATTAAAACCACACAGCATTTTTCTAGTCTTGTAATGAAACGCATGGAACAAATAGGTAAGTAGTTACCATGATGAAACGTGACTATCTCGCCTCATTTTTATCCAAATGTGTTTTTTTTTTATTCCACTGCAAGTTAGTTCTTAGCAAGTTAGTTAGCGCTTGACTGGTGGTAAGTGATGATGCAGTCTATCTGATCTTATAAATGTTTGTGAGTTACGTATATAGTTACAAATATAAAATCTTGTTGGTTGGGTAAGAACAGATTACTTCGAACTAAGAAACCGCAATAATAGCGTAGTTACCAAAGAACTTCAAAGGGGTCACCCATATTAAAGTCAAGGAGAAGAAAGTAAATTGGAATCCGTGAGGTTCCTCATGCCAAGCAATTTGTTAACGTCACATTCGGGTAGTTCCACTCGTAACCGTCATAACCGACCAGCATAAGATGTCCGCGCTTCTCTGTCACTGTCAAAGAGAATAGGAGTCAAGTTGAGTGGTCCAAGTGGCGTCTGTATTAGGTTAATTTGCCGTAGATAGTGGCCATGATGGATAGTTTGACGCGCAGTATGCGCCTGCGCCGCACGCCCTCAGCCAAAGGTTAAACGCCCACTTTGTGCACGATTCCCCCTCTATATTGATTTTGCAGTCGATTAAGGGAACTATCTCTCGGATATCTTTTTCATCTTTCGAGATAATCTCCTGTTTTGTAAATCTCACTGTCTCGTTAAACTCGGCTGAGTATGAATTAAGTTTTATTTTAAAATACTTGATTCAGGCGATTACTTTTAGTTTCTTCACGATGTTTTCCTTCACCAATATCGCGAATGATATTTAATAGTTTTAAAATCACGTAGCTCCGAAAAAATGGGTGTATATGCCCAGAATTCGAACCCTTGGATCCATCGAATTGGAGGTCGAGTTCTTAACCACTAAACCATCAAAAAATGGGAACATCGCTGCATGCCTGAGAGTTCACTATAATGTTCTCAGAGGTTTTTGAAGTCTGCCAACCAGAACTAGGCCAGCCTGGCCCTTCTAATTTTGAAACGAACCCTGTACTCAGTAGGTTGAAATGATGATGATTTTAAGGAAAAACATAAAGTTAATTGATGATAATAGTTCTACCTTTAAGTACGCATCGAAATGACGTCATAAAGTTGTTTTCTTTATAGCTCAAAGTAAGCCTGGAGTGGGCGTCTAACATTAACGACCGGGCTGTTAATCCAGAGATGACCGTCGGCTACATTACATTCAATGGATATAAAATACGTTCCTGTATTTTCATTGTGGCTGTGATATTGTTTGCGGAAGTTATTACTGTGACCGTACGCATCTGGGCTTTAGACTTCCCTATAGCAAAAGTATTATTAGAATTATAAACTCAGCCGTTTATAATACTTCAGTACTGTTCAGTAGTAAAGAAATACTTCAGTAGCTATCTTCAAAAGGACCGTTATCATTATGAGCGTCTTATGGTTACTTGTTGGTTGGTTTTGTAAGTTACGTTAAGTTGAATTAAAATGATCAGTTCAGTTGTTTATGTGCTTCAAATATGTCTATCCGCTGTATTTTTGAACGACCTTGACTAGTGCAACTAAAACGTTGCAGGACTTTCCTAGCACCGTGTGATGTTTGAATTATACGGTATCTTACTATCGGTATATCGGTATTGGTAGGCTTCGTCTGCGAGGATTTAGGTTTGTATAAATTAAGTGATAATTCTTTGATTTTCTGGGATATAAAGTGGCCCATATCACATACCAGAACTTTAGATCTGGATAGACACTATATTCATACAAAGATAATCCCGCCGATGCGTTGCTCCGCGATTGAAGGAAATCCCAACAAACAAATACATTTTGTAGGATATACGTTTTCCAAGTAACCCCTTTTTCTGGCTACCTGTGCAAGCTTTACTTTGCCTCATTTTGGCACGGTACATATCGGTTCTATTGTTTCCAGCAACCTCAATCGCATATCGTGAGCGAATGTTTGCTGATAAAATGGAACAATAAATAACACCATGATGTCGACACTACTGCTACCGACTCGAACGTATATGTTACGTACAATTTATTGTCCCGATTATTATTACGTTCAGCATTTGCTGTAAATAATCGTATCACGTGTTACGACTTCTATTTGATCTAATTTGATATTTACTATACATAATTCATTTCACCATGTTTTACAATGTTTTACAGTAACATTTCCCTGTAATCTTGTTCCAGAATTGTATGTAGGAAGTCTGTTGTTTCTAATCTGAACTGTATAGTTTATATTACATTGGCTAAGTATCTGGACCACCCTCTTGAGCGTGCGCTATGGTTTATCTTATTTCCTCATGTAAATAAATTATTGCAAATGGGTACTTTCGTCATTCGATTTAAGTTTGAAATTAGTTAATACGTTAATGTTGAACCTAGGAGTCTTCTCCTAAATGTAAGTCCTTCTTTTGGAGCAGCTTTTCACCGTATTTTTCGACGCTACATTTTTTACCAAACCTGTATTTTAACAGGGTTGGCCCTGTACCTAAGTGTGAATACCCTGTTAAAGTTCCGTTCTTACTTAAAGTACCTACTGCTCGTGCAAGCTATATTTCCTCAAGACTTGTAAGTATAGGGTATGTTAAATACTAGACGATATCCGCAACATCTTGTAACCCCAAAAATTCTGTAGGAAGTTATTTTTTTTCCGGGATAAAAAGCCACTCACTGTCACTTTCAGGTCTTTAACTAAATTCATCCAAACATCACGTTGATCTGGCTACATGGCGGCGTGATTGAAAGGATAAACCAAAAATCTCACTTTCGTATTTCGACTGAACTGAAATAGTTTTCCTTTTACTTTCCACGTGCAAAAACCTATACCTTATTACTAGAGGGAGCTGACCCCTATCTCCCCGAGTTCCCTTTCGATATGCCTTCGATGGCAATCTCCTGCTAAGTGAATGTGTTCGAGTGAAACTTATGAAAGTCTGCTGCGAGCTTAATAATCAAGTGCTTATAAGTGACTGCGTAGGTATGAATCTGCTATGAACTTTAAAATTATATGGTTGTAAGTATCTTAATCGAACGGTTTTCCCTAAATCCAAACTTATACCTTCTAATATTATAAAAGCAAAAGTTTATCTGTCTGTTACCTTTTCACGGCAAGTTTGTTACAGAGATTTCTTATATCCCGGAGACGGCCGTGTACTATTTTTTACTATCCCAGGAAAATAAAAAGCATCTTTTATAACATTTAATAGAACAAATAAATCATTTGCACTGACGAGGAGTTGCGATTGTTAGCGATAGCTATTATCAAATATGAATAATTAAGGTACCAAAATTAACCCAAGTAAGTATCAAACCCCCTGCCTGCTTTCCAGTCGATAGCGTAAAGTTAGGGGACATATGAAGCTAAAATTTTGGCCAGAGATTCCCTTTTTAATGTAGATTCAAGCACAGAATACATAATAATACAGTTACTAACGCCGAATTTCTCAAAATTCGCACAGGAGCGAAGCCGCGGCCATTCGCTAGTATATTTTTAAAATTTAGCGCTACCAGGAGAGCATGAAACATCTGTGCGGTTGTATAACTATGTTTAAAAGATGTATTGGTTACTCGTTAAGCATATCCGTTACAAGTCATTACGCAGTAAAACAATACTGTTACAAAACTATATTGCACACCGATACCTACCGGGCACGCTCCAGGACGTGGGCGTTATTGTTTCCAACTATGATTACTTCCTAGCCGAGTGAATAGTGCAAGTCAGGTTGTTTTGCGCAGAAAAACATCCTGACGACATCTTGCCTGGTGGGAGGCTTCGGCCGTGGCTAGTTACTACCGGCAAAGACGTGCCGCCAAGCGATTTAGCGTTCCGGTACGATGCCGAGTAGGAACCGAATAGGGGTATGGGTTTTAATATAACTACCATGCCCCTAACAGTTTAGCCCGATCATCACTCACCATCAGATGAGATCGCAGTTAAGGGCTAACTTGTAGTAGATAAAAAAAGTGGGAAGCCCCGATTTCGATTACCGGCAGGGACTATTTTCTTGCTGCGGGTAAATTATTTTAGACGACCTCCGTGGCGCAGTATGTAGCGCTGTTGTCTTAACGTGCGGAGGTCCCGGGTTCGATCCCCGGCAGGGTCAATTTGGGAATTCGTAATTTCTGAATTTTCCCTGGTCTGGCCTGGTGGGAGGCTTCGGCCGTGGCTAGTTACCACCCTACCGGTAAAGACGTGCCGCCAAGCGATTTAGCGTTCCGGTACGATGCCGTGTAGAAACCGAATAGGGGTATGGGTTAAATAGAACTGCCATGCCCCTAACAGGTTAGCCCACTACCATCTTAGACTGCATCATCACTTACCATCAGGTGAGATCGCAGTCAAGGGCTAACTTGTAGTGGATAAAAAAAAACTAATTTCTTAATTGTCTGATATTAATATCATTGGTCTGGTGGAGACTTCAGCTATTGGATAGCTACTACCCTACCGGTAAAAATGTACTACTAAGCGATTTAGCATTCCGGTACGATGCAACTTAGAAACCGACTAAGGGTATACGGGCTTAATATGACTGCCAGAACCCTACTCCATATTAACATTAGTTAACTTTCAATGTCTCTACCTGCCTCGTTGGTCTAGTGGTTATCATGTTCGACTGCGGCCGGCTAGGTCCTGGGTTCGAGTCCCGGGTCGGGCCATAGTTACTTGAGTTTTCTGATTAGAAATTCACAGTACTAGCCCGGAGTTAGGAAGTTGGCGGTGTTACACCCTCGTGCCTCGGAGAGCACGTTAAGCCGTCGGTCCCGGTTATTATCCCTAACATGATAATAATCGTTAAAGCCCGCCAACCCGCATTGGAGTAGCGTGGTGGGTCTAAGCTCTAATTCCCTTTCTGCTATGAGAGTGGAGGCCTGTGCCCAGCAGTGGGACGTTAATAGGCTGTAGTGGTGGTGGTCCCTACCTAGTACATGTAAATTATTTTTTAATTATAGGCTACCAGAACTCATAGAAGTCTGAAAAATCCTACACTAAGGTCATAGTCCACCACGCTAGAAAATGTGGCAGACTTTTGAGAACATTGTGGGGAATTCTCCCGTGCGAGGAGACAACAAAATCGAAGGCAATGTTTCAAACATTTATTCTGGACTTAGTGCTTCTGCCGCATTGTTCCTGTGGGTGGAACAGGAAGTGACTAACACCCACGGCCTTTCATTACGTCGTTATTCATAACCTACAACCGTGGCCATTAGTTAAGAGACTTGTCTGGGAGAATTACCTCTTTAGAGGCTCCGTGAGCAATTTATAGTTCTCTTGTTGCAGTATGTCGTTTATAGCCAATTGTTGCCTCTGGATCGCTGAAGAGTTGAAGACAAGATTATATTCCTAAGAATCCTAAAAATCCATATCCATACTAATATTATAAATGCGAAAGTGTTTTTGTCTGTCCATTTGTCTGTCTACTACGCTTTCACGGCCCACCTCTGCAACCGATTTTGATGAAATTTGGTAAATGGATAGTTTGTATCCCGGGGAAGGATATAGGCTACTTTTCATCCCGGAAAAATAATAGACTAAGAGATAGCTGCACTTTTGGTAACTACCGCCAGAAAGGCTGATTCAGTATTGAGTGGGTGTAGGGCTCTCCACTGATGACGATAGTGAAAGTCTGCCCTCATGCGGATGGGCCTTTCACTAGATATGGTCGCTTAAAGACGGTTTATGGTTACCAAAAATGAACCATAACTAGAAAGGCTGATTCTTGTACAGTATTAAAGTATGCGCAGTACCTATTAAAACAGTATTAAAATTGACGCTATTCATCGGGCCTTTCACTAGATATCACCTCTCAAAGACGTTATGAACATACATACTGTAAAAAAATATTAGCAATTATTATTTCGTCACGTTGCTGTTAAATAAATTCGTACGGCTTCATTTTTTTTTTTTTAAATCTCCTTTAATTTAAGGAGTTCCTGCGGAAATTGAAAAAACTTAATCCACGCGGACGAAGTCGCGAGCATCACCTAGTCTTAAATATGCATTAAAAGGAAAAGGTGATAGAGAAGTTAATTATCTATTTTCAAACTTCAAATTTCAAATTTAAACTCAACACGAAAAAACTTCTACTAGGTGATACCCGCGACTTCATCCGCCTGTATTTAGAGTTTTGTAGTCCCGTGGGAAATCTTTCGTCTTTTGGATTTTCTGGGATGAAAAGTATGTTGATACAATATCATTGCACCTATCTTCGTACCCCTCAAAATCGATTAATCAAAAGGGCCGTGTAAGTGAAGCAGGCAGAGAAATACACTTTCGCATTTATTTATTTTATTTTATTATTATTTTTATTACATTTTTACAAACTATTATGTCTTAAAAGTAATAGAAAAAAGTGAACACAGATAAAAATTGCTGTAAGCATCAGGTATTAGAAACCTCATAATTTGTAGTTTAGTGTAGGTAGTTCACCCAGAAAAATAAACCGATCTGAGTATTTTCTGACTGCACTACCGAAGCCACACATTATGGTCCAGTAAACATAGCATGAAGCAAACAAAATTCCAAATGATCTATAAACAAATGACGGAGTGGAACACCTTCTTATGTAAAGTAATGTAAGTATAGTCCGCAAAGCTACGGGTATGTACAGCCCTAGGACATTTTTCACCGCGCTGAGAGTAAATTATAGGCGTTCGTCGTATGAAGCGAAATGAGCCGATGATATACATCTACTTTTACACGTTCCGAGTGTTCTTGTATTGCTGGCCCAAGTTGTAGGCTTCAGAACGCATTCTAAACAAAAAAGTTTACTGATATGACTTACCCATACTAAGGTTTCGCAAATGCAAAAGTGTGTCTATTTCGGCTCATCCGGAACACCGATTATTACGAAAATTAGTTAAGAGATAGCTTTTACGGACTTTATTTTTTCAATTAAGTAACTCGTTCCCATAGGATTAAAAAAAACTAAAGGGTAAGTGTGCTTTGAAACTATTGTGCGTCTTCTCCACTAGGTTGGGTTGGGTCCTCTTTCTTTGATGATACCCAAAAACAACAGAGTAATGATTTAAAGTCGAAAAATTCATTATAACAATTTAAATTTCGCAACGGATAGGGGTGCTGGCTGTAGACGTATGTGGAATGGGTAACAAGGTGTCAAGATGGATTTTACTTTTAGGCCAAAGTTTTCCGACACTTGAACTTTAAGAACTGCATTATTGGTGAAACGTAAAATCTCACACTATAACCATACTCTTCTTTGTATTTTTTATTGAGAATAGGTTTCGAGAACGGGACATTTGGAAATAATGAGAATCGGTACATTAACAGTGAGGAGTTTTTTAATTAGACGTTTTGAGCCTAAATCTCTCTAAGTATATTTAGAATTCGCTGAGTCTTACTCCTTGAGGCGAAACATTTCTGAGTGAAGACCAGTAGCCGACTACTTTCTCCGCTCGCGTCTGGAACACGAATTTCGACTAATAGTATGAATTATTGCACCAACTATCCCCCGCCATTTTGTAACAAAGCGAATTTCCACGCTACTGTGTGGGTTTCTAGTTTATTATTGACAGGAATCGAAATGATTTCCTCCTGCTTTCTAAACTAAATGCTTTCTCGATGCCAAAGTTTTGTTACTTTTAATTAATCATCATTTCCCTAAGTGATTTGGATGACAATTACAAATTAATACAGACAAGTTGTAAAGATTCTTTGTCATGATGGATTTGACATACTTTTTTTGTCTATAAAGTCAATGAGCCGTGACGATATCTGAAATATTAATGCCTTCAAAGTTTAAACTATCGTGAGAACACACAGCTCTGAGGGGTAAAAATATTCAATAGTCGAGCAAACGACATAAAAAACGAACGAAACGACAGTGTTCAATAATAATCATAACTTTAATGTTAGGTCCTCTTCTTTTGAAACGTACCGACCGGAAGTCCGGAACCTCAAGTTTCTCAGCTGTAGGTACTGTCAACGTCAAAAGTCCATACATAGCTTAACTGTGTGCATGCAATCTGAAACACATCCGCACAAACATATTCTGTTCAAAATATTTACCTTAATTTAACAGCAATAGGTTAAAACTATTACTATTCAATACTACCTAAATAGATTATTTCCATATGTCAACCTATGAGATGATTATTATATACGTATTGTAAGATGAATCTATACTAATATTATAAATGCGAAAGTTTGGATGGATGTATGGATGTATGGATGTTTGTTACTCAATCTCACCCCAACAGCTGAACACGGATTTGGATGAAATTTGGCACAGAGATAGATTATACTCTTGAAAGACACATAGGCTACTTTTTATCCCGGAAAATTAAAGAGTTCCCGCGGAGAACCGAAAAACTTCAATCCACGCGGATGAAGTCGCGGGCATCAGCTAATATTATATACGTATTATGTAAGTATGTGAGTGACTTTGTAGCTAACAAGCTATTTTGTTTTCTTATTCTATTGGAATTTTGACGTCTATCGTACCTACGGATTGGGTTATTGCCAAGTAAGCAACATACATACATTGGCCACTTTAGTAAGTAGCCAATTTGGACATGTTTTCTGAATGGAGCCTAATTGCTTATCATATTTTCAAGTCTGTTTAAAGTAATTTCAAAATTGGCTAATCGTTTTCGACGTTGATCTGGCGTGCGGGCAATAATACTAAAAGTATCATTAAGCTGTCTCGAGCGTTTATGCAAATTAATGTCTTAATTTAATTGCGTATACTCTTGCTTGAAACTGTTAGATAATAATATTATAATTATGGGCTTGGGGCCGATAACGAGTGTATTGTATCTGCAAATTGTGCAATTATGACAAACGTTAGCGAAATTTACGCTAAGGAAAGTGAGTGTCTTAACCACTATGTAGTTGAGTATACCTCATTAGTCACAGAAGTCACCACTACAAGACTAGAACAAAGAAGAAGATGTAGGTTAAATTAGAGATGTAGTAAAGACTCAAGATGCTCGGCATTTTTCAGCATAAACAAAAGCGTGTAACGTCAGCAGCATCGGGCTCAATGTAGTAAAGCTTTGGCAAGGTTTACGTCAGCTCTGACTACTGCTGCAGTCGTCAGCATTCCGTAGATGTGCACGTGGAGCCGTATTTTGCTGCTGACGGTATCTGCGTATGCAGCATTTAAAATGATCGGCCAGTCAACTCCCACCCGTTGTCCTACGTGAGCGAAAAACACCACATCCATACGACGACCGATACGACGCGACGCGATAGTATCAAATAGTAGCTGACGTGGCCAACGTTGTCGCGTTAAGTTTGTCATTTTCAATGAGGTCGTATCGCGTTGCGTCGCTTCTGTCGCTCAGGACAACGGGTTATGTCTATTGAGGCTTTCACAGTACTGCGCATTCCTGGGCGGTTCTGAGCTATTTACCCTTGACCTCGTTCCTATTCTAATCCTTCCCTATCCTCGCGATCTCCACCAAAACGGTACGCTGCCAATTTTTTTTATGGTAGCCCCCTTTTCTGAACCTTTTCCAATCAACTGAGTCTGTCTATCTTAGTTATTTCTTTACAGTCTGGGCCCATTTCATGCACTCGTCAATTTAACCGCCTATCTGATCTACCGTGATTTTAGGTGATACAAATTGGAATACATTTATTATTTTTCAGATTTTTCTTAATATAAAACATAATATTTCAAATTGATAAAACTGGACTCAATAAAATTCAAAAGTAAATAACCTAAACCGTTCAAGACCTACTCAAATAACAGAATTGTTGGTGCGGATCACTTCCGATGATGTAAACAGCTTGAGATTGAAAGATGTTAAAGTTTTACTCTTACCTCCTCAAAAGGAAAAAGATCCGTTAAAGAACTTTTATGTTTATTTAAAGATTCCTAAAAGTCCCTCACAGGCTTTCCGGACATCGTATTTTATTTCGGTATTTTCCTCTCAACGCGCAGCTACCATAAAAGCGTATGGGCTACCCTTTAAGGTGGTACCATTGATCAAGTTTGTGGTTTTTACACTTGTATAATATTAAAAGAGAAACTGGATTGTGTTGGTTCCTTGAAATTTTTCTCTTCGTGAGTCTATCGAAGTAGCTAAGTGATCATCAGAGCGCAAGGATCCATTAAAATACTTGTGAAGTTCGTGTTAGACCCCAAAGGTAGGGTTCCATGCTAGTTGTAAAAACATCGGTGTTCAATAAATACCTATTCAGCGAGATAACACTCGAGGGGGTAAAGATTTTACTTTTGGTAACTTTTCTTCTGTTCGCTTTTTATGTTCAGTCATTAAAATCTGTGCAGCTGTACTTAGCTGACTGCCACCAGGGAGAGCTGCATTTAATGATGGGTCTTAGTATTTTTTTATTTGATGTCTTGTTACTTACTATTTTAGCTGTTAAAACGCACGCAAAGTCGCGGGCGCATGCCATTATTACTCGAAACCCGCCGAGCGGACGCAATTTGCATCGGCCATTGTTTTGCGCTATCCATAATTTCATCTTATAGCCGAATTTCCTTTTTTTGAAATTCCACGCCCTTTATGTTTTTATTTGAGCATACCTTTCGAACACTGCGTATTGGATTGAGAAGACATTGGAATTCCTCGGCGATTTTAATACAGCTTAATTGTTCTATTGTCTAAAAGTTGTAGGGGTTTTTATATACCTACTTGTTGGATTCGCACAGTTTAACATCTTTCAAAGTAGCATTGAAAGGGGAGCTTTAATTTCCTTTCGGAATTTTGTGCTTAGTTGTTCATATTCTTTTATATTCATCTTTAACTCTCTATCACCGATTTCTGGAGCTCTACTGATTTTAATGTGTTATTGTTAACATAATATCCTAGCCTATCGAGCCTTCCTCGTGACCAGTTCTAAATGATGATGCGCAAACGAGCATTGAAATCCACCAGGAAGTTTAAAGTTATTTATAAACGACAAGACTAGGTGGTATCCGCGAAATCATCTACGTATGTGTTAAAAATCCCGTGGGATCTCATTAATTTTCCATGATAAAAAAGTAGTCTATTCCTATACTACCTACTCCAGGTCTTTAACTATAATATCTTTGCTAATCATAACTTCGATCAAGTCTATCGAAAAGAAACCCAACCAACCACCCTTTCTTATTTTTTATTAGCAGGATACTGAATATAGTAGGTTGAGTCTTTGTTGCCTAATCAACTTCCATATTTTATATTTATTACATTTCATCCTTAGAGACTTCATCCCACAAATTTTCCTCTCATTTTCTTACGAAATTCTTAAATTGTCTCATTAAATATTAGTAGTTTATTAGGTGGATACTGAATGTAATTCTCTTGAGTCTTTGTTGCCCAATGAAAATAAATTACTTCCATATTTTATTTACTACACTTCGAGACTTCATCCCAAAATTTTTCCTCTTTCTTAAGAAATTGTTTAAATAAGTGAGTCGTACTTTCATACATTAAAACTCTATAAAGCCTTCCTCGAGTCTCTGATTTAAGACGTACGATCTTCATAAATTTCAATGGATCGTTTGTTAACCGTACGTAAGAACTCTCGTGCCAATTCCGCGCCATTCATGAATGTTAGGCCCGGAGTTCACTGAGTAATGGCCGAGTACTTTTCTATACTGGTTGTTGTGTTTCTGCATAGTTTCTACATAAATTGAACGGGATATATGTATTATGGTTGTTTTATTTAATCCACTACAAGTTAGCCCTTGACTGCGATCTCACCTGATGGTAAGTCAATATGCAGTCTAAGATGTTAACGGGCTAACCTGTTAGGGGGATGGCATTTATATTAAACCCATACTCCTAATTGGTTTCTTCACGGCATCGTACTGGAACGCTAAATCGCTTGGCGGTACGTCTTTGCCAATAAGGTGGTAACTAGCCACGGCCGAAGCCTCCCTCCAGGCCAGCCAGAAAATTCAAAAATTATAAATTCCCAAATTGACCTTGCCGGAGATCAAACCCAGGACGTCCGCGCGTTAAGACAACACCGCTCAACCCTGCGACAGGAATTCGGCAAAATGAAATTGTATTTGTTAGGTTATCGAACCTCGATAGTCGATTCCTAGCATAACTGGAATTTATGGTCTCAAAACGATGTAATGCGTGAGTAGTGTACAGAGAAAGTGATGGGAAAGGGATGGCAGACAAAGCAATCCTAGCCGCAACGGGAGTAATTAAAAACTTAATTAGAACTTACTTAATTAAAATAAAAATTTAACATAATTTCAAAATTTCAAGTATCTACATAGGTATTTAAAGTCCCACAAACTTATCTGACCGCGAATTACGTTAGTGGCACTTGGAGGATTTAAAAAAGGATTTATTTTATTACTTATTTAATTAATTACAGAAAAATAATTATTACTATATACGAAGATGGTGACTCTAACCGATATTAGGAATAGAATAAATTAATCTAGATCTTAATTAATAATGATGCGTCGGCTTGACCCTAATAAACAAAATTACGTGTTGGTAGGGGTTGCAACGTCGGCGATCTTCGTAGGGCTGCCACACGTAATTCGCGTGACAGCATCGCTAGTAAATATAATAAAAACAAAAACTAAACAGCCATAAAAATTTGTTCATATTCTACCGGCAACCATATGTAAAACATACATATGGTAGCCGGTAGGGTGGTGGCCGAAGCCTCCCACGAGAATAGTCCTAAGTCAATTTGGAAATTGTAATATGGAAATCATATTATTCCCTTACCTCTGCCAGGAATCAAACACGAGAGTCAGGAAATCTCCCGCTATTCACACCTGCACCAGAGATCACGAAAATGTATGGTTTGTATGGACAGGGCCGGTTATCTCTTTATGTGGTCCGAGCCTTAAACTACGCATGTTTATTTTCGCAATAACACTTACCGGCAATAAAAAGGGGCTTACAATTCATCAACCGATACTTTATATACGTGCCCTATCGCAGTTTTAGTACTTACGGGGCAAGTATTCAGTCTTCGTCACTTTAGTTTTACTGGCAATTTACTTGAGAAATACATAAGAAACAGGCCAAGTGCGTTTCAGAACCTGCAAATGTCTGTTTCCGTAGTTTCTTAGTTTCTTTATTTACTAATTGTAATAGTTGCGTCTGTCTAAAGGTCCTAAGAGTGATTTTAAAATACTTAATAAGGCGAACTCAAACAAGTGTATTTCATATAGCACATACAAGTGTCTCTTATGATACGGCTTTTTTGACTGTAAGAAGAGAAGCCGTCAAGAAACCCAGTAGTTATTCTTTTGCTGTTGCGAAGGGATAAGCTTAATGTATTTTCTCGACTCTCGCTAGTCGATAATCATGTTGAAAAGGTACATATTATCCACAATGTGACTAATTTGAAATTTAAATAAACCGTGTAACATGTTTCTTAGGTATAACAGTTATACTAAATTTCATCAAATAGATGAGTTTTAAAAGTGCTGTGAATTGTAATTTATGATACATAGACGAACGGACAGCGGGACTGAATCAAAGTAAAAGGTTTCCTCGTTTCGATACTGAACCCTTAAAATTATAACGCTGTGACCGGTTACTCTTTTGCTATTTATCGACATGAATCACTCCTTTGTACGTGAGATACAAGTGGCTTCAGATTTAACGTGTTACATTATACTTAAAATACCTACATAGTAAACTTTTCCTTGTTTATTATGCTTTTGAGACGATGCCATTTCAAACCAAAAAAAGGTTCTACGTTAGCTTATTTTAACTTATTAATCTACTAGATGATGCCCGCGACTTCGTAAGCGTGGATTAGGGTTTTTTTTATTCCCGCGGGAACTCTTGTATTTACCGGGATAAAAAGTAGCCTTTAACCTTCCCCTGGATACAAAATATCCAATACAATTTGGTATACCTAATTTCATCAAAATCGGTTGAAGTGATAATTTTTTTTATTCCTTCGGGAACTCTTGTATTTTCCGGGATAAAAAAGTCTGGGATACAAACTATCCCCATACCAAAATCAATCAAACATATGGGCCGTGAAAGCGTAGCAGACAGACAGGCAGACACCCTTTCGCATTTATAATATTAGTAAGTATGTATTTTAGTATTGTTAGTTATTATGAATCCACACAAATATTATAAATGCGAAAGTGTGTCCGTCTGCATGCTTTTTCACAGCTCATCTGTTTAACCAATTTTGATGAAATTTGGTATAGGGTATGGGAGAGGTTGTCATCCGGGTACAACCCGGGATTCCGGGACATAGGCTACTTTTTACCCCGGAAAATTAAAGAGTTCCGGCTGGAATAAAAAAAACTTAATTCACTCTGACGGAGTCGCGGGCATCATCTAGTAGTTATCTAAAATTCAAACTTAAACTCCATAGGTATATTGTTATTTTGTGTAGGTTAGTGTATTTTATGATTCTTCTTGTTTTGACTCGACCACCCGGTTCAGATTTTTTTCAGATCCAAGGAATAATATTAGGTATGCTTTCTAGAAATCGATAACAACTTGAGAAAATTAAACTCGGGCCGTAGATGTTGTTAACTGTACTCATATCTGTATAAAAACTAGTGATTATTTCGAACAAATTACCAACTGATTGCAATGACGGAAGTCACTCTTTACATGGATGAAATTATATTTAAATCAATCAGAAAAAAATGAAGCGTAAGTATGTAGGGAAAAGTACGCATAATAATGGTTATTGTGAGTGTGTCATCTGTATGTTTACGACAGTTGTTAACGAGCATTCGTTAACGATTGTTTACTTAAATTTTTTCTTATCGGTTAACAAGTTCAGAGAATATTTTATTCTTGTGTTAAAAAAACCGCTTGTTTGCAATTAAATTAATTAAATTCTTTTGTATTGGTACAAAATTTCAATGTTGATTCTCTCCACGAAATGTTTAGATGGGGCGCTGTTTTAATAAGGTAGTGTTTTCTGTGAAGATCTCATGTTTAGTCTTCGATATATACTTATGTAGGTACTAGATGAGCCCTTTCATAGAAAAAAATTGGGCATCCGACCTGTAGAGCGCGCTCCACACCTGTATAAGCCAGTTCTGGTCCCCGCCATAGCGCTGTCCCGCTTTTCAGGCTCGATAGCGTTAATAAAATAGGTCCACATTCTTTGTTTGACAGGGCCCACAACTTTAATTCTTTAAGGCCAACTAAAACGCGGGGCGTCTAGCATAGGCCCGGGGAGATCGTGACAGAAAGGCGTGTTTCTCTGTCTTTCTTCCTTTAGTATAGTTTGTAATTACCTTAGTAATAGGCCTATTACACTGCACTTACCACAGGGCCCTGAGGTAAGGGTGGGCGTGTCCGCTATTTAGAGCGTCACTTATTTCACAGCAATAAGGATCAAATTAGGGACCCTTTCTCCCTAAATTTTATTACACTACACTGATTCAAGTGTAAGGGTCCCTGTGAAAAGTGCAGTGTAATAGGCCTATAAGTGTTCAACATTTTGAACAGTCGGAGAGGAACTGCGTCGTAAGCAAGATGTTGTAGGTTCAAGGGGCCACCCATGAAATTTGCAAATATGTATATTTTAAATTAAACTTATATTTTTCAGAATATCGAATATTCGAGCAAAAATAACTTACGTTTTTATTGGTTGTCCAATGACATCACACAGCTAGTCCATCGTCTTTTCAACCCAACGTCGGGTCGGTCCACTACTGAGCAATGAGCATGAATCTGAAACTGAGATCCTCTCCGAGTCATAAATAGTCCGGAGTGTATTTTCGCCTTAATAGACCTAAAAATCCCAAAAAACCTAAAAACCTGTCCGCGATTATAAAGCTAAGAGCACATAAAAGCTCCTTTTACACGTTTACATAAATCGTTCACAGACTCTACCTGGGCGTCACCTGACCTATTTCCGCCCTGCTTGCTCTTTATTGCAGCCTTGACCGGCAATTGCGACCTTTAGCTTGATAGGTGCAGGAACGTAAAGGGTTTAGGCGTGGCAATCGGCATAGTAACTTGCTATTTTAGCTTTCCACCAACAATTTAATATAGGCTGTTTTGAACAATCTCTAGACTTTATAAGATTTATTTTTCTACCCGGACTACTTACATCAAAAAAGGTAAAATGTCTGACTGTCCGCCAGTATGTCCGTCTGTCCGTCTGTTTGGCTACAAACTATAGTCTAAATATATAGAGGAAGATATAAGAGGAAAAAGTGACTTACTGATCTATTAGCGCACAGCTCAAACCACTTGCTAGATATAAGTAACTCTTATTGCTAAGGCATTCGCTGAGAAAGGATTTCTTTTAAATTCAACCCCTGAAGGGGTAAAATAAGATATTTGAGAATTCAAGCCCTCAGTGGAAAATATAATTATTAAAATTTACCATTCAAAATCAAACATATCATGATCGAAACCGCAGGCAAAAGCTAGCTTTTTACATTAGAAAACATACAAAGAAAACGTTCGTTCAGAACACAGGAAACATGCAAAGAAGACAAAGAAGACGTATATTAAAAGACCTTGCTCAAGGACAATAGTCTACACTCTACGCGTAGTTTACTTCACCTAAACCTTGAACGCGAAAATCAATTTCCTAGTATACACGCGATGTCCTATTGACAAAGCTTTAAAGTGAAAATGGACGTATCCTTCACCTAAACCTTGACCGTGAGAATCGGTTTACGCTAGCACAAGCTACACGCGAAGCTATATCGATACTACTGAATATTCAGTAGGTTCTAGACAAATCCCGCGTAGATTTAGGTTTTTGAAAACAACCCGTGGGAACTCTTTGAATTTCTGGGTTAAAAGTAGCCTATGTCTCCCGGGAAAGGACATAGGCTACTTTTAGGACAGCGATGCAATCTATCTCTGTACCAAGTTCTGTCAAAATTGTTTAAACAGATAGGTTGTTAATGTATATGTCACCGTAAGATTGTAAAACTATCGAAAGATTACAATTTAACGCATTATTTTCCGGTAGATTGTAATCTGGTAGGTATTTAAACCCGATAAAACCGAAGTGCCCGGCCTGCGGCCGGGCACTACTTGATTATTTATGTCGAACCCTAACCTAACCTACAAGAAAGAGACAAGAAAACGTAAATAAAATGAATATTTCAAAAATTGATACTCAGAACATTGAGCAGTTTACAATCTTTCGACAGTTTAGAATTTCGCGAGTTGGATTATAATCTAACGGTTTTTACAATCTTACGGTGACATATAGAAGACAGACATATACACTTTTGCATTTATAATACTTCTATGGCTTTCTTCTCTGTGGCTTTAGCGATGAAATAAAATAAGAATATAATAATTATGACTTCAATGAATTTTCTTCAGTAAAATTGACCTTGTTAGTATTGTGTTGGCGTAGGATACCGAAAGGCCTTGACCGCGACTTTCTTTAAAGGTTGGCCTTATAAATTTTATTCCCTGCTCGGCCTTTAAAATTGCGTCTATAAATCGTACCGCTTATTCTTTCAGTTATTTACCTTCTAAAAATTATGGGTTGATAGCTCAAGGATAATAGAGGAATACTCCCAAAAGATAGAATCACTCGAAATATTTTCCTTGACTTTTATTGAATTTTTATATGATTTTGCCTTAAGTTTTCTTGTGTTTCTATTCTAAACTTGTTTTCTTTTTTTTCCAGGTATGAGCAACTATATGATTCACTCGTTGAAAACAACCAATTGTAAGTGCAAATTATAAATTGTAGATTCTTATGAGTAATAATGTCCGATTTTGTTAGAACTGAAAATGCAAATAATTTTACAATCGTCACTGAACGTGTATCGTCGCATCGTACATGGCCTCGCACTGGGTCGAGCCTAGCACGGTTGCTAACCAAAAAAAGTATTTTTATACATAAAAATAAACATATATTTTTTGTGGTACAATATGAACGAACGGCGAAATAGCTTATGAAATAAGGTTAAGGACTCGATTAACGTATAATTCAAAATTTGTCAATAGCAATTGAGGAAAGTATCAAAAAATAAAAAACATATATTGGTTCAAAGTAATTGAATGCGTTCATCGCATGCTGCAAATTAAACCATTTCACAGTTTCAGAATACAATGATTGCCACGATATGACCTCCACAACCCATTACGTGTTATCTAGCAATATTATGTGGGGATTATTCAATCATTTCCAGGCGTTGCATGTGTACTAGCAGATTGCTATGATCTACTAGGTAGATACTGATGTGCTGATATTGTATAAAATATAACTAATATTATACCTAAGTGCGAAAGTTTGGATGGATGTATGGATGTATGGATGTGTGGATGTATGGATGTATGGATGTTTGTATGTTTGTTACTCAATTACGCCTTAACGGCTGAAAGGATCTGGCTGAAATTTGGCACAGAGATAGATAAGTCTGGAATAGAACATAGGCTTTTTATCCCGGAAAATTAAGGAGTTCCTGCAGGAACCAAAAAGCCTCGATCCACGCAGACGAAGTCGCGGGCATTAGCTAGTATTGTATAAAGTAGATCGTACACTGTTTTCAAGAATATTGCTAAAATTAGGAGACGTTTTTTGTTTTCTATCGACTATATAAAGATAAATATTATGAGATCTTATTTTAGGTAAGGTAAAACATTTTCATCCGTCCCCCTGATAGGTACTTGCCCCCCACCTATGCCTGCCTAATAGCTGAAGCATCTGTGAAGCTCTCCTATAAAACTGTGCTCTCCTATAAATGTTCAACGCGCTGTAGGCGAGGACAAAGAAACTCTTTAAAAGCCTAAAAGGGCTACTCATTACTCATTAGTATCACAGATGATCAGGGTCAGATGGTAATTTAATATTATTATTCTTTTTTATTTATAAAAGACATGCAAGGGAAGACTTTACAGTCGCCCAATTTGCCTCCCCTGGCTACAAAAATACATATAACAACTACAATAATTTAAAACTTAGACATAACCATAAGTAGATACTTATCTAAATGTTTACTAATAAAATAAGAGTAACAAGACAATAAAAATTACCAGCAGTTCTATTTGTCTAATGAGTTGGAATATATCGGATGACACACCTGTTCCTCTGCCCTACTGCCAAGCGATTTTTTGTGCTCGTATAAATGCGTAGCGCGACTTTTAAGACAGCGTGCGCTCGTCATTATTGAGAATATTGATTGATTGAAATCATATCACAGTCACGGCGTGATCATTGTGCAAATTATTGTAATCAATAGTGTGTTAATAGATTGATTTATACGTGGTCTCAAAAGATAAGACGTTATATAATAAAAATAAACGGGTTTTTGAAATAAGAGACTGCAACGATCACAGTATGTGGTCTAACGTGAAATAGAGTCGTTTAGTAACAAAGTATGGTTGTTCATAACATTACATTTTGGAAAAATTTGTTATTTCTATCGACTCTAAAATCGGGAGTGATTTGAGGAATTATTTAATCTACCTTCCCCGTTTTTTGATCAAAATATACGTTGTAAAAAAAAGTTTCATCCCCGCCTCGTTGCATGGTTTTCCGGGGTTATTCCAGGTGCTTTCTCACACGTATATTCAAATTCTGGAGCAGGATGTGTTCCCTCCAAACTTTAATAATAATAAGGGCGTTTTCAAGGGGCGCATTAATAATACTTAAATTTCAATTTTAATATTACAGAAAAAATGTCTTCAGTGCCAACCTAGAATCTTGCCATGTCAACGAAGCATTAACATTATTTAAAAAATAGAATGATCAGCGTAACATTTGTTAGGAAAAGCGAGTAAGAAGTGTAATTTTATATAATATAAATAAGCTTAGCAACTATTTATCACCGTCGAGTTAAGTCTTAGCCCCAAGCTTTTCTCACGGGAGGTACTCTCAGATAGGTAGATCATATGTCCTGACTCCTGACCGGGTCATATCCGAAACAATGCTTTCACCGGTTCATGTTAACATTACCGCTAATTAATGAGCGTGCAGGCCGGGGTATGTCATCCGTGTTCGGTTAAGACTTAAGACGATGCTCCTACAAAAAGAATTGAAGATCGCTTGCGTAATTTGTATCTGAGAACACAAGTTCACCAAAGCTAGTTACTTGACTTTGCTAGAAAATCTATCATTAGTTATAAACGTAAAATTATAAGTCGCTAAAAACGAATTTCTCTGGTAAGTAGTAAAATTGAAACGAAATTTCCAGCCATTCGGATGAAGTTGAATTCGTTTTCGAAACATAAAACAGTTGAATTAAACTCTGTAAATCAATTGCCTATTTGCTTTAGACAAGAGTCTGATAAAATGTATCATACAGATTGGTAATAATATGAGGTATCTTAACTTGAATAATCCCGGCTTTAGTAGATAGTTATAGTATCTATCATATAGAACATAAAATCTGATGCAAATCCGTAACGTTTTGCCAATTGCATTTTCCGTAAAGTATTTATATTCATAGTTATTAGTCGTTTTCTCCTATTAGCCGCAGGTAAGTAGTCGAGAGAATACCAATTGTGTACTTAATATCCCAGATAATACTCATTTTATTAATAAATTCACTAGTTTTACTACCAATTTCACCTTTGCTACTATTTTATTATTTCCTTCATGGGTTCCTTAGTATTCTGAATAGTATAAACGAAAGCATAAAACGTTTGCAACTTGCCCACTTATTGGTTTTGGTTTCCCTTACTCGGTAATTTATCACTGATTAAGGCATGCACACATATTACGAGATTGCAACGTTTCCAATACGGCTCCATTTAATGGCATAATGTTTCTTCAAATCAAGTTTCGGCTCGGCGGCGTCCAGACAATCGAACTAGAAGAATCTGTTGAAACATCGACACAGTTGAAGAGAGATCAGGCTCAGGACAAACGGATTCTCGTTTTTTTCAAGGCCTTACCTGCGCTTGTGCTGTCGCACCACCGATACACAACAAAAGACTGGGGAGAAGATGACGACATGCTCACCTTCTCCCGGTGTATTAAAGGTGCTTTAAATGACCATTATATGCCGGCAGGACGTCTTAGTTATATCCATAATCCAATATTCGGGATACAGACGCCTAAATTTTGACGCTGTGGGTATTCTGAGTCCCATATTGGGTGGGATGCGTAAATGCATTTTTCTAGCGAATTAAAATTTATGGCACGGGGGCTTTCAGAGTGACGTCATGCCAAGTCTGGTTTGGTTTCAAGCCTTTATGTTGATAGGTAATAAAATAATAACGACTTTCCCCACTTAGCCTTTATAGATACAGTCTGAAACCAGAGAGTTTCCTTATCTTGTTTATTATTTTTACGTATGACCCATTCCTTTGATGGAAGCCATAATGGTACCTAACATAACATAACTATACAGTAGGATTAGCGATAAACGTTGTTTGTTACTTTTTACTGCGTTTCGGCAGTTAAGAACATAGTAAAGTATCTTCTACTATTAAACTGGATATTATTATTTCAATTGCCTTTCCTGACTTGAATTTT
This sequence comes from Erebia palarica, assembly GCA_964035005.1. NCBI lineage: Eukaryota > Metazoa > Arthropoda > Insecta > Lepidoptera > Nymphalidae > Erebia > Erebia palarica. The sequence continues at coordinate 44,294,754 of OZ035983.1, forward strand.
GAGAGTCAATTTGCAAACTTTTGCTCCAGCTGATAACTTGGGCAAATCCGCTGCTAATACCTTCACTTCAGGTATACGTTATTTGTGATAAAGCACAGAAAAAGTTAATCATTTATACCAACGCTAACTCATAACCATTATGGTTCATGGCACTGCTGCAATTTTTATTTAAAACTATGTAATAAAAACGAGAGCAGCGTGGTGGGTCTAAGCTCCTAACTCCCCTCTCTCCTATGAGAGTGGAGGCCTGTGCCCAGCAGTGGGACGTTAATAGGCTGTAGTGGTAATAAAAACGAGTACCTCCACCTTGATCTAATTATTAGTCTGATCTTACATGTAAACTGTAGAAGTACTAATATTAGGAACTTCTAATCTACGGTGCTCCTTGAATATTACAATAATGTGTTAAAGGGTTTAGGAAGACGAATTTGTTTATCATTATTTTTAGTTCGTTCGTTCGAATTCCTTAAATGAGTCGGCAATGCATTGGCACTTACTTTGATCACACACAAAACCTCAAAGCTTCTTAGTTTTAAATTATTCATAAGCAATTCATAACAATTAGCATTAATACCCATTGCTATTTAAATTAAAAACAAAATATTCACTGCGGCGCGGCAAACGTGTTCAAAATACTATACCAAAATGCTATGAAATTTATTTAAGGCAGAATTTTGCTAAGCAAATAATTTATTTGTAATTGAGCTTGAGACGCTGTCACAACATTGTATGATTATGCTTACAATTTTCTGCTTATCATTTCAACTCTGTGTATGAATATCTTCTTGTCCGGTTGTCCGATTATCCGCCGGTGCATTAGTGTGCAGTTGTATTAATTAATACAGCACAGGGCCGCGCCTACGCAGCCTGTAGAAAGTCCGTGAGATTGCGGTGCTAACTGTGTTTACAGGTCCAATTTGCAAATTGATTACGCTTCTGTTCTTTATAATATTACTTATCATTTCAATCTGAGCTGTGTTATCTCATTTTTTATTCTGATTCAAGCAAGAATACATTAACGTCTTGTAGTTCGACTCTTGCAGGGACTAACCAACGCTTCAGTCTTGCGCTGTTTGAGTTGAGTTGTAGAAGGCTGTAATGGGATAAACGATATTCGTTTATCCCTTTATAGCCTGCTAAAGTTTTTCTTTGTTGACCGGTTAAGTTACAAAGTCATTCCGTAAATTGCTTTTGAAAACATTGAAATCTTTACTTAAAATTCAGGGGAACCACAATGAACTTTAATCCTAAGTGGTGTTTCACAAAGAAAATATTTTACACGAAAATATACAATTTACTTAATATTATCATGATTCATAGATCTATAAAGGTACCTTGGGAAATTGCAAGCGAATGTTATCTTAAGAATGGTGTTGATTATATTTCCTAACACCGCCCATTGCTTTGTCTCTGATATAAATACATTGTAGCAAGTAAATTGCAACAATTGAAACTCACGGACAAATGGCCCAGGATTATTCCTTATATAACACTGATAACCTACGAAATCCCGCAAGTCCGCTGAGTAATCTCAGCAATGTTAATTCGTGCAGCTAAACTATTCGAAAGTGGAAAGTTAGAAACGATATCTAATCAGGATGGCGAGGTTCCTGGATCTGACTCATCAGCCAAATTATGAATCTTTGTGCTCGTGGCATGATCACTGGCCGACATTTGATTGTGCCATCTTACGCAAGCAAGAGGTGACCGCTCTGCCCTTTTAATTCATTGCATAAAAGTATAATGCAGATAACCGTAGACCACTTTCTACTTTAAACTTGATTAAGCCATTATACCGGGTATACAGGCTATAAAAGCTATAAAATAGCTCATTGTAGTCAGCCCCGATTATATTAGTGGGCTGTGTACGCTTTATCTTAGTGAATCACCATTATCGGCTCGATATCGATCCGATTTTATCGATAAAAGTGAAAACGATATCGGTGTTGCATTGTGAGGCTGTAGCGGTTTATTATCACGCCCTTATACGGACAACGCAATGATTTTATCTATCGAAAAGTTAACGTGCTACCGTTGTCCGCTTAAACGATTGCATACATTTGAATTTCATTTACACGTAGTGGAAATTGACTTGTACCTATTACTATCACCTGGGTGATACTTAAATAGATAGTATACCTAAATAACATTGTTTCTAAACGTGTTGGTTCATAGAAGATCAACTGTAATTTGAAGTGCTTTATTCAAAAGAATTGATTTTGTTTATGAAGAGATAATTTTATTTTATTCACTTTGGATGATGTTCATATTAATATTCAAAAGCAGTAGATAAGATGAGATAAGAAAGATAATAATTCTTTGATTCTCTTGTTTCATCACCGTAAGAGTTGATTTACGCCATTTGCCACTCTATACGATTTGATTTTAGATTTCATTTTACTTTCACTTCGCCTTAATTTCTGTGTGTATTAATTTAGTATCATTAAAAACGAACTCGTTATTATTGTCGCTACTTTTCTTCGACACTTCGACTTTTTCTCCACCCTAGTCATTATGCCGTTCGATTTGACAGTTAATTAATTTATTATCGTTTCTGCGGATTGACTTTGCTGCGTTTTTTTTTGTAGGATAGCAATAATTCTACTGCTTCGATATCATGTAAAAGTGTCAGTCCAAGTCTATATTGAAAAATTGCATCGACCTATTCTTAACACTGTGCCATTCGATTTTACAATTCACTTTATTGTCGCTTCAGCGTAATGTCTTTGTTGCGGATTGTTCTAGCATCGTTAGCAACAAACTTGCGATTATCACCGCTACTGTGATAGCACGACAATTATAGAATTTATTAGAATTGCCTCTCTGAAATACGAATATTGTTTGATATAACAATTCACTAACAGGTTTCGCTACCTGGTCACCAGTTTGTAGGATATGTTTTTCTTATCTATAAACAGTATTGGATTATTTATTGAATTACACGGAAACGTAGAAATATAATTTTTCCCTTATAATGTTAGCTGTCTGAATTTAGATAGTGTTCTTAGAAATATTGTTTCTTATATCATAAATTCGTTCACGGAGAGTTTTATGTTCACGCAACTTTCCCTGGATCTAAGATAAACATTTCGGGAGTGAAAAGTAACCAATGTTAGTCTGTAGTATTATGACAATGGACGTATCCTTCACCTAAACCTTGACCGTGAACATCGATTTCCGCTAGCACATACAACACGCGAAGCTATATCGATTAGTGAGTAGACAGTACTACACAAATCCCGCGTTTTTGGAGAATCCCGCGGGAATTCCTTAATTTACAGGGACAAAAATTTAGCCTATGCCCTTCCCCGGAGTGCAATATCCTCTGTACCAAATTTCGTCATAATCGGTTGAGAATATGGGCAGGAAATGCGTAGCAGAGATAAAAAAGTAGCCTATGTCCTTACCCGGAATACAACCTACCCCTGTACCAAATTTAATCAAAATCGGATGAGTAGTTATGCCGTGAAAGCTTAGTAAACAGACAGATAGACAGACAGACACACTTATGTATCTGTCTTGTCTCGTCTGTCTCTCTGCTACGCTTTCCCTGTCCATATTTTCAACCGATTATGACGAAATTTGGTACAGAGTTATGTTGCATACCAGGGAAGGGCATAGGCAAAATTTTTCTCCCTGCCTATGTCACTCACCTGGTCGTCAAATATACTCGTGCAAAAAATCACGTCGATCCGTTGCTCTGTTGCAGCGTGATTGAAGGAAAAACCAACAAACCAATACCAACAAACAAACACACTTTCGCATTTATAGTACCTATTAAGTATAATATCATTGATCAATTCTCAGCGTCTCGTACCGGTCTCTAAGTTGGAGATCCAGGTTCCCGGTAGGGATACTATTATATTAAAGGAGATTATAAAGGCACAGTGTACGTATTTTCTAGGCAGGCTCGTTCTGTCTTAGGCGGCATCATCATCTGTATTGTATTTAGTATGATTGCAGTCCAGCGAAAGCCTGTATTGGAAAAGGAATTATTTTAAAATTATACGCAAAATAATTTATGCAACTCCTAAGACTTCATCACTTTTGCTTATAATTTATCGAATGTAAGACTATTGACCGCTCTTAGCAACTATAAATGCTCACGTAATTAATACATGTAATCGCTAGAGACTTTTATGTTAATCGCTATGCCTTATTTGAGTAGAGTTCTTCCATTATTGGTCAGCTCTCCACTCCACTATCGACCATTTCCCATTACATAATATGCACCTCCTTTTATTTTATCGATAGACAAGTTGACCTGTCCCGGCTTCATTTGGACGGTCCTAGCATTAAATATTTGTACTTCATAAAGAGACACTCTTAACTTCTTCGAAAAGTACAGCAACCAAATTCGTTTGAGTCTTTTTTTTATTGCGAGATACACTTGCGCTTGACGACCATCACACAAAGCAATGATGAGGTCTAGGTTGGAGCGCGCTGACCTAGAAGATGCCTATTCACTCTTGCCTTGAAGATACTTAAGTTGTACGTGGCAGGGTATACATGCGCTGAAAGGGCTTTCCACATCCTGGCGGCTCGAATCAAAAACGTAGAGCAGAACCGCTATATATTATTACTATATTTAGTCTACTAGATGATGCCCGCGACTTCGTCAGCGTGGATTAAGGTTTTTTGATTCCCCCGGGAACTCTTTAATTTTCCGGGAAAAAAAAGTAGCCTGTCTTTCCCCGGGATGAAACCTATCCCAGTACCAAGTTCATCAAAATCTGGGTCGTGAAAGCGTAGCAGACAGACCGACACACTTTCGCATTTATAATAGTAGTATGGATATTTACTAGGTCGTTTGACATTCGCATTTCGCACCCAGTCAGGGTTTGCGCAAATCAGCACAACAAGGAATAGAAAGTTCAGTCGTGTCAGTATCAAAATACGCCCAAACTGACGTTCGCTATTTAATCTTTGAGGCTATATTTATTATAGTCACGTCCACAAATGCTAAGCAGCTCGTTAGCGAGTGTTCGCCGAGACGTGCCGGTCAGTTATCTATGTTCTGTGTATTTAAAACAGAGATATATAGGCGCGATAAGATCTCGCCGATCCAGTGACTTACGGCTGGCGTGAAACATCTGATGCGAAAGTGTTTTTCGTGTAAAACAACAACAGTTAGACCGCCTTTTGAAATTAGTCCTTGGCCAGCTAGTAAAGCTTTAAGATCATTGTTTACACCGGCTAGTACAGCGATCGATCTTGACTGCATCCGCTTGAGTTTTGCTGGTTCTAATTCCATAAAATAATATATATTAAAATTATAAGACATTTTCACTTTTGAAATTAATCCTTAAACATGTAAAGTATTAAGATCTTTCTTTACAACGGCTGGTACCATCATCTATCTGACTGCATGGTTTTTGTTTGCTACCTTATAAAATTTTAGCAAAAAAACAAACTTAGTAAACCCCTGCTTTATATATGTAGTCAGCTTCCATCGTGGCAGTTGTGTGAGAACTTGATCTATCTACGGTATTTATCTGGTGCATAAAGCTTATATTTTTTGCCTCTTATCTAAAGATATTGACACTAAGCCACAGCCAAAAGCTAAGTTAGTCTTAGAAAATATAGTGGTGATTAAAATTGAAAATCTTGAACCCTTGTGCATGCTTATACCTATGATATCCATCCATCCATCAGCCTGTATTCGTCCACTGCTGGACATAGGCCTTTTGGAGAGCACGCCATCACACACGGTCCTCCGCTTTCCTCATCCACCCACTTCCCGCTACCTTTTTAAGATCGTCGGTTCAGCGGGCTGGAGGTCGTTCCACACTGCGTTTACCGGTACGCGGTCTCCACTCCAGAACGCGTCTGCCCCAACGGCCATCGGTTCTGCGACAGACATGACCTGCTCACTGCCACTTCAGCTTACTAATTCTCTGGGCTATGTCGGTTACCTATGATAAATTCAGTTAAATTAGCGCTAATTATATTAATCCTTCCATGGGTATATAACAGAGTAAACCAGGTATACAATAATGTCATAAAACGTTATCTGCCGAAATAATTATGATCCATGAGATTCATGCACTTGGAATTATTTCGAGTGGTAGTAAAGCATACACTTTACACCCCATTTAAACTAAATAGACGAGAAAAATGCAAAACGGGTTTACCCGACCGTAGGTTGGAATGCAAGGTTGTGTATTTCTCCGTAAACATTAATTTCGTTCGTAGCGCAGCAGTTTTTACGTTGCTGCGATTTTGCAGTCATAATAATGCAGTTGTAGGTTGTTTTACTTTTTGCCCTCATATTTAATTTCACTAGCTGCGAGACTACGTCCGTGTAGATTCAGGTTTCCGGGATAGAGTAGCCTATGCCGCATGGCATAAGCTACTCTCTATCCCGAAAAATCCAGGTCCACTCCATTTATACTCCAGGTGTTTAACTATACTAAGTATATCTACTTTATTGAGTGGGTAGAAATTATTTCTTCTTTACCGCTACTTTATCTATTGATCGCAGTACACATCTCTGAAAAGATCATTTCTTGAGATATTTTATTATAGTAATTTGGCAACCAAATACCAACCAAATAAATAAAACAGATTACAATACATACTGATCTAACCTTAACTACTAACATTTTTATCTTAATGTAATCCTACGGGGTCGGACTACATGAATAAGAACCTTATTCATATAGTGCGACCTAACTGCTTATTTAATATTGCTTGCTAACTGTTCGAAAATACTGACAAACTCTGTTAATAATGTATAATCTATACTAATATTATAAATGGGAAAGTTTTGATGGATGGATGGATGGATGAATGAATGTTTGTTACTCAGTCACGCCAGAACGGCTGAACGGATCCGGATGAAATTTGGCACAGAGATAGATTATAGTCTGGAATAACACGTAGGCTACTTTTTATTCCAGAAAAATAATGCGATCCCGCGAGAACCATAAAACCTCAACCCACGCGGACGAAGTTGCGGGCATCAGCTAGTCATACTAATATTATAAATGCGAAAGTGTGTTTATTTGTTGGTTTGTCCTTCAATCACGCCACAACCGAGCAACGGATTAGCGTGATTTTTAAACGTTGAGGGCCTGGTTCCGGTACGATGCCGTGTGGTTTAATATAACAGCCATGCCCCTAACAGGTTAGCTCGCAACCATCTTAGACTGCATCATCACTTACCATCAGGTGAGATCGCAGTCAAGGGCTAACTTGAAGTGGATGAAAAAAAAAGCTTACGAAATACGAATGCTTCCATGCGTTATTATTCCATGTAGGTACTCGTACTGTACGTACATTGTATCCACCGTATAATCGCTATGATGGACTGGATCATTGTCGTACGCCCAAGCCTCGGGTGATTATTCCGCTAATGCACTTTCTCTCCTTTTGTTCGGTTTTTTGCCGGTGAAACATCAAGTCAGACATCGCGGCTATCTGTCACGATAAAACCGCTTTCTTATCTCCGTATCGAACTATCGACTATCGATACGGTATTGTTCTTTGCACTCACCTATGGCGGTTCAACGACTTATAGTAGAATGTTTACGAAATGTTATAGAAAGGATGAATTCTACTGACCTTTGTTATTCCTAAAATAGTGATAGTAACACGGGAGAGTTTATTTGGAGTATAAACACATTATGTATATACTAGATGATGCCCGCGACTTCGTCCGCGTGGTTTCAGTTTTTATGATTCCCGGGAGAACTCCTTAATTTTCCGAGATAAAAAGTAGCCTATATCCTTCCCCGGGATAAAACCTATCCCTATACCAAATTTCATCAAAATCGGTTGAACAGATAGGCCGTGAAAGCGTAGCAAACAGACAGACAGACGAACAGACAGACAGACGAACAGACAGACAGACACGTTCGCATTTATAATATTAGTATGGATACTAGATGGAGTATCTGAATTATTTTGCCAGTAGGTATTAGCAGAAATCAAAAGTAAAATACAAATCCAAACAATTAATACACTCGTCAGTTGATACATTTTATGGCTTTGAGAAAGGCTTATAAATACATAAATGAGCTTTATTTTCATATTTATGGTGAAAGGCGGTCCTGTCGTGATTATTTATCCCGGAGGGCATTTGTCAGGCGCCGCTGTCCAGTCGAATCCAACATTTATACATTATACCTACTCGTACTACTGGAAAATGTTTCGGAAGTTAAACAACGCAGTATACATTTTAGGAGGCAATAGTTTATTTAAATCGTTTGACGAGTTATTTTTCTTCATAATTGATGTACTTTTATTTGCATCTAATCTAACTAATATTATAAATGCGGAAGTTCCAACCAGGATGTATGGATGTATGGATGTTTGTTACTCAATCACGCCCCAACGGCTGAACGGATCTGGCTGAAATTTGGCACAAAGATAGATTATAGTCTGGAATAGCACATAGGCTATTTTTTATCCCGGTAAATTCAGGAGCTCCCGCGGGAACCAAAAAACCTCGATCCACGCAGACGAAGTCGCGGGCATAAGCTAGTAATGTATAAAATAAGCATATAAGCATTATTCAGTAGTTAGTATGTACAAGCAAACCGTGACTTGACATCTTAGAGCTTATCCGCACGTCGTATTTTCTACGCGACTAACGCGAACCATACATTAGAGACCCTGTGCTCACGTCCAAGTTTCAGTCGTAAAGCTTTTGTATCCATTACGGGCACAGAAAAATGAATTATTGTTCCTTGGTAATGTGACAAAGTAGATTAATGTAATCAATCAATTGTGAATAAAGAACGTTTGAGGTGGAATTAGTATAAAAGTACTCCTATTCTACCACAAATATCTTAATTTTATAAAATTAAAATTGTTAACATAATATTGTCTTACTTAGATCATAAATAATTCTTAAAAGGCTATTCAATAAATTCATGTTCATCAAGGGACTAAAATGAGCCATTTTATACGAGATGTTTAGCTTAACGAGCCTGGCGAGGTATGCTATATGTATTCGAGTAGAATGGCTTTTAGGTCCGTTTGCGTTTGCTTTTCACGTCGATTGCGAGAAAATAAAACAAATAACGATTTTTAATTATTTCTTTGCCTTTCTGTTACATTTTCATATTAGGAGTAAGATCTTTATTTTTACTTGATGATGTTAACAAATAAATAATCACATTCACTTTAACTGCCTTCAACTTGTACTGATTACGTAGTGTGGATCGAAATTTGAAATGGATTAATTATCTATCATCCACAAAACATCCATTTAAATATATGTAATAATTACAACTTAAAAAATTATGATTTCGGGGCAAACTACAATACCAAATTTATTTTTCTCCGTATCGTTATCAAGTTTATTAAAAAAAATACAGTAGTACCATAGACATAGATCTGTAGGATAATGGTAGGATACGATGGGTAACATTAACATTCAACTAAGTGATATAAATCTTTTGGCTGTTGATAGTAACCTTACTCTAAAAGTTTTGGATAGCCGAATGAGGATATCACGTATACCGACATGCAGATAGTACGGCAAAAATTAAAAAAAAATACTTTAATCCCTAGACCCTAAATGCTAACTTTAGTCCGCCTGCGCTTATCTATAATGACACCTTCTTAGAGCGTGAGGTGAAAAAATATTATTATCATCTAGGTACCTTTTAATATTATGTAAAAAAAATGGTAGTTATAGGATAGGGACTGCTGATAGAAGTGAAAACTATTTTTTTTTATTTATTTTTTTTATTAAAATAATTAAAATATAAACCTTAGCACTAAGGCATTAAAGTTTAATTTCGAATGGAGCATATTTATATGTTCGCGAGCATGTCGGTCACGCGAATCTACATTTTTACCCTCTACCAAAAAGTGCTCAACGCGCCTATAGAATTTTTCACTTCAATAAAAAGTAGTCATCGTGTAACTCTAGCGCCACGTTAAGTTTAAGTAACGACTTCTATATTTTTTATATTTATTATTATCTTCTGTATGTTGTATTAAAATGCCTACACGCGTGTTAGAAAGAAAGAGCAGATTTATCGATGAGAAACTATGATATCTAGTTAGGTACTGAATTAATCCACCTCTTTTCGTATATGGGCATACGAGACTGATCGAGCTTAGCTCGTTCAGACTGGCAGACGCTCTGAGGAACTTTCTAGTACTTTACAGTAGGTATAAATATCTTACAATTATACTGACCGTAGAATTAACTTAGTTGTATTGAGAGTACGAGGAACCTGAGGCCTCGCTGTGCTAATTGATCTATATCAATAAATATAGATTTTAAGTTTTGTTTTAAGGAGTGAGTGCCCGGGTCTCATGGAACCAAGGTTGGCTTAAATTTTGTTTGGCACCTTGGTTCCATGAGAGCTGTGGTACTCCATGTAATATGTTTTTATTTTTACTTGTAATTTTTTTGGCTAAATAAAGGATCATTTATTTATTTATTTATATCTGTATCGACAAATATGCGTTTCGTATGTAAGTCAATTAACATTGTTAAGCAACTTAACTTAATTCCTAGCTGGGTAACCTTATTTCTTGGTCCAAATTTAGTATATTCCACCCTGGATTGCATTTTAAGCTGTCAGTTTCGGTTACTAATTATTGTCGCTAACTTCGGGCATTGATAATTAATAATCATTAAAAAACAAGTAGAAATACTATCTTAGTCAAGTCGTAGGTAACTCATAATATTATGTGGAAGAGTTTTTCGACGACCTCCCTGCAAAGTACTGAGCGCTGTTGCTTTAACGTGCGGAGGTCCCGGGTTCGATTTCCGGCCGGGTCAATTTGAGAATTTATAATTTCTGGATTTTCCCTGGTCTGGCCTGGTGGGAGGCTTCGGCCGTGGCTAGTTACCACCCTACCGTCTGGTACAATGCCGTGTAAAAACCAAATAGGGGTATGGGTTTAATATAACTCCTAACAGGTTAGCCCGCTACCATCTTAGACTGCATCATCACTTACCATCAGGTGTGATCGCAGTCAAGGGACAGCCCTTGTAGTAGATTTTAAAAAAAGGCAGGATCGGGGAAAACCATTTTGTGATTAATCAAAAGGTGTCACGAGTCGCGACGCTCAGCAATTAGAAATAAGACGCAAAGAGAGATTCAAAGTAAGATAATAATATGTTGATGAAACAAGTCATAATTTAAAATATTCAAAAACACGACTGCCCTGCCAAAAAACAAACTAAAAAGTTAAAATTCTAAATTAATCTAGCTAAATTAAAATCTTATTCACATTTTTATTAAATGATATTTTTTGTGAATCACTGGATATTGAACTATAGTGTTATATATATTTTTGGAATCTACTCATCATTTTCTAGATGATGATCATATAGTTAATCCTATATTCGAATTTTTTTTTCAACTTTAGTCTTTAATGCGGGACCATGGTCACCCCGTCAATTTGTTTTTAAATTTTACTAGCCTATGTCACCCGGAATAAGCTAGGGATTCTAACGATACCTCATTTATCAAATATTGAATAGAAGCAGGCGTTACTTTGCGGAAGTCCATGACTATCATTTATCAAAATCGGTTCAGGCGTATAGAAGAATGGTGGAATAATACAAACTCATATACATACATACATACATGAACCCTCGTATAATAATACAGATTTTCCTATAAGGTAGCATATACAAAAAAACTATCAGTTATATACGGTCTTATGTAAATAGCGTGTAATGGTTCGGTTTCGGTGAAACAACTTCCGCGCGTCCGAGCCGCACCTTGAACGCATCGGCGACAATGTGTTGACACCTATACTGATATCTACAGCTTTTTATGGAAGCTTCGCTTAACTGTTATTACCCGATTATTTATCTTTTAATGTTGCCGACACCTTAAGCCTGAAGGGCTATTTTACGTATAGTTCACGCGCGAGTTGAATGCACAGTAAATGTATGGTGACACATACATTTACTCTGTCACATAAGTACAGTTACGTATGTGACACATAATTAAGGACACATTTAAGCTAAATGTTATGTAGCCAAGAAATGAAACTAATATTGTAATTGTGAAATTGTTTATCCGTTACACAGAGAAATTTCCTGACTTTTGTTGTAATTTTCTATTTCTTTCCATCCGTTAAGCTTACTTTTAATAGGAAAGTAAATCTGTTCTTTGTAATTTCGGTAGGAATGAATGTGGCAATGGATAAGTAAGTTCTCGCTTTCGAAAGAGTATGCTTTTGGGAAAAAAACGAGCATCAGAAAATTTCTCTCATTGACCACCGAGATGGACATAAGCTTTTTCTATCTCGGAGAACCAAGGTTTTCGCGAAATTTTTAAAATCCTTAATTAATGTCGCTAAATTAAACGAAGGGTCGGTTAAATTTTAGGAAAACGTAAATTTAATTTCTGAATGTGAAGGGTAAATTGTAAATGAAAAAAAAAACAAATATCAGCGTCAAAAATAATCTCATGATTCATCAAACGAATACACGCCCCGCGTAATGACGCTACCATGATCCGTGTGTGAGGTTGTCTGGGTCTGTAATCAATTTTATCTCGGCTCACTTCGCTTTTAATTAATCAACGTGGATTGGTAACGCGCGAATTTCACGGCAGAGTGATTTCGTGGATTTAAATAAATGGTGGTCATTCGATCAAATATAATTATTCGACTGTAAATCTATACTCATATTATAAATGCGATAGTGTATCTGTCTGTCTGCTACGTTTTCACGGCCCAATCACTCGATCGATTTAATGAAATTTGGTAGGTACAGAGATAGGTTACATCCCGAGGAAGGACATGGGCCGGAAAATTGAAGAGTTCCCGCGGGTATTAAGACATCAATCCACGCGGATGAAGTCGCGGGCGGTATCTAGCAAATAATAATTATATTAGGTAGGTGCAAAAAGCTCCGTTACACGGCAGATTTTCGTAAATAACGCCTTACAATTTACCGAAGGTATATTCGTACAGTTTTCACTTACATTAAAAAAAACCGGCCATGTGTGAGTCGGACTAGCGCACCGAGGGTTCCGTACAAACCTGTAGTAAATTTAAAATTATCAAAAATATTTTTATTATATGATGTTACTAAAAATTTATGCTTTTCGCAATTTTTCCTTTATCTGTGCTTTTTAGTCCACGGGAAGTACCCTGTAGGTTTTGAGTCAAAAATTTGAAGCATTAACGGCTGTATCTTTTGATTGCGTTGGCTTGGAAGTTTGATTTTTTCACAGCTCCAAGGGCCAGTAGACCTGAGTATTTGATATAAATTTCGGCTTGATAAGATGCGTTCTTAAGAAGTAGGGTCTTGACAGACAGACGGACGGACAACAAAGTGATCCTAATAGGGTTCCGTTTTTGAGGTACGGACCCCTAAATGAACATACAATTGCGTATAATCTCATACGCAGACCATTTTATTTATCACAGTAAACATGCCTCCGTAGGCTGTAGTTAAAACCACAACCCATGTCTTAAGCATGTTAATTAAATGGGTTGATACCATCAGTTCATTGTCTTTGTGACTTTCGGATTTAGTGGGGCCTCGAGGGAAGACCGCGATTTGCATCGCTACCCGGGAGATAAGGAATCTGGGATTATGAAAACCATTTATTTGCCGATGACATGTACGCTTTTGATGGTTAATGATGATGCAGTGTAAAGTCAAGTCCAATCCGGAACTTCTTGTTCTACAATCTAGTTCACGTATTTTATACTTAGAATTTTGGTCGGTTATCGGTCGAAAATCGGTGGTTACTATGCTATTATATATAGGGCATAATGCGTTTAATATAATCAACACTTATTAGTGTGTCATATAATAAACTTGTGAATTAGGTAAACGATTTATTCCGCACCAAAAAGTTTTTTCAATTCCCGCAAAATCTCCTAAATTTTCTGGGATAAAAAGTAGCCTGTGTCACTATCCTGGTCCTGAACTATAACCATACAAAAACTCACTTAGATTCGTTGCTCTGTTGCGTGATTCAAGGACAAACCAACCAACCAACACACTTTCGCATTTATAATGTTAGTATGATGGAATCTTCTCCGAAATCCATACACACTAAACTCCGTTTTGAACACATAAGAACCGATAACAACAATTTATACGTAATCCATATTATGTAATGTAATCACTGTCTCTTCATGTACGAGATCAAGGTCTTTATTCGTAGAAAAGTTGAATGCTTTTGCTACAAAAGCGTGTTTTTTAGTATTTCGAAATTATACTTTTTTATTTGTCTGTAACATTTCATAAAACGAGAATCGTAGTGTAATTTATTACGTGACACCATTGTCGGACCTTCTATTATACGCGGTTTGACTTTTAGGTACAATGTTCTACGAGTAGAATGGCTTATCTGAAATATTTCAAGTGTCAAGGGGGCTAAAAATTTCTGGCCCAAACAATAGCTATTGTCTTAATCACTACATAAAGTTTAGGGCTATTGCTGTACCGCGTAATATATTTTTGCTTAGATAAAATATTTTGATTAAATTCTGTTTAAACCTCATTCTTGGTAATACTAAAATGTATAAAAAGTTATTAACTCCTCACAATGTTGAATGTTCTTTCCTCTCTCTGGCATTTTCTGTTCTATAATCCATTTCATCATCTATCTATCCATACTAATATTATAAATGCGAAAGTGTGTCTGTCTATCTGTCTGTCTGCTACGCTTTCACGTCCCAACCGTTTAACCGATTTTGATGAAATTTGGTACAGGGATAGGTTGTATGATGTATCCTGGGGAAGCACATAGGCTACTTTTTATCCGGGAAAATCAAGGAGTTCCCACGGGAATCAAACAACTTAATTCACGCGGACGAAGTCACGGGCATCAGCTAGTCTTCTATAGGTCCAATATCTTCTTTGTCGTCAGTCGTTACTACAGTGGTGTGATGTTTATCAAAAATCTGCCACCTGCTCTGGTACCCTGTAATCTACCTCGAACTATTAGACATTCAATGGAGGATGAGGAAGATTAGAGATATTATTATCCTGTCTAGATATTAGATACGTGTGACGTGACTAAAGCTACTGAGAATGTGAGCCTTTACAGTAGAGGACAGATCTCCATATATGTTACTATTTAAAAAATTAAAATTTTCTTTAGGGCAATGCAGAATTGAACGTACTAAAATTGTAATTTTATTTTTACCTGATAAACATATACCAGAAAACTTTTACCGCATCTAAAACAATAGCAAACAATCTGGCACTCGTTCAAGCTTTGCAGATAAAACAGCGCTATGATGGTTTTTTTCATTGATCCATTGTGTATCACAAGAGATGAGCTACAGCATCCGTTCACGAGAAGTATAACAGGATGTCTTTTATATAATTTTTCTATAACACAAATCTTGCGTTTTCCCAAATATAAGCGCTAATAATTCTTGTTTACTTACGAGTAGAGCAACGGGTAAAGTTTACGCCACGTGAAGGTAACCTACCTGACGCAGTGTTGAACGCTGTTATCTTAACGTGGTGGGAGGTCCCGCGTTCGATTCCCGGCAGAGTCAAAAAAAGTGCATCATGCACCAGACAGTAAAAATCTGTGGCATGACTGCTCCCCAGTTCTCGGTCCATATTTTTCCTAAACTTGAAGCAATGAAGTAATCTTGATGGTGGAGATATTGCTATTTTTTGGACTTGGGAGTTTTTGACTTCGCAAAACTACAAACGTTTGTAGAGTAAGAAATACTGGATGAACTACTTTACACGCTCATAAAATGTTCTACTTATAAACGACCAAGTAAATGGCTCAATTTCCATGCTCGAAGCACGGTCATTTTCCATAAGCTACCGAACAGAATGGCATTGTCGTACACTATATGGGTGCTTTGTCCATTGCTCCGAGGCTTAGGAACAATATTCATTGTTAGAGGTGCAATACTGTATCGCTATGCGTCTAGATTCCGGTGTAGGGGGCACCTTGGGTATCTTACTATCTTATATTTTATATCTTATCTGCTCACTTTGAATCGATAATGATATAAAACGATAAGTGACAGTTTTGTTTTTGTTAGCAAGCGAAATATACTCGAATATTATGCGAAAAATACTCCGAGACATTTTTTTATTTCATTCATTTCTTACCAACATAAACATTGATTGCTTTATTATATAGGATTTCAAAGCTATTCTACCTGTAAGTATCTAGGAAGATGCTTATTCATTCTGATTAGCTTTCTTAATTATTTTTCATTATTTTTGTTATTTTCTTTTAGACCTTTATTTTGGACAACTTCCTGTCTAACCTTCCTACCCTAATTTTTTTAAAAGAAAAATGTCAATTGCATTTATTAAAATTCTGGAAGCACGTTCTTTCTATACGACTGCCTGAAGAAAGGAGTATATTGTTTCCAGAGTTCATGTATGTATGTATGTATGTATGTATGTATGTATGTATGTATGTATGTATGTATGTATGTATGTATGTATGTATGTATGTATGTATGTATGTATGTGAATGTGTATATTCCACCATAACTTCTATACGCCTGAACCGATTTTCAAGTTTTTTGCCCGAAGTCGCGGGCATCATCAAGTGCAATATATTTCATTTTTATGCGGCTAGAAATTACTATTTGATTAAGGTAGTTATATATTTGCCATTTGTTTGTTTTAGAGAGAGGCATGGAAATTATAATTATCTTAAATTTTTTTCCTATACGGTCTACTTTAATAATTATGACTTTCCTCATTAAATTTAAGAGTGAAAAATTGCTATATCAAATCTGCTGAATTATTTTTAAAACATAGTAAGCTTGATGTCAATCACGCATATGGAAAACAATACAGCATGATTATGACTATTTATACGACTGCCTGAATAAAGGAGTATATTGTTTTCAGGGTTCATGTATGTATGCATGTTTGTATGTGAGTTTGTATATTCTACCATAACTTCTATACGCCTGAACCGATTTTGACAAATGAGGTATCGTTGGAATCCCTAGCTTATTCCAGGTGACATAGGCTAGTAAAATTAAAAAAAAATGATGAGGTGACCATGGTACCGCATTAAAGACTAAAGTTGAAAAAAAAACGAAAATAAGATTAACTATGTAATCATCATCTAGAAAATGATGAGAAGATTCCAAAAATATATAACACTATAGTTCAATATCCAGTAATTCACAAAAATCACATTTTTATAAAATGATAAATCAAGTTAAATTAACTAGATTAATTTAGATTTTTAACTTTTAGGCAGGGCAGTTGTGTTATTTAGTTTTTTAATTATGACTTGTTCACCTTTGCATATAAAAACACATAACTATTGGCGTTGACGTCCGCCGGTGTCCCTTTCCCATTATCAAAACATTTACGTCGTGATTTATACCGTTTGCATTGTAACCTGTCATAATATCCAATTCACGCCTCGCAGAATCGAATGTCCTTATATCTGATCTGGTGGTACGTGTTTTCAGAAACCCCGCAAATATCTTCCCCCTTCCCAGAAATATAGTAAAAGAGAGGGTGCTAAGATTTCTTACAGCCCTTGTACATCAAAAAATAATGATTAAATTAGCCAATTAATATAGTAAGATCATTATTGCGAGTTTTTCTAAAGTCTATAAGCTAAGGTTTGAAATGGCCTTCCGGAGTCGGAGCTTCTCGCCACGAACAAATTCATAAGCATCATTACTTTCCAGCATGATCGCCGTCGCCGCCGAAGGGCTAGCCTATCTCGTAATAAACTGATGTTTTTTTGCACTACAAGTGAGCCCTTGACTGCAATCTCACCTAATGGTAAGTGACGATGCTGTCTAAGATGGTAGTTGGCTAACCTGTTAGGGGCACGGCAGTTATAATTAACCGATACCCCTAATCGGTTTCTTCAAGGCATCGTACCGGAATGCTAAATCGCTTTGCCGGTAGGGTGGTAACAAGCAACGGCTGAAGCCTCCCACCGGGCCAGACCAGGGAAAATTCTGAAATTATAAATTCCCAAATTGATCCTGCCGGGGATCGAACGACTTAAGCGCTGTTGGCACCAGCCAACAGCGCTTAACACTGAGCCAGGGAGGGATGTCTGTGTGTATTTGTCCTAGGAAATCTTACAAACGTCTCCCGCTCTATCATGTTCACCATTTGTCACGGGTGAGAGTGGTATCGGAGTAGGCTACGGATCGCGCGAGAATTTGTCGAGCCCGCAGCGAGATGAATAGGCCCTGTTCCAATGTCGAACGATTTATTGGCCCCATGTAATGCTTCTATGAATTGTCGGCTGCTCGCTACTGATAGCTTGAGCTAGAATATTGCTATTTTACACCTTTTGTACTTAGTACTTACCTCCTCCTATATCCCAGAAACGAATCGTTGCTTACGGATAGTATAATTTGTTACGAGGCGTAAGTCAAAACCGTTCCAATAAAACATGTTTCGTTCGCTACGTTACCACTAGGAACGGAGTCGGACTCGAATAACTCCTATTCTGAAGAAGAACGTGATAATTGTGATTTCGGCTTAAGTAAAAATCTATCAAATAAAAGCCAAAATAATCATCTAATATTTTCAAGTAATAAAATTGGCTACTTGATTTGATCAGTTTGTCCTCAGTCACGCTACTACGGAGCAATGACAATCATTAACATCCGGACCTAGGCCACTTATTATCCCGAAAAAAGGGGATTTTTGAAATTTCTAAATCCATGAAGACGAAATCGCGGTCATCGTCTCGAATTCAAACTTAAACTTTTGTCGTCTCTCATAATAATAAAGACGTATTCTAATAATGTCTAGCAGCCCTATACGTAGGGGCATGCTCCCAAAGAACTCCATTGATTATAGAGTTGCCAACCGTCCTGTTTTTCCAGGACATGTCCTAGTTTTTGTAGTGTCCTGGGATGTCATGAATAGTTTTAAAGCAGCGTCCTGGGTTTTTAGGTTTTCTTTAAAAGAAGGAAATCGATTACTGCCAACAACAGTAGCTATCATCAAAACTATCTTTAACATAGATATGAAGTGTGACCAATTTTATGATTATTTGTTAACTCAACCACAGATACTGAAGGAAATTTTTGAGGTTCAAAAGTTATAGTGAAATTTGATCAGTATGTTATATTAGAATTTATTAGATACTATAACTAACCTAACCAAGTTTTTAAAAAATTTTACAAACTAAAGTATTTGTTTTATATTTTAATAACTAGTTTTCAACTCGCTTAACTTTATTCAAATACTTTTATTATAAAGTATGATTGTTTTAATTACTTGAATTTTATTTCACCTATTTTCACTACATATTAATTTAACTATTGCAACTCCAGTACTGCGTCCTGTTTTTAAACTGAATTGTCCTGGTTTTCCAACTTCAAATCCAATTTTTTTTTTTATTTGGCGTTGGCTACCCTAATTTATTACAACCATTGTTGGTCTCCGTAATGAGAAAAAAAAAACTTTATTGTTCGCTTTACACACTGACTATGGCCGTAAACAAAGTGCTTGGCTGTATTTTCACTTTTTTGTGTGTAGCGTAGTTTGTAAGGCCTGTGGCCTGCCCTTTATTTTAGTATTTTAATACCTCGATTTGTATTTCGTTTTGGAATGCGTTTCAACTAAAAGAGCACTTTTTTATTAAACGTAAGTATGTATTTGCTATTAGGGAAGTATATATATGCTTTTTTTTTGTATTACAATGTTAACCCGCTACCATCTTAGACTGCATCATCACTTACCATCAGGTGAGATCCGGGCTAACTTGTAGTGGTAAAAACAAAAAACAAAATGTAACTCTAATTCATTTACTTACTTACATTTCTGGTTTGATCACCAAAGTCCTATTCATTATATTCGTTGTCTGCGAGAAATCTTTCCTACGAAAATATGCACTTGCACATACTAACTAGACATAATATTGTAGTTTATAGTTAACCAGATGATGCCCGCGACTTCGTCCGTGTTGTTTAAGTTTTTTATTCCCGGGGAAACTCCTTAACCTTACCTCCTTACTCCTTTTTCCCGGGATACGACCTATCCGTGTACCAAATTTCATGAAAATCGGTTGAACAGATGGGCCGTGAAAGCGTAGCAGACAGACAGATATTCGGACAGACAGACACACTTTCGCATTTTTTATATTATAGTATGGATTTTCCGATCTAGTCAATTATTACTGTAAACAACAGTTACAATTATAAATAATTCGACATAAACACGGAAGAAAACCCAATACAAGATCTAATATTAATGATTGAATACCGACTCCAACGTGATTGACACTACGGTTCTGAGAAAACACAAGCTTAATTTAAGTATGAAGACGGCAGGAAATCTGGTCGGAATGATATGTTATCCAATGAATCTGATGTTTAAAATCAAACTCTATGACAAGGACGTAGAGTACATAATATTTTTAGCAAGTGCAACTTTTGCGAATTCGTGACCCGAGATCGTGGATCGGATTCGACGTGAGGAAGTCAATAAGTACGACACCTACACGATCCATTGTTAATTATTGTGGATTGTATACTCATACAGCATACTATAGTGCTTAATGACGTTAGGATATTTGTGAATGTACGGCTTAATCAGTGAGAACGGATTAACACCGGCACTTAATCTGGGGGGATTACTACCATCACTTAAAGCAGTATTATTTCAAAATTATAGTTGTGTGTCACGTATCTTGACGTCCCTAAAATAAGGATTATATTTCTAAAACACGAACGTCAACAATATTAAAAAACACGGCTTTAAGCGATGGTAGTATTCCCCCCTGGTATTAGAAACTGTTTTTGATTCAACTTCAATTATAAGTAGTAGGATTGCTAAGCTTATTAAGTTATTTCGCAACTTCCCTTTGAAACAACTTTAACAAAATTAGTTGTAGCTATTAGACCGAGATTAATCTAATCTTATTTTCTGTATATTTTTCTAAATTTTTATTCAGCTACTTAAATAAAAGAGTCGAAGTAGTTTTTAAATAAAAGATAGGTTACCCCTTTAATTTTTTTTGTTTAAAATAAATTTTACATATATGTACTTACTAGAATAAATAAGTATCGCCTCATTTTTTTATGTTATTGTAAACTCCACCCAATCTAATGTCTTTACCCTAGAAAATACAAATTCATACTTCTGCTTCAAAATGAATAGATCTAAATGTATTCTTTGATATATAATAGATGCATTTAAAGCGAACCCATATTTCAGATAATAGTAAGGAAAATAAACAAAAGTTGGCGCAATGCATCACATCGGCTGCATTACGCAAGATAGGAACATATCACAAATCAATATCGGTTCCGTGCCTAGGTTCACAGACAGACAGCAATACATAAGATGATTATCGGCTTACCAAATCCTCCTGCCAGCCACGGTAACTACCATTTGCGTCATATTTTACGAGAAATTGAATAAATAGCTACATTGTTAGAACAGCTCTCTCCGTATTATTAAGATATTATATTGCTTAAGTAAACGGGCTAGGTTTTACAGCAATTACACCGTCTACAGCCCGCAAACTTGCATCTAGGAATTGCACTGATCTTTGTTTTGAAAATGTGCTTTATTGTCAAGCTGTTCTTACAATACGAGTGCCTTTGATTATTTTAGTTGGTGGTGATCCTACTTGCCTTCTCTGTCTATTTCTCCGATAAAAAGAGCTCACTCAAGAAATGTAGGTCAGCGCCCAGGTTGCTGGATTATAGTTGCAGCAACTTTCAGTACAGACGATCTGCAACGACGTACACGAGTACGTCTGTGCACGAGATTAGGCGAAGATGGGTCTCAGTCGTGCAGTTGCTTGCAGTTCGTACCACCGATAATGAGGCGCGATATTTTCGTAATGGGGACAAGCACATACCGTGTGAATTTCTGCCACTAGGAAGACGGCAAATCGTCAGCCCTTAAAGGGAGTGACATCACACGGCCTGCCTTCTACGGCGGTGAAAGCGTACGCAATAAAACTATGATTGATTCTATGATTGTGTCATCGTAGTGGGACCTGCGTGACGTTGTTTATGGTGTTTGGCCTCATGACTACGTTGATTTATATGTTAACAGGTGGCACTTCTCTAAATGTTAATGTTAGCAATTTGTTGCCAATGCAGGTAAAGTTTATACATTCATTTTACGGTCATGGTAAGTAAAGGTCGAGCTAAACTTACGTACATGTAGGCTTTGAGTGACTTATTGTGTAGGCTCGGTAGAACCTAGAGGATAATTTAGTAAAAATACCAAATTCAAAGCTAACCCAGTATGTAACCTAATAGTACAGTAACAAAATATCATATATTATAATGAAAACAAAAGGCCAACATTGGCACATATTTCGACATTCTAATGATCCTAATTCCTAAGGTCCCAAATCGTTGGCCAAATTGCTCTTCCAACCCTTCCCGTGTTGTCTGTCCTTTTCATGTTTCTTCCAGTGACACATGACGTGACAATAAAATATTTATCTCATATTAAGTATTTAAACTCCAATCTATCTGTTTAATAATAATTTAATAATTGGGTATGAAAAATGGCCAAGATAATAAATTATCTGCGTATAAATCACGATGCATTTAACAAGTTCATTGTAGCTCGCCCAACGGTATTGTTCGTGATTGTTTTCGAGAATTTTTAAAAGGATTACAAGTGCATCTGTTTTTAACATTATATTTATTTACTCGTTTCCTACATTTGACCACTGTGCTCGATTCGTACGTGACATTCTGGACAATGTTATTCATTGGTTCCACGTTCCTGAAGGTACATTTATTTCGTGTGTATGAATAATACATTTTGCCAAAATGGTACCGTGGCTCGGTGCCTTTTTAGGAGCGTGTTCTCTCGTTTATCAACTCGTGCCTATGGCTTGCATAACTTCCGCGGTCCTGCTCGCAATTGACAGCTAAGTACATCGTTTCTCAACCTTTTTAGTGTCACGAATCCCCAATGAGCCTGATTCAATAATTCAATCTGTTTGTGTAATTGACAATCAAATATTTTATTTATGTGCTTTAATAAAAATGCTATGTTGAAACTAAATATTTTCACTTACTTTAAATCTTGGGACGCTTTGTGTAAAACATCTTAATCCAATTTTCTACCTCTTATTCTTAGGAGAAGAATGCGGAAGAATGCAGGGCATTGAAAGCTCTTAATTCAATGGTCAATTATGATGTCTACCTAGCTATACAGTTCCTCTCTCATGCTAGTGCTTGCAAGGTATTTATACAACTGCATCTTGTTAATCTTTGTGAAGACTTCTCATGTGTGTATTGACACAAAAATACCACAGAAATCTTTGTCTGAGGGGCGTCCACTGGAAGACTACTTTTGTTCAGCCGCTTCCTTCGTCATAAGAATCCAAACTTTCTTAAGGGATACTTTTCATATCAGAAGCATGTTTCCACTTAAGATTGAAAAAAGTGTAATTTCTGTAACTTAGAGCCAGACACTTTCTTGGACGGTATGTCGTCATTACCAGCGGCGGCGCCAGATGATATCCCCTTAAAGATAAAAGAATGCAGTGCCATAAAACATTGCAACCAATTTGCTCAAATAAAATATTGGAATGCAGTACCAATAAAATAAGTTTTCACTCTCATAAAATTATGATGCAATGCAATATTCTATGGGTCTAAAGCTAGATAATATATCAGAAAATATTAACTAGACTGTTATATATTATTTGCCCATTTATTGTAACTTGTAAGGTGGCAAATAGCTATCGGTCGATGGTTAACTGTAACGGAATATTGTTATTCAAATTGTGCAGCCATGTTTGATTGTTGTGGCATATTCTCGTTACGGCTATAAAGCATGTTAACGTGCTCCATGATATTTTATCATTGGATAGAAGCAGGCGTTACTTTGCGAAAGTCCATGATAGTGAAAGAACATGAAATTTAATTCGCTACATGCCGCCTCAGTAGGTAAATAAATGTGGGTACTGTATGTGTATCTTGCAATATTCACCACACCACATAAATCTTCCAAATTATTCTCATCGTACGTTTCACTCCGACACCGGAGCATTTTCAGGAGATGTTGACTCGACAATGCACGATACGTGTACGTAAACGTAAAACGTGTACGTAAATTTCAAGTTCTTGCACCATTTTATCATTGATTTGTATACATATTGTATCATAATGTTTGACGACCTGCCTGGCGCAGTGTTAAACGCTGTCGTCTTAACGTGCGGCGGGTCCAATCCCCGGCAGTTTGGAAATTTATAATTTCTGAATTTTCCCTGGTCTGGCCCGGTGGTAGGCTTCAGCCGTGGCTACTTACCACCCCGAAGCAAAGACGTGCTGCCAAGCGATTTAGCGTTCCGGTACGATACCGTGTGGAAAGCGATTAGGGGTGTATGGGTTAATTATAACTGCCATGCCCCTAACCGGTTAGCCCGCTACCATCTTAGACTGCATCATCACTTACCATTAAGTGAGATCGCAGTCAAGTTCTAACTTGTAGACATAGGTCTCTTGTAATTCATAGTAATTCCGTTACTGCCATACAATAAACCTAGATATGAAATCACAATGTGGACTTACCTATTTATTCTCTCTCTCTCTCTCTCTCTCTCTCTCTTTGCGTCGTATTCCTGATTACAGAGGGTCGTGACCTCTTTCCATTAATCACATAACTGTAGGAAATTTATTGGGATATTAATGCTGTGGGTTCCCACGTCCTTCCGCATTCAACTCGATTAAAAGAATTAAATTCTTAGGTTTTTGTAACGATTATTATCATTTGATGATGTTAGTGATTAGCGTGCTCTCCGAGGCACGAAGGAAATGAAAAGTCCAAATTTGAACCCCTAAATTCGTTCACCCATCCAGTTCCCGACTTGGGGCATCGTTGCTTAACAATCGCAATCGACTGATATGCGTTCTCACAACTAGGCCACTCGTCCCTCAACTTGACTATTAGTATGATTAAACTTTTAAAAACAAATGCTAGTCTTGTATGATATGACCACACTCGCGGTCATAAACTAGTAAATAATAAAATCCTGATTGGAATGGTAAAGGGCTACTTTCACTGCGATTATGAGTCAATCGAAAAGTTCTTTTGTCCGTTTTATGAATGACCTCGACCACTGATGATAATATTTTTAAAACGGGTCACTTTTAAGTCTTGTAATTGGATTGCTTTTATTTTTAGGGTTCCGTACCTCAAAAGGATAAAAACGGAACCCTTTTAGAATCACTTCGTTGTCCGTCCGTCTGTGTATCAAGACCCTTCTTCTCAGGAACGCATGGAGGTATTAAGCTGAAATTCATATCAAACTACTCAGGTCTACTGTCCATTGGAGCTGTGAAAAAATCAAACTTCTAAGCCAACGCAATCAAAAGATACAGCCGCTGACTTAATCTTGATTGTTCACAAATAAGATAAAGACAAGTAAAATTTTCGTATATTTTTAAATTTTATCAAATAGTTATTCACCTTAACTAATTGGTTGGTCACATTATCTAGGTGAAAAAATAAAATATTTATGGTACCTTTTTTGCTTTTATGTATATTCTACCTAGTAACTAAAATACATCTAAATTGGTAGATTGTTTTGTATCGTTCTACAAATTGTAATTATTGCGTCTGATTATTTTTTGCATAAAATTTTAGTGTATTTTCTTACATACATTATCTAATAATTTCTAACGGAACGGTTGTGCCGAATGTTTTACTGGACTGTGATTGTCATCTGTCTTTGTCATTGTGGCTTTCTTCCGGTTGTAATTTTTGAAGTGACATTACTACATAACCTACAAAACTTTAAAACGAAATATCTTTTATTTCTAGCTTCATTTTTTTTTAATTCTTGATTCTGAGAGCTTCGTACCCGACACTTATTAAAATATATATTTTGAACACGTGTACATAATTATTTTTTCGCAATAATATTGACGTGTGGAAGTTCGCCTTTGTTATTTGGTACGAAGCAACGTCTTATAGTACAGATAAAGGAAAAATTGCGAAAGCATACATTTTTAGTTACATCATATAGTAAAAATATTTTTAGTAATTTTAAATTTACTACAGGTTTGTTCGAAACCTTCGGTGCACGAGTCCGACTCGCACTTGGTCGTTTTTTTTCAAATGGCCTACTTTTAAGACCCCCTTTGAAGTCTTAGGTATTTGTTATAATAGCTTTTATGAAATAACCTAAACATTTTTTAATTTATTAACTAATTTGAATTGAGACCATTTTAATAAACTATACATATATATTAGAATTAAAAGTAAGAAATAAATTAAAATCTAAATTAAAAACTAATTATATTTACAAAAAATACACGCCATCCAAGTGATCGTTAATGGGCATGGTGCCCAAAATACTGGCGCTATTACCTCGTTGAATGGCAAGGCTAAGCCGTTGGGCTAAATAAGCGCCAGCTCTTTGGTCACCAGAGGCGTGGATCAGTTTTTGGGACACAACATTTATAAAATTCTTCGTGTCCGATGACCATGGGCCCAGAGTCTCAAAAGCAAGCGCCGCAAAAACGTAGTCCTTAGTAATGGCTGAGTATTTGCGACGCTTAAGCAACTGAGCAGATTCAGCAGCAGCACCCGCCTTTAGGCACGAGCCTGATAGATGGGACGCTGCCAACGTATCAACGCAGGTTGCATCCCACACCAGTGCACGACCCATCGACCATGGTACTATAGTCATCCCATCCGGCCTCTTGCCGTCATCCCTGAACAAACCGGAGGGTTCCAGTTGTGCAGGGATGGAGGCAGTGGCCAGAGCGCGACGGACTATATCATTGAGAGCACCGTGGCGATACAAGCGGCCTGCGCTCCGAATGCAACTGAGTCCATGGTAACCAAACTGATCTACGCGGCTGCCACAAGGACAGTAATGAGGCTCACATACCTTTATTCCCAAGCGTAAGCAAACTGCCACACGAAGCGCTGTCCGGTCGAGAATCGTTCCCAGGCTATGAGATGGCAGAGCGTGAAGCCAGTGACCTGACTCTTTTTCGGATACGGCTAAAATACGGGCTTTATCCGTATCTGAGGTACACTGTGCTACGAGATCCGAATGTGTCAAGACAACACGCGGTTTGTCCCAAAGACCCTGACATTCCACAGCCGAAGGAAAGCTCTCCCCAGGACAAGAAGCACTCCAGGCCAGCCTCGCTTCCGACAGACTCTCAACCACAACATCAGTCCGACTAGACAGATTAAGGATCTGACTGATGAGTGTAATAGAGCCAGAAGCGGAAGATAAGAAAGCCGGGAGTGCTACACTTGAGATGGAACGTATGTGATGGAAAGTGCCTAGCAGAGTCCCCGCAGTGCCTAGGCCAGATATCTTAATTGATTATTGTATACCACAGAAACTCCGTTTTTCACCACTCATTTTATTTTCGATAACATATTTAAATCATGACAACCAAAACAAAACAAGTCACTATGTGACAGATTACGAATAATAGCCAGTAATAGTCTACAAGAAGTATCAACCTCCAACACGCACCCTTAATCTGCCACATGTGTACGCACCCTTAAGACTAGCAAGTGTACCTACATCCACACTTAAATTGCACCAAGTCACAAGTACCATAACATGCACAAGTGTGTATGCACCTTTGTACACGAGTGTACACAAATACATTGTACTCGACTGTTCCCATATCTACACCTTACATAAAACCATGGAAAATAAACAAAACAGAGATTACACCATTATAAAAACCTAAACATATTTGTACAATACAAATACAACATATCAAAAACTTAAGTTATACCACTTTCACTACCCGCCCTCTTAATGGGTAATCTCGCTAAAGCTAACTTTATCTTGGGGCCTGACAGAGACTTTGTCAACATATCTGCCAGCATTTCTTGTGAAGACACATATTGTACCTCTACCGCCTCATTGGATATCGCTTCGCGAACAAAGTGAAACCTAATATCGATATGTTTCGTCCTATTATGGTTCATCTTGTTTCTCGCAATATGATGTGCAGACTGATTGTCATTATAAATGACTACAGGTTTGTCGCAACTATCATTTACTAAACTCTTTAACAAACTCCTCAAATAAATCGCTTCCTTTGAAGCTTGGCTAAGACCTATGTACTCTGCCTCTGTAGAGGACAGAGCAACACACCTTTGCTTGCGACTCTCCCACGTTATTAAACTATCGCCTAACATAAACATTAGGCCCGTAAAGGATTTCCTATCATATGACCCACCCCAATCCGCATCCACGTAGCCAATAAGTTTTAATCTACCTGACTTTCGGAAAGTAAGCGCAAAATCAGACGTCCCTTTTAAATATCTTAACACCCGTTTAGCACACTTAAAGTGAATTTCATCGTAACACGAATTAAACTGTGATAGAACGCTAACGGCATGCGCGATATCTGGCCTACTATTTTGGGCTAAATAGTTCAGACATCCTACCAGATTCTGATATGGCAACCTACAACCGGCATCAGAAGCCTTTTCCAGTCTAAGACCAGCTTCCATGGGGGTAATGACTGGTTTACAATCCGTCATTTTAAATTCCTGCAACACGTTAATAACATACTGTTCTTGATCAAGGTAAATGGTGTTTTCATCCCTCCTAAGTCTCATGCCTAAAACATGTCTAGCTCGACCTAGATCCTTGACCTTGAACTTTTTCAATAATCCGGCCTTCAACTTTTCCTTTTCATTTTTGTGTAAAGAACTACAAAAAATGAAAATATCATCAACATAAATAACTACAACTATTCTATCTTTATCCCCTAACAACTTTTGGTATAAGCAGGGCTCTATCTTCGATTGCTTGAAACCTAAGCTAAGCATCTCTCGGTCAAGTTCATGAAACCAAGCATTTGACGCTTGCTTCAGACCATATAATGACCTATTTAACTTGCAGACCTTTGTCTCCTGACCCTTGACGACAGCACCTACAGGTTGCAACATATAAATATTTTCCTTTAGTTTACCGTAAAGGAAAGCAGTCATTACGTCCCACTGATCTATATCCCAATCATATTCTACAGCTAATGAGAATAAAAGTCGCAAAGTCGAGCTCCTAACCACCGGAGAATAAGTTTCGTTATAGTCTACGCCACGTACCTGAGTAAATCCCTTCGCTACTAGCCTAGCTTTGTACTTTGAGACCTTACCATCGCTATCTCGCTTAATCTTAAAGACCCATTTGCATTGTATCGGCTTCTTGTCACTTGGTAAGTCGACTAGCGTCCAGGTCTGGTTCTCCTTCAGCGATTGCAGCTCATCGTTCATGGCTTTCTGCCATAGCTCACGATCAGGCCTAGCTAGCGCCTGCTCTACAGTCGTCGGATCGCCGTTAATTGCCGCGAGAGCGTTGATGCACGAACTTGAATAGTCGACCGGCTTCCGTGCACGCAGGTTGTATCTCGGCTCGATACTCGTCTCAACACTCGGCTCAGTACTCGTTCCAGCGTTTTCAGTACTCACTTCTGAATTCGTAGCGGATTCGGTACTTCCTATATCTGCATCCTGAAAATCATCTTCACTGTTCGAGTGAACATCAGGAGCTACATCCAATATCGCAGATTCAGTTCGTTCCTCCTCTATGGACAAAGGAACAACTGCGTTCTTCGTCACATTCGTACCATCACCAGGAAACACGTTTTCCAAGAACTTAACATCTCTAGCAATAGTTATCTTGCCAGTCTGTAGATTCATCAGTCGGTAACCTTTCGTAAGCTCACAGTAGCCAACAAAAATCAAACCTTCAGTCTTCATGTCGAGCTTTTGCCTTTTCTGCTTCGGTTTCAATGCAAACGCCAAACATCCGAAAACTTTTAAATGACTCAAATTTACTTTCTTACCAGACCAAAATTCTTCAGGTACTTTATTCGTGACCGCCTTTGTAGGGCTTCGATTCTTCAAATATACCGCGGTACATACTGCCTCAGCCCAAAACTTCTTGCTTAGATTCGCCTCACAAAGCAACGTCCTTGCTTTTTCAATGATTGATCTGTTCGCCCTTTCAGCTACGCCATTTTGTTCGGGTGTATACGGAACCGTCGTTTGGTGCTTTATACCAGCTGACTTGAACAATCTGTCGAAGGCATGGTTACAAAATTCAGTACCATTGTCAGATCTGAGGCATTTTATCAACTTACCAGTCTCTTTCTCTACTTCCGCCTTATACTTACAAAATGTGTCGAAAGTCTGACTCTTATTTCTTAAGAAATAAACGTGCGTCTTGCGCGTGTAATCGTCGATAAACAGCAACATGTATACAGAACCAGCAAACGATGGCTCTTCCATTGGACCGCAGATATCCGTGTGTACTAACTCAAGAATCTGTTTTGCTCGTGTGCCTTTGTTTTTGAACGGGCTTTTACATGTCTTACCTTTTATGCATGGAATACATGGCTCAATGCTTTGTTTACTGTCGAATTTCATACCAGTTACCAAATCTCTCAATATCAACATGTTATTTTGTCCTAAATGCGCCAATCTTCTGTGCCATAAGTTTGACAGAGGTTCATTTGACAATATAGCGTTGACGTAGTTTACGTTTTCATTCAACTTGAAAATTCCGTCAACTTCATTGCACGTCGCAACTATTTGTCCGGTTTTATTCCTGATAGTGCAACCTCCTTTGCCAAAATTAACCGCGAAATCATTCTTAACAAGATCGTTCACTGATATCAAGTTCAAAGATAAACGAGGAACATGTAGAACATTTTTCAATGTGAAATCTTTACTTTCGCTAACTTTTGGCATAGCATTTCCTCTACCTTCAACTGGTATTTCGTCTCCATTGGCCACTTTAATTGTCAAGTTACCCTTAACTTTCTGATAGTTACATAACTTTTTCGCATCGTAAGTCATATGGGTCGAGCATCCACTATCTACATACCAATCGTTTTTGACCTTGGTATCCGTCGTACTCATGCACACATTGACGATACCGGCATTCAGCTTCTTACACTCAGCTGCCTTGTGTCCTTCTTTGTGGCATTTGAAGCACTTGCGCACTGGTTTACCAGCATTGTTTTTGGGTGCCTTATTCTGTTTAGAGGCAAGGGCTTGCTCACCAGCTCCAGCTCCAGCTGTTTCAGCTTGTCTATTAGCCTCCTGCAGCAGTTTAGTTGTAATCTGCTCTAAGCTAATATCCTTTCCACTATTATCCACTGCCATTATCATCGGGTTGTAGTCTGATGTTAATCCGGCTAGCAAAATGGAAATGATCCAATCGTCTGAGACTTTCGCGTCTATTGCAGCCAATTGTTGTGCTATGGATAGTACCTTTGAGACGTATTTCTCCATACTCGGAAAGTTTTCCAACTTACATGACCATAATTGACGCTGCAGTGATATACGTCTACCCCAGCCTTTATCTTCGTATGCACCACACAGCTTGTGCCATACCTCATGCGCGGTCTTCAAATTGTAGACATTCGAAAAACATGAAGGCTCCAACAGTAGACACATGGTAGTACGCGCCTGTCGATCAGCATCTTTGAGTTCTGCAGTGACTTCCTTGGCTTCTACAGCCACCCACCAGTTTTTACATTCCAGGTAGTTTTGGACTTGGAACTTCCAAACCGCGAAGCCATCTGCACCCACAAGCTTCCTTATTCCAAAAATGGAACCTGACGAGCTCTGGTCATCCGTCATCATCGAAAGTGCGTATTTCCCAATTTTACAATTTACGATATCTGCAATTATCTGGGTTCTGGGCCCATGACCTGATGGAAAGTGCCTAGCAGAGTCCCCGCAGTGCCTAGGCCAGATATCTTAATTGATTATTGTATACCACAGAAACTCCGTTTTTCACCAGACATTTTATTTTCGATAACATATTTAAATCATGACAACCAAAACAAAACAAGTCACTATGTGACAGACTACGAATAATAGCCAGTAATAGTCTACAAGAAGTATCAACCTCCAACAGTATGCCTAGGCCCCCGTATTTCACAGGTAGATACATTTCCTCCAAAACATTTGTTAATTTATTTTAATCATAATTACATCGAAAAAAATTTAGTTCTTACTGCTTACATCTTCAGTAGAGTGGGCAAAGAAGAATATTGCGTTCCAGCTTTTTTTGAGTCGTCGATTGTTGCTACAAACTTGCCTCTTTCTATTCTTCACTTCCAAAATAAGAGTACTATAACACTCTCAGTAATAAATAAATAAATGTGCCAACACAAGCTTTTACTTATACATATTAAGGTAACTATTTTATTAACGTACCTACATGTACTGTGTGCATCATCACAACTACCACTATTACAGCCCATTAACGTCCCACCGCTGGGCACAGGCCTCCACTCTCACAGGAGAGAGAGCTTAGATTTAGAGCTTAGACCCACTACGCTGCTCCAAAGCGGGTTGGCGGGCTACTGTGTGCATACTTGTGCTTAAACTATGTGTGGTCAATCGTCCACCTCCTCAACCTGTGCCACAGCATGAGAGGTAGGTATATACCTACCTAACATACCGCAACGCTGATTTTCAGGAGGAGCCCAAGGGCCAAGACATCACGAACCATCACTTACACCCAATAAAATATTTAAAACTAGCAAATGCTACGAAACTATGTGCTATTCCAGACTATAATCTATCTCTGGTCCAAATTTCTGCCAGATCCGTTCAGCCGTTGGGGCGTGATTGAGTAACAAACATCCATACATCCATCCAAACTTTCGGATTTATAATATTAGTAAGATTAAAAAACAAAAATAAAATTTACTTAAAAATTAACTAATAATACAACAGTGTGTATCGTGCTCCATGGATATACCTTAATAAAAGTATCTGTGTGTAATTAAATATCATTGACCACAGATCATGGTCTATGTTTTTCGTATTAAAACACCAATTAAAAATATGGTAGATTTAAGTGTGGTAGGTAATAACATTTTGGAATCCAAACCACGTTTTTCTCTAAATATGCCTCGCTGCTGTTTAAATTTATAATGACTCCGTGTCATATTACATTATATTGCATCTAATTTTATGTTCCTACGGTAAACACTACAAACCTAGACTATTAAAGAAAATTTGTTCTATAAACTCATAACGGCAACGAGCCAAGAGACATATTAGAGTAGTCAATAAAAATAAAGAAATACCCTAAATCTTCATTTTATGAGACCACTTTTCATCGTTCGAATTTTAAAAGCCCGGAGGCGTCACTCCATTCTACTTTGCTGACAATTAAATAACAGTATAATACTGGTTTCTTACGTAAACATTTATTCTTCTCCACATACAAATCTTTAGTGTTTTTAAATTCAAATGCGTAGCCATTGTCTGCATGTCGTTTTGCCAAGCACATAATGCCTTACAGGAGGAAAAGCTTACACCTCGACGTGTGCACGAGGCTTTATGTAAGGGTTGCTACTTGCTATCGTCGTTAAAGTTTCAGATGAATTTCAGCTATTATGATACTAGATGATGCCCGCGACTAATTTTATTTGTTTGTTTAATTGTTTTTGGTTCCCGCAGGAACTAATGATATAAATGCGAAAGTGTGTCTTTATGTCTGTCTGTCTGCTACGCTTTCACGGTCCATCTGTTCAATAGATTTTGATGAAATTT
The DNA here is from genome assembly GCA_964035005.1 of Erebia palarica. NCBI lineage: Eukaryota > Metazoa > Arthropoda > Insecta > Lepidoptera > Nymphalidae > Erebia > Erebia palarica. The sequence continues at coordinate 44,328,199 of OZ035983.1, forward strand.
GAAGAGTTTCCGCGGGAACAAAAAAACTTCAATCGACGCGGGCATCAGCTAGTTATTTAGGTATGTGTTGTACTTACCTACACAGCGTCAAGTCGATCTAAGTCTAGTAAAGTAGAAAACAGATGAACAGGCAATATTGTGCTTTTATTCCAGTTTATCAACGGTTTTCTTCTTAAGTCTCACTAGGTAATTACAACTTAATATATGTAAACACGAAATACAATTTGTTTCAATCGCAATATGTTTTGTGTCATCCCTGCCGAAGATCGTAGGGACTAACGCTTACCTCCATATTAAGGCGTGATTCGCACCCAACGCGGGGAAATTACATTGTTTATTTAACTACACACTATTTTGCATACAATCAGGGAGAGAAAGCACGAACCATTGATATTTTAATCATAGTAACACAGCTATTTATTCGCCGTGAAATCGATATCTCAATTGAGGTGAGTTCGCGCCGAGATTTTAGAGTTTCTAGATTATTACCGTAAAATCTAGTGAATAGTTATTGTCAAGCTATTTGCTTACTTTGTTGTTATTGTACGACGGCCTGCAAAAAGGAGTTTAAGGTTTCAGGGTTCATGTATGTATGTATGTGAGTTTGTATATTCCACCATAACTTCTATACGCCTGAACCGATTTTGATAAATGAGGAATCGTTAGAACCCCTAGCTTATTCCGGGTGACATAGGCTAGTAAAATTTAAAAAAAAATTGATGGGGTGACCATGGTCCCGCATTAAAGTTGAAAAATTAAGTTGAAAAAAAATATTCGAAAATAAGATTAACTATATAATCATCATTTAGAAAATGATGAGTAGATTCCAAAAATATATAACACTATAGTTCAATATCCAGTGATTCACAAAAAAATATCATTTAATAAAAATGTGAATAAGATTCTAATTTAACTCGATTAATTTAGATTTTTAACTTCAGGACAGTCGTGTTTTTTAATTTTTTTAATTATGACTTGTTCGATACCGGGTACCCAGGGACTACCTAAGAAGTTACTCACTGACCAAACTGTTGTTACCGTTTTTCATTTAGAATTGTTAACATGCAACCATCGACAAAAAAAGGCAGTACTTCATAGACGCAGATACTTTTTTACAGTAGTGAAGCGCGTGTTCCCTTTTATTCGATATTTCGTAACTCGTATACTCATCTATTTATTACCACGTCGAATTTCCTTTTCAAAATATTCACGAAGCTGCAACGCAAGCTACGAGTGTCTTGATTGTCCTTTATGCACCGAACCACACATATTTGGCGATAGATGGTTTCTATGACCTGACTGATTCGTGTACATTTACTGTACTGTTTTACATAAATGATTTATTTTGATTTAAACGCTTGGGTATGATTATAAAACAATAAGAAATGTTGAGTAAAGACAGATATCAATGTGTCAAATCGATTGAATCTTCTTTTTGTAAAGAAAGTCGATAGTTATCAAAAAATCTAATCAGTAACGCATTAGAATTTAGACAAATGATAAGACAGATAATAGTGTCAGAACTCAGAACGCCTTTAGATATTTTAATGAGACCATATGAAATATGTTGACAAACAATAGACATAGTATAGGTACATATATAGCACAGCAAAGTTTAAATCTTAATAATCAAAGTATAGATCAGTCACACTGTTTTGTACTTTGACTATATGATTTTAACTTACCACAATTTATCAAACCTTTGTAAGTACTGCACATGCTAACCTATAGAGGTTAGCATGTGCAGTACTATCCTGGAGTTAGGGAGTTGACGGTGTTTCAACTACAAATCCATCAAGAGAACGTTATTATTCTTTGAAAAAACTTAATAATAATTCTATTCATAATTACGAATGACAAAGACGGCCGGCTTTTGTAGTGATTTGTGATGCTTGAAGTAGTACTAATGGTAGCGCCGTAGGTATATTACCTTGTCCTTTTACGTAACGATACAACAAAAGCTCACGTTTAAAAAACATCTAAGTAGCGATTATGCGAAAGTTGATAGCTAATAAAAAATGTTTTTGTACTCATAATCAATTTGTTTTTTCTGTATAATAATATAATGTCAATTGGTGCTTTACATTTTTATGAGTGTCTTATGCAACGTGATGTTCATACGCAGTAATACTTTCCGCGTATGAACATCGTGTATTAAATTGGTACGGCATAATAATTTTATTCGTATGTCAGCTAATGTTAATTATTTGTGTATTTTTTTTTAAATATCCTACACAAAGTAAGCCCTTGACTGCGATCTCACCTGATGGTAACTGATGATGCAGTCTAAGATGGTAGCGGGCTAACCTGTTAGAGGTATTGCAGTTATGTTATACCAATACACCCTAATCCACGGCTGTAGCCTCCCACCAGGCCAGACCAGAGAAAATTTAGAATTTTTAGCTTTCCAAATTGAGCCTGCCTGGGAATGAATCCGGGACCCCCCACGTGGAGACAACAGCGCTCACCACTGCGACAGGGGAGGTCGTCAAAATCTTATTTTTGAGTTGTAAGAAAAAAGTTAACTCTCTTTAGACCGAGATTACTATATGAAGGTACCGTACGAACCATATAGTACTATCTATATATATTTTTTTATATTCTAAGCAAAAATCTACTTGTTAATAGGACGAAGAAAGTTGAATTTACTCTTTTTGGAACTAACTGCGAAAAATAATGATGACATTTCATATCTTAAAAATACTTGATTAAGTTCTCTCTTTAAGTGCTTAATTATTATTAATTGACATGACAAATTAATAGTTAGATTTACATAATTAGATAATCGTATAAAAGTAAAAGTTTCTCATCTCGAGATGAAAGGAACGACAAAACGTTTGTTTATCTGTGAGAAGGCTTGGTTAGGGAGTGGTCTCAAATAGCTGCGATTTATCTAAATTGTGTTTGCAGATGAGTGATTTGTGAACATAAATTGGAATTGATGTTGAATAGCTGATTTGTTTAACTCTGTGTTTTAAGATCCTAATTTGAGCGGTCAGTAAAAATTAGGCACATTCGAAGACTGGTCACGATATATACATAAGTTTGCTATTTATAAAAGAATCAGAAATAATCTAATGTGTCTCGTAAAACTAGAAATAATAATTATTGCTTATTTTTTTATATGATGATCAGTTCATACGTAACACCAAAATGTTGGAAAAATTTGTAGAGCCAATGTGTTTCAGGCGATCGTGAAGTGTCAGACGTATGTGTTAGCTGCAACTACCGGATGCCCGCCACTTCGTCCGCGTGGATTGAGGTTTTCAGGTTCCCGCGGGAGCTCTTTAATTTTCCGGGATAAAAAGTAGCCTATATGCTATTCCAGACTATAATCGATCTCTGTGCCTAATTTCATCCAGATCCGTTCAGCCGTTGTGGCGTGATTGAGGAACAAACATCCACCCCTCCATCCAAACTTTCGCATTTGTAATATTAGTATATAAGTAGACTATATGTGATGTGCTTGGTTGTTTTTAGGGTTCCGTACCTCAAAAGGAAAAAACTGAACCCTTATAGGATCACTTTGTTGTCCGACCGTCTGTCACACATAACACTTACATACTTATGTAGATAAGTTCACAAAAAATAAATATTATGTAAGCATAAAAAATATTTCGTAAGGTTAGAATTTAGAAAGCATGAGGATCTGATAATGATGTTTCAATTTACATAGGCCTACTCTCTATATCGCTTGTAGGCGGCAGTGAGAGTAAAAATCTAATGTGATCTATGATTGACTCATTATGACGATGTATATTTGTATGACTGGTAGGTACTTACAGTCACAATCGTATCATAACGTGTTAGCTAAAAGGTCATGGTTAGTAACTACGGATCTTGTTTACTAAAGACCAAGAGTTATTCATAACTTCGCGTTTTGTCTCATTGTTATTTTTGTTGCATGACTTTGGCATAAAATTAATAATTATATAATATTTTTCTGTTTCAGGTATGTTCGTGTACCAAAAGATATGTATAGGAGTTGATTGCAATCCTCAAAAGTAAGTGTTCCCCAGACGCCATATACAATTAGGACATTAACAACTAATTCAACCAAATCGCAATCTATTTGATTTCGCTATATTTGTGGTTTTTTTTAATAATACTAATTATTAGATAATAATTATTAAGTTACAATATTATGTTAAAAGAAATATTTTGAGCTAAACTTGTTTATTAATTTCTTACTTCTACCATAATGATCTTTCTTTATGACAAAGCTTTTAAAAGTAAGTAATGGATGAGATCAGTTGGTTAATAAATGTTAATATCGTGCAAAATGCGAATTGAATTCACCTGTATGAAATTTTACATTCTTCGAATTCTGAATCGAATCTGATGTATGTCTGACCACACCTTCAAATTAATTTCCATTAGCCATATATGAATCTAGTGAGACCAAGCGACGTAAATTTCCAACGCCTTTGGTGTCTTTCGGTATGTCATATGGCATGACTCACCGTCACGGTTTTCCTCGTTTTCCATTAGTGTCGATGTTGCAAGTGAAATACCTATTTAAGTGCCTAATCAGGCTTTGAACATTTGGTCCAGTAGCTCTTGTCAGAGGAAGCGACTCGCTATGCAACCTTGAAGCCTTGTAAAAGAGACAATTTAAAAAATTTAAATGAAAACGCGTACAAACCAAAATAGGTCGCATTCAAAGGCGAACTTGTATCATTAATTCGTTGATTCATTAATCAAATCAAAAATTTACGAGTGTTATTATAGAAGTATTTTCGAGTACTATAATAGTACCTACATTTCGCTACATATGTCCAGCGGTAGTAGATTCTCACGTATCTTCCGTTGATACTAGTGACACAGATGTCGGAGGGAATTGTAGGAAATAGTTGCGGTAAAAGGGACGCGCCCCATACTTGTGCGGAAACAGTATCTAGAACCATATCCCGTCTTCGGTCTGTGTGAACTTTATAAGCTTCAGGTTTATTTCATTGTGGTTGGATTATACAATTTTTTTTATTAATATTATGTTTTCTACTACTGGCTCGGAAATGGCTTCATTATTTAATAAAAATTATTCGTTACCTGCCTGGTTGGTCTAGTGGTTGGCATATTCGACTGCGGCCGACGAGGTCCCGGGTCGGGCCATAATTAAGTATTGGGGTTTTCTGACTAGAAGCTCTCAGCACTAGCCCGGAAATAGGAAGTTGGCGGTGTTTCACCCCTGTGCTTCTGAGAGCACGTTAAGCCGTCGGTTCCGGTTTTTATCACTAACATGATAATAGTCGTTAAAGCCCGGCAACCCGCATTAGAGCAGCGTGGTGGGTCTAAGATTTAATTCCCTCTCTCCTATGAGAGTGGAGGCCTGTGCCCAGCAGGGGGACGTTATTGGGCTGTAGTAGTACGGAAAGTCAACGCCATAGTCAATGTAGAAAAGCTTTCTTAAAAAATACTGTTTATTGTTTCCTAGCAAATAAGAATACAGTAATATACAACTTTCAGCCAAAATAGCAATTCACGGCCCCGTTTTTTGAAAGGCCTCGTCTGGTACCTCGTCCTTTTAAAAATACTTCGGAAGTTTTCGGCTTCGCCTCGCCGTTCCAATGTTGCTCAGCCGTGAATTGCTTTATTTCCTGCCTGGGTAATAATGTGCTATTTTATGATTGCTAGTATGCACGTATAAAACTAGTGTATCTGTATTGAGAGGATAAATCATAATAATTTCTTTCATTTCCGACTCATGGTTTCAGAATATATAGGCACAATAGTCATCTGATGAAGCAATTTATCGGTGTACGTTTTAGGCAAGAAGAGATTCTAAGAGTGATGTTTATTAAATATCAAGCAATGGAATCTCGTCAGTATACTCAATGACAAGAAATCTGGCAATGGAAGCATATTTGTGACTGATTTGTTTAGTGAGTTTTAGATGCGTCTTAACTCTTATCACTGCTACGCGACGTAACTAACCAGTCTCTTTTAAATAAGTTATACACATGTTATTTTATGAGGGCCGAGAGGCGCAGTTGTGATAACGCATATCGTTGTGAATGTTAAGCAACGTTAACCCAAGTCGGTAACTGGATAAGTGACCGAATTTGGAGGTTCAAATTTGGCCTTTTCGTTGCCTCCGTGTCTCGGAGAGCACGTTAAGCCGTCGGTCCCGGTTATTATCACTAACATCTGATAATAATCGTTACAAAAACAGTTTAAATACTCTTAAATAGTCGAGTCGTATGCGGAAGGACATGGGAACCCACCATATTATTATGCCAAGAAATCCCCTATCATTTGATTAATGGAAAAGGGTCACAACCCTCAATAGTGAGGAATACGACGCAGAGAGAAAGAGAGCAACAAAACAACAGATTTAAATCTAATCTAATCTAAAGCCGAATGGAGATTTCGGTAACCGTAATAATGAACAGCAGTTACATTGCTCCCAACCGATTTCACCACGCAATGCGAACCGAGATCAGAGCACTATTAATTTAATTTACCGGGATCGACTTTGTAAATGATGCACAAATTCATTTGTGGAATGACAAGTGAAATTGAAGCTGCCATATTGCTTTCACGGGCCACGCGGTGACATTTATTTCTGAATCTAGATGGGCTTCAGATTATCGGGTTGGGCCATCTGTGCGGTACTGGCTGGCTTTTTATTTATACGTTGGCTTTGTACGCATTTGCCGTCAAAATCTTAAGCTTTGCTTTGTTGAATCATGAGCTACTATTGTGTGGAGGATTTGGAATTGCATCTCATGGTAATCGTCGTGGACGACTTCCTTGCCACAGTGTTGAGCGCTGTTGTCTTAACGTACGGGTTCGATCCCCGGATGGGTCAATTGGGGAATTTATAATTTCTGAAAATTATCCCTGGACTGGCCCAGTGTGAGGCTTTGGCCGTGGCTAGTTACCACCGACAAAAACGTGCCGCCAAGCGATTTAGCGTTCCGGTTCCGGCGATTTACGATGCTGTGTATAGAAACCGATTAGGGGTATGGTTTTAATATAACTGCCATGCCACACACAGGTTGGCCCCCTAACTTCTTAGATTGCATCATCACTTACCATCAGGTGAGATCGCATTCAATGGCTAACTTGTAGTGGATAAAAAAAACAGTTTTTGGGATTGTTGATGTTATTGTGGTAAAAAAACTTAAGCCGCCTGTCATCATGACCGAATTTTGGCTACGGCAGCCAAACTCAACGGAGACTAGCTAACTACTGCGACACTCTACCTATTCCCGCACTCTCGTAATCCCTGTAGAGGGCAAAAAAACACGATCGGAGAAGAAACAGTGCTATACATCTTAGGACGATATGCTTGAACAATGTTATGTAGTGTTGTGCACATAATTTTTGACCCCATTCTTCAATTTTAAATACTTACCTAGGGCATTAGGCGCTACACACGAGGGCGGTGCAGTGAAGTATGGTAGGGAAGAATAAAGTAGTTACCCATTGTCCTAGGTGAGCGACAGAAGCGACGCAACGCGACGCGATACGACGCCATAAAAAATGACGAACTTGTCTACGCGGCAACGTAGGCCATGTGAAGGGTCAGTTACTGTACTGATTGATACTGTCGCTTCTGTCGCTTACTAAGGACAACGGATTACTTACGATTAGGCTACCAAGTTCTAGAACGCGCATTTATATGGTTGCAGTACTTATTCACTACTTTATCTCGCTGTTCTGCCCTCGTGTGAAATAGGCATTAGCTACTCAATTTGTGTTTCAAATAAGCAAAGTACATAAACGCGTTTTATGGGCAATTAACCTAACATCAATCTTCGCTTGCATGTACAAATCCGTTATATAGTAGTTTCCGAGTATGAGTAGGTTTAATCCGCTATTTTACGTACATAATGTATAAACATTATTACATTAAGCTTTGGCGGTAAAAGCGGAGTCAGGTTTATGCCCATTTCGTAATAGGCGTATAAATTAAATTCGCTTTGAGAGCTGATGGCGATATTTTAATGAGATTTTGGATAGCTAAAATTTTCCGGATTCAAGAACTTCATAATTTAATTTTCCTATAGCATGACAATATGTACCCGTCAATAGTACAATATAATATCTAAAGTAAAATATAATCCCATCAAAAACATAAATGTAAAATGAGAGCCAAGTTCAAAATTGTGATATATTATTGCCTTGGTTGTTGACTGCAGCAACAAAAGAAGTGAGATCAAAATGGGTGCCAAGTTCAATGGTCAGTCCTGAAATTTATTTATAACAACATATAATATTTTATGAAAGCCAAAGCCTTAGTCTTCAACATTTTATACTAAGTTATAAGAAGAAATGATATTTTAAGTTGTTATAAAATATTATATGTTGTTATAAATAAATTTCAGGACTGACCATTGAACTTGGCACCCATTTAGATCTCACTTCTTTTGTCGCTGCAGTCAACAACCAAGGCATATATATCACAATTTTGAACTTGGCTCTCATTTTACATTTATGTTTTTGATGGGATATCATTACTTTTTGTACAGAAATTATTGAACTCAAACTCAAAACATATTTATTCAAAATATGTACCTACAAAGTACACCTTCTGAACGTCATGCTTACAGAGCATAAGAGGTGATGGTGATAATTAACTACGGTATCTTAAAACTAAAGCTACGAGGGTTCCAAACGTGCCCTGGTCTGAGAAGAGCCCGCAATAAACTCCGCTTTTTTTTTAATATCACCATCTCACAAATATTGGAAAAATTATATATATGTACTTATAATATAACATTACATAATCAGCCGCTGTAACAATTCATACCAATGCGTTGCTATCATTCAAATAATCCTTTACACTGTAATAGGACTTTTCTATTAGTTTAGTTTACGTTTTACATTAGTAGGTACTTATTATTCGGTTTAAGGTCAGTGTGTCACCCACCAGTAATTCTATTGTACGACTCATTGTACAAGATAATTAAAGACGAGAATAGGCATGATGACAGTATCCAAGAATCAATGAAATTATGAATTTATGTAATGAAATAGGATTCATGGATTATAAAAAACGTATTTATTTTTCTATTTCGAGTGAGATTGTTATTTATTTTGATAAAATAAAACTATAAAATACAGCAATCCGCCATATTGTATAAAACACCACTGAAGCGAATGACGTCTCAATTTATTTCGAGCTTTGACAATCGGCAAACAATCTCTATAAGTACAGGTGTTTTAAATGTTTATCAAGTATTTTTGTATGTTTTTTTGTTTCCTTAAGATCATTTCCATATTCTAGCTTTGTTTTACCGAATCCAAAATCAAGAAATTAAAAATCGTTAGCCACGGTTCAAGGATTTACCAAAGCTACCAGCTCTTATTTGCCCAGGATTGATTTGTTGATGTTGGTTGAGTATCTTGCATCAAACAAAGACTTTTGTTTAGCAGAATTTCGCAACGTCAAAACTTCCATGTAAGTACAATAATAACATAATAATATATAGGTCCTAAACCCGTAAAATCTGCTATTTTATATATTAAGCACTTCATGGTACTTAGTTATTAGAGGTTATGTTAATTAAATGTTGTTTTTTAAAACTATACCGTATAACTTAATATGAGCGGTGATTGCCTAGTAAATATGACGTCTGCCTCCTATTCGGTGCGTCTGGGGTTCGATTCTTGGCACGCATCTAACTTTTTGCAGTTATTTGTGCTATGAGCAAAACATCATCACTACATAGTATAAAACAAAGTCGCTTCCCGCTGTCTGTCCCTATGTATGCTTAGATCTTTAAAACTACGCATCGGATTTTGATGCGGTTTTTTTAATAGATAGAATGATTCAAGAGGAAGATTTATATGGACTTTTTATCCCGGAAAATTAAGGAGTTCCTGCGGGAATGTCGCGGGCATCAGCTAGTATTAGAATAAAGCAAAAAATAAATAACTTGTTTGGAGTTAATTTTGATGTGCTATCACACTGGGGGACCGCACACGACTTACACACTTTAGAATTCATATTATTCACAAAATATCTAAATTGTTGTACGAAGACTTATTGTTTACTGCACGCAGTATATTAGAGTACATTGGTAAAAACAGTAGTGACGTCACAAACGACGCCATGACACCCGCGAGCGTTTTGGCGTGATTTTTAAAATTTAAATTTCAAATGCCAATTTTATCTACTAAACCTTATTTTTCTGCTGAAATAAGATATTTTTTCGATATAGTAGATACTTCCGAACATAATCTGACCATTTTTCAAAATCAGTCATCATGCCTATTCTCAAGAAAAATATATAATGTACCTAGAGTTACACTGACATTGACAGATTACATCTATGGTCAGACTACCTCTACAGCACATTTCTACATCTCATCAATTATGATTGCAAAAGTTCAAAATCAAAAGTTTTTAATGAAACATTGAAAACAAGCACGGTAAACAGTCGATATCACTAAAACCACTCTATACAATGAATACAAATCACAATGACTGACAGCTTGAACTGACGACTTCAAATACGTTTCTTCTTTTCTGTCAATGACGTTTCGTTGTACAAAATGCATGAATACGAAGGTAAGGTTTTAATGCAACTATATTATTATTCATTATTATTTACATTAAAATAATAATTATGTGTCATTTTCAATAGTTAAGGAGTTACTACCACCGCTTAAAGCAGTATTGTTTCAAAATAACGGTTGAATGTTACGTACTTTGACGTCCTTAAAATAATGATTATAACACTACAACATAAACGTCAACAGTATTAAAATAATACGGCTTTAAGCAATGGTAGTATGCCCCGTGTCAGAGTTTTGATCTATACCTAGGTAGATCATAAAAATGACGATTTTTGTACGTTTATATCTAAATAACCATTTGAGGTGTGCTTATGAAATTTGGAGCACATATGTATCTCACGGGTCTCAATATATGCGCCAAATTTGACATGTTTATGTGAAATAGTTTTTGAGTTATGAGGGGGTCAAAAGTGGCTCCAAATGGTTCGTGTAATATTACACACGGTGCTGCTCGCCTGTTTTTTTGAACTTTGGCTGGACACGCTTCCGCGTGTCTTGATTTAGCAAAACCTGTGCCAGACAGTAAGTAGATGTGTAATTAAATTTTATCATCCTATTTAATTTAATGTAAATATAATTTGTCAGGCGATTGTGCTTGAACAAAAACGTGCTAGATCTTGATAGGTATTTGTTAATTTTTAAAATGATAAGCATTTTTTCCGCCCTTTTAAGTTAGGCCATTTACTTTTTAGACCGCATGGTCAACTGATAATAATTATTGAGATCGCAGCCAAGGCCAATCAAGCCAAATTCATTGGATAAAACATGAGATCAAGATCAAATAAGTAGCTATAGTATGTCTCAGGTAGATAAAAAGGCACTATGATACATACTATTAACTATTTAATTACGTCCACCAGCTCTCCGACCAAATGGACTTGAAGATAACGTGAATGAAAGGTGTTGCTTATTGTAAGATACGAGTAAATCTCGAATCTGATCTTTTGAACTCAATACCGCTTAGCACAAAGCTTAGCACTTACAAATTGCACAAAGGGTGCCTACGCATTTCATAGACACTAGAGAGAGAGTACCTAACCACAGAATTCTTACTTATTACGTACTTGACCTTACTGTCTTTACTCTACTAAAGTATTACCGTTGTTTGGCATAATCCTAAGAAATAGCATAGGGCTGTAAGAGACGACCAGCCAACAGAGCCAGAATGCGTTTTTTAAATATTTATTAAAATAGTAGGTTGCGTTTGGCTGATATCAAACCTGCTAGCCAGTGATGATGCAGCTTCAGGTGAAACGCGCTTGTCTAGAGATTGTCCATTTAATTTGAAAGTATCTTTAAGTAAAGCGGAGGAAAAACGGAAGCCGGATTACCTTTATTCCATACGCTATCGGTTAGAACTAGAATTAAGAGGAATATACGTACATAATATGCAGACTTGAACCGTCGGTGAGGATCTAGAGCAAAAGTTATGAGCATGAGCAAAGGTCACATCAGCACTGATCGCTATTGAGCATACCCACGGCGTTTTTTTGGCGGCGGCATCAAGCGCGTTGTAATAATGCATAAACAGTGGTCATATCAGATTGCATCGACTTCTGCTGACCTTAATAGCTTTGTTCTGATTATACTTGCGCGGTTTTACTTAAGCACAATCTTTTATACAATCACGTAAATAAATGGTTTTAGATGTGGAATATTGAAATTATTTTCCTACCTTAGTCTAAATTAATTCGATTATGATTACTACGTATATACATGCATTTCGGTCTATTTGTCAGATAGTACTAATTTTCAAACACCATGAATCATTCCTAATGTCGTCTTGCGACCTTGTCTAGCTTATCCAAATCAACCCTTAATCTATCAATTGAAACTGCTGGCTGCCAAGAAACTTCTTTATGGCCTGTTTCACTGTCGGCTCCTAACCTCTAATATGCCATCTTAAAAAATAAAAACTCGATAACTGGAATTCTCCGTAGTCGTCGTCCATGCTAAGTAATTTGGAAAAATGTTTTATTCAATAACTTGTGACTTTTGCAGCTGAGTGTACGGCTTTGAAGTGACCGATTTATGATAACGGCTCGCGATTGTTGTGACGGCTCCAGCTCTACTATTCCTGCTCTAATTTTAGACTATACTTATAGAAACGTCTGCGCTGTAGACTTGTATGAATAACTTATTAAGAGACACGGTATCCATATTATCCGCACTAATATAATAGCCCTAGTCGTCCCGTACTTTCGTTCCATCCTTACTAATATTACGAGGTATTTACTCGAATTGACTACGGTTTGGGTTCGAAAAAAAATATCAAAAACTATACTATATATACTACTATATACTATACTATAGATGATGCCTGTGACTTCTTTCGCGTGGATTGAGGTTATTTGATTCCCGTGGGAACTCGTTAAATTTTCCGTGATAAAAAGTAGTCTATGTCCTTCCCCAGAATGTGAACTACGTCTAAACCGAATTTCATCAAAATCGGTTGAACAGATGGGCCGTGAAAGCGTAGCAGACAGACAGATAAACAAACAGACCCACTTTCGCATTCGTATTAGTATGTTTTTTTTTTGCAATAATTGAATTGATACCTGCACATAATTTTAGCAATGTGTGTGTGTGTGTGTGCATGTTTTTTTTAAATTTATTTAATAATAAACAAAATTTTTTTGCTCACGGTAGTGAGTAGGGACACCGATGTTTATTGGTTTGTCCTCCAATCATGCCGCAACAGTATAACGAAACGACGCTGCATGGGTCTATAATTTAAGGCGGGAGAATGACTGATGAATGAAATCAAAAAGTATATCTAAAATATCATATCCACGCGAACGCTTTTCTTTTTATTTTCAGCCCTTGACGGCCAAAAAGGTCCGGCCTTTATATATTACTCTCATACATAGACAGGCTCCGATGATAGAACAAAAGCATACAATTCATAAGTATGATGCCGCTCTCTGTGAGAAGATTCGCTTTCTTCTGGTGGTGGGCGTGTTCTCAAAAGCCATAAAATGAGATTTCCATCGGAAGCCGCTGAAACTAAAATTAAACAAGATGCTATCACGATTTTCATAGGGCTGTCACCTATTTTCAAGAACAATAGATTTTCCGTCACAAGCATTAGTTGCAACTTCCAATTAGTTGGCCCCAATCACTATGTATTAATATAAAATGGCAAAATAAGAAGTCATAATTGCATGCATGTCATAAAAGCCTGCCAAAAAACGAGCTAAAAAGTTAAAAATCTAAATTAATCTAGTTAAATGAGAATCTTATTCACATTTTTATTAAATGATAAAAAATTTTTCACTGGATATTGAAATATCCAATGTATATTACATATTTTTGGAATCTACTCATCTTTTTCTAGATGATGATTATATAGTTAATCTTATTTTCGATTTTTTTTTTTCAACTTTAGTGTTTAATGCGGGACCATGGCCACACCATCAATTTTTTTTTAATTTTACTAGCCTATGTCACCCGAAATAAGCTAGAGATTCTAACGATACCCATTTATCAAAATCGGTTCAGGCGTATAGAAGTTATGGTAGAATATACAAACTCACATAAAAACATGCATACATACATGAACCCTGAAAACAATATACTCCTTTATTCAGGCAGTCGTATAAATAGTCATAATCATGCTGTATTGTTTTCCATATGTGTGATTGACATCAAGCTTACTATGTTTTAAAAATAATTCAGCAGATTTGATATAGCAATTTTTCACCCTTAAATTTAATGAGGAAAGTCATAATTATTAAAGTAGACCGTATAGGAAAAAAATTTAAGATAATTATAATTTCCATGACTGTCTCTAAAACAAAAAAATGGCAAATATATAACTACCTTAATAAAATAGTAATTTCTAGTCGCATAAAAATGAAATATATGGCACTTGATGATGCCCGCGACTTCGTCCGCGTGGATTTAGTTTTTTCAATTTCCCTAGGATCTCCTTTATTTTCCGGGATACAAACTATCCACGTACCAAATTTCATCAAAACCGGTTGAACAGGTGGGCCGTGAAAGCGTAGCAGACAGACAGATGGACAGACAGACAGAAACACTTTCGCATTTATAATATTAGTATGGATTCATGTAAAAATCTAAATTACCATAGTTATTACATCTTCCATATCGTAAATATCAAAACAATCAAAATATGTATGTCACAAAGTGTCTGGAATAGCACAGACTAATTTTTATCCCGGAAAATTAAAGAATTCCCGCGGGAACCAAAAAACCTCAAACCACGCGGTCGAAGTCGCGGGCATCAGCTATGATCTATTAAGACGAAACGTATTAGTTGAAGTGGCATCCCTCGACCGTACCGATCCACTAGGGCATCGCATAACCCTTTCTTTAGTGCAGATTGCAATATTAATAAATTGAATGCATTATGTTCTAGCCGGCGAACAACATTAATGGATAGTAGAAAGCATTTAGAAGACATCGCTTCAGGAACTATGCCTTTTCTTACAATGGATCTCAATCAAATTCAACTCTACTTCGTTGAAATAAGGCTGTTTTTAGATAACACCTATGTTTAGAGCTAATAACTTACATTGACCGGTTAATTAAACTATCGATGCGATGACATCTAACTAATATTACTTATCAGTTAACATCCATTTAATAGGAAATCATTTTGTTAGGTTGATGACTCGCATAATTCTTCTGAGTACTTCTTGGTAATAAAATAGTATATAAATTCTCGAAGTAGACGTATAAACTATTTTTATCGTGTAAATGAGCTGATGCCCGCGACTTCGTCCGGGTGGATTTAGGTTTTTTGTTTCCCGCGGGAACTATTTATTTTCCGGGATAAAAGCTATATGTGTTGTTCCAGACTATAATCTATCTCTGTGCCAAATTTCATCCAGATCCGTTCAGCCGTTCTGGCGTGATAGAGTAGCAAGCATCCATCCAAACGCTTGTCTAAACATCATTTTTATTATTAGTTTATCAATGTAAGTTGTTTTTTTATTTCACTGCCCTACATAATATCTGTGCTAGCATGTAGCAATTTTCACAAAGTGTGGGAATTCGTCCTAGCATTGTGAGATGATGCTATCATTATTAAGTCTTGATATTACTTGTTTGGTAACATTACACACAAAAATTAACAAATTCATTTGAAGTAGGAGACCAGATCAGTACAAAATATTATATTAATAGGCTCCTGCATCTAGTTAGAATACAACATCTAAAAGGTATCTATCTATGTTTTCATGTCGCAAGTCTTCTCTGACGTATCCATATCTACTCTAATTATCATCAAAGCAAGCATTGTAGCACCCAAACGGATAAACAGATCTAAGAAAAAACTCGGAAATCTGAATCCAAATAATTAATTACAAGTCCCAATATAATGGCAGCAAAGCGAACGGATAATCGATGACATTTCGTGGCAAATCCATTTTAATTGGTGGCTCGGTGTCTGCAATTCGCGATACCCAAGCCTCGATATAGTCCGCGAGCAAGTGGGATACTTTCATGAGGTAATTGATACTTATATTACATATACGAATGTGCCTTTCCGTACGTACGGGTCTTCTCCGGTTGGCCTGTGAGGGCCAAGGGGGTACGGGCTTTGAGGCCTGGCCCCCTTATCCGGGTGGGGCGTGAGGTAACTTTGTACCTTTTAGCCGTGTGGTTGGCTAGGGTCCGCTCAATTGAAGGCTATGGGCCCCTAGATCAGATTTGCGCACTGCGGTGACGTCGTCACCGTCGCGTGCAGGCCTATGCATTTCTGTCAGTTACCCTTGTGGCGGTTACCACTGACAACTAGGTGGCGCTAATCGAACCTGAGAAGGCTCTGTTAGCTATCGAAGACTGCATCGCGATATCGATGTTTTTCGAGAGTAGCGCTATTCAAAGAATTATTGAATTTACAACGGTTGCACCAGAAGGGTCTCCAGCATAAACAGCCTTGTAGATAAGCATATATCCACATCAATAGGAAGTTAGTTAATTATTATTTCTTGGCATCCAATTAAAAGTTTGCAAAACTTGCAAAAATAATTCATTTAAGCCTTTATCAATTACTAGCGTATGCCCGCGACTTCGTCTGCGTAATTTGAGGTTGTTGGTTCCCGCGGGAACTCTATAATTTTCCGAGATAAAAAGTAGCCATTGTGCTATTCCAGATTATAATCTATCTCTGTGCCAAATTTCAGCTAGATCCGTTCAGCCGTTGGGGCGTGATTGAGTAACAAACATCCATACATCCGAACATCCATACATCCATCCAAACTTTCGCATTTATAATATTAGTAAGATAAAATTTCCTACTAGCTCGCCAGCTACTACAGTAGGGTCGCGTGATATGCCAAAGCAGGGTATGCATGGGGCTAGTGGTAGATAAGCCGAGTTTTTCTATTAATTGCTGCTAAGTAGATACTATTGCTACTGATAACGCCGAAACGATTGAGTGGGCGTTTTGTGGAATTATCTGATCAATAAAATTCCCTGTGTATTTCTATGGGGCGTACGGGGCCCCCTTTAGACAAACACTAAAGCTTCCCAATAAAAATCTTTCGATAATTCCAAAAAAAAAAAAACATTTAAGCCTAGGGTGGCGTGATATGCCAACGCGACATATCTGTCTTCTTCAGGGTAATCTACTTAGCTTGTGGTAAATAAGCCAAGGTTTTCTATTAATAGGGATGATGCCTATATTAACATTAAATTGTTTCTTACTGATTATGAAATAGAGGGTTTTCAAAAAGACCTAAAATTCACATCCTCGACTAGTTCTAAGTTTGATAACCATTTTATAATAAAGATAAAAAAAGTGTGTTGAAATTTGATGACGTCACAATTGCGAATTTCATAAAACTTCCATACTAGAAGAGCGTTTTTAAGTATGATAAAGAGTTGCTGATTTGATTGAAATGTCATCATCCCTATTGCTACTGAGTAGATCCTATTAATACTGCGCCCAAACAATAATTTGTGGCGGTTTGCGGAAATATCTGATCAACAAAAATACTTGGTCCCTTTAGTTTGCCACTGAACGTTTTAGAATTTATTTTCTCATCTCATTTTCTCTTGCAAGACTCTAGTTTAGGGCAATGAGAAATTAAACATTGTATTCTAGCGTTGCGTGACGTTTAGAATTTTGCAATAGCTGATCATATTGTTTCATCAATAATTGAGTCAACTATATACCTATTAACCTCGAGTTCTTCAGCACTCATTAATTCTTACATCATATATTTTTTATATCAATGAAATGGCTCGGAATTTTTAAACCCGCTCTCATTACGCGGTCAGCGTAATTTTTAGCCCCAACCTCCAAGGCGAGCACAAAAAGAGATATTATTTCCAGATAAAACCTAGTACCAACTCATTGCTAATTGCCACAATAAAAATCGTTGCGGCCCATAAATCACTGCGCACATTCGACAATTTCCCTTAATTGGGCACAATCTCCTCGTTTCCCAATCGAGGAGATTGTGATCTCGAGTTGTGTGGGCCAGCTAGCCCTATGCCCAAATCAGCGGGGCGATCACCCTGACACTGACCGGACCTGCGAAGTAATTAGCTCCAACCAGACCACACACATGTGACAATGAGACAATAATATTTATTGAAAAAAAGTGACTTCAATGTTACGTTGCCGTTGGGCAATGGAACAGTCGGCTAGTGACGCGAGCGGCGGGAAGCCTAGTAAAATACACGTATTCTTTAAAAAATGTGCAATTTTTTAGGCCAAACGCTTTCATGTGTGGTCGCTCTTATACATATTTTACAAAATACGTTCTTATAATGCCAAGAAATAGAATCAAGTTATTCATATTCACATACAAGTCAACTTTTGACATGCGTGGCAGACAGACTAACGGGCAGATATGTCTAGAAATCAAAATTATATTACATTTTTCTCTGAGTCACTGCCCGCTCAAGATTGTCAATTGAAAAATTATATGTACAACTAAATGATGCCCGCGACGTCGTCCGCGTGGATCAAGTTTATATGATGAACTGATTATTTTCCGGAATAAAGATGCCTAAAATAAGATAAATTGATAAAACCCTACTACATAGGTTTTTATTTCGGGAAAGGACATCCTTTGTGTGTGATGGGTACACATCTCGGTGTTACAGATCTCTGAACCCATCACAATCGATTGAAAAGATGGGCCGCGAATGCGTAGCACAGACACACTTTCGCATTTATAATAATTATTTAAGATATGGATTATCATAAAATACATAAAAAATTACCGAATATTCTTTTTGTTTCGAATACGATTATAAAGGCGCCTCCATTTAACTTTCATCCTCCAAACGAGTCTGGATCGCCTGAATCATGCCGAGATGCAAATATGAAAGGCTTCGCACATTGGACGTAACTGAACAGTTTGAGACTTTTTAATGGCCTCCGATTGTTAATTTATGTTTACACTTAAATTCGTTTGGCAAAAGCTTTTCCAGAAGATTCTTTAATCTTTAACAGTTTGGCAGACATTTTTGGAGATGTTTCGTGTGAAAATATTTGTTTTACCTACTATAAAGGTTCTCAAATTATTTAAACGTTTTGAGAATATGTATTTGAAATTTTCCAGGGGTGTCCAAACCTTATATCTTGGATAAATAATAATGCGGCTAATACAGTTAACTTTAAAAATGTCTGTCACGCAGACAGGGGTACTGGAGGAAACTGTATCTATACAGTTAGCCGCATGATTATTTAGCCAAGATACAAGGTTTGTACACGCCACGGAGTACATTATATATACTGGTATAGAGTTGCTACTCGACTTTCAATGTACAGCGACATCTATCGGGAAGTTGTCTAACTAAAATATGTATATATATAACCATAACACAATGCAATAGTACTATATATTACAAAGTGTATTGTATAATAATTTATCTTAATTATTACAAGGTCACATAATTTTATAGTTGCAGAATTAAGATAAATTATTATACGATAAACACAAACTGTAAAGATGTTCAGATGTTAGTAAATGAAACGCATGTTGATTATTTTCTCTTATATTCTCAATTACAAAAAATATACATAAAGTATAACAATTATTCCACAGTTTCATGTTTTTCACATCGTACACACTTAATACACACTCTATTAATATAGTTTCACATTGTAACGAATTTATCAAAAAAATAATAATTTTGTCCACCCGGCACCCGGCATGCCAGAAAACGTCAATGTCAATGTCGAATTTCAAACTTTAAAATGGCGGCTGTCCACGTTTGGAAATCAAAAAACAAATGTTTCATTAAACTTCTAACTCATTCCACTAAACATTTATAACTAATAAATCTTTATAAATTAACTAAGATAACTCATATTCTGCTCAAAAAAAAAGTTTCATATATTATTAGCTTTGTGTTTATATAAATGGCAAAATCATTAATTTATCTAAAACATAAGCTTCTGAACGAACACTTATTTCAGCGCCATCACAGACCCTGATCACAGACTTTTAAGTATACATACTTTCAGTACAAGATAAGCGCCATGAGCGCCATCCTTTAGGGAGTTGTGGAACTAACATCCCCATACAACAAAAAAATGTTCTAAGTGCAAAGGCCCTGGTACACGCCTTCGGAAAATTTCAAATATTCTCAAAGCGGTTAAATAATTCGATCTATTTTTTTTGCTCCGGAACCAAATAATTAAGACGAAAACAGATTTTTTCCAAGTTAATGAATAAGTATCTACTTACTTGACTTTCATGGCTTCAACAAAGTCGTCAGTGTGAAAGTACCCTTAGCGCCAGCAACGGGCCAAGTTTGACATCGGCATAAAACACCCGATTCGGTGTAACCAGGACGGAAACATGACAAGAACACCGCTACAAGAGGATTTTATTCCGTTATAGTTATGTATCTACCTACTTAAGTACACAATGGGCCAGCGTATTGGCCAAATGCGTCCTCGTCTACCAAAATCAACACACGTACGTTTCAGCGTATATTGGGAGGCTCTAAGATCTCTTAAAATACGAATAAATGCCTGTCTTATACCACTCCCGTTGGGTTGGGGAAAACAACCTTTTTAAATACATAAAAGATGTATACAATATATTTAGTTAGGTAGATAATACTATATGCACAATGCACTTATCTTACTTACTTACTTTACTGTATGAGGTGTAGCTGCTAGTGCTAACTGCTAATACAAGGTGCCATTTTCTCAGCGTCGCGATTAGCTGCAGGAGCCTCCACTCCAGCCGCTGACGACCTTGCAAAGTTGTCCCCAAGGACTATTTACTGATCGAGCGAAGCCTACTTGAGTCTACTTGAGTGAATTTGCACTTGTCCGTCCGTTTGTCAGAGTAAATTCTGTATTACTGAACGTAATTACTTCAAATTTAAATATAATATGTAAACCGATAGCCTCCAGGCGAATGTGGCTTTAAAAGTTATAGGGTAGTATATATATATATATATATATATATATATATATATGTATATATATATTTCAGGCGGGCTCTCATAGAAGCGAATGCGAAATAAAATATTTTTATAGGAATAAAGTCCAAAAATATTTATTTTTTATTTAATTTTTCCCCTAAAATTGACGAAATGGGGGGCTATCAAAGTGGAGATTTTCTAACGTCAAAAGTTGACTTCAGAACTCTCAACGAACAACGGGGTGAACCACTAGTACTTTAAACCAACAGTCAATAAGCAATAAGGATAAAAAGTACGACAAGTGGTCCTACCCACGTACGCGTTGGGCCAATAGTCCGGGCCAACATGTCCGTACACACGCTCTAGCAGCAATTGTGGCGTTGTTCTCACGTCGTGTTTATGTTATAAATGTAGTGTCACGCGATAATGTAAGTCAATCGACGGCAACAATACCGAAATAAGTTGCGTCCTTATTTCCAGAATGTTGAAACTTGGCTGTAAACTGTAAATTGCTTTGACATGGGAGTTAAGGCGGAAATTCACTACTTACTGACACGCTCCGCGACCCCAAAATCTTGAACCACGTCGTTATTCGAAGCACCTATGTACGCTTAAAATAGATTATTTAAAACACGGTGTGCATTAAGGTCTAAAACGCTTAAGAAAGGTATTTGTTACGTTTCAAAATTATGAAAAGTTTACAAACATCGAATTCAACAAAGAGTTTTTTTTACAATAAAATTCATTTCCTAATTTCAAGTTTGACCCATTAGCATCATTGCATTTGTTAAAATGACATTTACTAAAATTATTGAAAGAGGTTTTCTACGTCTATCTTATCTAGTTGCCACCTACTGATAAAGATAAAATATCTATGATGTATGTCTAGTCAAACCACATAACGACCATAAAAAGTTCATAATTGCATGAATTTATGAACTATGCAATTATCAACTTTTAGGTGGTAAAAAATTTCTGACCGCGTCTGTATTCGCAGTAAAAAGTGACTGAATGACATATAAACGTACAGCTTGATTCGCAGGGTCTAGAAACTTTTGATCGAGAATTGATTCCGACACCGCCCACTTATATATAAATCCGCCAGCGTTTACCACTGCACCAGGGAGGATCTATTCTAAAACTACTCTTTCAATTGCAATCTTGCGCACATAACTAAAAATGAGACATTACAGTATAAACTAAGATACATCATTGGACAATCTCTAAGTACATAAGATAATTATAAGCTGTTAACGAAAAAATACTTGTTAGTCAAATAGTTTGGCTAGATTGTAATTATATTGAGCAACCTTCATTGGTACTTAATAATAGAAAAAAAACAGTATAAACTTTCGTATTAGACTCTTTTAGCATTTATTTAATCCGCAATAGCAACATAGGCCTTGAATCTACGAAACGGATTTGCATTCAAATGTCACAGTGCACTCAGCCTTTTGTTTCACTGGGAAACTTCAAATTAAGGGCCAGATGATCAATCATGAAGCGACCACGATTCCTGACGCAACAGCCGTTTTGTCCCTGTAAAGTTGGTTGCATATTAAAGTCAAGCCGCAAAGGCTGTATGCACGTCTAATGTTTTATCTATTGAAAATGAAGACGCGAGTGAAATTATCCCGACGACGGTCATGTTTTATCCAGTTTAAGCTAAACATTACGCTTTCTTTGATCGTCGACATTCCTCTGATTTCATAGAGTTTAACATCAGGCGCAGGTTTCACGCTTGCTCAAGTCACTCGGTGAAGTGACACTGATTGGCCATCCGCTGGCCATGACGCGTGCTGTGCGCATTTTATAAAAACAACCTAAATGCATTAATTACATCGACGGATAAGTTGTGAGTAGAGGTGCGTGCGGCCTTTACGTACTGCGGCTCTTACAGACTTTGCGGCTCATGACATGCAACTGTACTTTGCCATCGACTTTACACGTAAATTGCATAATTGGAACCGAATTTATCAGTGAAAGTGAGGAATCGTTGCACGCCGCAGTAATGCCGACTTAATGATAGATGATCTCTACGAAATATACCCTCGTCGTGAAAGCTCAAAAATTATTTTTTACTAGTGGCTGCCTACGTCTTCGCCTGCGAAGAATTATACCTGTGGGATGAAGGCCAATACTCAATACTCAATATCATTTATTCAATATAGGTACACTGTAGGTACACTTATTGACGTTAAAAATTACTTACATATAAAACATGATGGTGATAATTGGTTACGGTATCTTAAAACTAAAGCTACGAGGGTTCCAAACGCGCCCTGGTCTGAGAAGAGCCCACAACAAACTCAGCTGGGTTTTTTTTTCTTTTTATTATCACCATCTCACAAATCATCTTAACTAAGGAACTATCAGAGCCATAGAGCAAATTGCCAAGCTTCCTTGTCGTTTAAGCTCTCCTTTACATGGTAATAAGATTTTTTAATGAGTTTACGTTTAACATTAACTTTGAACTTATTCAGAGACATCTTTAACATGTCTTCTGGGAGCTTATTGTAGAAGCGGACACTGTTTCTAACAAATTAATTGCTAGTTTTACTAAGCCTAGAAGTCGCTCGATCGAATATATCTACACTGTGCTTAAGCGGTATTCTTCGACGCTTAGAACAATGATACATCTTACATCTACAGCTGTAAGCTGTAGATGTAAGAATCAGTAAAAATCACGATACCGAAGTGCCGGACCGACTTTAACGTACAGAATTAAGGCTAAGATAAATAAAGGCTAAGATATATTTTCGTGCGGTAGATTGAAGCTTAGATTATTTCTAGGAAGTTTCGATCCGCCTAAGAAAACTTTATCTAAATCGGCTTATCCGTTTCAAAGATGAGTCTGGAAAAACAGAAACTAAAAGTTATAAATCGTGTTTTTCGGGTTTCGATAATAACTTCATTAAAATTCACCATATTAAAATCTTCATAAACGGCAGTTATTTCGAAATGAGAGACGGACAGTTCAATTTTATTTATTTGTATAGATTACAAAAATCATTGTCGGTCGCTCCGAGTCTGAGTGATGCACAATAGTATCGGCCGTCTGACGTATCGGCGGCTAATTACAAAACTACTCATTATGGTTGGTCCACACATGTGGCTTTCCTACGATCGACGTCATTTAGTACAATCATGTTCGGTAGTTTTTACGCAAATATTTTTACTCACGACAGAACGGAGATGGTTGGTGTGGTTGTGCGTATTAAGTAAAGTTTTAAGAAACGTTATTATGTCATTGCTGATCTAATAAGCCCGAATAGCATAGAAGCGCAGTCCTCAGTATTTTTGATACTGTGACCGATAAAGGATAATAATAAAAATCTTTATTTGTTCAAACAAAATGAATTGGTTATATGGTATAGAAATTAGTCAATACACTAACACGACTGTTACACTATGTAAACGAATGGGTAAAGAATGGTTCAGAATATTACGATTATTGAGAGATGAGATAGTACGATTATATTTGTCTTCGTGATCTGTAAAAGAACTGGTGTGATCCAACCTTTATTTTAACTATTCTTGTTTGCATATTATATTAAACGTAGATTATAGTTTTTCATGTTAGCGCGGTTATTTTCATGTTTAATTTTTATTTTCATTTAAATTCGAAAAAATCACGTCGATCCGTTGCTCCGTTGCGGCGTGATTGAAGGACAAACCAATAAACCAACAAACAAACACACTTTCGTATTGCAAATATTAGTATAATGGCAAAATTGGTGAGTAAGTAGTGTAGTAAGTTTTGTTTGCGGTTCGTAAATACTGTAAATGATTTACTAGTAAAAACGATGATGGACTTTCAAGTTTTTTTGCTGACTTGCGTGTGATAGTGTAAGCCTGTTGATATAGATCGTTATAGAAACTCCGTAATAAATTATTACCATATGAACAACGTAAACATCGTTATTTACATTTTCTTTCACGAATTGTTTGTTTATGTTTTTTCATAAAGTAAGTACTTATTACAAGACATATGTACAAGATAAGACCACTCTGTACCCTTAGCAATAAAATTGATTGTAAGTTGTAACCCAGTCATTTGGTAGTTTTACCTGGAAAGTTTCTCGGGAGTTTTGAAAATTGGTGGATTTTGAACCCCGTTTGGAAAACCGAATTTCTGGGTTATTGATTGATTGAAGACTTAATATAATTATTGCCCAGCTGTCGTATTTACCATTTAAATTTTTATCATGTAAATGTCATGTATCGTATCATTTTGCTACCAAAGAAAAAGATGGTAATTTTTTTTTATTGGCGATTTAAGATTAACTATAACATCTAAGATAAATTAAATGCAAATAGGTGTTATTTAAATATTAGCTTGTGAAAAATTACTCATTCATATCTAGACAGCTTTATTGTCTCTAACAACTAAATTGGAGTCTCGATCTTAAAGCACTTTCTACATTCCTTGGCAATAACTATAAATAAAATTGCATCATCGAAATGGTATTAAAGTTATCGATGGAATGGCAATTCAATCTCGTTAGGGTGATAGCCTATTAGTTAAGACTTCGGCCTTTCATTTTTGGGGTCCTGGGTACTAATCACAATCCGCAGGTACCACTACTATTTTGGTTATATCTGCATTTTAAGCGATTGAATAAAAATATCGTTATGAAACCTGCCAACGATAGAGAGCAGGTTGTCGTCGTCGTCGTCGTATCAACCTATAGACGTCCACTGCTGGACGAAGGTCTCCTGCATGGATCGCCACAGAGCACGGTCTTGTGCCGCTTGTTTCCAGCGTAGACAAAAAGTCATTAATTCAAAACACCCTCTCTACGCGCACATTTCGTTTGGATGTTTTCCTATCCGGTAGGTACACTCCTTCCTCTGCACTCCCATGCGCTGTCCTATAAATTCCTTTACTTATGATGCGTGTCATTGAGATAACTCTTTCTGGTTCTTGGTTAACCTTTAAAGATAAGCTTCACGTCGACTTTGATTTCAACATTTATAATACTTTACTTTAGTACTGAAGTCGTGCGTGTCGCGACCTACGTAGGTTTCTTGCGACATGTTTTGATTTCGTGTGCAGCATGGCTTCCGGACGACGTCCTACTGAGCATACTCTTGTTATTGTTAGATTTAATTGCACTTTCACTTTAAAGGTAATCTTGTTAACCTTAGTTTTCCCACGTTTGGGTAAACTAAAGGGCTACTTCATTCAGGTCTATTCAGGTCTATACACTATTCAGATCTCTCTACAAGTCCTGAGACTGAGTATCTTCTCCATATTAATTTAATTCTTAACTTAACAATAGTATGCAGTCATAAGTATTCGATGAAAAGAATTTTCAAGAACAGAAGGTTCGTTCATAAGTACTGTTAGACATGTATCGATAGTCTATAAGCGGCATTATTGTTTAATCCACGGACTTGCATGGTCGAAGGTGACAACATTGGTCTGTGGACTCCATGATTTATCTTCTAACTATGGCGGCCGTGAACTTGTGTGATTAATTGCGTATAAAATAATAATGAGTGGATATGAGTGTTTCGTTTTAATGGTATCTATTTAGTTCGCCTAGTACTGGTCTGGCGTTGCGTTTTCAAGTACATGTTCGCCATTTCAGCACCTTGGAACCATGACTATCAATTCTTAGAACTAACAAAACCGCTCGTTGCCACTTCAACTTCGCCTCTCTTCGAGCTAAGTCAGTTACCCTGGTTCTTGAGTTCCTCATTTTTCGACAGATTAAATTTGGCGGTTGAAATTTTCATAGCGGAACTCTGAAAATCGGCTGTTACACAAGGAGTAGAGCAATCGAGTAACAACCGTGGAAAGATACAGAGATACACGCAGGCGGAGCGGCGGGCGGTCGTTAGTGAGAACATAAAACTTATCGATTTTAAGAGCGGCGACTTACATAATTTTCTAAACAAAATGTGACTCAACAAAACTATATTCAGGTTTTCAAATGCAACCCTAATGCAGTTATCTAATATCAATTACAACCTCCCACGCGGTCTGTCATACATCAAAGAGAACCAGGCGGTCTTTACATAAACATGTTTGAGTGTTGTTAAACAACTGTCTCGTATCGATAAAGTACCGATGTAATTCCGATCCGAATGAGACAAATTTTACGGCCTTTTTGAACGAAAAAATGTGCTAGAAAAGCAATTGGCTGCATTGATCTTGCTTAGGCATCGCTCCATCGCTCTAGTAAGTCCACATTCATGCCAATAAAGTAAACTATAAGTGTAGAGAAAATTTTTGGTGTTCGAAAGAAAGGACGCATTAGTTAATCAAGATTTAAAACTAAAACTCGACTTCTCTTACTGTCAATATTGATGAGGGGAAAGCGTTTTGTATATTTAAAAGCTTCAATAGCTCAATTCTTTGGATCTTTTCGGATTTCAGTCCGCTTACCTGCCTGTTACCTGGTAACAGGCATGAAGCGAACTGAAATCGAAAAAGATAAAACCATACCCACAACATTGCTGTACCCATTCCTATAAAAAAATATAACTACGCTTAATTTTGATGGGACAGAGGGGACAAATAAGCCCTCTTAACCATGATTAGCATCTTATCAGTATGCGTTAGGAATATGGAACTAATGGCATGGACAATCATATAAATACCTACTAATTAGACTGCGAAACTCATTGTTAACCCTCTCTTGCCGGGTGATTAATTTTTTTAAATTATTTAATTAATATTGAAGATTTTTCGTGCCATACGTCTTCAGAATCGTAAGCTCACTGGTTCACAGTTTAGTCGATTTTGTAACAAACGCTGTCCTAATTTTTAGATACCAACGCAACGTAACGATCGGTATGCGATAGGTATTTCCTTCCTGCGGACATCGTCGGGACCGGTCCGTAGAGAGTGAAAGCATGCGCACGCGCCGTGAATTGTGGCAAAAATAATTATTCACACGTCCAGCTGTCATGTTGAGTTCATTTGACACTTAATGAATTCATATCGCGAAATCGAGCGTGGTGAAATTATTAAGAAGCTCAGCGAAGAAAAAAGAACAATGCTTTTAGTCTAAGTCTAGTTTTAGTTTGTTTAGATTTTGTCTAATTCCGAAGTACAAGTAGGTACAACATAAAGGCGCGCAAGCGGTGGCTCCAAATAGCCAAACGCACCTATGCTACTTTTGAGATTGTTGTAACAACTCCCACTAGTACTCTAAATCAGTATACTAATTTTAAATTATATATAATTTAAATGATAAAGTGACTACTGCGGCTAAATGATTAGTCCAGAAGACGAAAACGATCAATCGATGTACCACAAAATGCTTAGTAAAGAGTTAGAATCGTCTTATCGTCTTACAATTATTGGAGGCTAAAATCTAACTCTGTTTGATTTTGTTCAGTGTTTTTCAAAAATTTTAACCGTGTTTTGATAAGAACACCGCTGTCGCCCAGAGTTATACAGTCGCTAGTTGTTTAAACTTTGCCCGTAGGGTGATAACAGACCGATCCAATTTGGAAAGTCTGTTTCTTTAATTAATCCCGCAGGCGATCTAACCTAAAGGGACCTCTAGCTTAATTGGCATCAGAAGTAAAAAATGTGTTTGCCAGTCTCCATATTAATATCGGCAAATAGAAAGTTAATTGGTGTTTTGTATCCTCCTAAGCTCAATTATTTGAGGCCAAAATAGTGGTAAATTATGCTAATTTATGTCCACCTGTAGTAAAGCTAATTTAGCTGTAGTAAAAGTAAGACGTTGTCTTTATGAGGATTATATATTTTTATATTGGAGTGAAAATAGATTCCCAAAAAAATGGTGTCCGCGATATATACTTAAATTTTTCGTAATGAGTTGAGACAAAATTAAGTTTTTTTACCAACGAACAATTAAGAAATTGATGAATCATAACGATTGATGATTGATTAATTACCCATTCTGTAAGCTAAGAATGACTAAAGTGTTTCGATTTTCTAAGTTTAAATTGCTCTACGTTGATATTTGACTATTAATGTTATATAAGTAATTAACTAGCATCAAAACGGTCCACTTACTTTGTTATAATAAGATTTAAAATTTTGGCATATTTTATAACTATTCTATTTTCATTTGGTTTATGTCATTATAATTTTACAATACCATCTTAAACTTCAATCAATTTAAATACCACCTCGATATAAATGTAACTTAATCTTTTTATAATTATGTAAGTCAATAGAACGGCTGCACAAAATACAACAACATTGCATAGTATCGTTTGACTATGATAAATCGATGTAAATAAAAATACAAATTGGAAAAACAAAATGCACATCCAGTATTGAACGTCAGTGAAATATACGTCTGAGAGATCATCAAATTGAAAAACAATAAAGATTAAGACGGATGTCCAAATAAAACAGTCGAGGTTAACTTACCAGTTGCCAGACTCATCATATTGCGGCTTTTTGTGCTCGTTGTTGTGATTATTGTTTCATTATAATATGCAGCACCCATATGGTTGGCTGTGAAATTGATTTGAATGGCTTTATTATTCACAAGTATGCATTAACTAAATGTGTGAATACGTTTTAACTAAAACGCAAACAATTTTATTCGTCAAAGGTTTCAGAGCCCAATAGCTACATTTTTTTTCTATTAAATTTACTTAACCGTAGGCTATTCTTGAATAGAAGCAGGCGTTCCTTTGCGGAAGTCCATGATAGTGAATGAACTAGAAGTTTAATTCGCTATAATCCGCTACAGTAGACAAATCTGTGTGGTACAGTGTGTGTCTTTCACCTGCAGCATGCGACACCCACCACCCAGCAATTCGCACAGGCACAACACCACACCACACAAATCCTCCAAATCACTCTCAACGTACGTTTCACTCCGACATCACTTTCATCTTAAACCTCACACTTTCGGAGGATAGATTTTCGGAATACCCTGGTAAGGACCGATGGATTCCACGCGGCATCGAACCGGAGCGCTAAATCGCTTGTCATGAAAGCTTTGCCGGTAGTAATAACTAGTCACAGCCAACACTGCTCATTAGACCAAAAATTATGGCTAATTGCCATATTCGGGAATCGTACCCAGAACTTTCCTTTATTAAAACCACAGCGCTTCAGTACCACTCCAGGTCAGTACGCTAGGTTCCTTGGAGTAAACGCAGACGCCAGGAAGGTCATTAAATATTTCTTGGAGCGCAGTGAACATAGTGGTTTAAGATCAACATACAAATGGCCAACTCTTCCATATCAAAATAGCAATACCTGTCAAACCGCGAAGATATGGTTTCAACATTCAGTCCCGGCGCTGGTCACGTGTGGGAGGTTTTAATTGTGGCCCTGTTCGCCCACGGTGTCCTACTGATAAACCATCGCCTGTGACTCATTGACGCTAAGTGCCAGCTGTGACGTAGAAAGTGCAACCTTCTTCTGGAGCCAAGTTTATTACGTCAATAATAAACTTGAAACTTAGTTGCATTTGAATTAGGCAAATTATGCCTCTTGGCACGCTTTGCGTAGAGTTACAGTCAGGTAGGTACATAAAAAATTCAGTAGCTTTCTTTCTAGGTGATACATATTTAATATTATAAATGCGAAAGTGTGTCTGTCTGTCTGTTTGGTACGCTTTCACGGCCCATCTGTTCAACCGAGTTTGATGAAATTTGCTATAGGGATAGTTTGTATCCCAGGGCCTTCCCTGGGATAAAAAGGAGCCTAAGTCCTAACATAGGCTCCTTATTATCCCGGAAAATTAAAGAGTTCCCGCGGGAATCAAATAACCTCAATCCACGCGGCATAACTCGCGGGCATCATCTAGTATTTTAATAAAACTATCCCGCCTCATTCAAACTGCTTATGTATATTTATTATGCGGCGTTACTAGGAAAAGTTGCTTAGAGGTTATTTCGTTAGCCAATTGCTCTTGTTATTTTCTTCCTTCAAATAAGTGCTGTTGACAAATCTCTATATTCTGTCAATTGATTGGTGAAATCGGTGAAACTATTCACCCGCTAACCGGCGCGACGTTTACCCGTACGCCGTTATATTTTCGTAAACTTAAACTACACAGAATAAATGCGTAATCGATATTTGCAATATGCAACATATTATGTAGGTATACCTTTAGGCTAAGTGACATTATCTGATAAAAGTGTAGTCATAATGCGCCTATCAGAAATCCTCCATAGCGATAAATATACTTACTGATATGATAGCGATAAATGTGAAAAGTAGAGACGTTTATAGCGGATTTAATATTTTTACCTGTTCTACTTATAAAGAAAACTTATTGCATGTTTTCTTTATCAGCGGCATAACAAAATCTTCATTTCCTACGCAACTTTAAGACTGAATAGCTGCATTGATCAGCATTACAGTGTCAATTCTTGTTATTGTAATTTATGTTACAGATGGCTCGTATAAACATATATATTTTCGTTCAAATGATAAACTCGATTCACTTCGTTCCTTACCTACCATCCTTTTTTCGAAGTAATACACAATTTTCACTTTTACCAAAGTCTACGCTTTTTATAAATAAATTCAGATGGTTTGTGGGACTTCGTTTATACCGTATGAGGATTCATGCAATCAAATTTTTGATTTTGGTTTATTAGATAGTTTGCATTAACCTATTTCACTACAAATTTTCAAAAAAAAAAAATATTTTTATAGGACAAGCTCTATCTATTTCCAGCTTGGTGCTTTTAAAGTCACTTTTTATTGGGTTCATTATTTATCGCTCCATTGAGCTGAACAAAACGCCCATCTATTATAGTGGACATGATAAAACAAGGACTTTTCTTCATTAACAAATGAAGCGGAATATATAGGGTAGGAAAATACCTCATAGTAAATTAAATTTTTGAGTCATACTTGAAGATTGCATTCATATTGAGTGTTCTAAATAGAATAAATCCCAGTCGCTTAGGTATAGTTCTTCTTCTTCATAACACTTTATTACTCTTTGCAAAGCGGTTTTAGTATTCTCGAAGTGACGTCATTAAGGACGCAGAGCAGACCTCTTGGTCTTTCTAACCTCACTAGCTATCATTACTTCTCCGGTCCCCCAGCTGACCGACAGCTTGTTACAGTCGTGCATTTAATCACACAGACTTAAGTGTACAGCAGACTTAATTTGGTTGGTTCACCGCATTAATAATTTACATATTCTATGGTTCTACATAATATATTCCTTCCTTTAAGTTTACAATATAGTCAATTGTTCGAGAAACTGTTCCGGTCCTTAGTAGTACATAATCTTATCAATATGCTGTTCTCGTAGCTACCTACCATAATTTTTGCCGTTCACTACACAAAGGTAAATCATCTTCGATTGCGCTTCTGATACGTTAATACCGCATTTGTACCTCGTAATTGACGTTTTGTTCTCAGACCTGTTCCGTATTCGAGTTGAAATAACTCACGGGAATCATATTTCTCGTAATTTTACCGTCACTTGATTTATTAATAGCGACCGACAACTTTAAAGATGTTTATCCGCACAAGCTCCCCGACGTGACTTATTCATTGTTTAAAACAATTTATTCATGCTATAATATAATCGCGCGGACCTTGATCTTTTACTCTACACTGATTTACATCTGTTTTCTTCGCGATCATTTCACTTGCCTTAAATAAATGTAGAGGAGCCTCGAACAATGGGATTCAGAACCCGTGTACACGTCACTTCTCGGGCTATTTTTCATGTTTAACTTGTAAATCATTAAACTGGCGTGCCTAGGTGCTTAGCATCAGCAAGGATACAAAGTGTCTGCTGCGTTCCCGATTGTTATGCTAGCTTCTATGACTTGGGTATCACGATGCATTATTATCCTTTTCACTGGCGAATGGAATATTCTGGTGTGTTGTTATTTATTATCGCGTAGCACGTTGTCCTCCCCGTTTTCTGCTTGGGATGCATAATGATCTAGATGGTCTCTTGATTCAGTGTTTCTATTTTAGTTTTAAAGGTCATCTTTATTTGTTTCTTCTATGCGTTCAGGCGGTTTGTTCTCATTATTCATACGCTATCAGAACT
Source organism: Erebia palarica (assembly GCA_964035005.1). Lineage (NCBI taxonomy): Eukaryota > Metazoa > Arthropoda > Insecta > Lepidoptera > Nymphalidae > Erebia > Erebia palarica. The sequence goes on from OZ035983.1 coordinate 44,361,087, forward strand.
ACGTGGGTATATTGATTAGTAGCCTCCGCAATATCAATTAATCCATGTTTATTATATATTGGCGCTTGCTTTAGCTTCTTTAAGTTCAAAATAATGGCGAAAGCTTCATTAAATGTAGATTATTGAGTTTAATTTTTGGACTTTACTTTCAAGTTTTTTATGAATCAGTTACCTTATAAGTCTCATAATTAAAGCAGTTTTTTGCTATATTTGCCAATTAAATACGAACATGCTATACTTCGTATTTATAATAATAATAATAAGGTATGACTGTTCATTGAGGTAAATTAAATGAAAATACGCATAACTTAATTGCCTTATTAATTTTATTTGTATAAGTCCGGCGAGACTAATTGGGGCGCCCATTGAAATACTTAAATTAAGCTATTATGTTATAGCTTAATTAAAGTCGTGGAGTTAATAATATACCTACTTATGGAAATTATTATTATTGACGCCTCAATGCGAAAAAATACTACGATTCCTAAGAATACCTATTATTATACGACACACTTACTACATGCAAAAGTGTGTGTATATCTATCACCTTTGAACGGCCCCTCCGTTATTTTGGCGAAATTTTTTACCGAGATGCCTTGCATCTGTGAGCTTAGGCTATTATTCCGGAAACTAACCTTTTATTATTATATTAAATATAATATTATATTACTTATCTTTTATTCCGGAAAACCAAAGATATCCAACGGAATTTTTAAATCTAAGCAAACTAAGATCGGCGGGTATAACTACATAAAGCCTCAGTCAGCAGTAAACTTCTGCTTCTTGTATAATATTATCTTATTCTTACTTTTGTATGTAAGTTTGGGTGTTTGTTACGCCACAGCGGCTGAACCGAATCAGTTGAAATTTGGAATGAAAATAGCTTATACCCTGAATTAACACAAGCTATTAATCGCGGAGCATGAAAGAGTTCCCGCGAGAATCACAAAACATTATACCACGCGAACCAAGTCCCGGGCATCAGCTAGAATCTACTACAAATAAAAATACAAATATTTTTTTATTCAAATAGACTTTTTACAAGTGCTTATGAATAGTCGAATGAATCTACCACTGGTTCGGAACTATACGCATTATTTTAACACATTGATTCTGAATTATCAACGAACTTAATTTGATAAACAAGTTATAGGAAAAATGTATTGCGCATTATAAAAATAAAGTAGAAAAATTATTAATTACTGCCTTGAATGACTCTATATTATGCGTCAAGCAGTCAACTCGAATTACGCATACCAAATTGTCAGCCTACATTAGGAATGATTATTTCAATAATTTCGTAATGTTGATTAATAAGTGAAAATTTTAGTCGTATTTCAATTGGAATACAAAGAAAAATAGACTTAACTACTGTTATTATAAAAGGTATTTCTGAATAACCTAGTTATTCCGATTTCTTATTTTAATCTGAACTCGTTTTTTGGAGGACTGGTGATTTAAATAAGTAATCGATTTACTAACGGGTAAACTAAAGCTTTCAGGTAAACATTGTGTATTTTTTTGGAATTGAAATTGGGAGTGAGTTTCTCTAATATTGAACTTCTTACAAATCACAATTATTTTTTAAGTGTGCTCTATTATAGTGTAGTACCTAACTATTAACTTTATTTTATATACTAGACTATTTTCCTACTTTTTTATTCGAATAGTTATACTTTGAGGTCCAATTATCTGAGCAAATCGTAATCATTATTGACAGCTTAAAACGTATTACTCGAACTGTTTATGGAGTTCCATACATGCTTTTTGACGTGCATGCATCTAATGAACTCAATAAAGAGGTCGAATTATCTTTTCGACACACGATTAGAATTACGATTTCCTTACACAATCGGGGCCGACACTGTCACGTTATTGGCTAAAATGGATTGTTTTGTTGCAATAAAATTCGACAAATTCAGCAAATCATAACCTTTGAGTTAGCAATTTCAATCAGCTTATCCGTAAGCGACCAGCTGGTTGATTAGCAAGGCGTTGAGTTTCATGTGTCACCTGAACACGAAAAGTACGACAAGTTCGGAGTTAAATGAAGCGTACTAGAACTAGCGACCGCAATCAACAAGTATGGAGTAACCAGTTGCTGTTTAGGTACCTACTGCGGAAGTATGCGCTTTTGACACACGTAATTTGATCACTACGGTGATCTTGTGAGTTGTGACTGTAATTTAATTAACAAAACATTACTCATTTATATCACTTTGTTAGCTTCATGCGTGGTTTGAGGTTTTTTGGTTCCCGCTGGAACTCCATAATTTTCCGGGAGAAAAAGTAGCGTTACTCTCCAGGTCCTCAACTATACCCATGCCAAAAATCATGTCTATCCGTTGCTCCGTTGCGGCGTGATTAAAGGACAAACCAGGAAACAAACACACGTAGTAATAGTAGCCTGTGCTGATACTCACGGCAGGGAAGTACTTTAATTCCACTCAGACTGAGAGCGTTGCTGCAAAATCCATTTGGGATGAATAACTCTCATTACGTTAATGGATCGTACATGTTCAGTGCTCAACTCCAGACACGTTATTTCGAAAAAAATAGTAAGACATATTTTTTTTTTAATATTATCATCATCCTGTTTGGATAACGAAAAGTATCGAAAAAAGATAAGATCTAAGAATTGAGAGTTCATGTATTTCGCTTCAAGTACCTATCTAAAATTCCATTCAAGTGAAGACTTATTTGAAGTCTCTTTTTTTTTCAAGACATTCTTCGTTAATCATTGAAATAATTAGAGCCACAATCAAGACTACTGAATACCTAAAAGTTAAGACCTAAAAGTTAAATTTCAAATTTATATCCTTCATACTCTTCAAGGGAAATTTTACAATAAATTTTAAATCCCTTCTGATCGAAATTGCGGTAAGTACCGGCTAGATTTAAAATTTGTAACTTTACGTCTCTCTGAATATCGCACCCAAAGACACAAATGAAAATTGAAATAATATAGTTACTTTATAAAGTGCCTTCTTGAACCAGGGCCAGATAAACAAAATAATTAGCTTTATATTATCTCCTGTTGTATTATCCACCATAAATGTATTGGTTAGTATAAAACGAAAACACTTTTAATGACGTCATTCCTGAGCTTCTCGCAGCGGGGAAAATCCTTTTAATAAAAATAAAAACAAATGGAAACCCCCACCAACTTTAGTGCGGGGAGCATTTCTATTGCTGATATTTTAAAAATGTACACAGCAATTCAGTTCGCTGCGTTCAATCTCATAAAAATGGAGATAAATGTTACTGCAAGATGCTAGAAAAGATTGAAACAGGTCAACCATGGCGGCGGTATTTTTACTTTGGATTACCTTCTCTGCAAACATTTTCCGCAATTGAGTCGGAATCTTTACTTAGGTAATTGGTACATAACTTAATCTAATGGAGAATATGGATGGAATAATTATAGTGATGTATTAGATTCCAAATTTTAGTAGGTAATTTTTTTTTTTTAGTTAGACAAGAGACACGCGACTAATCCTGGATTTAGGTGTTAAAATATTACCCCGCAGAAACACTATGATTTTGCTTGGGATAAAAAGCGGGAATATTAGTCTCGGGGATGCAATCTGACGGTTTTTGCAATCTATGTATAATCTAACTCGCGAAATTGTAAACTGTCGACAGATTGTGAACCGTTCAATGTTCTGAGTGTCAATTTTTGAAATATTAATTGTATTTACGTTTTCTTATGTCTTAAGTTAGGTTAGGGTTCGACATATATAATCAGGCCGCAGGCCAGGCACTTAGGTTCTATCGGGTTAATATACATAACAGATTACAATCTATCGAAAAATAATGCGTTAAATTGTAATCTTTCGACAGTTTGCAATTTCGCAAGTTAATAATTATAATCTTACGTTGACATATTACCTATCTTAACCACATTCCGTCAATTTTAAGTAACGCGTGAAAAAGACAGTGGGTGCGGACAAAAATTTTTTGCTGACGTACAAGTCCACGTGCACACTTTTATATGGATTTGCACAGTCTAGCGCGACAGGACGAAATCGTGTTTCCCCGTTGAAGCTGGCGTTTCGCGAGGACGTTTCGTCCTGTCCTGTACGTAGTGTTTTCACAAACAAGTAACAAGGTACTTAGAAGATACATTCAGACAGACAGACAGAATTATTCATTTATATCGATATCCATACTAAATTATAAACGCGAAAGGGTGTCTGTCTGTCTGTCTGCTACGCTTTCACGGCCCAAATTTTGTACAGGGATAGGTTGTACCTCGGGGAAGGGCACAGGCTACTTTTTATAACGGAAAATCAAGAAGTTGCCGCAGGATTAAAAAAAACTTAATACACGCGGATGAAGTCGCGGGCATCATCTAGTTATTATAAGCATTTACCTGGTTGGAAATCCATTGCAAATTGCAGATCAAATATTCGCCAGAAATAGAACGTTATTATTTTACATTATTACTTTAAATTAATTCGCAATAAAAGCAAAACCTTTTGTACACAACGCTATCGAGATGTATAATGATTAATAGCGACATCCGAATGACCCGGTCTTTGAATCCCCGTCTAATTGTATCAGTGTTCTTGCATCTGGTATGCAGTGGCTATCGTTCATCTGGCAACTCGACTGTGGCACATTCTTTCTGATATTGGAGACTTAGAATGAGTTTTCGCATATCGCTAACGTTGAAGGATATCGTTGTTGAATTTACCACTGGTTCGGAATGTCATTCCTACCGAGAAGAACTAGCAAGAATCTCGGTGGTTGCTCTTTTTAAATAATTTATTTACAATTATTATATCAATGTATATATAAGTCACCGCTGTCCTTAGCATTGCTAGAGCGATCAAATCCATGCTCCGATATCATTTACATAATCTTCAACAGTATAAGCTTTTTTCAGTAGCCTACTTTTAATGGATTTCTTAAATTTATGTATAGGCAGGTTTAAAATAAGTTGTGGAATTTTGTTATAGAAAAGAATGCTCATTCCCACGAATGACCTCGTGACTTTTTTGAGGCGGAGCGATGTAGTCACGAGCCTATTACGGCCTCTAGTTTGCGTGTTGTGCAGATCGCATTTTTTTTTGTATAAATGGATGTGCTGTTTTACAAAAATTAAATTACTGTAAATATATTGCAAGGCTACAGTTACAATACTAATTTCTTTAAATTTCTCTCTAGGGGAATCACGCGGTTTTAAATTATAAATTGCACGTATTGCCCTTTTTTGTAATACAATTTTTTTTTAATATCAGCCGCTTTTTAACTTTTGATTTGACTAGCTTAATGCTCTACACTTACTACAGTTATATTTTCATCAAGGGGCCGAGTGTCAGTAGAGTCGATATCGATGGGTAAGTCAAGTGAAACAATTTTACTTGCCTCCGGTTAAAGCTTTTTTAAATCTTTTTTTCAATATAATCTACTAGCGAATGCCCGCAACTTCGTCTGCGTGGTTTGAGGTTTTTTGGTTCCCGCGGGAACTTAATTTTCCAGGATTAAAAGTAGCCCATGTCCTTCCCCGGGTAGCAAATTATACCTAAACCAAACTTCATCAAAATCGGTTGAACAACTGGACCGTGAAAGCGTAGCAGACAGACGGCCAGACAGACATTTATAATATTAGTATGGATTCTAGATGCTACAATTTGGGCCAATAGCGAAAGAGTGATAGCCAATCAGAGGTAACTGCGATGCACAGTAAATTTTTACGTAAGATAAGATAACATAAAATATATAAGATAAGATATTTATTTATTTCAAAATACACGTTTAAAGCTCTTACAATAATTTTTGGAAACAGTGTACTACCAAATATGGCGTGCAATTATTAGCAGCTTACATCATAATATTTCCTACTTATTATTCTTATTGAAATTAAACAATACTTAAACACAGCATAGTACTCCAAATCATCATTAATTATAGTAAATAAGAACAAATCACATCCCTGATATGCAAACAAAAGCTGAATTACGAACTGGTTACAAAATGTCATAAGATCTAATATTGTTATAATGTCAATATTAAATTATAAGGATTACATGTTGATAGGGGCCACGGCTAAAGATGTTTTTACTTGAAGTCGTGCAAACTCCGCCTGAGGGTACTTACTCGTCGATAATGCTAACGAATCGCGTTTCATTCTTTTTATTTTCAAAAAAACGCCAGTAGCTTGTTAACTGGCGAGATTGTTCGTGACTATGATTTATATGTCAGTGTAATAAAATGAATTATTAATCGATTCCAAGACAAGTTTTTGAATTTAATACAATTATTGGCTATCTATTTTTAAATGAGAGGAATTTATATTCATTCGGAAACCAAGTCAACGTAATTTTAACCTTCGTTCTTGATGCGTTTTAGATTTCTGTTTTAATATTTCTAAACGGAGGTCGGTTGAAAAGTTGGATCGTTAAAGCGCAGCACACAGACTGACACAAATTCGCTTCTATTATAATAGTGGGGATATCTGCCCTGCAGATGCCGTCCGTCGTATTTTCAGCCACGCTTTTGTCCTTCACTTAATCCTTCAATTTCTCATTTCTAAATTATTAAATGAAATAACGTTTTGCCATTTTTGTTAATCAGTTGTCCGGGCGGGCATTATTTCCTTTAAAGACTTTCTCTTTCGCATTGTTGTATAGAAGGTGTCGAGCGATTTATCGGCCGGCTCGTATCGCCCGACAACTACACGCCGCGACTCGAACCCGTGGAGCGAAAACTAATTTCTCTAATGCAAAATTGTTAATGTTGTTACAGTTTGTATGAAACAACGACCTCCCTGCCGCAATTGTGAGTGCTGGGGTCTTATAGTGGGAGGTCCCGGGTTCGATCCCGGCAGGGTCAATCCGGGAATTTGTAATATTTGAATTTTCTCTGGTCTCGAGCCTGGTGGGGGGACCCTGGCTAGTTACCAACCTACCGGCAAAGACGTACAGCCAAACGATTTAGCGTAAATGATGAACAATTGTTCTTTGATTTTTATGGACTTCCGCAAAGTAAGGCTTGCTCCAATATAGTGATCAAAACTTTTTCTATTTGAAACCAATAGCCAATGGGGCATCTCAATAAAATAATAGTGTTGGTTTTTATACTCGTTAAGGTCTAGCCGCACTAAAGTAGCGCGGTGCGGCGCGGGTCGTAGCGGCGAGTATTCTTTGTACGTGGTTGTATGGAGCTATACCCACTCAAACGACGCGGCAAGAAGATGCACTACGTCCCCGTATAAACTCATAAAAATATATGGAGCTAGGCCCACTTAAACGACGCGGCAAGGAGATGCCCTGCGCGACACGGCCCCGTATAAACTCATACAAATATATGGAGCTAGGCCCACTTAAACGACGCGGCAAGGAGATGCCCTGCGCGACACGGTCCCGTATAAACTCATACAAATATATGGAGCTAGGCCCACTTAAACGACGCGGCAAGGAGATGCCCTGCGCGACACGGCCCCGTATAAACTCATACAAATATATGGAGCTAGGCCCACTTAAACGACGCGGCAAGGAGATGCCCTGCGCGACACGGTCCCGTATAAACTCATACAAATATATGGAGCTAGGCCCACTTAAACGACGCGGCAAGGAGATGCCCTGCGCGACACGGCCGCGTATAAACTCATACAAATATATGGAGCTAGGCCCACTTAAACGACGCGGCAAGGAGATGCACTGCGCGACACGGCCCCGTATAAACTTATTCAAATAATATTTGCCGCCAGGTGCCGCGCCACACCGTGCTTCTCAAGTGGGGCTAGACCTATTAAAGATTTAATGCAAGGTGCAATTTTTACAGCTAGTAAGAGCATTATTGTGCAACCGAATAGTTATCTCAGCGTACTCAGTGCAACGGAAATAGCATATCAGGTAGCGATAATGCAAGTATGCGCCAGGTACCTGGTACGTAAGTAGCAGTAGCCGGGGTATCGGGGAAACATTACTCTAAAGTCTAACTAATTGATATTTGTATGCACGTTAAACGGGCAATACACTTCACGACTCCATACGATTCATTCCAATTAATTAGTAGTTATGAACTTACGATTTTAGGGTGATTAAAACTCAGGCGTAGCCATACGTTTTCAATTTACGGTTTCCGGTAGTTTTAAATAGTTATTTTTTTTAAGTGGTTGCGGTGTCTGACAAAATTTTAGCCATGCCCGTAACTACTAAACATTATATGGGACCTATATGGGTACACCAACAGTGTGAAAAGAGAATAAAACTGCCTTACGCGTTAATTTAAAAAGCTCTAAATACAAAACTGTACAGCGATTGACAAGCCACCATAATTTATACGTTTTTATAACGTTTTAGACCACAGCCAACCTGCTCTGTGACCGGCACCTGTTATTGATGCCGCCTTCATCCGAGGGCTATTGCATGCAATGTAGAATTTTGTCCGACATGATTGGGTCGGATCGGGAGTCGCGACGTGTGGAGACTCTTTCAGCAGATAGTGAACACGGAAACTGCGCGGGTTACATCGGTGACCTTATGAAATGGCGCACGCAATTAAGCAATTAATTAATTTATGGTTGTAGGTCGTCGCAGTGTATTGGCAAAGCTGTTGTTTATATGCTCTTTACGCGAAAATAATTTATGCCTACCGCTTCGTTCTCACGGTTTTGTGATGTAATATTTTATTTTAAGTTTGTTGAGTAGGTTTTATCGATAATTTTCAAAATCATAAAAAAACTGTTATAGTATATATAATTCTTTTAGGTCTTATTTTGTTTGACTGCTACTTACTAATTTTATTATAAGAGATTATTAAGGGTACTTTCAGAATAAAATAAAATTGGCAGTCATAGGGACTGCCGATAGAAGTGAAAACAAATATCTAATAAAATAATAATAAAAATACTTCAAATATAAACCTTAAAACTAAGGCATTAAAGTTGAATTACGAATGTACTATATTTATATTTAAGACCTTTTCTCTTCGTAACAACGCGAGGTCACGGACGACGGTGTCGGTCACGCGTTTCCACAATTTTTACCCCCTACCAATAAGTGCTCGATGCGGCTAAAGAAGTTTTCACTTCAATAAAGGAAACTAACGGCGGCACGTCATACGTGTCATATACGACAAAAGCAGTTAAATTAAACCTTAGTGTTTTGCAGTGCTACAAATGAAACCTGTACTAAACCCAAGATTTATGCTGATATTTATATCACCGTTTGTGAAAACCATTAGATTGTAATCTATCTAGCGAGATTCTAAACTGTCGAAAGATTACAATTTAACGCTTTTTTTTTCGGTAGATTGTAATCTGTTAGGTATATTAACCCGAGAGAACCTACCTGATTATTTTTATGTCGAACCCTAACGTAACCTATAAGAAAGAAAGAGACAATAAAACGTAAATACAATGAATATTTCAAAAACTTACACTCAGAACATTGAACGGTTCACAATCTATCGAGATAAAAAGCGTTAGATTGCAAACTGACGGCTTTTGCAATTTTGCCTAGTAAAAAGCTGTCAAAGTAAAAAACAGTCTACTTTAATTCTTCAAACCTCTGCTTAATACCTAGAGCTGATGCGGATTCGATTTTCTGGACTGTTTATTCTATTTTTTCTTTAAGTATTTGATGTTAAGAGATGCATAGTCCAAGTCGAACAAACTGGTCTTCTAAAGTACCAATCAATTGCTTAAACACTAATAAAAACGTTAAAAAAGAGTTAAATCATAACGTAATATCCGTTTTCTAAATTGTTTTTTTAAAATATTTATTATTTTATTACCGAATTCCTCCAGTTCAGCAGAATGAGCCGTTAGTTTTATTGTTGTTATAAATACAATGTTTTACGTTGTTGAGTGATTTAATAGGTAGGTAGCGGCATCGTGATTGAATGCTTGAAATAATTCGATCTTTAAATCTTTCCTTCTCTTGTTATCTATACTAATATTATAAATGCGAAAGTTTGGATAGATGTGTGGATATATGGATGTGTGGATGTATGGATGTTTGTTACTCAATCACGCCCCAACGGCTGAACCGATCTGGCTGAAATTTGGCACAGATATAGATTATAGTCTGGAATAGCACATAGTCTACTTTTTATCCCGGAAAACTAAGGAGTTCCCTCGAACCAAAAAACCTCGATCCACGCAGACGAAGTCACGGGCATTAGCTAGTTTTTTTATATTTATAGACCTCTTACTAGTCAATACAAAAACTTTATCAACATGGTTGTTTCTTCTTGAGACTATTTTGTTATGAATTAATAATAATTAAACCCATCATACCAATATTATAAATGCGAAAGTGTGTTTGTTTGTTGGTTTGAAAATTTAGGTGTTCCCGCGGGAATAAAAAAAAGCTTAAACTACGCGGACGAAGTCGCAGCCATTAGCTAGTTAGAACAAATATACTTACATCATTAATTTAACTTAATATTTAAATCTTAACTAGCTGATGCCCGCTGACTTTGTCTGCGTGGTTTATTATTTTTTTTATTCTCACCTTTATTTTCCGACCTTAATTTTCCGGGATAAAACCTAAAAGTAGCCTTTAACACTCTCCAGGTCCACAACTATAGCCATACCAAAAATCATGTTTATCCATTGATCCGTTGTGGCGTGATTAAAGGACAAACCAACAATGAAAGACACTTTCGCATTTGTAATATTAAGTATGATCAAGTGATAAAGTTCGGACCAAAAATACTGACCTATAATTCTCACTTTTACCTTTTGAAGCATTAAGGCTGAGATCTATAGAGCGCACTTTGACTTAGATCTGACTTAAGACAGAGTTAAAAGGAGATAGATTTATGACACTCAAGTCCATCCCGTTTTAATTCCAAGTAAAGCCTTAGCAAAGTTAAAGTACGCTTTTTTAATTTTTTTAATTATTTAATTGTAAAATCTTCCTGCTCTAAGTAACTTGGCTTTAGCTATAAATATCCATAGTTGATCATAATAAAGATACGTACTTAGTTTTAAGATAGAATTCGTAATTTAGATTCACTTCAAGCAACCAATTACGTAAATCACTCGTAAATATTCACTTTACCCAAATGTTTTCCTCATAAATAACGTAACTAAAGGGAATAGTCATGATAATCAGTGAAGAAGTTCTTCAATTCAATTCCCAGATGTTCTTTCGTAACCGGCAAAGACTGTCAGCATACGAATTTTCATATTTCAAGAACTTATGGTAAGTTTACCTTTTCTAAATTCTACTCCTCTTTTTCTGCATTCCATAGATTTTGAAACAATTTTGCCATCATCCTATTCAATTTTTTCTGTTTTGGTCTAAATCATTAGCTTTGAGAGAAATAACAATTTGATGTTCTTAATTTAACCATTTGCGACATATATTATTCTATTTCTACACTAGCCCACGACTTCTTCCGCGTGGATTGAGGTTTTTTGGTTCCCGCGGGAACTCTTTAATTTTCCGGGATAAAAAGTAGCCTATGTGCTATTCGAGACTATAATTTTTCTCTGTGCTAAGTTTCATCCAGATCCGTTCAGCCGTTCTGGCGTGATTGAGTAACAAACATCCATCCATACATCCATCCAAACTTTCGCATTTATTATATTAAGTATAAGTATAGATGGAATAGATATGTCAACAATAATTTCTCTAAACATAAACCAATTAGAAAGCCGCACTGTTACAGCAATCGCAAATCCAATTTTCTTTCATGATACTATGCACTACGTTTAATAGTAACTGTTTTATTTAATTAGTTTCGTATTAACTTTTTGTCACATCGCTCAGTGCGATTATTCAAATGAGCAGAGTGCATTATATCGACGATACCGTTGCTCCTACGTGAGTCTAACACCCGTCGCCCAGTGGCCCTCCTCGACCGATAGCCTAGCCTTCAGGATGTGGCACACTTTTAAACGTTAAAACGGTATATGGATTCACATTGTAGTTTTGAGTGCAAGTTTTAACATTACTAATTTCAATACAGTATTATCAAGGGATTTAATTCAATTATTTAATTTTTCTCTGGAATGTGCCAACCTAACAACGTTTGCTCACCAAATTGTTCACCAAGTTGCTTTACCAAATTTTATCGATTTGACTTGATATAATAACTACCGAAGTACATCATCAAATTTTGTCATTTTCATACATGAAAACATCACAACACTAACACTTTTATCGGTGGATCGTCTGACCTTATCTTACAGTATGTGGTTTTTTGTCGCGTTTCAATGTATAAAATAAGTATCTATCCATAATTCATCTATATAGTGGTAGTTTTTCAAGCTACACCTTAGTTGGCGCATGATTATAATTTCGATCTTCCCGCATCAGCATTCTCACGAGAATTCAAGATGCGAGGCGATTACTATTTACGCTTGTACGTTAATTCAGTCCCGTAAAAGGCGTGAATAATTACTTGGATAAGTGAAAAAGTAGTCTGATGCCTCGGCTTAAACGTGCGATGGTCTGAAGTTATGCGGTACGCATCCTTGTTTTGTCCGGTTGACCAGGATAAAAAGTGTGGTTCTGGGTGGATAGAAGTATGTGGGGTTGAGTAGGGAATGGGACAAGGGGTTGCGAAGATGCGCCTGTGCGTCGGCGCTCTATGTCGCGCGTTCGTCCGTCAGTCTCGCTGTACCGCGAGCGTGCAGCGGTCGTGGTAGAGGGGGCATGAGCTTCGTAGCTCGCTTCTTATCGGCTGTTATTCGCGGTTTTCTGACGGGAACGCACGTGTAGCCGGCAAAGAGAAGCCACTTTATTTACGATGGTCACACACCTGTGACAAAGCAAATATTTAACGTGTTGTGAAAGACCTGTATCGGTTGAATAGCGTTCTGTGTTTGCCATTGAATTCGAAACTTAAACGACACTGTGGTAGTTTTTCTTGTGGTGTTTTTACTAGTACTGTGCCATTTGGAATATAAAACTGTGCTGATGTTCTGAGGCTCGAGCGTAAATTTCGGCGACAGCCAGAGCGCCAACAGCTACAGTTGGATGAACGCCAACAGCGACGGTACTAAGGTGAGCGAAATCTCGAAATACCACAGTCATTAATATCTGTTTTTTGCAGGTCGCGACAATAATGTATCGGTAACTATACTGCTTATCATTATTTAAAACATTATCGCCTAATCGCGTCCTTCCGCCGTCGCAATTTATGGCATGTATTATTTCAATTTACAAATGACCGGCGCATTCATTTATCGCAAAAAATATTGCATATTAGATTTCCGTCAGAGTAGGCGTTTATTATGTTCGATAAAGTACATTTTCTAACTATTAATTTGTGGCCTGCAATTCTTTAGTCCACAATAGTTACTGTGCAACTTGCTATACCTATACCGGGTTCAGTTTCTATGAAATGGTTACAATCACGCACATCATACGAGTTTTTAATTATATATTCTTGTACTTACCAACTTTACGCTTTGTGGTAGTACTTAATAGGGCATAACTAATCTATGTTCATATCATGTTTTAGTAGCTTCCAACTTTTTTTTTCTGCCTTGTTATTTATTATTCGGTATAGTTTTCAAAATTGTCTATAATTACTGCACCACAATTTTCAGAATTGTTTTATGGTCCCGAATAAATATAATACTTGCTAGGTATCCTTATTCCATCCATCCAGATTCCAGACATATATTTTAATGTTGACTTGCGACGCCTTTTCTTATAATATGTTCACTGTTGTTTTTTTTTAAAATAAATATAAATAGCAATTTTAAGGAAAATAGAACAGTGTTATCAGATAAAAATCAATATCAATACTAGTAGATGAGAAACAGAAACACTGGGCAGACTGAAATAATAAAATAATGTCTAGGAAAAAACCGTGAACGCGTGTTAGTATTTAAAAATATAAGTAAATCTCTGAACCAGAGTCAAACGACAACACAAATCAGAATTTTGCGTAACATCGTGAATTTTACTTCAAAATCCTGAATTAAAGACAGGTAAT